>OW052002.1:6962500-9462500 GCA_932526365.1 Lobophora halterata
GAAGCCGTAAATAACTAAAAGTAGAGCTTAACGGAGGATGTAGGGAGAGATAATATTTAATATTGAACGAACAGCTGCAAAGCTAAAAGTGATGATGATGTGCATGTAAATTATATTTTTTTAAACCATACCTATTAATTAAATACTTATATTTATAACAGAGATTAATAATAAATAACACTAAATATATAAAAAAAAAACTATAAATAACCTAGTCGGTCGTTGTCACCACCAGACGGCAACGTGCCCAGTACGCTGGCGGCATTGCCACGTTGAATGGCAATGCTTATACGCTGTGCAAAGTAGAAACCAGCATTCTGGTCACTATTAATTTATGTATGGCTTCCTTGCTTGACACGACCCTTGATTTGATGATTACCAATAATTTTGTTCGTGATATAAATTATCGTGGACGAATAGGGAAGGTTATAGTTTTAAAAACTTGTCAATAATAATAATTATTGACAAGTAATTATTTATATATAAGTTTTTTTGTTGCAATTCTTTTGTTTTTGCAAAAAAGAAGACTTAAAAGTTTTAAGTTTCGATGAATAAAATTTAAATAAAAATCCTAGGAATCGACATTGACTACGTACGAATTCCGAAAACCGAAATAATGTGCTACATTCACCTCCCTTTATTCGAATGCATAAACTTTACCATCCATTTATATTCGGCTACTTCCGACCTTTATCCACCGATATCGAATTGAAATATTGTTTTGCCATGTCGAGTGCGGAACAATACTGTACGCCCATATTATGTACCAGTAGGTAGGCGTGTTACTGTATTTCTACTCAGTACAGACTACAGAGTGATTGGAAATTACGAAAATCCCAAAATTCAACGTGATTTTTAGTGTTTTGAAGCTGTCACGGGAAAGAAAGAAGAAAAATTAATATTTGTGTAATAAGTCCGCCAAAGTGTTTTGTGTGTAGAATAATAGATTCAGCTGTGAAGATAATCAGTCAGATAAAAAAAATCCACTACAGATACCTACTCTGAAATTCTAAATATCGACCAGTATCTTCCGAGTTTGAGTACATAAAGATATTGCAGATTTTTTGTCGCTGGCTACATTATTACCGCACAGGGGTCACGTTGCTCGTTCTACATTAAAAATTGCTTGCATTCTCTTAGCTTTATTCAGGAAGGTTAAATATTTTTATTTATACTGTAGCTACCATGGCTTTTGAAGTTATTAAATTGCGACTTTTTTAATGGATTACACTCTAAACGCAGAGTTTTAAGCGTTTGGTTCAAATGGGTTTTCAAATCGTGCATTTTATCCTTGTTAAATAATCTACCCCTTTTCGCCATTCCATTTGTACGAATTATTTGGATCTCAATCAGAGTTAATCATTAATAACTGTGGTCAAGCCGAAGACAGACGCAGCTTTAGCCCAGCGATCGACCACAAATCTGCGGCGCCCTGTGGCCGCCTGGTGCTGACACCTCAGTGTTGCCCGATGCAGACACGCCTACTTTTGTTTATCGTCTGACAACTTTGTAAATTAATTATCGATGAAGCGGTGTTACTGTTATCGAATATTATTCTAGCTCGTCATTGAATATTCTCACACCTATATGCAAGGATCTTTCGAAGATACTTATTTGTGATATAAACGTCTATTATTTTTATCTTCTCCCCAACACGATTTGTAGCGATCAGGCAAAAAAAACTGATGGTATCCATAAGAAACCCAGCGCTATTTAGAAAATGGCACTCAATCTGTCACTGATTGATTAAAACGCCCAATTTATCAACAAAATACATAATGAGTACAAAAACTGGAGCGCTTGGAGGCTGCGAGAGAACGGTCACACCCATTCCATGTCCGTCGCGTCCAGCGCGCTTGTCCCATCTCGTCACAGCCGTGTATTACCTAATTTAATTTGTACTCTCCGCAATTTATGACCCAGAAGTGCCGCCTGCCTCCCTCTATTTGTTAGTAATGTCGCAGACGCGGTTTACGTCGTGCATCTGATTTGTCGTTTGTATTTTATTCACATTTATTTCTTTTTAATACATTTATTTTAAGTGTAAATTATTTAAAGAAATCGCAGTTTGAATTTTTTTAGCTTACTAAGGTTTCCGTAATATATTTTTTATAAGCAAACAAATAACAAGTCAGGCTAGTCTACATAGTTTGATGAATAATGATAAAAACTTAAAACTCTCTCTTAAAACTCTGTGGATAACGTAGTGGGCTGAAATATAATTAATATGCTTAAGATATTATAACTGGTAAGTAAAATGTATATTGCAGCTGTTTGTTGTCCCAATAAATAAAATTAAAATTAAAACGTTCATAATTAACATCCGACAAAAAATCCGACCAAACTAGAGTACTAGAGTGCAATAATAGTACCTTATTGTATTTTGTTAATTCAGAGGAGTAAATAAAACAAAGCTTACAAAAGTTAGGGCTAATGCTCAAAATTGAATTTATAATTTTACGTGATATTGTTATAGGTACGAGTAAATATTGTGACTGTGGCCTAAAGCAATTTGGTGCGGGCGGGTAGCGGTCTTTGTTGCATATCGGCTGTAATAGAATTTGGTCCGCTTTTTGCGAGGTTCGCTCGGGCGAGCGGTCCAGCCGCGTAATGGCGAGCTCGGTGCCTTTGTAACTGCATCTAAATCTGCCCAGTGTCTATTCTGGTTATGGTATAACCAATTATCCGAGAGCGACGACGTTCTTAGGGATTACTTTCCGTTTGAGGGAATGTTCGAGAGTTTGCAGTTTCTGAGCAATTTTGGTTAGATTCTGTCCTGTTGCTGCTGCATTATAGTATCGTTCTCATCGTCGATGTGATTTTTTTACTGTTTTAACTGTTATTTTGGTTTTCACTGAGTAATCTGTTTTTAAATATAATGTTACGTAGGAAATGTCTCGTAAAATATTATTTTGATGAAAATATATCGACCACGATGAGTTAGACTTCAAAGTTCCAGTTCTATACAATAGCACTTCAAAAATAGCAAGGTTCAAAAAGGTTGAATTTAAGAAAACATACTTGAAATAATTTACTTAAAGAACCCTCGATCTGAAGCGAACGTCTCGCTGCAAATTAAATTAGTGGCGTTACCTCGAGTGGAATTCCAGCGGAAACGTCTCAATTTTTTTTTCAATAACTCATTTGAATGCTTTCATCTCGCAATTGCACTCGCTAGCGAGCGCGTACGCTATTCGATTAGTTGGACCGACAAAAATATAGGTTTAAAGACCGCATTGCGAAAAGGAGTTTTGTTCGTTTTGTCGGTATTCAGTCGGCGCGAGGACCGCTCACACATGTCGCGGCGCGCGTTGCGGTCAGGGTTGCCAGTCCATTCCATGCGGGAATTGAAACCGGAACGACATTAATAGAAAAAGTGACAATACCGAGTTTTAAGGCCACGCTGCAGTCAAAACAAATTGGATATCGGTCACATAACTGCAACCGCAAACGGGTCGCCGACTACAGCTATCGGTGGCCGGCGTCCGTCATTTATCATAAATTTTGTAGCTGTCGCGCGCGGCCGCTACACGTGTCGCGGGTGGCTGTAGTCGGCGACACGTTTGCGGGTGCACTAACGGTCCATCTGACGAAATACTGTTTCAATAAATATGGTCCAATACTGGACTGATGTTACCAAGAGACAGGTATTCAATTTTTCTGCTTAAGATTCTGTTTATATTTTGTTTGATACACTTGTAAGAACAGTTTTAAAGTTATATTTCATACTGCCTTATAGTTGCTGAAACAATCCTTTCTGAGTCGGACCGTTTATGAAACGACTAGATGATCGCAGCCCTTGGCTAGTTTGGTAGCGCCGCCCGCCGACGCCTGGTAGACGGTCAACGTTAATACCTATCTACATAATCTATCTTGACTCTACTCGATGCGGATCACAGCACCCGGACTGGACTCTGCAAACTGCTTGAGAATCTTTGACCAAAGCTAACGGTGCAGCATGTTGTTTCTTTTTTATGTATAAATGACGTTTTGAATGCGTTATGGTTGATGAGATAATAAACAGAATAACATTTTATTGCTAATTTCGGAATAACACGTCGGGTGTACTGCAACTTTTATGATGCAAGATTGAAGTTATAGGTATACAAAACATTTATTCCCAACTAAAAATTATTTGTATAAATTTAGCTTAGTAATCTAATTTAAATATAAATTACGCCTGCTATTATGTACCAAAGCAATGAATGATGTTCATAAGTGTAAGTAATGCCACGTAATGCAACGAACAAACGCTATGCAACGAAATTTCATATCGCTTTTTCATGTCATATTATGAAAACTCATTCCTTGTCATGATACCAAACATAAAATAAACTAAGTTCTTATCCAGATCGCCGCTTCAAGAGCACTTTGTCCATCTGTCAGTCGGGCACTAAATAAGCAACTTTTATCCCGAGGGTGCCATTTTAAATGAGAAATAATGAACATGAACCCAGCCAATGTTTTGTTAGGTTAAGAGCCTTATTTGTATGAGTTAGCTCGTATTTTTTTTAATTTCACGTGGTTAACTTTTCTCTTCTCATTTACACTAAGAAAATATAATACTTAGGTACCTACTAATAGTCTGTTAAATTGTGTCAAGATACACGGTATTCTGGAAAAGATGATTATTGCGTTAAAAAACTCCCTCTCCAAATTTTAATTCGGCATGAAATTTATTTATTATATATTCTTCATTATCTCTTCTAGAATCCACATTGTACCTAGTAAGTAGATTTATCATATATCTCAAGTTTGAATACATTTTTATAAATTCAAATTATTTTCAACCATATTGTACATATATTCGCTATACCTACTCATACATTTCTATATCACTTTGCTATAATTCATCTGTGGATATATTTTATCTATCAGTTAATCTACTATTAGCCTACGGTAATATTTTACGCTGTCATCGTCGGTATAATTACGTGGTCGTTAATAAGCCCTAACATTGGCGCCTTATAATCAATGTAGAAATAAATCTTGGTGAAATGAAAAGCGAACATGAAATAAGCGCATATTTTTCCGTTTAAATACTCCATAAAAATGCCATAAGTCGTAAGCAAGGACTAGTCCAGTATAAGGGCCGGATCTAGGAAAAAAAGACGTTCGCAATCAATTCAAACGTCCCGTATTTGGTAGGAATGTAATTCAGATTTTGATATGTTAAGCCCGTCACACACGTAGCTACAATACAAAATAATATAAATTATAGCTAGGCATATTACGATATATTTTGTATACAAATATTCAAATCATAGAAATATATTATCTATTAGCTGCGTGTGCGGTCACTTGAATATTTGTATAGAAAATATATAGTAATATGCCTTGCTATAATCTATATTAATATATATTATAGTTACGTGTGTGACGGGCTTTATTTTTTTTTAAATTTAGAGATACAATCTATTTAAATTTTAAAATTGGTATTCCACTGATAAAACTTTTGTATACATTTTGAACGTTTCAGATTTATTTGAACGGATATTCGCGGTAGACAAGCGATTTTGAATTAAGAGCAAGCTTTTATTTGGCCCCCACAATTCCCTTTACTAATCCGGCTCTGGTCTTGGACCTGTCAAAGAAGATAGTAGAAAAATGAATTATAACCTATTTAATGAGTGCTTTAACGCTTTCAATGTGCTTTATGAATAATTAAATTAGTAGCTTATTCCGTTCTTGAGTTCCTTGCCCAGCTTAATAAAGTTATAAGTTTGTGAACATCTTTGGAGAAGTATTATTGTCATAAATCATAATGTGTTTATTATACCTAGAAGAAATTATGGAAGCAAAACTAAACGTAAAAAAAAAAGTTATCAGCAGACTGTCGCAATTAAAAATATTCTGCATTGTAGCAAAAATACTGATAGGTGGAAAGAAGGTATGACTCTTAAAATTCGTATAGTCACTATGACTAAAACTGGAAGGTATTATGTCATGAACGGACACGGCAATAGTATTTTAGAGCCGCTCTGTGCTTGTCGCTGTTTACAGTTTACACAAACCTCACTTTTTTCTGCACCAGCTTCTTCTTATTGTGTCACTAGTTCCTTCAAACCAGTGTGGTGAAAGGATTTCAAGCGCGCCTCGGAAAGGCTTCTTTTGTGCACTCGACACATTTTTTCGAACTTTTAGGTTCTCCGACATGCCGGTTTCATCACGATGTTTTCCTTCACCGTTGCGAGAACGTGGGATGCATACATAGATTTTTTCGACCGTAAAAACCCATTTACGCATGACTGCCATCGGGACTCGAACCCGCGAACATCAGATAGCAAGGTAAGGGCCTCATCCACCCGGCCACCACGTCCTCACTAGCACCAGCTGATGGTATGCTATTATAACCACACTAGTGCAGCTCTCTACTCGACACAGCTTATACAGTCCTCGTCTAGAAGTCCAGTTTTTCACTGCTCCAGTGGTTGATGGCAGAACTTTAGAGCGGCTCTGTACTTATAACAGTTTACACAAGCCTCACCGTTTTCTCTGGTCCAGTAGTTGATGGCCTTCGGTGAAGCTTCTACGTGGCACTGCAGCGTGACGTCAGTACCCGTGGGCGCCCCAACCAGTTGGTTTGGCACTTGTACAAGAGGATGAACTGTAACAAATAAAATAAATTAAAACATTTTCGTGGAATACCATTAGTTCTGTCCAAATATTTTTACAATTTATACACGGTAAATTATTAATCACCAGAAAAAAAATTCATATGGTCAGAGTTGCCGTTACTGAAACAAAAAAACTTACTTCAAAAAATTAAGTCGAATTTTTGGCATTTTTAAAAAAAATAAAAATGGATAGCTGTTGTCGTTAGTCGTTTTCCTATGGGTTTGCATCAGGTGGTCCCTTTATTGATAATAATTTAAGTTTTATTCATCGTTTGGCAAACCTGGGTACCTAGCTCGAGCCAGCTCGCCGCAGCTCGGCTCGGGCGCCGCACTCGCGTTGCTGTCACTCTGACATTTTGTAGAAATTCAAAATTCAGACTGCACAGATACAAGTACCCCGTCTGCATTGCCCATTTAATTTTTTTTGGTAATTAAAAATTGGTGGTGTATAGTAGAAAACCATAATTTTATTTGAAACCAACACCTAAAACTTCGTTTTCGTTACGAATTTGGTACGCGCCGACACTTTTTTGACCGACGAACATGCCGTAATGCAGATTTCGAGTCTCTACGTTCAATGGTCTGGGCTGTGCGTTGTCTGTCAGTCAGTCAGTAAGCCAGTCAAGACAAAGACTTTTACATAGTCATAATATTGATGATTGAAGTTAGTATCTGTAACTTTAGCCCTTTGATTTTACTTTTATAACGGAATTTCATAAATGTAAAAACACAGAGCGTACGCCGCACGGTTTCAAAGCGGGTCTAGAATTTTTGCTCACATAACTTCCTATTTACGCCTTACATGGAACGAATTTCTATAGGCACGCAAAAGCTTTGCATTTGGCATGATATGCTTGCTGGAATATTTCCTGGCTTATTCAGATCGAGAGTAAAATGTGGACTACTGTTATTGTGTTACTACAATTTCATAAAATTCATTTTTGTGTTTTCAATTTATTTTACTTAATAATTATCATGAAAGAATGCATGAATAGACCCATAATAGTATAATAAATAATATAATAATAATAATAGTATAATAACCCATGATATACTCTAATAGTGGCTGCTGGGTCTTAATATTACGAATGACTCTACCTAAAGAGAGCCTATCCAATAGCTACAACAATTTGCCCGACATATCTTTACACATATGTAGGTAGGCATGGAAGTGATTGGTACTTCTATTTCATTGTCACATAGTGATATGATTTCATTTTGTAATAGTGAAATCACCGGTGATTTTGTCACTGATAATTTTTCATTAGTTGCCTAATGTGATAATGTCACATTTTGTTAAAATAATTCACGCATGTCGCAACGTCACGTAATCACTCCTACTCATAGTCAGCACACTACTGACTGTTTCTTATTGTTATTTACGATGATAAATATCATGTTTCTCGGTATACTTTCAATGCCTACACATAGGTATTTATTTAGGTTTATAATCGTATTGCCTAATCAAGCGACTACGAAAAGCACTAATTAGTTGCTAACAAAAAAGTACATAAACTTTTTGCAAGATGTCGACACACCACGCTAAGCCCCAGTCAGTCGCGATGTTTGCGCCATTCGCTCGCGACTGCACTTGTGGAAAACTCTGTGACTGTCAGATGTTTACACTGAATATTACGCGGAGACTAGTGCCTGAGTAGTAGTTTCCTACTAGTCAAATATTGCTACTTGCAAATACTTTAACTATATCAATGTTGGGCTTTACCTTAGGTGGGGCAATTATACAGAACTAGACGTATCTGTATCGGAAAAAATGGCCTCAAATGCAAACGGGAACAACCCATGTTTTTATATAAAAAAATACACTGCTAATCCCTGTAAACAGTATTACAGTTATTCTTATCTTATGTAACATCATTGATTGTAAGGGACATCAATACTAGATTTAAAATACATCGTATGAATATTTGAACCTGTTTTTTTACTTTATTCAAGTAAAAATATATACTTAGGTATGGATTTCTGGGTGAGAGTAACTTGGTCCCGCATTCTTTGTTTGAAATAGAAAAAGTAAGTGATATTTCAGAGTAATAAACTCTTTCTATAGATCAATATGCCACATTATTCGTTGTATCTACTGTATTCGAATTAACTGAGCCGGACTTCGAAGCAATTAAACTTGAGTTGATCGCTGCGACGGCAGTGACTTGCGATCGGAATTACGTAGCGCTGATTTACTCTGTTTGCCCAAGCAATTTTACTAATAAAATAGATTGTGAACTAGGAGTTCATAATACCAAATAAAGAAAAAAAACCTTTATATTACCATCTTCTACAATGGTCATAATAAGCGTTCCTCGCGTTGAAATATCTTTGTATGTTTTTGGCCAGGCTAGTTAAGTCCAATATACTTGCACTCGTACTTTGTAAACGATTACACTTTTGACACAAGCTTTCTTAATTATAATATTAGAGACATATAAGATATTAATCTAAGCACGGATATAAAATAACAATGGTTATGCTTAACCAATAGGTACAGATAAAAAATTGGTTGTCGGTTAAGTTGATTTACGGACGATAGTTTAACGTAACGACTACCAGCGTAACGGGACAATGTGCGTTACCGGACAATGACGTTAAATTTTCGTGCAAGCAGCCGGCGTTCATCGATTTATTACACGTAGTCACGTGAAAAAGACTACGAAGACTGTTTGATTCAAGTATTAGAATGTTTATTGAGCCCGCAAGCTGTGGCTTTGTAAGTACAAGTCATAACAGTAAAACAAACGCGAGTCGACATCCTGACAACAGCGGGGGAATCCCACTTCATAGGAAACGCAATTTGAAGCGAACAAACAAACTACTGCCGTCTGAAACCCTTCCACTCAGTTTAATTACTTCACAAAGAATGCGTCGCGCTCGCTCGATGAGGAGACAAAATTAACGTTCTCAAATATTTAATTTAAATTTCCACCCCCCGAAAGCGAATGATAACAGTGGGACTTGCGGCCGCGGGTGCGCATAAAAAGCCTTCTTAGGGTTCTGTACCTCAAAATACAAAATAGGACCTTTGGGATCAACTTTTTGACTTTTTTTAACTAAAATTTTACAGATGTGATTACGTATAATAAATCGATGAACGCCGGCTGCATGCACGTTATCGTTGACGTCATTGTCCGGTAATGCTCATTGTCCCGTTACGCTTTTATTTTGATTTAATTATGTTGTTCATGTATTAATAATTTTACTAAATAAATATAATTTTTAAAAACTGAAATTAATATTTTTTTTACTTTAAAGTTAAGTGAGTTAAACTTGTTCTTAGCTGTTTTTTTTTTAACTCAAGTGAAGCAATTCATTTGCAACCACCAAGTGCTCGGTATTGCGACGAGTCCACCAACTTGATTTAAGACTGTAAATAACTTCAAAGAAAAAGGACTAAGTAGAAACGAAGTGAACAAATCTCGAATGATCTACGAAAAGAGCTCACCGTTATTCATTGCTGGGTTTGTACACGAGCGGTTCAATTTGGCATTTCAAGAAAATATCATCGTTTATTGTGAATTTTTTTTTCAATAAATGTACTAGCAGCTGGCCGTGGCTTCACCCGCAGAGTTCGGGATAAAAATAGAGTTCCTAGCTCATACTTTTACATTTGATCCAATTACCCATACTTACCATATTTCAGCCCCATCGTTTTAGTAGTTTTGGCGTTCCATACATCCTATATTTTTTTTGCAGTTAATGTTTCTCCAACTTTTATCATAATTAATAGTTGCTAGCATCTTAGGAGCTCTACTTAATACATCAATATAATGAAACGCTTGGTTTTGACTGACTGACAGACAACGTATAGGTCAAACCACTGATCGTAGAGAATTGTAACTTACAGGATGTGTCAGGAAGTTCGAAACGAGAGTCTCTCGTTCGTCGGCGAGTCCACACCTCCTGATGATGCCTCGTGTAGAGGCGAAACACGTGTCGTATCTTTAAACTTTGGTTTTCTGTTCGTTGACTCTTTGGTTTATAATATAGTAATATGTACTAAAGTTCTAAACTAAAGTTAAGTTAATTAAAACCTTTGTTTAGAAGTCAAGCGGATTTATTACTAAATATATTTATATAATTTGTTGATATTTATGGATTTCCGCAAAGTAACGCCTGAATCAATCAATTATCTTACAGGATGTGTTCGTTTTCGTTCGAGAGCTGAAAGTGAGTATTAAGAAAGGAATTTTGAAAATACGCAACGCAAACGAAGTTGCATTTAAAGTGCCCCAAATTTTATCATGATTAAGTAAAAGAAAGTGATTAAGCAATCTCTAACTCTATAAGCAGGTAAGAGGTTTTCTTAGCAGCAATCAAAAGTTGGGGAGAGCTCTCACGTTGGGTTCCGCGCGGAATTCTTCCAGTGACAGTTTGATTAACCGAGTGGCACACGCTTTCGGATTTCTTGGCGTTTTGTAGCTATTACCTGACTTCAGTTGACTTTGGTATTTTATTGCTAAACTACTTTCGTAAATACCTGAAACTGTGCTGATACTAGTTTACAGAAACTAACCTTAGTTAGAGTTATACCTACTCGTACCTTTAAAAAGACTATACTAAGCGCCTATACTGCCCTAAGTCTCAAGTACCTGCCTAATTCTTCATTCAGCTTCTTGCATTTTCTTACCTTATTTATATATTTTTTTTAATAATTTTAATAATCAATTTCATAATTGTATACAAGTTTACGATTTTATTAAAAGTTACCCATGTCATTAATTTGAACAAAAATTCTGATCGTTCAGGTTCAGTTCGGTAAATTGGCCACTCAAACTCGTAAAAGCCGTTCGTAGGAACTTAACGACGGTCAAAGAGAATAACCGCAAATAAGCTCCAATCTAAAGGCCGAGATTAAGTTTAATCAAACAGAAAGAACACTTTCTAAAATTTTAAATTATATTCCAGCTGCAGCTGTAAGCAATATACAATCCAATCTATTTTCGACCGACTTCAAAATAGGAGGAGGTACTCAATTTGGTTGTTTTTCTAATGTTTGTTACCTCAGAACTTTGTTGTTTAAAAACCGATTAGAAAATATATTTTTATTTGAAAGGATATATGTACTTCCAGATTGGTCCCATAATTTTTTTATTAAATTCGATTCAGTACTTTGTTTTTGTAATCAAACAATAACTGAAAAATTACGTTATCCAAGTAAACGAAATTGCAAGTTTTACTTCTCTGTGACTATTCAGTGGTTTTCACAGTCCAATTAAAGTCGGTTGTAGCATGTTTTTTTGTAAAACCTTGATTATTTACTATTATTTAAAGTATATAATAAACCAATCTTTAAAATAACGTTTGAAACAGGCGAGTGGAAACCTTGGATAGAATACGCTGTTTTGAGTAGTCTCAAGTCTCAACTTAGCTAGTCTCTAGCCAGCTTATACATACTCGTATAAAGAAAAGTGACTAAAGGAACCAGCTTCATTACTGCTTATAAAATCGATGTTTAGGTACTGTGCTCAGGTTGTGGAAGAAAATCCCTTTTTCCTTAATTCAGTCTGAATAGGCTTTCGGGGGTGCGGCACGATTGTTTACATTTGAAATATGATCCGTTCCCAAAAGAACAACTTGTCGCTTCCGCTACCGGTTGCCTTTTGAAGGCAAAGTATCAATTTCTTCTTGTATTTAATTAAATTTTCATGACTTTGATTTGAAATATTTCAATGCATTTGTATTAATTAATTATTTTTATGATATTGACTGGATTTGTAGCTATGTAATGAAATAATATTGAATGACATAACTACGTAGTATTTAACTATACATATTATGTTCATATGTTTGTAAGTGTGAATTTTGAAATGCAAATTGCTCGTGCCAGAGGGAAGCATCTATATAGGTACGTCCGTTAAATATATAGCATCCAATCTGTCGACTGTTTACACGGAAGTGCCAATAACGGAATGCAAATAGCCTACTGCACAGCGCATTCCAGTCGCCTGACCTCTGCTCGCTTCACCAAAAACTTTTACACTACACTGTACCTACTGGTTTACCACTACCTCACCCGATGGTAATGGTGAATTGATGGTGTGTGGTCGAGGATAGAGATCGTTTGCCTGTTTTTACTTGTGTACTACAAGAAAGTTCTGGATTTGAAAACTCCGAAAAAAACAGACGCCAGAAAACGGAGGGTATCAAGTTCCACTTTATGCTAGTTTTAAAAAATTAAGTCCTATCCTAATTCACAATGCATACCTCTATGTGATTTACTACATATAGTACGTTTACAAGTTTAAGTAACAAAAGTAAGTGAATGCTTTGAACCAATTAATTCTTGACACTTTTATGATCGAAAGCTCTGAAATTTTAAACCAGATATTTTACCTTCATTGCTAGATGACGTATTTCAAAATTAACAAAAACAGACTGATGTCGGTCGGTTCAGAGAAAAAAAATGTAGTACGCAATAAATCATTTTACAGTTAACGCATCGAATGTGTGAAAGGTGTGTTTCCGAAGCTAAGTGAAGTAAGCAGCTAACCGTAAAAGTGATTTTCGACACATTAGCGAAATATGTTGTGCACTACGTTTACGTTGCACTAAGTCGTGAAAAACACACCTGGTATCATTTTTGCGCCAACATGATCAACAATGCATAGGATAATTTTGTATGAATCTCATCCCACCCACCTTTGTATAAAATTGTATGGTATATTATTACATTGTACTGAACCTGTTCCGCGTTTCGATTATGGCAATACCATTTTCATTCGCAACTTAGTAGCAGTATCACATTAAAGCAGATAACAAAAGCGTACATTGCACCGAAATATTCGGTTGTGAAGTCAGCACGAAATTTTTGGTGACCGCTATTGTCATCGCGTCAAAAATAATGTAGGATCTTTTCGATTGTAATTATGATAGAGTCAGCTAGCTATTTTCAAACCTCACAATGATATTTTGTCATGAAATATTCGTGATTGCACCTGATCAGCCAGTCCCCAATCGTACAACGCTATCATACAAATGGGTACCTGCATCGCGCACTGCAATTCCCCTGCACTGATTTCGCGATCTGTGTGTGAATGCGATCGGTTAATCACGACAAAATTTTTAAATTTCACAGTGCCGAGGGATTAACGCATTATGGGATTTTGGTCCATGCTTTTTTAACACAAATGTTTGTTCCAGGGGTTGGGTGATATGATGTCTTGTAATTTTATTGTCTATGCCACTTGCTATACCTACAGGGAACCCTATTGCAGGGGTTGGAGTATGTTATGTTAAATTTATTCTGTAAGTTTTCTTACAACATACTTTGTAGAGTTTTTCGATAACATACAATTGTATAGAAAACATTTGGTAATTACTCATTTTCTGATAGGGAATGCAACTGTCGATACTTATCAAATCAAAATCATTATTTTATTTAGGTTTATACATAATATATGTTTTACTATGCTTGTTTATAGGTTCTGAATAAATTTATATTTTACTATGCCATAATTATTTTATTGTACGGCTTGATTTATAATGCTTATGTAAGTTACTAAACTGTGCTTTGTTGCTTATGGCCAAACTAAACATAAGCGAAGGGAAAAACAGCTTTGTCCAATCTTCTTCGCTTATGTTAAACAAAAAAGATGTTGTAGCAAGTTGTAGTAACAAATTCACCGCTCAACTTTGAAATTTATACTCAGTCAACTTCAAATGTGCGAGCGAGATAAAGCCGCGCGAAGCATTTTGACAAATCATCATCTTAGTTTTAAAATGGATCGAGCAACACCAGTTCGTGAAAATATCCTCTTAAATTCAGCTTAAGTGTTCTTACATCCATAACCGCATGATATGCACATACAACCCCCACACATTACCCTCCATTAAGCAAAACTGGCGCTGAAACAAAGAGCCCACTACCATGCTCGTCACGTATCAATTCAATCATCGATAAAGTGTACTCACCTGCCTCACAGATTGTACATAACAGTATCATAACTTGGAAGGAAATTGATCATTATGTTTTAAGATGGAGTACCGAACGATACAATCGAATGAAAATAGCTCTACCTACAGCATATTAGTTATACCTGCCATTAATAATCACGTAATTGTATACGAAAAAGGTGAAAAATTATATGTAAAATTATGAGTAGTTTGCTGTTATCGGTAGATCGATAGGTACTCATAAATAAACTATTCTCAAGCAGTGATTATATTTTTAAACTCATGTATTGATACACCCTTGCATGAGTCGTTCTGCGTTACCAACGAACTAACTATGGTTGGGCCAACTCAAGGTATGCATTTTTGATTTAAAAAAACATTTAAAAATGATGGGCAAGAAACAAAAAAAAAATTTTATTTGCCAGAAAGATTTGTGCTACATTTTGTTGAGTGGGTGTACAAAAATAAATAAAGATAGACCATATTAATAGACTTCGCAAAACAACTTAGATACTTCTGCAATTTTCAAATACTTATAATGTTTAGTAAGTATGTTGAAACTTTCATATAGTAAGTATTTACGGCACTGCTCTTAAAAAACGTGCTATAGGTACTGTGCTTGCGTAAAGCACTAACAAAAAGCATTTACCGAGCTCACTTATCAGAAGATCGTGGGGCTAATTTATAACCAGGAGTTACTCAGTCGGTTAGTGTAGGCAAGTGGGGAGCCTGCGGGACAGGCATGACTCGAACACGTAAGCAATTGGGAGATTTTCGTGTTATCACGTATCATCTGAGACGCGTGCCTTGCATCTTGAACAGGAGTTCAGTGAAAGTTGCCTTGGAATTTAGTTTAGAAGGGTTTCAGTTGGGATTGATAAATGAACCGATTTTCAATAAGGTATTTCTACTGATTAGATATAGTACGTTCAATTAATTATTAGGTAACTACAATACGGCCGACGTATCTTGGCAAGTCTGAACATAGGCTATGCGAACTTTAGCGCATGTACACACGTATTATATTGTTTTATATGTAATTATAATATATATGTTGATATATTAATATCATAGCGGGCGAAAGCGCGGGCTTATGTTAGTTGGTTTATAAAAAAGAAATTGGCATCAACAGTTTTCTATTGCTTGTTTTCATGCGCTAAATTTCGCATAGCCTATTTTCAGACTCGCCAAGATATGTACATCGGCCGTATTGTACATATATGTGTAAATGACATGATGTCATCATCATCAACATCAACCTATAGCAGTCCACTGCTGGGCGTAGGCCTCTCCTAAGGCGCGCCACTGAGCCCGATCTTCGGCTCTTCTCATCCACCTTCTGCCAGCTATAGCGCGCATGATAACGAAAGCTCCTTGATCGTGTATTGTCACATAAATAAGCCTAGAATAAGTATCAATCAGTCGCAAGAGTCTTCATAAATGTTGCTCTTGTTATGGTGGCTTCACACGGCCTGTGCTAACACGCACCGCGCCACGCCAAGGTCATCAGTACGGGTGAGCGCGCGACGCTCAGTGCCAAAGTTTCGTTCGTCTCTCGTCTGATGACGAGTAGCTTGACAACGCATCAGCACTAGACAGGGTCACGGGGTCCCGGTCGGATTCGACCGCGGTGTGTTAACACGGGCCTATGTTAAACAACAATACGCGTCCGCCCTGGCAGCATCGCTTGCTTCAGACAGCTGCTTGCTTGCTTCACACAGCCCGTGGCGCGGCCCGGCGCGACACTGCCCGAGCTAACACAGGCCATGACAAGCCACCATTACGTTCCTTTTTGCACTCCTTTAAGTTAGATAGTTCACGTAGGTACTTACAGTGGACATGCAGCATTATCCTCTTACTGACCGAAGGTGGCACTCCGTTGGCGGCGATACAAAGATACGCGCCCATTTCAGAGCGAGTCACTTTAGTCAGGTTTACTATGTCTCCTTCCAGTGACGTCACTGCAAAAATTAAACGACATTGTAAGCTGCTCATGATGAGAAAACCTACCGCTCATAGGTATTTTCTTGTATTCATTCAAAGTCACAGTTTTCCATTCTGAGGGCGGTTTTAAACCTAGGACCTAGGGCCTATAACAACCTTAAGCTAGATTTATTATGAGCTGCATTAACGAGTATTCTACTCATCTATTCAGCTATTTAATGTTGGTACCTAGTACGATCAATATTCTTCGTGGGTGTACTTATGTTTCATTATCATCATCATCAACCTATTATAGCAGTCCACTGCTGGACGTAGGTCTCTCCCAAGGCGCGCCCTGAGCCCGATCTTCGGCTCTCCTCATCCACCTTCTGCCAGCTATAGCGCGCAGATCATCGCTCCATCTGGCCAAAACACTGCGCTTGCCTAGACCCCCGACAAAACTATGTTTATTATAGTTTAATATTTAAATGTTTGTTGCTAATGGCGTAATGGAGTGTCTGAGTTTGTGTCATTTTAATTTTAGACAACAAATTAGCATTCTAATTATCTACTGCATCTCATTAACTTATCCTCGCTTTATTAGCACAGGATTAAGAATTAAAATGACAGGCAAAAATAGCCAACACTGCGAGAAAATAATCGCCTTAAACTTTTGCGCTTTAAATTCATAATACGAGTACGCAAACGAAAACCAACATTATTTTTTATTATGTAATAGCGTAGACTAACTGTTTGAACAACCCTCGGTCTAGTGCTTACTTTACATTTTCAGCAACTGTTAGGAAACACTTCTAGCGGTGAAAAGTTGACGGTTCGGTAAACAAGTGCCGTTAGTGGTTGAACTGAACCTTCCTGACACCTTCAAATGGCACCGGAGTACGTTTACAGCCATTATTCAAACAAGGGATAAAAAGGGGCAATATTTTCCAAAGGAACCGCGGGGCTGATGGTTTAAAGTGTAGAGCTCTTCGGACGACGACGCTTCGTTAGCAAACAATGCGGACAAGTGGAAGGAATGGAGTTGCCCAGTAAATGAAAAATGTTATAATTTATTGCGGAGGTTGATGAAAAACATCTTTGAGCAGCAATTTATTTTCACTGCAATTCTGAAGAAGAGATGAGTTACGTTGACGAACGAACGTTTTATTATTTTAATCTTAGGGTCAGTTAGGGTCATTTTTTATAACAGTGAAATATAAGGATAAAAAAAATATGTAAATGATTATTTAATGTGAGTAAAATAAATAAGTTATTGCGTTGTGTAAAATTTCCGAAACATTATTTATATTATTTATCATAAAACAAAATATTTTAGTTACGCTACTCCATACATTTTCGTCCTGTCTTCGATGCGGTGCGGACCGTTGAATAAACTTGGCCTGTCGATGCGTCATAAGTCAAGAGACGCTTAAACTTAGGACCCCAGACTGGTTTGTCGTAGATAAACGAATAAAATATGGGGGATGCTGCATTTATAACCGACGCCGACGTAAATAAAAATAAAGGAGGCTTTCACTTCGACCCTTAATTTTTTTGTATTAACGCATAAAATTTTACAGGGTATCCGGTAACAGTGATTCTTTTGTAAAAAAATAATGTACTTTGTCTAATGTATTAACTGTAAAATCCTCAATTACACCACATAATAAAAATAGAAGATTTTCAACAAAAAATACTTATGCTAAATTTACTTTAAATTGAGATTGAGAAGCTTCAAAGTAAATAATTTTGCAATTATCTTTAACTTCTTCAAATTAATTTCTCGGAAATGACTTTCCTTTAAGTAAAGTGTAGCCAAAGTTTATGAAAGTCAACTAAGTCTATGGCCCGGTAGGTACTTTAGTAAAGTACCCTCAAGTATAATGGAAAGGCAACACTTTCCCATCGACTTTTGTTTCAAAGTCATGTTTTTAATTAAGTATTTGGGACGTGTTTCTCATGATAGACGCGGTACCTACATATTTGCAGTTATTTATGCATATTTGACCCATTTCTGTAAATGCAGTCTAATAGACTGTAAAGTGAACCCGGACGAAATAAACATAAATACTTATAACCATAGATTAATAACGGTGTTCCTATAGAACACCAAGATAGACAGTATCAAATCAAGATGGCGTCGTAAGACAGAACCAAAAAAATTCAGACACCTCGTCAATAAAACTGAAATATGTCCATTTTCAAATAATGTTCGTTACTTTTTACGATGTAGTTTTATTAAGGATGAAAAAGCCTAGTATTTTTAACATATAATATAAATCTAGCCCTGCTACTTCTCTTTTTCGAAAATTAGAATCGGAATAAAATATACTAGAATCTAGCCAATGTGGTTCCCATTTCTTGGGCACATTTGTGTTTCTTTTTAGATGAAGACAAACGTTAAGTACTAATTTACTGGTTGAAAAAAATATAATTATCATCTAAGTAAACGGAATGGCCTGTTTTGCTTTCCTGTGACTTTTCAGTTGTGTTTACGGTCATTTGACCATTCTTTAATTGAAATCAGTTGGAGTATTTTTTGTTAAAAAAATTATAATATAGCTTTTTCTTTTTGTTCTAATACCGTATAGTTAATACCGTAGAGTAAATATTTGGAAATTGAATTTTTAAATTTACTATTTATCCTAAAATAAGCTGTGAAATTTATTACAGCATAAGCTAACTACTACAATCTATATTACATAATTTACAAAAGGAAACATTGGGCCACGCATAGACGATCTATAGGTAGCTCAACTGCTCCAACTCGATACCCAATACCAGCGTGCCGAGGATACTGGCACTTAAGAATTATGGAATTTCAATTAATTCCATACCCGTCTAAACATTCTAATTCACACCCCCAGCCTTACACATAACATTACCAAAGACCCTCTTAATTAACGACATCCAGCAGCTTTCGAAACTGATAAATAGCTTGGATCACGATGTTATTCAATCCTGCTCGATAATGGTTATTAACAAGTCCCGGCAAGCAGTTAGACTCGTATCTATTTCAAACTTTGTTGAGTAGATGAAAAGCGTCGAATGGAGTTAATTTGCATCTACGACTAAGTTTCCATTCATTCGCTTATCTGAATAATTTCCTTGTAACAAATAGGCAACATCGCGGCCGTATACTTATGTGCCAAACGGAGAATAAAAGTCAACATACTCAGATAGCTGGACTAACATGTAGGTTTTTATAAGAAAGGATTGCACGACGTTAAATTAAAATGGATTTAGCTAATACGTGCACACGCAAACAAATTAATCAATAAATTTTCTTTTTTTATATTCACAACATAAAATGCGGTCTTATTTAAACAAAAAATCATATAAATAAATTTATAATAATTATAAAACATTTATTGATTAATAATACATCATATATTTAAAATTTTAAACTTTTTTGTTTCCGCATTTAGTAGTTTATTTCAAAACGTCATTTTATAAATATTTATGAACTGGTTTATCAGATTTAGTGGTACATGTTTTATTGACGCGTTGGTGCCGTCATAGCTCACATGTTTTATGCGGAACAATAAAGGGCAGATTTTGAATAATAGCCCTTTGTTACCACTGTTTCTGTCGTCATTATAATTCGTTGTTGTCATAACACCCATTTTGTTTTGGCTTTAATGTTAAATTACGATTAACCGTTATTCGTTACATTGAACAAGTAGCTCTCCTAAAGAGACAAAGATGAAGAATAATATTTAAATTATTAGATAGATTAATTAATAGATATGGGAGAATAATCTAAGATCTCTAAGTTTTAGTCATACATATTAGTTATTTTATTGATAATATAATAATAATTAATTATTATATATCGACCGATGCTATATTATACCCATATAAAATTCAAATCTAAGTAGCGTCAAAGAATAAGCAATATTATATACCATAGCGTCTTTACTTTATACCTACATACCTACCTAAATGGTTCTATAAATCCGCCGTAAGCGTTGGTTAAACGTAATGATAATAATAATGATTTAAGGCTTGCGTCCATAGGCCGGCATCGGACGTATCGGACGTATCGGACGCATCGCACGTAACGGATTTTAGGTTGCCTTGTATAAAAACTCATACAACAGCGTCCACTGATCGGCATTCCGTATGACGTCATCGGCAATGCCTACATGCGATGCGTACCGATGACGTCATACGGAATGTCGATCAGTGGACGCGCCCCGCGCGCTCGCTCCCCATTGTCGGCCATTTGTCGCAAAACATAATTGCGATTATCATTTTATAGCAAGATGTGTCATGAGGTATTACAAAAATCCGAATGAAGGTGACATCGGCAATCCGATTACTATTACTCGCGTCGGCAATCCGATCGCTGCCGATACAGTGGGCGCAGTCTAATTAATCCGTTACGTACGATGCGTCCGATACGTCCAATGCCGGTCTGCGGACGCTTAGCTTTAGATAAAATTATTATTAACTCTATGTCAAATTGATTATTACAACAAATAATCAACCTAACTTCTTTAGCTACGCAAAGCCAATTTACGTCGAAGATAACGAAGTGCCAGTCTCTTATTAAAACTATATTTGCGAGCCTCCAACTTTCCTCATTGGAATATTCTCAAGAAACATTGCCCTTCGAAATGGATAGCTGTATTGTTTCCTGCTCTGATTTATGGAGGTAACTTGTAACGGCTTCTTTAATTAGACTTCTTCACTCAAATTGATGATTGTTATTGATGCCACTTAATTTAGGATTGTTAAAGGTGGGGCGCGTCCTGATGCGTACTGCGTACGTATTTTTAAGAATCTCTTTCGGACTAGCATTCATCATCATCATCACCATCATCAGCCCACTTTAGTCCACTGCTGGACGTAGGTCTCTCCCATAACGCGCCACTAAGCTCGGTCTTCGGCTCTCCGCATCCACTTTTTACCGGCTGCCTTTCGTAAGTCGTCACTCCACCTGGCCGGAGGGCGCCCTACACTACGTTTGCCGATACGCGATCTCCACTCAAGAACCCGCCTGCTCCAGCGGTTGTCGGTTCTTCGGCATACATGGCCAGCCCACTGCCACTTTCACAACGAGCTGAACACTTCAATAGAGCTAAGATTTGAGCGCATTCATACCTTATACTGAATACTCAGCTCTCAGAATATGTGGTGCGCAAAACCTGAAGTTCATGGTATTTACGGGATAACTGAGAGAGTTCACAATAATTCATTCATATAAGCTACAGCTACAGCTGAGAGAGTTCACAATAATTCATTCATATAAGCTACAGCTTATATGAATGAATTATTGTGAACTCTCTCAGTTATCAAATACTATAACAAACATAACATAATAATATAACAAAGTACTACCGGTAATGACTTTCACAACGAGCTGAACACTTCAATAGAGCTAAGATTTGAGCGCATTCATACCTTATACTGAATACTCAGCTCTCAGAATATGTGGTGCGCAAAACCTGAAGTTCATGGTATTTACGGGATAACTGAGAGAGTTCACAATAATTCATTCATATAAGCTGTAGCTTATATGAATGAATTATTGTGAACTCTCTCAGCTGTAGCTGTAGCTTATATGAATGAATTATTGTGAACTCTCTCAGTTATCCCGTAAATACCATGAACTTCAGGTTTTGCGCACCACATATTCTGAGAGCTGAGTATTCAGTATAAGGTATGAATGCGCTCAAATCTTAGCTCTATTGAAGTGTTCAGCTCGTTGTGAAAGTCATTACCGGTAGTACTTTGTTAGCTTAATGAATTGACTGATGGTAAGAGAAGGACGGAACAGTGGTAGGGTTAAGTGGGACCTGCTGATTAATCACCCTGTCAGTACAGTTTCCAATTGCCACTCGTCACGAATTCCCTTTGCTTGTATAATTTTTGTGTTCGGCTTCCACATAGCTCAATTGATAGTATTTGTGTTTGAACGTCGGCTATCCAAAAATACCCGTTACGTTTTCAATTTGATAAATGGAATTGGCCATCGAGCTTGCTAAAATTGCGCATCGATTAAATTTATTGATACTCGTGGACTAAAATAAAATTAATGATGTCTCGGTGGTTATTTTGGGGTTAAAAGAGTGACCTAGTTGAATCGTTTAATTCATGTAACTGATAAACTCCGTACCTCTTTTTGGGCAAGTGTAGAGAGATAAGTAAGTAATTATTCCCGGACCGTCTCGAGATTGTAATCCCTAGGGATTACGGGGGCGGTGTGAATGGTAATAGGTTGCCGAGGTGCTGCGGTGTGATTTACGGCTAAGATTCAATAGTGAATATTTTATTCCTTGATTTATTTTGTTCTACGGTATCTAGTGTACTAAATGGTTTAGATATTTGTTAAATAATTATTACTAGGGCATGTACAGAAATTCGTTCAAAGAGCATTGGATTTAAAAAAAACTGCAAGTAGTCAAATCACAATATTTTTACTGCAATTATTAACTAGGTAAAAATACATAACATACTCAGATTAAAGGGAAGTAAAGTTTACAAAATTATAATCTAAAATAGTTAAGTGGAAACTGGGTTAGGATAAGCCTCCTAGTCGGAGCTCTGCAGTTTGAGAAGGGTCGGAGTCGCACGAGTTTCATGAGGCACACTTGAAGAGCATGCATATAAATAGTTTGCTAACGGAATATTAATACTAATTTTATTAACCAGTTTTAACATTCTTGCGATGGAGCGAATAAACTACACTATAGAGAAATTAAAATGTACGCTACCTCACTCGTAAAATATGCAATAATTTGACTATTAGTTAACAGAACCTTGTCGTCATGTAAGATTTTTAGAGGACATGATGCTTACAGGTTGAAGGATTAAGTGGACTGTGTTGATATTTAATTTGAAAAAGAACAAAAAAACAATAGCGAAAAAAAACGATAATTTACAGGTGATTGAAAATTGGAAGGAAAATAAAGTAATTCTGTAAAATACATATAAAACGACAAATCTATGAGCATATGTGATTAGAGCATCCACTAACCTTTCACGCAGTAGCGTCCCCGTTGATGATGGCTGGCGATGATTGTCAGGTCTTCAAGCGATTCTCCGAGCTGAAGACTCCAGACTTACCAGATAACACCTTCAAACCTTCTAAACAACGCACAGCAAGGGGAAATAGATTGTAGACGCTCTTTTCTTGCTCACAGTATACAATTTTAACAGTTTTGAACCTTTTTTCACAAATATAGAAATTACGACAAGAGTAGATGTGAAAGGCTTTCTTCCAAGATTCAGACAAACAACAATATGGCGCGACAGGAAGTTGTAAACTTTTTTTATTTTTTTAATTAGATGACCGGAAGCTATAATTTTGACATTGACATTGACATAACTTAACATTCCGACCACCAAAATACACAGTATTTTAACGAGAATGAAAAAGAAAAGAATAATAATATATAAAAACAATCTCAAACGAAAACAAAATAAAAGATGAAAGTAATAGTGCTTAAATCTAAGTTAAAACTCAACTACTTTAAGTCTACGACAAATAAACTATGAGTCCTGTCCAGGAAGTGGACATAATTTAGTGACTGCGCGTTTATATTCTCCTGTAGTAGAGCGAACAGTCACTACACGGCAGACCCCATCAGAACCTACATGTAATTTAATGACACGTGCCAAATTCCAGTTTAGAGAGTTAGATTGCTCGTTAATTATAAGAACTAAAGTTCCGACAGCGATATTCCGGTGAGTATCAGACCATTTATGTCTTTGTTGCAGCGTGTGGATGTACTCTAGATGCCATCTGCGCCAAAAGTGTTGATGCATCTGTT
Organism: Lobophora halterata; assembly: GCA_932526365.1. Taxonomy (NCBI): domain Eukaryota; kingdom Metazoa; phylum Arthropoda; class Insecta; order Lepidoptera; family Geometridae; genus Lobophora; species Lobophora halterata. The sequence continues at coordinate 6,986,724 of OW052002.1, forward strand.
GCAACAATTTCCAACGATGCAGTACGCTTACTTTTATTTCACTCAACGGTTCTTCCGGGAGGGTGGTTAATGGTTCCATGGTCAGGAAATGACCAGGAGTCAAAGCTGAACAATCATTAGGATCAGAGCTGAGAGGGGATAGCGGTCTTGAATTGAGCACAGCCTCGATTTGAGTTAGAAGCGTATAAAACTCCTCATACGTAAGTCGTTGTAATCCGACAACACGAGTCAGGTGAGTTTTCATCGATTTGACTCCGGCTTCAGCTAAGCCCGAAAAATGAGGACTGCCGGGGGGATGGAAAACAAACTCGACCTGCTCTGATTCCGTAACTTGACGCATGATGTTACTCAAAAGGTTACTAGCACCTACGAAATTCCTACCCTGATCGGACACCAAGCGGGAACAACGTCCTCTTCTAGCCATGAAACGTCTCAGACACGCCAGATAGGCTTCTGACGTGAGTTCCGAAGCGAGTTCTAAATGTACTGCTCGTGTTGCAGTGCAGACAAAGACACACACGTATCCTTTGAAAGTGCGCACGCCACGACCACGTCCTAGGGCTATATTAAACGGCCCGGCGTAGTCGACTGAGGCCGAAGAAAATGGTTTCAGTTGACTGACACGAAAAGCGGGAAGATTTCCCATGACAGGAGGATCCGCCACACGCGGGTTTACCTTGAAACATCTTATACAAGAAGAGATCACTGATCTGATGGCGCGTTTTGGAGATAGAATCCAGAACTCCTGGGCTAAAAGATTTTGAAGCGTTTGTAACCCGGGATGCAGAAATCTCTTGTGGTAATCCTCAATGATGAGAGTTGTCAATCGATGATCTCGAGGCAATAACATCGGATGTTTAGTCTCATAATCCAATTGGCTTCGCGAGAGTCTGCCACCTACTCTCATAAGACCACCTGAATCTAGGAAAGGACATAACTTCCGAATATTCTTTGGAAGGGCATTAGGGGTCTTTTTGAGAAGACTTTGATACTCCGTTGCGAATACACATTGTTGAACTTGCTTCACCAAGAAGTGAACGACAGCAGTAGTTTCAACAGACGACAATGCAGTACCACGGATTGGCTTGGCAGGACTTCGAGAATTGTGAACGAAGCGAAAACAATACGAAAGGACGTTCACTATACGTCGAAATGACGAAAATTTATTCAAGATCTCATCCGCAAAGGTGGAATTCTTGGCAGTGACCAAAGTTAAGATCTTTTGTTCATCCAATGCTGTATCATCAAAAAGAACTGAAGGTTGGGGCCAGTCTTCTTGAGGCTGGGATAACCAGGTTGGGCCCGACCACCATGACTCACAGTGAACCAAATCAGAGGGCAATAAACCTCGAGAGCCATGATCTGCGGGATTAGCAGCAGTAGACACGTGATGCCAGCAGTCTGGAGGAATACTGTTCTGGATCTCAGTCACTCGATTAGCAACGAAAGTCTTCCATCGCGAAGGACAAGATTTGATCCAAGTTAAAACTACACTGGAATCAGACCATGCAACCACGTCCTCGACTTGATGAACCCCATCTAAGGAAGCAGTCACTGATGATATTATTTCTGAAAGGAGAACAGCGGCTAACAGCTCTAATCGTGGAATAGACAGTCTTCGAAGCGGCGCGACTTTGGATTTGGCGCAACAAAGACGCACAACAATTGTATTATCTTCACAGATCGCTCGGCAATAAACGACAGCGCAATAGCCTCGCTCAGAGGCATCACAGAAGCCATGGAACTGAAGGATGACGAAGGAAGGTATCATTCTACGAGGAATATTCAGTGTGCTCAGCAATGCTAATTGATTTTTATAACGGAGCCATTCTTGAGAGATTGCCTCGGGAGCATTGTCATCCCAGTCAATACCAGACAACCAAAGACATTGCATTAAATATTTTGCGAAAAACACGACCGGTGCCAACAATCCTAACGGATCGAAAATGCGTGCTATATCCGATAGGATCGAACGTTTGGTGCACCGACCACCATGAACAGATGTCATGAATGAAAGGAGGTCCTCCTTTGGGAGCCACGTCATTCCTAGAATTTTTAACGAAATATCCTGGACGTCTTCGAAGTTATGAAACTTTTCAGAATAAAGATCGGAGGATGGCACATCCTTTAGAAATTCCTCCGAATTTGAGGTCCACTTTCGAAGATGAAGTCCAGCAGGTGCAAGGATACGAAGCAGCTCATTGCGGAGTTTAACCGCGTCAGTGAGAGTGTCAGCGCCTGACACAATGTCATCTATATAGCTATCTCTTTCTAGTATGGCTGCTCCATTTGGATTAGTCAAAACATTTTTTTTGGCTATTTCAGCGATGCACCAAAGTGCCTGATATGGGGCACAGGAGATCCCGTAAGTGACCGTCATCAGTCTAAAGTCCTGAATTGGCATGTCTTCTGAGGGACGCCAAAGTATTCGCTGATACTCAGTATCTTCCGTAGTGACCTTAAATTGACGATACATCTGCTTAATGTCTCCAGTAAAGACCACAGGATGCCAACGAAAGCGTAACAGTAAATCAAAAATACTTTTCTGAAGTTTGGGACCCGGCAACAGCATATCGTTCAATGACTTTCCTTCAGCATCCGCTGCACTTGCATCAAACACTGTCCGCAGTGGAGTGGTGATGGAATCAGGTCTGAGGACACCGTGGTGTGGTATATAATAAAAATTACCAATATTCGAGGAGGGTGGATCTACTTTTTCCATGTGGCCACTTTTGAGATTCAATGTAAGCAGCCTTAAATTGAGAATTTACCCTGAATTTTCGCTCTAAATTATGAAACCGCTTAAGGGCAATTTCACGTGAATTTAAAAATTCAGGTTTATTCTGAGGGTCGATGAAGGTCAGTGGTACCACCAATCTCCCTTCAGAATTTTGGGAGCAACAGCTTTGCATGTAGTTTTCACATGCTATCTCCTTCTTTGACAAGATATGAGTTTTAGAGGAATTAACATTTTCCACTTCCCAAAACTTTTTTATGGAATTATCCAACGACAAATTTGAGACAAAGAAGCAATCTCTTCTAGTACGAGAGACACCAATATCCATGGTGCATTCTCCCATCAAAGTATTGATGCGAGAACATTTACACTGACAAGCATGTCCACGGGCCCTGGTTGCCAAAACTCAGGGTCAGCGAGGTCGAGACCTTTCAGATGGTGCAATGAAGACATATCGATAAAACCAGATGGCATGTCCGAGCATATTTTTTGAAGAACCGCAGCATCTACGCACACCTTATTTGAGAGATCTCCATTCTTCGGGATCAATTCACAAGTAACTGAGCCCAAGGTATTTGCGGTTACCTGACCTATTCCGTTGACCGAATGATTGATTTTATTGATGTGTAGCCCAAGTCGTTGAGCACATGAATCTGTGATGAAATTACAAGCACTAGCACTATCTAATAATATTCTTACATGCTCAAATTTATGAAACTTATTCTTTACCAAAACAATTGCAGTAGAAAATAATGCCTCAGAGTTGTTTTGGTAAGCAGTTAGGGCGGTTTGTGAAGTCGAAGCTAGAGGCTCTGTTTCCGGTGTAACTGCAGTGATCTCCTTTTCAAAGTGGAGCAAGGTATGATGACTGTAGTTACACTTGCTACAACGTGTCTTTAAACTACATTTCCTAACGGAGTGTGAAGCTCGTAGGCATAATATGCACAACCTTTTCTCCTTCATCAAATTGAACCTATCATTTGGAGTCATCTTTAGAAAAGTAGAGCAGCTATCTGCACCATGTCCGATGACTGAACATACAACACACGGTTCATTCTTCGCAACTACCAATGAGGATTTCGATTTGGTGGCAGTGGGTTTACTTGTAGTAGCTACAACTTGTTTTGTACAACAGTTACCTAAAGCTTGACAACGCTTCTCAATAAACTTTGTTAAGTGTTCAAACGTCGGAATATCTACATCGGAACTCAACTGGAGTTCAAAAGCCTCCCTAGATGCAGCGTCGAGTTTTGAAAGAAGGAGGTTGAACAACATGAAATCCTTATCAGGTAAGTTATACTTCTCTAGAATACCTAAGTTCTCATTAAATGTTCTGAGGACCCGATCTAATTCAGTACTACTTTTATTTTTCACCAAGTCACAGCTGAGCATTTTTTCATAGTATGTCACAGCAATCTGCCTTTTTTTATCAAAATATTTTGATAAAGTGTCATACGCCTTTTGGTAACTTTCACTTACCATTGGGAAGTTCTTTATGAGGTCATAAGCTAGTCCACTAACACTTGAGACTAAGTAGTGTAGTTTCTCAATTTCAGCAAGATCAGTTCGCTTATGTATAAGGGAATCATAAAGCTCTTTAAATGCCACCCATGATTCTATTTTTCCATCAAATGTCTTTAGAGTTAGCTTTGGTAGCTTTGCCATGCAAGCAGGGCCTGCAGGTGAATCTGATTTGCAAATGAGGGGCTTAGTGGCTTCATGCATGTTTTGTAACCGAACTCGAACATCGCGCACCATGTTATCAAATTTTATTGATATACCGAATTCCGCATTACGCTCAGCCCTTGAAGTTAGACCTACTAATATTTTGGTCTGTGATTGATGAAACTTATCAGCTAATTCTATTAAATCAGACTCATTATAGCCTACTAGCTTATCATTACTGTGAATATACTCTAATCTCATTAGGGAGTAATCTCTCAGGACACGATTTTCATCTGCACAGTTGTCACTCATTTCCACATCACTAGCTAGCTTTTCTGCTGCTTGTTTCCTTGTTTCAACCATTTTTTAATTGTATTTTACTCGAAAGAAGATATTAAAATAACAAATTTAAGTTACTAAAAACTATAAGCAAACTCGCAAACAAAACATATAGACAGACTATCAAAGCAAAACAATAGTGAAGTTAGCTATTGGGAGTGAATGAGTGAACGATTTATAAAATTATTGCCATTAAAATAAAATTAATTTTCTACTACTAATTTCTACCAAAAGTTTGACCGTGTATAGACAGCTTTAATGAACATAGACAATTTCGGATCAAGTAATGTGACCGGAAGTCCTGTCAATGTCAAAATCACATGAAATGTCGCAGTAATGGCGACCGACAAAATGCACACGAGAAATTGACACAAGCAATGACCTTGAAAATGACTTACAAAATCAAACGTTAAATATGAAAATTTTGAATTTACATAGGTAGCTTTACATAATAGATCAGGCCGAATGGACCAAAAATGAAGGATTAAGTGGACTGTGTTGATATTTAATTTGAAAAAGAACAAAAAAACAATAGCGAAAAAAAACGATAATTTACAGGTGATTGAAAATTGGAAGGAAAATAAAGTAATTCTGTAAAATACATATAAAACGACAAATCTATGAGCATATGTGATTAGAGCATCCACTAACCTTTCACGCAGTAGCGTCCCCGTTGATGATGGCTGGCGATGATTGTCAGGTCTTCAAGCGATTCTCCGAGCTGAAGACTCCAGACTTACCAGATAACACCTTCAAACCTTCTAAACAACGCACAGCAAGGGGAAATAGATTGTAGACGCTCTTTTCTTGCTCACAGTATACAATTTTAACAGTTTTGAACCTTTTTTCACAAATATAGAAATTACGACAAGAGTAGATGTGAAAGGCTTTCTTCCAAGATTCAGACAAACAACAATATGGCGCGACAGGAAGTTGTAAACTTTTTTTATTTTTTTAATTAGATGACCGGAAGCTATAATTTTGACATTGACATTGACATAACTTAACACAGGTTATCAAAAGCTTTTTGATAATAATAATTGTAAATTTATCTCGGAGGTACGTCTTGCTCGGTCCTCCTAATATAGTGTTATAATGTTTCCGGAAAGCAATTAATGTGTTTGTTTATTTAATTTCATGAATAATAATAATAAATTCGGTAATAAAAAGTTTATTTTACATGACGTGTGATTCTAACAGTGCCATTATTTTCCCTACGTTTATTTGCAGCACACATAAGCAAACGGCGGTTTTAATCTGATGGATTTGTGGAATTATCGCGGTTAACTCGAGTTTATGTTGCACCTCATTGTGTAAATGATTTGGAAACAGCACGCGAACGGTAATGACCTTAGGTTTGCGCTTTATGACTCACAAGTGTAAAAGCTAGTAATAGCTAGTGTTCTACTTACTTAGGAAAATTTCTAACTGAAAAAAATACTACCTAGTATAGTAGCAAAAGCAATGTTTCACAAACTAAATCAGCCGTTGATTAAAAACCGTGTGTAGCTGTTTTGGTCATGGGAAAAAAATCTTAAAGCTACGTTTTTATGCTTTCGCTCCACCTCTGTCCTTTACGATATATAGCGATTGTTATACCTTTAGAATGCATCGTCATCGTGTTGTGAATTACTCTGAAAGTTTCAGCTACCGGGATAGCTAATCGGGAAGTGCTCGAACGAAACTGAGTTACAAGATATCACCCGGAACGCCAATAATACAAACAAGGAAGTGATTTAATAAAAAACGTGGTAGTAAAAACGTGGTATGTAACTGGAATGGCTAACCTTTGTGTTTTCCCTGAGGTCCTCCTCTTGAAATGATGTCACCTCCATCTTCCCTGCGCCACAGGATTTTAGGCGGGGGGAAGCCTCGCGCTTTACAGATCATCTTTGCTGATCCACCTTCAGGCACCATCATGTCACCAGATGTCTCTTCGTAGATTATGTCTGGAGGTATCACCACTTCCAGGAACGCTGTCTGCAAAAGTTTGAAATTATTTCAAGAGCATCGGTATCTCCTGTCTGACCATCGGAACTGATGTCTTAAGAAGTGAACTTTTGTACTTTAGTAAGTTTAATTTATCTGTTGTGACAAAATAGAAGTGTATAATTTTATCAAGTAAAATTTTGACATATAACATATATATGTCAAATGTGTGTATAACTTCTATGAACTTCGTCACAAAATTGCTTTAGGTTTCTTATGCATCGTTTGAGAAAATAAATATAGACCGTATACATTCACCTGCATTGTATTTATTAATGTCACATGGAAAACCGTTTCACGACTGGAGATCTAAAATTCTACAAGTTTAGTTATCTACCTGCATTTTCATCGGATCAGTGTTCACTTGGCACATGTATTGTCCTCTGTCTTCTCGTTTAACGCCTCTAATGTTGAGTGTCCAAGTGTTGTAATCGTTGTGAGTGACGCTCAGCCGGGCATTGTTCGTGATGACATGCTCGTGAATCGCCAAAATCGCCTTGGTATCCGCTTTGATCCAAGCGACCTGCTCCATTCGCGACGATTCCACACAAACACCGCAACAAAAAGAACACGAATAACACGATGAAGAAACCAAGTATCTGCTAAACGCCACATTTCCGCTATTATCTCCGATCACGTATGATACTTCCGGGAAAGTCTAATTACGAGTGAATGCTTCCCATGAGGCAGTCGCGACGATTCTCGCGCAACACTATCTTGTTGCGAGCGTGGAAAATGCTCTCGGAATTTTTAATTACATTTTCGTCTGGTCGCCGGTATGAGGCTCGCGGCGGGCACTGAACGCCCTCGTTTCACCCGCTTTACCAAAAGTGACGGCGCAATAGGAGCTAATTTCCTGCATACCACGCTTACAAAAAATATCTGCGACAGAAATATGGCGTTTATGTATGGTATGAAACTTAATTGTAGGAATATTTTAATTCTGGTTTCAAGTAAACTAAATTACCGAATATGCAATATAAACTCAAATTTATATTTTTCTGAAGAAATTAATGTACTACAGACATATTGTCTTGATAAAGATATTATTTTACAAAAAATATCTTAAACTCTAGGGAAGGTTCTGTTTCAAGATGTAGTGCACTAATAGTGGTGCGATATAGTCATAGTAAACTACAGTTTTAAAAGTGCTTGTGCAACAACACTAATAGAAGTGTCACTAATAGGTGCTCAGAGGAAAATAAAGCGTCCGATACACTCAGCCGATTTTAGACCACATGAAAATTTATGTGTTTACTACCAAAACGAGAAGTTATTTAAACTTGGTGAACTATTTATATTTTTGTTTTGTTTGCGATATATCATACATATATACATTAAATTCTTCTAATTCTAAGAATTTCATAAATAAAGTAAATCAAAGAAAATTGTAGTCGTTCTTTGTTCATTTACGCAAATATCGCTGAGTGTAAAAGACGCTGAATTGTCTAGTTGAGTACAAATAACAAAACCGCTGAAAGGCAGGTTACATTTCAGAGTTCCGGAATAAGTCTCTACAATCGCTTCCTGCTTTCCGGTTCCTCACTATTTATGCTTAGATAAAGAATTTTTATTTAAATGCGATGCGGGGCGATTGTAGAGTTAAAAAAATCTGCGATGCAATTTAGAGACCTGTGATAATTTTAAAAGTGAAATTGATAACAACCAAAAAATTGAATCGCAGTCACAAAAATAAACAGAACAAAATAATATTTACCAATTTTTCCAACCCATCCATACCAGCGGTGCATATCGTAGATTGTGAATATAAATTGGAATTGTGTGGTCTGTATAGGTATTGTAGCTACGTATAAATTGTGTGGTATTTGCCTTGAAAATGCGGTATTAAAAATAATTTCAAGGTTATTTGGACATAGATCCATTTATAACTATACTCGTATTCACATAAGGGAATACCGACGAATAACTATTCCGAAGTTATTAACCTTGTGTGATTTTGATTACTTAGATAGTCCATGTAGATAAGCAAATATGTGCCTACGTCTTCGCTATCGAGTCGATAGTGTATCGTGAGGAAATAGAGTGACCTACTCGAACGGTCCCAAAGAGACTATTATCGAATCTCGCTTCTTGTACGAATAGATTCGAGAAAGGAATCAGTATTTATCTCTCCTATATAGCTTGGTATCTTGTTTTCAAAGCCCACGGGACCATACAAGATTACCTCAATAACTATGTTGCCGCGATCAGAATACAAATACAATTAAGCCTATAATACTTAGTACGTGTAGTAAAAAGCAATGAATCTGATAAAATTCATTTGGGATGAAACCATTCGTTCGACTTAATGACTCCCACGATTCCATTTAAATATTTTTGATATCCAATAAATTGTCTGTGGAGTTATACATAAAACCAGAACAGAAAATATCACAACGATATAATAAGACATTTTATGTCGCATACGACATAAAATCGAATATCATGCACTCGGGGCAGTTTGAGAGCGGTGCCTCTCGAAATGATTGAACGGGGACTAAGGGGGTTTGCCCGGCTTTATTTTAATTTCGTAAAGTGACTGTTTTGCAACGTAAATTCCTCGGTTGAATGGGGCTGTTCGATCAAGCGGCGTTTGCGGTCTTTAGACACGGATACAAAATAAAATTAATGAAAGTGCAAAGTACTAAGCTGAGTTGGAAAGATAGTGGTTTCAGAAGTCTTTGCATGCCCTGAAGAACAGAGTGAATAAACTAGGTGGTGCAGTGTGCAGTAACTCAAAACCCAAGATCATACAGATTGTGCTGTCTGTTCTCTCGACGCTTTTTGTTGGGCTCTTGGGTCTTAGTTCTGGTGCAAGTGTACAAGAGTGTCTAGTGCAAGTAGTGCTCAGTAATTTAGAGCTACGAGTAAGTACAACTATTGTGGACAAACTTACGGTTTATTGTGCAAATAGTTGTGTGCTCTATTCTAGGATAGAGATCTAGGTATCAGTGCTGGCTCCAAAGAGTGCTGAAGAAAGTGCAACGTGTGCTAGGAAGTGTGAAAGTTAGTGCAGAAGTCTATCGGTTGAGATCTATAATTTTATGTGAGTATACATATCAAACAAGATAAGATATTTTCAGCTTCCTATATGTAAAAAAAAAAATGCATTCCTTACTTAATTTTGTATTATTAGGATCCCACTACTTCAAAACATAAAACAAATAAACCAGAAAGAATTACCTACAAATAAAACTGGCTGAGATTTTCGAAACTCAAATACTGCTTAGATTTTCCAGAAAGGCAAAATAACAAACAGCCTTTCAAAACACATTTACAGTTGGCCTTGTACGAAGGAAAAGCTAAACAATTATAGATCTCAATCCAGGAGAGTGCGAGGGTGCTGCTCTATGCAGGCTGTAATGAATCAGTGGATACACACCCTGGCTGTGGCGGAGTCGCCACTCACCCTATAACCTCCCAGGTTATTGACCACGCACGTGAACATCGCGTCCCGTCCCTGGGCGATGGTGACGTTCTCTAGGGGGTACAGGAAGTCCGGCTCCAGACCTAGAGCTGAAACAAAACATTATTATGTTTTTTTTTACACAGACACAGACAACTGTTAGTTTGATACATAACACTTCCGGAGAGGGCCCGTTGAATCTCGTCTATCCTTCTGATCTTACTAATAGTATAGGTAAATGAGAAGTTTGTGAGAATTAATAGATGGATGTGTATGCCTCAATCGCACCAAAACTACTGAACTGAAAATTGGGTTCTTATAGTTGGTGAAACACCTACACTAGTTTCTGTCGTGATACTACACGAGCATAATTACAGGCAAAAGCTTATAACAACAAAGTACAGTCGACAATCTAAGTCTGAAATAACTCAATAATATCTGAGATAATACAAACTGATGAAATTATTGTAATGAAGTATTATTTAGGAATGAATTGCAAATGGACGTTCAAAGCAAGGACTTTGAAACAGCATCAGACACAAGCACTTACAGTGAAAATTAATTTAAAACACTAAGTGCTAAACAAGAAATCTTCTTTATATTTTTCAAGAACGAAGATAATATTTTCTGATAAATTATTGGTGTCCTAAAAGATTTTAGCTCGCCTCGTGCCTTCTCTAGAAATTTACATGAATAGCGTCAAGATTATTCGGTCTCGATTCAATCCGAAAATAAACTATGTAGGTTAGGTTTATAAGTGCTCATATTCACGCTCTGAAAATAATCTTAATATTACTGAACAACTATTTATAGCAATAACCTGATTCTACTTTAAACTGATTCGAATTTAACATTAGCAAAATGATTTTTCAAAGACCTTGTCATCTAACCAAATATACTGTTAAATTATTATGGCTTTCAATGAAATGATAAATCAGTGTTAACCATCCTATTTTTTTATCGCGATTCATGTCGTGCAGTAATCATACTTACCCTTACTCAAGACAACACTAGCTTCAAATCCCTTAAAAATTGTGGGTATAAAAATTTTAGGTAGTATTATTATAAGTATTCGGCTTACATGATTACAAAATATTTTTGTAATCATGTAAGCCGAATAAAGAATTTGTGACAGCGAGAATAATTTCGAAATAAAAAAAAATCTCGTAACAATGTAGTTACTAAAATTCTGTTTGTATTTGTGACAGCGAGAATAATTTAGTTACGATTACAATAACAATTACTCTCGCGAACTTATTTAATAGTAGAAGAATATATTATAGTTTGCTGTTTTAGTCTTTCTATCCCATTTCTTTTTCTCCGTGCATCAACATACACGCAGTGAACAAGGGCCATTAAAAAGCGCTATTTCAAATGTTGAAATACAGCCCGTATAAAAATGTCTCCCCTGGCATCGAGTAGGCATTGTCCCGAATAGATGGCTGGAGGCGTCAATATTCTACGTGACCGGCTGTGTCCGTCCACGGAAACATGTGTCGGAAGTTAGGACTATCTATTTGCGATGCTGTTGAATTATTCGTGTACGTCGTAAACTATGCGATTACATCTTACGTCTTGCTTCGGGCGAGTGAGATTGATGATGCTGGAATCCGTCGAGCATACATTATTTTTTGCAAGAATTGTTAGAGCCCGGATAAACTTTTCACACTGAAATCTGTATTTAATGCAAAGATACTCTGGCAGCGGAATTAGAATCACAAATGTACAAGATCAGAGCTGATAACAATGGAATCATAAAAACATGAAATATTGCAATATCCACTAATGATAATAATTACTAATAATAATAATTATATCAACTGATGCAATATGATGATTGGTATTATATATCCGAGCACTTTTTATTACCTGCCTGGTGGATGGGTCAGTAGAGACAGGAAAAATGTCACCATTCAGAATGCCAAAACAATACGTTTTGGGATCGTTCAAAATGTCAACAGCCGGCATTTACCTACAGTTTTATGAGTTCTTAAATACTTGTACCTTATGAAAACATGAGTTTTTCCGAAAAGTCTCAGTAACATAGAATTATATAAAGTATAGATTCACACTGTAGTATATTGAAAACGCGCCAATAAAAGTGATCTAACTTCTAGTACATTTTGGAGTGATGCTATTTCTAAAACGAGAAGTAACATGGCTAGAGAAATATTTTAAGTTAAAATTACTAGGCTTTTTAATTGTTAATAAAACTTTATCGTAAAAAGTAACAAAAATTGTTTGAAAATGGAGATATTTCATTTTTATTGACGAGGAGTCTGAAATTTATGTGATCTATTTTACGACTCCATCTTGATTTGATACTGTCTATCTTGATGTTCTATACTAAAGAATCTTATAGGAACACAGTTATTCATCAATGTTCGGTAATTGCTCAGAGTAGGTCAAGAATCATGCGTAATATTTTTATCTAATTTGTTCTGGGTTTATTTTTATCAAATTTGATTTTGTTTTTTTGGTTTATAAACATGTGGCGAGACGAGGAACGTACGTACGTACCTAATTGGTTTTATTCGATTAAAGCTTTCTTGTATAAAAAAAAAGTCAAATCAAACAGTCAAACGACCTTTGCACGAACTTTGCTAAAGTAACTTACGAAACTAAACAATTACCTTACATGATTTTGTACTTTAGTTTGTCTAACTCTAGACCAATAGTTGTCAGCCTAGTTTAGTCTAGTAAAGCTTTTAACTGAAGTCTTGAAACTTGTCTGTTAGTTATTTTATCGCCAACCTGTTGGGATAAAGTTGCTATAATCGTTAAAGAAAAGTTTAAGAGTTTCCAATATTATGCTGATAATGTAGTCTGAGTTTTTTTTTTCTATCAAAAGAAACGAAAAAGTAACGCAGATCAATCATATTAATATAGGTACAAACAATAAATATATACAGGGTTAAATTAATGGTCTTCCTTTTATTCGTTACACTATGTTATTTAGCAAAATGTAATCCTTATGATGAAGCCTTTCGATCGGTATGATAAAGCTACAGGTTGATTATTTTTCTCGTGTAACGGGTTCGATTCCCGGTTCAACCATGTAATTATTTAAATATCTATGAATGCAGTTTAAATTGTTTTTTAAATTAAAATAATGTCTTCTTGCAGGAAAATGTTCCATCAACAATATTGAGGGTACTTTCCCTCCATGTGGCATAGCCGTGGGACGCCCTGTATAATGTAATCAGCTTGTTTTAAGTTTTGTTCATAAATAATAAGCAACGAGTTAATGACATGTTTTTTTAAAAGGGTAAGATATAAGTTTCACGAAAACTGCTGTGGATCAATGATTCTCACCACGCTTTGACCGGGCAAAGCCTTTGGGAGTGAATTACGAGTGCCTATTGTTGTTCCAGCGGCAGGGATGCGTCGGTCTGCATTGTTTCTCAGATTTATCTCGTGGTTTTGAAGTTATCGTACCTATATGTTACAGAACAAGTGTACGTTAACAATGATTGATGGGCGTTAGGGTAGAGTCATAAAACAAATAGGTACCTACCATTATATCAACAAATTATATAAATATATTTAGTAATAAATCCGCTTGATTACTAAATATATTTATGTAATTTGTTGATATTTATGGATTTCCGCAAAGTAACGCCTGAATCAATCAATTACCTACCATTATGTTTTTCTTTGACTGTTAATTATCATCTAAATTCGTCATCGTGTCAAAGATAATTTATGAAAAAAGCCAAAATAAAGGCACGGTTCAGGATATACTCGTAGGTATGGCAGTTGATTGATAGAGTAATAAATAAAAAGCATAAACAACAATTCAATACTAGACGATCTAAATATCCAGTTTTGATAGTGTAGTCTCAAACAAAATATTTTAGCGACATTTTTGAAGTCGTTACCAACAAGTTAGCAAAGTCCAAGCTGCACTCGCGTCGCTCTCTGGGTTTGTTTGCGCCAACTAGTTAAATGTTGAGCCAAACTTTATTTCGGACTCCAGCGCACTTTGGAATGGTTCAGCGCTTCGCTCTTGTACTCAAGTATATCAGAGAGCCTCAGACAAGGAACTGTCTGGTTAGTTATTATTAAACTTCACCAATATCGAATACATAAATCACAAACATTTCCTCATTAAATTCCTTTAAAATACACCATCAAATAAGAAGCGTCTCGATGCGAATAGTTGAACCGCAGAAAAATAAATTACAAGATCGAAAGGCAGGCAATAACCGAGGAACAATGTTGAACGAAACCAAGAATCCTGGTTTGGGGTTTCGAGCGCCTTCGAAGTAAGGAAATTCTTCAACAACATTGTTTCCAAATTAAAACAATCTCATAATTGCACATTCTCCAACTTCTTTGATGCAATGTACGGGTAGGTATCTTGGGGCGTCGCGGGTAGGGTAAAAGGGAATACGGACAAGTTTGAGGTAAAGTTAAGCCGATTAAGTGTCACTTCCAACGCGAACTAGCACTGTTCATTAAATATTTCGAGTGACTTAATTGGCGGTTGGTCGTCTACTGAGTTTTGGGACGGGCATTCTTTGTCGTGCTATTCTATACTTTATAAAGGCATTTGTTTCTGAGAATGAAAATAGATGAATGTATGTCTATCAATCATGTCAAGACTACTGAAGTAATTTGATAAAACTTTGGTAGGTATATTTTATGTGCTTTAAAGTTATATGTATAGGCTAGTTTTTATTTCGAAACCGAGGTCGAAGCTACCAGCTAAGCACCAGCTGATTTGGCATAAAACGTATAAATAGTTTTTGTTGAAATTGTTGGAGTACCTACATCGATCAATCAATATTTTAACAAATGTAATATTGATACTGCGAACAACTGACACGTTTGTTCTATTCAGTTTGCCAGTGTGACGAATAAAACATAAACCTATTTTATGCCTCCTTGGTAAAATACATATTTTTCTGTATAGGAAAATTATATATCTCCATAATTGAGTATTATACCTACTAGTTATTTTTTTTTACAGGGAATGTGAAATGAAACAGAGAACCAGCCTTAGTAATATACAATTTGGGTCTGGACTTTGATTGCAATACACAAGTAGTACATATTCGACTTCGACGACACGATTGGTCGAGTGACAAGTATGTTGGACTGTCACGCGAGTGTCGCGGGTTCGATTCCCGCATTTGTGTGTTGAACATCGGTGTTTGTCCTGAGTCTGGGTGTTTTCTATGTATTAAACTATGTATGTACTTACAACAAAATAAAGTATATACGTATTCTATCAGTTCTCCGGTTCCCATAGCACAAGCTTGCTTAGTTTGGGGCTAGATGGCGTTTTGTGATAGTATATTATTTTTCATCAGCTCTTAAAATCTTTCTTTACTCTACAAAAGAACAGGAAAACGATGGGCTCAATTTGGTCGGGCACAAAGTCCATTATGGTCAATTCGTCTAGACGAAGGCACGTGTTGAAACTATTCTCTCGAGTAAACGAATTACCTGCGCTATATAAATAAGAGAAACTGCCTAGCACAAGGATAAACAGTATAACAATTATTGGGAGAAAGAATAAAAATAATGTGAGTGGTCTTCTATACATATATATTAATACATATATGACAGGTGATCGGTGAAAGATTTATAAATAAGTTAGAGTGTGCTGTTTAATTAGAAAATAATAATGAACAAAACGATGATTTATTCCAAGAAATTGCTCAATGCTGAATTAATTTTGGTATGTATCTACAAGGGATAGGTTATATTATTGAGTCTCTCTCACTTTAATACGGTTCACAACCAACCAAAAGAATTAACTTGACCCACTTTTGCTATAAAAACATTTGCCAGCGGGTTAAAGGGTGTTTTATACTGAAGACACAAGTGAGATCTACAGCTATAAATGTGATAGATGATATTTTGCGGGGATTCGTATATGTATGGCGATCGGTGTGGCTCACTTTTTCAATATCCCGTACCTAATGGCTACCAGATGGCAAGTTGGGCAAAGTGATGCTATCAAAAAGCGATAGGCTGCGGTTTTGCCGGTTATCGGGCCACTTTACGCCCCCATCCTGACGTGGGTCAACTCCGGCGTGTTGTACACGGGTTTACCAATTCTTTGCAGTAAAAGGTTTTGCCGATTCTATGGATGCCTTATGATTTTGAATAGGTTGAGGACATTTTTGACGTTGAGTGGGAGTTAGCGTTTTGATGTTTTGGTTTGGTTTTCCGTGCGACATTTTGGTGAATATATTTGCCCAAAAAACTTTTTTGAACAAAATATTTATTACTAAATTTTGCAGTGGATTAGCCACGAATATTATAAAACAAATACTACAGCATAAGCAACTACGTACTACATCTGTATTACAAAATGTACAAAGGAAATAATTGGGTCATCCATAGACTGCATAGGCCATAGGCTGCATTGCCTCTGATCACGCGTCGCTTTGACAAAATTTTGATAACGCGGCATGCTTCCTTTCCTCATGGATCTAGCTAGGGTCTCGATTCCAAAGGGCTCAAACATATAAGACTTATCAAGACAATAATATTTGCGCCTCTTGAGATCTTCAGCAGTGTTTGCCGCTGCACCAGCCCTAACTTGCTCTAACTACCTGTCAAATGAGAAGATGCCAAGGTGTCTACGCATGGAGTGCCACACAAAGTATATTATTAATAAAATGAATGGTAACGTAGTTACCTTGGTCAGATGATCTTTAAAATATGGAATCAACCTAGGTTTAGTAATCTAACCATTTTGATGGATGACCGTATATTTACAACCGAGCACTTCCGTTCTTTGGACGGCTCTTTAAATTGACGGTCTCGGCTATAACAATATAGTTGTTTCCAAACTAAGTCGGAGGCATTAGGCGGTTTGAAAACTCCGACATTACTGGTTAATACATCATAAAAAAAGATAAAAAAATTGCTCTCAGTGCATCTTTCTATAAATATTTATGTTAACTTCGTGCGATATGCGAAAAAACTGGGCCAATTTAAAACGTGACATGACCTAACACTATTATTTCTTTTGCATACCGAAAGCGGCATTTTAGCCACGATTTCACATTGTTATTCAGTCGACGAAGCCAGGGCAGCGCACGCCCCTCGGCTTATCGTCGACCCCCAGCCGCTGTAAATTAAATAAATATACACCTAATGAGCGGAAATACAATGCATGACTAAGCTAAATAATTGCTTCATCTACTTTTTGTAAATTTTCAGTAAATTGTGTAAAGTGTGAATGTTTTCAGCAGGTGGAGTAGGTATTTCATGTTGTTTAAAACTGTAGCGAAAGATAATATGAATGCCACACTAGGACAAATATTAGCACTACTAAACTTAATATTACATTTTAAATTAACAGCCATGGTCACGGGTTGGCGTATTCAAATTTGTGGTGTAGTTTATGAGTTTTTAAAAGGATAAAGATATCTCCCGGGCAGAGCCGCGGGCAGTAGCTAGTAACTTATGTTTAAACTTAACTTACAGACAAACGTATATTATTATATTTACACCTAACACAAACTTACTCACCCATTATTTATCTGCCTTCTGGGTAAGGTAAAAAAATCGTTGTTGTATGAATTAATTTTGCGTAGGTACTCTTTGTTATATCTTCTCTGTAAAGTTTCATTGTTATATCTACAAAAAAGCACTTACTTAAAAATGCTTCGTTCCAATGAAAATTTATTCAGTCTGAATACGTAAATTCTCCCAGTCTCAATTTAAGATTCTCTACGAATTTAAAATATGCGGAAACTATGTTGTTATTTATTACTTTCCGTTCAGTTTTGTGCATTAATTTTTACATCAAATCCGAGTCTTTTCCTTGACTTTATAAAATGCAATAAGAACCTTTTAAAATTGGGTTTTAAAGAAGTTTATTCACAAATCTTTGAAAACAGACACTTATAAACATTCGCACAAACAGAATTTAATCTCTGGATGAAGCCTACATATATTCTTTTATTTAAACTTATCTACATATCTGAGAATAATGGTAGATAATAAAGGAGATGAGAAATGGAGGGTTTACTAGGAGTTTGAAAGTTATGATAAAGGGTGACCTTATACGATTTGACTAGTTACAAGCTCTTAAATGGATTACTTTTGGGGATCTGAGTGGTATTAATAGAAAACATAAGTTGTAAAGAGGTTGTCGACAATTTTTTTTAAACCGTGAAGAAATACCCCTAAGTTAATATTTACTTCAATGAGATTAGCTGGAATTAAGGAACACTTTATGTAAAACCTACAGTCAAATGGTAAACCTGTAAGTGGTTCTGAGCACAACAGCTAGAAACCATGAATACTTTCGCCACGTGTCGCCTGTATGTCTTTACGTTCGTATGTCACAATAAATTTTAGTTGGGTTTGTAGCACGTCCAGATAATTGTACACGAATTAGGCCCTTTTTGTTCAAGCGTGATGGCTTGTCAATTACAAATACAACTGAAAAAATGGCTTTAATTAGTTAGGTTCCCTATAGAATAGAACTGGCTAAAGCTATATATTTTTAGGCAATACAAAATGACAAGAAAAACACAAGGTGTCCTGTTCAAAGGAAACCACTCGATAACCGTCCACACAAAGGAGTAAGATATAGGATGAGTTTTTCACGAAATGCTCATGGAGAGAGCTCTTATACCCTTGTACATTGATCTGAGTGGGAAAGTACAGCTTGTTTCATTCTAACACATCCTTTGAAGCGGTGTGTTGGACTCTTTGAACCGGATAGCGGAGCCGACGACGGTGCATTTTGATAGCGGTATCGATTTCAGCATTGAACAGAATTTTATTTAAAAATACGGTATTTTGGCCTGAGTAAGCCTTGCGTCTGATAGCAAAGTTTTGTTATAGACTTCTTTGTGCATGTTTAAAAATACATTGTTTTTTTATTGAACAAATGTTAGTGTTTTCTGGCTTTACCGTTGTTAATTAAATACAGTATACGTTCACTTTATAACTTAACTCAAATAGTGACTAAAATTACCTCATCTATATCAAAAAATCATCGGGTTACGAAACAGACTCTAACTATACAGCCTATAGCTAGGCAAATTATACGAAGACATTATGAATTGGAAAATGTTACCTTGTAAAAAGCTCAGTCACTTCTTAACCTAATAAACCACCATGAAAAATGATATTTGATCACATTAATCGAACATCCAAAGTATTTGTCTTTTAACTGTGACCCCATCCCAGCTCGGAGGGGAACGTTTGAGAATTTCAATTTAGGAGAAGAATGCGCCGACATAACATGTGGCCCGAGATATTTTGATAGGACATGCTCTCGGTGAATAAATTTCTTTTAACATATTAAAAAGTTTTAAACGGTTTTATTTATTACGATAATATGGGATGGTAAGAAGCTTTCAACGTCAATATTGAGGTGGAAACTGAAATTAATTTGATTTCTTTTTTGTTGTTTTAAAGCCCTTTGTACGGGTTTTAGGCAAACATTTACCTTTAAATAGGAAAGTAGGAAGTAAAAACGTTGGAAGTTCTTATAAAATAATTCCCGGAAAATCTAGATAATGAATAAGTTACTTCCATTTTCCATTAAATAAAAATTATATTTGTATTCAAAGGAGAGCGCAAATTCATTTAAACTAAACCTTACACCTATTATGCTTCGTAATTCTCAACAGAAGTGGGTACTAACCCAAAGGAATTTTCAATTGGTGCCAAGAATGCGAACTCCGAAAGAAAGGCTAAAATCTGCATGTTTCGCCGTCTCAGCCACAGAAATGGGTTACTTCCGATTTATCTTACCAATTTTGTCCCAAGGTATTGGTTTGAAACTGTAAAAGATACCTTCTATAGATGATAACTGCGGAATTTTTATTCTGCGGCTTATTCTGGAGCTTTTTTTCCGGTTAAAAAACAGTTTCAGTTCATGGTTTCATTTGAAGCTGTTTTGTGTTGTGTAATAAATCGTATAAATGGAGAAGTTTTATTTTATTCCCTGAATTAAACTACTATTTAAATAATAATATCTCAAGACTTTACACAAGAGTACAATACTAAGGCTAATTGCTGTAAAAAGATGAAACAAAATATTTATAAACCTATACAAAACGTGTTATAGTAGGTACATAGGTTCATGAAAGATAAGCCAGTATCCATAAGCCATATCAAATTCATTATGACAATAAACTCCCAAATGTATTTACGAGGGATCGCGTCATGAATAAATTTCGTCAACAAAGTTTGATGCGTAAAATAGCCGTAGAAATTAGACAACACGCTTATAATGAGGTTTAGGTTGAGTTTAATTTTGAATTGTTTTTATTTATAAATCAAACAGCTATTAATACATATTATAAATAATAACTATAGTTAAATGTGTGCAAAATTCCATCACAAATATATTTTTTTTCTTAGAAATAAAATAAGCCTATGTAAACAAAACTACACTTAAAATAGTTAATTGGTTCATATATAGATTTTTGTTTGTGGACAATTACCCTTGTTTCTTTAATAACTTCTTCTTCTTCTTCTTATCGTGTCACTAGTTCCTTCGAACCAGTGTGGTGAAAGGATTTCAAGTGCGCCTCGATGAGGCTCCTTTCGTGCACTCGACACATGTTTTCGAACTTTAGGTTCTACGACATGCCGGTTTCGGGTTTAGAAGAGATGGCTGGCAGAAAATAATTTAATAATTATAATTGACGTTTAAAAAATCATTTAATAAGTTATTAATCTGCTTCATTGGCATGGTCTACAAATTATTATAAATAAAGAGGCAGGCAAGTTTTTCTAACGCCTTAGCAGGCATTGCGATAAATAATAAATATCTAAATCTTTCAAGTTTATGCCCAATATCACTATAAGCAGTTCATAAAAATCGCCAACATGCTCGGGTGTCCAGTTATGCTTGGCCCTTTGCCCTCCCATAATAATTTTACAACGCATAAATTATCATGTCGTATTTTTCCAGTTTGTATTATAAAAGTTATGGATGTAATAAAATGAATAAACATGAATAAAACTGTAGGGGCGTCAAAGATACGGATCTGTTTGATGTCTATGAAACATCTTTGCGTAGCCAAGTTTGAGTAAATTGTCAATATATGTATATTTAATGCAAATGGAATAAGATTGTGGTGAAAGAAGCTATATTTTATCTACAGGAAAAATAGTGTTACTACGAACATAAATAAACCGTTCATACGAAGCTACGCTTGAAATGAAACTAAAACTTTTACTACAAAACTAAAATGTTTGCTACAAAGCTGCTACGCTTGCAACGAAGCTGCTATGCTTGCCACGAAACTAGAACGCTTGCTACGACGCTGCTAGTGCGCTACGAAACTGTAGCACTTGCTACGAAGATGATAGTGCGATACGAAATTGTAGCGCTTGCTACGAAGATGCTAGCACGCTACAAAACTGTAGCGCTTGCTACAAAGATACTTACGCGCTAAAACTGTAGAGCTTGCTACGATGTATGTATGTATGTATGTATGTAGTTGACTCCGTTTTCCGCAATTGGACTCGTCAATTGGTCCTTTTTGCGTGAGCAAGTTACCTGCTGGCTACGGATGTAGCCAGCCTAACTCCGTCCAGAAGCGCAGAAGATTCCTGGGCTCTTCACAGGCTTCGCGGAGTGACCTCGGTTGCCCGAGGATTTCGTGTCGTTGAGCTGTCACTCCCACGCATTCCAGGACTACGTGGGCAGCTGATTCTTCTTCTGTTAAGCAGCCTCTGCAGAGTGGGCTGTCAGTGTTACCAGTGTTGTGGAGGTGTTTGTTCAGTAGACAGTGTCCTGTGATTGTACCCACAATCACACGTAGATCCTGCCTCTTCAGGTTTATGAGACGCTTTGTCAGTCTCGGTGTTAACTGTGGCAGGGCCATTCTTGATTGTCGGCAGTCCGTGGCATTAGTCCAGCGGTCGTTATGTTGGCTATGAGTATGTTCACGTATCCACGTATCTGTGAAAGTGGCAGGGGCAGGAAGGGAAGAGGTCCCGCTTTGGTGGCCTCAGATCCCATTCTAGCAAGCTCGTCTGCGGCGTCATTTCCTAGTGACGTGCTGTGTCCTTTTATCCATTGCAGAGTCACATCGTTTTGCGTAGATATGGTCTCTAGGGACAAGTGACATTCGTGTACAAGCCTCGAGTTGCATGTGTAGCTTTCTAGAGGAGCTTGCTACGAAGATGGTAGTGCGCTACGAAACTGTAGCGCTTGCTACGAAGATGCTACCACGCTACGAAACTGTAGCGCTTGATACGAATATACTCACGCGCTACGAAACTGTAGAGCTTACTACGAAGATGCTAGCGAACTACGAAACTGGCGCTTGCTATGAAGGTATGCTTGCTATGATGCCTTGCTTCGTTATTGCTACGCACTCGTAATTCTTTTTAAATAATATATTTTAGATATCTTTCAAATTTGTAAAAAATAACAATTATTTTGATTCTTACTTTTTAATAAACAAACAGGAGTGTTTGGCACGAAGTAGATAAAACCTTTATGGGCACCGGACGACAAGTGACGACGGTCACGTTTTTAATTACCCGAGACTCATCCGTAACGTGTCACTAGGGGAGTTCTCCAATTGTGTACTTTTAGTTGGCTGTTTTCAGCTTTGAATAAGGCTTACGAAGGTGATGTGTGAGAGCTTTGGAAGTTAAATGGGGACTTAATTCAGTTGCAAACCTGGATAAATATATTTTCGTAGTATACGCATTGTTTATAATTATTTTTATATCGACAAGAATAAATTATGAACATAAGACATCTCTTTATTATCACCATGATTGTATATTTTTATTGTGAATGTTTTTTTTTGTTTACTTGCCACTAGTTTCAGATCACACAATCATGTCAGTAACTTAAGTCCAAATAATTTTTGTTCTTCTAGAGATTTATGTAAAAAAAATACAATTTATTGAAATGTGCTCTACAAAAGCTAGGAAAAATTTATTTATTATTTTTTATTTTTAGTCAACGATCATTGATGAGGCAATAATTTATTTAAAGTTCACGTTTACTGAGTGCTTCCAATTTTCCTGTCGGTTACTTTTGGAGAGCTCTTAAAATATTTATGTCGTTTAAAAGGGAATAGAAACCACATGTGAAAGCGACGACAGTCAGTGAGAAGCTGATTAGAAATTGGCAATGCAGGGCGGAATTGTACAGTTTGGTTTCCGAATTAAATAAAGGAACGGCATGGTGTTTTCTTTTATACTGTTATTTAGGTTGTAGTATTAGCTTGAGAAGTAGGTAAGTAGTAAAAACATAAAACAGCCAAATATGGACTGGTACACCTACTTACTTACTACTTGACAAAATATAATTTCAGTGCGCAAAAATATAATAAATTTGTATTATAAATCTGTAGTTTTTTCTGATAGTCGAAAGCCAAAATGGATTTATATATTTCTTTCATAAATTTTATAAACTGTATCTTCCACAAGCTATTTTTTAAAGTTAAAGAAAAGGGAAGTATTAATTTTCAGAGTGCTGTGTGCATTCGCCATGTGAACTCTGCAATCGCTCATTTTCACGCAACCCAACAGTGATGTATAAAGTCAAGAAGGGTAATAAATAAAACAGCTCCCTTTCCCCAATTTTACATAAAAACGCGTCTCATCCGCAATCTGCATGTTTATGAGGGTATATTCTATAAACAAGTCAGCTTCGCCTTAGAGTTTGTTTCCATAGCAACTCATCTCGTGCCACATACGACATAAATATGGAACTCAAACGAGTACGTAAATTGGAGCCTAAGGCGCTGTCCTAACTGGCTAATGATCTTACGAGCAAACGATGTGATTAGGTCGTACGACGAGATTAAATACACTAATCTCTTCAGATTGTCCTAATTAGTATTGTATGATCGTACGATCATTCAAAAATTGTCAACGCGTGACCAAATCGCATCGTTTGATCGTACGATCAATGCCAATTAGGACGCTACCTTAAGGTAGCCTTCCGATGTTAGCGCCTGCGACCGGCGACCGCAACACACGACCGCAAATGGGTCGCTTCTGTCGAATGCAGGCGACCGCGTCGCGCTACTCGCGCATACTTATCCGGGTTGCGCAGTCGCGTGTCGCAAGCACCGATCGCGGTAGCCAACATTGAAGGGTGGTTTCTAACTAGCGTTGTATAGCGCGCGTTCACGTGTCTAAAAAAAAACACGCGCGCCATAACGCTCGGTTGAACGTTACTCTGAAACCACTCTAATATTCGTAGCATAGCATCCGAAGATTGTGATGTTGTATCTGAACCTAAAACTACAAGATTTTTCAACCCTTAGAATAACAGTCAATAAAAATACATATACAATTTGAATCTGTCCAGCTAAATACATTTGTACATATTGTTTAATTTAAGCCTACATTGAACTCTCTTTAAATAATATAATTTAGAGCGAGATAGAGGACGAGACATTTTATCGGACCGTCAATGCTTGTACTAATAATGGACACACGCTTCTATGGCGTGGTTGGGACAGCAATACATAGAATTGCATGCAAATAAGATAACAGCAATAAATATGAGAGTTGCCCTTCCGTTGTTTTATATGATTTCCTTATTGCTTTAAGTTTATTAGTTCCTTGACCCGACATTTGTTGCACTTTTTTTAAAACAAAATATTAACATCTCAGTGCAAATTGAATTGTTATGTGTATTACAGACTCTATCAAGTTTATACCAAAATTTAAAGAAAACCATGTTGGCCGATTGGAAGAAGCCTTGACTTACGTACGATCCGAATCCAGTCGTCGGTTCGAGCCCGATCAAACACCAATGGATTTTTCCTATAAAAAAATTATGTGTGCATTAAAACACGTGCTTAACGTTGAAGGATACCAACATGTCATAGAATTTAAAAAGTTCAAAAACATGTGTCAACTGCACTAAAGGAGCCTCTTCGAGGCACACTTGAAATCTTTTCACCACCCGGGTTCGAAAGAACTAGTGACATGAGAAGAAGAAGACCGAGATTTTGAAGACTTTATTGAGCTACTTCACTATAGCTATCATTTGCAACAGTCAATGGGCAGCAGTTAACTTATGCTGTATCTAATAAATATCATAAAATGGTTAAAAAAATAATTCTGGATAAAGGTGAACTCTTCATAATACAAGTATTTGGGCGCTCATTAAAACCATAACTTTTGGGCCATTTTTGCGCCTGTCAGTAAATCACCAGGGAAGGATTATTCATCGGCGGTGTCCAAACAAAACGGCTCATTGACTTCGTGATTAATTGCAAGGAAAACGACAGTGACACTCCGATGCGGAATAATATAGGCAAGGAATAAATAAATAATACAGGCTATTTGCCTGTAATTAACCCAGACAGTTTGGGGTTTTGACTTGTTATGTACGTGACTTCTATTATGAAGGTACTTTAGCATCAGCAAATAAAAAGTATAAGAGAAATTGTGTTAACATGGTACTTGGTAATTCAGAGTCGTCTACGATGCTGTCGTGTTTCACATAAGTAGGGATTTGCCAAAAAGGTGGTAATAAGGTATGCAAGCCCTCATTCCTTTGTCGGCCACTCACCGGCAACGTGACGAGAATCACCACGGAGATTTATATGAAGAATCCGAGATGTGAAACGTATACAGTACAATTCGTGAAAGTGTTTACCGTTCGGAGCTTGGTAGGTAAAAACGTGCAATTCTAGAGCTACTTTGCTCAAATTTGAATACGATTCTGGGGGTGAAGTGTACCATTTGGTAAATAATACAGCGAGTTCTTCCTCATCTATAATAGATACTCGAATTTGTATGATAGCGTGAAGGTAACGTTGGTATACACTGGCAGGGTCGAACGGCCACATCATTGTACGGGCGAGCCGCGGGCGCGCGATTACAATGCCCTCGCTGTGACATTTTCGCTAATGGTTCGAGGGTAGGCACAATAAAACGACAATACGACGGGAGATAAGGTGGCAAGTGAAAATTTTACAACGAGATTAATTTAATTCCTGCTTACGTTGTTTCAGCTAGGTAAGACTAATAATATTTTCAGTGAATAGTTTTGTACCGATTTTCTGAGGGCCCGTTAAAATACTTATTCTACGATCATCCAGTGGCATTATTTCTTGATAAAGCTACTTATCAAAACGATCAAAATTTGTATTATCACGTCGCTATCTCACGATTGTCAAATATTGGAATTAGCATTTAGTTTACTAGCGGTTATGTTCCAAACTAAATAATAATTCACTAACCATATAAACTCAATTTATCCTTTTTGTTTAGATTTGGCTAGTTATGTAATGAAATGAGAAGGGTAGAGTTTAACAAGTTTTTCCACTGAAGCCTAGTAAAAACTTCGATTCTGTTCAATCCATCTATATACTCATATAGTGAAGGCCACATGAATACTATACGCTGACATTTTAACTCGAGGGCCGTTCTTCAATGAAAATTTTGAGCTGGCATCATTTTGACTCCTGAAAGGGTTATCCATGTTACGGAACGCTACCGAGTCTTTTGTATTTTTATCATCGTTGAATGAATCGCTTTAAAATGTGTCTACAAAAAATAATTTTGCAAAATGTGTCCTGTTCTGGTTTTCCTTTGTAATATGGAGTGTTTTATATAGATTAAAAAAATATGATAAAAGCTTTTCTTGGTGATTTATGTTATGGCAAAATTGAAAACCGCTGTAAAAAATATTAACTACAAAAGTAATAGTAATGACTGCCATCTGAGTATTAAATTACGACGACTATAAATTCAAAATTTAATCTCTTGTCGTCTCTCACATTCGAGATTTACAAGCGTTTTGCTACAGTAATAGTTTACTATCATGAAACGCAATCCTGGCAAACGGGAAAGCTTGCACTTTGCGGAATGAGGGCGAGTGCAAAACAAAGCTAGACACGGTCCGCGCGCAAATGTCCTAAATGTGTAGCTGGGGTTAGGCGTGCAGCCTATTGAAGCTAAGGTAAATACAGTATGAACACTACCATAAATCAGTCTGTAATGTTCCCACTGCTAGAACTCAGAATTAATCTCGGTTAAAAAAGCGAATGCGTCTAAGACCAGAGTTCACCAACAGATGGTTAGGTTTTAAACAGTTGGTTTGACGTTTTTGACACGATTTTTTATAGATTAAACAAAGAGTTTGGATATACCTATAATAGAGATAATCATAGGAAACTTCAAAGAAAGTCACACAATTGTTATGTGGAACATAATTATCCAACCAAGTGTAATGTTAAATGGTTCTGTAGCTTTCCATCTACATTGACTATCTTTCAAATATAGTGTCATAAAATGTCATTGTTTTTGTTTATTTTTCAACGGGGTTTTGGATGTTTTATATTGTTTAAAACGTATTGAACTATTGTAAATAGTGATATTAATAAGTGAAATGTCGAATTGTGTCCTCGTATTATGCCAGGCAAGTATCATGAAAAATCAAGAGAACCTGAATTTTCACCGGTAAGTATCTATTTGTGTATTTACTCATTAATAACCCATACTAAACACATAATTATTACGTAGATACATTGAATAACGTCCAATAAGTATAGAAATATGAAGAATCGGCGTTTTTCATGCTAAAATCATGAATAAATCGAGGCTATGATATACTAACTAGGGATGTCATAAAACGTAAAAAGATTTGTCGATAAGGCTATGCAGACACAACGAGTATACCTTGTAAGATTTTCCGAATAAAGTGAGCCATTGAGGGATCCCGTAGCTGACCCATCTCACTTAAACACACTCACACTCTTTGTATTTTGTTCGATTCATATTTTATTTATTAATATTATACATTTGCCGTCCTGCCTACTGTATCATGGTTGAACACAATATCTATGTGTTCAACCATGATAGTGTAATATACAAAAAAAGAGAGCTTCAAAATAATCACGGAAAATATTACGTTTACACTATTAATATTTCAGGGTGTCTCTTTGGCGTCCAATAACGATCATCAAGAGTTAAAATGTTCTTCCGGCTATTCTTCAACTTGAACCAAATGCAATGCTCGTGAAGCTAACGGTCAGTACTGTACTTAAAATTGCGTGTTATAGGTATATTATAATTACATGAACTATAAATTAAAAACATAATGGATATCCCTTTCATCACTGTACCTAAGCCAGGACCTTCGGATATTACAGAAATAAGTTCATCAGTGTTTTCAGACGTACCACCGAAGAACACTAGCGTAGAATGTACAGAATGTGCAGTGTGAGATGGTCGATAAAAATCTAGCCTACTCCAGTTTGCTAAAAATTAACTGTTTCAGACAGCGTACGAAAAGCCTTGAAAAAAAGTACTGATAAAGTATACCAAGAAAATATAATAATTATAAATAAAGTTAAGGAAAATAAACTAATAGAAATATATGTAGCAAAAGAGTCTTCGCCACATGCGTATAGCATTGAGTTAAAAATATTTGATAAATTAACACTTTCACCATCAATATGTGATCGTCAACGTTATGCTTACCCCAATGACGGGAAAAGTACTCAATACTCAATAAATTTATTCGTGGTTGTGGTATTCGTGGTTTTTACAAAGTTCAAGGTTCCTTTAATCCAGAGTGAATCTAGATAACGTTATCATAGTCACGGACTTTAAGTTGTTAGGATTGATATATCGATATCGGTATCGGATCATCGAACTCTTAATATCGATATCGATATTTTATGACTTGGACATCTCTGTGGCTCAACGTGTGACAGATGCCCCCTATATTATGACGTACGACAAATGCATGTTTTGTCTCGTTTTATCTAGTGCAAAAAGTGGTATGCGCAAAGAAGATAGCGAATTTGTCAAATTTAGGAGGGATTCTATTTACTTCGTTCTTCTGAGAGATTAAACGTCAAAGATAACGGACGAAGAGGCATAATCTCTCGATTATCATTGGTGAACACAAACCTTAATCCACCACTGTTGTGAGTTCAAACCTAAAATATCCAATTAAGCTATATGTAGTACATACACGTTAAAAGTAAGTAGTGTACACGAAGAAAAAAAAAGTGATAGCGAGACGAAATAATAACCGATTATAAATTTTCTAGTTCCCTTTATTAACTTTTGTTAGTCAGAACTTTTATATTGTAAACGTTACTAAATTATTCTCGCTGTCACAAATTCAACTATAATTTTAGTAACTATAACGTAATTTTCTCCGTATAGTTTCATTACTGTTTATAATAATAATATGCCTTGCTGTGTAGGGCAGGTTTAGCTTGTATAGGCATTGGTGCCTTGATAAACAAACGTGTACATTAGCCACAAATCTATGCAATTGTCATGTAAATAAATTTGATGGGCCTGTGTTTGCATTACATGTACCAAGCGTAACTGTAGTATACCTCACTCCTGATGATATTTTTTCTCGTTTAATGAAGGTAAATGTAGCTTTCTGGATGAAGAAATTATACTTACACCAACCACATTGCATCATTTTCCCTCACACTCTTGCATCTCGCGATTAGTGGGGTTTTCTCACTCACCGTTTTCTCGCACTACTCTAGTAAAAAGCCGTCGTAAGAAGATATGAACTCACCAACAAAATTGACGTGTAGAACAGCGAGAACAAGAATGCGCGCGAGTGGTGCATCATTTTCCCTCACACTCTTGCATCTCGTGATTAGTGGGGTTTTCTCACTCACCGTTTTCTCGCACTACTCTAGTAAAAAGCCGTCGTAAGAAGATATGAACTCACCAACAAAATTGACGTGTAGAATAGCGAAAACAAGAATGCGCGCGAATGGTGCATCATTTTCCCTCACACTCTTGCATCTCGTGATTAGTGGGGTTTTCTCACTCACCGTTTTCTCGCACTACTCTAGTAAAAAGCCGTCGTAAGAAGATATGAACTTCCCAACAAAATTGACGTGTAGAACAGCGAGAACAAGAATGCGCGCGAGTGGTGCATCATTTTCCCTCACACTCTTGCATCTCGTGATTAGTGGGGTTTTCTCACTCACCGCTTTCTCGCACTACTCTAGTTAAAAGATGTCGTAAGAAGATATGAACTCACCAACGAAATTGACGTGTAGAACAGCGAGAACAAGAATGCGCGCGAGTGGTCCGCCCCCGCCCGCATGCCCCGTTGCCATCTTGCCTCACCACCGCAGCCATCTACTGCCACTCTTCAGTCTCCATGTGCATCGAGTTCTTCTCATTTTGAACTGTCTCTAAAAACCTGTGGACGAGTTATTTTAACTGATTTAAGAATCTTTTGTATGTAAGTAGCATAATAAAGTGCTCGTTTTTTATTAGCAATGGACCAAACGTTTTAAATTTTCGTTATTTTTTTAGGATTTAAGTGCATACTTATTGAAAAACACTTATAATTTTATACCACTGTTTCGGAGTATTTTTTACCTCTATCGGATAGAATAGGAGCTACCTAACTTTTATATGTATATACATAGGTATACTCCTAGGTCATAGATATCTCAATTATTATTCTCAATTTAAATGCGAAGTACGAGTATGAGAGCACTTACTTCTCTACCACATAATACAATTCACAATAAATTTCAATATCTTTGAGCGGTTTGTAGAAATTGTAAAATATACGTAGGTATTTATTATATTCACATTCCTACGGATCTGCAGAAACATCCCAATGTTACCTATGTATGAATGGATGCGCCATCATTGTAGTCAATTCCGTTTGTCTGTTTTTATAACTGATTGTTAGATATAATACATATTTTAAAATTTTTTGTCTAACTTGCAATGTTTGTGTAAGTATGTATGTTAGGGATAAATCTTGCAATTGAATTTTAAAGTTTTCCTTACTTATATCATATTCCTACCATAAATTGTTGATCAGTCATAATTTCAATAAAAAAGCTCAAAAAAATATGGTGTGTTATTGGCACACATCAAGAACTTTCAAAAATGTATACCTTGCGTTGCCGGAGCTGAATGGGTCTAATGTGGATTGGAAACCACAGTCTATAAAATGACCGAACGCGGCCAATGGAGGCGCGATAACGCGTCCGGATTCCACCGGAAGTTGTAATTAATGCCAGCACCACATTATGCGTTTCCTTTCCGGTCGCGTGCATGCCCCTAAACGTAATTTAACTGAAGCGTGTTGTGGTAGGTACTAGTACCATCGCCAATATAATATGTATAGTTAATTTATTAAACTTCATTTTCAGTTTGTGTAAAACATACCTTTAAATTTTCACATAATAACAACTATACTTCCCAGGTATATTCTTTGTTTTAACAGTTTTAAAAATAAAAAAAACTACGTTCACTTGAAACTATGCTATCAGTGTTCGTATGTTGAAAATCTGTGTTTTTTAAGAGCTGTTTTAACTAGAGTTAGTAGGTATCTTGTAATAAACATATTACTGTAGTTATTACTTCATAATCAATAAATGAATCACTTTTAAGACCAAATTAAAACACTGCTCTGTATATAAAAGCCGAAGAAAAAGGCCTATTTTGTATACCCAAGCATCTAAATGCACATTCATAACAACTAAAGTTTTAAAGTAATGCTCGCCCGGGTGAATTATTTCAATTTGCAAGACCTGGAACTATTCGAAGAGAGTCTGTTTCGCTTGGGTGTTTTTTGTGAACAAGAGTTTACATTGAATTCGTTTTAACCGTGACTCTAACTTAAATATATAAATACGCAGTTATTTATTTATGTTCACTCAAAAGTTCATTTTAAGATGTCTTGTGAAACTTTGGTAAACATACACTTTAAAGAAGATATACTCGTACGTAGTTCAATGCACGGAAATCCACTTATAATATAAACCATTGTTTTTCCCAGAGGTTTTACCACCACACTTTCATCACGTTAGCGAAGTCATAAGCTAGTTTAAATAAATGCAGCATCCTGATGCATGCTATTGTAAAAATAAAAAAATTAACGAATACCGATTGCATTCCGCTTTAATCAAACATTAATGTCTGATTTGTCACAATGAACACAATACTCAAATTAATGAATAATCGATTGAAAACATTGCACTATCGACGAATTGCGACGAACCGTGCTCATTTGTAAGAGCAATTATAAAGCGGCGTAATCAGCCGGCTGCGGTGGTGAACTCTGATTTGTGCAATATAGTGATTAGTGACATCGGAAATGATGAGTTGTCTATTTGCCTAAATGGGTTTAGCATCGGCCTTATGTGAAAACTAGACCGATCGCCCCAGGACATTTTGATTTAGGTAATAATTAGAAAGCTTTTGAGAATACAATATATCTGCGGACTTCACAACCATTTGTTGTAAAGTTTAACAGGACGGTTCCTTTCGCCTTTATTTATCTAGGATTGGGACTGGCGTTGCCATATTCCAACGATGTACCGAAAACAACTGCGAGTCAAACATAAAATTCGCTGGAAAAATGTCATAATAAAGACTTAAATATACTAGCAACTTGAAAGAAATTGACCTGTTCCAAGCTACTAAGACTAAGTGACCCATGAAGGTTTGTGACGCTGCATAAAGTTGTTAATGAAATTATGTATATTACACAATTTTATGCGTTTTGGTGGTAAGTAACATAATACATATATGTATAACAATAACCTCAAAACCCAGACCATTTAAAACATGAACACGAAGAACGAATTGCCTTCGGCTATCGGAATTCGCATGTGATTCGTCAACAGCGTCCTGTAATTAATGCTGACATGGACAGCGAGGGCCTAATGAATGGCGGGTGTAGCGTGTCGTGCAAAAACTGTGACGTCATACAACACGTCAAATATATCAGACGTGTAGGGTATGAGATCCTGCGGATACGCAAGGCATTTTGATTGTATAATCTTATTATACATCCAATTTAGATTAAATTAACGGTTAATTTTTTATTCCATTAATATAAAAGGGTAACAACAGTTATTAATTTTGTAAGCAAAACGACGTTTGTCGCTTACGTCAGCTACTTCTAAGCGACACAAATCTATAAATAACCTCTGCCTACGGGGTAAGGTGTGTACGACACGGATGGTAGAGTGGCAAGTGTTTCGGACCGCCACGCCGATGTCGCGGGCTCGATTTCTGCTTCAGGACAAGCATTTGCGTGATGAAAATTAGTGTTTGTCATGAGCCTTGGTGTTTTCTATGTATACTATGTATGACATATGTTTACAAAAAAAAATATTCATGTATTGTATCAGTTATCTGGGTCCCATAGTACAAGCTCTGCTTAGTTTGGGGCTAGAAAAGTTGTGTGAAATGTCCACACATTATTATTATTATTGCGCTATATGGCATTCTCGACGTCATTATCGTCTTAAAGTTTTTAGGTTTATTTGTGTGGATTAGCCAACCTTTTTTACTAGATAGTCAGAGCTGGATACTGAAGAAAAGTGGCACGAATAAATAAAGCTGGATACTACTTGTACTTGCTAAATCGGGTTTAAATTTTGCAACCGCTTTTTCCTATTAACTTAGACCATATATTTTTGCCACCCACGTATGAAATTGTAGATGCCAAAATGATGGGCATTAATAAATTGGCTGGTGTTATTGATTTTCAGGCAGTAAAACATTTTGAATAAGTAAAAAATGTTTAATTAACTTCAAAGCACATTATAGTTGACTGTTTAGCGCTTTAGTTAAAACTTTTAGCCCACAAATAAAATGAATAGAAATTAAAATAAATAAATCACATATTTCATGCATAAACTAATAAATAGTACTCAACCTATGTTTCACTGATCTATCTATATTTATCTATGAATACAATTTCTAATTATAAACCTGTATTTTCTATCAACTTTATTTTATTGCATTCATTTTAGGACACCCTTTATGACGCTCTGTAATATTTAATTTTTTTACAGAAAAAAGACCTTATAACTTTTACGATCTCAACTACCACGAGTACCTACTACTATTTTACGAATAAGAGTGTCGAGTACCTACGAGTAAACGCAAAAGTCGGTCAAGCAAGCTGGCATTGTTTTGTATTCAAGACTAATGCGATTATTCCTAACCAATGCATCAAGCCAACCAAAGCTATGTAGTTAGTGGCAGTGACGTTTGAATATAATTGTGTAATGAATAAATCAAATTCCAGTAGACTAACTCTGCGACTAACCTAGTCATGGTTCAATTTATTTTGTTTCGATTTACATAAAGCTAGAGTAGATTTTTTTATGCAGATTTTCGAGAAAGATTACACATTTTTGAAAACTTACTTTCAGAAAAAAAAACTCTACATGTATAAAATAGGTAATAATTACCTTCAACATTTTTAAAAATTAAATTAATAATTATAAATTTATTTTAATAATATTTTTTTTTGAAATTTTAAATTGTTGAAGTCACATCAACATATTTTTTTACTGCCTACAAGAAAAGTTAAATAAGAGTTTTATTTCATCTAAATTTCACGCGATCGACGATATCAACTAATAAGGTTTTCATTAAAAATTTCAACGTTAAACTGGCCCGCTGAAAAACGCAATAACTTTATATTAGCTGTGTGGGAAGTGGATCTACTATAAACGTAAATTTTCATTTCCAGAAAAGTGCGGAATGTGGCCTATAAATCTAGGTCTCAAAGGTACCGGTCATTTTTATTAGCGTCCTATTAAAAGTGACCGTCAATTGTATCTTTATACTAAGCACTAGAACCTTTTCTCTATTAGATCCTTTTCTCTATGTAATTGGTTTAGTAATAAATACATAATAATTATAATATAAATTTATGTGTACGGTTGGAAAATAAACTTTATAAATATTTAAACGTTTCTTGATTTTTGTGAATATAAAAAAAAACTGAAATACGTAAATATGTATTTCCAGACTTATGTATTGTGAGCATTATTTGTATATCTCCGATCCAATTATATGATTTACTCAATAAATATAATATCCAACTTTTACTCAATGCTATCTGGAAATCAAACAATTAACTTCTCTTTTCTCCTTTTCATTAAGTTTCAGTGTTACTGCTGATATAATTCAAAAATAATTTCTATTCAACAAATTCACGTTATATTTTTTTTCACGGACCTTCACACGCCGTAATATCCTAACCACCACTTACTGTCTAAAATTTACAGCTATATAAATCAGCTTATAAGTATACCACCATATAATTTATAGCACATTTCTGCCCGGTTGTTGAGGGTTAATGGATGCGCACTGATATCAGTGGCTACCGTCTTTACATTACTCACTGTTCAGGAAGTCGGGCCTCGCTTTGCTACAAACCTAACACTATTTAGATAATAGTGATAAAAATACAGTTTAGATAATCCGTTGTAATTGATTCTAATTTGACGTGCAATTGATGGAGGTAACCTAAATTCTAACAATCCCGCTAGATTCTACTACTATATGAATTATGTTAAATCTTTTTCGGATTTCTACTGTACTAGAGTTGTTTAGATATTATCGAACTAGGTTCTGCCCACAGTTTTGTCCTTGATGTTATCGGGAGTTATGTATTAAAAAAAATTTTTACTAAATACTCAAGTACTAACATCTGCAAAAATAGCAAGCTAGCTTATTTACATTTAAAAAACGTACAATACAAAAAATATTAGTCTCTGAAGAGAAAACAATACTGAGGGCCAACGTTTGACGCGTTTCTTTCACATGCTTAATTTATATATTTAGTTATTAAAAGAAAATAAAATACTTGGAAATTATGCAACTAATTTGTAACACTTAAAATAACTGAAATCAAAAATTAACATGATCAAAGAAAGAAATACAAAAAACATATCAAAATCCAGTTTCCAGAGCTCTTCCATTCAATTTGTTTAAATAAAAGCAACCCATCATGAATTATTAATTAAAGCCTTACATGAAATATTTGGAGCGCCAAAGTAAAGCAATAAAGGGCATAGATTTTTTTATCAAAGCTTCTGAAAATTCGCGCACATTTCATGCAGAAATGAATGGAATATTAAATTATGTTGGGCCGTGTTTTGTTAAACTGACGAAGCTCCTTGTTAAGCTTTCAAGAAGCTTTTAAGTTAATGAACAACTTGTTAAAAATCTATTGAGTATATTTTATTACGAGTGTTTTAAGATAGGTAAGTCTTTCTTATAGTACTTCAAAATATTTTTAATTGTTAAGTGCGTATCTTTCCTATCAAAACACCATTAAACATTCTTCAATATTTAATATCAGGCAAAATAACCCACTGGTTTACCCGAGGCGAGGCGAAAACATTTAAAGAATATAGGTAATTATAAACCAACCATGTAGGTAATTATAAAATCTACTAACATGCAGGAATTTCACATTCTAACCTAAAGCTAATGCGCATGAGTGCGCTAATTGGAATACACTGGGAACTAGTTGTTTTTTATTACAACCTTATTTTCATTAACTCATTAAATATCGATATACATAAATTAAAATAAATAAATATTTTTAATTAAATGAATCACAAAAAATTATACAATATGCCTAATATATTGATTGATACATTTATTTATAAGACTCACGATCTATTCAAATATATATATTTTTTCATCTGTTATCTGCCATTGCACTGATCTGCATACAGCATCCTCACATTCACTGAACATTAAATTCACATCAATCAACGATTTACTCAGTTTAATCATATCCCGACATAATATTATTTAAATTTTTAATTAAATAGTTTTATAACATTATTTCATACGGGGGTTATAAACAAAGTTGTCGTACGGTTCGGAAGTTGTGCCGGGTCGCGACACAGACCTACCGCGCAGTTCGGATCGCACTGAGTAATTCGGCGCGACGCGACATCCGAGCACGCGAAGTCTTGAGCGCGCCGCGATCCGTGCGCGGCTCACTGGGTAGGAGGAGTCTTACACCAAAACCACGCCTACCAAGGAGCTACACATTTCTTTTTCAATATGTGTAATTCAATTTCGCTTATGTCTTCGCTGGGAAAGTTGATGCTCCGTTGTCGTTCAACACGATGTTTTTATGTAAACTTTAATGTAGTTCGCGAACCGAGTCGGCCCGCGATGATACGCTCATGTGATTTGATTTCTTTTTTCTGCTGCCAATTTCACGTGCTGTTGCTTGTTCATATCTAGTGGAATAAACGTAAAGCAACTTTTGATGATGGAAAACAAATGTTTGAGAATTTATTTACCTGTTCCTCCCTTTGATCTCGTTACTGTAGCTCAAATGTTTCTTTCTAAATTAAATCGTCGAGATTTGAAGTCTCTTTTGGCATTCTCTTTCTTGATCTAATATAAAAAGGGATACATTTACAAATGGTCCGGACTCTTTTTTGTATAATATTCGTCAAATTTAAATACCTACCTTCCTATTTATTATTGAACAAATTTCACTCAGACTCAAATGAATTTTGCGGAAGTACTCATTACAACAAGCCCCACGAACGTTAGCTCCCGTATATTTTGGTACGTAAAGGAATTCCCCAAATTATAACAGTAAATTAAACGTAGTTTCATTTGCGTTACAAAGTGAGTTATGTGTTGGTGTC
The DNA here is from genome assembly GCA_932526365.1 of Lobophora halterata. Classification (NCBI taxonomy): domain Eukaryota; kingdom Metazoa; phylum Arthropoda; class Insecta; order Lepidoptera; family Geometridae; genus Lobophora; species Lobophora halterata. The sequence goes on from OW052002.1 coordinate 7,024,246, forward strand.
TTAGTTCTGTCACCACCTAAGTTACTACGGTTCAAAATTAATACACTGCCATAAGGCAGCTCTAATACCCTGCGTTCTGAGACTTCTATTTACAGTATCAAGTTTATTTCTTGTTCTAAAATCGACTCTAACACAATACAGTAAAATTCTGTTTAGTGATGCTAGTAGAAGGGATTATAGGCTTTTTTGACCAGAGTAAATTGTTATTAAGTGAACACCTATTTGTTTGCGTCGCATGTAACAGGATACTAATGACGACTGGCATAAACAATAATTTAATTTATGCGAGTAAATAAGTTTGACAAGTGTTATGTTTAAACTAAGTTAATAAACATGAAAAGGTACATTAAAAAGTTCCAAATATTAATGTCATTATGGCGAAACCAGCATGACCTGATTTTTTTTTTATAAAATAAAAAAGTTATTATTTTCTTCTAAATGCTTGCTACGCTTCTAACTTATGAGCTGACCGCTTTATAAACTTGCATAAAAATGGAGCAACACTTTTTTGAATGAAGTTTTTCAGCAGTAACTCTATAATCCTGACAAGTTTGTAGCCAACGCTACGCCAAAGAAAGCAAAAATATTTTGTGTTGCCTTATACTTACTTTGTATTATATTTCGAGTCCATGGATTATAATTGTTATATTTTACGTTCTATAGCATTTTATTATCAAAGATTTTATTCTCTCTCATGCTTCGAGAATCTAGCAAAAGGAGACGTCAAACGTCAAAATCTGCAAACATAAATTTCTGCCATTTTTTACAGGGGACGAAGTTAACACGAATTGCACACACGCCTTACAAAATCTTATTCATGTAAACGTACACTAAAATAATCTCGCACACCGTCTTAAAATATGCACACAGTTATCAAATACAGCATATAGTTTAATTTAACTTGAATGGCCAAGAAAATTATACGGCCAACAGAGGGGTACGCCTTGCATTAACATCTCCTTTGGCTAGATTCTCGAAGCTCTCATGAGACTACTACGAAACTTTGACCTGACTTTGACAACTAACCTCGACAAAGTTCTTCATCATAAATGTTATTATGTGGTGGACTCATAAGAATACGAGTATAAAAAAAAATCAACTTGACTTTGACAAGTAAACTTAGTCAAGCAGAAAAAGATGAGCTTGATACTTTCTTACTCCTGAAGCGTTGAAAGTAAACGACTAGCCTGTCTCCCTAGAGGCTCGTTTGAACCGAAGCGATTTTGCAGCTCGTTCTTATGATTAAGTCAACTCTTTCGGGATTTGAGTCGAGACGAACCACGATACTAAAACAGTGACGATTGTTGTATAACTCAATTTTGTTCTTAAACGATTGTCACTTTTTGAACAAATCTCAATTCAATTTGTTGTAATTTTTTTTACGTCCAGATTTTTTTTTATGTGGTGTCTTAATGCGAAAACACAAAGGAAACAAGTTACCAGCGCCGATCTACCAACGCTTATCGGAACCGACCGCGCTGGACACACGCAGGTAGTCGGCCCAGGCAGTTCTATACTTTGTTGCGAACCCGCACCGATAAGTTCCGAACGTCGCTGACAAGTTCCAAACTGCTCCGATAAGCGCTGGTTGGCCGCCATCAAAAAACTTCTAAACTACGTATCATCCTTGCTTATAGAAGATTCTTGGCCGCCATTTATTGTTTTGACGTTTAACGTACAAGAAGGTACACTGATGACAGTCAACCCCGCTTAAACCCGTTTTTATTGTGTTAAGGTTATCTGAGCGGACCCGTACCGTTAATCGCTGGTAGATCGACGCTGTTAGCCTGCTTTCTACGTATATACGCCCTTTTACTCAAGGCCTATCTCCAGCAGTGCACATTTAAGGACTGAGATAATGATGTAAAGAAATGAAGAAAGGATCTCTAAGGATGGTAAGACATCACGTCTGCCCAAGACCTACACAGTACTTAGAATTGCGATGACCGGTACTTCACTGCACACTACTGGTATAGCATGCGTCCACTTGAAGACATCTGATGATCAGTCTCGAAATCCTAATACTTGCATTAATAAGTGCCCTTCAAACCAGAACACAGTAATACTTACACATTAAGGCAAAATAAAAATAATATTTTCCCACCAAGACAAAACGGACTGACCTAGATCGGACCTAGATCTTAAGTTTATCTTAAGTAAAATACTTAAGTGCAAGAATAAATAATTAAGTAAGAATATCTGAGGAAAGATATTTTTTTTTCAGAGGGTAAATTAAGATTTCCATACAGCTGTGTATCACACTCATAAAATAAACATAAATAAAGTTCATTTAGAAAGAAAGAGGAAAACACGATAAAAGGGGAAAGAGCCTTCCATTTGAACGGAAAGTTGTTTAGGCAAATTTTCTTTATTTACATTTAAGTAAAAAGAAAACTTTACCTGTACGCGCGCGGCAGTATGTTTAGCGTTTTATGGCTGACTAGATTTTCCCGTCCTTCCAAGAATCCATGAAGCCAAGTTGCCATGTCTTCAACTTTTTCAGTCAACGCGAAAAAATCTATACTGTTACTTCGTATCTCGCGTTTGATTTTTTTTACTCTGTGTTGTTTTGCAGAGATTTCACAAGTTCTCAGTTTTTTACAGGCGGCATTTTCCGTTTGTCTCCTTGGGTACAAACCCTAAAAAGACTTTATAAATCCAAAAATAAAATATATACATTATAGACTCAATACCCAATGCCGTGGGATCCTTTGTCTATAATTGATAATACCATTGATTGTGTGATAATTGGCCCAATATTGCAAATATTTTTTTCAATGAACTGGAAGTACATAGGCAAACCACCCAGATACCACGCGGGCAAAATATAGTTACTTCGTATGTTACTACTAGAATGTTTGTTTTTCTTTCGCCGTGGGATCCTTTGTCTATAATTGATAATACCATTGATTGTGTGATAATTGGCCCAATATTGCAAATATTTTTTTCAATAAACTGGAAGTACATAGGCAAACTACCCAGATACCACGCGGGCAAAATATAGTTACTTCGTATGTTACTACTAGAATGTTTGTTTTTCTTTCGCCGTGGGATCCTTTGTCTATAATTGATAATACCATTGATTGTGTGATAATTGGCCCAATATTGCAAATATTTTTTTCAATGAACTGGAAATACATAGGAAAACTACCCAGATACCACGCGGGCAAAATATAGTTACTTCGTATGTTACTACTAGAATGTTTGTTTTTCTTTCGCCATGGGATTCTTGTATATTATTGATAATACCATTGATTGTGTGATAATTGGCCCAATATTGCAATTTACCTGACCGGTTGTAAGTTAATTATTGCCTACATTACGACACGGGAGTTGTTCGCTTAATTTGGTGGTTTCCATGCCACTGGGTAATTAAACGATTGTTTGCCATTTTGCGATAATTGATGTTGGTGTGTTTGATTTGCACAAATTATCTTTTACGCATTAAATTATTAATCTGTCCAGATTGCATTTTGTTAGCAGATAATTCGATATGTCCTGTTTGATGGCTTCGTAATTCGACAAATGTGATGATTAAAGCTTAGCGTCCATATTGTATTGAGGTGTGCCGAAACGAAATACGGCGCGCGTCAGATTTTTGATGACGGAAGTGGTTTCGATCCTATCCTACTCATATTCTACTCATATTTTTTAAAGTAGGTATCACAAACTTTAGGATGGATAAATGGATGTTGAAATCCTTTCAGCACACTGGTTCGAAGGAACTAGTGACACGATAAGAAGAAGAAGAATGGATGTTTGTATCTAAATCTTTAATTAAGCCAAAATTTGGTACGAATATAGTTTATGAGCTATATTTATTACAGCATATTAAGGTACAATCTGTATTACAAAATTTACAAAAGAAAACAATTGGGCAACCCATAGACCGTTGCAAGCGATCTATAGGTAGCTCAACTGTTCCAACTCGATACCCGATGGCAGCGTGCCGAGGATACTGGCTGCATTACCTTTTTGTATTGTATCAGAGGGCTGGCAGCTATCTCGGCCAAAGAATAAGCCGAGCTATATTACTGCTACCGACATCATTAGACTTTTTTTAATGAAAACTTGTGACGAGACGAGCTACGCGCTTTTCTGATTATTATAAGAGATTATGCTTGCTCATGACCAGAACAAAGCTACACAGGACTTTGATTCACATAAGCCGGTGCAACACTGTTGAAGCGTTCCATTCAGACAATTTGACGGAATTTGAGTCTCAAAAGCCTAGTAATTTTATTCTGAGCAATGTAATAAATAAAATATTTATTTTGTCATATTTACCAATGAAAAAGAAAAGAAAAGAAGATAAAAGAAATAATTTTATTAATGGAAAAATAAATGAACAAAAAAGGTCAAATTACAACATAACAGAGTCCTCCATCAATGGGGGCCTAGCTCAGCTTTCATGCTGCAGCGTACTGGCAGCACGCTGCAGCGCTGGTGTTCTGCTAGACCCCAGTGGCAACGACACGGAACGTATATATATCCAAAAACTAAAACTAAAATAAGACAAGAAAACATTTTTTAAGATTAATTTTATAATCGTCTTACTGGCAACAGTGTTCAAAGCATTAGTATTTTCTATTAAGTTTTATTGTATTTCGAAAATATTTTAGGTACATTGTATTATATCATGACTTGAAACCCTATTGCATTTCTTTTGCATAAAATTTACGGCTCCACGGAGCGTGCCAGTATTTTGAAAGGAATTGCGATCCTGAAAAACGTACGTGTATTAAAATCAAGTCTGGTTTTCTTCTCATTCATCTCGTTATTTAATTTTGTTTAGGAAATGCAATTTTCGATATTTTATATTTAATTGCAAAGAGGTATACTTAATATTCGTATATTTACAAAAAGGTATACTTAGGAAGATAAACTTATATAGGCGTGAATTAAATGGCTTATAAATCAAGACTTTTTAAACTTATTTAATCATATTTAAAATAAAAAATCTGCTATTATTATTATAATAAAAGAAAACTATCATAGATGTGCATTCAGTGCTTACAATATACCTATATACACTTTTCACGAAATATCTTAAGCAAAATTAAGATCTTTGGTAGCTTCAGTAAGCTAGCATTAGTGCTATGCTCGAAAGCCATTGGCTCATATAAGGAGGTGCCCCGACGCAATTAACTTGATTTATACCGGGCATTTACTTATTCAGTGCTACGCGGCTACGGCGTAGCACCCACTGTATACCTTCGTAGCACCTCCGTAGACCAACGTAGCACGCGAAGTTTTTGCTTCAAATTAGGCATGGAAATGATTGCTACTTCTATTTCATTGTCACATGGTGATATGATTTCATTTTGTAACAGTGAAATCACCGGTGATTTTTCATCAGTGGCCTAATGTGATAATGTAACATTTTGTTAAAATAATTCACGCATGACGCAACGTCACGCAATCACTCCCATTCACAGTCAGCACACTACTGACTGTTTGTTATTTTTATTTACGATACGAATTAAATTGTGAATGGTGACAAGTATCATGATATCACAGCGTTCGCCGGCGTACAAAATCACCAGCCGGGGCGCGCCGAGCTGATGTCACCGGTGATTTAGTAACAGATTAGGTCTCAGAAAGTAACATGTGTTATGTGTGATCAGTTATATGAGGACGTGGTGGCCGAATGGATGAGGCCCTTACCTTGCGACCTGATGGTCGCGGGTTCAAATCCCGGTGGCAGTCATGCGTAAATGGGTTTTTTCGGTCGAAAAGATCTATGTATGCAGCCCGCGTTCTCGCAACGGTGAAGGAAAATATCGTGAGGAAACCGGCATGTCGTAGAACCTTAAAGTTCGAAAACATGTGTCGAGTGCACGAAAGGAGCCTTTTCGAGGCGTACTTGAAATCCTTTCACCACACTGGTTCGAAGGAACTAATGACACGATAAGATGAAGAAGTTATATACCATGATAAATAACATGTTACTCGGTATACTTTCCATGCCTACTTCAAATACTCGAATGAGGAATAAACGATTTTCAGTCTTATTATTGATGACTTCAAAATTTTATAGTTGGTAGTCTATGTAAATAGATGTATAAAACATTAAAGTGTCGACAAGTCACGTGACCAAATATAACGGCCCTATGATTAATGCGTTAACGTTACAAAAGTTAGATTTTTACGTGATACTAGGTCACATTCACCAAAATAAATTTTTGACAAGCGTATTCGTATCGAATCCATCACAGAAAAGTCAACAGTAGGTAATGACGTCATAGAAGGATTTATTAATGACGTTTTGATAAATTAAATACAAACTTATAGCCCTTCTGAGAAGGCATTGATACGAATACGCTTGTGAAAAAAATAATGATATGGCTGATGCCTTTTCAAATAATACACGTTTACTTGTAATAAAAGAATGGCCGGTTAGTTCGGCCTGATTCTTAGTTATGTCTGGCAAACTGCATAATAAAGCTTAAGTACTATGAATATGATAATGACGTTGCAAACTGAGCTATCTACATAGAGTGAAATGCTTAAACTAAAGTGAGTAATTTAACTATCGCTTGTATGTTTTCTATTATAAATAATCTTGAGAATAAATGTATACTTTTGATAAATCAATCAATTAAAATGGCTTTGTACAGACTAACTGAATGACTGACTGAAAATGCACGCCCAAACCACTGAGCGTAAAAATTTGAAATTAGTTTGGTATTTTCGTTAAGAAGTGTAAAGCGTCGATGACACACGGCTTTTTACAAGCTGATTGTTGGCGTTTTCAAAAGCTAGCGTGTGAGCGTGTTAGCTTTCTGGAAGGATTGTCAACAAGCATATTGTAAAAACGCCGATGACACTGGGCGACTTTACACGCTACAAGCGTAATTGCTGTCTTGTAGCGTGCGTCATCGTACTGTAAGAAAAACAACCATAACATTAGCACGATAAAACTTCAACCAACTAATTCGCTACAAAGAAATCTTTCGTGGGTGGCATTTTGGTGGAAAGCCATTAAAAGGCGTGAGAGTTCGCACCGCCTCGGGCGAATTTGTCAGACGGCGAAATTAACACTACGCGAACATAAGTTACAAGCAGTGATGTTTAACTCCCAAAGGAATTTTATCGATATTAGAAAAAATCTTGCTTCATTACAATAAGATTTAAGACAACTCTTGCAAGTTGCAGACGTGTGGGTGAATAGCCCATTCTAGGATGGTTATATTTTTGATTCATTTTTTGACGCATAAGTTTTTTTGAATGATTTTTTATTTCAATATGGTATATTAACACATTAATTTTAGCCTTGTACTGTTCCAATGTAAATCTTAAAACTTGGCTTATATTGAGCTTAGATAAAAACATATGCCTAATTGTTTTATGTTTAAGAATCGCTTTGGAAGATATGTACCTAAGTCTTTGTTGTAGACATAGTGGTTCCAATCTTAAGGGGAATCCTCAAATCCGAGTTCCATACAAAATGTTTTGGACAAATACTCAAAAAGTACGCCGTATTATAGTTATTTCTTTACACTATTCGTTTCATCCATGTTTTTTAATTTCGTTAACAAAAAAAGTGAAAGGTTTCATACTTTAATTTAGATTTTATACGTGTTTTAAAATTAACCCTACTAACTTAAAAACACGTATAAAATCTACTGTATTTGTCCGAAACATTTTGTATGGAATTCGGATTTGAGGATTAGCCTTAAATAAAAAATATTTTAATAAATATTAGAGCGGTTTCAGACAAGCGGATTCGTACCGCCCGAACGAATGCCCGCGGGCAGTTTGTACGGTCATGTCTGTCGCCACAATACACTACACAGACTCAACAAGCTAAAGCCCGTAGGAGTTCCGTAGGGACTCAATTTTTTTCTTAACATAAGCTAAAATCAGCTTCGAGGTATGGTCCGCGCAGACAAAATGAGATCGCACGGACGAGCAACGGGCAGTCTGCCAGACTGACTGCGACGGTCCTACACTAGCAAACATTGCGCAGACCTATAGTAGCGAGGTCCGTCGGGCATATCTACAGACATGCCCGCGGGCATATCCGTCTAGTGAATTCCCCGCTTTAGACTCAAAGTTTCCATTGTTATAATTATGTAAACTATAATCCTTTTTTTTTTCTACTTATATTTTTCTCCGGAAAGTTTCTAACGAGTGACATCTTAATGACACAGTGTTAGTCAAGACCTGTGGGAGAAGCAAAAATCGATATGAACGAAGAAAACAAGCACATCTCTAGTGCTTAGGATGTGGCAATAATTGCAGCGACTCGCTCAGTGACGATGTTATTAAGTTGAACTGTTCAGCCATTACTCCAGCTATGCAGCGCCGCCACCCTTACCTTGAATTTACACAGCTCGATTAAACTTGAAAACAATGATCAAAAACTCTAGTGAACTAATAATTTGCTATTATCTATGTAATATTGTTTCAAAATCGTTTCAAAATCGTTTCAAAAAATTGTTTCGTAAATAAAAACACCAAACTAAAATAAAACAAACCAAAATAAAATTTACAATAAAACACTTGTTTACTTTTAAGTATACACAAATTAGATTTAAAGATCAATATAGATTTATTTTTTAGGTTTATTTCAAACAGCATAAGTTAAGTATCACAGCTACGTTCGTGAATGGGTTAGTTTGCTAAATAAATTTAAATTCAGTTATAAATATTTTTCTTATTTGACAAGATACTTTTAAGGTTCCTCCATAATATAATGTTTTTAAGAAGTTAGCAATTTAGATAAAAGAATGATGATGAAGTCTAGAAGCACTCTACAAGTACACGTCAGCAGCTTTAGTTATAGAAAAACTTTGTGAGATTACTTGGTAGAGAGTGACAAGCTGGATCCTTGTAAAGGAACGGAATTTCAAACGAAGTCAAGTCATATTACAGCTCCGTTTGATGCGGCTATTTTACATTTCCACTTCACGGAAAACGGAGTTTATGAAAAACTTGTTCCATAAAAAGCTATCTAGGCCGCTCGTCTGCTGCATTATTGAATTAAACCTCGAGTCTGTACTGTTTGTGGTTTGTATGAGTGTATGAAACAAAAATTATGCTAATAATACGAAGGACTACTACTTTTTAAATATCCATATGAAACCGTGTTCAACACAAGACATCAAAAATATTGCACAGTGGATCTTATTAGGTATATTTTTTTTATTTGGAATAAGACAACACTTGTCTACACCTGGTCAAGGATGGAGCACGCTTGCCTAGAAATAACTTATTTCCTCTTAATTTGAAAACGTGTCGGAAAAACAGACGCATGGTAGTAAATTCTTGTCCGGGGAAGTTAAAATATTGATTTATCAAGAGTTAGATGAATCACTCAATTATTTATCAAAGAAATTATTTTATACAGAAAGAAGTATTTGAATTTCACATAAAGTAGCTCCTAGTTTTACTAAACATTGAGCTTAAAATAACGGAGGGAATAAAATGCAGACCTAATCAGAAGTAAGTTCACCGAGAGCTTTGGTTTCGACGGCTGGGTTTCCATCTCATCATACGAGTATCGTGGAGTCGAATTTGCTATTTATTTTATTTGAAAATGTTTTTTTTGTGTGCTTTTTATTTAGATTATTGGTATATGATGAAATTATGTTTTTTGGTCATTGGAGTTTATGATCATTAACATTATGATTTTAGGATCAGTTCAGTTGTGTCTTGGGAGTTTTACGTAAACCTGAAACCTTATCTCTTACACATCATTCATTTTTAACAACCTCATTACATTCCAGATGGATATTGAAAACTGATTTCGTATTTAAAAAAAATATAAAAATAATTGTTAACATTTTGACATACCAAAAACTCTATTGTATCAAAACTCTACTCGACGACTTTTTAGCATCTGTAAAAACTTGGTTCATTTGGTCGAATGCATCTGGAATTTCAATATTTCTACCTTACTTGAACTCCCCTTGTTAGTACCTCGTAGTGAGCTGCCTGTTATACTTTTCATTATCAAGTTTCTTCTACTTTCTAATTTAATTTTATCGACCACATCATAATTCTTGTAAACTTATTAAAGTTAATGTTATTTCAAATTAGCTATTCCCTACGGCTTTGTCCACGAGATATCGGGATATCTAGTAGGCTAATATTTTTACGTTACGCAAACGAAGTAGTGGGTCAACTAGTATAGAAATATGAGTGGTTTATATGTAAGTACTTTTATAAATATCTACAGAATTTAATACTTTATAATTCCTCGAATGCTCCATCTATGTAACAAAGAACCAACCTGAAACATAAAGTACCTACGCGGGGTGGTTTTGATTTAAACAACAAAAAAATAATACAATAGCCTGCACCAAAAGTGACATCTATGACACTTCTATGTATTTAGAGAAGTAGAGCCAAACCACAAGCAAAACCGCTTAGGTGAAGAGGGTGAGTTGTAAAAAGGGTGAGCTGCTAGTTCCAGTAGATAGATATAGATGGCGTTGTAAATGGTTACCCACGTGAGTTTGAGTCTGAAGCTTCCTGAAAACCAAGTGGTTCAAAATTTGCAGCTAGCGGAAACAGAAACAAACGTAACGTAGTTTTTTAGTTAGTATAATTAGCTATAGATGTCATTATCAGTTTTTTTTTTATTAGGAAAAGTTAAATAAAACAAATAGATCAAAATAAAACGATTAATAAGCTAACATTACATTTTCCTTTAGGTATTGTTTTTTTTTTGTGTAATGTGCAAATATTTTATGGACGTTTTAAGGATTACAAGATAAATAAATATTTTTCAATAACCCGTAGCATTGAAGTATTTGGAGTGCAACGCGATTGCCAAACGTGCCAAAAAGCCAAGAGCATCCATCGAAACCATCTGATATTGCGCCTGGCAATATTTTATACAACTGTGAATATTGCAACCGCGACCCAACTTCTGCAATTTACACATTTTCAGTCCTCGCTTGCATATTGCCACTGTGATGCACCCATTTTCAACTCAATTACCAAGCATTATGAGCTACGCGTTGAGCACAATTACAGTTGAGAATGGAGTTTTCAGATTTATTATTTGTAGGTTTGATATAGCTGGCGGAAAATCTGTGAATGCCAAGTCACTGACAACTGAAAATAGAGTAGATAGCTTAGTGAAAACCTACTGATATAGGTACTGTTATTAGGTAGGTATACAGTTATCTGTTATCTTACCTTAGTAAAAACCTAGACACTGTGCCTCGATCATGGACTTTCGCGTTAACGTTATCTTATCGTATCCATCACAGAGAAGTCAATACGAGTATGACGTTTTGAAAAATATAATCATGCAAACGAAACGTAAATTCTTGATCGAACGTCTGATATACTTTCACTATTACACAGTAGGCTTTACTAAATCTAAAGTGTTTCAGTTTGCAAAATTCAACAAACATTTTAATCTCTACAATACCTATACAGCAAAGTCAAAGTCTAAGTAAATTTGATGATTGATTTTCCATTTTGTGTAGTTTCAGACGTATTTGTTATTGTGTAGCTAACTACGTATGCACACCGTAGCTTTGTCTAATTAAAAACCAAGTCAATTTATTCGACCCTCATAAATCGGAGGGTAAAGTAAAATATTTTTCATTACAATATCTTTTTTTAGACACAATTTATGTTTTGCCAGTCCCGTGATAAGCAGCTTGGTCTTGTCCACTCTAAGCCTTTAATCCAGCAGTGTCAGCTCACGTAGCCATGTTATTAGCATGTGGAAAAAAACACAACCCAATCTGCCAAACACAAGCGGTAACAAGACACGGGAACTTTACGGCACGTACTCGAAACCCGTCCATGTATTTGATACACAATCTAAACTTATCCGTCAAAGCATTCAAAACCTTACGACATTCATACAAAGTTCAGAATGTAAGGATCCAAGACAGAAACAAAGATGGAATAAAATGAGACGATGGGTCCAAACTATTTCTATTCTGTGCAGACATGAATCACTTGCGAGCAACGAATTACGATGCATTTGTCGCTTATTCAATAAATGATTTGGTTCGAGTCTAGAATACTGACGACCGATTTAGTAATATTAGATATTCCATTACAAAATGTCAGAGACTTACAGAGATTTAAATTGTTTAATAGACTTGCAAGAACTTGCTCCATTATTTTGCAACAAGTTGCCCGCGGCTTTGCCCACATAAAATTGGAATACAAAGAAGTCTATGTGTTTTTCCAGCTTAAAAAAATAAATCTTATAAAACAAATTCCAGCTTAGTAGCCAGTCGGCTTAGTAGCTTCGGCCCGATTTAGCAACAAACATCAATTATTATACCTTATCATTAGTCTAACAGCTAGAGACTAATGATAAGGTGCAATAATAGACCTTCGCTAGATTATTCCGGTTTAATAATTATCATTAAGGTACCATTAGGATCCAGTTCAGATTTTTTTCTACAAAGAGCTAAGCGGAAAAACGAGGACATATCTCCACCAATCACAAATGACGTTGGGAATATGAAGCAATCTTAATTAGTTGTGAATTTTTCCTCGCCACTGTTAACTCTCCTAAACTTCCTCAGGCAGCTCTGATGGAACTCTACCTTTAGCCCTGCATAAGACTACATCATCTATATGTACGGATATACATTATAGGCTGTCAGATTTAGAGAAACTACAGTCGGGCTCGTTTGGGACTAAACCGGGATCCGGTCTGTTTCTCGCATTAGTTCAATCCCGATGAATTGGGGCGGTTGTAGAGAATGGACGAATTTTGTTAGTGCATACAAGGAGTAGGTACTATTTGATTATGTGAATGCTTAAATTAAACAATGGCTATTAAAACATACATAGTTTGTACAAGTTCCAATAAATACTTGCATTACGTAGTAAATTACAATTTTCCACATCTTCTCATAATTTGAAATACATAATTTTCACATAGTTTTTTTAATTTTTGCCTATTTTTGTTGCCGATGATAAATAACCTGGTATTTCGTTGATTCCAAAGAAATAAAAATTATAATCACGCTAAAATGAACCAATAAAATAGGTTATCAGCTGATACAAAGCGCTTACGAACACTACTTATTATCAATATTTCTTCATTATTCTACCATTCGTAATAACAGCCCCAACAAAGCAAAAATTATTTGTTCGATTTTCATTCACATTATCGTCTACAATAGGCATAAAAGCTTACCTAAATATCCCAAGTACCTATACAAAAATATGGGGGAGTCTATCAAATGTTATCAACTTACAAAGCTTTATTACTAACAAAGCATGGTGTGATTAAATGAACCGAAATAAACATAATTTATATTTTATTTGATTTGACATACCTAATCATTGCAGCTTGTTGTATGTAAAGCGTTGATGACACACACGCTTTTTTACAAGCTGATTGTTAGCATTTTTAAACGCTAGCGTGTGAGCGTGTTAGCGTTTGGGAAGGATTGTCAACAAGCAGATTGTAAAAACGCCGATGACACTGGGCGACTTTACACGCTACAAGCGAAGTCCATGGCGTGCAGCGTGTAAAAATACCGTGTGTCATCGTACTTTATGAAAAATACTCAAAAATTAAAATCTGCAGGGATATACTGTGCACAGCAGAGGCAAGTGTCACTTATTTGAATTAGCATACTGCGCTGAAATCTTTTACTCATTGACTTTAATAAAAAGGGACAAGAAACAAATTGCCTAATTTCTCTTTATGTATACAAAATGAGCTCAAATTGGCCGTTAAACACACTAAAACAATTTTGTATGGAGCGAGAACCTTATTATGGGGTTTAATCAGGAAGGCGACTAAAGGAGAATACGTTTAGTATTAGAATAAATCTTTAAGAATTCTCCTTTGGGCGGAAAATATTTGAGACCATTAACCAGATAAACGTACAAGCAATACTGTGTAAGCATTACTATGTTCCAGTTTGAAGGGCATTGTAGAACTTTTTGGACTTTCGGGTCGGACCATCAAGAGTGATTCGAGGTTCTCTGTAGTACTTTTTTGGTCATAGATAGGCGTGATTTCATACTTTCAGAAAACAGCTTGTTTCGTCACTTGTTTACGATAGTTTATCCAACAGTTTATCCAATTATCAAATTGATAGTTTTTGTAGACTGCCCCATATATTTGTAATTTCAAGTTGATAGCTCTTTCATAGCAGTAATTCAATCAAAATTTCAATAGAAAGTCAAGCGTTACAAAAGCGTTCTCAGTTCCAAGACCTCCAATAGATCGCTTTAAAGGGTGCTAGACGAGGCCTTAAACACATAATTGCATTAATGTATGCCTCGACTATGACGTTGTACAAAATTAGCTGAACGTACACTTACATCGTTATATTTACTTGTACCTACTCACACAGACACAGTCACGAATCTATGTAAATGGTCTTAGTGTGGTGAAAGGATTTCAAGTGCACCTCGAAGAGGCTCTTTACGTGTAGGTGGTAATAAATTGTAAAAATAAGTAAATGGTAAAAATATATAAAACTAAATGCCTAATTTGTAACAAAATTTGCTTCGGGATAAATATTTGTGTGACGAACATAGGTGTTGGTCCTGGGTCTGGGTGTTCTATGTATTCTAAGTATGTATTTACAAAAAAAAAAATATGCGTATTGTATCAGTTATCTGGTTCCAATAATACAAGCTTGCTTATCTTGGGGCTAGATGGTGTTGTGTGAAATTTCTATACATTATTATTTAATTTTTTTTGGCAATAAAAAGCACTTTATACAATACATAGCTGCTATAGCCAAAAAGTCGTATTCACAAGTGTATAGAATTCTCGTGAATGGCATTAGTACAAGTACAACAATTAGTACAAGCTGCATATAGTTCGTTTAGGATAAGGCCCAATAACAGCTAAGAATGCAATGCAATCTTCGCACCAGTCGTAAAGTTTGTAACCAATAAAATGTTAGAGGGAATCCTCAAGGCAAATTTCCATACAATGTGTTTTAAAATTAACCCTACTAACTAAAAAACACGTATAAAATCTAAATTAAAGTATGAAACCTTTCACTATTTTTGTTGACGAAATCAAAAAACATGGACGAAACGAATAATGTGATGAAGTTATAATACGGCGTACTTTTTGAGTATTTGTCCAAAACATTTTTTATGGAATTTGGATTTGAGGATAAGCCTTAAATAAACTATACTCAAGTCTACGAGTAAAGAGTGTATCTCCCATCGATTAGCCCCCGACATTGCAGTGCTGTTGACTCACCCTGTCGTAGGCCTGCACCCATTCTTATTTTCGATTTACTGCGTCTAAGAGATAGCAGTGGTCAGTAATTGAAACGCGGATATCAGAGTTGGAACGAGTTGTTTCAGCAAAGGCTAGATTATGAAAATAATATTTTTTTTGTCTTTTTTAACTTCTCTCTCGACTCTAGAACTCTGGAAACTGTGGAAAGTACTTTATTATAGATACTATAATGCATTATAATTTCCATATTGATTAAAATGAGAATTTTAATAATTTAAATATAGACATTTGATCATCTGATATCCATTGTTATAATTAATCAATTCATTTTCTTAATTTATTTTTTAATTGATCAATTAATTTGGTAACCTAAGACTTGGTATGGTGACGTAAAACGTCACCCTACCAAGTATAGTAATATAGTAAATATAATATCAGGTATGTCTATACAATTTTGAGGGCGATGCCGATAGTGCCCGCAAGTGTGTATGTGTAAAACATCAGTGGCTCTACCACCGCAACATTATTAACACGCGCATTAAAATATTAAAGAAATTTTTGAACGTTTTTATAAAGTTTTGAACATTTTCATACAAACCGATACACTATACGCTACTTACAAAATACTTCGCACCTTACCTGCCCTAGCAACGTCTCTGTTGGACAAGTTTTGAACATTTTCATACAAACCGATACACTATACGCTACTTACAAAATACTTCGCACCTTACCTGCCCTAGCAACGTCTCTGTCGGACATCTTTGATATATCGGCTCTTTTATCGGATTGGACGGACGCAATAACCGACTGTTGATTGCTTCGGAGTGGACTCAGAAGATTGATTATTTTCTCGTTACGGACTGAGTTGTCGCCAGTTGTTTTCTCGGGGAAACTAAGAGGCTGTTACTTTCTTAACCTTATACCATGCATATCGGTGTTTGTCTTAAGGTTAGTTGTTTTCAGTGTATATTTTATAAACTGACCATTTACCAGCTATAGTTTTCATAATACAAATTTTGTAAAATATTGATTGCCGCTATCACCTAAAAATTCATTAATCTAAATGAACGCTGTTAGTCAATATTGTTGGATTTTCAGAATATGCGTTGATGCCCGTAAATTGGCGTAGCAAAAAACAGCTAACATTAATGTGAAAATATTTTCGGTCAAGCCGGCCGCTCGCAGTAGCCAAAGCTCATAAATAAACAAAACTGGATGTACTGTCGAAAAGTTCGCCAAAAAAATGCAAAAAAACGTAAAATTTACAGCGAATCCAGCCGAGTTTTAATTAACCATTCCGGCAGTGACTTATGTTGTGGAGCTGAGTCACTGTTTATAGAAAATCATATTTGATAGTGATAAATAAAAAAATGGGTTGTCTGTAAAGTAAGTTTACGGACAATAGTTTAATGCAACTACCAGCGTTACCGGACAATGAGCGTTACCGGACAACGACAGCGTTACCGGACAATGAGCGTTACCGGACAATGACAGCGTTACCAATGACGTCAACGTTTTCGTGCATGCAGCTGGTGTTCATCGTTTTATTAGACGTAGTCACGTCAATAAAGAATGGTGTCTTTATATAAAAATAATACATAAATAAATAATTAAAATTACAAGTTGGGTCTCTTTGTTCGTTTGCAATCTCTTTCTGACAACCGGAGATGATTTACATTTTTACTTTAGATATTAAATAATTTATCCTATTATCCACGTTGTTATTTCTGTTTACATGATATCAAAAATGAATAAAAAGTCAAAAGATGAAATGTCGAGAGAAGTAGTAGCCTCTCCCACCTAATTAATAAATACATATATTATTATGTCAATATTGAATAATAGGCATGTTGTTTTAAGAGTTAAAAAAGATAATTTTCACATCAACTTCTCTCTCTTGTACTTCGTGACTTATGGGACTCGGGAAATTCTGAAAAATATAAGTTTTTATAAGTAAATGTTGTTGTAAGCGCTTATAATCAAAATGCCTAAAGCTCGTCAAACCTCAACCGCTCTCTCACCGCAGCGGCGTGTTGAAATA
This sequence comes from Lobophora halterata, assembly GCA_932526365.1. Taxonomy (NCBI): domain Eukaryota; kingdom Metazoa; phylum Arthropoda; class Insecta; order Lepidoptera; family Geometridae; genus Lobophora; species Lobophora halterata. Next base: position 7,041,447 of record OW052002.1, read on the forward strand.
ATACAGTCATACCCACTAAGCCAACAACTGTGTAACCAAAAAGTTTATTTTGTTTGGTAAACTTAGCGCGGCTTATTTGCATACATAGCAACAAAACAATACCACAGCCAATAATGTTACCGTCTAGGTTACTCAAGGAAAATATTATACTAAAAAGTCTAATATTGAAAGCTTTTGCATTGAAAAATGCCTACATTTCGATTTATGGTAGAGACGAGACACACTTTTACAGAACCAAGACTAATATGTCGGCTCTGTAATGATCTTTACACCCAGCTTACGCTAGTGTTCTCCTGTGATTAAACCACTCACTCAAACACATCATGTGTGTATGTGAGTAAACTACTGATGCGATTAAATCACTTAAGATATACCCATAATATAAACCACCGATGGTTTAATTACAGGAAAATACTGGCGTAAGCTGGGTATAAAGACAATTACAGAGCCGACCCTACATGAATAATTAGCTAAACACTTACTTAACATTTTTACGTCTTTTCATGCTATTATGAATGCTGCTATACCGAGATTGAGGCCCTTCTGTTGCCTTCAGGATAACAGAAGAAACGATACCATAAACTGAGTAGAGTATAACGTCTAATGTAGAGTTGGCCGGATAAAATCACCAACGTCGACCTGCTACAGAAGTGCCATGAATCGCCCATAGATTTCCAGATAAAGCTTCGCTAATAGAACTGGATCAGCCACATGATACGCAAAGCGCCCGACCACATCCCAAAGCAAGCTCTAGACTGGAACTCGCAGGGCAAGAGAAAGCATGGCCGTACCAAGCAGACTTGGCGAAGATCGGTGGAGGTCAAAGCCATCGGTAAATCCTGGAGCAAAGTCAAACGTGAAGCTCAAGACAGATTGCGATGGAAGCCTACTATGGACGCCCTCTGCCCCACTTCGGCGTCAAAGGATACCCGGACAGCCTAGAGGCAGGTTCAAACTCTGCAGTAGTCTCAAAATTTTGAACACAAATTTTCGATCCAACTAACCAATAGACTCATTAGTTAAGCGTCGACTGACACATTCAACATAAATCTTGGTTAAACTGGCCCAGAGATAACAAGTTACGAGTTAAAATTCTATTGTTGTAATGCGAGCACGCAGTTTATGTTTGATCCGCTGCTAAATATTTTCAATCTACCCACATTTTGCATGGTTATTTTGCTTTCCGAATATTATTTTAGATAATAATGTTTTCCGTGCTATTGAATTTTTTTTCTTTAATTAACTGGAAGTATCCTTAATTAACTGGAAGTAGGTAGGTGTACATAAATGTGTACCTTACTTACCAAGTATTATTAAAATGCATGAGGTTCTCACTGCTCATTATGTTATTATTTAAAAATTATGATGTATTCTCTGTAAGTGATTTATTTTTAAATCTTTTGAGAATAAAATATCTTAAACCGTAAACCGTAAAATAAAATTATGTGTTTTATATATTCACAGTTTATTTAAAACTTTGTTTGATGTAACTCTACTCCTTTGATTCCTAAAATCTGATTGAATTTCGTTTGCTTTAGTGAAAAGACGAATACATTCATGAGCTAGGGACAATACAAAGTGTGGCAGGCGTGTGAAAATAGCAAAGTTTTCCCGTATAATGAGAATGAGGAAAGACTTGGGTAATCCGCCACATAGGAGCGAACTTGGGACAAACCGAGCCATTGCATGTTCAACTTTCCACGTATTTTCCACGCAACTTTACAGGGGTGAAAGATAGTACGTTCTTCAAGGAGTTCAAGCTAAGCCATAATGATCTGGAACTTTATGGCTGTAAGAAAATCAAGTTTAGCCTTTGTTAAATTAATGTGTATTGATAAGTATAAACTAATGCAATACGTAAGGAATATTTATTTGTAAAATTACTGCAATTCGTAAGGAAAAAATAAAAGTTCTAAACGTCATGGAGAATTTGTTTATTTAATTATAGTTAATATGAGATCATTAACATGTTATAAGTATTCCATTAATTATATTTTATGTAGCATTGTATGTAATATTTACAAAACATTATTTATTTTTATATTTATACTTCAAAATGTAAAGAATACATACAAACGTGACACAATAATGCTTATTCTCACCTATGTACTTAGCTAATACTTAAAAGTATTATAATAATTATAACGACTCCATCTTTTAAGACGCATGGCGTCATTATTACAGCGTAAAAAGATAGTTTAGCATTAAAAAAAATATCATTCATGAAAGATAACAAAGTTTGATATAAAAAATTCTTTATATTACGATACGTCAATCGATTTGTCGATGACGATGATGGAAGAGTCGCGACAAAAAAACAATTTAGAGATCGGTTTTTCTTAGTTTTTCGTAATTTATAGGTTGAATATTTCAAAATGAATAAACAGTGAGGTACTTAGATACACTATTCTGGTTTTGAAACACTTTATTATCTTATTTATAAAGTACGATACACCGCCGATCAGATATTTAATAACGTGCGGAACTTTCTCATCAATATCAATTTTCCATCCATTTGCAAATGTCCAATTAATAAAGTTTACCATAACGACCTACAGGTACCTACTCAGATAGCAATGAACTGAAGCAGTAGGTAAATTAAATCATACTTCCAATATACATAAATTGTGAAGAGGAATAGTACGAAGTACATTATGTGTGTTAGGAATAAAGTTGAACGAAACTATTTATTGGACTAGTAGCTTCTCACGGATTTGCACGTGAAAACCACGCTCAGACATCACCTTGGACTATTGTTATATAAATAGAATGCCAAGAAGCAGGATAGAAGTAAAAAAAAATCACGTAAAATTTGTTTAAAAAAACAGGTTTTATTTTTCTATAAGTATCAAATAAGGGAGTTCAGTTCAAGTCTCCACATACTGAGTCAATGACACGAATTTAGTTCAGTTATTTCGAGATAATTGAATAGCAAACTATCCATCTAACGGTTATCAATGTATGAAGATATGACTAAAATTATTTATGGTTCGATTTAAAAAATTGTAGAGCTGGTTTTAGTGGACAAAAACCACTGCAACATAGACTATACTCGGAAATGCAATCATTATGTCTAATTTATTGTCGTTACAGTATACGAATTACTTATGCTATGATCAAATTGTATGCTCTTATGCATTAGGTATTACCTATTATGTATATCTTATTATTCATCCAACGACATTAATCGATGCGAACGTTTTCAATGAATGTATGTATGGAAATATAATTTTACTCCTGGTCGACGTAGAATTAGGCCATATATTTTCAATTTATTTATTTTATATATTTAAGCCCGATGGTCGGATGACATCGTTAAGGCAGTTGGACCACAGTGGATCCGCCTTGCACAAGATCGGCAAGAATGGCGCAATAGAGAAGAGGCCTTTAAGATAATTGATTGATTCAGGCGTTACTTTGCGGAAATCCATAAATATCAACAAATTATATAAATATATTTAGTAATAAATCCGCTTGATTTCTAAACAAAGGTTTTAATTAACTTAACTTTAGTTTAGAACTTTAGTACATATTACTATTTCGTTCGTTGACTCTTTGGTTTATAATATAGTAATATGTACTAAAGTTCTAAACTAAAGTTAAGTTAATTAAAACCTTTGTTTAGAAATCAAGCGAATTTATTACTAAATATATTTATATAATTTGTTGATAAGAGGCCTTTACCCAGCAGTGGGTGTTACCGGCTGAATAGATAGATAGATAGAGATATATTTAAGTACTAATTCAATTTATATTTGACGTGGTAGATCTTACTAAATTACTTGTTTATTAGAACCTTGAAGGTGTCTCATGAAACATTAAAATTTGATTAACACTCATTATTTGACAACTGTGTTCTATTAATTAATTATAATTAGTCCAATTTCTAGGTTTTGTGATTCAATTTCCAATGCTCTTTTTCTACATCTGGTCATGGTCAATTGGTCAAGCTTATATAAACCGTGAAAATAAATAATTTTTAGCTTGGAATAAAAATATGCATACAAAACGGAGTAGGTATCTACGTCAGACCTAAAATAAAAACACTAAAAAAGACAACACATGAAATGTGCTCCAACAGAACGGAACGCAATACAAAACTACTGTTCGCGCCGAACTCTCCATCTATTTCAAATTTGTTAATAATTTTACGAACTTTGTTGCTTAGTTTCTGCTCGTGAATTGAAATTGTGGGTGTATAACTCGTCCTATTTCTATTGTTAACGTGTGCTCTGTTCAGTTGTTTTTCAGATTCTGTAACCAATTCGTTTTCTTCTTCGTCCTCCGATCTCACCGCTGCGCCAGATTGGTTATCGGGTTCTTCTAAGGGTGTGGAATACTTGTGCCTTTCTTGTTTAGCCGCGGGTGTTGTGTTCCTTATTGTTGGTCCAGGAATTTCTGCAGATGAATTATGTTTATTGAGGATATACATACATACTAGAATTATTGGTAAAAACATAATGTGGGTATAGATTGATAGAAAAAAATATGTACAGTCAGCTGCACAGACATGTATATCCTCCCAAGCTTTAACATTTATATTATACTCTTAATTTTGCAGACATTATTCTTCTGTGACAAGTAAGATGACTACATTAATTCGAAAATGCTTGCGTACACTTTTCTTTACAAAATTAAGAGTAATATAATTATAAAATCTTGGGAGTGCATGCATTTCTGTGCAGCTGACTGTACGTTTGACTAATGATTGGTTAGATTTGTACTGGCGATACATAAGGCGATATTTACAAAGATCATTTAAAAACTCTTATTCACAGTGTCCTAAATAATCTAAAAGCCTCTGGAAGTTTCTTTGTTTATTAGATGTTCATATTTATTCATAAAACCATAGGAAAGAATGGCATATATCTCCATTAAATACGAGTATCTTTACAGCTCAGCAAGATGCAAGTACGTGCTTTGCGCAATTTTGAAATTACCAGAGATATAGTACCTATTATTATAAGCTGGTAGGTACTTGAGTAACTTAAATTCAAATTCAAATTCAAAACTATTTATTGCGAATAAGGGTGGTTACAAAAAGATCTTATAATAACATAAATGAATGAGGTTCTCCTTAGTCAGCTTATGATTAGCATGCAATACAAAACTGAAAAAAATAATAATAATTAAATAATTTAAAACTTAAATGTCAAATTTCCATGTGTCAAAATAAATGAATAGAAAATAAAATGAATAGAAAATCAAATACCAACACACCAACATAACATCTACAAAACTAGTTTTTTTTAAATAACAATGTCATTTAGATTGTCCATAAAATATTCATTTAAAGTATAATAATTTTTCATTAAAAGCAGTTTTTTTAGTTTAAATTTAAACACATTAACAGATGCTATTTCCAATATTGATACTGGTAAGTGATTGTATAACCTAGGAGCCAAACCAAATATGCTTTTGCTAAATTGCGCCATTTTCATGTCAGGATAACGTATCTTTAGGTGGTGCCGTTTGCTTTCATATTTTTTATACATATATAAGTTTTGTTTTACAAATTGTGCAGTTTCCAAAATGTAGATACAAGGCAATGTTAATATGTTAAGCTTATTAAAATATGGCTTACAGCTGTCGGTTTGTTGGATTTTGCAGATTGCCCTTACGCATTTCTTCTGTGCCCTAAATACAACTTCTTTATCCGTTGAATTGCCCCAGAACAAAACACCATACCTGAGGAGTGACGCTATATATCCGTGATACGTAGTAAGCAGTGTAGGAATACTAGCAGTTTTGGACAGTATGTGAAGAGCATAAGAGAATCTATTCAATTTTACAGCTAATTGTTCGACATGTGACTTCCAATTTAAAGTGGAGTCAATATGTAGACCAAGAAATTTAGATATTTCAATTTCTTCAATTTTATGTCCCAAGTATCTAATGTCAAGATCTGCTAGTTTAATTACTCTTTTTCTGAATACCATTACATTGGTTTTAGTCAAATTAACTTTCAGATTATTCAATGTCAACCAATCAATAACATTGTGAATCGTATTATTTATGTCTTGTTCTAGAACGCATTTGTTAGTTCCCGTAAAAAGAATTGTGCTATCGTCTGCAAAGAGCGTCATTTCATGGTCCGTTACCTTTGGTAGGTCATTAATATAAACAATAAATAGTAATGGTCCCAACACACTCCCTTGGGGGACACCAAATTTTACGGTTCTAAATTCTGATCTGAATTTTAATTGTTTTTTCAACTGGAGATTTATTCTCGTTATTTCAGTAGCCTGTTTTCTATTACTCAAATAGGACTCAACTAGTTTGAGCACGTTTCCCCGAATGCCATAGGCATCAAGTTTATTGAGCAGTGTTCTGTGTTCAACATAATCAAACGCCTTAGTAAGGTCCATAAAGAGAGCACAAGGTGTGATCTTTCTATTCAGACTATTTATGACTGAGTTAAGAAATTTATAAATAGCTATATTAATGGACCTATTTTTCCTGAAACCAAACTGTTCTTCAATCAAAATATTCTTTTGCTCAAGAAACGAATATATACTATTATAAATTAATTTTTCAAATAACTTAGACAGCACAGGTACTAAAGCTATCGGGCGATAACAACCCATATTACATTTATCATTATTTTTAAAAAGCGGCTTTATAATTGTACATTTAAGTTTTTCAGGAAAGATGCCATGAAATATACAAGCGTTAGAAATATGACTTAAAGGCTCTGATACTTTTTTAGATACTAATTTTAATATTTTAGTTGATACATCGTCATACCCTGTACTTTCAGTATTTTTTAGTCCTTTTATGATTTTATCAATATCGTCTGGGATGGTTGGGAGCATGAAGAGTGTTGATGATTCTCGAGGTATTTTAGGTAAATCATTAGACGGATTTAGTTTATCTATTTGATCAATAAAAAAATTATTGAATGCTCTAGCTATATCCAATGGATTATTTATCACACAGTCGTCAACTTTTAATTCCTGAATATCTTCTTTAACAACTGTCTTGGTTGTTTCATTAATGATATCCCATGTTGCCTTACCTTTGTTTTTAGCATTAGATATATAATGGTCATTATGAGATTTCTGGGTCAGATTTATGATTTTGTTTAGTCTAGAGGATAATGTAGTAAACTTATTTTTATTAATGTCATTGCGGTATTTTCGATAATGCCATAAAAGTTGACGTTTCCGCCTACAGCAACTTTTTATACCTTTAGTTAACCATTTAGGACGTTTGTGAGCTGAAATCTTGATAAGAACTAGTGGGAAGCACAAATAATAAAAAAGTATAAATAAGTCATAAAAGATGTCAAAAGCAGTATTTGGGTCCTCACATTCATAGACTTCACTAAAACTAAGAGAATTTATGCATTCAACAAATTTGTCAATGTTTTCTTGGCTATAATCACGTTTTTCAATAAACCAGTGTTTAATAGAGTAACTTTGCTTTACCGGACATTTCAAGAGTTGAGCTGTATGGTCTGAAAGGGCAAACTCACGCACTTTGCTTACACTGCCACGGACGTTATGAACAAAATTGTCTATGCATGTACCACTTCTTATTCGAGTTGGTTCTTTAATAGCTAATCTAAGGTTATATATCGATATTATGTGTAAAAATTCCCTTGAGGCCCTAGTTTGTCTTAGTAAGTCTATATTAAAATCTCCACATACGACAATTTTTTTCTTTCGACGGCAATATTTTGTAAGTATAGTGTTGAATGATTTAAAAAACTTATCAAGGTCCTCTAAGTTTGATCGTGGCGGTCTATAAACACATACGATATATATGCCATGTTCCAATAGCTCTATTCCAACACATTCCATAATACTTTCCATGCTTATATTCTTTATTTCATTAATTTCTTTATACACATGTTTATTACTGATTAAAATGCATGCACCGCCATGTCTAGATTTACGAGAAAAGAATGAACCAAGGGTATAATTTGTAACTTTGAGCATGTTCGTATCATTAGATATCATATTATGTTCTGATATGCAGATTATATCAATGGGCTCCTCTAAACTGTCTAAATTAATTAACAAAAGATCCGATTTAGATATAAGACCATTTATATTTTGATGCAGGATATTAATATGTTTATAGACGAAAAAAATCCTGAGATTTTTTCGAACTATTAAAAGCATCAAGTGAATCTGGTTGTGTACTCGCAGCAACATCTGTGCTTATTTGGACGTCTACTGCGTCTACTCGGATCATAGCATCACCAACAACAGAATTGGTGGTTTGGATACATACATTATCACTAATACTGGTTGTGTGCGTCTGGGTGCCCATTTCTACCATTGGCCTAGAAGCCATCAACATATTCGACACATAATTATTATTATACTGAGTGCTCTTATCCACTTTTTGTATATTGTTATGTTTAAGTGACCTCATATGATTTAAATATTTCATTTTATAGTCTAAACGGAGAATATTTTGAAGAAGTATTCTGCATTTATGTAGTACCAAAGAAATACGTCCGGGTATGAAAGATGACATATTCATATTTACAAAGTTAACATGGCCAAATTTAAAACAAACAAATTTTAGCATATTATTTAACATTCTCTTGTTTAAAAAGCGATTGAACAGCGTTTCGGAAACGATTACGTTTGTATTTGTAACATTCATCAGAAAATGTCGCATCCAAAATTGAACATCATCTGGGTTCTTATCATTACTACCCCCTAGTACTATTACAAAATCACTCTTATTCAGTTTTTTTATTTCATTCATTTCTGATACAATCACTTCTTGTAGTGGTGCCTCTTCTTTCCAGAAACAACGGACTAAATATTCTTCGCCTATCAGTTTTTGCAAAATTCTCTGTACATTTCGACCCTGCTCGTCTGCTACGATAATAATTTGTCTTCTTTCTTTGTGTGTATCGTGATTACTCTGTTCCTGTTCATTATTTCCTAAGACATTGTACATTATTTCTTCTCCTGTGCTCTTGTGTTCACTATCAATAATTACTTGTGTTTGGACTTCTTCGTTTTGAGTGTGAATACTATCACTGTGTGAGTTCTGTGGTGTTTGTGTTTCTAATTGTTGATCATTTGATGTTTTAGGAGTACCTAGTTCACTAATCTTATCTAATGTATTCCTAGTTTTCCTTTTGCGCTTTCTACCAGATGGTGCGGAGTTGGGACTGATATAGCATTCATCATTTTTGCATTTTTCCATTATACTCTCAAAACGCTCAATTGATTCGAGGAGTCTTTCTTTTTCTAAATTTAAGTTATCATTTTCAAGTTTATATAGCATCAGCTCTTGTGTAAGAATTTTGATCTGCTCTGATTGGTCATTGAGAGTATGACAAGGTGAGTCTTCAGATGAATTGTTATTTATGCTTAACATCGTCGATTCAAATATTGAAGAATTAGATAGATCTGGTTGTGAGTTACATTTGCGATATCGACGAAAAGTTACATTTTCCTGGCTATTCATATTCATTGATGACCTTCAGAAAAGGCATGCGCAAAATGTACTGTGTGTGCACTTCGTTTGTCGCTCGTCCGACCGGTCCGAATCCGACCTTTTAGTATTTTGTAGTGTGAACGATGACTTATCTCTATGGTCCCTTATTCTTATGTTGGTATAACAGTCATTAAATGTCATCTGTCAAGTAAGTCAATCGCACAAAACAGCTGATGCAAATGTCAGCTTTATTGGCGTACTTCTGAACTGATTTACCAAAGAGTTTGGATATACCTATAATAGAGATAATCATTGGAAACTTCAAAGAAAGTCCCACAATTATCATGTGGGACATAATTATCCAACCAAGTGTATTGTTAAATGGTTCTGTCGCTTTCCATCTACATTGACTATCTTTCAAATTTAATCTCTTAAAATGTCATTGTTTTTGTTTATTTTTCAACGGGGTTTTGGTTGTTTTATATTGTTTAATACGTATTGAACTATTGTAAATAGTGAAATAAATATGTGAAATGTCGAATTGTGCCCTCGTATTATGCCAGTCTTCCGCAAGTATCATGAAAAATCAAGAGAACCTGAATTTTCAGCGGTAAGTATCTATTTGTGTATTTACTCATTAATAACCCATACTAAACACATAATTATTACGTAAAAACATTGAATAACGTCCAATAAGTATAGAAATATGAAGAACCGGCGTTTTTCATGCTAAAATCATGAATAATTCGAGGCTATGATATACTAACTAGGGATGTCATAAAACGTAAAAAGATTTGTCGATAAGGCTATGCAGACTGAGAATAGTAAGATTTTTCGAATAAAGTGAGCCATTGAGGGATTCCGTAGCTGACCCATCTCACTTACACACACTCACATTCTTTGTATTTCGTTCGATTCATATTTTATTTATTGGTATTATATATTTGCCGTCATGCTTATTGTATCATGGTTAAACACAATATCTATGTGTTCACTGTTCAACCATGATAGTGAGATATACAAAAAAAGAGAGCTTCAAAATAATCACGGCAAATATTACGTTTACACTATTAATATTTCAGGGTGTCCCTTTGGCGTCCAATAACGATCGGCAAGAGCTAAAATGTTCTTCCGGCTATTCTTCAACTTGAACCAAATGCAATATTCAATGCTCGTGAAGCGTCGCAAGCTAACGGTCAGTACTGAACTTAAAATTGCGTGTTATAGGTATATTATAATTATTATTACATGAACTATAAATTAAAAGTATAATGTGTTTCAGGATATCCCTTTCATCAATGTACCTAAACCAGAACCTTCGGATATTACAGAAATAAGTTCATCAGTGTTTTCAGACGTACCACCGAAGAACACTAGGATAGAATGTACAGAATGTGCAGTGTGAGATGGTCGATAAAAATCTAGCCTACTCCAGTTTGCTAAAAATTAACTGTTTTAGACAGCGTACGAAAAGCCTGGGAAAAAAAGTACTGATAAAGTATACCAAGAAAATATAATAATAATTTTATTAACTTTATTTATAATTATTATAATTAAAGTTAAGGAACTAATCTATAGGTAGGGGGCAGGCAGAACAAGGTTTAGCTCAAATGTAAACTTGTGTTAAGTATAAATTTTGTAATGTACTCATTTACCTGTGTATGTTGTATATTATTTTATCTATTAAACAATTGTCATCTTAATTCGTGGTTTTTACAAAGTTCAAGGTTCCTTTAATCCAGAGTGAATCTAGATAACGTTATCATAGTCACGGACTTTAAGTTGTTAGGATTGATATATCAATATCGGTATCGATGAGAATAATTGTGGATCATCGAACTGTTAATATCGATATCGATATTTTATGACTTGGGTCATCTCTGTGGCTCAACGAGTGACAGATTCCCCCTATATTATGACGTACGACAAATGCATGTTTTGTCTCATTTTATCTAGTGCAAAAAGTGTTATGCGCAAAGAAGATAGCGAATTTGTCAAATTTAGGATTTATTCTATTTACTTCATTCTTTGAGTGATTTACAATTGAAAATCGTACTCACAGTTTTTGCTCAGGAATGTTTTTCAAAATCAGTGATTTTGGATGTTATCCGTTATACCAAGTAACTTGATGTGTTTATGTATTCATTTCAGCTGTAATTACCAACAGCCGTGCTTCTTCTTGCAATAAGATCTTCAGAGGGAAGTTATGCACAACTTCTATGAACTTTTATAGTTTTATCTTAACTTTTTCTACGTATTTAGATTAAAATTGTGTAGAGCGATGTACAGGTAAGTGTTTACTTTTGGCCGGAACCAGAGAGAATCTAGCAGCTTAGCATCCCAGTTCTAGTTTCATACCCATTTGGGTCGTTACGCGTTACGAAGTCTACCATTAGTGGCTTCTCATCTGGCGAATAATCCATTGTGTTCGTATTTTAGATAAGAGCACAGGTTTTCGGTAAGAAGATTAGACGTCTATAATAATGAAAGGGAAAATAGTTCTAATCCAGCTTTCTTAGTAACGAAAAAGGTAAGATAAAGATAAATCTAAATATTATCTATTAGCTACAATCTCCGTAAGCGAGGTAGTTATCTAACTAATAGGGCGTTGTTAGGGCGGATTTAAAAAAGGTGTGGTTATTCTCAGCGTAACAAATGTCACATTTTTAATTATCAAGGCCATTGTGGTAGATTTAAAATATTATACGAATTACTTTAGAAGTTTAACTTAAGGGGCATCCTCAAATCCGAATTCCATACAAAAATGTTTCGGACAAATACTCAAAAAGTACGCTGTATTATAGTAATTTCTACACACTATTCGTTTCGTCCATATTTTTTAATTTCGTCAATAAAAAAAGTGAAAGGTTTCATACTTTAATTTAGATTTTTAACGTGTTTTAAAATTTAACCTACTAACTTAAAAACACGTATAAAATCTAAATTAAAGTATGAAACCTTTCACTTTTTTTGTTGACGAAATCAAAAAACATGAAATTACTATAATACGGCGTACTTTTTGAGTATTTGTCCGAAACATTTGGTATGGAATTCGGATTTGAGGATGCCCCTTAAGTAGTACACTAGTTGGAAGTTTATTATTAGTAGGGTTTACCGTAAAGTCGGATGATGCTATCCACTTCGCCGAGTGAGTTCTTGGCCACGCATCTGTAGCCGCCGACGTCTGCCGTGGACAGGCGTCGAACTGTCAACGCCATGCAGCTCTCGAATGAGCTGATTATTGTGTTATCCACTTCATACTTGCTTGAGGATATTACCATTTCATCTGTGGCAAACGATGTTACCATTATTTATCAGAATACGTCAGCAGAAACAGGTTAGGTCAGTAAAGTCCTTAAAAATTGAATTGTTAGTTATCTAAAAAGTATAATTGACTAGCAAAGCTCTATAAATTGATGATGATATATGTACAGATAAATATAAGACGAAGGAAAATTAGTTATTTAATAACATAAGACTCAGTGGGAGTTCCATGGTAAGTATGACTTATGTACCTATTAGATTTGAAATTAAAAATATTAAAACCATCCTTTCCAAGTATGAAGGTACCAATTTTATTCGAAGTTTGTTGTCAGTTTATACATTATTATAAAATTCTGGTCGGAGCTATAAAGTCTAGCAACTAGGTTACGAGATAAGGCGTATAATATCCGAGCTATCACACACAATAGCCCACTACGGGAAAGTGATATTTTCTAGTAGCACAAAATTGTTAGCATTTCCCGGAGACCCTTTGACTTGCGCAAAAAAATCCAATATGATATAAAGCGTTCAAAATTATGTCGTTCACCGCCGCTCCAAGCGACCTAAGCCTCGAGTGCTTGTCCGCAAATGATAAAGCGACTAGCTTCCTTTTAAACACTGAAACTTCACCTCTCGTGTTAAACACTCCATTCAACCTCCGTTTTATTACAACCAATAAAATACCTCACGAGACACTTTACCGAGATATTTTTCAATAAAACGTACTGTAGTCGTTTAAAAGCGCATTAATTTAAGTCGCAGACTCCGCCGTGAACTTAACAAGGAAACGATAACACCAGTAACGCCTTTCCTAATCTTCGTTTCGATCGAAACTTGGGTTTGTTTACTTGGTTCGACTTTACGACGCCGACGTCGGCGAAGATGGCCTTCGAAGAAAATTACTCGGCAAAACCCGCCCGTTTCGTTATAGCAAGAAATTTCAACTCAATTAACGTCTAAAATAATGTAACACTCTTAATTACGTTTGAGTGAGGCCTGCTTAATTAACACTTGCATGTCAAAGGGCCTTACATAGATTGATGACAAATGAAAATGACGAGCCTGGTGTTTAGGGTTGGTTTTGTGAAAGTGCCAGTCACTCCGCAAGTTGCGAACAATGGGGCCTCCAGCCCTCGACAATGCCCTCATCGCCGCTCCATGGATCATAACGTAGACGTAAAACAACTTGGGACCTTAATGCGTTTTCATAATTAGCGCTAGAAATCATAGCGACGAAAGCTCACAACTATAAATTATATCAAACAATTTAAACGATACTTGCATAAACTTAACCCAATGTTACGTTATATTAAATTGTAATCTTATGTTTTTTTACAATTTTATGGTGACATATACGAGTACACAAGAAATACATAGATAGCATTTTTAGTATCTCAATCTAAAGTAGTTGTTCCTAGCTTTTTGGAAAGCATACATCATGCAAGTATTACGAGTAGGTACACGCGTTTTCTATAATAACTTGCACGGTAAATGCAACTGTTGGGCATATGGCAGGGTAAACTATGATAGTTACCAGCATTCCCAAAGGTCTAACGCTGCTGTGTGCTGCTCTCCTAATGGACTAGGCTACAATACTCCCGACCGCCGCACGGGGTAATTAAATTATGTGTTGTACGTTACTTTGCCCGGACTTGTAACTGTAAGGTATGATGGTCTTATGCTATATATCTATTACCTACGTAATAGTTTTTATGAATAACATGTGAAAAAATACCGGCTATAAATTTTATGGTTAAAAAACTCAGACAACAGAATCATGAAACTGAACCAAAAAGTTTTTTTTTACACAGGTAGAGTATCTTACAATAAAACATCGCGCTATAGTAGCGCTGCACCGTTATGTAATTCAAATTCTTGTGTAGCGCTGTTTCACTCTCTCTTATTATAAAGAGAGCGCTTTGTTGCCTTGATAACATAAAAAATCAAAAACCAAAAAAAGAAAAGGTTGGTACTTTAGTTTCCATCCAAGTTTTTATAAAACCCTTTCGGAAAGTGCTTGAGCAAAGCATCCCTTCGTTTTTATCAGTTCAATCTAAAGTATTAATAAACTCAAATATTATGCGCCCTTGCCAATCGTTTGAGTAAAGGTAAAATTATCCGTTTTCTGATAGAGAACATGAAAAAAGTCACTTAGATAAAAAGGGTTCAACTATTACACGAATCTTAGGTCTTTAGGGAAACCAATTTGCAAGATACGAGAAGAATCGAATTGCCTAATAAATATTTAACAGGACCTACTAACCCAAAACTAAAAATAATTCTCGCAAAACTATTGTCGAAAACGAGAGTTCTAGAAGGGTTTCACGAAGTACCCTAAATAAAGTAAAGTCAACAAGATTATAAGTGTTTAATGTTCATAAAATAAATAAAATAATGATATAAAGTTTTACTATTTCATGCTTACTCATACTTTTTTTTCAAGGTGACTAATATTGTTATAAATATCTGATTTTTCTTATTAACTTTTTGAGTAAAAATACATTAATTTCTCAGGGTTTCACGATTTTAAATTAAATGTTTTATTTGAGCTCGCAAATTGACACACGCATAGAAAACTTACTTTGGTGTTGTTCAAAATATATTATCTTTGATTTTACAAAATTCGACGATGATCTCTCTAAAAATCCTCTCAAAGTAATGCGTCACACTTCACGAAGAAGCAAACCCCTTGAGGACCTGACGCTGCTCTAGCCATTTGTATTAGGGAACCGTCATTCGTATTGTCACCAGAAATCCATGTCAGCGGATGCGACGTTACATAATTTCTACTAAAAATACTCCTTCAATCTACAAGACATTTTCGTTTAGTAAGGTAGTTATTAATATAGATAGATGATTGATTTTGTATGAATTTAATATCTGCGATCACAAGACAGCGAATAGGTGGTCACGTTACTTTTTTCGTATAGTATTTTTTAATTTTAGAAAAAATATATTTATAACTCTACCATTTCCTTTAAGTGTTTCCATAATAAGTGTAGTAGAAATAATAAAAAAATACTAAATGGGTACCTACCTACCTACCCACTCAATTTTACATACTTTTAGATTGATGCAAATGTTCACACTGAAACAATAAGATAAAGAACTTCTTACATTACATTCGCACAATGGGAGCCAAGCATAATGTGGAACTTAAAATTCTCGAAGCTCAAACCGTACCATTGAAAATTAACCCGTAAATTTCGCGCGACAACTGCCGAATGGAAGTTTGCGGCACGCCGACGGCTGGCTCTGAACAGAGCAATAGCAGATCCGGCTCATTACACTCCGGAGCCGTTTCAAATATAATTTTAACAGAGAAGAGACAAATTTAGCTTGGAAAAATAGTTTAGCTTGTTCGAAGTGCCAGCACATAAATATTATATTAGGTTGAAAAGCTATTCCGTCGTTGAAGAAACACAAAAAACATTTCGGGCTTGTCAAGAATGACACCACACCTTGCAAATTACACAAGGGATTTAAATGTCTACCAACCCATAACATACAGACACGTTTATAGACACGTTGCTTCCGGATTTTTTTTCAATTATTATTTTAAAACGTATTTTTTTAGAAATAGTTTATAGTCTAGTTAATTTTACGCTCGAGTAAATAATAATGGATTCTCACTGGGAAGACATAACGTGAGATTTTATTATGATACCGCTGAGGTAATGTTTCTACTTTTCCAATTTTATTGAGCACATTCGGTTTTATGTTATTAAATAACGTTGTGATCCACGTGTTACTGAATTGATAATTGAGTTGCAACATGATAAATCTCCTGCATCCGTATTAAAAACTTATCAACAAAGCTTTGTTTTCGCCTAAATGTCAAGATGAAAAAAGACATTTATAGGTGATATTTATTAATTACTTTACATTTACGTTAAGGCCCAGAATCCCGAGCGCCGCTAGCTCTCTCGCACATTTGTACAATATATTATCAAATAATAAAAAAATATTACGTTTATTAAGAAATAATTATTTATTCATATTTTAATTTTTCTTAGGATATAAAAACAACGCAACAATAATATCACTTATACTCCATACTCTGCCGGCTGCGTCGCAGTATGAATAAAATATTATTTCCACGAATTAATCAGTTGCATTGAAACGAACCTTGCATGTATCAATAAATTTACTCTTCTTATAGTCTTTACATTGTAAATTATGTTTTTTTTTGGTACCTTCACCTACTTGTTGCTTGTCCCAAAAGTGTACCGGTCTACGTAGGTAATCATAATCTGTTATGTTAATAATAGGACATTACTAATTCCAAAAATCGTACTTTTGTAAAACAAATTTGCATCAGTCTTATCGTGAAAAACTTTGCCTATTTAGCATTATATGTATTTTCTCGTTTAAAAGATAAGATATTTACATTATTTCCGTTTCTTTTGTAAACATTTTTGCACGTTTTGTTTGTTTTAAAAAAGGTAAAGCGTAATAAGTTTATTGTACAAAGAACAGCACTACGTGTTACTCTCATGATATACTTATAGTCTTTCATAGTTTCTTTAATCAATATCTATAAAAGTCTTCGTCTTGATCAATCATACAGGCTAAACCAGAGGTCATAGAGGCTTGAAACTTGGAAGATGCGTTCGTGTGTCAGCTATTGTGAAATGATTTGTAATTTATGTATTATTTAATTACGCATTTCAATAAATACTTGTAATATTTTATAGTATAGGCAAACTCATCAAACAAAATAATTAAACCTATGAAAACAATTTCCAAAACTAATAATTGGATGGAAAAACATTCTTTTCTTTTTTAACTCTATTGACTTTACCGTGCGACGCTACTACAGCATCAAACGAATATCATTGCAGCTGCACTTAACATCAAATAATCTCATCCTTAGACGATCTGGCATCCGTAAGTGATAAATTTTCTAATAAAGGCATTGTCGACTTGCGGGTCGTAAACGACCGTCCACTGGGCCGGAACTAACGACCATTGTCTTATTCCTCCACAATAGGTCAATTTTCTTGAGAAAACCCGTCTCAATCGTAAATTAAAACTTAATATCTCATTACTTGCAAGCGTTACCCTGCCCAGTGGCTGGTGCCAATTTTTTTAATTACCACCTAAATGGCAGGAAGAAAAGATTATAATTTCAAGGTCATTGACTTTTAATGGAAAAATATACCTACGAAGAATCTCACTGAATTAGAGTAACTATGAAATCCGATTATTTTGATTACCAACACAAAAGACAAACTCACATGACATGAAAAACACACTTTTTGTGGAATTATATTGTTTGCATTTACATATACATCGTGTCCCTAAATTCAACGATAAGCTGGTAGCGGATGGTGGGCCTGGTCGTGACTACTCGAGAAAAATAAGAAAAAAAGAAAACTTTTTTTTTAATTACAGTATTATTTATGAAATCCTTCGAAAATTTACACCCCTTATGATACTTTTAACTACCATGACCCCATTTCTTCAAATAATACTGAATTGTTATTTTACATCAACAACCTAAATAGTACTGTTATTCACCACAACGCTTAAAAATACCAGAAAGCCAAAATAAATATTTTATTCTTATATTTTCTGGAACGTTCACGACCAGACCCACCATCCACTGCTCGCGTATCGTAGAATTTAAGTACACCCTGTATGTATGTTGTTGTGTATCAATTAGCAGATAATCATATTTGCTTTTAAACTCTGATCTATGTGAAGTTGAATGAGACTTCTTATGACTCTAGATTACTCTCGCGCTCCCTATTAAGCTTAGTGGTTTAAGAGCTATTCGCGTGTCATCATAGACGCGGGCTGTCTCAAGGGGCCAGTAAACTCACTTTGGACATGAGACGGGCTTCTTAGCGATGAGACTGAATAAACAATAAGAAGTAAGGACACTGATAAGTTAAATTTAATTTTGGTACTGGCCCAGTAAATACTCCAAACAGAATCTGGGTGAAAATCAGACGTGAAACAAAAAAATGTACATAAGAAGAGATAGTTCTTAGTACGCGCTTCACTTCTAGATGAACATACTCTTGAAATTTAATGCTATTCACACTGACATCAGCCAGTCTGTCAGGAATAAGCTTTTTTTTATAATAATGATTGAAAAAAAATACCAGAGCCATGAACATGGCAGCCTTGGAAAATAATGTTTTATACTGATTTACTCGATAATGTATTATTTCACAGAGAAATAAAATATGTTCAATGATTATACCTGTGATCATACTAACTTCCTATTTTGGCATCCATTCTTGTGCGATAGGATCAGGTGTAGCGTTTAATTCAAATCACAAGCAAATTATGTAGCTTGTTTTCTTTTTAAAAATGTGCCGATATACTCAATCATCAAATAAAAAAATATTTAAAGGAGAATACTTGACAAATCACGCAATATGGCCGCACCAAATATGAAGTTTATTTGTAGGACCAGGCCAAATCCAGCGCCCTTCCAAACAAGAGGCCAGCGGTGGATCTACGGAACTTGAGAGTTTTGTACCTTGATCGACTTTTACATATTTTTTGACACAACAGTACCTTTACTTGTAACGGGTCTCTTTTTTCTGTGGAAAGTTGGCGTCAAATGCCGTATTATTTAACAACTTTTAGCGAATTTCCAGAGGTCCACTTTATCACAAAGTTTTGATAGAGATGTGTCCCTTCTTTATAGTTTGACGTATTATCTTGGATGTACATGAAGTGAATAATAAATGGGAATATTATGTTTCATTTATTATTTATCTGAAGATGAAATAATATTAATCAATATCAAGCATTATTGTGATTAAAACGATCAGGTCAGTAGTTAGATGTATCTGTAATCTACACAGTTATAATCCTAATTAATGCCTTTCTATTATACCTACCTACATACACTAAGGTAAATTTAGGTTCTACGGTATTAGAGTAGTATAGAGTTATAGCCTGGTAGGTTGAGCGTTATGTACGGCCACCTGTGCCTAGGCTATGAGGATCTGAATTGATGCGAGTAGTCCATACAATACCTACTATGCCTACTTGCATTTGGTTCATTGTTAAGAAAAACTAGTTTTTTATCATGAGCGTTGGTGAAAATTGTTTGTAAAATATCATAATTTGTTCCATGGGCTGACTTGTTGAAAAATATGTCACCGTAAATTTGTTAATCCGTTAGTTTATAATTTAACAGTTTGTTTTATAAACACGTTTGTTGTAATATTAACTGTCGAAAAACTGCACTACAAAAGTCTGCTATAAAATAGAGCAATAACAAGACTGTTCAAAACGGTTTTGAAAACGTAAATTTGTAAACGATCACCCATTAGGAAGGAAAAAAAATCAAACTAACCTTAACTGTGCCATGATTGGGTCTGTATTAAAGAGCACGATGCTTGCGTTCACTATTTTAACAGTTTATAATTTAACGTTTTTCATCCGTGAAATTATAAACTTACGGTTATTGTAATTTGACGTTGACAATAACACATATTATTAAAAAAAATTAGCCGGCTGCCCGTAACTATTCTCTAGAACTATTCCTTATGAAAGTCTGACATACTGAAATACCGAGTACGCGTAGATAAGCTTAGTGAGATGGCCCCATTGGCACATTCTAAGTGCGAAACCCTTTAAATCACAAACTGATGATTAGATCTTTCAAACTGCTCGCAAGGAATCGAGTAGGTACAGTTGTCTACCTTTAGTCAGGTATAAAACTTTTTATTACTTACTGGAATCTCTGACCCAGTAGTTAATGGACTTCGGTGAAGACTCCACGTAGCACTCGAGCGTGACGTCAGTGCCAAGCGGCGCACCCACCAGCTGGTTAGGCACCTGGATCACTGGATGAACTGGACAAGAAAAAAAAACATTCTAAGTTAGTTAGGAAAATTCGTATCTGAGCTTAAAATTGTGTTACTTTTGTATCCACGTTTACAAAATTAAAGGCAAATTGAGCAGCATAATATAAAGTGAAATCTTGCATAAACGCAAAATGTCCGCCCGAGTTGACGCAAAGACACAAACAGTCCTTTACAGGCAGAAAATAATTAAAAGATACTCCCGCTGACATTGAATAACACCATTAATAAAAGGAAACCTCTGAAAGTTGCCGAGATAAACAACAATTGCCCCAAATGTTTAGCTATTTTATATAGAAAAAAGCCTGAAATGTTTCTGGGCGAAATCTGTACAACACGTCTTTGTTAATGTTTTCACGAAAGAAAGATACGAGTGAGAAAACCTACGATTTGAATTGTTTTGTTATCTAATTTAAAGGAAAGCTGTTCGATTTCCATACCAAATATATCCAGCACAGCAACCAAACCTATAGGTACGTATGATTCCATGATGTTTTTGCAAAAAAAACTTTAAGCATAAAGAAATTAAGATCTTCTAGGAAAGTCGAACCTATGAGCTAATAGTTGAATTTGATCGGTCTATCGTAAGGTATCTTAGAAATCTTTTTTTTTTAAACTTCTATTATTGTTGTTAATTAACTTCCTACTTTCTTTCATATGTTGGAAAACATTTGTACTGAATTAGTTTTTTTACAGATTTTGGTTTAAATTATCTTACTTTTTTTTACTACTACTTACATTTTTTTTTTCATTTTGACTGTTTAGATTTACCATTATTCTGTATTTCATTACTCTCAGTGTAAGCCAGACTGCCACGTGCTCGCTGGTCGGTAAACAAGATTAGAAGTTTCCTTATTTTTATTAATTTTGCGAATCATGTTTATCCAAGGACATATGAATATAATATTTAGTATTTTTGAAGTATTTGCTTTTGTCGTTGCATTTAGATGTTGGTAATGATATTGAATTTGGAAAATATACTTATTTACTCATAGAAATCTGTATGTAAAACTAGATGCGCAAACGCATTGTTTCAACAGCTTTGATGTAACGTATCAAACAGGCCGATAATAATAGGCTCTATGTACCTAATATAAAGTTATAAGCGTTAAATATCTTTTAATACGTCTATATGAATGCATACGACGCAGACGATAGACGAACGCAATGCAGCCCTCAAGCAATGGACTGACGACATTCTTGCGGGTGCAGAAAGAGGGTAGGGACCACTCGTCGTTGCATCTTACGGGGAAGGCCTATAACTAGCAGTGGACGTTCAAAAGCTGACATGATGATGAAGATCATATGTAATGCAGTTGAGATATTACAATGATTTTTACTTACAATGGACCTTGATGGTAATTCTCTTGCTCACAGATGGCGGTATGCCATTACTTGCGATGCAGAGGTACGCGCCCATATCTGATCGTGAGATCTTATTCAGCACCAGCGTCTCCTCATCGTAAACCTTTGCTAAAATCAAATAGTTTAATTAAAATCAACAAACCATGGAAAAAGTCGCAAAAGGACAGCTAGGAAGAACCTAACTAACTCGAGACCTAAAGTCGATGATCTTACTGGGAAACTAGAACACGCCATCCAGCAATCTTGGGTTCTGCTCCACTATTTTGTAGAGCTAGGCTAAGTTGGGTAAAGTTGTCAGTGCACAATAGTGGGACATCGGTATACCAAACCCTACCTCAAATAAGAATTCGAATCAGGAACCTACCAAGACTATCAAATGTTCGTAGTAACAAAACGCAGTACTTAATAAATTATCTTAATACGGTATTATACAAACTTTAGATAGATAGGTACTTAGATACTTTTCGCGTTGAATTGATTTAGATGGGGGCTCTATGCGCCCTGTGGAAAAAGCCTATCAAATTAGTCAGTCAAAGAAGAACCGTTACAGTACAGGAGTAGGTTCCAATCGTAAAAGTGATTTATGTATAAGTATGTCGGTGTCATAAAATTCGGTAGTAGGTGAAATGAATCACACAAACCATTTATCATAGTCACGAAATGATTATGTACATCGCATCTGTTCTGACGGTACCAACAAGAGGCAGATTCAAACGATTGAGTGATTAGGGCCAGTAGGTAAGTACTTTGTATTTTATAAAAAAATATTGCTTTGGAAATGTGGATCAAAAAATGTTTTTCTTTGCTCTTCCTAAAACATCAGCTATGGAAAACGAGAGGTTGACAATAAGGTCTGCTGTGCATAATTAACCCAATTTTTTATAGGAACACCGCATCCAACATGGCGTGAGGTCAATCGTTGTACGGAGGATTTACATTACAGTGAAAATAAATTGTCAGCTTTAATTAAGCGTACCTTTTGTTTATCCTCCATTAGGTAGGGTCCCTAATCACTACGGCTCTAACCTCTTTGGGCCATGACGTGGGACCACTTACCTATAGGTAAATACATTGCCGTCTTTCAATATATCCTATCCCAAATACATTATTTTATCTCCATAATCTATACTTATTGAATGACGTGCGTGTTTTTTTAAACAAAGAAGGAGAGACGAGCTATACGCAAAACAATGAAAAATATGTGCTACACAAGGCTTTGAACAACAAAGTTAGTAGTTGCATTTCTAGTCTTCTTATCGTGTCACTAGTTCATTCGAACCAGTGTGGTGAAAGGATTTCAAGTGCGCCTCGAAGAAGCTCCTTTCGTGCACTCGACACATGCTTTCGAACTTTAGGTTCTACGACATGCCGGTTTCCTCACGATGTTTTCCTTCACCGTTGCGAGAACGTGGGATGCATACCTAGATTTTTTCGACCGAAAAAACCCATTTACGCATGACTGCTACCGGGATTCGAACCCGCAACCATCAGAGCGCAAGGTAAGAGCCTCATCCACTCAGCCACCACGTCCAAGTGTATTTCTGGTAGCACTCGCCTATTTAAAAAAAATGGTAAACAGTCTTAAAAGCCCAGCGAACTCACTAGTTAACTCTACATTGGCCTGAAACACTTACATTACACATCAGTACTTGATAGCAGATTACTGGTACTATAATTATGTTGGAGTGAGCGAGTAGTATATCTATTTACACTACAGGTATTCAAGTTTTTATTACCTTTCCTTTTCCCTCCATTTGCATCCCTGATGACTATGTCGGCCCCGTCTTCTCTTCTCCATATGATATGAGGAGTTGGCATACCCCGCGCTTTACAAGAAACCGTGGCTGTTCCACCTTCAGGCACCATAACGTCACCTGATGTCTCTTCTGGTATAAAGTCCGGTGGTACTACCACTTCCAAGTGGGCCATCTGCATAGAACAACATTTACTTATACTTTTTTATTATTCAAAGTCTAAACCGAGATGTATGTACGATGTTTTTGGAACCGCTTATTTATAAAGGTATTTTTCACCACTTTCTCTTAAAATTTCTTATTGTTCCAACATTATTGAAACAGCATTGTGTCAGGTGGCGTCATGCTGCGTCAACGTCGACATCGAAGCGAGCAGCCCTGTCGGCGCTCACGATTTATGCCGTTATCAGGCCCGCGTATAAATTACAACGCGACGCAATAATTTAGGTGCACCATGCACGAATCATTACCCGCTGCGACCCTGCGGGCTTAATTCACTTTATCTCTTCAATGTTTGCTCTAATTGCAATTTAATTCTCGTTGATACGCTAAACAAATTGACGGATGGCTGGATGACCGCGACTTACTCGAACGCACCGGTTGATGGTGAAATAATCTAGTCGGTCAGGCAATATGCAGTAATAAAATTTACAATGGATGTGGCAGCTAACCAGGAAAATAGCTCTGAAGCCAAATGCCGATGGTCTAGCTATGGCAATTATAGACTTTTATTATGGGCGTGGATGATGAACGAAATTAGCGTCATGTTTAGCCCTGGAGAAATATCACAAGACGGATTTTACGCGCATGGCTCCATACAAGCGCTCGTTGTGATCTTCGTCAGCATTCCATTAGTGTATTCGGAGATTTGTATCGCGCAGTACACTAACTGCAACATTATAACCATGTGGGACTTTTTCCCCCTATTTCGTGGTGTTGGTTTCGGAACATTATTTCTTATACTGTTGAAGACTATTTACATGTTGGTGCTGGCTTCTTGGTATTTGGAATACTCCTTCTTTGCGGCTTTGGATCCACCACCATGGATGTCATGTGCGGAATTTAATGACTCTAAGTGTATGGTAAAAATTATAAATGTTTCAATATTTCAACACTGTCTCGAAGCTGAACTTCAGTTCGATGATGACTGCGGAGTAAAAACAGCTAGTAAATGTTTTTATGATCGAGAAATCGGTGAGAACAATACAAAAAACTCAGTCACTTGCTTATACCCCTGGAAAACGCTTGTTGCAAGTTCCACAATAAGCGTACTTTTATTCTTCCTGTCAATTAAGAAAGAAAAGCTTATTCAGGTATTCGTCAAGCTTTTAGTAGCATACATTTGCATTGTGATATTGGTTTTGTTTTGTGTAGCTTTATCAACAAGTGGAACCTGGTACGCAACTATGAATACCTTAACTGATAAGTTGACAATAAACGACGTTTTTCACTCAATGAATCGGGGATTCCTATCCTTAGGAACAGGTTGTGGAATAATTATATATTTGTCTCGAGATATTCCGTTCCGAAGCCCAGCTACTATGACTGCTATTTCAATTTCTGTCTTTAGCCTCACACTGTCAATGTTGTATACGCTCATAGCATTCAGTGGAATTAAAACAATGATTTATTTTCATGGGGAAGAACAGAATGTCATTGAAATAGGTGAAAGTATATTTTTTATTGTATTTGCTGGGATTTCAGAGATAATGAATTATTTTGATAGTATTCCACTATGGAGTTTTATTTGGTATTCTTCAGTGTTATTTTGTTTATTTGTTAATATTTGGATACTTTATTTATTTTTTGGCGAATTGCTGTTTGAGATCGAACTTGCTCGAAAGTACAAAAACTTGGGGTGTGTACTTCTCATAATTATATTAAATGTATTATCGTGGCCATTTTTCTGTTCAGATTTGACCGCAGTATTGACCGACGCTATAGAAATAATGCAAATTACTAACGGGCTTTTATTCTCCATTTCACTATACTGGTTTTATGGTTTTAAGAATCATAATATTGATATAATTTTCATGATAGGTATAAAAGCCACATATTTTTGGAAAATATGTTGGTTACTTAATCCGATATTTATTGCGATAATTTTGTACAAAAAATGGGATTATTTAGAAATCTTACAGTATGACCATTCCTATTATATAGAATCTATTGATCTTAGAAGTGATTTATTATTGTTCTACATACTGCTCAGTATTTACCACTTTATTGTGGTTGCTGGTATATTACTACAGGTATTTTTTTATTACCGACAAGGCGAGATACGAGAAGTGTGTTCTCCTACTGTAGACTGGGGCCCGCGAGACCAGATTTTATACAAAAGTAGAAAAATGTTTATGCCCGAAATTATGACGACAGAATTTTTGTACCGACAAGTAAGAGTTCGCGGTTACGAACAAAGGAAGCGTAACATCAAAAAGCCTGTGAAGAAAATGTACGATGAATCTGTTGTTGTTGAGTGGAGTGCTTTGACATCAAACTAATGTTTCCCACCTGACTTTTCATCGGGTCCGTGTTGATCTGGCACATGTACTGGCCCCGGTCTTCCTCCTGTACGTTTCTGATGTGTAAGTTCCAGACCGTCTGTCCGTTGTGCGAGACACCGACTCGGTGATTGTTTGTTATCACGTGCACATGTATTGCTTGTATTGCTTTAGTATCGGCTTTGACCCATCCTACCTGAGAATTTTCATTAATTAATTGTTAATTTTGAAGAGGCAATAAATTTATTTGTATAAATCACTTCAACTGTATTATTTTAATTTTACTGTTTAGTACACATACCCTATATCCTCCAAGGTTTTGTACCGAACAGCGGAACGTAGCATCTCTTCCAATCGGAACCGTCAAATTCATCAGCACTTCTGCGAATTCTGGTTGAAAAGCTTGACCTAAAATTGAGACTATAGTAAACACAGTTGACAATTCATTAAAACATACTATTTCTAAAAACTTACCGACAAGCTTATAGTCTAGTCCGAGCATCACAACTGCAAGTAAGTATACCGAACGAGGTTGATGCATATTTCTAGTTATACCAATCGTCAGGCTTTGCCTGCCAAACAGCACATCTGTAACCAAAATATTTTATCTTCATTCAGGTTTTCTATCAAGTTATTTAGGTACTTTTATTGTTTAGCAAAAGTATCCCCCAATTTTTGCGGTTATTAGCTCTACCACAATTCTCTCTTAAATACATCTAGATCGTCTCTCCAGCGCTTTCTCGACCGTTCCCTAGATATTTTTTATAGAATCTTATTTTCGTTCTTGGTTTATGTAGGAACACTCAAGAATAAACTTTTTAATTTTCATAGGAAAACAGCTATTATTTTGGTTTTCTTTCCTATAAAATTTGTATAACATTTATCTAAACCGATCAATATGATAGAAGCCTAACGCCACAATCGTTTCCACATTACGATAATGATACGAAACACTTTGTATGCCAAACCATAAGTATGGCAGTAGGATGTCACAAGTAACGCATTTAGGTCCCTTCCTTTTCACTTGTGTCGCCTGAGATCACTCCTTATCGATACGATGATACGCGCGTTACTACTGAATGTGTGAAAAAAATACTCATTCAAGTATCAGTAACAGAGACATGAGTTCGGAAAGCGCGGAAAATGAGTGCGGATGCGATCTCGCACCGGTAACTACTTTTCCGTACGATAAAATGTTTGAAAATATCGAGTAGATACGTTAGATTTGATGGCGCTCACGACGTGTTTCAAAAGGAAAATGTTTTTGATACTGTGTGTGGTAGAAGTTTGCTAGCTAAAACGTTTTTCAAAACTGATAATGCCATGTATTCGGTCATTATAGGAGTATATGATTAGGTACTTGTATATTATTAACGAATGTAAAGGACTGATGCTGATTAAAGTCCCAACGTGTTAAATCAATGAAACAGGTGCATAACCGATTGACAAAACGACAGCCGGTTCAAAAGGGTCACGTTGGTAGGCATCATGAAAAATAATCCCAGTCTTTATCCCTTCGTTACTTTGAAGAATAATATTATTTCTGAATCCATGTATTAAAAAATATCTATGATGATAAATAAATATAAATATTTTACTTCCTATTGCACACCATAAAATATAAAGATCTACGAAATTAAATAATAATACAAAGAAAAAGTAGTAGGTTTTTAATTAGGTTCTTAAAATGGGTGGGTTTTAAGTTTTAAGTAAAAAATCACAATATTCGCAAATTGCAAATAAGCAAAGTAATAAACAGGTTACAGTAATCAAACGATGAAATTCAGATGCTTACAGATACTTGTGCGAATTCGCGGAGTTCGCTTTGATGTACTGTGCATTGTCTTGGTCTTGAGCGACTTGTTTCAACCCCGGTCTAAGTTAGCCATGGAAACAAAGTTTGCGGACGTCGGAAATTTCGTGTCGGTTTGCCGGTAAACTGAAGCTACCAAAACATTTAAACTAAGCAGATTTACTGTGAATTTGCACTTAGATATTGTGGTTAGAGCGAAGTATAAAAAAAGCAAAGGTGAGAACTGGGTTCGGAAATATAGCTGATGGCTCGGTCATAAGGTCGTAAGACGTTCGATTGGTAGAAACCGGTGACGCAGTAACAGTCATCTGCGGCTAACTGCATTAAAAGTCCTTCCAAAAGAAACTGGGTTCTGAAACTTTGGAAATAATTTCCAACGGACAATAATTATTTGTCAAAGGAGAGACATTTTTCTTACATTGTAATCGTACCTCACAAAAAAACCAAGCTACATGATTAAATAAAACATATTATAGGTACCTTTCTTTCTTTTCTTTTCTTTTCTACCTACAACCAAGAATTATCTTGTTTATTCGAGCATATTAACTGAGCAGATTGTCTTTTTTTCTTTTTTTTTTATTACGAATAGACAAGCGTTTAACCACTACCTCACCTGGTGGTAAGTGAAGGTGTGGTCGAAAATGGAGCACAATTGGCTAGTATGAACTTATTCACTCTAGTCTTAAAGACTCCAAGATTGTAGTGGTCCGGAAATATAGACGCCGGTAGCGAGTTCCACTCCTTGCTTGTGCTCAATATAAATATTGACGCAAAACGCCTGGTTCGAGCAATAGGGATGTTAACTAAGTAAGGGTGGTACCCCCCCGTACGTCTACTAGTCCGATGATAGAATGGGGATGGAGGGATAAGGTCGTGGAGATCCTGAGCGCATTCTCCAAAATGATCTTATAAAAGACCGCCTAGCGATTCGACGCCTGTGCTCATGGCTCTGCAAGCCCGCTTTAACAAGCGAGTCATCGCCAATGATTCTAACGGCACGTCGTTCAATAAAATCTAAGGCTTTTAAGTCTTAGTTCGTCTTACTTAGTAGCTATTCATGGAAGTAGATACATAAACTGTCGGTACCCCAAAGAAAACTTTTCAAGGCATAGTTTTTATTTGAGAAGATTGACAACAAAATATTTACTGTAACAAAACTTTATAATATTAGTCAAAGATAATAAAACTGACTACAAAAAAATAAATTCAGTTGCTAAAACTTACCAACCTTGTTACCAACTACGGAAAATAAACAATAAGGCTGTGCCTACGCAAATAACTTATTTCGTGGAGCGTGGAACGGCCTAAGATTTGCGCCGAGAAAAGTTTTCAAATTTTACATAGTTTGCGACATTTTGCTCATATTTTTCCTTTAGAAACCGACCAAGTCTTATTATACTAAATTAGAATTGTTAAATAACTTATGATTAAAGGTTGAGGTGAGATAAAAAAAATAAGTATATAATTATTAATGGAATTGATATTATGGATCTTTGAAACATAAACTACATAATTAATTATATCGTTAAAGATTTTTAAAATTCAAAATAAACAGTTTTTTTTATATTTCTTAAAATACCAAAAGTTATTTCATCATGACAAAGTTTTAATATTTAGTACTAATTCAATAATTTTAACAATCATGACGTGTAAACGACTTTTCAAAAAAGGGTCATTAGTTTTCACAAAAGCTAATTAAAACAAAGTACAAAATCAACCCTAGAGTAGTGTATAATCACAGTTTTGTACAATGCAGTTTAGTGCAGATGTTCGTGATCAACTACTAAGTACGTAATCAGGCTAAGTAACTCCTGGGATTACTTAGCCGATAATGTAGGACGTTTCGTGGTCCGAGTAACAGCTTTCCCAATGAAGTAATTGTACCTACTCTTAAGGCTAATCCTCAAATCCCAATTCCATACAAAATGTTTCGGACAAATACTCAAAAAGTACTTTAACTTACATATTTTATGTCGCTGCTACACTACTACAGCGCTCGTCCATTTCAGTTTATAGTTTTAGTAATAACGATATACTTATATCATTCTTCTTTGTAAATAAAATTGACTTTTTATAATGTATATATTCATTCATATGTATAAAATCTAAATTAAAGTATGAAACCTTTCACTTTTTTTGTTGACGAAATCAAAAAACATGAACAAAACGAACAATGTGAAGAAATTACTATAATACGGCGTACTTTTTGAGTATTTGTCCGAAACATTTTGTATGGAATTCGGATTTGAAGATTCCCCTTAAGTAGAACTTCTTAGTAATATCCACGTAATATCAGTAATATGACATAATTTTTTTATCTAAAAATACTTTTTACCAGCCATCCACAGTTTTACCACTGTATTAGAGTGAAGATTTATACCACTAAAGTAACTTTTATTGTTACTTGGCGCCTTTATCTCCCCTTATGAGGCGGAAGCGCCTGTTAGTACGCGCTTGATAATTGGAAGCTGATAATTCCAACAACTTTCTTCGATTCCGACATGAGGGGGAGGATACGGACAATTTATGTAATTAACACCTTTCCGAATTGGGGTGGAAAAAGAACCTTATCGACCTCTTGAGTAAGTTTATTATAACGTGGTAAAAATTTAACAAACAATAGCTAATTTTTAGAATTTAGTTTTTCCTGTCTATAGTATTTTAGGTAATAACAGTTTTGTACCTACAGAGGAGTGATATTGAGGCGTGAAATCAAACTTTTACTGCAGTGAGTACCTATGTACGTACTAGTGGTAATTTTTCTATCTATATGAAGGTAATTAGAATGACGGTAGAGTTTGATTCATAATTGCGCGAAAATATAGAGAGTTCCAAAAAGTAGGTAGTAAATACTTTTTTTTTTAATAAAAAAAACTAATTTATTTGAAAAAAACGATGAAATTTAACTGAACTTAATTCTCACCAACTTTTAGACGTTTTCATTTCGTGTATTCAAAAACATACGAATTTTATGCTACGTTAAAAGTAGGTATTTGTTGTGCGTATATTTTAAGTGGGGAACGCTCACATATTTAGTATGTTTTGCTTATTCAACTTAAGAATATAAAATAGTTTGCCTAAAATACAAGTAGGTGCATAGGTACCTACACGTTAAAACGAATAGTTTTAGGTTCTGCACCTACCCAACAAACGTTTTTATAATTCCGTAATTGGATTGTCCTTCTTATCAACATAATGATCAGATATCCACTATGTATCTAAAAATATGACTAAAAGTTTTAAAGTCTAAACATATGTTAAATAAAAAGTTGTAAGTTAAAAATAAAACTTTTAAAAATAGGCGTTTATTATGATAAATAGCATATTCAAAAAATAAAATAAATAAGCCTTAAAGTAACAAAAAACTACGCGAAAAAAAAACGTAACTACATCTTAGGTTTAATATCTCACCTCACATCACCCCAATCCTGCAAAAAGTTGCGCCCGATTTCGCGAAAAGTAGTTCGCAAGTTGTTGGCAAGTTGCGGTTGCAGTCCCTCAGGAGCGGTTCGTCGGAGCCGAGCGCGCGGCGCACACTGAGCGATGGAGGATTGTTCATTCAACCCGCCACCACGCCGTTATTCTTACGCAGATGTCCGATTCAACTGATATGGACTGGGTTTACTGGAACGAAAATTTGGTACAACGATAGATGAATAACGGTGTTCCTATGAACTCCAAGATGGAGAGTAACAATCCAAAATGGAGTCGTAAGACAGGACCAAAAAATTTCAGACACCCTCTGAATAAATATGAAATATCTCAATTTTAAAGTAATGTTTGTTACTTTTTACGATGTAGTTATATTAACAATGAAAAACCCGCGGTAGAGTTACATTTACGAGTTTTAAACATACTTTGTTCTAATCCTATAAGCAGACAATATTTGACCTCCTCGGCCTAACTAAGTGAGAACTTGAAAATAGACGCGAGAGAGTCATGCTTCGGCTACTTTGGTAGAGCTACGTTATATTTTACAATTTTACTGTAAAACTCTATCTTTTTAAGGATAACCCTGCAACTGGATTTTTGATGCTTTATTTAAGTCTCCGTAGATTTATTTTACCGTTGGATAGCGTCCCCTGCAGGATAGATGGGTACTACCACAGGGCCAAATATTTTACCACAAAGCAGTAATGTGAGAGCGTTATTGTGTTCCGGTTTAAGAAGCAATGTAGCTAGTATAATTACTGGGCTTACCAGCAGGATAGCTCTTAGGTCAAAGTAAAGTGAAACAATGTTGGCTTCACTTCTACTAAACAAGGAGGAATTGAGTTTTGCTTAAGAATAACCACCATCATCGTCATCATTTGCAGCCTAACTTGATCTACTGCTAGTACAACCCTATATCAAGCTAGTTAATCCGTTGAACGGCTAGGTAGACCTCATCAGAATTACCTTGTTGGTAATTGTAGTGTTCACATAACGAATTGTTGCCAATGGTTCAAACTTTTGAACCAGCGCCGCCGCCTGCCCTGTTCGCTGTCGTTATTACCAGTCACATGGGAGTAAAACCAGCATTCAAATTGTGTCCGTTTGAAATGCATGTAGAGTGTAGACCCAGACAAAGTCACGAGTCTCGTTCAGCCTTGTTTACTTAGGCAGGACTAAAAAGCTTAGTTTTTCTAAATTAGTTAATTGTAGAAAACTCTTTCTCAACTTATTGGTAAAACTAGTATGTAATCATTATTATTTTTAACAACAATGTTGTAATTGTTTGTTCTTTTTAAAAAAAGAAGTTATACGAGTACACGTGAATAAATAGGTACTTCAGGCTTGAAATAACTGTGTTTACCTGATTGCGAAGAACGGGTAATGTATTTCGGGTGTGGGTTATTGTGTAGGTAAGTATTCTACCTATGTTTATTTGGGGGCTAAAAAGTAGATACCTATAGATTAATCATTCTATCGAGTACCAATGGATCATAATAATTTTGTAATAATCTATCTAATATTGTCTTAATTTGGAAACACTCGGCTCTACGGCTCTACTATAGTATGAGAGAAGATCTAATTTGACTCGCTGGAGCTTCAGAATCAACTTAATGAAATGAAAATGGAATAATTAGCGCGTTCGTTTAATTCCAAAGTTATTAATTGAAGCGTTAGTGCCGTCATCTGGACTGGAATGGAGCGGGTTTAGATTCTTAACCTGTACGGTATTCCAAATTACTTCCTTTATCTATAGTTATTAAGGAAGCTCCATACAAGCTGGTAAGACCAGCGTTGGCTTGATACCTAGATAAAAAGGAGGCCGTTCTGTTTATTTGAAATATCTCCGAACGGAATAACTCCATGCAGTTTCATCCTTTAGTAAAGCTGATATAATTATTAAGCAAAAAACTAAATCTTCAAGAATATTTTTTATTAATTTTCATAATCAAGCGTTTCCTACGTTTTCGGTGGTGGCATGGGCGAATTGTAACCCTCGTGGAAGTTCTTCATGTAATTCCATGGCGACTCCAGCTGGTACCGGCGCATCTCCTGAGCATACTCCACAGGTTCATAGACTATCTTCTTCAACTCATCATCGTATCGAACCTCAGTGTACCCAACCAAAGGAAAGTCCTTCCTAAGAGGGTGGCCCACAAAACCGTAGTCAGTGAGAATCCTCCTTAAATCTGGATGGTGACTAAATACAATACCAAACATGTCATAAACTTCTCTCTCAAACCACTCACAAACTTTCCATAGGGCAGTGGCGGAATGGAGAGGCGTCAGTTCGTCAGTATAGGTCTTAAGTCTTGCGCGTTCCCCAAATCTCATGCTGAGAAGATTGTAAACAACTTCAAATCTGAATTCTCGACTGGGCACATCTATAGCTGTTGTGCAAGAGCATTGGTTGAAGCACGCGTGCTGATGGTGGCATAGGAAACTGAGCACTTGGAACATGCCATCTGGCACCACCAATATTTCCAATTCGTCCGTGTGCTGCATTTGTATCTTCTGCACGTATTTCGGCATGCACGCTGCAGTGTACAGACCAAACTCATAAAGTCTTTGACGCTTGAGGTTGTTGTGTTTCTTTAGTGTATGACTTTGCTGTACAATTGGTTCGAGGCAAAATGGATTATCAATCGCTAAATCTTGCTCGCCGTCAGTATAAAGTGATTGGGATGTATGGAGATAACGTCGGAATATAGAGGAAGCAGATTTTCTAGCAAGGGATAACATTTTGGTACCGATAAATTGTTGCAGTTGGTCTTGACTTTTATTGGCACAGCAAAATTATGTACTTTGGTTTTGACAAACTATATGACACAGGCTTTTAGGAGGTTTTACTAGTTGTAAAAATAGTTTGAATAGCATCATCTGAAATATTTTGTATATTATTGAATCGTGAAAACCACAACTTGTGACTATAAGAGAAGCAAATAAAACATGTATTATAAATCATATTTAGATGAATTTTACACATATTTTTGTTAATTTTAGCCATATCTCAATCACAAAAACAAAAGATTTGTACGGCCATGCCTCCAGTTTTACGATTCTTCTCTTATTGAAATATCCTTTACCCTGTTCCACAACTCAAAACTCGATCTTTCCAAGTAATAATTACAATAAAAGCTTTGGCCTTATTAAATTATGGAGACAAATCCTAAGAACAAGAGACACGACAAGGCTTTGCTCTTTGTAGGATGAAGTTTTTGAAAAGTTTCGACATGTGTCCCGCAAGACTAGCGCACCTACAAAGGAATATTTTGACGTGACACGGCGGATACATTTGAGAATGAGTTTTCATTCACGGCAGCCAAATTAGAGGCAATATCTTTTCTTATATCGACCAAAACCCTCTATCTGCAAAAATATTATAACTCCAAAACCACATACCTAATATCAAAAACAACAATATTCTTTGAAACATACTATGTAAGAACACTCGTTGAAGAAAAAAGGCTAAATGAATTAGAGTACCTTCAAGTCCTACTTGGACGACACTCGCCGATGTAAGAGACGCATGGAAGCAGATGGAGGAGGCCTTCACCCTTAGATGGGTATCCAAATAACAAACAGAACTCGTCGTCATAATAACGAAGAAATATGTATTGAAATTACAAACTCTTTAGATAATATTTGTTCTCTTTGTAAAGTATTATTGTTGGAAATAAACGGCTTTTTTATTTAATTAATTTTTATCTCTTCTTATGTTATCAAGTGGGGTCATATAGGGTCTAAAGCGTCGATGAAACAGGAAAATCCCTTGCTATAGTTTCGCCACTTTATCATCATCTTCATGGCAGATTCTCACTATCTATATACAGCTGGACTAAAGCGTCATTGATACAGGGCTAGTGTACAAGCTACAAGTCAGCGAGTTCACTTGTAGCTTGTAAACTCACCCCGTGTCATCGTCTTTTTTACAATCTGCTTGTTGACAATCCTTCCCGAAAGCTAGCTCACTCGCTAGCTTTTAAACTCGCTGGCTTGTAGCTTGTAAACTAGCCCTATGTCAATGACGCTTTAGTCCAGCAGTGGATAGTCAAAAGCTGTTATGATGATCATGATGAAGTGGCGAGACTAGCAAGGCATTCTCCGGATGGTGCGGGATTAGGCCTGCTCATAGTCATAACACCACTTCACGGGCCTTAAAAAACCATAAGCCAGTGCATAACTGTTGTTAGCGGTTGGTAATTTTTCTTTGGTAGTCACGGAATCCCAGTAATTTCTACACGTAAGTAGCTACAGTGCCTTTTAGACCAGAACACAGTAATGCATGCATATAACTGCTTGACAGCATGATATCTGGTACTAGTTTGGTAAACATTTAGACATAGTCCTGCGGGATTTGCCTCAATTTTTGGCCCCTACTCTACCAATTATTCGTGCTTTTGAACAGATGGGCATAATCAAACGAAAACACCCCATTAATCTTTTCCAGTTCCATACATAAACAGAAAGCTCAGGCTGCACTTGATTCAGTGTTTCCCGCCAACGAACTCCAGATTGTGCGCCACAACACCGCAACTTCCGGTTTCCGGTGGCCAGGCTGCGCTTGCGCGGTGCATTGCGGACGTGACGTCATATTATATAAAAACGAAAATTATTACATACTTCCATGGATTTAAAAAGCGGTGATTTAAATACGAATATCGGTTATTTTTTTAAACTTTGTTGCCGTCCACTCTTACCATCAGGTGAGCGCATACATGGATGTTTTATCTTCAAACACGCAAAACCTAAGAATAGGACAATCATCATCAAACTATAGCAGTCCACTGCTGGACGTAGGTCTCTCCCAAGGCGCGCACTGAGCCCGATCATCGGCTCTTCTCGTACATCTTCTGCCAGCTATATTCGCAGATAATCGCTCCATCTGGTATCTGGTAGTAAAAGCCGTGTTGGCCGAGTGGAAGGTGCCTCGACTTTGATCCGAAGATCGTGAGTTCGAACCCGGTCGTACACCAATGGATTTTTCTGCTCATTTAAAACACGTGCTTAACGGTGAAGGAAAACATCGTGAGGAAACCGGCATGTCATAGAACATAAAGTTCATAGAACACGTGTCGAGTGCACGAAATGAGCCTCTTCGAGGCGCACTTGAAATCCTTTCACCACACTGGTTCGAAGGAACTAGTGACACGATAAGAAAAAGCAGTAGGTGTTTTATATATATCTTGGTATGATATAACGAAACTAAAACGGACGCATTACTTACATAAATTATATATAAGTAGGTACCCTAAACCAGGGGCCAACCCGTTGGGATGCATTTAAATATTTAAAACTAGCCAAATGTGCTATTTAAATAAAACGCAAGCATTAGGGTTCTTGCAGGTATTATAACTATTACACACATGCCTATCAATCGAGTTAAATGTATTTGTTAGGAAACATTTGGGTCCTATACAAAGTTTGAATGATTGATAGATTAAATGTAGGTAAATAAGGTAAAATGATAACCTGTAAATAATTTGTGTAATAAACATTAATGTATATATATATAATAATAATGATAATAAACATTCGCATTCTCGTACGTATCAAAATTATTAGATTAAATTGGCCGGAAAGTCAGTGATGTATGGTAGGTGCTAGCTACTGCCTGTGATTTTGCTTGCATGGTAGCTCAACTGCTGCAACTCGATACCCGATAACAGAGTGCCGAGGATACTGCATTGCCTCTTTGTATTGAAAACTGCTGTACTGAAAGTGCAAAAGAGGGTCTAAATTTTTACCACAGATCCCTTAAACTTTAATGGGTAGTTAATGTTACTCTGAATTTGGGTAAATCTTCCTTTCCGGCCGCAAGAGGCTGCGGCGCACCACTCTAATCTGAGCGGACGTTCTTTAAAAGTATATTAATTTTTCACAGTGCCTGCTTTTAAAATTAGCAAAATGAGCTCGAATCTCTCCACAACGCGGTGTAAATATTTTATATCCAGTGGTAATGTTTTTTACTACAGACTGCAAAATTATTTACAATTATGTTTTATAAAATGAGCTTATGCGGGAAAAACACAATAGTTTATAATAATAATAATTTACACATATAGGTTTCATAACCCAATATCACGATAATACAACGCGAAGCAGCAACTAGTGTTTAATTAATTATAGAAGAAGATTTTTTAAATCTTGGATAAATATGTAAAACCATCTACTTAGGTACTGTATCGTACCACACATTGCCCGCGTCTTTGTCTTTACTTTATCATCCCGCGAAGTAGTTATCAAGAAGATAGCCTGGGCTAACTGGCAGCGTAGTTACCATAAATTTCAGAAGTTATGCAATAATAATATACTTACATGGAACTCTGGAGCCATTTACGTGGTCAGCTAGGAGTAGTTTCAGTTGTCTTGAGTAGTAGTACAATACATATTATGTTCACTGTTGTTAACATATTTCAAGATATGATATTTTGCAACGAGAAAAAACTCAATTTTCTATCTTTTTACAGATCATCGCTG
The DNA here is from genome assembly GCA_932526365.1 of Lobophora halterata. Lineage (NCBI taxonomy): Eukaryota > Metazoa > Arthropoda > Insecta > Lepidoptera > Geometridae > Lobophora > Lobophora halterata. Next base: position 7,079,302 of record OW052002.1, read on the forward strand.
CATCTATGTACATCATCATGGCGTGGTGTAAAATCATAATTATATTATAATATTTTTTTATTATGTTATTATACCCAATATTTTCTAAAGAATAAAATCAACGTGCGAAACCATAAATAAAAAAAACACTAAATCAAGCTAATGAGCTTATCTAATAAAGATGCTAGTCTAATAAAAATGGAACAGAATTACAGAGAAGCAAAACCACATAATGATAGTAGGAAAGATTGCACCAGAAACACGTATCTCCGTGTTTGTTTATTGTCTACTTAGGAGCATATAAAATGTCCGTCTTCATTTTTGTATTATCGCGGGAGGGCACGCGACCGCATATCGCGGCGCTACTTTACCTTTATTGAAGTTGTTTGTAAAAATGTGGTAAAAATACTTAGGTACAGTGTATTTATTTTCGTCGGTTTTTATGGTTTCAAATCTCCCGAAACCGTGAGTTTTGCCATAAATGCATTTTATTCAAAGGGTTGTAGCGCTGAAATCGCACATGTAAAAATACTCACTATGAAGAAACGTACCTACCTAATACAATTTTGAAAAACAATATGCTTCTTCACATACTTATGCCCACTTGCACAAAACCTAAGCAATCACTTTATTTGCTAGGAAAATCTTAACGGTCTAAATCTGCACTGCTTTTTAACTTCGTACTAACATTTTTGACGATTGCAAATATTACGCCTAATATACGCTTTTGTCACTAAACTTTTAAAAAGAAATGACGACACGGATGATCAAATGGCAAGTGTATTGGACTGCCACGCCCGGTGTTGCGGGTTCGATTCCCGCTTCAGGACAAACATTTGTGTGATGAACATCGGTGTTTGTCCTGAGTCTGGGTGTTTTCTATGTATTCTATGTATGTATTTACAAAAAAAAAAGTATTTAAGTATTGTATCAGTTATCTGGTTCCCATAGTACAAGCTCTGCTTAGTTTGGGGCTAGATAGCGCAGTGTGAAATGTCCCAATATTTATAATATTTATTTATTTATTTTAAATAAAAAGTCTACGGTCTTCGTTTTCTAAATCATTTTCACAACGCTACTTTACAACCCCGTTAGCGATAAGAACTCTTCCAGATATAAAGTTTTTTAGCAAACGGCAACAGATAAAGCTGCATGCAGTTTTGATTTTTTTTTATCGTTTTATTCAAGTTTCACGAGATTTTTACATATATAAAAGTTCATGCATACTTAAAGTATTGCAATATTAAACTAATACCTACTTCGCTATATTACATTTTAGTTGTATAAATTATGATTGTAGGTCAAAAAAGTACCTGATTTATGTTTAAGTTAAGGCTAATCCTCAAATCCGAATTCCATACAAAATGTTTCGGACAAATACTCAAAAAGTACGCCGTATTATAGTAATTTCTTCACACTATTCGTTTCGTCCATGTTTTTTGATTACGTCAACAAAAAAAATCAAGGTTTCATACTTTAATTTAGATTTTATACGTGTTTTTAAGTTAGTATGGTTAATTTTAAAACACGTATAAAATTAAATTAAAGTATGAAACCTTTCACTTTTTTTGTTGACGAAATCAAAAAACATGGACGAAACAAATAGTGCGAAGAAATTACTATAATACGGCGTACTTTTTGAGTATTTGTCCGAAACATTTTGTATGGAATTCGGATTTGAGGATTCCCCTTAAAGTTTAACATTCGAAGTTTCTTAAAAATGAATGTACATAATGCTGCTGCCTGCTAATTTTTTAAAATCTTTTAAAAGATCATATACGTACATTTACAAATAAAGTATTCTGTGACCTGTCCATGCAAACTAAAATTATCAAAGATCCTATAGCTCCTTAGAAGGAAGAAGATACAATCTTTCTCATGGTTGTCATCGCCTCGTAATGGGAGCACAACGTGTTACAACTTTTTGTTTACAATTTCTCGGCTTCCAGTGATTAAAACAAACATTACTTATACAAATCTGGTTTGTTTATTTTAGCCCACTTGTTGGGAGTGAACCCGTTGTTGTACAAACAACTTCACATTTTGATTGTTAGTTTTAATAATTTCGGTTTAGGGTTACGATGATTCGTTAATTGTATGAACAAGTGCATGTTGCTTTTAGTCATAATTCGAGACATGTTATGTCTCTACCATTTTTTAACTTAGTACTCATACGAGTAAATTGTAGATATTATTATTTGTTGAAAAAATATATTATGGTTTTTATAAGAGGTTAAAAGTTTTACTCAAATTTACTTACAATATTTTAATGAAACCCTCTACAATGAAATGAGCCATAACAGTCATCGCAGTTCTTGCACTTACTATTACTCTCAGTAATGAGGTTGAGGAGTGCATATTTCATCGGCAGAGGGGCGGGCGGGCGAGTGGGGCGTTAAGTGGGGTATTTTATCGGCTTATTATACAATATCCTAAGCTAAAAATCGTGGAAAGAGTACGTTTTTAATTGGGCGTCGGCCTCGCGTGGCGCTGACGCGCGGATTATTCATGGCTGCTTCAGCGCCAAGAGTTGTGCTATTCCGGGCGGGCCCAATTTTTTATGAATCCTACCCCCGTTTAACTTTTAGAATATATCGACTTCGAGATTTGCGGCCCGTTCAAGTTCTGGAAGTACCGGGTATTATCGGAACGCACACAAATGTAGAGTACCTAGTACTGAAATTAGTAAATTACCTATAATAAATATTGAATTTTGTTGTTTGGAAAATGTAATGCGTTAGTATCACTTTTGTTTGCAAGGTTTGCTGCTAAGAATGAATGTGGGGCGGAAAAATTGGGATTTAAAATTTTCCACAGCATACGATAGGAGGGAATGCTTGTTTTGACGATTACTTAAATCGTATCTACTAATCATATACCTACTTGCACCAAACTGTCAAAGCTCCTAAGCAATTACTTTTCTGGCTTGCCAGTTCTTAACGGTCCAAATTCAGACTGTTAAAAACTGTCAAGCGAGTTAAGTAATAGCTTAAAAACTTCGATAGTTTGGTACAAGTCGGCAATAGTCTTCGTTTTACCAACAACCGTTCATAACATCTGCTTCGAAACTAGTGTGTAGCTGCGTCAGCCTAAACTTATCTACCAACAATAATAGAGTATGTATGTTCTGCATGATTACTAAATATGAAGGAGTTCATTGTACTTTCAACTTTGCTTATTTCGCAAGTCGCTACGTAAAAAATAATGGAGTAACTGATATTCATATCATTTCACATAATATTTCAAGAACGCGATCCTCTTGGCAGGCTAATTTAGCTTTCCGAGCCAGCGGGCCGGCACGTTGAATTTAAACATTCTCGTGGCAGCCGCTAGAGGGCGCCCGAATCTATTTCACGCACATTACGCCCATGACTTATGAATTATTACAGCTGTAAAACTCAGCACACTTCTGTCCGTTTGCTTACATTTTTCATATTTTCAGTTTAGGTATAAAATTTGAAAACGTTGATGTTTGGGTATTTTTTTAATGTTATATATTTGTACATACTAAGATAATTTTCAGGTTGAATTAAATTGAATATTGAGATTAAAACAGAACATAATTACGAAGTGGGCTATGCTGTGGCGACTTTTAATTGGCTAACGCTACCTCTACCGCGTAAGAGATGGCGCTACCTGTATTGTTTGTACATAATTATTATTGTATACTTTACAAAATATTATTCTTGTTTAGCTATGTATAGGTATATTAGGATTCACGACAACTTTTTTGTTTGTAACTTTCAAGTAACAAATTTTAAACTAAAAAACTAAATGGCACACTGATGCAAATCTAAGAAAACAAACTGTTTACATTTTGTTGTTAAAAACACAGAGTACTATGAATCTGTTATATACACAAGTTAAACTGTAATTGAAGCAAAACATATTCATAAGTTACGAGTATATGATCAAAGAGGTTACAATAGGAACTTATCAGGTACTGTTAATTTTGGTAAGAAACTCAGAACTTTTGATAAAAACTAAGCCAATGTACATAAAAAAAACAACGAGTGACTTTACGAGTGTATTTATCCTAAACAAAGAATTTGTTGGTAAACTGTTATCCATAAAACCCACTTTTCCTGATTTCATTGAAGTCCTCGACGAATGGGTCGTATACATTTCTCTGAATATCGTCTTGGGTGTGCTTATATTTCTAAGTAATTAGTTCGCGTCCAGTCTGCCTGAGATAAGGGTGTAATGTAATTAAGCATTAATGTGCTGCTTCCAGACTAAGATACTCCTTTTTTGATGGTAGAGTCCTTCTTTAACTATTTTTTGTCAACAAAATGTAACAAGAATAAGATGTGTTATTTATACTTGTTTATTGAATTTACTACTTATTGTAGTGTTTTTTTTTTTTATTTTTACAAATAGCTACTTATGAGTCATTGTTAAATTAATAAGATTCCTAAGTTCAACTCACAGAGAGCTTAAGATCTTTATACTCTCCTAGATTCACCTTTTTCTTGTCAGTCATCAAAAACAGAGTTTTATTTTTAGTTTTATTTTATTTTTATATTTATTTATTGAACACATTTTGAACAATCAACAATTATAACAGGACACTCAATGCAATAGTGTAGTATCCATATTGTCAAAAAATAATAAAAGTATCTAATAACATAAAATATACATTGTGGTCTTAGCGAATTCATTCAGAGAAATATTAAATAAATCTATCGTCTCGGCTAGGTGGGATTTTTAATGCCATATTGGTAATATAAACCACAATCTTATAAATATAAAAACAAAGTTTGGTTAGTGTAACAATACCGTTTGTAACTCAAGAACGGCTGCACTGATTTTAATGATTTTTTAAACAGTTAGATTTGCAATTTTTTTTATTTAAACTATAATCAATTAAGGGGAAAATAAAGATCTACGAAGTCGCACACGGGTCAACTAGTTTTAGACAAAATAAACATTTGTTACTGTCAACTCTTATACCAAAACATTCATGACAAAGAGAGAAGTAACCATTTATTATGAAAAATATCAAATGTAACAATACCAGCAAGCACCCCACTCATACACTGGACCGTCACATGACTGCCTCGATCGAGGTATGATGCCGTCGAGACTCCTCGGCGCCGAGCGGAGGAACGACCAGGCAATGGTAGGAATGACTTCGTGATCGGAACGTACGGAGGGATTTTTCCTTTATTGAAATAAAGAAAACGTGAATTGCTTTGGAATATAGTTGTAGGTATAAAATACTCAAACTTTTTATTCAAAATTTGATAACAAATATAAGTGATGGGTATAGTTAATAAAGTTTTGTAGGTACTATTATTATATATTCTAATATAATAATTCTAATTAATATTCTCTGTTGTATTATCTAAATATCCTTAAATTATATTTACAACTAACTGTATATTAGTATATGTTCAACTATGTAGATTCTCTGAGGAAAGGTGACAAAATATAATTCTTTCATTTTAAGTCATGGTTCCTTATCACGGAAATCTAGAATAAATATTGCCTGAATGACCAATTCGCAAACTGTCTGAAATCTGCATTTGACAGCATGACGATAATGAGTAATTTGCTTACCCGTTATTGGCTGAAATCAATTAAATCATTTTGGCTTGTATTGGTGCTGATGGCGAAAAACAAATTGTTCAAGCAAACATAATGTGAAAGACACTAAATATTGGACCAATCGGCGCGGCATCTGGTGTACGCTCGTCCGAGACAATAGCTTCCCAACCGCCAATCCGATCTTTATAAAATTAGGCAGTTTAGTAGGTAGAGTCGACTGAAAAAAATAGAAGTTAATAAGAACAAGTAATTATTATTGAGTTAGTAGGTAAGCCAAATCGGACAGAGTCTTAGGCGACATAAGATGCAAAAGGTCCCAGGTACTGGCTTCACACAGGTTTAGAACAGAGTAGAATAGAAAATGCTTTATTGCACAAAGTAAAAAACAAGTACAAAGGCGAACTTAATGCTAGTTAGCATTCTCTTCCAGCTAACCTCTGCGTATTGGTAGTGCTAGATGTGTGATTGAGGAAAGAAAATAGTATAAAGCTTATTTTTAGTAACATAATACTTACTATATTATACAACATACACTAATAAATAATAAATAAAATGCTCAAGTATTCTGGAGTGCCAAGTAGTGAGAAGATAGTTATAAGAAAATCAATGATGATTTTTTAATAATAACTTCCCAAAAATCTCAAGAAAATTCACATAGTGTGTGCAAACCGAATGTATTGAACCTCAAATAACAGGTCAAACTGAAGGAAGTGCGCTTCAGTCGATGGGGTACCTTTAACGTCGTCTTTACATCCTGAAAATGTAAAATTACAGTGACTAATTGAGCTGTTCGTATCCTTATACGGTTGATACCTTAGTACTCTGTGATATAGCTAAAAAAAAACGATAGGATAAAGAATAACCTACCTAAAGCTCAAAGCCAGATATGCTGCTGCCAATGTTTTTTTTATTTACTCTTCATTCAAAGGTTGTCTGGACGAAATTGCTTTTAGCGATAAGACCGCCCATTGTACTTTTTTTTTTTTTTGTTAATGGTGTACGTACAATAAAGTACTCGTATTTCTATGTATCTATATATTACCTACTGTGTTCCGGTTTGAGGAGCACTGTAACTAGTGAACGACGGCTATAAAAGCAGTGCTTGACATGACAAAGTCTTGACGAAAAAAGCTGTCTTACTCAATAAGTAGTTAAGATGATATTGATGTGCCCATCATTATCATCGTCAACGTATGCTGCTGGACGTAGGTCTCGTCCAAGGCGCGCCACTAAGCCCGATCTTCGGCTTTTCCCATCCTCCTTCTGCCAGCTACAGCGCGCAGATCATCGCTCCATCTGGCCAAAGGTCGTCTTACACTACGCTTGCCTAGACGCGGTCTCTACTCAAAAATGTGTTCATTGATGTGTAATCTATACATATAATATTATGTAAAACAGTCTAGATAGACAATAAGTCGTAACAAAATGTATTCACAATATCGAAGCCAAATAAGTTGAATAAGTAAATCATAAGCTATGCTAAAGCTTCTATCGAATAATGCCGCCATTATTACCGTCATACATAGGTATTAATGTCTCATATCATTCTGACTACTCGATGTTCCAATAAAGTTTTGTCGAAGATCTTCGCCGGCACATAATAAAGTATTACAAAAGCTAAAGACCGTCATTGTTGTTGGTGCTTCAATCTCGGGCGCGGCTCGAGGAGCGCTTGCACGAGCGAGTGGAATGGAACGTCAGACTTCTTTTGGCGGGTGTGAGAGAAAATTGGCTGGGTACTTATTTATTTTTTGCTAATCACTGCTATTCACCTAAATTCTGTTTTTTTTTCAAACGGTTTTAAGTTAGTTTTTTTTCTTTTGGCTCGAAAACCCTCGTTTCAATATAACATTGTTATTTAAAAGTGAAAAATTTGCTGAGTTTTCTATTTTTTCCTAATTATAGTTAAATTGTCAGTTTTGTCGTCATATATATATTTTTTTGCCATGTTAATTAATAAATACAAGGCTGTTCCATATTGATTTATTAATTGCGGCGGTGACATGGAAGCTTTTAAATCTGTGATTATGTATGTACAATATTTTTATGTAACAATGTTACATTAAATAAATAATGATTTCCTTTAATATGATTATTTTTATATATTCGGTTAGTTTTTATCTATGCAAAAGCCGAGACCCGTTTATTTTTATTTGTTTTCTAGTCACGATAAAACAATAATAATTATATTTCTTCTAAAACTCACCGAGTTAATCCATAATTATTTTATTTATTAATAGCTTCGTTGTTGGTGGTTGGATCTTTTTATTCCGTAAACATTGTGTAATATTAAATGAGCAATTTGAATTGTAATTAAGAAATTTCATACGCACTTCACTTAATTTTGCACACGTTTTGATAATATTTAGTTGGATATCATTAAAACAATAGATACATTTAATATCTTATACTACTACCTAGTACTTACGAGACACCATTATTTTTCAATTTACTACATAGCACAATTAAACTGTCTTTTGACTCGTTACCAAGCTTTTAAGCATATTTTATACCATCGTGTTTTCATTAAATGCCTCAAATAGAACAAAAGCCACGGCTAGTAAAAAAGCTAAGTGAATAATAAATTTCTTTACTTACCACTTACCATATTACTTGAATCAGTGTGAATGCTCCTTAAAGGGTACACGATAAGGTTTTACGAGTTCGCCACGTCGTTTCTATGCGAAGTACTGAGAATGTTCGCTGCATGGGTTTGTTTAGGATGCCAATTACAATACAAAGGATTCGTTTTACCTATCTGATGTTTGTAGATAACAAAAGGCACTAGTTATTTTGTTAAATAAAAAAAAAACTAATGACACTTTTGTCAAAGTAATAATGCAGAAAATAGTGATTTTTTCTAACTAACTAGATTATCTCTGTAAACAGATTAATACAGAAAACATATTTAATATTTTCATAACGTTCCAAATTACACATTCTACAACTATTTTCTGATCAATAAATATAAAAGGCTTAGTTTTGACTGACTGTCTGACTGATAGACAATGTACAGGCGTAACCTCTGAACGTAGAGACTTGAAACTTAGAGGATGTGTGAATACAATCTTTAGTGAGTACAAAGAAAGGAAAATACGCAACACAATCGAAGTAACGTATTATTATAAAGTAATATTTAATATTACGAGTTGACGGGTATTGATTTATTTTTATAGTAAGCGAAGCTGTTTAGCTTCGCTTGTATAGAACGAGAATGATAGATATTGAGAGATTTTGATATATACCTACCTATATGAGATTGATCTTCATATATGTAGGTATATACGTATTATTTAATCAAGTAAATAAAGTCTAGTAGGTAACGGACTTTGATAAACTGTAAATAAGAAAAGAGTACCAAAAACCACGCTCATAAGCTTACTTTTTATATTGTTTCAAAAGAAAAAAACGTCGTTGTAACATCTCAGTTCTCTCTGAGGTGACTTTATAAATAAGATGAGAGTGCTACGGGTACTTTTCTAAAATTGATTCAATCTCTATCCATTTTGTTGAGGATCTTCTCTTATTACATACTTACTTAGTTTTAAGAAAAAACGTTTTCTCTACATTTCGACAAAATAGCATTTGTTCGTTTTTGGGATTACAAATATAAAGTTTACCTTACTTATGTATTATTTGCCTTTACTTTCTTTGCTTACCTATTCACGAATACCTACGTCTATCTACTACGTCATATAGTATTTTGTTACATCAATCTTTATTACATTTTTATTAGATTCAAAAATCCCTCGATTCTTTTTTCTATCTTAGGTCAAGTAGTTCTAGTAGTTAGTCAAGGTAACCTACCACTGTAACACCTACGTATACTAATTGTATTCACATGTATGTACGTATACATCATAGTGTAGGATCTACAATTTTTAGGCAGAAATAGATAGTTCTGTCTGTATTAGATTACTAATATTACTAATAATAACTAATATTAATATTAATTATTATTATTAATTATTACTACTGACTTAATTATTACTGACAGGGGGGCAGATATAACTTTTTCTATTTATCTGGTTCCATCTGTCCCCATGTTGCTAAAAAGGGGACAGACAGATTTTTTTTGTCTTCTGTCCCCTGCGGACAGAACAGGATGACAAATGGGAATAATTCAGCAATAGAAGGCTCTAGGGGTAATATCTGTTTTGGAGCTTATAATAATTACTCGTAAGGTGTTTATGACAAGGATAGTTTTTAGTTCTTTAAATTATTCCATTTTCACGCAGTTATGCTATATATAAACAAAAATCTGTAGTTCTAGGCATTTTATATACAAACAAATACAACTTCAAAAGCATAATGAAATTAGCTGTTTCAATTAAGCCATGTACGCGAGTCCGTGGTGCAGTCAACGTGTAAGCATGTTTGCCGACAACGTGCCCGTCAGAGACAGGGTAACTCACAGACTTGTTTGTGGAATAAACGGAAACTAGCCAAGATAAAGTGCACGTAAATATAATTTAAAATAAAAAGTAAATAAAATTAAATTAAAAAAAAATACGATAAGCTATGAATGAAAAAATGCTCTATTGAACACCATATGACAAAAGACAATAACATAGAGAAGGAAACATTACCCAATTTAGTACAATTTGCAATATCGCTATCAAGCAATCTCATCCAGACAACCAGTATAAAGATAGTTACGAAAATACAAGATGGTCGGGGGTAGGTAAGTAAGGTAGTGTTGGGATAGCTAAAAAGACTGCTGAGATACTGACTCAACATCTCACATCTATTCTGAGATGTATACTATTCTGAGAGATTCATGTAGAACATAGACAATTTGGAAACGCTCATACAAATGAGATGACTATTTTTTTGGTTCAAGAGGTTGAGTTAGACACCTCAAGCAGGTAGAGTCTAAATTTTAATTGATTTATTTTAGCGAGATATTATTGATTGAATTGAATTGATTTGAATTGAATTAAGTAATTTTTTTAAAGATAATATACTAAATACTTCAAGATGTACTTAGACGCACTGTCAAGAATTAAATTGTCATTGATTTGTAATGTATAACATCATATTTATAAAAATATTGTCCGGTCGTTTTTGTAATACGCCTATTGCTGGTAATCGCATGTCTGGTTCCCACGACACAGGCCTAGAGCCTAGTGTGGGACCATAGTTATATAGACCTTTGTATAAATGTATTATGTGATTATAAATAAATGAAAAAAAAATAATAAAAAAGAGATTAGTCTTGATATTTTGGGACTCTGCAGTGTACTAGCCATTTTTAATTGTGCATTTAACGTAAATCATACATAATTGATTGATTCAGGCGTTACTTTGCGGAAATCCATAAATATCAACAAATTATTATATGAGTAATAAATCCGCTTAATTATTATTATGGATTTATTACTTTGTTTGAATACACATACACTTTGTTTGAATAACAGAGATGATAATCATACGAATACTATTGAAATTTATCAATAAACCGCCTCGACTCTTTGGTTTCAGAATTTTTACTTATTAAAAATACTCGAACTCGTTAAATGTAGTAATGCAATACTATAGTCATAATATTTAAAACAGCAGAATGTAGAAGCGTACGGTGACAAAGCCAATGTATAATTCGTCGCGTAAACGAGCTGCATTGGCGGTGATTTAAATAAATCCGCTCGTTATCGGCTGGATCTGCCGCGGCCTTACTCTGTACTATGTAAGTGCGACGCCAGCAATTGCAATTATCACTTGAGATTCAATGCCGAGCGGTAGCTAAATTACGTGTGTCATTAAAGTATTCACGTGTGTAACTATCTTAATGTACTTAGAAAGTGTAGGTGCTACATAGTGTTAAACGTGAATTATGTACAGATGCTAGCCTACGATGCAAATGTTTGGTGATATGACTTAGACCATTAAGATGCATTATTAATATAGGATGCAAAATTAGATTACATTAACATAGAGTCAGCTACATACTACTTAGATTATTTATTTTTCGGTTGAGAATGTTTAGGTGCTACGACGTAGAATGTGTATTGTGAGTTCTACAACGTAAAATGTTCAGGTGCTACGTCACGTAGAGAAAACATTCAAAGATTAATTCTCATCAGATTATAACATTACAGTTTTATTGCACCAAATCGTTATAAGATACTACGGTATGGAATATTGAGAACACATTTATTTTACCATGCAGAATGTGTAGGTGCTACGACGTAAAATACTGTCATAGCACTAAAATAAATATTTTCCTCATTTTGAAATTGATAAGTTTCTGGTATCGTTTGCAAGTTCCAGCATAGGGCTCCCGGCACCGGAATGACGTCACACCGCGAACGTGTCACTTCAACAGCAGTAATGGAATTCTCATGCTCGTCTCGCCCTGGGTTTGCGGCGCTAGTAATACATACTTTAGATTTGCACCGGTAACGCCCGCGAGCGTTCCAACAAGAAACTTTTCACAAGTTTTAAAGGGATCCAAATGGGCCTTATTTTAAACTTTACTCGTCTATCTATAAGAGTGATGATGGAAAGTTTTATTGAGCATAACAAAGATCGTAAAATGCGCAGGTTGGTTGAAGCGGAAGTTATAAAATTGTTCTTGTGTGTAAATATTTAATTAATCGATGAAATAGGCATACGCCTAATGGACTATTGTTTTAATACTGACTTAAACAATTCATTTAATGTTTCTGCACATCACCCTTAGAATTGCAAGTTGAAACCTTTGAATGGTGGTTAGCGTTTATGTTCAATGAATTTAAATTTTAGCTTCCTCACATATCTTGTTTACAGATTTACGAGAACATCTGCTTGGGATAAATGAATATGTACCTATGGCACAGGAGTGTACGTTACTTAGTTGTTATGTATGGTACTTAAGTTTATGGTACAGGATAGAGTTATGCTATTTAAGTAAAATTATTGCTGATCGTGAGTGTCCAATTGAATAAGTTTTTCTATTATAATTTTAATTGTATCTAATTTTGATATTTTATTACAATCTAAGTAGAATAGGCTAATGAATAACTAATTGTTAAAGTATAGGCGAAATATTAACGAAATATTCGAATAAGTGAAAAACAACACCATAATAGAAAACCCCAAAAAAAACATGTATTTCTTAGTTTTCTTTTAAAACAACAAACAAATAGCCAATGCACTTTACGTCGTTTTAAAGCACTCAGTTCAAATTTATTTTTCCTCCTTTCACATAAACCGAGCGCACAAAGATACTGCTAATTGCAGCAAAACGGCATTATAAAAAGCAACATTCAATTCGAATGGAATGTTCGCGGTTGATTGGATTTGTTTCGCTCTCCATTCAGCCACTGAGATGAGTTTATTCCCAATCGACCTTAAAAATACGATTAGTTGGTAATTTTTTGATTACCTCCTGAGAATGACAGTTTTAATTACTACAACCCTGCCCATAAAATATATTAACTAACTAGTAACTTACCTACTGAATTTATCTATCTACTAGATCTACTGTTTTTGTTTTTGTTTATTTTAATAAGTTAGGTACCTATTCCTGTACTTACTTATATATATATATATACTGTACAATATTGAACTTGTAACGGAAGAGCGTGGTTCCCTAACACAGGTATTCTTATACTTAAAAGGGAACCTCTTACCCATATGTAAAACTACGATTAAGGTATTGAATAAAATATTTGTATTGTATTGTATTGTATAATTACTAGGATTTTTCCCTTGACCTTCCACGACGTCAGTGCGCAATAAATGGCCTCTATTCTAGTTCTACTAAAATTCGCAGTGACATACTCATCACGGAGTGAAGTGATGTTAATGAAAGCCAATTTAGCAGTGCAACTGTGGGAACGATCTTACAAATTTTATAGACTTCAATTACTAACATTTAGTTTTTCGTAGACTTTCGCGATTATCACACATAGCTATTTGATCCAATACGCCAGTCAACCCGTGACCACGGCTGTTGCAATACAGTCGAAACGTCGGGACACAAAAACATACGAGGTGAGCGCGATAAATACCCGTTATAATCAAATAACTATACTAACATTTAGTTTTAAAATTTTATTTTTTACTTTTACACGCTATTTTATTTCGAATACGTATAGTTCTTTGTTTGCCATAAATATAGTCTAAAAAATATTTTGTATCAAAATGTATACCTTATTAATTTACCTAGCCATTCTAAAGTATATATTGATCCATTAATTGTCTCAATTCAGTTTTAGTGCCATTGTGTAATTTGTGTGTGGCCTTTTAGGAATATGCCTTAAGTTACGGATTCTCGTTTTTAGAAAAACACCACGGTTAACCATTGACTGCGAACGGTTCACAATATGCAGTACTTTTTATGTTCTTTCACTTATTTGTTCCTCGGCACCATTTATTTATTGTAAGGAATTTCGTTGTTCTTATTCTTATTATTTTATTTTTTGTTTAGATGTTCTTTTAAGTATAAGTGATGTGTATAAGTATATCATCAACTAGTCAAGTGCCAGCGATAAGGCTTTTTTAAACTTAGAAAGGTTTTAATTCTTCTATCTTGGCTACATAATAATCTATATTACTGTGTCATCTTATCCTCTAATAGAATTTATTTAACACGGATGTACTGGTGCTTAAAAATATGCAACCGTCAACTAATCCAAAACTTTTTTGATCAGCTTTCCAGACTATTTCAATAAAGAAAAAGTTTTAATAGAATATCTATAGCATAATCCCTCAACGTTGTTTTCAATACCATCTTGAGCCTAACCCACATTAAAGAAATGACCGCTCATCAAGTCACCACTGTTCACCCACAAAAATCTCGTCCAAGCATTTCAATTAAATCTTGAAAGCTTTCTGACGGAATGCCGACGAGATAAATTACCTATAGATTACTATAACAAAGATGTAGCTAGCTCAGTTTGATTTTTTTGCGTTTTTGTAGTTTTTTACCTATTTCAATTTACGCACTTAATGAACGTTTATAATAAAAGTTATGACAAGAAGGTAATTTATATTTTTGGCTTTATTTACTCATATAAATCTTTACTCATCTACATCTGAGATAAACCATTAGTGGATTTTTACAGGTATTTATTTACTTCAGTAGCTTTTTTATGAACAAAAATCAAATAAAATACATTTGGTATGCATCTTTACATTGTACAAAACCAAGACCAAAATTGTTATAAGTACTTACTGTTATTTTAATATTTTTTGCGGGCACATATCTTGAGTATAAAGAAGAAAAAAGTTTGTTTAAACATTGATGACACACGGCTTTTGACACGCTACAATCCAGCGACTTCGCTTGAAGCGTGTAAACTCGCCCAGTGTCATCGGCTTTTTAAATATCTGCTTGTTGACAATCCTTCCCAAATGCTAACACGCTCACACGCTAGCTTTTAAACGCGCCAACAATCAGCTTGTCAAGCCGACTTGAACCGACTTTTCCGAAACGAGCGGCATTACATAACCGAGCGTTACGAGTCCAGTCACATTTAATAACCACAAAATATTTTGCTCAGCGTACCTAAAGAAGTTTTCACTTCAAAAACTGAACTAGCTCTTTCCAAGCAACATGACAGAAGAAAGGAGTTAGGGAGCCGTTTCAGGTAATTAATCTTGGTGGAATTCTTTTAGTCGTGACGAGTCAGATTCAGGGAAAATAATAGCGAGCCGCTAACTAGCTCACCAAGTTTTGCCTTTGCGGTTTCTATGGCGAAAAATAGCTCGGGCAACATTTATTGAGATACATCAATATATTTATTATTGCATATAAAAGGCTTGGACCGGACAGACTGAATGCCAGACAAAGTACGGGCTAAACCACTAACGTAGAGACTTAAAACTTGGAGAATATGTTTGTCAAAAGTGTAAGCAAGTACTAAGAAAGGAATTTTATTAATACGTTATTTAAACGAAGTTTCAGGCGTCAGCTAGTTTCACAATATGGTAACGACAAAAGGCTATTTTAAACTCCCAGATCATAAAAGTGCTACATAGGACTTCTTCATAAAAGTGCTACATAGGATTCGCATAGGCCAGTATGACACCGGTATAGCACTCGTCTTCTTTAATAGTCAGTCTATTAGCTACAATGCCCTTCACACCGGAATATAGTAATGCTCACACACTACTGCTTTGAGGCAGAATATCAGGCACTGTGTTAGAATACAAAGCAATAAAAAGTGTTTATTAGGCATGAAAAAAATACAAATTAAAAAAGACATCGTTATGTACTTAGATCTTTGATTATTTATAGAGAGTATATTTTAAATCAAAGACTTAGAGTTATTATCTAAATGAATTAAATATACATTGTAGCTTAACGTTTATGCCAAAAAGTCGTACAGCTCAGCAGTTATTTGACGACCTACTGATGTGACCACTGGGTCATCCATCGCTGATTTTCCAGCTGGATCCAGGCATTTACATTTATTACAACCACAAAAAGTTTTCTCTACGCTACAGATCACAAGCTGTACTAAGACCCAGTAATGTCTCGACCAGGTAATGGAATTCTCGTGCTCACAGCTCGCGGCCTTCCAATTGTCCGTTTAAATTTGCACGGGAGCTCACAACTTTGCAATACTTGTGACGTAAGCTGCACTTGGTTCTATTCAATAGAAGTTTCAATCAACCGAGACCGCGGAGATAGGTACCATTACAGAGCCAGATTTTCTGCCGCAAAGTACTAATATGTTATGCATTACTGTCTTCCAGATGGAAGGGCACTGTAGCTCGTGAAATTACTGGACTTATTTTCGTTCCAATACTATGCAGGCAAAGCTGCGAGTTGCAGCCTGCGACCAGTAGATAGTGTCCTATTATTATTAGACGTGGCACAAACGAGTATTTATAGAAAAGGGATATATAATAATGCACAGTTAACACACGCGAATAAGCTTTTAATGAAATAACTTATTATAACACATTAGAAAGCCAAAGTTAGAACCTTTGGAATTACTCCAAGTACTTTAAATATGGTCCTTGTTGAGGTAAGTGCATATTGTGATTCATAAGTCATTTCCTATTAACATTAACACATGTGGTTTGTTTTGTGCCCTAGATCCTTGTTTCTTGGTAGAGTCATCACAAGTAAAAAAAAACCTGTAGGTACAGTTCTAGTAACTAAAATAATAATAAAATAATGCACTCTACCAAAATCCGCCAAAAAATCGTGATATGATTTAATAAGAATCGCTATAACGATTTCGTTTACCGTTAAAAAATGTGTGTATATTTTCGTAAGAACTTTTGTAATACAAATTACATTCCTGCTTCAAAATGGTGTAAAAAGAAGCTTAACCACTTGCAGTAACAAAATCAAAGTTTACAAAAATATATTATAGAGTTTGAGACTGTATTTACATTCATGGCATATTGTAGGAGTTTTGACACTTGACTTAATGAAGTAATGTATATATATATATGTATATAAAGTAAGTAAAGTAACACATAATGATGTGTGAAAACTCCTGTAACAAAAACCTATAAGGTACTCGTACGTATTTGTCATTATGAACTCAAACAACACCTTCTGTTGATGAATGATCTGTGATGATAACTATGCGATTTTCTGACCGGTCATTATTAAAGAGTAAAAATAAATTAATATGTTTTCACACTCTACCTTTAAAACAACTAAATGGTATAGTAAAGTTATAAAAAGGAATACGTCTCGTCCGTTTATTGCTGTACATTAGTTATACTGCTTCCGCAATGTCGCCTCGGCATGGAATGGGAACTAATGAGATTTTGATGTTTTTTTGACTGTGCTTTTATTTTCTTTGGTAACATGAAGACGTTGTTAGTGAAGTGTAAAGTTTCACTAGGTTAGTATTTTAGCACTTTCAGTAGTGTTGGTGTAACTGGGTTATGTTGGAATGAAGTTATTTGGCTGACATACTTTTATTCACAGATATTTTTTGCAATAGTTATCAACGGTTGCTTTGTGCCTCAGTAATGTCATGAAAAAAGAACTGTGCATCCTTGCAGTCCTTGTATCACTGTATCATACTTTACTTAGTTCTGTGTTGGTTATTTGGCTATTTTTTTTTTTATTTATTTATTTTAGGGGATCCATCAGCACAACATAACAATATATAATTTTTGATTAAGTGATAGGTGGCCATTTATAGGTTCCCACTTATAGAAAAACATTATAGATAGAAAGACTAACAAATTAAAAACTACAATATTATCAATACCATTGTTTATCATTTCACATTCATTATATCATTTATTTAATTTGTTGTAACTATCTAGTTATTTATCATTTTATAAATTAGCTTCTTTGCTTTGGGTTTTGTATGCCCAGGCATGATCTTACATCGTTATGGGTCGTTCCCACAATCCGCGATTTTAAGGACGGACGCGGTCTAGCCCGTACCACGGTATACCACCACTCCACTACACTATGGAAAGAGTATCGCCCGAAGTAGCGTATATACGTCAAAGGCAGCGCAGACACGTCTGTCGCGGTCGCGGTCCGTGGATCGTCGGAAACAACATAGAATAGCTTGCACCTTTTTTACTTGCTCTGATAAAAAGTTAACTTATTTGTACGCTGTTTATTAATTTATGTATATTTATAACTACTAAGCAAACATAACTTGTGGATGAGAATTATGATGAACAATTTTTAAATTACTTTATAAAACAAGTCATTTTCAAAACTACTTCACTATAGTGCTTCTCAGCTTCAAAGCACACGACAAAGCAATGAAATGTTATTATATTTTGACTATCTCCGTGATCTCTACCTAGAGACGTGTGCATGTGCAATTATTAGCAGAAAGCCAAACCGACACACGTTAAGTAATTAATTTTGGCATAACACTACGCTATAATATAGCAATTTATATTCCAGTGCACACGGTCCTGCACGGTTTTGTTTTATGAATGGACATGGAGTATAACTTTTGTGGAAGAGAAATCGGTCATAATTTACTGGCTGGGCCACTGAAAACTAAAGAGATTTGTGGTTATAACTATGCAAAAAATCCCCAAGTTGTATCACTGAAAAGTTCAAAAATATTGAAAAGTTATTATAAAAGGAGGTTTATATTTTTTTTTATGTTTGTAACCTCATAACCTACAAACTATACTTCCAATTGAATCCCATAAAAGAACTCAAGTACTTTGGTTCTGAAATACTTTAACAAAAAAATTACATCATCCAAGTAAACTAAATTGCGTATTTTGTGACTTTTAATTGGTATATACGGACACTTTTTTTTTTTAAATCTAATAATAATATTTTTTTTACCTCTGAACTCAGAAAATAAACCGATTTGAAAAATTCCTTTTTTTGTTTGTGAGGATATACTTTCAGATTGGTCTCATACAAATTTCATCAAAATTGATACAGTAGTTTAGTTTCTATAACCAAATAACTGAAAAAAATATGTCGTTCAAGTAAACGAAATTGCGTATTATGCTTCCCTGTGACATTTTAGTGGTGTTTACGGTCCCTAAAACAGTCCAATTGAAGTCGGTTGTCTATGTTTTTGTTTAACCTTGATTATTGTTAAAAAGTTCTTGTATGTTTACATGAATACCATACTTGGATTTCTGAGTTGTGTAAAATGTAAGACATACTTACACAATCCTTCCTACTTATATTATAAACGCGATTAGATAGATTATAAAGATACCTGCGCAGACGAAGTCGCGGGCACCAGCTAGTAGGTTCATAATGTCTGTGAAATTATTATGCGCTGCTAGAGTTATTTGTGACAGCCACCTACATGCCACTTCCTTATTTTCTGTGTTCGTGCGTACGCCAGCTGAACATAATATCAACAGCTTTTATATTATTTAGAGGTCTCAATGAAAATGTTATAACTGGCTTTTTCGTACTGCCTCGTCAACGGAAGTGTTTCTTTTTCACATACTAGGTACACACAAACGACACAGTGAGCGTTGTCTAACGTTGTTGCGGGAATTTTCGAAAGAATATTTTACCGTCAAGCTAAATCCTAACAAGAAGTCAGTGCCTAGAAGAAAAAACAGCATAGAAATATAACTTATACTTACACGTAACAACTCTCTTTGTAAACAATATTTTATGCAACAATGCGAATTTTAATCTCGAGCACTTTAAGAGACAAATATAGATAGACTTCGATTTAAGGTAAGCAAGCACCCTTAGCATGAAACTGCCAACTAAATTTTTCTATGGATTTTCTTTTCGATGTTACCCATTGACAATATTTAAAATCTAATCATCTATTTCATATAACCAGGATTCATATAGTCATAAGCGTCGCTCGATGACATACGGCTTTTTTACACGCTACAAGCCAGTGAGTTCGCTTTAGCTTGTAAAGTCGCCTTGTGTGATCGGCCTTTTTACAATCTGCTTGTTGAAAATCCTTATACACCTATAATGTAGATTATAAATATTTTATTCCTGTCTGTTATTTCATAAGTCTCAGAACTCAGAGCCGTACAGCGCTGTAGACGGAGAAACAATATTGTGCCTGTTTGCCAGCCGCTAGCTTATTTCGCGTGATCCGCCTGCTGTTTGTCTAACACAATACTTTTGCATTCAATAAAATACGGAGTGTACAGCTATATATTCTTATAAGCGTTGAAAGCCCGATATAACCTAAATTACCTAGGTACTTAGGAGACACGTTATCAGTAAAATAAAACGCTCTCGTTCCTGCATTATTCAAATGGCATAAATTAATGACACTAATGCCAAACTTTCAAAATTCCTAAGCAATTACTTTACTCGATTGGCAATTTTTAATGGTCAGAATCTGGACTCTTAAGAACTACCAAGCGAGTAAAGTAATTGCTCAGGAACTTTGACAGTTTGGTGCAAGTAGGCATAATTCTGACCACGCCACGGCGGGAATTGAACCCGGAAAATCAAGCTTCACAAGCGGGCATCAACATAGCCAAGCTGCAATTGTTAGGCAGTCAGAATGCTTTACAATAATTGTCTTTATATCTTTATCAGAACACTTCAGCAATATCGTTCCTTGACGCTAAGCAGCTATTATCTAAATCCTAAGATAAGATTATAGTTATATTTTATAATTCCGATAAAAAAGAAACGCGATTTATACTGTTGCATGGCATAATACTACTACATAGAGTATAGGTTGCTATAGGTTTCTTAATTTTATTTTATTGTTCTCAAAAGACTAAAAGCATATATTTTGCTTCTCTTCAACGACTTTACCAACATAATTATTTAGTTACCGTCCATAGCTCAGCAAAAATGTCTCCCTTCTCATTCGATTTACTTCTTTCCTAGACCAAACCAGTCCAGTCCATCTTGGGTCGAACGTGAATAAAATAATTATTTGTTAATTATTAAATGCTTCATAAGCAATAGGTTCTTACCGCTACTAAATAACCTAAGATAAAACCTAAGAGGTTGACATTTATCATACCTGATGAGTTCTTACAATATTCGACGATAAATATGCCATTTGAAATAAATATTAATTTACTATAAATAAGCAATTTGTCATTTAAGGTAATTTATCCCCAACCTTAATTTTAAGGTCGAGCGCCATCTGCTCTCACCGAGAGTCCGGTGATGCAGTAACAGCCATCTGCGGCTAACTGCATTACACGTCCATCCGAAAAAAAAAGGTAAAAAAAAGGTAATCTATTAATTAAACATGATGAAGGACGTATTCCTCTACAATTGGATAAAACAGTCTATAATAATAAAAAAAATAACAATAGGTAATAAAACCTAAAATTACAATGTTCCTGTTAGATCACGCATTGTGGTACAGTCCAAGTCATTACTACTGAAATGTTTTTGGTAGTGACATTTTTTACGGAGTTTACCTGAATGAGGCCTGGATGATACTTTAAACTCATTTGCTATATCTAACATGAAACTATTACCTGCACATCAACCTATTTATTGTGTAACTATCATCTACGTCTTTGCATCTTTGTGTTGGTTTCTTGTTCTGTGATGTGCAGTAGATTATATGTTAGCAGGGAGCAGTTTAGCTACCTATAGATCGTTTGCAACGTTCTATGGATGGCCTAATTGTTTTCTTTTGTAATATAGATTGTAGTAGTAAGCTTAAGCTGTAATAAAACAAGTAATATATTAAAATAATATGGAACTAAATTTCAGTAGATATAAAAAAAACTTATTAGGTTTCCCGGTAAAACAATCACGTCTTTACTTACAAAGATTTTTCGTACTATATCCTCACATTGCGTATTCCCTATCTGTTCGTCTGCTCCCGACTAAGACGGCGGCGGCCGGCGTCGGTGCTGCGTGGGACTGTCTGCATTATACATGAGCTTTTTGGAAGCGATCGCTCACTTCAACATTATTGAGTGCACGAAACCCTATGGACGGTCATCTGATATTTCTAACACCTTGTCGCTGCGAGGGTAAAAATAAAAATCTGAATAACATTTTTAATTTTATAAAAAAAAGTTCTCAACTGTATTAATTTACGAATAGTCAACAAAATCAAATCGTATGCATATTTCACGTCGCTCATAATAATGTTTCAGTTTTGACTATCAAAATAATCGACAAATCTTCCAATGCTCGACGAATATTAACTTTAATTCGAACGTAATTTAGTACAGCTTTAATAACTTACGAAAAAAAAATGTTTTTTCGCTTTCCTAGCTAAGAGTAGGCCTACGTCCCAGCAATGACAACATTATAGACAGATTATGCATAAACTTCACACTAAATATAAGTCTATTCTGTTCTAAGTAGATTTTGTTCTTTGTCTTCGTTTCACAGCCACAATTACTTTAGTAACCAGTGTTTTATTGATATAAATATAAAGTCTTTTATGCTCGAAGGAGCAATCCAGTATTCTCAATAACAATCCCATTTCGTACTATGATGTCTCTTTTAGTTCGACATCTTTCTCCTTTTTCCGTCTATCCTTCAACATCGTGTGAATCATATCTGGTAACCACGCGACTAACAACATAACTAAGAGTAAGTTTTGCGCTGTTATGCACACTATGTAGCTGCCTGTGAAATCTCTGATCCACCCTAGAAGGTATCCAGTGGGAGGTACAATAATACCCATAGACAACATTCCCAACCCGACAGCTGCAGGTACTTGATCTATTCTACAAATTTCAGATATAGCTAGGTTTCTGCAGACGATGATCATACTTCTTCCACATCCGTAGAGACATGACATGAGCATAAGAGTCTTGTACTCCGATTGGTACGCCATGACTGTAACAATTAAATAAACGCATTAAGCCCTTCGTTCTTTATGTGAAATGGGTAGAAAACAGGTAAGTATATCTTTTAAATAAACAACGGTACAAAAAATTGTTCCCCAAAGGACGCTTTACGAAACTGAAGGAAGGAAGCCTTAAATCTGATAAACAGTAACAGTTGGATACGAGACGGAACCAAAAACAATTCTATATAAATATATTACTTGTTTGTGATTTTGACATAAATACCCACTTAAAAGAAATATTTTTTGGAAGGAGTTCCATCTTTAGGTGTAGTTATTAGATTATTACACAATTTACACATATCGTTAAATCAAAAAAAGCATTATACCTCATTTTTTTCCTCAATATTATATTTTTTTACATAAAAATCATTAATAAGATGTCCTGAATAGGGGGGCAGTTATCGAAGGTTGGGCTCGATAAACAGGTGTGGGGTATTACTTTATTAATCAAGCTTATCACAGTACACAAATAAATGACTGACAATGGAAAAATAAGGCGTAATTACAAAATTACAAATAGAGCATTACGTTGTATCCTTATGTTATTTATTACGCACTTACTCGTAAATGAAAAAAAATCTTAGTACATTTCTCATAAAAAACACGTATGATTCCGTCATTTTATCGTGATTCTCTTACAATCTACACACACAACCGTGTGTGTAGATTGGTAAGTAAATCACTTAACTCTTCTGGCGTAATATTGATATATTTACGGTGTCGCGGGTTTGATTCCCGCTATAAGACAAATATTGGTGTGTAATAAATGTAAAATAAAACGTTAAAAAGTTAAATACGTGTAATAAATACGTAAAATAAATAAAATTAAATTTACCTTACGCTTACGTTTTTAAGTTAATCATTTATTTAAATATTGATAAATATATTTGGAATGTTTATCACTAAAAGTAGTAAGGTTTATGATATGATACCGGTCGATACGATTTGATAAGGTCACTTACTTTGTCTTATAAGAATCAGCCAAATACAAGTCATGACGATCATCCACCTTGCCCTTATTCTGTATTTATCCTGGACCACTGGAAGAGTTAGCCTTCCTATAATATCTGAAGTAGCTACGGCAGACATGCAGAATGCAGTTTGATCCTTATTCAAGTTGGCAGATTTCTGAAAAACAAGCATTCATACATCGAAAACAATATTTGTTAAGAATCATTATTAGAGATGCAAATAATGGTGTCACTGACATAAAATGGTGAATGTTATTGTTGTCATTACGATACAAAAAAGTGAATATAATCATCCGTGTGATGAATTTCACGCCATCTTGTATTCATCAAAAAATATTGCGTTCATTATAGGCATACTTTTACACTCAATTATGTATAGTGATGATGTGTCTATCTTATTCGTTTAATAGATTTGTAGTGCAGTATATAATAACATCCACTTTTATGAAATCATAATCTCTCTGTAGCATAATTTTCAACCTTATAATTTAATCAGTAACAGAGTTAAGAGACCTGAAGATGCCTCAAGTTGCTTCGAGCAAAAGGTGGTAACGTCCGTGCTGCTCGTCTTGGCTTGGATACACTGCCGTGCCTCCTGATTTTCTACAGTCATGATTTTAAAAATAAAAATTATGTTCATTACAATTGTCAAAAGTTGTATAGTTTCAAATATGACTCAATATTCTACATTTTGATGAATACAAGAAGACTCTTTTAGCACTGCAAACAACCGCCCGTTATGCGCTGTTACCTATTAATCTCTACATACAAAACGACGTAACAGGCTAAGTGCTCTTACCTGCAAAAATAGAGGATACAGCATACTGAAGTTCTGTATTGAAGTAGTAGCGGTTGCTGTTCCAATAATGACGTTCAAAAATAGCAGACTTGATAGGAGTGAGAGATCAAAGAAGTCGTATACTTTCTTGTACCAAGCCTTCTTTTGAGGAACTTCAACGTGATAAGTTCCTAGAATATAATAACTAATATATAATAATAAGTAAACATTCTACCATAAAGTTTTGAAGTTTAGAAGTCAGTTTATCACCATTAGTTGTTCGTATAAAGACCCAAAAAATAATATATTTGATAACTAATAATATGGTCGTATGTCGATTTTCGCAATTCGCATTCGTAAATGCTCCAATTGTTATTAAATCCAACTTAGTTACTTAGCAATCATAAATGATATAGATTTATTGTAATGAAATAAACAACAAATAAGGCTAATGATGTCAAAGGTCGCCATGGCCTTTGCTCTCATCGTTATAAATGTCTCTAATTTAAAGCTATTCTTATATTGAAGGCACGAAATTTGAGCAGTTTAACTTTGCTTATTACAACATATCCGTGAGGAACCGTGCATTGTATAAAACTGATAATTTATCGTGACGCCCGCTCATGTCTACTTACTTATCAAATATTAACTCTTTTGTTGGCACAAAAAGTTGGAACATCACTTACCATTCAGACCATTTGTTTCAGTATTGTATAGTTGAACATGGCTTTGAGAATTTTTTCCATTCCACGTGATTGTTTGTCCGTTCTTGAGTTCAGGCTCTGTTGCTCTCCTATTTTTGCGTACATCACTTTTTTCATCATTTTTCCTTATAACTATATCTTTGTACTTGTCGCAAAGCAACTGTTGCTTCTCGTCTATGACCACTTCTTCTTCTACTTTCTTCATGTGCCATTCCACTGGTTGGATTAGTAATGTTCCACAGATCTGCAAACATACGTAATAAATTGATGTTAGATTAGGCATGACTGGACTTTTAAGAAGATATTTTATGATTACCTATTCGCTGAATCGGGAAATAATTACTCCAGGAGTCAACCCAAGCCGCATTCATTGACTTTGTCTAACACCATCATCAGCGCAATCATATTATGCACTTTAACTAACGTTTTGCATAATTATAGACTGCGACTACTAGGTATATAATTTGGAAGAAATCACTCTCAGCAATAAGGCCGTCAGTTTTACAACTCATTGTATTATTGTACTCATGTGTACAATAAATAATTATCTATCTATCTATAATTTGGAACCTAACCAACGCCACAGAATAGCTAATGACAGTACAATAGGTACACATTCTGCAAACCAAATGTAATATCAAAATGACTTTACCCCGTGTAAACTCAACGAGGATAAGAGCATGCACGTGCCCCTAAAACCGTAATTCTTCAACAGAAACGTCACTAAGTGAGGCATTAGGGTCTGTCCCACACCTGTGCCCACGTTCGCGAGGCCCACGGCTCGGCTCTTCTTTAACTTGAAATATCTATTTATAGCCACGAATGACGAGTTCTGAATGAATCCCAAACCGAGACCTGTAACAATAAAAACATTGACTTTTATACTTTCACAGAGGTTTTTGTGAAGTTTGGTATACAAATATTTTAAGGTAGTCTGATTTATAAACATACAGAATTATTCTTTACCTTTACTATATTCGTCAGGGTACATAGTAAGAAAACTAATAATGATATTACAGTAAAAAAAAAATGTGTTGCATCTCTACATAAAATTTATTAATTCAAGCAAGAAGACCGTTCATTGTAGTTCACATTATTTATGTTTTTTTTATGTTTTCCTAATATGTGGGTGCACATATATGAATGGTTCCTAATATTGAACTATGAATGTGATAGTTTTATGGATGCTGTACTACAAGTGGTACATACCTACCAACAATCTACATACTGAATGTTAGATAATATTGTTTTAGATTTTCGTAGACTTTCGCGATTATCACACATAGTTTTTTGATTATAACGGGTATTTATCGCGCTAACCTCGTATGTTTTTGTGTCCCGACGTTTCGACTGTATTGCAACAGCCGTGGTCACGGGTTGACTGGCGTATTGGATGTCGTCAGTGTGGTGTGCCGACCGAACATTATTAACGATCAAAATGAGGGTAGTTCTCTCATTTCACCGCGACGGTAGCTCCAATACGCCAGTCAACCCGTGACCACGGCTGTTGCAATACAGTCGAAACGTCGGGACACAAAAACATACGAGGTTAGCGCGATAAATACCCGTTATAATCAAAATACTAAATATTGTTTTATACCGTAAACGCTGATAGGTATATGAAATAGCTATTTTCATGTACTACCAATGGTATATGCGAATAAAGTATTGAGTCCTTTCTTACCCATAATCACACCGTAAGTCAGTATCAAATGATATATATTAGTCGAGAATCCGCTGAGGAATATTCCGGAGCTGCAGAGGCACGCTCCAGTCACCGCTACAAATCTCGAAGAGGTAAGTTTTACCACCGCACCGGCTATCGGGCCGCCAAAATTTGTGGTGAATAGCATCGTACTCATGATTATAGCCGCTCCTGAAGTGTTGTGCCCCATCGCTTCGAGTGCGTCGCCGTACAGCAAACTGAATAGTGACAGCATTGATTGATTGAATATCTACAAACAATGCACTTTCAGTGGGCTGTTTTGTGTAGGTGACTAAACTTTTAAAGATCCACTCGTTTTGTGTCCTTATATTTTTATTCTGTTTCTCGCAAATAGTTGATTAATTGACAGTTACTGCTCTACTAATTTAATCTCACACTAAAATGGAATATGTTTGTCGTTTTTGTTTGTGACCGTTAATCGAGTCGATGGATATGGATGACTCGTTATGCGTCTCTCACGCAGTAATCTCGTACGAATGGGGGAGTCACTGAATTTCAAAATTAATATTATTACCGTTCAGTGACTCCCCCGAACCGAGTAACTAAGGCTGTTTTGATTTTATTTATGTTTTTGTACAGTCAGAGCCAAAGGGGTCCTCTAAATGCTAGGCAAAAATTATAAAAGACTGTGAACTCGAAATGATTGTATTAACAGCATGTTCTATAAGTTCAAAATCGCATCACGAGTGGGACTTATTACTCTGATACATTGCAGACCGCAGCTAAAAAGTGTGATAAAAAATATAATTCCACAAACGAGTCGACAACAACGCCATCACAAAAGCATGTTTTTATTATTCTGTAATGACATAATAATAATTTGAATGTGCTTTATATGTACCTAAGAAGGTATGATTAAGAAATCATCAACATCACTTATTAGCCCGTCTCCTATACCTACTGCCGGGTATAAGCTTCATTATAGTGAGACTACTCGCAATAATACTTAAAAAAAAAATTTTTTGTTACTTACATTACTGATTGCTGTACCAATTAATACTAGCCAGCCCCAGCCTCCATCGGGTGGGACTAACTTCACCACTTTCATTGTTTTTGGTTTTGAATCCAACAGGTTCTTTACACTTGCCATTGCTGTATTTTATTTGCTTGTTTATATGTATTTGTATAAACTTTTTAGTTCATAATTTGACTTGATATTTATTAATAAAATAAAAACCTGAAACAAAATATAAGCGTAAATATTAGAAATTTATCTATAAAAGGTGTAGCGTAGAGTTATTTAATTTTAAACAATTATATTTATTGAATTAGTTAAAATTAAAGTAGTTATATTAATGATATTTAGTTATGACTCCTAGAAAATTAATACCTACCGAAAAAAAGAGATGAAAAACTTTAATAATGTGTTTTTTTCATTTAAAAATGCAAGTCTTTACACCAGAACGCACTGAAACTCGACTAACAATAATTTGTACTCGAACAAAGTCTACTGCATTATCAAATTTAATCATTTGATACTAAAAGCCTACACTTTGAACATAAACTATCTAGCAAGACGCTTCATGCTATACCTATTGGTTGGAAATTGATCATATAATTTTAATATCAGTGAAGATTTAAGATCATATAATGTTATATTTTATTCTGATTAAATACATGGATAATTGGTTACAGACGGTAAGGACTTTGTTTTTCAGAAGTTGTGAGCAGTAATGTGTAATTAATAAATTTAATATTATTTATACCAAGCAGTAATGTCAAACCATTACTATGTTACAGTTTGAAGTTAACTGTAGCTAGTAAAATTACTGGGTAAAAGCCTTACTGATCATAAAAATGTCTCAAAGTAGTTTGTGATATTTATTTTTATTTATTCAATAAACAATTTTGAATACATTGGTTGCTTATGTTAACAACCTATGGTTTGAAAAAACATAAAACACTCTTCACGTAAAAAAATCTGCTCGACCGAGAGAAGAACAATGTCGTACCTACTACTACATTTTGTGATGTCACATAGATGTAACAGTTTTCACAAACAATAATGATGTAAAATATTGTTATTGTGTAAGAGGGGTGTGTCGTGTGGCGAGAATATGCTCTAGAATCAGAGCAAAGGGTTCAACTTAGATAACCCCGATGAGGTGTTATCTTATTTTTTCTTAAACGCAACACAAATTGTATTTGAACTACTCTACGCTAGTTTAATACTTGCTGCTCTCCGAAGCTTTGACCCCGTGGTCAATACCACGGGGTTTATACCCCGTGGTAATGACCACAGGGTCAAAACGGTTTGTATAAACTATATCCAACCCATATTAAATTTCGGCTTAATCGGTTCAGTAGTTTTGGCGTGATTGAAAAAACAAACGTTATCTATCCATCAATCCACTATCATTTTTTTTTACATCATCCATTAATTATATTATTTATCAAATATATTTCGACATTATCCTACTAATGGTATCAAAGTTTACAATTTATGGCTGAAATTCAAATGATATCGAAGGTCAAAGACCAAGGTGTTTTTATTATTAAGGTTAGATTACGGATTACTGTACGTAAGATTATGTTTTATTGTGTAATAAATATGTAAATGTTTTAATTTAACTTTGTAATATGGCCGCTTCCGGTAGATAGTCCGCTGATTAGATATTTTCACTCTCTCTAAGTACCTACCTACTTATTGATGACAAGATAACTCTCTAATGCAGACTTGCACCAAACTTTCAAAGTTCCTAAGCAATTACTTGAATGGAAAAAAAGCAAGGTGGGTTGTGTCAGAGATACAATAAGTTAACTACTACAATCAACAAACTATATAAATATATTTAGTAATAAATCCGCTTGATTTCTAAACAAAGGTTTTAATTAACTTAACTTTAGTTTAGAACTTTAGTACATATTACTATATTATAAACCAAAGAGTCAACGAACAGAAAACCAAAGTTCAAAGATACGACACGTGTTTCGCCTCTACACGAGGCATCATCACCATAACGGGTATAAATACGGGCCGGGCAACGTTGTTTATTCACTCTCGTTTCGAACTTCGGCGAGTCCACACCTCCTGATGATGCCTCGTGTAGAGGCGAAACACGTGTCGTATCTTTGAACTTTGGTTTTCTGTTCGTTGACTCTTTGGTTTATAATATAGTAATATGTACTAAAGTTCTAAACTAAAGTTAAGTTAATTAAAACCTTTGTTTAGAAATCAAGCGGATTTATTACTAAATATATTTATATAGTTTGTTGATATTTATGGATTTCCGCAAAGTGACGCCTGAATCAATCAATTAACTACTACAATCTATGTAAATCAACGTAATAAAGTGTATTTGTATTAAAGAAATATAAATAATATTTATTTCTAAATTAATTATTTTCCTTCTGAACAAGAAGAATAACTCATATTGCACACTCATTATACTTTTTCAAAAAAGATTATAGTCATTTACACGCTCGTAATTATGACGCAAGAGTGAAACCCGGAAGCACACGAAATGAGGTTATTTACCGCAATAAATATGAGACTATCTGTTAATTCATTGCAGATGTATAATAATTACTCTCATTTAATTTATATCTATTATTACTTTGTTGTATTACCTAGATGACCGATATAAATGACTAAAACACAGACAGTGTCACAAAAATAATTAAATATCACCTAAATTTCTAAAACTTGAAACTTCAAAAACCCAACGCCCGCATACCCACGTTTACGTTAGGTTTTTTCTAGCGAGTGTAGCATCTGAGGCATCTCTCGCGGCTATCGCGCGTACACGAGCGTTGTCGCGGACACGCGCTGCATAACACAACATGAGCGGCAAATACGCTCATAAAATCCACTAATCTGGAACCGCACTAAATATGAAAAATCTGTATCTCATACAAGATCGATTAAACTTCAGTTGAACGCAGCTGTTTACATTCTCCGTGGTAAAACAGGGCACCTAAGTAGAGTAGGTCTATCTGATGTTATGATTCAGAGATTATCATAAATAAAATATACCCAGATTCCCCGGGTTTTGAATCATTTGTGTGTGAGTAATACAACAGATAATATCACGACTCGCATTGTAATTGCATTTACGCTACGATGGATTTGCAAAAAGGCTTTGAATCTGACCGGAAAATGGGAGGCCCGTCATAGTTTTGAAATAAAAAGTACTTATTCCATAATTTAGTACCTAATATATCACGTTCAAGTTCAAGTTTTGATCGTCCATTGAGCCGCTTATTGTAAAAAAAATAAGAATACCTATGTTAATTGTTAACTATATCTTCAATCTACATCATCAATATTTAATATGACCTTATATATAATAGCTTGGTCCTGACTGACAGACAACGCACACGCCAAACCACTGAATGTAGAGACTTGAAATTTGGATGATGTGTTTGTGAAGAGCTGAAAGTGCGTATTAAGAAAAGCGTTTTGTTCATTCGCAACGCAAACGAAGTTGCGGGTTTCCATTAGTATGTATATAAAAGGAGCAGTCCTGACTGATTGAATGTCTGACAGACAGCGTACAGGGTAAAACAAAAGACGTAGAGACTTAAAACGTTGAGGATGTGTTCGTCAAAGGCTGAAAGTACGTACTAAGAAAATAATTTTGTTAATTCACAACGCAAACGAAGTTGCGGGCATCAGCTATTTTTTAAATAAAATGCTTGACTTGAAACTGCCAAAGATCGTGAAAGGTGGAAAGATGAATGAATGATGAAGAAGAGGCCTTTGCCCAACAATGGGACAACATAGGCTGATAAAAAAAATGCTTTACGTTTTGCTCAACAACCAAATTAAACTGATACCATAGACCGAAAATTTCATTGTTAGTATATATAACGGATAACAGCTGTACCTACTTGTGATAATGCTATAGGTACATATTATGTAATTATTAATCGCTATTCGTTATCATGTTTCCGGGCGAACACGTGTTCGCAATTCACTTTCTCTACAATGTTGACCACAATGCCGCTACTTATTACTGACTGTACCTACCTATTAAGTTATTGATTCCATTTAAAAAATAGAATAACTTTTTATTTTTCGGTTGGTAAATAAAACAGTTATTATCAATTAGAAATAAAATTTACCTATTTTATCAAAGTATGGATTGAACATTCACAATTTTGTTAGGTACTCCAGAACCGAAAATATCTGTAGCTGTAACTAACTGCATGAAACGGATGAGGATGAACGGATATGGAAAACCGCAATATATTTTAGATTTAAAAAAAAAATGAAAATCGCAATATATTTTAGATTTAAAAAAAATTGAAAACCGCAATATATTTTAGATTTTATATAAACTTGACACACTTCACTAGATTATACAGGGTTGAGTTTTATGAAAGTACAATTCTTATGTACCCACCCATTTCAAAGAAGACCTGATAATTGATTTTCTTTCAAATATATGAAAATGTTTTTCAATAAACTTAGCAAGAACATCTAAACATTTTAATTATGTATTATTAAACTCTTGAGATCTGAGGCTGTAATCACTACTCTCTTTGCAAAAAGTTGAGTAGGTAATGGCGTGGGAAATAGTACATTGACATACCTGTTTTAAAGTGTCAAATGTTTATAAAAACAAGTACGGAACAATGTGTTGCATTGGTTCACTTGAGATCACAATTCACTGACTCATTCTTCACGTCCGTACGGTTTCACAGACATCAATGAAATGATACATCATTAGTGTAGACATTTGTGAAAACATATTGTAGGTAAAAAAATCGTTCACGATATATCATTGCTACGTAACATACGTGATCAATATTGAGCTGTAGAGATGAAATACACAGTCATGGTCAGTCAATGATCATGACAATGCAAAACTAATCACATTAATTAGAAGTACCTAAACGATAATTCAAATTAATTAAAAAAAAACAAGTCCAAACTAAGTGTATAGCAGAACAGCTGCTGCAGCACGCAGCTTCATACGAATATTGTGTGAAAACATGTATTTAATAACAGTAACGATTACGTAAAGCGGTAAGTTGATGTTATTATTAACGTAAAAAAAGTACTAATTAAAATTTCTTAAATTTATACTTATTTCCAAGTTTCCAAGTATCTACATTTTATTTATTTAACTGTAGAGTTGGTCAAGGTTGAGTCGTTTTTTTGACAGATTACATTCTCAACACAAAATAAGTGGTTTAGTAAAAATAATATCATGCGCAACTTTATTGATCACAATATCAATAATATTATAATATTTGAATATCAAGTACATTGATAAGTTATCGCATTTTTATCTTCATCATTAAGATCAGCATTGGAATTGACTTTCCCAAAGTCAAACTACTCGAATTGAAATCTGAAGTGCATGAGCAAACACGTGAAAATACGTAAAAATGATAAATGATGAAAGATCAAATTAGATAAAGTACCTACTTAATTTCGCCATGAAGAAATAACGTGATTGCGTCGGGAAATTGTATTCTCGATAATCCAGGGAAGCCTTCTAATGACAAACCAATTACCTCATAAGATGTAAGATTATAAATAAATAAATAAACCTTTTATTTACCCAGAGAAACTTAAGTAACATTTTGTTCAACTAGTTAACTTAATTAAAAATAAATTGGTAGAGCTATTTATCTATCATGCAGTGAATATTATTTTAGTACAAGTATCTGTACTTAATACAATATTTAATACTTTATTTTGTTTTTGTTTCTTGGTGTTATATAATGATGATTTATTTATTTACTATTATTTTGGGATGTCCATTTCTGGACGAAGGCCTCCTCTATCAGATACCATGTAAGATTATACTTATACGTAATATTAAAAAAGGAACTTTTAAAATTAATGATTCCAAATGCAATTTTAGTTGGTTATCATCTGCATTTTTATGTTTGTTTTTGTATATGTATCCTGTAAAATCAAAGTGAAAAAATATTATTACTAAATAGTAATCAAGTAAGAAGTCAAGTTCACAAACGTTGAAAATATTATAAAACCTGGTCACTACTCATTCGTTCTAATTACAGTGGTTCTAATGCAAGTCCCGATCCTTAGTTCCAAAACTATTCGTGGCACTAAATCCAGTTGCCAGTACTATCTAAGAGCGCAACATGCATACCCATGTAAATTCAGAGCGGAACGATCCTCGTTAATTTGGACCTTGTCAAGGAGGCACATCCCTTTCTTAGTAGAAGTAGTACGAGAGTCGGTATCGTCTCACAGGCTTTCACGAATTTGCTTGTTTATTTTCCATCGTACACATTTAAATGTTTTCACTCGCCTTTTATTTAGCAACGCTTTAGATTTTGGTTCGAGCCGCAAATGTTCGGTAGGTTCATTGGATTTCGAAACTGTGGAATTACATTCGGGCGTGTTCGTAAGATGTGTTGACAAAACTCATGAGCAAACAAACATTGTTATTATGCCTACTGTTTTGTATTTATAGTTATTACATTCTTGAACTAATTGCAAAAGATGGTCCGATACATTTGTTTTAAAGCGATAAAATTTGCTGGATTCTCGAAGGATAAAAATGACAATCTTATTAGTGATCTATGGATACAAATTGACTTCTTCTTCAAGAAAAGGATAATGAAAGGATTTCAAGTGCGCCTCGAATAGGCTCCTATTGTGCACTAAATTGAAACATAAATTGACTGAAGTATTGGTATGAATAGTTTATGAGCTAAAAAATGACACAGGCTGCTGGAGAAGTCACGGGAAGCGGCTACTATTAAAATATGTTCTTTCAAGATTTGATTTTAAATAACACTCATAAATCGTTAACAGAAATCGATTTACAATGCAAACAAGTTTCGAACATTCTTAATCTGAGGAAACGAAAACTGCCGAAGTTAAATTAAAATTAAGTTTAATTTGCAATGTTTCCCTAATAAATCTATAAGTTATTTAATCGACCCTGATGCGAGTGCAGTTAAGGTTTGTGTAGATTAAACAAGTGTTCCTAATTATTTGGCAAAAATAGTGTGTCCTAGTGTTTTGTAAATACGAGACAATTATGTGAGACCATTAAATTATCTGGTCTGGTGTGTGTGGGGGACTTATAGGTGCTGGTAAAAATGAAAATTAAAATATCGAAGGACCTTAATGATACAAAGAATCTTGCTCAGCCGACACAGGGTAGATAAAATGTAGCCACCTACCTCTGCCACTTCCACTCGACACTCCTGATGCAGACCAGCTAAGCACGGCTTCAGCAGTCCAATCCAGAGTAGTGTGATGGTAGCTACCAAGTCAATCAACACGACAACACAAGCACAGTCACTATGAGAACGTCTCACGCGGCAGGCGATGAATGAATACGTGTGGTGTATGCGACAAACAAAGGGCAACTGGTCGCGTTAGGCTCTAGCCGCCGGCAGTAGGGGGCGCGGCGAGCAGGCTTGCCGATCCAACATTTCGGAAATGACGGTAGTCGTAGAAAAGGCGGATGACAAACAAATTATCCTACCCTGCATTTCTAAACTGAGCAAAGATCGAACAGTGTGCAATAAAATTAGAACAGTAGATTTTTATCGCTAGCTCCTGCAATTTGATCATATATAAAAGGTCATTCTAAAACATGCACAAAAATATCCATTTTGCTTTGCTACCTAGTAACTGCAGAACAATCACTCAATACTGTGCATCGCCAATGTGAATGTAACGATAGTGTATTTTGATTAGATTATAAAATGAAATGGAAATTACATATGTGTGCATTACAAAATGTTCGCACTGGTAGTAACATTTTATTATTCGTAATACCTAAAAAAGGTTTGATTGCTGTGGCCCCTACCAGGCGATGGATGACGGAATGGAATCTAGTTATAAGTAGTCTGAGACAATAGAAAGGCTTTTGCATCTATTTTGGTCAGATTTGTAGGGTACTTACAGCGTAAGAGCGAAGCGTTGCGAGTTGAGCATAGCGTAGAAATGTAACACATAGCCCCGCAGAGCGCTTAGCACGGAATTCGATTCAACTAATGCGGCCTAATCCTGACTAGGGAACCCAAATGGTACAGGGCACATTCCGGGTAGCCATGTGCAATTCGCAGCTGGTGATTGATGATAATCCACAACCCATCTGCGCTGCGGAAACAATGCACTCGCCCGTTGTGATATAATTTTTCAATGCCTCAATTTAGGGGTTTGGACTGTCAGCTGTTTTTGATGCCATCGACCGATGCTATCCATCAATAGATGAAGAATGACTGGTCTATGGTCCAGCTCTCAGTTTTATAGTTTCCACGTTGCTTTTTTTGATGTTTCTCCAGTGCCGTGGTAAAAAAATACACTTAACCGGAATACTACGAGAGTACGAAAAATCATAAAGGCTTATAATACTTTGCAAAAATGTAGCATGTTTTACTGTAAATAAATCCCCGTCAGTTTCCGGTGTGTAGTGCTGCGGAGCGGAACGAACGGAAGGTGGGCCTCAGGAACAGGATGGTGTAAGATAAAGAGAACATTTCCTATCCAAGTCTGGGAGATTTAGCCACATTCCGAGACGCGCGCGTTCTTAAATGTCGGCCAAGTGTTGTATTTTGCCTTTTTTGTGGGGCTTGAAGGGAAGGGAAATTGGGTGTTTTTTGTGAGGATGAAGGTTGAAGGACGTTAACAAAAGTAAATCTAGAAGAAAACTCCAGCGAAAACATAGCCTTAAATAATTGATAAACATTGTCTTGGCTTTTTTTCGCTTCTTTCGGTCAGCAATCCAAAACAGTCATTGAGAATTGGGTACCTAGTTACCTCATTAGACTCGGATCCCTAAAACGTTAAATCACGTAAATTAGTTATTTTTGTCGTAGAATCCAACAGCAGTGTCAGCCGCTGATACGCAATTAAGGAAGAAGAGCATGAATAAACCATTATAGTAATTTACCAAACTTGATACGGCATTCTCTATCAAGCACCACAATCATGTTAACAATTGCCTACAACAGACACCTGCACAATACAAATCTCTTGTATCCCCTAAGGCCTCTAAGGCCGAGATATTCAGGGAGCTTATTTACCTAGATCGGGATCAGTTTCACGTCCTGTATATCATTCAGGATTGTATTAATTCGCAAGCAAGAAGTATGAGGCCCATTGCCGTAACCAAGGTAAAAGATATTGCAGATTTTCTGTAATAACCTAGATTGAATTATAAAAGCAACTATTTTAAATAAGGTATCAATCAATACAGCAAACAACAGAACATTAAATTTCTGTTTTTAAAAAAAAAACCCACCTTAAATCACCGGTAAATGCTCGCAAAAAAGTGAAAAAATACGTCTAGCATTTCGAAAAAATGCATTATATTGGAAAGGGAACTTTGGTGCACTGGATTTGTGGTCCGTTTGAGAAATATTAACATGAAAACATAGTTTATCTCATCCAGTAAATTTTAGGTACATTTTTTATTGAAACCACTTGAACATAATGTAGATTGGCTCCTGTTAGTTCACTTCGTGGCCTAAAAAAATCTACAAGACTTAAAATTTTAGGTCTTCCTAATAGGAATAGTAATGGAACATGTGTTTTTACTCTTATTGCCAATTTTAAGTTCATGGTGAGCTCTGTTTTGACCTCTTTGGGTTAAAATTTTCATGAATCCTAAAACGAATCTATGATATAGTATTATATGTAAGTAAACAGAACTTAAGATAAAATAAAGTCATCAATTACAAAAATGATGACTTATAGAAGTATGTAGATATTAAAAAAACCTGAAACCCACACTATAAAAGCAATTAAGGCTCTTCAGAAATCATAAAACAGCAGTATTTTTTACTTACTTCCAGCGTTTCATATCCTGGACGTATAGTACTAGCTGTACCAATGGCTAGAAGGTAAGAAAGATTCAGAACTTTGCCGAGCGCTCATTTCCCTTGTTGTAGGCAGGTGCGTCTACAAACTTTTTTCAAAGGCCAACTTTACAGACTCCAACATACGCTTTATGGTTTCGTTTTTCACAGCCATTATAATTTTATTGAGTGTGTAAACAATCATTTTACAATCAGTTATTATTGTAATTAAATGCATAATTTGTTGTTCTCTGCGGACAACATAAAGTATTTTCACGTCAATAATGGCTAAATTTTAGTTGGTAGAATAATACACAACAATAATATTAAGCATAATAAGCACTGAGTGATATATTGTTTTGCATGTTTCAGCAACATTAAACTTCAGACTTTGCTATTAATCATTTTATTATAATAATATTGGATGGCCTCGAAAAAACTAGAACAAAAAAATAGATTTTAAATGCTTTGAATTTTAATGAGTTTTTGATTTTTAATGATCAATAAGTTTTTGCTACTTGTTGGCGATAAAAACATTCTCAGTGTATTGTAGAGTTTTTATTAAACCTAATCGATGTATTATTTTTACATAACACTTATTTCCAAGTAGTTAAAAGTTTATGCAACTC
Organism: Lobophora halterata; assembly: GCA_932526365.1. Taxonomy (NCBI): domain Eukaryota; kingdom Metazoa; phylum Arthropoda; class Insecta; order Lepidoptera; family Geometridae; genus Lobophora; species Lobophora halterata. The sequence goes on from OW052002.1 coordinate 7,117,571, forward strand.
AGTTTTGAATTCTATAAAAACCTATAACAACAATATCGATGGCAACTTGCAGCCAAGAGATAAGAGGAAGTCAGCACATAATTCAGAAATGGAAGATGCAAACATACGAGGCTAGTGTCAACATTACCAAGCACCAGTCGTTGGCAGTGGATCGAGCTGACCGGTCCATTGAGCTACAATTATTGGTGCAAGCTGTAATGCTCCATAGTGGCGCGTTCTAGAATGGTCACATGTTCAAAGTAACCTCTCATTGCTTATGGATAGTGAGAGAACATAAATATTCAACTTCTGCAATGACCTATACTGAAACGTTATATCTTTACATGACCATGAATATGTTTACATAAATAGGTAACTAGAGTGACGTCATGCTGATCCGTTGCGTTGCGTTGCGTCGTCGCAGATAACGCAACGCAGTGCATGCCACATCGGGCGCTGCGTCGACGCAACGCATCACAACGGACTGCGACGTATCTGTCAGTACAAAACTAACTGCGTTGCCGCTCCAACGACGCAGATACAAACAAAAACGACAAGAGACAACGACAACAAAGACAAGAGCGTCGCGACGCAACACTGAAGTGTTGCTTGCGTCGCGACGCTCTTCCCGCTTCGTCTATTCGCAACGGAGCAGTGCGGCATGGTAGGTATTGAAATTTGTATGAAAAATGGCGTAGCGACAACCCTGCGTGAACGCAACGGAACAGTGTGGCTTCGCTCTAAATATGTAATATTTATTATAGATACCTACTTTATTTTTTTCAAACATTACCTTGTGCTATTTGGTATCGTAGTCATAACTAAATGTCGTTAAGATAATATCCATTGTCTCTGTGATACTCCACTTCATATCTGCAAATAGACTTTACATAAAATAAAATAGGTAGCCTATACAAACATATACTAGGTACTAATATTATAAAGGAAAAAGTCTAAGAGGAGATAAAGATGGATATAAATGGATAGAAAGGTGGATGTTTACCCTAATCACAATTAAACTAAATATCACTAGCGTTTTTATATTGCTTTGTCCTCGTATTTGAGTTGTAAGACAAGCCTGATTCCTATAGCGTGATTCCGATTCCACTGCAGTACATTCCGGAACGCACCGCAAGCAGTTAACTACAGTGTACACTGGCACTAATCACTTGAGCGCTGCTATGCAGCTGACAGTGCAGGACTCGAAGGAGTACAGATAGCCACAGCCGCTCTCTAGTGCTCAATGTCGCATTAATTCACGATACTCTATCCTGAGACAGATTCATAAAAAATGCGCACTAAAATTGTAACTTATTACTATTAAGAATTCAATTATTTAATCATATATGCTTATTATTTAGTAGATTTTGAAATTATGGTTACAGTTTACTTGGCAAAGGCCTTTTTTCCACTCTGTTTCATTTTGTAATAGAAATATCGGAAGGACGCTCCGGTCCCGCTCTGTACAAAATTTGTACAGCTTTTCGTATTCGTCTAGTACATCTCTCCGTGTACTTATCTAAAAAAATTAAGTACTCATATAAAAAAATCATTAAATAGCTTGCGCTGTCGCGGCTACTTCGATCTCTTTTATAGTTCGACTTGCCAAAGATTAATGGGTCTAGATCAGATAATTGTATTGAATGTCATGAAAAAAATAATACTTGAAATAATAATTTAAGTCGAGTTATGGCTAATAAGTGTAGTACTGAACAGGAGGCCTATACCCAACAGTGAGTGCAAGATGCTGGATAAATAAATAGATGGCCAAAGAATCCTCAACCCTGAGTATGGCGACGGGTTCCATAACAAACTGGAATTGCAAATACATTTTATTTGATAAAGATCTCCAATAATGACCTCAAAGATGATGCAACTAATAAGCTCTTCGCCTCAATATTAGTGCCTGTTGTTTGCAGTGTACCGTAAAACTTGTGCTTTTACGGTAGACTGAACAAAAGAGGCGGTAATAACTTCCTTCTACCGAAGTAGACAACTAAAAACAAACTGCACAGAATTTTATAAATATGTACCAGTATCGTGAAGATCTGCACCAAGACTTTAAAACATAGGTTTTGAAAGCGGTGTAGCTAGTTTAGGCGCGTAAGGTCTTAGATTGGGGTAAACACCCCATACTATAACCTCACGCGCGTAAACTCCTGATACACTTTAGCTCATCTAAGAACACGAGAAATGTTTTATGATTTCCTACCCGCCTGCCAAATTTCTTAAGATCGGATGAGCGGTATTATCCATCGTCGCACATAATACACGATTCATACCCACACATACCTACGTAAATACATACATACATACACACAAACGCCGATTTTTCCAGTATCTAGACTCTGAGACCTCGCTTTGCTCGCTCAATTTTACTATTACAAAATAAACCATAAAAGTGACAAAATTAATAAAAACAACTTGTAAGTATATTCTTCTTCGCTCATAATCTTTTGCGTGCACTGGTTATAGTCATAACAATATTTTTTCCGTAAAGCTTGGACTCCTCAGGAATGGAAGTCCATTGATGTCCAGAAAGGTGTAAGTTGGAACTTTTTAAAGGGAAACTTTCCAGCAGATATCCTTTTCTTTGCCGACTAGCTTCTTGTTTTGCATTTTATTTCCATCCAGGTATTAGCTGGTACCGAAAAAGCTTTTTTTCATTTATACAATTGAGACTGTCTATATTGTAGGACAAAGATAAGTAAGGTGAGGAAAAAATATAAAATAAAGAGCCCACATTATACTTTTAATTGTACGAGTACGGAAAGCCTTTCGTAAATGCTCTGACATTGTCTTAGGGCGATTATTGATCAGGTTTTGCATCCGATTAACTCCATATATAGTGCTGATTATACGGCGTTTCTATCATACAGCCTTGATAATAATTTTTTTCTCTATACGTCATTACCATACCATTAGCAAATTTGCCTTGATACGTTAATATCTATGAGACCCGTGCGAGTGTTGAATGAAGTTTTATGAGAAATTATTATTGCGAGGTAGAATTGCTTAGGTTTGATGGCGAATTCGTACTACATGCACGGAAAAATCCATTTTCAGGCCTTTTTCTGTTTTGATAAAATAAAAAGCCAATGTTCTCGAACTTAGTACCTATACCTACTGAGTACCATACGTCTTCGATTATAAAAATGTAACGTTATTAAATGGGTACCTACCTATAAACTTTTAATAACAGCCCAGTGGATCATAAAGTACTATTGTAAAAGTTTCAAAGCATCGGTAATATCTGAGTGCTAGGACTGTTTCCAACATTTGAAGACGTTAGGTTATTGCGTTATAAAACTATAAGAGCCGAGCGAGTTTTTCAAATAGTTCTTTGAACGATCCGCAAATATCCTCGGAAGAGGTTTTAGTTTTGAGTACCTTTACAGAAAATTCTCTACTGATTTCAAACTATGCTCTGACCTAATAACCAATTTTGTATGAGTACCTAATTCTTTCTAAGACTTTCGTTCCGAAGGTCGTGAGTTCGAATCCAGTCGTACACCAATGGATTTTTCTGTTCAAAAAAACTGTATGTGCATTATAACACGTGCTTGACGGTGAAGGAAAACATCGTGAGGAAACCGGCATGTCATAGAACCTAAAAAGTTCGAAAAACATGTGTCAAGTGCACGAAAAGAGCCTCTTCGAGGCGCACTTGAAATCCTTTCATCACACTAAATACACAAAGAAACTAAAGACACTAAAAAAAGAACTAGTGATACGATAAGAAGAAGAAGAAGAAGTACCTAATAATATTTATGAATTCGATTTCATTTCCTATATTCACAATTATAACGTAAACCGTCGTTACTCGTACTAGTCGTTACTCGTTACACAGTTTACGTTACGTATTGCTACGAAGCATTGATATATCTAAAAGGCGTTTTTATTTACACACGGTTATGATTAATAAATTGCATAGTTTAGTCAGTGTAGGTGCATTAAAAATGAAAGAAGTTTAATCTTTTAATGTGATAATTTTCTTTTCCCTAGAAGTCATCGATGAGATCAGACGATGCAAAGTGACAAGCGAGCAGCAGATGCAATAAATATTAGCGGACGTTGCGAGTGACTGCTGCAGTTGTCGGTGTCTGGTACCTACTTAGGTCAGCCAGCATGCAAACATAGGGAAATTCTCCGTAGAACTTTGCTTACCGAAACTAGAAATCAGCTTCCGAACTTGATGGTACTTAAAGAGCTAGTGTGGGTAACGGACATAATGAAACCATTTCATATCAGAATTGTGTTCTTCGTGCTCTACTTAAATAAATAAAGCCCATAAGAAGCTGACAATTTTTTTCAACTATGGTTATGTGAGTTAAAAAAAAATGTTAACTTTGAGGGTGTTTAACGTTAACAAAGTGAGACAAGTTCCAAGTTTACGAATGATAGTAACATGAATAATTTAAAATATATTTTTCCGTTTTTTGGTGTAGGGGTGCACTTTGAAAAGGATTCCCACGCAAACGATGCTGCGGAGGTGTACGTTGTACAAACTACTTTATAAAAGATCCCTTAATTGAGCGGGCCACCTATCTTTCCTAGGGACTATAATACAATTTATATCATAGACTCACATCGAACGTACGTTTCAGAATCGCGCGCAAGTTTATTTTCTATATCTATAGGCTCTTTCTCCCGTTAGATACCACAGTAAGGCCTGTCTACTGGAGCGAAGCGACTACTAATCAAATTGCATAAAAACTCCGCTCCTGCAATTCTATTGGTTGAAAATTGCACAGCTCCAATCATCTTCTCTCCGCTCCACTCCAGTGGACAGGCAGCTTGAGAGTGCGTTTCCACTGACGCAGACGTGAAGCTGGGCAGAGTGGAGAGGAGCGGACCGTGAATTAGCCAATCACGCTGTTCGATATTCCACTTCCACTCCACTTCAAGCACTGTGATTGGCCATTTCACGGTCCGCTCCTCTCCACTCCGCGCAGCTCCGAGTCACTGAAAACACACCCTAAGGCTGCCATCCACTCGAGCGGAGCGACTCTACTTATAAAATTGCATAAAAACTCCGCTCCTGCAATTCTATGGGTCGAAATTTGTACAGCTCCGCTCGAGTAGACAGCAGCCGAAAGAGGGGTTTGCATTGCAGTCTATCAATTGGAGCGTGGGCTCATATGGCCTTTGCCGTGTGTTATCCAGCAAAGCTGTGGATATCTGCAGTAATGCAACATTGAGCGATAATGTACAGCAAATTGCTGTCATTACACAAGAGCAGGTAAGCCTGTAATTAGTTTGGTTGGAGACGTACAAATTAATTGCGCGTAGGATTATGTGTGAGTAAATTATATTTGAGGGATTATATATATGTATAAAGGCAGATGTGTACCGTTTCTAATAAATTAGCTACTTTTAATATGTTTGCTGGGTTTTCTTAGACCACGTGTAGGCAAGCGCAGTGTAGGACGACCTTTGGCCAGATGGAGCAATGATCTGCGCGCTATAGCTGGCAGAAGGTGGATGAGAAGAGCCGAAGATCAGGCTCAGTGGCGCGCCTTGGGAGAGACCTACGTCCAGCAGTGGACTGCTATAAGTTGTTGATGATGGTGATGAAGATAGGTTTTCTATTATATAGCAGTCAGCTAAGCAACTTGTTTAGAACCTACCATTACTTAAAATTGGAATAAAGTTTGTTATGAAGATTGTTTATTAAGATAAATAAATACAATATACATAATTTACTAATTATACGATACTTTTCAAAGTAGAATCGTGTCAAAATGAAGCCAATGTTTATCTTATATTATTTTGCACTAGTTGAGACCGGCAACTTCGCTAGCGTTGCAAATTAACGAAATTTCTAGTACGCACCTACACTTCTTGTCAAACATATCCTCATAATTTCAAGTCTCTACATCCAGTGGTTTGGCTTGTGCGTTGTCTGTCAGTCAGTCAGGAATAAGCCTTTTTTATGTGTGTATATTATTGATTATCTATAGAGTATTTTAAATTTTATTGAGCACTTTAAGCTAGCACACATAATATCGACAGGAACTTAGCAATTACAAACAGTTTTGGCAAGAGTCATTCCCTCCATTTACAAAGTTCAATGGCTTTCCTTTGTCTCTCGAATGTGCTTTTATTTTACGTCTTTATTGGTACCTACTAATACGCGTCGAACATGCGGGTTTAAAGTAGAATAAGACATTTCTTGTTAGGTTCCGCTTTCTCTCTATCTCTTTGTCGAGAAAATTTTCTAAATTGGAAAAATTAGAAGTCTGAGAGAAAATTATGTTTGCAAGTAAACTGTGCTCTAAAATACGATAAAGACATAGAAAAACGACAAAATCCATTCATCAAAACCTGTGTTTGTTTCTAAGGGCCGGCGCACATACGGCGGAGTGCAGCGCTTAGCATTTTTCACTGTCAAACTATTATCGACATTGTCCTTATTGAAATAATATCCAATATACGCCGACCCTTACTTTAAATCTTCAACCTGTTTTGAAAGCAGGAGTACCTTGCTAAAGTTCGGTTAATCAATTTTAATATCTTATTTCAGTATCCTATCTAATAGTCCACAGTTTTCAGCAAAACGTTTAATTATACCCTAAGTACTTAGCAAAAATTACAAAGTAGCAACATAACAGTCTCTACAGGTACTTTTACGACAATTTCGGTGCCGAAAATCCAATTAAATGTTACCTCCGCGGAGACCTTTGTGGGGGATTAGGACGTCAAATATACGGAATGAATACATATTTTATGTCGTCGAAATAAAAAGAGACCTCTAAAGGAAGTGTCTTACCAGAGTCAGAATAAGGATTGCTATTTTGGGGCAACTGACATAAAACGCACGTAGGATTAATTTCAAATATAAAACCATAACTTTATCAGTCACTTACATTATTCTATCGAAGGTCCACAATGAACGACATAAACAGAAAATGATCTAAACCGATGGCAATATAATTTCATCACAAATTTGGTGCTGGCTCTATTTTGCGAGCTTTTTTTAAAAATCATAAAAAATTTAGATATTTCTTACGGTCCCATTCTGAGAGAAGGGTTTTTGGCCCTTTTGCCCTACGCCTAGCAACAGCTAAAGAAAATGCCACATCAGTATTCTGCTCACCATTCGGGAGGAAACAAATTCCCAAAATTGAATTTTACGAAACGAGTTGAATACGACACGGGGTACACAAACTCTGTGGAGAAACGAGATTTTATCATTTCGACAATGACTTTGTTCTTGTTTGAGTGTTGTGGGTTAGGCCTGAGTACAACTCTTATATGTAGTGGCACTCTTTGAATTGACTTTGATCCAGTAAGCGGTAGTTTAGGGAAGCTTTATTTTATTAACTCTGAACGTAGATGTATCAGGCAGGTGGGCGGTGAGAGTACAGTTGTATAACTTTTTTAGTTTCACCGTTCTTAATGTAACATAGTTCCTGTATGTAGGTACTTTGTTCTTATTATTTATATTTTTTTTTATTACAGCATAAGCTAACTACTACAATCTATATATAGGTATATTACAAAATTTACAAAAATAAACAATTGGGCCACCCATAGACCGTTGCAAACGATCTATAGGTAGCTCAACTGCTCCAACTCGATACCTGATGGCAGCGTATTATATTATATATATTATATTTATAAAATATATATATAAATTTGTATTATATTTATAAATTAAATTCAAAATTATTAATTACATTGAATTTTTGAATTTAACATAAATAATATTTCACAAGACGAGTAAGTCGCTGATAATAATAGTACTGCATAATCATGATTACGTACGACCAAACCAGTGTTACAATACGCATTGAGTTACAAAGGCCAGTGCAGCAGTATACCTATTAAATGGTACATGGCGCACTTGAAATCCTTTCACCACACTGCTTCGTAAGAACTAGTGACACGATAAGAAGAAGATAGAAGAAAGGTACATTGAATATTATATTCTTTGTTATTACTGCTATTGTATAGCTTTTCATTTCAATGAGTATTTTATTTTGTAGTCAGTCTTGAAATTCATTTAATTTTTGGTAGGTATACCAGGTAGTGGTTTGTATTGTAAGTTTATAATAAATCCGTAACAAAGATTTAATTACTGCAAAAAATTATAATTCAAAAAATGTTTTTCTCAACAGTATCTTTACTTGATTTTATTTAAATAATTAAGAAAAGAAGTGCATCTCTTACCACATACCTAGTCGAAAAAAAGAGGATCAGAAATATAACGAGTCATTAAACTAAGAACGGAAGCAGTTCTTAAACTTTGCGACCCAAAAACCCAAGAGATAAATGGAGACGTGCATCAATAAAGTTCCGTGAAGTTTCATATCTTGAATGCAAAGATTCGCTTTGCTTGCACAGCGGCTGTGCACTCACCAAGTATGATATTGATGGCACTTCTTTAGATATTGGAAACATTTTTATACGTACTAGTATATCAATATCAATATTTTAGTACTTATAATGAAATCTATGTGTGCCAAAAACACGTGCTTAGCGGTGACGGAAAACACCGCTAGAAAACCGGCGTGTCCTATAACCTAAAAATTTCTAAAACATGTGTCAAGTGCCCGAAAGGAGGCTCTTCGAGACGCATTTGAAATCCTTGCACCATACTGGTTCGAACAAATTAGTGACACGATAAGAAGAAGATGAAGTATAATCTTTGGACATTTCACACAAACCTAATGCCGAGCTTGTATTATCGAAACCAGTTATATGATAAAATACTTACATACCTTTTTAGTTTTATACATCTATATACCTACACAGAAAATAACCCAGACTCTGAACAAATAACAAACATCTATCCGTTCTCGTCTGCCAATATTTATCGCATCTATAATAATAAGTTGATTTTTAGATCTTAGCTCCTAAAATATCTACTAATAAGAACATGGTCTCTATAATAATAATTTTATTTATAAAAGGTTTAGCAATAGAACACAATAAAATTCATTAAAATAAAGGGAAGTTTTTTTCTCATAAATCCTTACGAATAAAATTTAGTTTAAACAAACAAGTATAAACAATCTCTGAAGAAATTTGTAAGTCAATTGTTGATTTTTAACAAAAAGCGAAAGGGCTAACACGTCTGGAAACATTAATGATGAGATTCATTTGAATCACATTTGACTCTGAGTATCTAGATAAGAACAAAAATTGCTGAATAAGATTTGCAATTTATAAGTTTAAGCCCGTGGAATGAGTTGGTAGGATAAGTTGGTGGGGTATTAAATTCTAGGTCTTTGTGCAATTTGACAACTGCAGCTACAAAGATATTCTCGAATACCCAGTCATTTGAGCTTAGCTCTTGGATACCTCTCCTAACGAGATATCTTTTGTCTTGTCGATTTATATAACTTTATCTTAGAATCCTTTCACGATGTTTTCCTGCACAAAAAAAGAAAATCTCTTGTTATCTTAATCGAAACTAAATTAGATAAGGAATATGTGGTTGATCTCTCGCCTCAACGTATAACGCGCGGACCGACATTTTAACATGTCCTCCAAAGCACGAAAGCGCTCAGTTGTAAATGCCACTTACGGTCATCTATTCATAAGGTGACCTTTCCGAACGTCCAAGAGCACTTAAACCTATTAAAATTTAATAAGTAGTGTGAGTAACTTATTGAAAATGTTCCGTGAATAAGCAACGCAATTTCCTATTGTTTTTTTTTAAATAATATTTTTTTTATACCTTAATTTAGCTTTGTAAGACTTTTTTTCAAGCATTTTTTTGTGGATATTATCAAAAAGGAAACTGCTGAACTGAAATAGTGAAAAAAGTAACTTTATTGGCACTTTAGCATACAATCGGGTTAGCAAATTGATATTCACCCGGTTCACGCGGTTGTGCGGTGAAATATAAACGTCCTAAACCGGTATGTATTGGCTATACTTTAATTTCATTTTCACAGTGTGTGTTTGTACCACTTACCTATACTAAAGCTGTACTTTCTTAGATTTAAAGATTTATAACTTTAACGCGAAACCATGACTATGCAAATTTGCAAAAAATTGAATCTCATTAAATATACCTACATACTATACTCTCGGATTATAGTATGTGGGTATATTTGATACAAAAATAATCTTTAAATTTGATACAAAAATAATCTTTAAAATCAGAAAGGACGGGACCTAAAAATTATTTTGAAAGAGAAAGTCCTTCAGTGTCGCAACGCAGATGCACATTAGATTCTCAAAATCAAGTTTTCAGTTTCTTGACTCTCTTGGTGTGAATTAATTAATAAGTTTTGTGCTTTAAATGCGCAGGATAAAATCAAGTTTCTTAGACTCGTGTCATTATTTGTATTCAAATAGATTTTAGTGCTACACAAAATAGAAAATAGAAATAGTGGTAAACAAATTTTAATTAGAAACATTCTAATTGAAATATAAAAAAAGAAAATTTCAGTGAATTATTTGTTTGAATAAAGTAATTTATACACATTTAATAAATAAAGATTAAACTGCGTTGATATAATTACCATTACCAAATTAAAGATTATACTTCTGATTTAAACAAAGCTTTTATAAATAAAAACCTCATTCTTCTTTCTTCTTATTTTGATTTGATTGCAAAAATATAAAAGAAAACTATAACATAATTAAAATTTGTCAAAAACATAAAAAAAAATTAAGGCTATAAATACAATATTCGTAGATGCCAAAATTTTAATTACTTAACACTAAACGGCGAAAGTAATTAGTAAAATTAAAGCACGTAGGTGAGCTTATGGCCTTAAAAGTTATATTAGAAAGAGCACTTTGTCATGTCAGGCTTTTAACAGGCCCTTTAATTTCTCTTTGTGCAGTAAATTAAGACATTAAATCGTTTATGTCAAAGTATAATGAGAGAAGTAAATGAATCTTGCCTTCGTGTGTTACACGCGTATAGGTACCTATAAGATGACAATGATGGAGCCGCGGTTTCTGTAATTTTGATTCTAAAAGTAGATGTTTTTTTAATTATTTGGTTAAGGGGAATCCTCAAATCCGAATTCCATACAAAATGTTTCGGACAAATACTCAAAAAGTACGCCGTATTATAGTAATTTTTTCACACTATTCACTATTCGTTTCGTCCATGTTTATTGATTTCGTCAACAAAAAAAGTGAAACTTTAATATAGATTTTATACGTGTTTTAAAATTAACCCTTCTAACTTAAAAACACGTATAAAATCTAAATTAAAGTATGGAAACCTTTCACTTTTTTTGTTGACGAAATCAAAAAACATGGATGATACGAATAGTGTGAAGAAATTAATATAATACGACGTACTTTTTGAGAATTTGTCCGAAACATTTTGTATGGAATTCGGATTTGAGGATTACCCTTAATACCGATGAAAGAAAGTGTACCAACCTGCTGTATGAAGCCGAACTCTACTTTTTAACAGCACCTAAAAACTGTAGAAAATACGGTACCATAAATGATATGGTACCTTGTAAAAAGGCACTTTACCGTAGGGTGGCGGCGTCCCTGCAGGGTGCCGTCTAGATAGGTACCGACACAATGTCAGATATTAACCCCGTAATGCAGTAATGGGTAAACATTACTGTGTTCAGGTTTGAAGGGCACTGTAGCAAATAAATATGGGACGAGACTAACTAAGCGCTCTCTTGGGTTAGCAACTATATATACTATCTTATACTATCAATATCACAATTATTGTGATATATGCTAACCCTTATTTCTTAGGTATATGATCTTGTCATATGCAAAGTAATATGTATGTACCTCTGTATAGTCAAATCTATTTTAACTCGCACCAAAATACAAAAGCATTGGGTTTGCAGCACTTGTATCAGACTGGCTCGTTTCCTAGATTCAATTTTAAAAATTTGTTCTTCTTGCGACTCGCATCCTGAATATCAATGCAGTAGAGTTATGAGTCGCGTTGTCTCGCCTTCAAAAATATCTTGCTTACCATTCAAAACTAATGCCTAGATCACACGTACCGAGTACTCGGCCGAGACAGTGGTCTCGGCCGAGTACTCGGTACGTGTGATCTAGGCATTAGAATGATTATATTTATGTTCTATTAGCTGACGCTCGCAACTTCGTACATATTTTTTCTTCTTATTGCAACTAGTTCTTTCGAACCAGTGTGGTGAAAGGATTTCAAAATGCGCCTCGAAGAGGCTCCTTTCGTGTACTTGACACATGTTTTCGAACTTTTAGGTTCTATATGACATGCCGGTTTCCTCACGATGTTTTCCTTCACCGTTAGCACGTATTTTAAATGCACACATAGATCTTTTTTAGAACAGAAAACTCCATTGGTGTACGACCGAGTTCGAACTCACGACCGAACGATCAAAAGTCGCGGAACCTCCCACTCGGCCAACATGGCTATACTTACCTATGTAAAACGGCGTTATTCGCTTTACTGCAGATCAACGCAAACATAGGTACGTATCGAATTTATCGACTCAGTAATACATTATTGGAGTGGCACTCACACATCGCGAGCGGAAATTGAATGCGAACTATCGACGTGGACTGACAGAACTTGACGTGCACTAGTACATGCCACTGACTATCTGGGGCCCTACCACTAAGTAAAATTCAAATATCGATTCAGGTTTAAATAGCACTTGTATTTGCAAAAAAAAGGTAATCAGTATTATCCGTCATTTGGTTTCCATAGTACAAGCTCTGCTTATCTAAGCATCCATTTATTTTTACACGACGCCATCTAGCACCTTGATGGCGTCGTGTGAAAAAAACAAATAACTTTTAAAACAAAATCCAAACTTGGATATGTGAACGTAAAATCGCGTCAAAAACCAAGAATTACGGCCGTATAGTCAAATTCGTTTAATTTCTTTAAATTCCTCCTAATCTGAAATCGCAACCGCGCTAGTATCGTATTTAAGAGTGCCAAATCTCACGGAATTAGACTGAAACAGAATTTATGATTGGGTCCATAATCATAAAAACAGAAATATTCACAGTCGTAGGTGGTATTGGCACATATAAAACATCACATCATCCAAAAACCGAGAACAAACATTTTTGTGTCACTCACACAAATATTCAGCCCGGCCGGAGATCGAACCCGGAACACCAAGCTCCGTAGGCAGGGCCACTACCAACTATGCCACGGTGCTGTGAAAAAGTCAGGGGTAGCCTTCCTGTCTGTCAGCCCGACCGACAGACCCACAAAGACAGTCATCTCGCGTCCATCAACTGGACATGTTCCAATTAGCTGCAAATTGATAGTTTTTACTTTGACAAGGTTTCACATTTGATGACTGACTTGTTAGATTGGATTTTTTCACCGCTATCTCGGTCACGCATTTGTACATTTTTGAAGATATGAATTGACTTAGTATAAATATAAAAAAGTGGATCGGTCATTTTGTCACTACAACCTCACGAAATATTTAAGCATAATTTAAATTTACCTAAATGATTAATGATGATGAGGAAAATGATTAGGATTATAACGGATTCTGTGCCTTAAATCCCTGCCAATTTGCCAGAATTCTGAATTATTCACCAATAAACACAATTAGAGACGAGATTACAAAAAAAAATAACGCAGTCAGAAAAATAAAGTTTTAGTCTTAAATAATGCTAATGTCAATTAATTTATCTAGGTGCGATTCATAAATTAAATCTCACATAATCTAAACTTATTTCATAATCAACTGTAATTAACTCTACGAACTTAGTTATAATATTTTGTAGAGGCTTTATACGATTAATTTTCGTGTTGATCGTAAATTTATATTAGCATTTAAGCAAAAATTATTGCTTTGCGTTATTAAGTAGGTACAGATAATTACTGTGACAGCGAATTAATCATTTTAGTTATTAAATTTTTTAAAATTGCATAGCTATTATTTTACATCTGAGCCATTATAAAAGCATAATTACGAGTATATGTTGACTCTGTTTTTCAGCAAACGAGTAAAAGTATTTTGGACGTGACTACGTCTAATAAATCGATGAACACCGGCTGCATGCACGAAAACGTTGACGTTATTGTCCGGTAACGCTCATTGTCCCGTTACGCTATACTCACGTAAAACTATCGTCCGTAAACCAACTTTACAGACAACCAATTTTTTTTATTGTAAATCAGACACTCCGATTATTTATTGAAGATTTTTTTTTTTTTAAATAAATCAGAGCAACTTAAGAAAGACGTGACTTAAAAAGTTAAAACTATATATCAGCAGAACCTATACCACTTCAGAGGCAATATAACACTACATTCAAAATGTTCACTTTATTACACCTAATAGACTATCACAAACTAACCAATAAGTAGAAAACTTTGCAAAACCACGTATCGAACTTGGATAAAGACTTTACAACTATCTCTAACTTCCAATAATCCTTGCAAGTCCATTGTAACCAAACTTATTGCGAAGAAAGCTAACCAGCTAACATTATTGTTAAGAACTTGCACAGATTTGGTTTCGTGTTCGAAACCTTTCGACTATTTTATTATCCAGCCAGATACGATCGATGAAACCACTCAAGAATCTTTAAGTTATTTAGCTACGGAGAAATTCGATAACCCAACTTCACTACAAATTATTTATCAGTTTTCAAAAGATCTACTAAAGTGATTTTGTAAGTTTTTTTTAATTTGTTTTGAACGTACAACCTGGGCAATTGGCTCAAATGACGTTTGTGCAAAATACAGTATGGGGTTGGATAATCTTGGTAAAGAAGAGGACGTGGCATACTTGGCGATGATGAGGTGATGATAAGGCTTCGTAATAAGAGGAAAAAGAATCCGTGTTTCTTCTTCCTCTTATTACGCCGCGGCGACTAGGGCGCCGCGCGGGGCAGCGGGGGAAGCATCAACTATCGAGCCATGTGTCAGTCAGCTGTCATATTAATTCGCCCCAGTAGTATGTACTACCTGCTTATTTTTTGGAATTTTAATGGATCTTATCTAGAAGCACCTTCAATGTACTCATTTGCGAGTAAAATCGGAACAGATTATCAAATTAGTTTTTTTACAATTTATTTTTGTTTTAACCAAATGTAGGTTAGGAAAGCACAAAACGTTTCACCCGCAATTTATGTAGTGAAATACTATTTCCAATAACTTGCATAGCAAATTCTGTTCTGAATAAATTTTCAATACACTTTCCTCTGGGGAAAGAGGGCTTTACACTTACCAAGATTTTACTTTGAAATGCATTAAGTAAAATAACTTGAGTACTCAGCCCTCCAGTATAAATTTTTAATTTTATAATGGTTCTCGATGGAGCTAGATTCAACGGTTAATTAACAGTTTTTATGGATGTCTATTGCAGTTTTTAATAATATTTATACGTATATTAATAACGATATATTTAAATCCAAAAACAGGGTGCGATAAGGTTTGTCTATCAATGTATTCGTATGGGTAGGTACTGTCCTATTTCCTACCTGAAAAATTAGCATAGCTTAATCACGAGCATGACAACACCATTTTAAACAAGGTATGTTGAAAACACAAGTAATATGAGAGTAAGCCGCGAGCCGGAGCTGAATTCTCGGCCACTATACTCGTTAAGCTTAAATTACGGAAATAGTAAAATAGTGCTTTGTGAAATTAAGCAAGTTCATAATGAATATTTATTGGTTTAATACGTACCAGCTGGGCAACGAACGGGGCAAATAGCGAATACAATCGGTACCTACTGGAAGGGAATGGCCAATACGAGCTAACTGCACTAGCTGTAAAAAAAAGGTAGAGCATCCATGAAATTGATTTTCGCTTGTTTTTTTATTGCTATTCTACTCATAACAACGACAAAAAAATATGTCATGCGGATACCGACATGTCAGAACAGAAAGAAGTTTCATTTGCATGTATTGTGACATTCACCATACCGTACTGGTATCCGCGTATAGTTCCGCCTGGTGGATTATGACAAGACTCATTTTTCGTAGTCTCAGTAGTGTAAACTTTAAAGACTGATTGAGTATGTTTTTTTTTTGTATAGATTCTTTGAAGTACTTAAAATCAAAGGATCCGATCTGTGCCTACAAAATTTTAAAAGTTCGTAGTTATAACTGGTGATGATCGATGCTCCAATAGCTTTTAATTGAATCAATGAATCGTCGATTTACGTTAAAATTATAAATTTTTAGTTGCCTCAGTCATACAGCTATCATTTTATTATAACGAAGCTTGTTAATATTGATTTTTAATTTGTAACTAAGGACCTAGGTACTAAATAATTTGTGAACGTCTCATTCATAAAGGGTGCGTTCATAGTTGGTACAGAGTACATAATTGAATATTTTTACTAAATTTTTTTCTGTAGTACAGTCTTCTTCATCGTCGTGTCGTGTTTCAACACAACTATTATAATCTTTTTGACTAGAAGGCTGCAACGTCTACGGCGTTATTCGTGCAGGTGTTTGGGCATGATGGGCACGCAAGCACATGTGGCATGGTCTGATGTTTTTCACCACAGCCACATTAAAAAAATCAAAATTATTTATTCAGAACAATTACATAAAGGAACTATGTTACAGTAGAAACGGTGAAACTACAAAAGTTATAAAACTGTGTAGCAGTCTCAACGCCCTCCTCCCGGACACATTTACGTTCTGCGTTAAAGAAAAAACATAGCTAAGAACATATATAATTAAACCTAAAAATGCAATGAATAGATCGACACGGATGCAATGAATGCATTCCGTGTCGGGTTCGTGGATGTAGTACAGTGCCTGTTATGATACTACATGGGCAGTATGAAAGAGTACTTTCAACAATCTCAAATCTCAGATAAAATGCTTCGACACCTTCAAAATTAAAATCTTTAAGAAATCAGTGTTTTAATTCCTGTAACTGAAGTGGAAAGGCTCTGTTGTACCAGGTTGGTACGTCGATGTTGTTTGATCGACTGAGTAAACAAGGCTGCTATTAACTCCTAGGAAATAACCAACAGTGAGTCGTTGCATTTCTTCGAACAATTTGTTTCAGTATCTGATTGTTTGTCCCTACTCTTCATTTAACCCCTTTTTGCAATGTGTAAAAAGGGCGTCCATTTATAATATCGAAAGCATTTAATTCATCGGACAAATTTATACGTTTATTTTACTTCTATTCATTAGACACAGTAACATTTTTTCTTATATAAGCTATGAAATATATACTATTCTTAAACCAAATTGAGTCTACATTTTGTTTCCTGTACATATTTAAGAATTAAAGGTAGGTAATAAAGGTAAGTTTATGGCGTTGAAATCTATTTATAACCAGAAAGGTACCAAAACAGTACCATATATTCTGCCACATAGCAGTAATGTGTAAGCATTACTGTGTTCCGGTTTGAAGGATATTGTATATAGTGAAATCACTGGGCTTACAGACTGATCATCAAAATGTCCCAAAGTAGACGAGAGCTATAGTTGCGTTGTACTGGCCTATGTGAATTGAAGTCCTGTGTAGCACTGTTCTGTTCATTGGCAGGCGTGATCTCTTACTATCAGGAGAGCGCCGAAATAAAATTGTGACGTTAAAATTCCGAGTATATAGGTTAACATGTTATCGATCAACGTTTGCTACCTAAAATAAATACAAAAACGGTATGTTCCTGGCGAATGTCCTCATACATTTACTAAATGTCCCAACCCCGTATTTCTTGCGGGGACATCGCAATACGTTGTTTGTTCCGGACCGTAACTTCCTTTTTATAAAATGTCTTCAGGGCTCAGGAGTTACGTTGGAGTTAAGCCGATACTTCTTAGGAGTTTCTACAACATAGCTTCCAATTTCGTAGTGTTCATAATGAGCTATTTTCTGATACTTTTCAGAACGGGCTTGGGTTTCTTTTATTCGTAGAATTGTTGTGTTATTTGTAATAATTCACATTATGAAAAAAATAACAGAAAATTCATAAAACATTGTTGACTATCATCAGTTTATATAAAAGACTTGGAACTGACTGATTGACAGACAACGTCAATCCAATCCAATCCGCTGAAGATAGAGAATTGAAATTTGGAGGGTTTGTTTGTCAAGAAATATAGGCGCGTACTAAGAAATATTTTTTTATTAATTCGTAATGCAAACGAAGCTACGGGCATCTGCTAGTCACTAATAAGTTGTCCATTTTACCCATCTAACTTTGTCAACAGTTTAATATTAAATTAATGACTTTTGTTATTGGGGGTGCCAAATACTTTTATTGCTTTGTTGCCAACAATTCCGTAATTTACGAACTTATCAATCTATAGTTAAACTCTATCACTTCATGACAAACCCGGGTACCTTTTTTTTTTTTTTTTTCCATGGGGAAATCCTCATGGATGCCCCCCGCCCTTGGGGGAGGGCGGAGGGGTATGTCGGACTCATACCGACTAAAACCCCATGGTGGCCGACCTCTGCGCGTTAGAGGGACCCTGGGATATCCGAAGAACACGTACCGGTGTCCCTCACGCACGTTGCTGTGAGGCCCATCCCAGGGAAAACCCGGATACCTAGCTCGAGCCAACTCGAAAAGCTCGGCTTGGGCGCCGCACTCGCGCCGCTGTCACTCATTTTGTAGAAACCTAAAATTCTGACTGCACAGAATTTGTGGTGTATCTATATACATTGTATATAAGCACTTACCAATCTACCCAAGTCAGTCACTACGCCTAAACTATAGGTCCCAATAATAGCCTGTAATACACTTACAGCGGACGAGATCATAATAGCCTGCGTCGTAACGTGATTTGCTCCTGCTCTATTACCTTAATGCTCCTCAACTATTTCGCCAACAAAGGAGGGATCTTAATACTAATATCGACAGTTCACGTCCACGCGTATCGAATTTGAAATACCTATTTGGCTTACAAAAGTTTATATTATGCGCGTAGAAGACAGTTCCACCCTTTGAATCCTGCTCAAAGAATATATTATTACTCGATTCCGCTAGAAGCATGAAGAATATTAAAAAAGAACTATGTTTACAAACTTATCCATTATTTTCTAGAGGTAGCTAACTTGATTTTTTAATAATATCTGGCAAAAAAGTGAAGCCTTATTAATTAACTTTATTGATTTAATATCCTATGACCTCAAGTGGTGCAGAGGGCGTCCACAGTGAGCTTCCATCACGATCTGTCTTGAGCTTCACGTTTTACTTCGCTCCAGGATTTACCGATAGTTTTGTCCTCGGACTCCACTGATCTTCGCCAAGTCGGCTTATGACGGCCACGCTCTCCCTTGCTCTGCGGGTTCCAATCTAGAGCTTGCTTTGGGATGTGGTCGTGCGCTCTCCGTAGCGATTGGACGATCCGATTGCATTTGCAACGCTTTCGCATCAATCGATGGGTGATTCGTAGCACTTCTCTGGCAGGTCAACGTGGATGATTTTGTCCGGCTAAAAGATTCCAAGAATCTGTAGGAGGCACCGGTTTATGAAAACTTGGATCTTACTCGTGAGATCGCGTAAGGTCGCGTGAGGTCTGGACTGTTACGAAAGACCGTACGCGCAAGCCAGAATTCAGTATTTGGTTCGAGTTTATATTTAATTTATGAGTATTAAGATCTAAACTTGATATCATGAAATCATTATGCGAGCAGTTCTGGCACTACGTAGGTGTGGATTAAGATATCGGTGTGAAGGAATTAAGCGAGCAGTAATCATAACCACAGAGCTATAATCCTAAGCTTTACTAAAATATAGGTAATACTTCAAATTTCTTACACGAACTAGACAAATACTTTTGGCTTTAAAGTCTCAGTTTGGCGTTGTTAATTTTATATAATCAACTCCATCATATATTTTCTAAATAAACAATGTACGAGACGCTCACCGCTCGCTCTCCTAATTGTAAGACATCACGCCTGCTCATGACCAGAACAGTGCGACGCAGGACTTTGATTCACATAGGCCGGTGCAATACTGCTAAAGCGCTCGTCCACATTGAGATTTTGATGACCAGTCGTTATTTCATTAGCTCCCTTCGAACTGGAACACATTAATGCTTACAAAATACAGTTTCGTGGCAAAACATCTGACACTGTGTTGATACCAATCTAGACGACATCCTGCAGGGGACGCCTCCGGGACGGAGTATGTAGCCTGAACCACTGCTGCTCATTATAAGGAGGAATTGAAAGGGTTTTAAATTATATCATCTTCGTTATAGTTTTCTTGATCATCTTCTTATGCAGAACTTTCTGGTTAAGCCTCGGTTAGTTTTGTCACCTTGAACTTACTGCGCTGAAAAATCGGACAAATTGGAAATATATGGGAAAAATTTAGGTACTGTAGTTGAAGTTCTCCTTAAATGTTTGTGTTCAAATGATTATTCGATTATTGTTGCCTTAAAATATTCAGATTTCTGGGCTCTCCATTCAAGTTTTATTTCTACTCTATGTGCTCAGTGGCTATTAGGGCAGTGCGGCGTGGCATAACTGCCTTAAGTGCACTTCCAAGGGCGGCTATTTAAACCGTGTTAGTAACATGATGAAGAAGAAAATAGGAAGAAGTTTTGATAAGTAACTGATCATTAAATTTTTTAGTAAAAGAAGTTGTTTTCTAATTATTAGAAAACATTAATTGTTAATTTTAATATTAATTTGGATATGCCAAACATCGAGCAAGGGGTAGATATTTAGGGGAGGCCTTTGTCGAACAAGGGGAAAACACAGGCTAATAAAAAAAAGAATAGGTGCAACTTAACGTTTACATAATACCTAATTGTTTTTTTTAAGGCTCCGTGGTCCGTGGTCTCATAAACGAATTTTCTATAATGTGAAAAACATATAAGCAAATACATGTGAAATTCGTAAACCCTTTGCCTGACTCAAGAATATATCAGCGGTCACAAACATTTTTACATACATCCATCGGTGGATAATAGGCATCGACTTTTCCGAAGTTTTAAGTTCCGTTACCACAAAGAAATAAATTATTTTTCGTAGGCACGCTAGTCCACGGCCGTAACTATTACCGTCAATTACTATAAATTGTATGATTGCTGTGTGATAATTTGATAATTTGATTACAATAAAGTGTATTTAGGTATATGACGTTCCTATCAAGTAGTTAAGTTTACAAATATGTACTAATCTTGCACTTATATCAAATAAAGTGTAATCGAAGAAGATGCGAGCACTGATGACGTATATGCAGCATCAATTAACATTATGTAAACGTTTCACTGCCTCATTAGACGTCGTTAATTATAATTAAGCCAGTCACTAACACTACACCCTAACTAAAAGTGGCGTGGTATTTAACCGAGGGTGACTTTGGGCATAATAATGGATGAAAATTAATGAAACTACAGTGAAAGTGATTTTTAATTGGAAACATGTAAAAGTTGTTGCTTTCTATGGCTTTACCTGTGTGGTATCGGGATAAAAGTAATTTTATGTAAGTACTTAAATCAAAGTAGTTCAATCATTTATACAGTCATAATTTTATTTATATTTCAAATACCTTTTTTTAATCATTATGACAAGCATTTTAGATCGAGTAGATTTTTTTTTTTTGGATGGACGTTTAATGCAGTTAGCCGCAGATGCCTGTTACTGCGTCACCGGACTCTGGAGATTAGGTTGATGACAGCGATGTGAACATATAGTGCCAAATCGACCTCAAAAGCAAAATGTACAAGAACACTACATCACTCTTTTCGTAGTAGCTCGTATCATACCCTAAACAAATATACCCTGAACGAAGCTAAAGCACGACCGGTAACGTAATTTCCCAAATCGGGCGCTCAGCTCGAGTGCTCTTCAAACGCTCAGCAAAGGAGCTAACACTTGAGTGCTGCCTTTTAGGAATGCGATACAGTCGTGTCAACTGTATCTACAAAGTTGACCAGCACTAGTCAATTTTGTCGTCAATTATCCTGTGAACATGTTGCTTTTCACATGCAACTGATTTATGGCCTCTATATTTCGTTCTAATGTTTTGTTTACTTTGTTATTGTTGGTTCTTCTTCTTATCGTATCACTACTTCTTTCGACCCAGTGTGGTGAATGGATTTCAAGTGCGCCTCCAAGAGGCTTCTTTCTTGCTGGTGTCCAATAAAGTGTCTATCTTTTTAGCCGATTGCCAACGAAGGATTACGTTTTTCGCGCGTATCTTGTATGTTTGTATTTATGATGATGGGATATGAACCCGATGGGTTTAAAAAAAATCAATATGGCGGATTTTTGGAATTAATAGTAAGTAAGTCGTTAATAAATTAATTGTTTACCAAACACATCAAGTAGGGTATCAAAATGAAGGTATTTTAAAGGAAAATACCAAAATATGCATAGTTATATTTAATTTGGAATAATGAATAGACAATGAATCTATAACTATTTTGCAGTCGGGTTTTCAGTTTTTTTTAACTTTCAGAATGTTATCTATGGCAATCAGTATCTGGACTAGAACTGGGCGCATTTCCCCTAATCTTTTGAAATAAAGTTAGCGTTTTTACTAACGGTATCATTGGAAAACCAAGTAAGGCTTTTTTGTTTTTCATTCATTAAGTCTAAACTCTACTAAGACGTGAAAAAGACGCTCTAAAGAGTGTTGACTCCAAGAACTATTTTGACTGCTCAAGCCAAGTAAATGGGTTAATGAAGGGGAAAATGACGTCATCCATCTTAGTTGGATTCCTCTTAGCATCCTCTTGCTATGCCGGGCTTAATTCTCTTCATTTATGTTTTTTTATCCGCTTGAAAAACAGAGATAAAACGGATAATGAGTTTTAAAAATGAGTTATCTAAAACTTTTTCGGTAAAAGTAACTAAGTACCTTAAATGGTACTTCCCAATTTGAATAAGGAAAGATAACTTTTTTTTGTCCATACAGTTGTTATGATTCTTACGACGAATAATCTCACCATGTACTTTATTAAAACAGCTTAAAAAGAAATTATCCGGGCTAGTATGACGACACGGATGGTCGAATGGCAAGTGTATTGGACTGCCACGCCCGGTGTCGCGGGTTCGATTCCCGCTCAGGATAAACATTTGTGTGATGAACATCGGTGTTTGTCCTGAGTCTGGGTGTTTTCTATGTATTCTATGTAGGTATGTATTTACAACAAAAAAAAGTATTTAAGTAAATCAGCCATCTGGTTTCCACAGTCCCCACTCTGCTTTGTTTGGGGCTAGATGGCGTTGTGTGAAATGTCTAAAATATAGATTTTATTTATTTAGTTTCGTAATATTTATTTATGTTAACTTGGAATTAAATCTATTACTCAGACGAGCCACGTATCTTTGAAATCCATGTTCTTTTGAAAGGCGCAATCGGGACCTTTGGATCGGAACATGCGGTTTCAATTTCCCGGCCTAAATATAGGGAATCGATCACCTATCGAAATAGGAGCCCATTCATTTTAACTAACCGCCTTGAACGTGCTCGTTCTTATC
Organism: Lobophora halterata; assembly: GCA_932526365.1. Classification (NCBI taxonomy): domain Eukaryota; kingdom Metazoa; phylum Arthropoda; class Insecta; order Lepidoptera; family Geometridae; genus Lobophora; species Lobophora halterata. Next base: position 7,140,891 of record OW052002.1, read on the forward strand.
CAGGGGTGATTTCGGTAGACACCAATTGAATAGACGCTGTTCGATAATGCAAACTTACGTAATTGCCGTTTATTAAAGAAAGAGTATGAATAAGCGTACCCTATTTTCAACCACACAATCTATTAATTTCAGGTGGTGGCCAAAAACTTCATTATTTGTATTTGTATTTATTTATTAAATTAAAACGGATTATCCAATTAAATTAATTTTGAAATTTCTTACATTATTGTTTTGTCAAAATAGTATCAATAATCATAGATAGAGTCAAATAAGTCAAACAATAATTAAAAAATACAACAACATAATAGCAAAAATGAGTTATTCAATATAAATGTATCACACAATCATTCATCACGCTCACAGAACCTTAAGCATACTGACAAAATTTTCGACCATCCATCCGCAAGCAAATCAATTCAGTACTATAAATTTGAGAAAATTCCATCAATATTTTACTTAACGCTACCTCTAAATTGTTTTGTAGATTAATCTAGTTTTTCTAATAAATTTGCTCACCTTAATAAAATAACAACACTCACGGTACTCTCGAATCATAAAACTATTGGCGTAGTCGGCGAAAGTTAGTTATTACTCTCAAACTGCAGACAGTAATATACAGTAACTACTGTTATTAATCTTCTGATTAATTGAGTGGGTTTATGTTGACGTGAAGATATAGTCTCATTTATACATATATCAATATTAGCATCCCATGGTGTAAACAAAACACCAATCAATATCGTTAAAATGCTTAGTTCTACATGACTAACTGACTGACAAACTGCCTACAGGCTACAGGTTTAATTAGTGGACTTAGAGACTTGAAAATTCAAGGGTGTGTTCTTCAAGAAATGTAAGTTGTAGAATGTTTAGTGTCATCTACGAGTATTTTGAAATAAAACGGCTAAGTACGTTGCCCCGAAAATTCTATTTATTACAAATCATAACTAATGATAACTACCAAAAAAAGTTTATGAAATTTATATGTGCCTAGCGTTGGTCGACTGCCGAATGCCGAAGAACCGACAACCGTTGGAGCAGGCGGGTTCTTGAGTGGAGACCGCGTATCGGCAAGCGTGGTGTAGGGCGCCCTCCGGCCAGGTGGAGCGACGACCTACGAAAGGCAGCCGGTAAAAAGTGGATTCGGAGAGCCGAAGAACGAGCTCAGTGGCGCGTTATGGGAGAGACCTACGTCCAACACTGGGCTAAAGTGGGCTGATGATGATAATGATGTTGGTTGACTATATCTTAAAATAATTATAATCACATAAAAGTTTAGCAAAGTTGCCTTAGATGAACAGGAATACGATACGTCGTAAGAACTCGTTGTGTACTTTAATAAAACCAAAGTTAGTTATCTGAATAATCTTTTATGTCTTATGATAAATTGTCGTCTTATATTGGAACGATGAACTCGATAGTTTGCTTTGAAGGTTATTGTATTGATTTATGGATAGCTTCGTATGAATGGTTCCAATAACAATATTGGGCGAATGGAACATGAATCCAAAAAGTGTTGTAATACTAAAGCCACCCAAATACTGAAAAATCCTTTCTCTTTCAGGATAACTCATTCATAAATAAAAGTATTTGTACACGTAAAGAAAATATTATAACTACATTAAGATTTGGTAATGAAATCTTCTAATTACTTCTTAATTCGTTCAACAATAAGTGCAATATCTATGTCCCATTATTTTGGAAACATTCTAGTACCTACCTACCTAGAAGACAAACTATATAATGTTGAGTGCATAAAGTGGTTTCATTGTATTCAACATTTAAAAAAAAAGTTTTTACTTTGAAACTATCTTTTATTTAAACTCGTTGTTCTATGTCTATTTTGTAGTCTGTTTACTATGTTTTTTTAGATTTGATGTTAGTATTTTATCATAAGTTTTTGGTGTGCAATAAAATGTATCTATTCATATATATGAAACTACTTGACAATTACAGTATAACAACACCTTTGTAATATTCACTTCAGTCAATACCTAACAAGATCGTCTCTGAAGCTGTGTGTCTGGACATCCAAACGCCTACGTTTGTTATCTCAAACCCCAGCGGAGCCGCAATGGTATTTTGCATTGTCTCCGCACTCCAACTCAGGATATTATTTCATATCACAGCCACACAGGAACTAAATGTAAATAAACAAGGCTTTGTAAGTTATTTCCTTAGCAAACATGGTATTGACAGATAATTTTGTTTTCTGCTCTAATCTAATGTAGAGTTAACCCATCAACTGTTTTGAATGGAAATAAATGTTTCGATTTTCTAAATCTGGTTCAAGATACTAAACACAGAAGTAAACTCATAAAAACGGACGACCACAGATTTACTAACTTTTAATCAGAATAATTAGCGATTCATGTAACTAAATTTTAAAAGTTTTAAGAATTGTTTACAAGTAAACTAAAATTTGCCATAACTCAAGATCTTTACCAGCAGACTCCTACGATGTGGTTTTTTTTTCAAACTTACTGACGCCCGTCCCCCTGATGACCTTCATTTGCGTTGCGAATTAACAAAATTCCTTTCTTAGTACGCATTTTCAGCTCTTGACAAACACACTTTTCAAATTTCAAGTCTCTACGTATAGTAGATTTATTTAGATAGATAGAAGATCAAAAAAAAATATAGCTAATGAATACGAATATGAAACAAACATGTTGTGTCCATTAAAGCTACGGATATGATGATGAGCAAATAAAATTGCTTGTGAAGGAACTATGTAAGTATGTTTTACAGCCACTTTGGTCACCTAAGCCCAATTATTTAGTTAATTAAAGGATGCAATGAGGAAAATAAAACTACCAGTTTCGATCTCCTTTAAAATAATGAAGCGATCTTATCAGGATGGCTGGGTTTGTGGATGGTACGTGATCGGAAATTCTTCTGTTTGTATTGTGTTATTTTGTCACTCAGTATCTAACTGCTGGGGGTAAAGGATTGAGTGATAAGTACTACAAAAATGTGATGTTAATATAGTGGCTACTACACACTACTCGTTTCGTCCATGTTTTTTGATTTCGTTAACAAAAAAAGTGAAAGGTTTCATACTTTAATTTAGATTTTATACGTGTTTTTTAAGTTAGTAGGGTTAATATTAAAACACGTATAAAATCTAAATTAAAGTATGAAACCCTTAACTTTTTTTGTTGATAAAATCAAAAAACATGGACGAAACGAATAGTGTGAAGAAATTAATATAATACGGCGTACTTTTTGAGTATTTGTCCGAAACATTTTGTATGGAATTCGGATTTGAGGATTACCCTTAAGACCGTTTTATGGATAGACATTACGTAGTTACCACAGTCAGTGATGATGGTGATCAGAAGATAAATCTTTTTTTGACGTGACTACGTCTAATAAATTGATGAACGTCGCCGCCGGCTGCATGCACGAAAACGTTGACTTCATTGTCCGGTAACGCATATTGTTCCGTTACGCTGGTAGTCACGTTAAACTATCGTCCTTAAACCAACTTTACAGATAACCAATTTTTTTTCATTATAATGGTTCGCGTTTGGATATCATCTTACCTGAGGCTAAAATACAATGCAGTCTTGTGTACTGCGTGCTTTTCAATAAGATTAATGTGCTAATGTACTTTTACTTACCAAAGTTTCACAAATGTAATCTTGAAATGGCTTTTTCAAAACATAAATCGAATGTTAAAAACTTATTCAGCGTCAATTTATAACCAAATTTCTAAGACGTTTGAACTTTCTAAGCTTCTAGATCTTTTTTGTTTGAGATTTTGCCGTTGTGTTTGTAAGAGAATCAAAGTTTTGAGTTGTAGTTATTATCTTTTCAGACTTTACATTTAATTTAAAGTTATTTATTTTTTATGCAAATTTGTTATGTTTTGATCAATAACATTGAATTACAATGGAGATTTGTAGAATTCTAAAATTTGTGTTACAGATGGAAAATTGCAGTATCTATTTATTTATCAGTTGTTATATAACTAGCAGCCGCCCTTAATAATAAAAAGGACACAACCTTCTTTTGGTTCCTAATCCGTCGGTTAAGTAATTTTTGCCACCTGTGTTATTGTAACTTTGTAAACCCATCTATTTTATCCATTCCTCAATACATCCTCACTAACAGATAAGCATATTATCTGAAGGTTTCCGTAGTCTTTCACAATAATAACTAATCAAATTACTAACAACTAAAATCACTAAAATCAAATAGAACTGTTAAAATTTACACAGTGCAAAAGTCTGCAGCGGCAACGCCCCGACGATTCCATCACGGTCTATGGCCGATAACGCTAATCCGATCCAAAGTCGAGCCCGTCCGTCCGGTACATCCGTACAAAGAATTTCCATTAGCTGACAAAAATAAACCTTTCGACTGTACGAGTTACCTCTTACGCCGACACCTCTACCAAAAGGCTCTACTCAAGCGCTTCCGATTTGGCACATATTGAAATGTTATGCGTACTTTTATATTTTTTGAAGAAATTCCGACATCAGAGACGCGAGGAACATTCTTGGTCTATAAAGGGTGCATTTCCACTTACATTTACCGGCGTGGAGAGGAGTGGGCTGTGAATTGGCCAATCACAGTGCTCGAAGTAGAGTGGAAGTAGAATTTCGTGCACTGTGATTGGCCAATTCACGGTCCGCTCCTCTCCATTCCTCCCAGCTCTACGTCAGTGGAAACGTCCATATCAAATAATACAACAATTAATTTCTTGCTTCTGTTCTCAATTGGTGTGCTATTTAATATTGGGTGTTTTTTCAGTTTGACAGTGAAAAATGCTCAGCGCTCTGCCGTATGTGCGCCGGCCCTTACGCGGTTTAAGTATAGAGGGATAAAACAAAATGGTAACTTGAAGTAATTCGATGTACCTTGGAACTTCCAAGTTACATCGAATTACTTCAAGTTGGAAGGCTGTGGATCCTACGGGTGCTCTACACCGACACCGATTGACACGTCTCTTACAGTAAGTTTTCTTCAGTAAGAAAATTTATTGGAGTATTTTTTTATGCAAACAAGTGACTAGACAAGCTAGACGTTGACGATGGTAAGATGTCACACCTGCCCATGACCAAAACAGTTCTAAACCATACTTTGATTTACAAAGGCCGGTGCAACACTGCTATTATCGCTCGGCCACTTTAAGACATTTCGATGGTCAGTCTCGAAAACCCGGTAATTTCAATAGCTACAGTGCCCTTCAAACCGGAACACATTAATGCTTACACATTCCTGTCTTCATGCAGAATATCTGGTATTTTTAAGTTTAATGATTCATCAATCAATTATTTGCAACTGGAACTGACAGGAAAATCACACTCAAATTGGTGTAGCACATATAAAACATCGAGCAGTATATAGTATATAGTAAGTAAGTATGATGCAAATAAGTCCAGTTTTCGGTATGGGAATTGCTCAGTCTAAAGAACTGAAGCAAAGAACCAAGAGTTCTTTGAGAACCAAGAGAAGCAACTTGATTAAAATGAAGATAAAACAAACTGAAAAGAGTATTGAGAAACTAACAAAACAATAAAAAAACAATATTGAGCTCCAACGAAATAAACAATATCTTCGGAACTTCCGCTGTAGTTAATCCGGAAGCAATTAACTAGGTACAGAACTTAGACAAAAATGATTTTAAAATTAGTCAATTAATTTTTTTATTTTATTTCATACCCAAATGAGCCTAGGCCAAAACGCCCAAGTGTTAAATTGCAGATTACATTACACATTAATTACATAATAATAACACATGATTATACATTACAATAACATGATAATATGAGTTAAAAAACAGGAAAGCAAAAATCATTAAGAAAGTACATTAAAAATTAATAACATCAAAAATAAAAAGGACCGTATTACCGATTAATGAGCCACTATTGTACAGTCAACTTCATATGTCTCGCTGAATCCTGAAATTCACTTACGAATTTTAAACAAAAATTAAAAGTGGTTGAAAAAGATGCATGGAAAGTTCACGTCAGATAACTTTCGTGGTTGACTGTAAGTATGCAAGCTGCCGTTCCGAGATTTGGGATAATAATGGATAATCCACGGCGCTCGAAATGAAGCCAGCTAAAGATCCTTTGCCGCTTATCCAACTCGAAAATTATTTATTCATTGCTCTGTTTATGAGCGCGATTATGTTGTTACATATAAAGCAATAACGATAATGTTAAGTGCGTGTTTTGTGAATAGTCGCACGTTTTGTGGCCTACACCACAGAATTGATATTAGTTTCTATGACAAATATTGCGGGAGGATACCTTCCTACGGTAAAATATTTTTATATGTAGGATGGTAGTTTCGATATGAACCTGTGTTTACGTTGCGGGTGGAACTTAATTGGAGAATATGTGTCAATGCTACCATGATCCTTAACTTTGGCTTAAAAAGGTTCTATTATTTTCACGTGAATTTATATAATTTATACGTGCTTTATACGAGCTATGTAAGAGCTACAAAGATTTTTTTCTCTTGACTATGCTCAACGGTTTCTATGATTGTTTATCATTTTTTCGTACATTTTGGTGCCTTACTGCCGCCATATTGGATTTTTTGACATTTAAGGAAGCCTATAACACTCGCGTGACCTAGACGTATCCAACGACACCTTATTTTTCAAATCCATCAAACCGTTTTGGCTTGGTACAAAATTTATCTATTTTTAGCTAGGGCGACACATAAAGTCAGGCATAAATACATACATACACTCGAAAAACATAACTTATTTTTCTCTTCCCCGAAATACATAACTCTCCTTCTTCGCAGTCGGGTAAAAATAAAGAGCCCAACACGTTAGAGATTTTACACTCCAAGCACGATTGCACACAGTTACTAATGATAAGTGAGCAGAGCAAACGAACAGTCCGTAGCGAGAGGAGAAGCAATAATATTGAACTCTCAAGTACCGATTCACAATATCTACTTATTATATTCTTTTTTGTTCTTATCTTTGGGTCTGAACATTTATTACTGTCTTATTGCTTGTGGAGTGGTCGGGCCGAGGGCAGAAGTCAACAAGGGGTTATTATGTTGAGACTGGCGAAAAATGAACGAGAAAGATTTTGCATTCTGCATTTGCGGGAACATTTTTAAAAGTTGAAGTCTTGGAAATTAATTCCGGGATGAAGAGGAAAATGTTGGTTGGGATTCTGACTCAATATTTTATGAACGGAAGACGTTACTCAACTCAGCCTAGTAATAGATTGGTCAATTGAATTACAATGGGCCTCGAAGTAGTGCAGACCTTCTATTCATACGAATAAAATTGATGGTAAGAAGTGGAAACTTTACAGCTGCGGAAATGGAATTATTTATATGACTCATACATTGATTGATTTTCGAAGATAAGAAGGAATGGAAATGGTACTACTATCTGGTTGCTGGCTGGTGAGCGATTCAGTAACAGATTTTTTTACTCGTGTTTTAACTGCTATAGTTATGAAGAGGCAGTGTGCAAAGTTCGTTCAAAGTAGGCAAACTAAGAACATAGATACATGTTCTAGATAAAAGGGGTAACATAAATGCTGAAACAGCTATAAATTAATACTAAATTTTTACAGCATGTTGGAACAAAATTTTCTTATATCATTTTGAAATATCGATAGCAGAGTATATTTCTTACATCGCTAAATTTCACCTCTTTAAATCACTTAGCAGTCCTATCTGTCCCACTGATAGGCAAAGCGCTCCCCAACTCTTTTCACCAGCAGTAGGAAATAATGGGCTAATTGAAAAAATGTGAACCACTTAAACTTTTTCTTTTATCCAATCTTAACAAACAAATACCCTTATAAGTACAACACGAGGCAAAACAAGAACAAGGGAATCGGTAAAGGAACAAAATAATACAAGCCTATTTCTCGGGTTAAAAAGTATTGCGGGAAAAAGAATCCTTGGTGTTATGGCATAATGCGTATAAAGGTAGGTACATTCGGATTTATGTAGAGGCCTCTCGGTTGGTTTATGATGACAATGGAGCCCCGAACCGCCGCCAGCGCCACCTCATTTCCTCACTGAAAGTTATAAAAAAACATATTGAAAATGAGATCCCCGCTGTGGAACCCACCAAATGTGATCTTGTTTTGTGATTTGCTTGTTTTTATGTAAAGAGAATAAACGTATTTTAGAGAAACACCTCTGAGTTGTGTGGGTGGAATTTTATCATTATGTTAGGTGTTTTATTGGTTGAGAATTTCGGTTACGAGGAAAGTTCAAACATAATATTATTTTAGTTAGAATCAAGTCAAGTAAACATGGTTTACCAACACACCCGTACCATGTTAGGTTTACTCAGAATTGTATGCAACTAAATTTGTTGTAAAAAGTTATTTTATTACATCATAAGCTAACTACTACAATCTATATTACAAAAATTACAAAAGGAACCACCCATAGACCGTTGCAAACGATCTATAGTTAGCTCAACTGCTCCAACTCGATACCCGATGGCAGCGTGCCGTTGCCTCTTTGTATTGCATTCTTTGGCCGAGATAGCTGCCAGACCTCTGATCACGCGTCGCTTCGACCAGACGCTATGACAAAATTTTAAAAACGCGGAAGGCTCCTATTCCCCATGTAATTCCCTATTATTTTAGTTAGAATCGTCAAGTAAACATTGTTTACCGACACACCCGTACCATGTTAGGTTAACTAAATTTGTCGTAAAACCTAGTTCATAAGTTCTATAGATGGATACTTACAATTTAAATTCTGTTTGCATGTTCATGCATTATGTCTGCAAAGTTCCAAGCAAGCACGTTCTGTATTCATCATAATTAATATAAATTACTGAGGTAGTAACATGAAAAGTCGTATAATTCAGTTAACAAGTTCGCTACTTGCGTAACTTGGTATTTAGCTGAAGCACGCTTAAACTGGATCTAATTAGAACATGTTGGGTTCTTCAAGTTTTGTTCTGATTCAGTGATAGGGACCGCAATGTTCCAAAGTATTGCTGTAAATGTTAATGTTCATTAGACACTAGCTGTTGCCCTCGTGGTATTGAAATAAGTAGCCTATGTCCTTTTCGAGCTCATAAACTATAGCTCAAAATCCTCAAATATACCTTTATACCATATCCAATGTACCAAAATGTCTCAAAGTGGACGAGCACTAATAGCAGTGTTGGCTGGCATATGTATATCAAAGTCCGATTTAGCACTGTTTTCGTCATGGGCAGGCGTGACATTTTACCCGCAGGAGAACGTCTAGTTAGTCTCGTCACTAGATTGCATAAAAAAACTTAATTTCAAGTCAATTAGTTCTGTAATCTTGGTGTGTTCGAGTGTATCTATCTATCCAGCCTCACCATTTTTGGCCTTTGTTATTAAGTAGAATTCACAGGCACTTAATTTCGTTCTAAACTTTTTATGCTCTATCACGTAAAATATAGAGTGAAATAAAATATTTACTTGACTTCTCAAGAACTGGCTGTGATAGGTTATTGTTTGATTGCGAGTAAGATGGAGTGGATCAAAGTTAAAGGCACATATTGTGGTCTTAGCCACTGTGCGCAAAAATAAAGTCATAATTGTTTTCTTCTTATTATCTCAATTCAAAGCTATAGGTAGCAAGTATGAGCAGAGCTATGTCTATTGATGTTTAATTTCTGTCCCAATTAAAAATTTAATCTGTACTTGTTAGCCAGTCCTTTTTTACTAGAACTACCAGTATACGTTAAAATAGTATGTTAAAAATAATATCGACAATACTAATTTCAAATTCTAGTAAAAAAGCTCTCGCTAACAACTACGAATTGTATCCCAATTAACAACGCAACGAGTTAAAAAGAGTAGAGTAGGACAAAGCTCTACGCTTTATCTATGTAAAGGCAAGTTGTTTTCGAGGGCCACTGTACGGAAAAGATTGTCTTGTCAAGCGCGGGCGGGCTCAGTGCGACGGGCCCGTCGGATCTGGGCGGACGCTACGCAAACGCTCCGTAGCTGTCTCTACGACAACTCTACGAACTCGATACGCTTCTAATTATCTTGTAAATAATTGTACTTAATCGGATTTTTCTGTGAATGGAAACGTTTGAGTGGACACTCGTTGAGTCGTAAGTATTTCGCAACTTATTTTTAATTCAAATTCAGTTATTTAGTTTTTGAAAAAAAAAACAGAAATAAACTAAATTGTAGATTGATTTGTTTTTTTTTATTATTTTATTTTAATTTATACTTTTCATAACGTACGTTTTATAGAATATTGTTATTTTTAAGCCGTTTTCTCTAATCAAACCACTCAATTTATCATCTCCGAGATACAAAGCCTGCCTAAATAGTCCTTCAGGTATTCTGTCCTCGTCCGCGATCGTGTCAAAGACAGAATAACAAAGAAAATTGCGTCAATGATGTCTACGTGGGCCCTCGATTTATTCAACGTCCTTTGTTTTCTATCTATGAGTCTTTGCCAAAATCGCTTACGAAGATAAAAGGGAAAATAATTAGGACCAGTAATGTGGAGCGTTGGAAGGCCTTACGTTTTCTTTGTGCGTTTAAACTGATTTTCGTTATTTTATATCGTCCATGGATTTTTGTCCCAGGTTTAAAATTATTTTCGTTATTTTAAATATTCCATGGATTTTTGTCCCAAGTTTAAAATTATTTTCGTTATTTTAAATAGTCTATGGAGTTTTGTCCAATGGATAAAATGGTTTTCGTTATTTTAAATAGTCCATGGATTCTTGTTAAAAAAGACTAAAGTGATGAATAGATATTTTTTAAGTGATGAGCAGATATTTTTTCTATCTCATTACTTAAGGCACTATATATGTATGTAAATATTTGTTTTTTTTTCAATGTGTGTAAAACAAGAGACGAAATAAATACTAAAAATTCTAGTGGTTAAATTTCGAGTGGCTAAGTTTTGTTGGTCAACATAATTCGATCAAATCAATCAATAAAAAACCTATTGCGTACTCATGTGAGTTATTATACGCGTGCTAATAACCTACAATTAACAAAAAACGCAGTAATTTCTTATAGTCGTTCAAATAAGATTGTATTCATCATTAACTCAAAAATAAAAAACTTGCAACCAGAAAACTTTATAACAAGAAACCGGAATTGATCATTGGTCTCTATTTACCAACCAAACAAGCGTTCTACTTAACAGTTACAATACAAACGGAGAACTTTTCAAAATCCCTCTAATTAGCCAGTGTACCCTAAATAAATAATTTGCAGAGTAACCATTTAGAAAGCCTTAGATAAGTGGCACCATACAAAATTTGTTTTGGGCTGTATTTAACTTGATAATCTTTCTTGAAGTTGTTTTTAGTTGTTTTGTTTTTTATTTTGTAACTTTATTAAAATACTAGATACTTTAAGTAGCTTTATCTTTATCGAATTACAACGAACGACGAAGTGTGTTAGACCGCCATGCCGGTGGGTTTGATTCCCGCTTAGGACAAATATTCAGGTAATGAACATCGGTGTTTGTCCTATGTCTAGGAGGAGGCTTGTGTGTTATGTGTGGTGACTCCGTTTTCCGCAATTGGACTCGTTAGGCGGTCCTTTTTGCGTGAGAATGTTACCTGCTGGCTACGGATGTAGCCAGCCTAACTCCGTCCAGAAGCGCAGAAGATTCCTGGGCTCTTCACAGGCATCGCGGAGCGACCCCGGTTGCCCGAGGGTTTCGTGTGCTGTTACTCCCACGCATTCCAGGATTACGTGGGCAACTGATTCTTTTTCTGTTAAGCAGCCTCTGCAAAGTGGGCTGTCAGTGTTCCCAGTGTTGTAAAGATGTTTGTTCAGAAGGCAGTGTCCTGTGATCATTCCCACGATCACGCGTAAGTCTACCCTTTTTAGGTTTATCAGACGACGTGTCAGTCTCGGTGTTATGGTTGGCAGGGCCATTCTCGATTGTCGACAGTCCGCAGTGTTAGTCCAGTGGTCGTTGTGTTGTTTATGGGTGATATTCCTTATCCACGCTCGCATCTGAGAAAAGGGTAGGGGTAGGAAGGGGTGAGGCCCCGCCCTGGTGGTCTCAGATCCCCTTCTGGCTAGCTCATCTGCGGCGTCGTTTCTTAGTGATATACTGTGTCCTTTTATCCATTGTAGAGTCACCTCGTTTACTACCGATATGGCCTCTAGGGACAGATAACATTCATGTATAAGCCTCGAGCTACATGTGTAGCCTTTCAAGGCTTTTAATATTGCCATACTGTCGGAGAGGATTCTAATCTTGTGATTCCGTACGCCTCTCCGAACTATGGCGTTGGCAGCTTCTGTTATTGCTACGCACTCGCATTGGAAAATGGAACTGTGCGTGCCTAGTGTCATACTTATGTTCATATTAAGGTCAAGCGAGTGAATACTCGCTCCTGTGCCTGTTTTTGTCTTGGATCCATCAGTGTAGATACGAAGTTCGTCTATTCCTGATTGATCGCGTTTCTCTTCGTATGTCTGTATACGGTATTGTTTATGAAAGTGGTATGTCTTTGGTGTCTTGTCGCATGGTGCAGCTAAAAGTGGTTCGTTGACCATCGCACGATCTAAGATAGCCGTGTGCATGCTTTGACTGTTCCCCCACAGCCCTAGTTGTTGTAGTCTGATGGCGGCCATTGTCGCTTCCTGCTGTATAAAGAGGTCTAGTGGTGTAAGACCCAGAATGACCTCAAATGCTACTGTGGGTGTTGATTTCATACATCTTGAGATTGCTAAGCACGCTAGACGCTGGATTTTTTGTAGTTTAGATACTACTGTGCTCAACTTTGTAAGTCTTGGTGATAACCCCCATGTTTTACTAAGCATTCTTTTACATTGGAAGAAGGTGATGCAGGCTTTCTGCAGTTTGTTATCAAGATGTTTATTCCAAAGTAGTTTGCTGTCTAGTGTTACACCTAGGTACTTGACCTCATTAGTTAGTGTTAGTTCTGTATTAGACAGTTTCGGCAATCTTAGTCTGACTAAGTTCCTCTTGTTGGTAAACAGTATGAGTTCTGTTTTAGTGGGGTTGACTGAAAGCCCGTTTGTTTTACTCCAGGTTTCAATGGTCTTGAAAGCAGTGTTAATGAGGTCACATAATATGTTTTCAAAACATCCCGTGGCCAGGATTGCCAGATCATCGGCATAGCCCACAGAATAGAGACCTTTGCCGTTTAGTTTTCTAATAAGCTCGTCCACCACAATATTTCAAAGAAGTGGGGATAGTACTCCTCCTTGTGGGCATCCTCTGGCTACTATACCTCTAGTGGTTGTGTTGATAGTGAATTGTATCGCTCTATACTTCAGCATGTTGTTAATCCACTCTGCTAGCGTTGGAGGGACACCGTATCCTTCCAGTGTTTTTAATGCTCATAAAGGTGGTTTTATCAAAGGCCCCTTCAATATCTATAAAGGCGCCTAGTGTTGGTTGCTTATAGGCGAGTCCTGCACCTATGCGCGAAACCACGCTATGTAGGGCGGATTCCGTAGATTTACCCTGGCTGTAAGCATGTTGATTCTGGTGTAGTGGCTTTAAAAGGAGAATGTTCCCTCTGATCTCTCTGTCACAGATACGTTCCAGGGTTTTAAGGAAGAAGGAGACTACCTTCACCTCTCTCCATTTTTGTGGTATGTAGTGATGTGCAATGCAGGCCCTGAAGATATTGACCAGGTGATTTGCTAGTGGACTTCCACTCTATCTCAGAAGTCCCGGGAATATACCGTCGGGTCCTGCCGATTTGAAAGGTAGGAAAAGTTGATGGCCCATAGTACCGTGTCACGGTTTATAAAGTTCTGGGCTATTGTCCAGTCTTGAGTGCAAGGTTTATATTCTGTGCAGGTATCCCACTCCCGATCCATGGCAACCTTGCACCCCGGAAAGTGAGTTTCTAGTAGCAGTTCACTGGTTTCAGCGTCTGTCTTTGTATAAGTGTTATCGGGTTTTTTCAGGCACTCTGGTGATTGTATTGGTTCACTGGCTAATATGCCCTTAATCCTAGTTGTTTGGCTAGTCTTGGTAGTAGCTTTCTATACTGGAGCAGAAACGTTTCCAGGTCTCTGTTTTCCTTGTTCTGATTTTGTTCTTATAAGTGTTTTTGACTTTTGGTAGTTAGCCCAGTCTATGTCTCGTCTAGTGTTGATTGCTCTATTGAACAGCTTCCGCAATTTGCTACGTTGTCTTTGTAGGTCCGGGTTCCACCAGTGGCTTTGCGGCCTTGTTTTCGGCGTGGTAAGCGGACAGGTCTGTTTGAAGCTATTGTTTAAGATTGTCGTGATTGTGCAGACATACCGTTCGATGGCTTCAGTACGTGAGTTGTCGGCCGGCGCTTTTAGTGAGTTTAAGGCTGATTCCGCCATTTTCGCGAAAAGTGTCTTGTCAGTCTTACGTGGAATACGTCTGGGTTGTGGTGCTGGTAGTGTTGTCTGTATGTTGAAGCGGATCCATCTGTGATCTGAGCGAGGCTTCATCGGACACGTGCCAGTCAGAGATGAATTCGTAGTAGGGCAAAAATCATAATCATAATCATCATTTCAGCCTTTATAGTATTCATATTTGGATGTAGGCCTCCTCCAATCGCCTTTATTGATGGTCTAGAGTCCTCGCCATCCAATCTCGTACTGCGTGTTGTCGGATGTTGTCAACCCATTTCTTAGGTGGTCTTCCTCGCGGTCTCATGTGCTGTCGTGGTCTATTTGAATTCGCGCAATGTGTCCGGTCACCATCTCACCATCTCCACTTCCGTTCTGCTTTCAGTGTCACCACGTCTCTGAGCTTGGTTTTTGTCCTGATCCATTTATTTGGCATATGGTCTCGTAAGGAAATTCCGAATATCGCCGTTTATATCGCTCTTTGCGCTAATCTAAACTTTTCTGCAGATTGCTCCAAACGCAAAAATATCAAAGGATAATTAATTAGTACTATAATAATCAAGATGTTTGTTCTGAGTTAGCAGTTTTCCCAAACTTTATGAATGACCAGCAGCAGCGACGTCCAGTAATTATACTTGCCCATCGATTCCCAGATACCTACATGTTTACGTAGGAAAAGTTACACCATTAGAATCAGTGACCCCATCACCAAACTTTATAAGAAGCGTATTCGTATCGATTAATACATAGTTACAGCACAGAGAGTTTATTAGGACGTTTTGAAAAAAAACAATCCAATTCCAAATCCAACAGAAAATAAAATCTATTGCCACTCAGGAATTTTGGAAGAAAACGCAGTCTCGAAAAATTGTCAAATAAGATATAAGGATATTTTATTTATCATAATTATATTTGAAAAGTGAAATTAGACTTCTTCTTCTTCGTGTCACTAGTTCTTTCGAACCAGTGTGGTGAAAGGATTTCAAGTGCGCCTCGAAGAGGCTCCTTTCGTGCACTCGACACATGTTTTCGAACTTTTAAGTTCTACGACTACGTTCGACTACGTTCTACGTAGTGGCCGAGTGGATGAGGCCCTTACCTTGCGATCAGCTGGTCGCGGGTTCGAATCCCGGTGGCAATCATGCGTAAATGGGTTTTTTTCGGTCGAAAAAATCTATGTATGCATCCCACGTTCTCGCAACGGTGAAGGAAAACATCGTGAGGAAATTAGACTGTAACGTATATATCACTATTGATAAAATAGTATCGACAAACATAAGATTGTGTGTATGGGACATTACTTAAAACATCATCATAAAATACTAGAAAACACCCAGACAGACTCAGATGTTCTATGTTCACAATTGAAATGTGTTTCACTATAAAATGAAAATCGAACCCACGGGAGCGAAATGGCAATCCAACTCACCTACCACTGGATCATCCATGTCGCCCTAGTATTTGTTTTTTCACAGACATTCACGAAAAAAATTATTATATGTATTTAGATATATTTATTCAAACATTATATATATTTTCTTCTTCATAATTTTAATTTATCCATTATTATTTATATTACTGTACACGCCCCCACACTTTCCATGGCCTCTCTCTAAACTCAGAAGGTTTGCTGGAAGAAAACTCTTATTAGGGTTAAGCTCGCCTTTGTACATGTCTTTTCTTTTATGATTTGTATTCTAATTTGTTTGTGTGTACAATAAAGAATTACAGAATAACAGAAAAAAATTCGTTATTAATTTAAGCAATAGGTAAATGCCAATTTTATTCTAATTCTAATTCTAATTCGGGTAAGGGGTTGCAAGTGGTCTGCACTGACGTCCCGCTGTGGGGTGTATTGTGCATTGACCCCTTTTTGTACTAACTTTACCCCAGCCAGCCCAGCTCCCCAAAATAGCGGAGCAGGACCCTGGGTTGATGGATGGTGTGTTCCAGTTTCCCGGTAGGGTCATCCGGACCCGTATCCAGGATTTTCCTCAGCCCAGTCTTCTTTCTTGCCTCTTCTGTAGCTGTGCGCCAATTTTATTGCATGAATAGTAATTATTTTAGTCGTATCTTTGTACAACGAATATTTATTATATCCTACGAGTGTGAATCCATGATCACAAAGGCATAGTCCCTAATTATTTATATTCTTATATCAGCCGCAAATTGATATAGGGACGCAGTCTTAATAAGATGAATAATTAAGAGAGCCCGCCTCTCCGCGCAGTCATTAACGACAGTGTTGTTGTCCGAACTTATTATCGTTTAATTTATGACCACACATTACCGCTTAAGGCACCATTAAGCCACGTTGGGGAAGACTGGGTAAGCTATACAGGGTGTCTTTTTACTTTAAGATGCATTAAGCCAAAAAATGCGAAGCTTAGATTTTAGGACAGTTTGTTATTCTGGTCATTATATCAATCATGTACATAACCTGAACTTATTTAATGTTGGCATCGAACACGGCCGAGGTTGTGCTTGTTTAAGTATTATAGATTTTAACCTAAAATTGATTACCATTTTTATGCTCAAGCTTTAAAGCTTAGTAATTATCACATAATACGAAACAATACTAAGCAGGGGTGAGTTTATTATTTTTTTATCGAGGTAATTTGTTGAAACAGTAGATCTCCGATACCTACAAACCTTTCAGTAATGTGTCGAATCGAAACAAATATAATCTAAACTTCTTAAATGACTTATTTTGGCACCCTTTTATCAAGATCTAAGCGGCTCTATAATTATAAGTTCCACCCTGTATATCCCGTGGTAGCAAAGTATACCTACTGAAATTTCGTATGATGTATGTACGTATAGTAGGTCGTTTCGGCCTCACCACGTGCACTCGTTAATTTGTTTCCGTCACAGATCATAAAATGTTTACTGTTTTCTATTAGCTTCGAGAAGCTCGGGAGAATGGTAGAATAGCTCTACATACAAGTGGCCGTTAGTGAAAATGAGGGCCTAGGAGTTTTGTAGGTAGGTGTAGGAAGGTGGCTTGCTGCCTTAACTTATAAATAATTATTCAAGATCATTTTTTTTATTTAATTTATAAGTATTACTTTAGGTTTTTTTTTGTTTAAACATTATTATTTAGATATATTCTTATATTACGAGAACAAAATAAAATGTAGATAAACTTGTTTGCATGATAATGACATAGATTTCTCGTTGAAAAATAAATTGATAACAATTTATAAGCTGCTTATTAATGAACGCCTTCAAAGTCAAAATTATAAGAGAATGTACAACTAATTGCATAAATCGAGTTCATATTGAAAATTCTTCTGAGAGGTGGGTCAGACACCAGAGCTACGTTTTACACGTTCCTATTTACCATCTATTTTGCAAAAAACATACTTTACTGCTCTAGTAATAAGATCCTTTTCACAGAAAAAGCGTTCACGTGCACAAATCTAAAGCAGGTTTAGTATACTGGGCTCTAAAAGTCAGAAGTTAGATTTCAAATTCGTTTTTGGAGCGATGATGACACAGGTACAAAAAATCTATAATTATAAAGCTTATTCTGTCAGCAGTAAAGTCTTATTTAGTTTGGCATTGTTAGGAAGATTACCTAGACATGCAGACGACGATAAGCGTCGAGTCATTATAGAGGTTGTCGTAGACCCTCAAAATATAAACATCGTCCAGCTGTCGCAGATAAGCGAGGAGCGTAGAGAGCTTTTGGCCTAATGGCAGATTACTTCAGTCAAATGTGTTGCGTGCTCGCCCTCCGTGATGCCATGACTTATTGAATAGAAATTTCCCACGATCTGATAAAGGTACAAGAAAGTTTCCATTGGATTTTTTTTTCGTTCCGGACAAAATTATGGTTTTTCTGTTGGTAGCATCTTTTGTTGGGTAGGTAAGAAGACACAATAGCTAATTTTTTTACTCCCTACCTACCCAATATTTATTGCTCACGCTTTACAAAAATGTGTTTTAACAAAATTATACAATATTTTTTAAAATAATGTATTACATCATTTATTAAATAAAAATAATTGATAAGCCATGTGCTTTTATTATTTTTACCATTACTTATGAAGGAACAATACCTTCTCAATCAAAAATAAGTCTTCAGTCTTCACACAACAAAAAAAAATTACAAACTTTGGTACTGAATTTCATCAAGGAGACTTTTGTTTCTCAACTCAAGGTTTTGTCTTATAATTAGGTTGGTCTTGTGAATACTGGAGGTTCATCCGTAGTGTCTGGGTAATTAACAGCTCGAGATAGGAAATACTTATACATATAAACCGGTGCGAGTTGGTGTAGCTGTTGAGTAGGATTTTGCAATACGTCCTCTCGAAGTGGCGCAATGAATTTTACATACCGCTTGCACGTAATCAACGCTGAATTGTTTAATTTTAGGATTCGGTTTCACGGAGTTGAGCTTTTCTCACAATTAGAGGTGCTTGAATACCTTGATGAAATCAAGTATGCATACGTGCATAATCAGCCCTCACTGTTTCCGATGGAATACTGTAGAATTTTCAAAAATCCTGAATGAACGTGTTTTATTTCACCAGTTATACAATATTGGTGAATGGTAGCTGTAAATTGAATGGTTGAAAGATAACTTTTTTATTGTTTTTAAACGTATATTGTATTTGAATTTCACCAAAATATATAAATACTGTTATGTTATCTATCCTACGAATATTCTAAAGCAAAAATTGTGATTAAAATTAACAGAATATAGGGATAATTGCTCGATAATTACGCTGAAACAATTGATTGAGCTGATTTCGTTTGGGTCATTTTAATGAGCAGACGAATCCAACAACATCTCATTTATCAAAATCCGTTCACCCGTTTAGCCTGCAGGGTGGCGCACTCATACAAACATTTATAGGTACATACACTCGAAAAACATAACCCTCCTTCTTCGTCGGGTAAATATAGAGAAAGGACAGTAACTCAGAGTTGATAAAATATATCTAAGACCCATCTCCCCTTATACGAAGAATAAGTATGATTTAATTCCTTGTCATTCTCAGATTATTCTACGCCACCCCATGAAAATTTAAGATCAAAAAATAATAACACGAAAATGATAACGCTCAATTCAGATTTAACTATGTGATAAAATTCTCTCATAACAGTCATGCATAAATATTTTCAGGTTGTTAAATTTGATTTTTATTTTTATGGCAACAACAAAACAGTCCATGCCCAAATTTAAATTTTTGCTCAGCCGAGGAAAAGAATATATAATAATGTTACCATGCCGAGGGTCTAACACTTCTGGCGTCAGGCGATGTTTTTATTACTGAGGAGTTTTTTTATAAATCTAAATTTAATTTAAAAATAAAATCGTTGAGGTATAAAGTAAACCAGTATTGAAACTATCACCTTAGTCTCGTTGTTAGTATTTGTTGAAAAATTACAATACTACCTAATACATTTGAGTTTTAGCTGCCACCAATACACAACCCTGCGTTACCACTTAAAAAAAGATTTACCCTTGCAAGGCACTGCACAGTCTGAACACTCAAGAGGAAACCCCGTATGAAACGTAATATAACAAGTAGGTACATAAGTGTCAAATTAAAATCAAGTGTGCATTATAAGTGAGCGAATCTTTTGAATATTCATGAGCAACAAAGTTCTGAAGCGTGAGACCGGCGCTGATAAAATACATCTAGTATATTCAACATCGCATCGCGCTCGCATGAATATGTAGTCATGAGTGACAACAGGGCTTTTGGGAATGACTATCAAAATGTCTGGACAAGCGTTATAGCAGTGATTCTCAGGCCTATGTGAATCAAAGTCCTTTGTGGCATTGCTCCATGCCATGTCATAGGCAGGCGCGATCTCTTATCATATGGAGCTCGTCTCGTCACCTTGAGAACATTAAAAAATACGTAATATGTGAATCAAAGTCCTTTGTGGCATTGCTCCATGCCATGTCATAGGCAGGCGCGATCTCTTATCATATGGAGCTCGTCTCGTCACCTTGAGAACATTAAAAAATACGTAATATGTGAATCAAAGTCCTTTGTGGCATTGCTCCATGCCATGTCATAGGCAGGCGCGATCTCTTATCATATGGAGCTCGTCTCGTCACCTTGAGAACATTAAAAAATACGTAATATGTGAATCAAAGTCCTTTGTGGCATTGCTCCATGCCATGTCATAGGCAGGCGCGATCTCTTATCATATGGAGCTCGTCTCGTCACCTTGAGAACATTAAAAAATACGTAATATGTGAATCAAAGTCCTTTGTGGCATTGCTCCATGCTATGTCATAGGCAGGCGCGATCTCTTATCATATGGAGCTCGTCTCGTCACCTTGAGAACATTAAAAAATACGTAATATGTGAATCAAAGTCCTTTGTGGCATTGCTCCATGCCATGTCATAGGCAGGCGCGATCTCTTATCATATGGAGCTCGTCTCGTCACCTTGAGAACATTAAAAAATACGTAATATGTGAATCAAAGTCCTTTGTGGCATTGCTCCATGCCATGTCATAGGCAGGCGCGATCTCTTATCATATGGAGCTCGTCTCGTCACCTTGAGAACATTAAAAAATACGTAATATGTGAATCAAAGTCCTTTGTGGCATTGCTCCATGCCATGTCATAGGCAGGCGCGATCTCTTATCATATGGAGCTCGTCTCGTCACCTTGAGAACATTAAAAAAAACGTAATATGTGAACCAAAGTCCTGTGTGTTACTGTTCTGGTCATGGGCAGGTGTGATCTTTTACCATCAGGAGAGCGGTTAGTTCGTCTCGTATATTGTTAATATAAAAAAAATGTATGATGGAGTTGATTATATAAAATTAACAATGCCATACCGAGACTTAAAAGCCAAAAGTATTTGTCCGTGTTAGAAATTTCAATTATAATATTTTAGTAAAGCTTAGGATTATTGCTCTGTAGCTATTTATTAATGCTCGCTTAATTCTAAACTCTCGTCACATTGAAAACTTAAAAAAAGTCTAGTCGAGTCAAGTACGCACCTCAATCTTCGAACATCCCCAAATGACCTGATATTATAATGCAAACGATTCGAGAGATAAAAAACGCATCAAAGCGTACAATGAGGGTGAACATCTAAGTATATTCCTCATAATCCCCTACATCAAAGATACAGATAAAGCCCCACTCAAGAGCGATAGCTAAATAAAAATCAATATCAGAATCGGTTGCGAGTTTGTTCCTCACAGTCCATTTGCTTGGAACGTAGTGCTTTTACAAAGGGATTTCTCAGGCCCTTATTTCGAGATCCTTTAGGGCCACACTTGAGGAACGAGGAGCCTTTAGGGTCCCGCTTCCGCCCTTCCAAGAAATGCCCGAGATAAGAGACGTTTTGGCGCCATTCATGTTTATGGTGGGGCAAATGGTCCTAGAATACTACGTACTTATTTTAAAGAAGAAGATACTAAGCTTATTGCAATAATATTTGTAGATATGTGGTATTGAATTTGAAAAAGTCGTGCGCACTCATGATTTACTCTACATAACGTCCTTCGTAATATAATACAAAATTGCAAATTCAACTAATGTTATTATTTCTGTTACTGCTCGGCATTCTGACGACATGATATACATACACAGTATGATGATAAACCCTAATATTGTGGATAAACATGTTAGTATTTTAATTTAAAGAACTGAACAATCTTTTAATTATTCATAGGATTAGTCTTTATTTGGAAGCAAGGGACGATATTACTTTATTTTACAAAATGTAGTCGCCGTAAAATTTTATGAGGACAGTTTTGTTAGGGGTCGCTAAGGAAATCATTAACAATCTACCTACACCACAGCTTAACACTAGTTAGTACTAGCGTCTACGGTACCGAATTTGTATATTTACGTCCGAACCGTTGATTTCAATTACTTGCCTAACTGCTTATTGTACTTTCTCTTTATTATTATTAGGGGAATCTCCTTTGATTTCCTTTATATAAAATTTGATAGAATTCATTGAGTTAACCTTAGCTAGTTATATAAAAGTCTATAGGAAGACGGTTTATTTACATTAATTCAATTAAAAAAGTTAAAAGGGCAGGTATTTGGAACCAAACATTAAGATAAATAAAAATCCCACAAGGCAAACTTCGGCAAACGACGGAAAAAATAAAATAACAAATACTTCTATCTTGTCGCAAGAAGTAATAATTATAATAAATGCCAAATAATACTAAAATATTTTTAAAATTACTAATATACACCTATAACACAAGCATGTAAGAGAGGTAAAGCTAAGATGTCTTAGGATGTGGGTCAACTATACCAAAAAATCGCTTAGCGTTCTACGTGTCCAATACAATAATGGCTTTAGGATGCTGATGGGGCTGTTCATCTACCATGTTTGCAGAGGCGCGGGTCGACGGCTTTCATGCCATCATACGCAAAAAAACCGCCTCACTGCTCTGCAGAACGTGGAACAGTACCAACAGCATCCTACAAGTCATTGGGCGCAGATATGACTCGCCCATCATGCAGACTTTCAATCGAGTTTTGATCCAATAGGCTGCTCCACTATTGGATTAAAGCTCGATTGGAGGTGCTGATGATGATAGGTTTAAATTTATTTTTGTAATGTTTTAAAAATGTTTTTAAGTAATTAATTAATGTTTTTATATGGATCTACATTTAAAGTTGTCCGAAATAAATATTTTGATTTGATTTGATTTGATTAGGCCAAATCTTTTTCGTGACATTGAATATTGATAAGTATTGACTTTAATCCTAAAGCCATCATACTCTTACTCTACTCGTACCTGTAACTTGTCTCAATAAACATTGACAAGTCTATAACAAAAGTATATCGTAATATAGGTTGAACAGGATCCCGTAGTTCAGAATAGGCCGAGTTTTGTCCTCTGGGGCACTTGCCAAACAAAGTTTTTGTTTTATCAAACTGGTAATTCTCATTTTTTGTTTTATTGCCCTAAAGCTCAGGAGATTTATGGGCAGCCACTTTGCATTAATTTCTCATTCATTACAGACCTCTTGAATTCGATCGTATTTTTTGCGGATTGGGTGTCGATTTGGGGATTGCAGTTCTTATTTCATGATAGTGTCATTTTCATAATCAGCAAGTATCATGTCTAAATATATGAAATATAGCAAATTATCCGTATAAAAGCTAGCCACGAATAATCGACAAAATTAGTTAAAATATTAAATAATAATCACGAATATTTAGCGAATAAAAAATCTATAGCACTAACATACAAGAGTTTACTATTGCAACTTGTAAAATAGTTTACACAGTAGGGACACAGTGACAAAGGAAGAAACATCTAACATCGTTGACTTGGCCGGAAACCGCACATAGCTTAAGTGACCCAGTAATGAAGATTAATTGTAGGCGATGCGCATACACCACCCCTTCACCTAGCTAGATGGTATAATGCTTTAGGGATATACTGAATACCGCAATACGAAATGACACTGGCAGCTTATAATCTTTTTCTCAAACATGCTTGGAAATTCGAACCTTATATTGACCACCTTTTTCGAGTTAAATCTACTGTGCCAGCCTAGACTAGCTTTTTTATCTAAGATTTGAGCTTGTTGCTTTATTTTAACAAAATGTTGTTCAAGAGAAGAAAATAAGTATGAAACTTTGAGATAGGTACATGATGTGAGAAAGAGATTTTGAATCAAACTGAAATTCAAGAAGCAGTAAGAGCTGTATAAAAACTTTTTATTACCAAAATTAGATTAAGACTACGTTAAGCACTAAGTACTTAGTTTGAAACTTTAAATTTCCACGCATTTATTGAGAAAAGTACTATACAAGCCTTGGCCGCAACCAGTCATAATGGACATGGACTTACGTATGCAAGCCTCGGCTATGCCTCGGCCCACATATCACGTTTGTCCATAGATGCCTGGAATGCAGGCCGCTGCAGTAATGCTACTATTATTTATGTGTAGTAAATTTTAATAATACCTACCTACCCATTTCAAAATGTGTCATATTCAGCATTCAGCATTCCAAGAATCTTTAGCAGTCTTTTGGAGCATTTGCATATTCAAGAATGTGTCCTTTTCAGAATTCGGTTTTCGATAAAGTGTCCTTTTCAGAATGTGGCATTTAAGCCACATATGACGAAAATATAATTATAACAAAAATAACCTACTAACAAAAATACTGACCTCAATTACTAAGAGAACCGTAAATAATATATTTTTTATATATTTAAAGATTCTCTTAGATTTTAATTAATTAATTTTTTGGATACCATTCGCGTGCCCTAGCTCCTCTTTGTGAAGAGACTGAGCCTTTGCATGTTACAAACAAACAAACATTCAAATATTGGAACACACATGCGCTTCACTTTTGTGCGCAATCAATCAACGACTGGTTTAACGAAGTTTTAAATTTGTGTCCAATTTTGAGAGGTCATATTTTATTTATGTAATTGCTTGATTTGATTTTGTAGAGTCAAGGTGAATATGGTTACAATTCGAGCTTGTGAACTAATAGTTATGCGTAGGTTGAAATTTTAGTTGAAATATAAATCAATTTGTAACGGTGTCTAACGTCCTTAAGTTTATTCTCCTAAAATTGTTTTTTTATTAAAATACTCGATTTCAATAAGCATGTTAGTTTTTTTTTTGTTAAAGGATCATTTAGTCCAATCAGTTTTAGATATGAGCTTTTGAGATATGTGCTATATCTCATAATTAAACAAGAAGGGTAGCAAAACTGTTGTACTGTTGTGTAAATTTATGATAAATGAATTAATTAATTACGAACTACACACTTATTGTAATCGCGTGTAATATATTTTGATTTCATACAGATTGAGAATATACTGACAAAAGAGGCATGGGCTGGCGTCTAAAAAAAACAAAAATTCAATGGACATTTTTGGTCTTGCAAGTATTTTTAAGGTAAAAAGTAATTTGCTAATAAACTATGTTCAAAGTGATTCAGTTTTTTTTTGTGATATGCCAGAAGTTGGGCACTATTTTCAAATTTCGAACTTCGGTCCTTCATAATACTCATCGATCAAAGTATTGTGAGAAACCTTAACATAACTATTTTCCAATTTTGAATATCGTGAGGCTGTCTCTGTTTTTTAAATTTATACATCATTCCTGAAGCCCATTTTACACTCGACTTATATTTCCGCCTTCGCCTTTAGCTCGCGCTGATAAGTCTCTTATAAAAAATGGCTTGCTTCAGGCCCTTGGTTTACGAATAACTATTGATACCCATTGTTCAGAATTTAACAAGGGTATTCTGCAGCTACTATTGCACAAGGATTGCAAGCACCGTTCCTAAGCAAACGTGAATGTAAGGCAAGATCAGTTTTATTACAGTAGGCGTCATTCTGCTTATCTTGCGGATGTGTCGTGTAGTTCCCATTCCGTAGTAATCGAGTGCCGAGCCCGCGGCTAACGACACTTTGATTAGAACAAAGCATTAACACATTTCGCTTCTGGCACCGATTGAGGAAACGTTTTGATGGTGGCTGTTACGATCTTATCTTTATTGTGTCATGATAATTTGTATGTGTACAGTTCTAATTGTCTTGGTTAATGTGATTTGGTTTCATCCAGTTACGATATCACTCGTTAATCCCGCTGATCAACGAGTTCTCAACTGGAAGCTGTGTGTGACTCGTGGAATATATTACTGTAACGCTTTCTTAGGTAATAGATCCCTGGTACAAAGTGTAGGAGACGAGTCAATCATAAAACATAACAAAGTAAAGGAAATTAACTGACGTAGGCTGATATGCGAATCCCGGAACGAATGTAGGATAGGTTAGGTGGCTGGTGGAATAATGTACGAATTTAAGGCTATAAATATACAAATTAATATAAAAAAAATACTTTAGACCGCATAAAACATAATATAATCATGGTCTTGACAAAAAAATCTCATCTTTTTAAGCTTTTTGTTTCAGTGTTACTTTATTTTTTCTTTATTCAATGATTATTAGGTATACATTATTTGATTATTTGCTATTGTCAATTTCTTGAGCTGAGCATTAGATAGACATTATTACTTCTTGCACTCGGTTCAACGAAACTATGTTACCTATTTATAAATAACAAAGGGTGCTAGTTCCACTTCGTAGGGGACAATAGCCAAGACCATGTAATAGAAATACGATTGGCAAATTGCCTACCCGAAGTGTCTTCCCAAATCCAATTCATTATTTTAAGCCATAATAAATCTAATCCACTTAAAACGTTCCGCGGTGATGAATCCATTTCATTACTCCTTATAAACGCATCTACAGACCCAAAACCGATAAACCAAAACATTGTTGCGAATTTGTAGGTTCAAATCGCTCTCGACGGCTGGTGTCATCATTTATCTAAAAGCTGTTCCTCCACCATCAAATCTAAATCAAGTAGGGTGAGGTACATAAACCGACCGCCCTTGCAGTAAGATAAAATATAAAGAGAAGTTTGATTCACTCCTCCGTCACCGCACGTAGGGACACACCCCCAGCCCTCCGACCTCCGTAACGACGTCTTTATACTCGGCTATCTCTCTATTTGACTACGTCTCATATCTTCAACTGGAGAGCACTGGGTGAGGCATTATTGGAAAACTCCAACATAATTTTACAACTCAAATATTCTAGTACCGTTGTACCGAAGCTTTTTTCATTTCTCGTAATAAAAAGATCACGGAAAAACTGTTAAGAAAGTGTAGATAATTTTTATTTAAATGAAAACCATTTGCCCAAATTGCTCCTAACAGTTCCGGGCAACGTAATCTTTGTGACACTTCTAATTACTTAATCCCCTATTAAATTCTTAATTACAACGAAGCCGGCATGCGAATTGGGTTCTGAAAAAAATAATTTGAACAATCTTAGGGAATATCGTAGTGGCCTGGAGGTGGAGGTTCATCTCGAGCTTGAGATAAGCGAGAGGCGGCATCTGGCTCGGTAATTAAGCGCATCTGCCTACGTTCAATTTTGAAACGCGGTGGATGAGACTTGCCCCGCGCTTCGGGTCCATTCCGAGGGTACGAGCAAATTGCTAAACTTTCAATTAAAGAGTTGTTATTCAAACCACCCCGCGCCTCGTCGGAATTATATTTTATTTCACAACGAAAACTCTTATTGGTACTTGTTTCCTGCTCAACTTAGCTGCGGCTTTACAATTTCCTGAAAGGAAATTGCGGAATTTGTGAATAACTTGTCTATTTAAAATTTTCGTTTCGGATTATGAGTGAAGGATTAAATTTGATGATCCGTTTATTGATCTTAGATTAATAAGTTGTTATACGACTGGTTTTAAATTCTATTGTTACTTGGAGGATAAATTGGCGGGATTTTAGCAGGGGCTTTATCCTGCACGACCACTCGAACCCTCTTGGAACGCGATCACAATGAATAGTTTTTGTCTCGGAGAGAGGTCTCTTATCTCGCAACACATGACACGCTTTGTGATTTATTATTATTTAACACGTAAACTGGCATTGCTTCGTATCTTTTCACATTATCATCACTCATTTTGCTTGAGTGTATTTTTTTCTGTCTCGTGATGTCGTAATAAAACATATTTACCTAACTTTTCTATTAACCTTTTCTAGTTTGTCATATATAGTTATCTTTCATCAATTAGTAGAGCTGCTGCTGTAGACTTATAATAATAATAATTTTGTAATGTTATAAGTTCAGGTTCTATTAAAGGATGTCCCACAGTTCGCTGTGCCTCTTGGCATAGGCCTCCTCTGACCCTTTCCACTGGGTTCTGTCTTGCTATACCCTTCTCAAGTGCTGTCCAGCTGTAAGTTCCCAGTGCTGTCCAGCTGGAAGTTGTAGACTTACTAAGTCCTATTCTTTGTTACAGTGTGGATACGTGGTGAGATTCCGGCCGGATGTGCGCCCGCGACGCGAGACGGGAGCATGCTGGTGCATCTCTTGATACTCAGCACCGCGTTCGCGGCAGCCAACACCGGGAAACACGGTGAGTGTCTGATAAGATTTCTGATAAATTCATTATATTATTTGTTTTGATTTTTATTTAGACTGCAGAATAGTTTTTTAGTCAAGGCGAAGAGAAAAATGCGAATTATAAAAAAATGTATAAATGTAATGCACATGTGCATTACTAATGACATTTTTTTTTATAGAGTTATTGTATTATACGGTTTTAAGGGCATCTGTAGTACACACACTGTAGTACAGATATGACAAATCTTGAAAGCCAAGACTGCAAAAATCTCTGTAAGTAGACGAGCGCTAATAACAGTGTTACACCAGTCTTGTGATTAAAGTTTCGCGTAGTTTTATTATTTTAGATTAGCGGAAAAACATTACCATTAAAAAACGCTTGTATAATTACCTGTAAGGTTGGCCGGTAGAAAATGCTTTAGCATTAAGCCCACTTTTTGTACAATACGTTTGTTTTTGTGCAATAAAGTATGAAATAAATAAAAACACATAAAAAACTTTCTCAAGCGTAAGTTATAATTTCTGGTCAGCTAATCTAGCGTAACTTTATCCAGACAGTTTATATTGGCCATACAAGTTGAATTATAAAGTTTCATCGCATCTCAACATAAACTAATACGGACAAGGCCGATTATAACGATAATGCACTTAATTAGTTTTAGAAAGTATCAAACTGGTATTATTGAAGCGCGTTCAAAGAAAATTTCCGTTATATGGTAATATTTCATATTTTCAAATCTTCACGACTGTACTGACTGCAAAATGGTGTATTCTAAACAAATTATATAAATATATTTAGTAATAAATCCGCTTAATTTCTAAACAAAGGTTATAATTAACTTAACTTTAGTTCAACTAAACCAAAGAGTCAACGAACAGAAAACCACTCTCGTTTCAAACTTCGGCGAGTCCACACCTCCTGATGATGCCTCGTGTAGAGGCGAAACACGTGTCGTATCTTTAAACTTTGGTTTTCTGTTCGTTGACTCTTTAGTTTAGTTGAACTAAAGTTAAGTTAATTAAAACCTTTGTGTAGAAATTAAGCGGATTTATTACTAAATATATTTATATAATTTGTTGATATTTATGGATTTCCGCAAAGTAACGCCTGAATCAATTAATTATGGTGTATTCTATTTTCACTTAGTTACTACCTATACTCTCTTCAAAAAATATATCTTTATAAAACTCTGTTCAAAAAATCTATGTATGCAATAAAACACGTGCTTAACGGTGAAGGAAAACATATCGTGAGGATACCGGCATTACATAGAACCTAAAAGTTCAAAAACATGTGTAAAGTGCACGAAAGGATCCTCTTCTAGGCGCACCTGAAATCCTTTTACTACACTGGTTTAAAAGAACTAGTAACACGATAAGAAGAAGAATACTACCTATATTTAGGTACTTCTACTATTTTTTTTCTCTACCACCACCTCTACTTATAGATTGTTTTTTCAATTGCCAATCCATTTCTATTTTGTTGCTCATTGTACAAGCCAATACTTAAACCATCTTTAGAATGAGACGGCACACCCGCTGTTGTTTGCAAATAATAAGAATACAAAACTTTGCGAGTTAAAAATTTCGCGTAAAATTTGCATAAACCTTACGGAGGGCTGTTCACTTCTTTTCTACTTTATCTCATCTGCTGAAGTGTATTCCCAAACTCAATTTTATATTCGTATTTTTGTACTTATCTGATAAATGTATATTTTAATACGAATACAAGTTTATTTCACCGCATATACAACATTAGTATTTGTTTATGCGAAACCTGAAAATAATTCCTTAATATCGATAACCAAGTTCATAAAATAAATAAACCAACCCCTGTAATTTAAAAACAAATCTCTAAAAAAAATTATTTACAATTTTTTTTTTGTGATTAGAAAAAAAAAAGTAGGTATACGGGTCTCGGCTTTCGCATAAACAAAAACTAACGGTTATTTTTTTTTTGTGTAGCTTAGCGCCGTGTAGGTTGTCACACAATCGTGGATTATCTCGGTGAGTTTTAGAAAAAAGTATACATATATTATTATGGTTTCATGACTATAAAAAAATTTTGAATAAACGCATCTCGGCTTTTGCATAAACCAAAATTAATCGCACTTATATGTACTAGGATAAAGCAAAAGAAACCAAACTATTGTCAGTTAACTTAGAGCCATAATAATTGTGAATGTAAGTTATCCATGAGGTTTATGTATATTTATTGGCAAGAGAAAATGGCATTGAAGATTCTTGTATTGAAAAAGAAGAGAAAATAATGTACTGATGTAGGTACCTTTGCAGAATATACTATCTCTATAAATAGACTTGTATTAACTTGATTTGGAAGTTATGATTGGTAAAGGAAAAGTTCACTTCTAATTGGCATCTATGAGTTTGAAACTTTGTCAATTATACCCATTCCACTGAAATGAAGACGAGAAATTCCGCTAGACAAATCTAGGTAGACTGCACGTTAATAATTTTCATTGGGTTTAGATTTTCAGCTTTTTATTTATTTTATTTATTTATTTGTATTTATTTAATCACATAATACATTCATACAAAGGTCTATATAACTATGGCCCCCACACTAGACTCTAGGCCTGTGTCGTGGGAACCAGTCGTGCGATTACCAGCAATAGGCGTATTACAAAAACGACCGGACAATTTTTTTTATTTTTTATAAATATGATGCTATACATTACAAATCAATGATGATTTAATTCTTGACAGTGCGTCTAAGTACATCTTGAAGTATTTAGTATATTATCTTTAAAAACATTACTTAATTACAATTCTTCAATAATTAATTATGTACCTGAAATTTATGGTTTAACAAATTTAAATTCAAATGATTTATCCATAAATACCCAATCAACCGCAATAATGAAAGTCAAAGAATTTTTAACGTTACAAGAAATAAGGAAACAAAAAGATTTTACAAATTCAACCGCACAAAATGGCAGTGGAGTAATAGAACAATCCTATTGTTCAGACACCCGCTCGAAAAGAAAATACCTAACAGAGCATTGCCTTCGTGAACTTAGAACTGAATCCCTGGAGGTTTATGTCTTTTCGGATCAGAGGCTTACGGGGACGAGCGCCGAACTCCTTTCCCTCATAAATATTTACTTTATGAAATAACGCTTCAGGTGGCGGCTTAGCCCTACATACAGGTTGCTACCAGGTGATAACTGACAGGTTGTTTAGAAATGTTTTTTCTCTGTATAAATCAATAATGTAAACAGATCTTTCCTTTTCGTAGTTTTATTCTAGCCCTGCAGTATAGTCCAAATAGGTCTTTTAATCAAAAACATTTCATTCAAAAACTTTTAGTCAAAAACATGACAATAAGAGCAAACCAAGTTTGTAAGTCTAAGACTACGTTATATGGCAATAAGCTTGGATACTTATTAAATCAATATAATACCAACACGCATCTATAACGTTTCCCTACTGTTTTCGACTATTTATCGGAAAATTGCGAAACATCAGTAAGCACTCATTTTATTACATGAAGGCTTATGTTATACCACTAAGGTAGCGTTCAAAGGCAACGTACCAGTATATAAGTAAAGGTATACATTCACTTCTCTCGGAACCCGCACACGCACAACTGTGTAAACATTCACGACAAAAGTAAATTACGCCACAAGGGACTCATCTGCCTCATATACTTTAAACCATGGAATACATTAATTGGCCATCATGAGTCTGTGAATATCAGTTAATGCATTCACTGAGCGCTCCATTATTGTAGACTAGGAGTTTGAAATCAAAATTTATACCTAAGAAACATTTA
This sequence comes from Lobophora halterata, assembly GCA_932526365.1. Taxonomy (NCBI): domain Eukaryota; kingdom Metazoa; phylum Arthropoda; class Insecta; order Lepidoptera; family Geometridae; genus Lobophora; species Lobophora halterata. The sequence continues at coordinate 7,172,901 of OW052002.1, forward strand.
AAGATAGAGTCGGCGTTAAAAATATGCAACGCTTCATCTTGTCGTTATCGTCATGAGGAAATCAACTTGAATACCACATATTCCTACAAAACAGCTGATAATTACCAAATTTTTTTTTTAAAAAAAACCTTAAAAATCACTACGCACCGCAATTTTCAATGCAAGTCCATGAAAGCCCAAACAAAATTGACAACCGCAATTTTCAATGCGTGCTCAAACAAAATTGAGAACTTTCACAGTACGTAATTCCGCTTTACACTACTGACCACAGCGCCCGTGAATATTGATATCAATTTCCGCCGAGCTCCTGGGCTATATTGTATGGTCGTGAATACGTGCATTGGTGATGTGCTCACGAAGTCACATCCAATTACGGAAAATCGATGACGTGCGAGCCTCAACTGACGGATGAGTTTGACAACCCGTTGTTTTCAGTCATTCGGTCCGTTGTCAACGGTTATCGTTATCGACGTTCATCGGTCACAAAATTGTCTCTCTACCATTTTTAAAACGGGTATACATTGCGCGTTTTGAAACGCGCGCTTTGCTAACGCGGGTTTTGAGAACCCTGAATTCCATTGAAGCGTACACATGCAAGCGCGCGCCGCTTGTCAAGTGGCAGTGTACACTTCAATACATGCAATGTGTACCGAGCAAAAGATTTAAATTAAACATGCTTATAAATAACATAACGTATTCTTCAATAATAATATTTCAAAGAGCCTTACAGTTCTAAACAAATGTCCCTAAGCCACACACGTAAAATACTTACAGCTATCAAATGAAGGGATTTAGAAAGCAATGAATGTCACCTTTACTGAAAATTAATTGTCCAACAAAAGCTCTCTCGACAAATTCCGGACTCAGTGCACTGCCACCTGAAAACAGGAGTAATGGCGACTTATCAAAATGTCTCGTCTCAGCGCGTGTAACACATTAATTTTTACCCGACTGCCAAGGAAGGGTGGTGTTTTTGGGCGTATCTTGTATCGATGTATGTGATGACATTTCTATGTGACCTCATGTCTGCCTAACGGCTGGATAGTTTCCGACAGACAAGGTACCGTTAGATTCGTCTCAAAAACCCAAATGTCCTTAGAAAGGTTTTAAAAAAACATAATGGCAGTTTTTGGGCGCTAAATGGTAAATCGTTAATATTATTTTTTGCAGTCGGATTTTATCAGACATATTATTGGACAGAGTTAGTATCGAGCATATAACCTACTAATATAATACTTGCGTAAGTATTTGACAAAGGATGCATGGATGTTTGTCCTCAATCGAACCAAAACTACTGAACAGATTGAGCGGTAGCTGAAAAACACATAGGCTACTTTTTATGCTGATATCACGCAGGTAAAGTCTTAGGCAACAGCTAGTAATAGAGAAGATATTTTTTTTTAATCATCTGGGCACAAGCTAGCAGTTAATAGAGAAGATATTTTTTTAATCATCTGGGCAGCTGCTAGTAATAGAGAAGAAATTATTTTAATCATCTGGGCAGCTGCTAGTAATAGAGAAGATATTTTTTTAATCATCTCGGCAGCAGCTAGTAATAGAGAAGATGTTTTTTAATCATCTGGGCAGCAGCTAGTAATAGAGAAGATGTTTTTTAATCATTTGGGCAGCAGCTAGTAATTGAGAAGATATTTTTTAATCATCTGGGCAGCAGCTAGTAATAGAGAAGATATTTTTTAATCATCTGGGCAGCAGCTAGTAATAGAGAAGATATTTTTTAATCATCTGGGCAGCAGCTAGTAACAGAGAAGATATTTTTTTAATCATCTGGAGATCAATTACACTATTAGACTACTTATTCAAGTTTCAAACAAAAGTTCGGTTTTAATAACAGAGTGCTTTTCGCAACTCCAATTCCATTTTACTCATTTCTCTCGAAGCCATATCTACCGGATGCAATGCAGTATTACAATCGTGTATCGAACTAATCTAAAACACGCTCTGTATGCAGGTCGCATTGTAATGCGTTCGATTCACAGTCTTCCTCACGCTTGGATTTCCTTTGTGCATTTCAAAATTCGTGTCTAGAGAATGAAAGCTATTCTGCTACTAACTGACCACGAAAACCTCATGAATTCGGTGACCCGTGTCAACTGAGATATATGATCAAACAACTCTCCAACAAAGAACAAAGTTCTGAAACTAAAATCCGACATCACAATTTTCAAAAACTATAATGCCTATAAACCATAGTGAAATGGAAAAATGTTTTCTAATATAACAAAGCCAATTCAGACACCTTGATTTATATTATTGGGTTTTCGATGACAGATTCATCATTAATAAGGAGTAATGACCTTTTAAGTCTAATAATATACGTAACACGTCTAACTTAAATCATTTTTTATGTGATGAACTCGACAAAGTACTTTGGACTGACTTATATTGTTTTTTTATACCGATGAAGAGTTATCTCACTGTAACTCATACGAAGAGCTAAACTAGCAATTCAAAACTAGCAATCTTTATAAAAAAAATTCTATCTACTATTTTTTTTATAAAATCTATTGAAAAAATAGTTCATTAATAAAGCATGCTTCTTAATAATATTTTTTACATTTAGAAAAGAGGAGGTTCCAAAATGTTATTGTTTTTAACCTTCAACTAAATAACGAGAACTCCTAGAGGAAAAAATATATAAGAAGACCATGAACTTGACCAGCCTTCGAGATTTGAGTGGTAGGTACTTTATATGTTTCCAATAATAACATTGACTAAGGTTTCATTATGTTCAATCAGCTTATGAGAAAACCGCTTCTGTTCCACCATGTAGGTATTTTTGTGTTTACAGAGAACAAAGGAAAAGGCAGCCAATAAAGACAATGTCAATAATTACCTACTGGTACTACTGGTACTACCTAAAGGGGGGTTGTCTGTGACTCGATTGTACTCCCACCCAACTATGTCTCGGTTACACGAGCCAAGTTACTAATACCCGCTATAATCTGGTTCTCATACTTTATTAGTGACGAACAGCTATCTACAAAGAATGGTTTAGTGGAAACAAAGGATTCACTTTTTCATGGAGTAGTCTTCTATAGTAGCAAGATATGTGGATTTAGAGGCTAATCCTCAAATCCGAATTCCATACAAAATGTTTCGGGCAAATACTCAAAAATTACGCCGTTATATAGTAATTTCTTCACACTATTCGTTTTGTCCATGTTTTTTATGATTTCGGCAACAAAAAAAGTGAAAGGTTTCATACTTTAATTTAGATTTTATACGTGTTTTTAAGTTAGTAGGGTTAATTTTAAAACACGTATAAAATCTAAATTAAAGTATGAAACCTTTTACTTTTTTTGTTGACGAAATCAAATAACATGAACGAAACGAATAGTGCGAAGAAATTACTATAATACGGCGTACTTTTTGAGTATTTGTCCGAAACATTTTGTATGGAATTCGGATTTGAGGGCCGTGAGTAGTAACTACTGGGCGCTTCGAAGAGCACGTTAAATTGGTGGTCCAGACGAAAACATTACATTTCTAGTGGTCAAACTGAATAGGAGAAATTTAGCCATTTAAAAAAAAACACTAGAATTAGGGGGAAACGATAACAGTCCGGACAGTGGCGACTGTGGCGAGTAAGAAGTCCGTACAAAATGCCAATAGCCTTTGACACTTGACTGTCCAGTCCAATCCAGTCCACTGTCCTATGAACATGACCACGTGTAAACTGGACTTAAGATAAATATCAGTCGCGTGATGATCTTAGCCACTAATTAAAACTTTGAAGTGTGGGAAGACAAACCCTTAACAAATTGTGCTCGTTACATTTTGCCTTCCTTGGACCCAGGGCCGTATTTACGAAGGGGGCTCATGGCAGCACCGAACATAACTTGCCCTCTACTTATACCTATGTAGTGTCTTTGAAATATGTTGCTTATTTTTAAGGATGAATCGTATACTGAATTTTGCAATTAATTTATTGAAAAATTCTAAATTTCATAGAACAATAGATTATTGCAAGGTGTACCCCTCTGCTGGTCATATACCCTTCTTGGCCATTCACGTTAAATAAAACTATACGCCGTATTTGATAACTGTGTGCGTCTTTTAAGAATGTGTGCGAGATTATTGTAGTGTGCGTTTACATGAATACGCTTTGTTAGGCGCGTGTGTAATGCGTGTTTGCCTCGTCCCCCGTCAAAAATGGTAGAAAATTATGTTAGCAGATTCTGACGTTTGACATATTTTGCTAAATTCTCGAAGGTTCGCTAGGACGTGTGTCGGACGTATTTTTGACATTAGTTACATGTTTTATTTTTTGCGTAATGGGTGGTCCTGGCACATTTGATTTAATAATATTAATTATAATATTTTATTAATAAAATTATAATTTAATTTTTTCATTTAAGTTTAGTAGCTTGATACTACATTATATAGCACTACTTCTATTCTGTGCTGATAAAAAATCTGAATAATTTTAATGTTCCTTTAGCGCACCTTGTAGCCTAAACGTCGGTAGATTTTGATACATATAAATATAATGAACCCTAGTTAATAAGCCGGAATTCTACTGACCGTTCACATTTATTGGCTCTGAAAAAGTACCCTTCCACATCAATGAATATTACATTCAAGACAATGAATTCCTTCATCTGCAAAATATTTTTGCGGAAATATCTGGGCTTAAAAGTTGGTATATTTTCTGTAGTTGAGTTACTGCTTTTATGGGGTTGATGTGTCTTTAATGACTACCTTATATATTATAAAAAAACCTATTTTAAAAGCTTTTATTGTATCTGCTGACCCATTACTGAACGATTAATTATATCCTGACCTGCCAACAATAAAATGTAAACGAAAAAAAAAAAATACCGAAAATATGATAAATACCATAACAATACTAAAAAAGAACTAGTAACACGATAAGAAGAATTTTACAATACTTTCGTATTTTGATGTAAGTGCCTATTCAATACACTGTATTGAATGGGCACTTACATCAAAATACTGAGTACATACTCAGGTATGTACTTCATTTCTCGTGGTCACTACTACTTACATGTATCAATCTGTCAGAAGAAGATAAAACAGATACCTATGTATATGCAAAACTGAAGCACTAAGCCTTGCCTTATACATATAGGTCGCTATAATAATATAAAGATAATCCCAGAATCTAAGGAGATGATTTCTGATAAAGGCAAGGATCGGCCTGGGTTCGGCAAACAAACCCGAATGACACAGAATAAATACAAGCTACTATGACAGAAGGTTTAATCTCCATGAGGTACAAATGGCTCGTTATGTAAATTGAATCTCTTGCAAATTTGAATCACTTTCATAAGCCAATCCCCTCTGAATAAAAACAATAGAATACTCTTTTTAAGATAGCAAAGGAGAGCAATTTATTTAAATGTATTAATTAATTATAAGGTACAAAAATAGAACTCGATTTTCAGAAATGTTTCTCTCTGCTTTCATTCGTGTAATTATTAAGTTCCTCGACATTTCCTAACTGAAATTCTCAACTTCCGACAAAAAAAAGAATTAAGTAAACATAATTGATTAATAATCTCATTGGAAACCGTTAATATTTGAAATCGAAAAAACTGTACTCAAAGCTGTGTAGGCGATTTCAAGCTAAACGAGTCAACTGTCAGTAAATTTGGTCCATTCATAGCTGAAAAGAAGACTAAATGCATTTACTGCGAGATTTTCTGTCGTTTCATCAATTTCTCGGTAGCTGAGTAAAACAATGTCGTAACTATAATATTTGCTTTGTGGAGTTCAGTCGAAATTGTGGACCACTCTTTGAATCTGATATTTCTCAGAATGGTTGGCACTTATTTGCCTTTGAGCGAATGTTTTCAGCTTAGCTTTAACTTATTTCATTGTTGGGCCATCTAATATTTAGTACTACATACAGGCTGGAATCTCTATGAATACACAAACACGGCTTATTTGCATTATTCAGATGAATTATGTTAATGATGGAGGAAACCTTTACATTGTCAAAACACTTTTGAAAATTAATTTGGGCGCTTCTTAGCACATAAATTATTGATAAATAGATTTATAATCTAAACAATATATTAATAGTATTTCATTTAAGTAAACGAAATGGCGTATTTTGCGTATTTTTTTTCACTAGATAGTCGAGAACGCGTCATGCTACCGACACTCGCTAGAAAAAACGGTATTCGCGCGTATATGCGCGACACGCTTTCGAAGTTTCGAGAGTACCAATCCGCCCGTACAAGCGTGACAAAAATACACTACTTAGTCTGAAACCAAACTAAAACACTGATTAAAAGAAACCCCATTTAAAAATCCAACCTGTCACAGTCAACTTTTCGCGAAAAATTTCTCAGTCACCCTAGGAAGCTGTTGCAATGTGGCTGCAACTGCCTCAAGATGTATTAACAAGTGACAGCAATAAAATGGGAACAAAATACCGCGTCGAGTTGCACAATGACGGGCGCGACGCGGTGTCAAGTACAGAAAATTATGTCCATTCATCTAGCGCAGGGATTATGTGAAACGAGGTCGCATCTTCAGCAACTGACTTGCTCGACGACAAGTTTAAGCCCCGAACACGACATAAGCCCGCTAATTAAAATGTTAGTCGCTATTGAAAAGCGTTCTCATTTGGTTTCAATTGAATTGAGTCCTATAGGAAGTTCATCAAATGACTCTTGACTGTTGTTACACGTACCTGAGTTTCAAAAATAATGTCTTAATAATAAAATAATATTTGGGTTAGGTAAATATCATTGATATTTTTTTTAATCTTATCTAATAAAAGTTTTCGCTACTAACCTATTTCAAAAGAGGTTTGCGATAGATTCCTCAACTATAAGTTTTTTCATTAAAGCAATCAAGGGTTTACAAAAACATCGACAGCCATCTTCAATTGGACAGTTTTAGTGAGCGTAAACACCACTGAAAAGTCACAGGGAAGAAAAATACGCAATTTTGTTTACTTCGACGACATTATTTTTTTTGATAATATTTCCACGGAACCAATTTGATAGTATACCTCTCAAACAAAAAATATTATTTAAAATCGGTTCATAAACAACACTCTGTTACTTACTGTTGTAACAACAGTTCTGAAGTAACAAACATTAATAAAAATATAAATTTATAACCTCCTTTATATAAGTCGGTTGAAAATGGATAACAAAAGAGGAAAATTTGAGAAAACCGCGCAGCAGTAGATACCATTGCAGTAAATAATGAATCCAAAATGTAAAGCGTGATTAACAACTGGAGATTAAAAACAGGAAAGTTTCTTTAAAAAATTAACGCGCATTAAAAGTAAAATCGGGTATTTTGGAAAGTAGTCCGCAACAGAAGTAAGAAGAGCCCGGATAATGTCCTCTGGCACTAATTAAAACTTTCAGAACAACGAGAAAAAGGGTTGAGAAATATGGCGTTTGGTGGATAGTAATGGCGGCTGTGGCTCTACTTAATTCCTGGTTTTTCTTCCCTAGAGCGCAAATTATATATTAAAACGTCACCCTGAAGACACCACCGCCTCATATTTTATTGACACCCTTGAGTTTAACTTTGTTGGCTACTCATTGTTGCAAATTTACTGTAAAAAGGCCGTATTTTCGTTTTTATTGTGACGTTATTCCAAATGAAGTTAGGATATAAAAAACAAATGAATTCTTTTAAATTTGTTTTCTTCTATTGAGTCATGGTAGGTTCAGTGTTCTGAAGGATACTCATCCTTAGGCCTTGTTTAATAATAAATGATCTTGTCGTTTGTAAAGTTTTTAATGTTTACTATCTTTTGTCTCGCTTTCTGTCAATTTAAGAGAGTTATTTCGTAAGTAAATGGGACGGAAGTGTGTAACAGGAAGTCGCCTGTCAAAGGTACCAACTTCAGAAAAATGAAGTACCAAAAACATTTAATATGTGAATTTGGGAGCCAAGTTCAATAATAAATAGTGTAATATATTTGTGGTGTGGTTGTCGACCTCACCGACAAAAGACTTGAGATTTAAATGGGGCGTGCCAAGTTCTGTAGACATTCCTGAATCAAAATAACCTACAACAATATTTGCTATTTAATTAAATTTAATTAGTCTGATTATTTAAACAAAGAAAATAACTTATGATTTATTAAACCTCAACATTTATCTTGGGCGCAAATTTTTGGCGAATTATTTTCACCACACCACTATAATGTAAGTACTGCTACGACTAGACATACAATTTTAGTGACAAAAATATTGTAGTTATAAGATTGTAAATTAGGGTATCGATCCGTAGCAGTCGATAGACGCGGTGAAATTTAAAAAGTCTACAGGCGGCGAATTCGTAAATCCATCACTGGGTAGCTTTCTGACCTAACACATACACACAATACCTATCCTTAAGAATAGCGAAAGTCAGCGCACGCTCGTAGTTTTAGACTTTTCAATAGCAAGTCATTGTGGACAGGTTGGGAAGACTAAATTTAGAAACCAGTCATATCGTGCTCTGGTAGAGAATCCTTGAAATCAATATCTGCATTCGACTTTAGAGAATAAAATTCACGAATTCGGATAATAAGCTTAATGTATTAGATTTATTCGTACTGGATCAAAGCTATTGTATTTAGTTTGTATTTATTTTGATGCTGGCCATTAATTAGGCTTAGGGTAAAACAGGGTTAGATGCCCCAAAAGGATAGATGTCCCTGTTCTTAAAAACCTTACAAACGAATATCAAATGAAAGTAAGTTTATGTAACGTTTTTGAAAGTAAGGTTTTAGAATAAAGAGCACCTATCATTTTGGGGCATCTAACCCTGTATTACCTATGTATGTAGAAGCAAATATATGTATAATAGATTTAATATGAATAAAGGTGTTTACTTGTATATTTGAAACATGTCGAACTACGAGATGTTTCAAATATATCATAATTATTTTCTCAAGTATTACATCTGCGTGGAATATCAGCCATTGTTTTGTAAACTACAGGGAAAAAACAGTATTATCATGCACGTACCATCTAAGTTTGCGGCCAGCTATTTTTTCAACAATTTTTAGCCTCATTGAGCGTTACGCGCATGAACGGCCGAGGATATTTCCTTATATCTTCAAAAATATAGGTAAGTATGCTACCTTTTATCAATTATATCTTCAGTTATTTCGACTTTTATAATAATGTTCATCATCATATATCAATTCAATTTAGCTTTCATATTTTGGGAGTACACAAAATATGCAACAAAAATACATATTCACAATCACGTTCTCGCGACTAATTTTGACTCCCGGCAAATAAACCTGGATCCAATAACTAGACAGAATCGTTTCCAGTTTCGTCGCAATCTTTTGACTTCCTGCCGGTTCGCCATTGGAGCAATTAGACGCAGGAAGCTACCTAATGACGTATACAGAGGGGCTAGCACCATCCAAAATAACGTACCCTTGCGTGGCGAGGCTCGTTCTAGATAGTAGAGCAAGGCAGAAAAACATCGGCTCATTTTCTCCTTTATAAGAGCTTGTTCAAAACATAGTTACTTTTATTATTTTGCCAGGAATAAATAACGCAAAAACTTTGGCACTGACTATAAAAAAAATGATGGAGTTTAAGCAGCATTCAATGTAACTGTACTATTCAATAAAATATTTTGCATGTATGTTTATTGACTCATTATATACATGCTTGTAGTGAAAAATCTTGATACAGAACGGAGCTTATGTGTTTTTGCATTTCCTTTTGACGGAATAAGATAACCTAGTTCTAACACCATACAATTAAATTATAATTTTTTTAGGCATGTAGGTAAAACGATTTTGACTTAACAGTACCTACTAATTTAATATAGTTTAATATAGTTATTTATTAATTTATTGATTTGTAGAGTCAGTAGAAAAGTTACTTTACGAGCCCTTCATCGCCAGGTCAATATTTTAAAATCCCGTCTACGACTGAAGTGAAAAGACTCTAATATAGTCCGCGTGCTCAACAAACTTTGTGCTGAAAATGAAACTCTTTTTGAACCCTAGCTTATTGAAATAATTATTTCTTACGAAAAGAGATATCATTAACTAAAAATGTAGTTACAAATAGTGAAATAATATAGGTACCTGAGATAGTATGCGATGTGGATTTAATTATTTACAAAACAAATTCGATTCGTGTGCTAAAGCTCTCGGTTTCTACCATTAATTCCTTCTATTCTGTAAGAAAACCACAATTTATGAGGCAACAAAATGTTCCATCTTATTCTTAATATTGTTTCCAAATGGTAATTTTTATAAATCAGAAAACCGATTTTAGAACACAACGCAAATTGCTCAGAACTTGTTGAATATTTTCCTTATCTTTTATTTATAAGAATAATGGACTCTTCCGGCTGTTTTATGGATCTTAGAAAATGTCATCTTATAACGGCTTCCTTTGGAATGCAGTCCCAAACATTGCCCACAGGGCAAAAAAATAATATTTCCACTATTAATATTGTTCGATGTTTAAACCATCTTGAATTAACAAGGAGAATGCAGAAATGTAGTTAAATTTTTCTTATTCTGTGTTTAGCTTTGTTCTATTTATAAAAATCAGCCATGACAGTTCCTACTGATATTCAGGATTAATTATTCAATGTTCAAGTAGCGCAAGGAAAATAGCTATTGGACCTTCCATTCATTCGGTTCAGTTTTGTTTAATTTCTAATTATCGAGGTTCAGGGATGCTTGGCTTAAAATTCGAGTAGACTTCAAAAATAGAACAATACAGTTCAGCTTTGGCTTTTACTCAAAATTTTTAGGTGAATCTAAATTATTTATAATATTGGAGGTTCAGGCAAATGCTTACACTGCCCTTACTTACCCTTCAACCGTTACTAGGTAGAATTAGGTACTTACCCACTAAGTTTGCATTTTTAGGATAAACTCAAAACGGTACCAGATTTTTTTAAATATTTATATTAATAATAGTTAATTTTCAGGCGGCAACATACAAAACAAAGTAATAAGACCAAAGAGAAAAACCTTAAATGTAACATACATAATTATTTGATTTTATATAATACTGTAATTAAAATTGAGCACACCAGACCCCTAGATAATTATGTTTATTTAATACATTATGTGCTACATACAAGCTAAATATTTATGAAAAAAAACTTTCTTTTTGTTTCGCAAACACGGCCATAATAGGTACTAAGAAATATTTACAACCCCCGTAATGAAGGGAAAACAGAATACATCACCTAAGCCGTAATAAGCTGAGGCCCTTCTCTTTTATTTCAATATTCCCAAGATTATTTCGAACTTGGAGCATTATTACTTATTGCACAGTTTGGGAATAAAAATTAAACAGTTCAGGTTTTTTGTTATTTCATAGCAGACTAACAAGAGTGGCAACCAGTTTTAAGACCAACAACCTTAGTGACTTCACTTTTTCATACAACTAACAAACACAACCACATCTCCATAATACACAGGCTTAGGATACAAAATAAAGTGCGATAAAGAATCATCAATATATATAAAAGCTGACTGTCAGCGTGCATGCCCAACCGCTGAACGTAGAAACTTGAAATTAGGAGGATATATAGGACCTATTCGTCAAGAAATGTAGGCGCGTACTAAGAAACTAAATTAATTTTCTATAAGCTGTTTATAAACAAGTAGGTATAACAATCTCAATAGCCCAACTTTTAAAAACAAACATGAACATGGTAAGGTGTGTAATTATCTACGAAAACATGTCACGATTATTGGAGTGATAGATTAGTTGGGTAAGCGCGAACCTCCCGTTTTATGTCAACAGATACCTACCCCAGTCAAGGGGAGATCTTATCTTACTTATTTACACACATTCGTAGGCGCCTCCACGAATAAAGGGGTGATCAAAGTTGACATGACAGTAATAAACCTAATGCTAGGGGAAGTGAAAGATTTAATCAGAACCTTAAAAACGTAAAACATTTAATAAAATCATCGTGAAAATTGTATTACTGAAGAAGTGCGATTCTACGTCACGCGATCTCTAATGGCGTAATAAAGTTAGAAAGAAAACTTTGCAACTTGGTCCGCTCTTTTGCGTATTTATTGACATCACCAGAGTAAGAAGACCTGCGCCAAAGATTATTTTATAACTTGCAGAACAGACTCTCTCCATGCCTTTGTTACTTTTTGTAAAACAATTATTCGTGTCTTATTCATTTTCAGTGACATTACTGTGGTTGGCGGTTTTTTTTTCTTAATTTGTACTCGTATTTACAGCAGTGCTGCTTTTAGTTTTCTGAAGAATAACGTGCTTAAGGGGAATCCCTTAAGCACGTTATTCTTTTGTATGGAATTCGGATTTGAGGATTAGCCTCAAGTGGTATTTACTCGTAACCTTTAAATCTTGTCTTGGCCCACTAACCACAAAGCATTTGATGCCAAGGTCTTTGCCACACGTGATCCAATCAATTGTTGCTTTAACACTACCATTTCTTTACGTTGTTGAGGTCTAATGTGAGTGGTGTTGTTGCGAAATCTGTTGATGCTAAAGTCGTCACGTGCACCCGCTGATGAGTCTAAGACGTGATATCACTCAGTCGAACGTGACTCTCCTTTTATTTGAGTTTACGCCTAAAACTAGGTGCGTGTTATGTTCGTGCGGAATATAAACAACTGTAATTTAACAGCTTCAATAAGTTTATTGAAAAAAGCCTTAGAGGGTAGAAATTATTACAAACTTCAAGCATCAGTTGCAGTTAAAGGAGGTAAAAAAACACTTAATAACTCTAAACTTTAAAAACGGACTTAAAAATCGGCCACGCCCTATATCCATGTTAAACTTTCAGATTCAAATGAATACCAAAAGTCACAAAAAAATTGTGACAATGATCAGTAGCACAGAAGTCTAAACCACACAAGTGCTACCAAAAATCTAGACTGTTTGGAAACATATGTAAAATCGCTGTGAAAAAACGGGTCACAATACCGGCAAGCTGCGTCGCGACCACATTAATAATTTATCAGCCGCATGACGGCTGTTTGCTAATAAAGCGTGGATTCGCTTGGAAATATTAATAAAAGCAGCTTGCCACCGGAACCCGAGCTGTCGGAACCGGCGGCGCGGCCGGCCGCCTCGTGACAAATGACCAGATGCAACTTCGTAGTTTCCATTTGAATTTCAACAAACTACCAATGATATCAACTGGCAATGCTACAAAAACTGATAGTGAGTTGAATCACAAATAAATTAATGCTAAAATACATTTAAAACTGCTCTGAAACGCAAACGGCAGAGGAATGACTAAGCGCTTCCCTGATATTAAAAGATCACGCTTGCCCAAGACCAAAAAGTACTATAGGTACATGACTTTAAATTACATAGGCCAGCAAACTTTCTTACTTGTATGTGTTCTTTGATTTGAGGGTTGTCACGAATCTTCAAATGTCCACGGTTCTCATATGTAATGGCAAATATCATTATAATAATTAAAAAATAGTAGAGCCGACCGCTAGTTGAAGTGAAAAGAAGGGAAAGAAAAGTTTTTCTAACCAAACCCTGGTTAGAAAAACTTTTCTTTCCCTTCATTATATCTATGGTATTTTGACGGTGCTACGGCGTAGAGGCTGTGTCTACGACGATGTAGCACAATGCGTTTGTGTTTCTTTTTAACCATCGTAGAGGCTCTACGACGACTTAGCACTTTGTCAATGCAATGCATTGGTCTCTATTTTTCTCATAAAATGACGCAAACGGCAGAGGAATGACTAAGCGCTTCCCTGATATTAAAAGATCACGCTTGCCCAAGACCAAAAAGTACTATAGGTACATGACTTTAAATTACATAGGCCAGCAAACTTTCTTACTTGTATGTGTTCTTTGATTTGAGGGTTGTCACGAATCTTCAAATGTCCACGGTTCTCATATGTAATGGCAAATATCATTATAATAATTAAAAAATAGTAGAGCCGACCGCTAGTTGAAGTGAAAAGAAGGGAAAGAAAAGTTTTTCTAACCAGGGTTTGGTTAGAAAAACTTTTCTTGTGCTACATCGTCGTAGACACAGCCTCTACGCCGTAGCACCGTCAAAATACCATAGATATAATCGAACCTTGTTTGAAACATAGATAGATAGCATTTTATGTTTCAGATTCTCTTGCCATTCTCCAAAAGTCGTAAATGTGTGGGTCGATAACGGATTTAATACCTAGTTACTATTGTTACCCGTCCTTTTCGTTTATGACACCTCCGCCTTTCGTCACGAACATATTGCGGATTGGTTATAGTAATTTATATGTTTTTCATAGATGAATCAGGTTTTATACGTTAAGACACGTTTCCATACCACTTTTACCGCAAACAGTTGCAGTGGAAGTTTCGTTCAAAATACCGTTGATCTTTTATAAAAAGTAACTAATAGTATAAAAAAAACAACAACAAAGTCGTTCGTGGTCAATATAATATAAATATGCTATTTAGTAATAAATCCGCTTGATTTCTAAACAAAGGTTTTAATTAACTTAACTTTAGTTTAGAACTTTAGTACATATTACTATATTATAAACCAAAGAGTCAACGAACAGAAAACCAAAGTTTAAAGATACGACACGTGTTTCGCCTCTACACGAGGCATCATCAGGAGGTGTGGACTCGCCGAAGTTCGAAACGAAACTCTCGTACAAAAGTATATGTACTAAAGTTCTAAACTAAAGTTAAGTTAATTAATAAATATGCTATTATTATTTTTAGTTGGAATTTTGCGATATGTCCAAAATTTTTCATAAAAAGAAACAAATCATAAGATAATGAGGTATATACTTCACTCTTCTTGGAAATATTTCAGAGTAACATAATACCTTTCTATACTCCCAGCTCCCAACATATTAGAGGCATCACTGATTTATCATTCATGGTAGACATTGCAGGGCGCTGTCTAAAAGAAATATGGCCTCTTTGAAGCGCAGAGAGATGGGTTATTACGTACAATTTATGATCATATCAGCGTCGAAACGCGAGGTTGAAAATTCGGACGTAAAAGTGTGACAAACGTTGTATTAATGTATATGGGCCGTTAGTGAAGTCATAAGACAGGGCCATTAATTTTGATGCTGATACTGTGATGAATTGAGGGAGTGAAAGAGCGTGAGAGTGAGTGAGAGGTCCGGAACTCAATATTTATGGGTCTCTTTGAGTACTAAGCTTCGATTACCAATTATATAAAGTATCGTAACATGAACGAAACGCCACACTTACTCGTATAACACTGCAAGTTGTTACGCGATGCAAATTCAGATGGTGACACGAATGCAAAGTGAATTCGGTCTCTTGATGGAAAACCAAGAAAAGCGCATTACTCATATTGCTTATTATATTTGTTGCTTTATAGTAAAGTATATTCTATTATTTTAAACGTAGTTGGGTATATAATATATATGTCATGTTACAATTTATTTCGTGAACAATATAGAATCGAAGAATTAGGGCTCTTTCAATTTAGATGAAAATAAATGACCGTCCGTTCGCCTCACGACAAACACACCGATTCGGCACTGCAGCGGTCCGACACGAAACGTACATAATATTACTTGTTCTTTGACGAAACGTCTAAATTGAAAGAGCCCTTAGGTTGCGCTTTCGTAAAATACTACAAAATTCATTTTTTTTTTACTTGATAAATTCTCATCGCTTAAAACCCATTAGAAAGCAAGTTGTATTCAAAATAAACGGCATGCGTAGTTGTTTAAGTTTTTTTTATTCAAAGTCAATTGATTTATAGCAGCAACGGCTATATCTACATATGCAACGCACATAAGTAGACGCAAACTTAAACTCTCAAAGTGGCCGAGTCAGCTCTCACTAAAACGGCAATACAAAAGCAATACCCAACACTTGAGTGGGACCCATAACATAACAAAAGCAGGTTATTTTGTAAACATTTTACTGCGTCCCAGTCTGTGACGATATTGTGGACGCCGTCGTTGCAAAATGACAGTTTTTACTGCCTTTCACGGTACCGGTGACGCGTTTCGTAGTCATAGTAGCCTTGTATCGGTATTTTTATACCAAAAACGTATAGGCGGGTTAACACTAAATGAACAAAGAGCTAGAGCTAGAACAAGAGCATTCTTTCTTGATCTTTTAGTGTAAACAAAAGCTCGTTTTCAGCGTTTACACCAAAATATGAACAAGCACCAAGAACTAGAATTTTTAGAACACAAGAACACTTTGAAGGTACCGCTCCAGGAAGCGAGTACGTCCGAACACGTAAGAACGTAGCTACTGTTGGCGCGCTCTAGTGCCGTTGACATCAAGCGAGCAAGCATTCTTAGAATATTCCATAGAATAGAATCAATGCGAGTCAAGATTGAACGAGGAAAGAATGTTCTGTTTCTGTTTCTGTTTACACTAATAGAATTTGACGAAGAGGGGATAAAATGAGCATTTGCTCGTCTGGTGTAAATCGGCTTTATCAATAGTTTAAGAATATGGCCACTGGAAATGATAGCTGGATATATAAAACATTATTATAAAACTGGTAACTAAATATTTTTCTTCATAAATAGCATTGTAAAAGTTATATTTAAAATCATAAAGGTCCAGTTAAAACACAATATTTTTGCTCCTAAACGAGTGACAAAGAGATTAAACGAGATGTCGTTTATGGAAATAGAAAAGTAAAGAGCAAAATGTTGCTTAAATGTTTCCACAAGAGTTGTTCCATTCTCAAGAGGCTCGTTTAGGTGACATAACATCTCTTAAGTGGCCTCAACTTGCCTCCAACGCACTACACTTCTGAACTAACTGCAATTTTCCCTCTTAGGCGTGTTACGGTCATATCCTAAAAGGACACTTTGGATACGTAACTTTAGGATGGTAATGTTTGTTTTATTTTACTTTGTTTCATTTAAATAGGCCATTATTATTTTTTGGAGCTTTTGGTCAAAACCAAGGTTTTAGGTTTTGTTTTAAAGGATCGTTTTCGTTTTATACGTGTTTTGACAATTCGCGCTCCTTACAAGGATGAGAAGCGCCTTATTGTTAGCAACAAGGATGAGATCAAGCGACAAACCTTGGATAAACCTACATACAGCTACCAGACTGCTTAAATGATGATCATTATTATGATGAGATAAGACGCTCTTTTCATGATTTTTTATTTTGAAGTTTCTTGATTTTTCTTCATCTCGTAAAAAATGTTTTACTCTAGTTCAGTTCCTGTAAAAAATCATGTAAAAACTATAAAAAAGAGTTAAACGCTGCCAGCATATCCATTTTTAGCAATGTTTATATCCAATGAAGTATTCGATCTAAAATAATAAATTTAGTTCAGACAACCAGTGCATCCTGGTGGTCTAGTTACTATCACTTGCAAAGTTATTCGTGTCACTTCACATTTCTGGAGTTGGTGGAGCGGAGCAAGTTGAAGTGGTTAGTTGACACTTTGTTGCAAGGTCTTCGGAATGAGGTGGTACTGTCGCCGACAGTATCGCAGCCAACTTTGTTGTTGCATTAATGATAAGCCCACGAGCTAATGCAACTAGGCTCTACTCCCCCACTTCCGAATCGTCTGTTTCATTTGCTTATCTTAAGTACACTCTCGTTCCGGTATTTAAATGCTTTCTCGCTAAGTTTTAACGATGTTCAATGTTGATAGTGAACTGTTTAGTAAGTTAGGCGTCAGGCGCTGCTTTTTCCAGTTTCTTTTGAACAGATTCCGTGCAGCACTTTTTTGTAATTTTGTTTGCATAAACTACAGTGCCCTATGGAATCAACAATTTGAACTTGTTGTTTTTTGTCGGACTATTTCGTCCCACTTCTAGGTAAAGCAAAGTTTCCTTTGTATCTAATTTCAGTAATCTTGAAAGTAACTTTTGTTTCAGGAGGTGTTGAGGTGCCGGAATTCGGTGAACCCATCACAAATCTGACGGTCCCAATCGGAAGGGACGCGACATTCGAATGTATAGTTGTCAATCTTGGAAACTTTCGGGTGAGAGATCTTCCTCCTTTTTGCTCTAGTCGCTTTTACTATAAGCACAAAGTACTAAGATATACACAACTATAAGTTATAGTAACGCTACTAAGCAAATCAGACAATCATTTCATAATTTTAATCCAACTAAAAAATCACGTAAACATGTGACAAGACGAGCAAGATATTCAACTAATTCTTGGTCATATCGCCTTGCCCATTACCAAAACAGTGCTGATAATGCTTGAATGAAAAAATAGCCAGGTAAATAGTTGCCATTTTGTCAAAATTTAAGAATTTTTAGTAGGTATCCGTTCTTTGAAGTATCAAAAATTTTAAATTTCGGAAGAGTGAGGTCTAAATTAAATTCCTCGTGCGGTGAAAATTTGTATTGAAAAATTTATAGCTCTACCGACTTTTCGTCCCGCTCAAGAAATATAGTTTTTTCAAAGTACCTTGTATTGAACATTTCAGCTACCTGAACCATAAAATTTACCTTTTAAACTAAAGTTGTGTTTTGAGACCCATAAGCTCTTTCGCCATACTAATTGCCATTACTGTATTTTTAACGTTACATGTATTAATAAAGCCTAAACGTTACTCGAATGCATATACAGTACAATAATCATTCATCGTTCCTACAGGTCGGCTGGGTGAAAGCTGACACAAAAGCAATCCAGGCAATCCACGAGCACGTGATCACGCACAATCCCCGCGTGGGAGTGTCTCATAGCGACCACTCCACCTGGTACCTGCATATCAAGAGCGTGCAGGAGGAAGACAGAGGACAGTATATGTGCCAAATCAATACAGACCCTATGAAGAGCCAGGTAAGATCGGTTTTTGAGTTAACAAATATGTGGTGAAAGTTTGTGGATACTGAAAGTTCTATTATGGTGAACGCACACGACGAACTCATAGAACGAGCCGAACGAAACGAATTTTAGATTTCTTTAAATTAAATTCAATGAAACTTTGCACACCTGAACACGCTGAATCGTCCGATTCTGAAAGAACCCCAGAATTCCTAGACAAATTCGGATGACGTCATCAAATTCAGCGCGGGTGATGCGATAAATTAGATCAATGCGCTCGCATTATGATTAGTGTGTGCGTTTAATATTTTATATTTGTGACGAACACAAATGTTTGTTCTCGGGTCTATGATGTTGTGATGTCTTGTATGTGTGCCATCTGCGACACAGGGAATCCTAGTGCAGGGGTGTGAGTGTGTGAATGTTTGTTTGTTTGTTTGCTTCAACACACACACTTGTCACAATCAAAATTTACATGTAATTACAGTGCGACAGGTGTGAAAGAAATGGAAACGATTCTTTCGTTGCGGTCATTTCTTTCGGTGCAGATAGGATATGTGAGGCCTTATAGACTCCGATTCGTTCGGCTGGATAAGTATGCGTTCACCTTTAGCAGTTTGCCATAGAATTTACTAGGACGTAGAAACTTTTAGTTATCTATAAGTCTCTGACATTCAACCACGTTTCCTCTTTATTATGAAGCCACGTTTAGCGGATTCGCGGGCAATAGGATTGTTTTGAGAAAGTTTCACTTCATTCAACTCACCAATGATTTCTATAGTCAGTTTTGTTTTCTAGATTCTATTTTAAGAATAGGTACTCGTAGCTGTATAGATGATAAACATAATGCCTGATTTTTAGAATTTCGCCTCTTACAGCCAAGTTCGTAGTTTCAGTAAAAAATGTTGGTCAAAGTTATTTAAAATACCTTTCGTTTGCTAGACTTACCACGTGGCCAAGGCACTACCTCTAAGCTATTTCAAGCTATCTTCGTGAGTCAGTGAACTTTTGTGCATTGTTTTTTGTAAAATATATTGCAACTGCAATAGCCTAGAAAGCTTTATGTTCCGAACTTTTTTGCAAAAGCAAAAGTATATTAGCATTTTACAAATAGATTCAAATAACTCTCATTGTTCACTTTTCTCCGAGATCATACAATTTATTGACAGCCAGACTAATGAAGGAAACATAGAACACATACGAAATGTCCAACGTACACGGTATAAACAGCTTACAGTACAGTCACTTAGCTAAGAGGATAAGAATTGCTCCTCATACAATTATAAGTACCTATATTTTTCAGCTATTTATGAAAATGATTCACATGTTTATTTATTATTCAATAGCGATACTTATTTTAACTTAAAATAATTAAAAAACCTTATATTTCTTGTAAACGAGCGTTATACTTAAAATAATTAAAAAACCTTATTTTTTTTTAAACGAGCGTTATATCGGTTTTGCACTTATATATTATTTGCTCCAAGTTCTATTTTGATGTCTGTTCTTTGTTATGTTAGGTAGTGTTTGGTCATAAGCGGGTGCAGTCTCTTACAATGAAGACAATATATTAAGCGTCATAAAACTTGTCCTCTGGCGAACCACGTGACAAAGAACCAATGCGCAGAACCAATTTGACCTAAGAATTTCGTTCTGCGCATCTTTGTCACGTGATTCGCCAAAGGAAAACTTGTTTGACGCTTAGTATACATTGCACGACTAGTTTTTTGTTTGCATTAAAAAAAAGATAATAGTGGGATGGAAGGAAGTTGGTAGGAGTATCCTATCTGACTTTTAAGGCTAGTATTATACTGTAGTAGAGGCAGGGTAGGAGTACAATCATGTCAGTGACGCGAGCACTCATCTCATCCATTACACGTAACGTCCAACAGAATTGAGGGTGAGCGGGACTTGATGGAATTCAATTCCGGCAATTTGCTACTTTCTGAGAGAGAAGTTGCGTACCTTTGATACGAGGACTGACTAGTTTAAGAATGATTTACAGTTACTTTTAAGTAAAAAATTGCTTTCTACAGAGTCAGCAGTTTGTAAAAATGGATAGATAAAATGTTCGCTTCGCATCCACATGAAAACTATTGGACCGATTTAATTGAAAGTTGTTTGTGTTAAAAGCTGAAGGCTTGAAAATGACATAGGCTACTATTTATTTCGATACTTCGTGGACGAACCCAACAGTTCGTAGGCGTCGAAACTTACATCAAAATCTTTTTGATTAATCTTATTCATCTTCGATTTCGAAATATCTCTAGAATGAATTTAGAGTAATAAATAGATACTAAAGAAAACTACCGTATGTTGATCTTATTTTACGAATGAACTAGTTACGAACCTAATGAACTAAAATAATAATTGGGTTGATACTTGAAAAAATCGCAATCTATGTTTCCTTAAGTTTACAAGGTATGTTAAAACTCACATTACAACCCTTTAATTCAAATATGAGCTCATTTCGACTATTTTAGACTATAAGTTCATTTATAAAACGGTTCAAACAGTTTCATGTGAAAGTTGAATTAGATACATGGTTAATAGTTTGCTACAGGTATTTTCCACATAGAGTAATTAATTATGTTGGCTTCAAAGCAATGAATCAGGTACGGAGTATAAAAATCAAATATTACAGAGCTAGATGGAATATTGCTTTTATCCGTAATTATAAGCGCTTGCATTGCAAAAACTTAAAGTAGGAAAGCATACAACAAGCCTCCTTCCTTTGTGTTAACTGAGCTTTCTTGCCAGTAACATTCATATATATTTGTATATGAGTAGAAATATGAAGGGTATTTTAATAAAAGCAGATTTAATAAAAGCAGAAGTGTGCGTTTAGGCAAACAAGGCAGCAATCTTCTGGGCTGCTTACAACTGCCCATAACATTAACCAGGCCTTTGTGAGACAGTTCGATGCAGCACTGATATAGCACTCGTGCACTTAGAATTTTTTATAGTCAGTCCCAAAGACCTTGTAATTTCACTAAGTATAGTCTTCTTCTAAGATACTCACGGTAATAATTACTTATACTTCACTCTTTGGCGGCACAGTACCTAGCAATAGACAATACCATTTCTGTTAATAACTTTGTTTATTCTAGATGGGCTTTCTAGACGTGGTGGTACCACCGGATTTCATTCCCGAAGAGACGTCCGGCGACACGATGGTGCCGGAAGGTGGGACTGCGCGGGTCTCATGCCGTGCCCGAGGAGTACCAGCTCCGAGGGTTATGTGGAAGAGGGAAGATGGCCAGGATATTGTGGTGCGGGACCAAACAGGGGCAAAAGCTAAAGGTAGGTGTTTTGTTTTTCTAAATAAATATTTATTCCGAGTTGTTTATGAAGTATTACATAAAATGGAATAAATAAATTAAGTGCTGTTTGTTCTCAGGTTGTCTGAAATAAATTAATAATTGTTCACCATAAAATTTAATTAAAATAAGATCTTGTCCAACAATGCTGATCGAAAAAAGGTTGCCCTGGAAAGGGTAGTGTTCGCATTGATGAATAGGTACTTACCGATTAATGATTACTTAGGTATTCGTTTATCGTATGATGATTATTCGATATTCCAATAATGACGGTTCGTTATTCGAATATGGTTAGTGAAAAGCGTTATAATAATACGCTGCGAAGGATTAGTGGTGTCAGCTTCGAACTAACATTTTACATTTATTTAATGAATTGATAAATGCATTCGATTCGCATCTTAATTTAACTAATTTACGTTAT
The DNA here is from genome assembly GCA_932526365.1 of Lobophora halterata. NCBI lineage: Eukaryota > Metazoa > Arthropoda > Insecta > Lepidoptera > Geometridae > Lobophora > Lobophora halterata. The sequence goes on from OW052002.1 coordinate 7,195,352, forward strand.
AAATGGAAACATTCAAATAAATACGTATAAAGATAGATTTATTAAGTGGGTGAGTGAATAGATATTTTTGCTCAACGACGCAAAAACTACTAAAATAGACCTTTAAAAGGACACAATATTGTTTTTATCCTATTACCACGCGGGTAAAGCCGCGGGCAGAAACTATCAAAGTATAAAAGATAAGGTTTAATCCCGGCGTAATAGGTATAACTGTTTGTGAAACGTGTGAAAATTACTTCAACTTTTGTTTTCCCAAAGGTCCCATTTCAACCCTGTATAATTTGAAATTCCATTCCTATCTACTTGGTACTTTGGAATAGTGGACTTATACATACATAGATACAGGTGTTTATGGTAAATCAAACGACCCGTGCATGATATGTTGAGTCAACTTACCCAGTTTTTAATGAGTTTCATACATATTTCTAAAATAGTTTAATTTCAGAATGAGTTTCATGCATACATGTATTTCTAAATAAAATGGTTTAATTTCAGTTACCTGTATTAAGTATGTTAATTCTAAACTTTAAATCGAATTATATCATATTCACGTCCATCTTTACTCCTAAACAAATAGTTACCAACTTTACTAGTAAAGTTTATAGTCACAGAATTCAGAAAATAATCATTTTTCATATTAGTACTTACCTGTAAGGCAATTTGATTCCATGAAACAAATAATAAGTATTATACCCTCATAAAATCAAAATTGAAGCTTATCTTTGCTTGAGATTTCTTGAAAGTAAATGAAATAAGTTTTATTATGCCATCAGTATTTTATTAGCCCTAATAAATGCGTACCTACCGTATCTTTTTACGATTATTTCTCATAAAGTACTAAGTATTTATGAACTAGATTTATTTTGAACGGGTCTCGAAGCGAAGAGTTTTTATAAATTTGGCACACAGTTCTCTTTATTCTGAATATACTTTTACTATCATAGTATGTAGGTAGGTATTTATCTAGCTTGTGGCACAAATGTTTAGTTAAACTAACGTATTGGAATCTAATAAAAATATCTATATTATTTACCTATGTACGAGTATAAAACATAAGTATATAACAGCGAAGTATAATACATATAATACGTATTAGGTACATAAAAACGGGAAAAAGCAAAAAAGCTAATTTATTCAACTTCTAGTACATTTTGGTCCGTATGTAACAATGAATATGACTTGTACATTAAAACAATAAGTTTTTTACTTCGCCTGAATAAACCTATGAATTCGCAAAATAGGCCACACAAAAAGTCTTAATAATGGAGCAAGGCATTGTTTTTCCAAATATAATGTAGGTATAATGCGAGAGTCTGTGTGACCGCATTTGTGGGCACAATGAGTCGCGCGACTGTTCTCGGGATGAGTTTCGCGTCCAGTATTGTTTAAAGTTTGTCGTAATTAGTAGAGTTCTGCGTTGAATGGACCTCCTAGGTCTTATTATACAAACGTTCAAAGCGAGGATTGTAGGAGTATATTGAGTGTGTGACTGTCTCGGCAACACCCTCATTACCGGTGTGTTGTTTAGACATAACATGCTTAGTTCAAGTTACGCCCACACTAATATTGTTCTCCAAAAATAATTATATAAGCCGTTTGCTTTCCTTTTTCTGAAAATATCTCCATACATAAGTTAGTAGATACAAGATAAGATTTAGATACCTTCTCAATCATTATAATTTGCTTCTAAGGTACGTTATTATACCTACTCCATATTGAAAACAGCATAGTATCGACAGCATACTTTCACTTCAACTCTTTCTTTTTGCTCTACTGTATGTATGTATGTATAGGTACCATTTACAAAGATTAACGACAAAATAAAACCTTTTTCTGCCAACAGTACTAACCTACCAAGGTGAAGTGTTGAAGCTTACGAAGATTTCCCGCTCGGAAATGGGCACATACTTGTGTATCGCCGGTAATGGAGTGCCGCCCACCGTCAGCAAAAGAATTCACATTAGTGTACACTGTAAGTGATCTTTTATGAGACTCGAACATAGTAGAGATCCTTCAGTTTAAAAATGCACGCCCCTCCACTCGCGTGATCAGATAAGTAAGGGCATTTGTATGGCGGCGATAGCGAAGGGGCGTTCATTCTTGGACTAAAATATATCTACCTTGATTTTAGATGTTTAGAGTACCCATGAGTTTTCACTTTCAACAGAGCTTGATTCAATAACTCTATGTTCTATGTATTGTTATTGAACGTTTGATACAGTGACTGAAAGTTATTATTTTGGGTGCCAAATTTTTGAGTGTATTTTCAGTTTTGTATCAATAAATAATAAATGGACGGTACCATAATTATAGTGTCATAATGAAGACCCATTCACATGATATTACGTCGGCAATTATTTTTTTTAACACACTAACTTTGAGACATGAAAATTATTTCCTGTAAATTCTATCTACTTATCGTGGGAATTCAGGGTATTAACCTTATGGTGGTCTCCACGCAGATACGTGCTATTATGAATAACAAACAGTGATGTTTCAAAAAACAGTGTTGACCGAGTGGGAGGTGCTGCGGCATTCATTCCGAAGGTCGTGGGTTCGAACCCGGTCGTACACCAAATCTATGTAGCATTAAGTTCGCCTATGTACTTGTTTTTTACTTTGTGCTATAAAGCATGTTCTATCTATCTATCTCGTACTACTACTATGTGTACACTAGCTATGTGTGCATTAAAACACGTGCTTAACGGTGAAGAAAAACATTGTGAGGAAACCGGCATGACATAGAACCTAAAAAGTTCGAAAAACATTGTGTCAAGTGCACGAAAGGAGCCCCTTCGACGCGCATTTAAAATTCTTTCACCACACTGATTCGAAAAAACTAGTGACACGATAAGAAGAAGAAGAAGAGCTGTCTCTATTCCATTGTATTTGATTGTCCAGTTCATCCGGTGATCCAAGTGCCTAACCAGCTGGTGGGTGCTCCGCTCGGCACTGACGTCACGCTCGAGTGCTACGTGGAGTCTTCGCCGAAGTCCATCAACTACTGGGTTAAAGATCCAGGTACCTATATATTCATTTACAGGTCTATTATATATCAACATCATCATCATTAACCCACGGTCGGTCGGTCGGTCGGTCGTTAAACGGTCGGTCTTCGGCTCTTCGTATCCACTTTTTACCGGCTGCCTTTCGTAGGTCGTCGCTCGACCTAGCCGGAGAGCGCCTTACACTACGTTTGCCGATACGCGGTCTTCACTCGAGAACCTGCTCGCTCCAGCGGTTGTCGATATTTCGGAATACATGGTTATATTACGCATGTAATTTTATTTAGTACGTACGAGTAAACAGGGTTATTCTTTTTATTGTATATAGCTCAGGCCCGAAGATTTATTTGACTATTGCGAATGCATTATTACCCTTCATACTTAACTATTGAATTGAGTTATTTGTCATTTCGCGCCACTGGTTCTCCGTGTACTATGTTATAAAGTTTTGTCTTTATTCATTGAAATAATGACTAAATTATTGTACGCTACCATATATGTAGTGGATTGTGCCATCCGCGATAAAACTAAACAAATTATAGGCAGCCGTAAAACTGTGTGAGGTGTAAGAAGTTTTTACATTTTTCATAAAACTTCGCCGTGGCAAAATGAAAGTATAACATTGAATACGAAAGCAAAAGTATTTTTTTTTTTTACCATACCTATTAGGTATTCAACTGAATCTTAAACTAAGAGAGAAAATCTTTAAAATGAATAAGTCTCTTTTTGACTAATTTTTTGATTTTGTTTGGTTGTAGTGTACAGTTATGTCATATTTTCCCATTCCATTGTCACATTCTATAAGTAAAATGAGGTATTATCTTCTAAGCAGGAGAGCTGATAATACCGTCGGAACACCACGAGATGACGGTACGACAAAAGTCAATGTTCGAAGCGGAGATGACGATGACAATCAAGAATATCCGTCGAGAGGACCTCGGCAGCTACATCTGCGTTGCCAAGAACTCTCTCGGAGATGTAGAGAGCAAGATTAGGTTATACGGTAAGAGAAACACTTCATATAAATTTATTAGCATTTGCCTTTCAAGATACTTAATAGAAGTAGAAACATTTCCTTACTATTGTTTGACAAAATAACTGATTTTATTTGATATGTAGGGATATATTAAGCATATTAGAAGTAACCTGAAAGTAAAATGTCACTAGAAGAGTGTTAAATATGAATGTAGATCGTTAAACGAGTAGAGGTAGCCACCAAACACCAGCCACAGGTGAACACTAAAGAAAAGATGTAAGCACTGTGTGAAAGAGGATATGAACAAAGCAGGTGTTAGTACAGTGACGGCTGATAGAGCCGATAGAGAGAAAAAAAATCCCACTAATCTGGATTTCTCTGTTTAGAAATACCGGGCAACGAGAGGCACCCGTACCAATTTCCGGAAGTACGGATGACGGAGGACGAGTACGGAACCGACGCCTATGACGATGAAGACCACGACGCAGATAGCACCAAGAGCAACAGAGTCCCAGATCGCGCCAACAAATGGTACTCCAACGATGGAAAAATCCTCGTAGCACCCAATATCGGGTCTATCCCAAGACTATTTTTATCTACAACTTTCATATATTTACTCAATTTACTATTATAATTTACGCGTCTGTTTGAGTTTACAGAATTAATGGTTATATATTTTCTAATTTCCTGGATTTATTTCTACTTTGTTTTCAATAAGTTGTGTTTTGTGTTATTTCTGGCATGTAACGTGATAATAACTAGTCTTAAAATGTATATAGTTTATTTATAGTCGAATGTAAACCATTGTACGAATAGTAATAATTGAATAATATTCCTACATTCTGTTTAGATGCTGGCAAGGAGTGCGCAAGACTTTATATAAACTGTTTATAAATAATATGCCATGTATATTGCATTTTTATATAACTAGTGACAAGACGAGCAATGTGTTTTTCTGATGGCAAGTTATCACGCCTGTCCAGAACCAAAAAAACAGCTGTACACTAATATGACTATTCGAATTATCTATATATGCCGGTGCAGCATTGACTCGTTCGTCTTTTTCGAGACATTTTGATGGTCGGTCTCGAAAGACCAGGATTTTTGCTAGCTACGGTGCCTACATATCGTAAGCCAGTAATGCTTACTTACTGCTTTTGATTGGTTTGTTACATGTGGTTAAAATGACAGCATTGAGCAATCATTAAAACAAAAACACATTACACATATTATGATGGAATAATGCCTTAGAATACATCTTTACATAACTTGTTGCCGCTCAATGGTCTGCTCATAAGTAAATAAAAATATTTTAATGTAAATATACTAACTTTTAAATAAGTATTTAGTCAGTTAAATCTATAGAATGTACTATGATAAAAACTTTTATTTGAGAATACCTAGTAATAACTATGTTTACTTACCGTTAAAGTTGCTGAGCATTTACAACTTTAAAATACATTTAAAATGCTTTTGCTCCAATTGCAACTTTCTAAAGCAAACTTCAGCGAACTATAATATTAAAAACATTGATGAAAATGAGAAAACTACAGTTTATGCCAATATAAGTAAAGTATAAATACTGATGAATACGATTTTTAAATCTATTAACTGAGCCTTCTAAAATTGCAAATGGAGCCTCTTTCCGCGTATCTAAAAGTAGTCAAATAAAATGTAACTTCTTCCGAAAAATATATATGTTGATATCCTGATCGTTACATAAAAATAATAAAATGAAATCGAGAATACGTCGTATCTATCAATTATACCCCAATAGTCTAAATCAATGTTACCATCTTCCCACTGTTCGAGCTTACGGAACTAAAGAGTAGGTATAACAGGAAAATATTATATAATAGCGATGTATCTAACGAAATATTATTTGATTTTTACGTAGCTAATTTAAAAAATATTAAATAAGCCTAAATAAACGTATGCTACAAGATTGTTAGGACTTCCTATTCTATAAAAGGAAAACTTATGCCTACTTGCACCAAACTGTCAAAGTCCCTAAGCAATTACTTTATTCGCTTGGTAGTTTCTAACAGTCTAAATTCTGACCGTTAAGAACTGATAAGCGAGTTAAGTAATTGCTTAGGAACTTTGAAAATTTGGTGCAAGTCGGCATTAGAGGTTTATTTTTCTAAGTTTTCCATATAGAAAATGAGAAATCCAAGGTATACAAGGAAATATACGCTGTAGGAATAGGTAGTCACACACTACACTTCACTAAAAATAATGTCCTCGGTTATTAAAATTTACTTAAATACCAAATTACATCATATTTATTTACACAACTAACTACTAACTAAATGCATAATAAGATTAAAATTACTTAATCAGCTATAAACGTACCAAATTACTTTGAAATTAATATGAGATCTGAGAAGTAAGTATCATTTTTACCATCATTTTTATAGTTATAATGCTTATAGTTACTCATTTTATAGTTTAATCAAATTTGTGAAGACTATTCGTTCAATTAAATTGCATACCGGCAAAATGCATCTATTTACCGCATTCAATTATAATTTAATGAGGCAGTCTGTCAACAACTCTGATAAATTAGATTGGTAATTATATTGGCAAGATACGATAAGGTCTCTATTGGAAATTAGTTTTGATGAATGATCCATTGGTAATTGAATTTCACTCTCCAAACCAATTTCATAGATCCAAAAAAATAAATATATAAAATATTAATGACTATAAATAAGAATAAGCCTTGCAATACAAAGAGGCAATGCAGCCAGTATCCTCGGCACGCTGCCATCGAGTATCGAGTTGGAGCAGTTGAGCTTCCTATGGATCGTTTGCAACGGTCTATGGGTGGCCCAATTGTTTCCTTTTGTAAATTTTGTACCTAATATAGATTGTAGTAGTTAGCTTATGCTGTAATAAAGTAAACTATACATAGAAACAGCTAATTTAGATATACAAACATTTTTTTTTAATATTGACATGGATATTCGAATTCAATTTGATTCAATGCTATCGTGTAACTTTTTTATAAAAACATCAAAGCAGTCAGCATAAAGAATATACAGGTCAACGACTTGTATATCGCTTAGAATAAGCTGCATTCTACGCTACTTTTCACAGAAGCTCCTCTAAAGCTCAGCATGTCCAGTTTATCCCATTTATCCATATCGCATCTGAACCATATTTATAACCACCCTGCTGAATAACTGACTGCAGATATTTACTTGGATGGAAGAAAATGTCAAGGTACGTTTCATTTAAATAATACATTTATATACAACAGGCTATGTACGGTCAGCATCTAAAGTCGAGGACCAGATTCAGATTTTCAAAATCGCTTTACACCATGTTACATTTGTGACAATGTGGTGTACAGTTAATTTTGAACTTTAATGATAATTATTCAATACTAGCGCTTTAGTTTTAATGTTGAGCGATTTAGTTATAATAAATGGTGTAAAGCGATTTTGAAAATCTGAATCTGGTCATAGACTTTTGATGCTGACTGTACTAACGTGCAAAATGATGTTTAGGATAAGATGTAATTTCGACCTATTAAAAAATAAAACCATTTATGGTTACCAATTACGTTATTTATTTATCTTTGTCTTGTTAATTTTCCGATCTGACTGTTAGATGCCCCAAGTACCTACGCTATTTTTTACCTTGCTCATAGATTCTTCAGTTTCTTAACTATAATTTATACCTAGGTACAGAATTTATATCAAAAAGCTTAATCGGTTAAGTAGTAGTTTATGCGTGATTGAGAAGCAAACATCTATAACTCAGAAATGTTTATAGCATTACTTTCATAGTTCTAGTGTGATATAGGTACAGACAGCGTCATAGATAAGTATCCTCTTTGCACAAAACGCCCAGCTTCAAATCCCTTCAAAACGCCGCGCCCGCAACGTAGGAAGAAGTTAAAGCCTTCAAAAAACATTACAAGTATATTTTTATAACCATGTAAGTCTAATCATAATTTATGCAATTTTTTGAAGGGATTTGAAGCTGGGTGTCTTTTGCAAGGGTGATACTTATCTATGACGATGTCTGTACATATAGTGTGATTTTATACCATTGAGTTATTCTATTCACAGTCAGCGTATACGTTTGACTTGTCCTTTCAATCACATTTCAATGACATGCAACGGATTAATGCACAATACTCATTTGTAGAGCCAGTACAATGTGGGGTGGGGTCGTATGTTCAACTAATAAACCGGATGAACAAGAACCGCCGACTCATGTACTAAGTAATTGAGTGGAAAATTTATTATAAATCACATTGTCGATATATCTATTTGAAGTATTACGAGTACTTACTTACGTAGAGGTTTTAGGATAACTAGGAAGGTGAATATTTTGAAAAAATTGGAAGTTTATGAACATTTTGTGAGTAGTTTTGTGTGTTTATTAATCAGGCACGCTAAATGTGTATATCGTCATAGGAAAGACTTAGACTAAGTTAAGCAAGCAGGCAGAGCAATGGGCAGATAGCAGTTAATAACATTTTTTTTTTAAATAAAATATAATAGGTACGAGTAGGAAAACTAAAACCTTTTTTTATATTAAAAGTATATTTACTTCATATTTTAAGTAGATACTCTTAAATTTTCAGGTTGGCTCTTCATAATAAAAAATGTTTTAACCGCAATATTTCGTTAATCAGCTTTTATTAAAATGCGATTGTAACACTCTATTTTAAAATCATTCGTACTGTTTATTTAAATCGTTGACAGGAGGATCACTAAAATAAATTAAAGTGTGAAGTAAAAGTACATAACACAGCCAGTGAAAACTCTGTTGTAACCAAAGTGTTCGATACCAAGCGATTTGATAGGATTCGACATTCAGTTCTGTAGTCGTCTTGTTTTTGAGTCAAATTATAAGCTTTTAGCTATAACTCTTCAAAGCCTACAAAAAAGCAAAATATAATATATTAATTAAAAAAAAAAAAAAGGTGTGTAAGTTAGTTATGAATACCCTGTGGTCCATTATATTCCTGAATCCTGGACCTTTGTAAATTTTGGAGCAGTTTGCACAGTTATAATAGCTAGTAAAGAAACCTCAGCAAAGGCATCAAATATTCTAAAAACCACAGCTTGCTTGTGCCATTTTCGTCTTCAGCTGCACCACTAGCTATAAAGTTAAGCTACAAGGACGATGCGCTATAGGTAGAAAATTTATTAACACGTATTAAAATGTTATAAAACTGCTCCCAAAAATTAAGGGTGTTTAAAGTATGTATAATACATACCAAGACCATGAAAAACATAAGGTCTGGGCAATGCAGGAATGCTGTAGAAATAAACGAGCATAAAGTTTTGCGACTTCAAATTCTCTCTTCTTTTTCTTGCGGTTAAAGAATTATCTGAACTCGCACTTAAACTGGTAGGTGCGCACTAAATATTTTTAAAATTGTCTGAATGCGTGGTTTTCTTTTTCGGAAGTAGTCCAATTGAGTACACCCAGTATAATGTTTTAAACATGGTTATTATTTCTTATATTTTCTTAGCCTTTTATAAATAAAGGCTAAGCTAGCTAGCCTTGATCACACGTACCGAGCAATCGGCTAAGACAGAGCTCTCGGCCGAGTACTCGGTACGTTTAACATAGCACCAAGTGCTCGGCTGATCGAGTGATGTAAGCTACTCGCTTACATGACTGTTTCGGCCGAGAAACAATTTACTGTTTCGCCCGTTTGCTCGGTACGTGTGATCTAGACATAAGTTCTGCTGACTGACAGACTGACAGCATATACAGCTAAACAAGTGGACGTAATTAAAACTTAAAACTTGGAGTATGTGTTCTATAAGAGCTGGTGCGTACTACGTAGGAATTTATGTGAATTCGAAACACAAACAGAGGTGTGTGTGTCAAGTTATTTAGTACATAAATACCTACATGTTAAATGTGCTTTACTGTCGATTCGTATAAAATCTTAGTTGTGAATAACAGATCTGCTTGTCACTTATGATTTAGCGTTCCCAATACACAGTCCTATTACGCCAATAATTTCACACATCATGATCACTTATTACAACACGGCCCCTATTATTACTTACCTATTCCTCTGTTATTTGTGTTCCAATTTCCCGCAATAATTTGCGAAAATACGCCTCGATTACAGTCACGTAAACACTTGTTACACAGTCACAGAACGAGTCTGTGGCATCAATCACAAGAGGCACATTCCACTAAAGTGAGCGCTGGTACACTATGCAAGTCGATATATACTACCATTTTCTAATTCAAGGCAAACAACTAGCTTATCTTCCATTAGTAGTTCACCCCAAACTCGCACATTTGAACTAAAAATTATATTCTAAAACCTATCTACTTGCCAAATTGCGTAAAGATCGGATTAGCAGTTCTAAATGTATTATTGTTCGGGCAAACTTACACAGTAGGCGTATCACCTAACCATGTGATTTTTCTCCAGGAAGTATTCCTAACTACTGTACAGTATGTATCATCATTACCTACAGTCGTGGAGAGTCTTAAATGATATTTATTAAATGAGCTACGGCATCGCACGGTATTCGGGCGTATAGTACCACCTCCCCAGAGCCAGAGCATATTGATAATGATGAGTAGAAATCGAGGCTGAAGCCATCATTTGCCTGAAAACAGTATAAGCGCCACGAATATAGAGCCACCTATGGAGTGTACCAGCAGTTAAGCAAGGCTGTGCTAGTGCCATGCTTAGATTGCCCAAATTAAGGCTCGCGAGCTCTCCGTCTCAACGAAATATAACCACGATAACTCAACTCTTGTTGCCCTATGATTTAAAGGCTCAAATTTATATTGTTATAAAGTATTTTGATTTGAAGTTTCAATATAGCCAACAGCTAACAACTAAGCGAGAATATCCAATAATAAAAATAAAAAATAATAAAAACTTTTATTGGGCACAAGAAATTTGACGGTACAATAAACAATTTAAGTAGGTAGGTTACTTAATGTAACGGTTACATAACAATAACAATGTAGTACCAGAGTTTAGTCTCTGTTCCTCGCACTAGGACTAAGAGCCTGTAAAGCGAGGTCACAGCGATTCCGCTAAGGCCTATTTTCATTACTGTAACATTGTTCTTTAAATTCATTATAGCATACTGTATTACTGAGATAACACTTTTTTTTTTAATATGATTATCTATTCTAGTACTATTTCACTATATTTTCGTATAGGAAACTCCAGCCAAGGCGAACTTCGGATATAGTAAGAGATGAAGACTACCTACGCTTGGACATGATAAATTATATTATCAGGGACAAGGATATCTTGTTTATCTGATTAGATGAAGTCTTCTTAGAAAAGTAAATGAAGCATGCAGATAGGTTCACGAAACGGTAAGGAAAATATGGTATGGATCCAGAGAAGCAGAGTGTAACAGATTTGTCATCAGTCCCTTCGATTAGGATCAAATTCGTGGATAGTCATGATATTTTATTGATATTCCAATTTAAAGTGCCTTATACACCTTATAAGGGATTGGAAACTTTAACTTTTTCAACACATAAACAGCAAATTTTTGTCAATGATAATATTACATTTCGTTTTAGTTTTCTGTTTTATTCGCAGTAGGTTAAAACTGGTTATTATACAAATAAGATTGTCTATGTTAAAGTACCTACTAAAGTTACATCACTGCAGAAAAAAAGTAATTTGTTGATTGATAACATCCCTACCGAAAACTATAAACAGAGAACTTATTGAGCCAGTTTTAAAAACTTTTCTGCTTTTGTTTTTTTTTTTAGAAAACAAAACATTTACCTATTTCTGGGTGACAAAAACCCTAAAACAAAAAACCCTCCCGAATGTTCTTTTGACAATATTCAAATATTCAAAGACCTACAGCTATATATAGATATAAACTAGTAGATGGTTTACCTACAGTTGTGTTCATAAATACCTACAAGGCCTAGTTCACCAGTCTTAAACTAACGTTTAATTAAAACTTAGAAGGACTAACGACCACATGTGATACAGGCCTGAACTTGGAGTTTGATAATTAACATTCCTGTAATGGCCCGCATTCAGGTGCCTCTGCCTGATTAGGACCGGATTAGACGGGTAGAATGTGTTATTGATAGGTACCTTATGAAGGTTTCAACATCCTCGGATCATCGATGAATTTAAAGTTGGAGTAACAAAAAAAAATGCAAGACTGTCGCAGCTTCGCCGTTGCCAACACCCAATGCACGATCAAAACCCAAGTTTAGAATAAAAAATATGTACTCAGGTATGTATGCTTATTTTTAATAATAAAAAAATCTTCCGCGTTCTAGAAATACGCAAAGAACCTAGGTAGATCTAGTGATAATACTTATTTTTTGCCCTTTGGTGAAATTCCCTCTGACTCATTTCATTTATGCCGACAATTCATTGTGATTTCACAGATCGAAAAAAAAACAGATGAGGCTGTGGGCACACGGTCGTTAGTTTTAGAGTAAAACGAGTAAATCAGCGAGTCTCTCTTTCAGTATTATATAGATATTTGAATAAAAATACATTTGAGAAAAGTACTATAATAGCCGGACCAGGCATTGATGGACTCATATAAGTGGTACATTATCATTTTTGTCCATAAATACTTCACTACTACAGGCTTCGGTGATTTTGCCCGGTAAGCTAACCCACTCGACTCCTACGCAAATTAAAAGTTATAACAGCGAGCTGACTAATAAAAGCTAAAAATGGATACTATAATTATGTTTCTACGACTAATAGATTTTAGTTATTAAGGTAAGACGATCCGATTCGTTACAGTCCGATTCAATTCGTTACGCTACGGCATGATTAAATTTTCTGAGATAAGTATGTGAGTGATTTAAAAAAAATCACGTCAAAAATACTGGAAAAAAATAAAGGTTATATTCAGTAGGATCATAATAACTAATTGCTGTCTGATTAGACAGATTAGAAAGCGGCCGTGCGTTATTGATACTTGGATAAACTTCCGGATGATTTGTGATAGGGCGGGCGGCGGTGGCCGGATGTCTCACTCAAGGGATGGTATTGATCGATGGTCTAAGATAGTAACTTACCTACACTTAGAGCAGCAATAGTGTCCACTCATATTTATTTTATTTATTTACCGTAGGAACATATTACACACTTTGTAACGTCTTTTTTGAAAGCCAGGTTTACAAACTAATTTAAATATGCAGTATTAAGTCATTTTTATAGGTTTTGTATCAGGTATAGTAGTTTCATATTAGGTATTTCTCCATGGATTGTAGAAATAACGATGGTGCAATGATGTCCTTCTGTTGTTTAATCTTTAAAAAAAAGCTTCAAATTTATTAAAGTCAAAGAAGTAGGTATACAAGAAAATCGTTTCATCGTCAAAATATCATTATTATATGGTATAAATCAGGTTAAGTACATATTAAGAGCTTCTTAAATCTTCAGAGGATTAATAAAAAGGAGTTGCGAAATCTGAATTTGATAAATTTCTATTCATCATGAATAAAAAAAACATTGGGTTTTAATAGGCAAATACTTAATGCAATTTTGGCTTTTAAATTATTATTGAAACAGTGTGGATGAAAAACAATCGTATCGCAATCGCCACGTCAAACCGCACTCGTATCAGTCCGGAAAACCGAACAAAACATTGTTATAATAAAATTGAATAAAACGTCGATTATGTGGTCCACTGTGGATACACTCTGCTATGATTTTTTTTTGTTATGAATAAAGAAACAGATGGTTATTTTTGCTGATGTTTCCTCATTTTGTTACTTGTGTATAAATCCCACAACCTTTTAAACAATATGGTTACAAACTAACTCCGATATTGAAGCCAGCCTTAGAGTGAAACCACACTGTTCCATTGCGATATGTTAAGCAATCATTATCATCTTCGATGTCAAAAATGTAGGCTTTATTAGAATGATTATTTATACTTATGTATATATGAATACCCGGGACTTCATTCATATATACTTATATATATGAGTATGGTAGGTAGGTATGTACTCCTTGAGGCTTTATTGTCGACATTCCTATGTGCCTGATATAAACGATATACAAAACGATAGCGCGTTCTTGAGGTTAGATATTTTAACAACGGCAAATGTGAAAAACTAAACAGGTCACTCGTTTCTTCTTGTTTCATGAATGCCAAGTGGAAGGATTTTTGCTGGTGCCCAAGAACCTCCTTAATGATAATAGCTATATATGGTAATAGCCTAGACCGACTAGCCATTTGGTAGGCCTGAATCACAATAAGGCTAAAAAGAGTCAGTAAGACCAAGTTGACAATGAGTTAACGAAACACAAAGGCGCGAACAGCACTGAGCTAAATGGCGCGTGCATAATCCACACAAGTCTCTCCATTGACGACTCGGAGGTTCAGAACTAAGAGGCAGGAACACAATATTTCACTAAAACAGTGTGACAACTTTATGTTGTGTCTTGTTTTTCAAGAGGAACTATTAAAATTCGTGAAAGTTATTTTTGGACCGTGATAGTAACATAGAATCGATTTATTAGAAGGCTTTGTTCTATATTTGTGTTTCGGTTTTCCTTTCTGACTGACTGATTGACAGACAACGCGCAATTCAAACTACTAAACGTAAAGACTTGAAACTTAGACATTAAAATAAATTTTGTTGATTCTCTAGTAGCTAGTAGCTCAGTATTTAAAAATAAATCTATCCAAGCTGCTGTTTTCTGGTTATTTATTTGGATTGCTTCACAATCATTATTTTACCCGGTTTCAAAAGAATTAATTAGCATTCAAATGACAAAGTCATGGGCTGATTCCAAAGTTGGGTTACTTATTATTTATTGACTATGGCGCAGCACAGGTCGTCGACAGAAGATGAGCAATGTGACATGAATATGCGCTTGAAAATATGAGCTCTTTTACGATAAAAGTGGTAGTCTTTCCTGTATTTAATGATTTACACACCTACGAATATGTGGGAATACTATGCTGTTAGTATATGACTACCAAGTGTGATGCATAGCCAACTAAATAGAGTAACTAACAACTTACTTATATGTATTGGGTAGATCTTTCAGTACCTCTTAACGTGATTATTTTAATGTATGGAAAAACGTTTATTGCTAGTTTTTCTTTTCGAGTTTAGCAGGTATTTATATAATTAATGGACCTCCATAATTTAATATCAATATGTATACTGTTTTCTTCAGTAAAGTAGTTCACTCTACTTTATACATTCATAAGATCTGCCTTAATCTAAAAATACTTGAGACAAAAGGCTAATTCTTTATTATTATATTTATTATTATATTATTTAAGTAATTTTAGTTTTATTATGTTTTAGCATTAAGTTAGCAATTAGTTGTGTAAATAAATATATTTGTTCCCTAAAAATAAATCATTAATTCAATGTGAAATGGAAATTTTTCACTACGGTTTTGGTATTATTACATTAAAATTAGAAACCTGAAAATTATTATTCCTTTTGTTCAAGGTAATTCCAACCAATTATCTCCCGGAGTTTAAATTTTCTGTTTCAAACAATTTTGAAATACATTTATCGCTCCGTCCGTCGAGCAAACATTTGGTATTAATCGAGTTAAAAATATTTACCAGTAAATTGATTACTCTCCGAGCTCATAATGGAAGCAGCATCTACTATTGGTGCCTAACTACTTACCTTCAAACGAGCAATAAAACAAGGTTTTTTTTATGCAAACAAGTGATGAGATGAGCTAGTCGTTCTCTTGATGGTAAGAGCTAGCCCATGACCAAAAGAGTGCTAAACTGGACTGTGATTTACATAGGCCGGTGTAATATTGCAATATTATAATTCCACTATATAAGACATTTTGATGGTCAATCTCGAAAGCCCAGTAATTACACTAGATACAGACGTGTCCTTCAACTAAGTAGCAGTGTAACTCAGTAATGATTACACAAAGAGATACCTAGTAAGAGTTAGGCCATCGCGGAATCACTGTGACCATCACTGTCACTGTGACATAAATACTATACAGGCTTATAGTCCTAGTGCGGGGAACAGGGACCAAACTTTGGTACTAGTTTACCTATATTATTGTAAGCTTAATATGGAAAATCAATATTGTGCCGGCCCTTTTTTTTTGTTAAATAAATATTTTTACTTTTACTTTTTTACTTTTATAATACTGCTTTGCGGTAGAATACCTGACACGGTGTTGGTACCCATCGCGGCATCCTGCGGCTGCGGACGGCGGCGTCCCTCTCCGCCCATCTTATTGAAATGTACCTACTTTTCTTCCTTCTTGTGTAAATCAGCGAGTAGAAAAGTGCGCTACAAACAGTAAAGAGCTACTTCTGATCGCCTACCATAATAGCATTGGTTGAATCATAATTCCCCATGTTTATCGTATCCGTGATCAAAGGATAACTTACTCCAACCGTACACATATTATTTGATAAGTTCCAAACAGCCACTAGGTACCTTCTCGGCTTACATACCTTCAAACGAACAACAAAACACAGCAGGAACGTGAAAACAGTTCAAACTCGGAACATTATTTTTCTGATAAGCCAAGGCGCTTCGAAGTTATAATTGATGTGTAAATCTGTTATCGTTTTCTAGATATTAAGTTATAAAAACAAGCAGTTAACATAAATTGGAAAAAAAATATTGTTGCCTGATTTTTTATTACCTGTCATGGGCGCTTTATGATTATTTGAACGTTCAAAATGTAATATTAATAAAATTTTAAAGCCTATTTGCCGTCAAGTAACGAAATTACCTAATGTAAAGCGAAGAGATCCATAACAAAATAAATTGCGTCCAGTAAAACGAATAGGTAGGTATTTCTAGTCTAAAATAGCTGCCAGGTTATTTTGTCTGATAATCTCAAGTCAACGGTAAACGTAATTTGTGTTTTCTTATACTCACGTACGGTACCTCATTTGATAATAATGATCCTATTTCACAAGATAATTTAACCCAAAAACTATGGCCTTTGCTGCCCGCGATGAAAACAGGTAAATAATAAATAATAGAAAATAATCTGGAAGGGTCTACTCAGATGTTTTAAGTCCGTGTGTCGGAACCGCAATTAACGTATGACCTTCCTAAACCCCACACTAATTAAAGAGGGGTTGGAACGCACGTGGTTTGCTAAATGTACATGGGTAAACATATTTTTGACTCCATTCTGCGGGGTCAAGTCGTAGTATTTTGCGAATTAAAATTACGTCGATTTAACCAGTGCGTTTTAATGTTTATGTATTTTATTTGAATTGAGATCTAGATGGTAGTAAGTTTTTAGGCCCTTAAAAGGATTATCACTTGCGTGAACGTTAAAAAGGATTAGGTACCAATATCACATTTATGGAAGTGTTCCTTCTTTTCTTCTTGCATAAGTCAGCGAGCATAAAAGTGCACTACAAATAGTCTAAAGCCACACTTCTTATCGGCTTCCATCTTCCTTGGTTGAATCTTTTTGCACCCCATGGTTATCGGATCTGAGATCCATAACCTACCCATTTTAAACACCCACATTCAGGGTAAGTATAAAACAGGTATAAGTTGGTTCCAAACTGCGCATTAACACATTATCGGATAAGTTCCAAACAGTATTTCCGAGTTCCGACTCTATTAAAAGTTACCGTGTGCAGGACGTGGCGCGAATGTTTTGTTCATGCGAGTCTGCACCAGGTGTGTGATAGTTGTCTTTCCATTCCAGCCTGCAATCCGGTTAGTTTAATGTATGCAGTATGGAAATACAGAACTTTCTAGATTGATGCATGGAAAAATTTTGCTGGGAATTGTAGTGTACGTAATGGCAAAGAGCTTTCATTTGCGACTGGATAATGGTAGCTATTTATTGAAATAAATACTACCATAAAGCTAGCTATAACTACTTATTATTGCAAATAGTGCCTATCTTTACGTAATTTAAATCTGCCACAATTACTTACATAGAATTTATGTACGTACTTAAAACGAAACGTGGGTAATTCCAAATTAGATACGTCAGGCATCCAATACATAATTTTAAATTAATTGTAAATAACGTTCTTTGTTTCGACGCTTATAAATCTTTTAAATATGCCTGAAGCTCGCAATACGTAACGCTGTTCGTATTTGCTTTATTAAATTTTACCCGAACAGTCTTCAAGAGGTGAATTTATTTCTCTGTCTGTGAGTGCGGGGGTATTCGTTTAGGGATGGGAAATTCAACGACTCCGAAAAATTACTACCCTGGAGCCCCTCACCCATCATGATGGTAGGTTTCTACAAGAAAAGTTTTACTATTCCATAATTATATGGCTCTTGCTTGGGTTTTATAAGTTGATCAGGCTAGGATCAACGTCGCGAGAAAATTTTCTCTAGTCATTATCTAGCAATATATTACACAGTTGCAATCCGCAAGAGGCAACAGGTGCACAAGATAACAGACGACAAACTTTTGATACGGCGCTCATGTTACTGGTGATAAGATTTCGTTTTGTTCTAGCCGATTCACATTTATTCTCAGTGCATAAAAGTTGGTTTGTGTTTCGAAATCAGTCGATTCGGAGTTTCCGATAAATTTGCCCTGTCTCTAGTTTCATTATTCTGCGCTAACCCGCGGATTAGATTAGCAGCCTCGCAGCGGGAAGCAATATCTACTTTCATATTGCTTACAAGGGGCGTAAACTTTTTATGGATTGTTCTAACACGCATTTGAATCTTTGTGATTTCGCTTGGGGTTTTTCATGGATTGTGATTTTCATTGACTTGAGTGATATGTCGTTATGTTTCTTTATATTATTTATTTTTCTTTATGCTGAAGTGATAACTGTGAATCCGTTGCATGAGTAAAGAATGGAGGAGCTATTCACAGAGCTGTTTGACGAGCCATATCCTGACGTGTCAACCACGAGCCATTAAAATAGATTTCCGTTACGCATATTTAAAGACTCAAGTAGCCCAATGTTTTTATAAATTGGACAAGAAAATAACATATAAATGACAAAATTATCTCATGTTGTGGACTCCATTTTTCAACGCTGGATTTTGTGACAATCGCTACGCTACAATTTTATCGTGTTCTTTCATTTGTGTTGAAAAATAAAAAGAAACCTCTAGAGATTACCAATGCAACACAAATATAGAAATGCTTCTTTATTTATTGCTACCACTCATATCTAACCTACGAGCTACGTGAGGCGAGGTGGGACTCGAAAGCCGATCGTTGCGTGAGACTACAAACATTTGCAAAGTGAAACCCTTTGCAGTGGATCTTCAACGTATTGCAGTAATATTTTTATCCGTTCTAGCATGTCATTGTGTCATTCAATTGAAATTTATTTGGTTTGAATAATATATTGTTTTTGGGTTTTATGAAAATCCAAGTATGGATATAAAATTCAATATGTATCCAACATTTTGTGTGTTTTCTGGAAACCAGTCTACGCAAAATATTTATCGATTTTTTTTAATAACACCCACACATTTCTATTTTATCACCAATCATATTGAAACACATTCACCCCTCGAGAACAATAATAAATAAGTATAATAAAATTGTTATTTATTCAGACAACTTGCGTTTGATAATATTCGGATGGATCGAAAACTTCACTCGAGGAACACAATTTTACTAAAACACAGAATTAACTGATTGATAGGTAAATTCATAGCAAACATCCAATCAGATAAGCTTGATAATCAAAGGCCAATAATGAAAATAAAGATGTAATTTAAACTCAATTAGAACTTAACAACTTGACCTAGGGGCACAATTTACTGAGACCAAGCACCGGTAAAAAGAGTCGTAAAACAATCAGCATTTGAAAGACAAGAACGGGTGGCAGACGTGCCGTTTGTCGGTGAAATTGCTCTAGAATTATTCCTGGATGCCATCTGGCGTTCGGTTTCTGCCGCATCCGCGATACCTGCCCTGCATCCATTCTCTTGAGCTGGTATCTTTAGCTTTGTGAAGACAGTGTTGTTAGCTATAAATCGTACACTATTTGATTCAAGCATTGAAAATGCTTGTATAAAAATAAAAGAAACGAGTGAACATTACAGTAGACGCATAATCATTATGATGTGATACATCTGAATTCTCATTTAAATCTGCAAGGATTATATTTCTTAATTTTTCTGAGGTCTCTGACACAAGTACATTTACTTAATAGATAATAATATATGTACATTCGTAGCCAGATGAAATTCTGTTTTTATTTAAAATGACAATCTGTTTTGAATTTTTTTAACACTAAATTTTCCACTGAAATATTTTATGTAAAATGGGACCTACCTTCAAGACGAAGTATTTTGCACCTTTCACCCTCAATGTAGCTTAGAAAGCATCTTATGAATAAGATAACGCCAAACTAGCATCGAACAAGTCGTTTGTGGGAGAGTCAACTCAAGCCATTCATGTTAGTGCAGAAGAGGACATAGGAAAGGGGCTGCAAATAATAGTAAACTTATTAAAACTCATTGGGGCATACTTATAATTACGAATATTTGTGCAACGAACCAAATATTTTTCCTCGAGTCTTGAATGTTTTGAGTTCTTGCATGTGTCCGTCCATGCCTCCTGCGGCACAGGGAGTCCTAGTGGAGGGGTGTTTGTGTGTGAATGTTTATGTTTAAAAAAAACTATTGTTTTTCTAGTAATTGAAACGTTTTTTTTAGAAAAGTTTACAAATAATTGAGTATTTTTTTAGACAGCAACAAAAATATGCTTAGACTATGATACTCTATAATTTTACTTGAAGAATTCCTATCATCGTTTGTTGGTTATTTATATTTGTATTTTTTCACTTTCAGTGTGCAGTTACTGTTTATACCTATCTAAGTCCATCCCTGTCCATCGTAGGTATTTCCTCAGGGCCTCTACAGCGAGATTTCACGGCTCCTGATCGCAAGCGAGGCGGTTGAATTTTTCATAGGATATTAGGGTTTAGTCGATCGCTATACTTTCATACAACTCTACATTGAGGAGAAGAACAAATCAGTGGAAGAAGAGCGTAAGTACCGTACTTGCAAATTGAAATTCTAACACTGGTAATTAAGATTATTTTAGTATACCATATTATACTGTTATTATTTAGAGACTTGCGAGGAACATCATAATAAGTTCCCGATTAAGGCCCCGAATTCGGCGCAACGCTATCTCGCTAGCACGAAATATCTAAAACCTAGGCGAAGTAAATAGTGAAAAACAGTTGCCCTATTTTCTTCGCTTATGTTTAACATATCCAAACAAAATATATATACTAAAACATTCCGTGAGGTTGTAGTAACAAAATGACCGATCCACTTTTTTTTTATTAATTCTAAGTCAATTTATATTCTTACAAATGTACAAATGTGCAAGCGCGTGTTATAACAGCGCGCCGGATTCGCAAATGTGACAAGATACTCGTGTAAGATTATTCGTGTTAACACCATTTAGAGCGACAGAAGTATGTCTATAACTTTTTGCGCCCGAATGCGCTCGGAAGCATTGGAAAAACCACGAGAAGTTCACAAAAGTAACTCATGTGTCGAGAGACAAGAAAATGTAATAAAAATATTCAGTGAAGTTGAAAACAAAAATATGGGACGGAAAATGAGAACAAAGGGGAAAATCGCATCAGTTACTCCCGCACCACCTTAGTCGAATATTCTTCGAGACTTTATTGAATAAATATACATAATTTTACTTCGATGCCTCAAAAAAAAAGGTAACCGACACTGCAGCTTTTGAAGATATAAATGAGTTTCCAACTTCTTAAAAATTTAAGATTTGTACTTTGAATGATACTCACTTAAAACTATGACCACATGTAAAAGTGAAAACTCATCAAGGCGACTTGCTTGATCCAACTTTACCCGAAGGAGTGTTACATGACCGAACGTTGATGCAGCCCAGTCACATTAATTCCCCATGAAATATTTATCTCAGCGCGCCTAAAAAAGTTTTCATTTTAATAAAATGATATAAAGTCTTAATTTTACCTGTGCATTGTGAGCATAATTCCTGTTCCAAATTATCAATTCAAACAGAGCTTGAATTTGAACAAGGCATCGAAAAGGCGACCCTTATCACCCGGTGCGATTAACCAGGATTAACCGGACAAATGGAATGTGTAATTATCTCACTAATCGCGTTCACGACATATGAGGCTATTTGCTATCAAAACGTAATATTAAAATTTATGTTCGCTATTAATTGTAGCTGAGCTTCAATCGAGAATAACTCATTGTATCGTAATGTTCATCTGACGTTGAAATTGAGGATTATTAAGTAAGATATCTTAGTACATACTCTGTGGTATGAAGTAGAAACTATCGTCTCTGCGGTATATCAATAAGTTATCTACGTTTATTCCTATTGCCTCTGTGAGTATGTTAGGTTACATACGTCAAACATGCGATAAACGGTGTTCATAAAGAACACAAAGATAAATAGGTACATTGCAAGATAGAGTCGTAAAACAGGACAAAATTTAAAACACCAACCCGAAAATGAAATAGCTAGCAACCTAGCAATGAAAAAGCCTAGTGATTAGAAACTATATTTCACTAGAGCTGTTACTTATCTGTGTCAGAATGGAGCATCGGACTAAAATGTAATAGATGTTGCCTAAATTGTCAATTTTTTTGGCGCGTATAATGTACTAAAGAATGAGTTATACTTATTATATACTTTTATGAAGTCAAATTATTTGTGATTGAGTTCACCATCATTTATATTGCCAAACGTTATTGGACCGCATCAATTCGGTTTAGCAAATTGCATACATAATACCCACCTCAAAACACGTGGTAAAAGGGAACCGATAGAGTTATGAGAGTGAATTTCAATTCTCATTACTAACCAATGCACTTATAGACTTATAGGCTGAATTATTGATTGACTATCATTGTGCACTTATAGACTGAATTCATTTATTTTTTTGTATGTCATATAATTTGGTTTTATTCTGTTTTGTTTGTTTTAATCGTAAAAATGGCTCTTTTAGCCATTTTTACTTACCTGTATTTTTTTTATTTCTTTTGTTTAAAATCTACTAATATCGCCCCGCCTTTATTAATTGCCCAAACATGTACCTATTATTATGTAGCTTTTCTTACTTATAGACAACTTATTATGACTTAAGGCGCTACATGACTGAATACTCAAAAAAAAAAGAAATCTTTATAGACATTTTTTTTATTAACAGTGAATTTTTTTTTAGAAATTGACTCTATACAAATGACGAAGGCTGAAAATAGATTAGTTAGCTTAGCTTTTAAATGTACATGTACACCATGAAGAAACATTTAATAGGTAGGGATTTTCAGACACCTTCTTCCAGCAGTGTTCTTCTTCTTTCGAACCAGTGTGGTGAAAGGATTTCTAGTGCGCCTCGAAGAGGCTCGTTTCGTGCACTTAACACATGTTTCTCGAACTTTTAGGTTTTATGACATGCCGGTTTCCTCACGAAGTTTTCCTTCACCGCTAAGCACGTGTTTTAAATGCACACATAGATCTTTTAGAACAGAAAAATCCATTGGTGTACGACCGGGTTCGAACTCACGACCTTCGGATCGAAAGTCGAGGCACCTTCCACTCGGCCAACCAGCAGTGATGAAGAAGTATATATTCCAAAAACTAACCTTCCAATTTTTTTGCTATCCAAAATGGACAGGTACAATGTTTGTAGAGTAAGTTGGTAGAGTTAAATAAAATGAATAAATACTTTATTCAGTTACGGTTTGTCGGAAAGTTGGTAATGCGGTTGCGCCGCCGAGGGCTTTCAGTCAAGGACCATCCATATCGGGCCGTGGAAACAAACAGAACTGTTGAAACCCAATTCATTTACATCCACACTTGATTAATTACCGATCTGTTTAAAGGTATAATTGAACTTTCAATTACCACGCGAAGGACGAGCTCATTTGCATTTGAGTGGCACGTATTAAACTCGACTGCAAAGAAGGTAATGTTTTCGGATGTATATATCTAAGTAGGTATATTGGATGTATTTAAGAGATCTACTAGTGCGCCTTGTAAGTTAACTAGATAAGAAAGTTACATATAATATCGAAATATAAAAAAATCCGGCTGTTAACTGCGATATCATATAAAAATCTCGTTATAGTGACTAAAATTCTGTTTGAATTTGTGACAACGAGAATAATTTAGTAACGATTACAATAATAATAATAATTCCTGCTTACGAAATTTAGTAACGATTACAATTTATTATCAACAAATTATATAAATATTTTTAGTAATAAATCCGCTTAATTTCAAAGTTTAAAGATACGACACGTGTTTCGCCTCTACACGAGGCATCATCAAGAGTATCTTTAAACTTGGAAATTAAGCGGATTTATTACTAAATATATTTATATAATTTGTTGATATTTATGGATTTCCGCAAAGTAACGCCTGAATCAATCAATTACAATTTATTAGTTCTAGCTATGGAAAGTTATTTAATGGTACAAGAAAATTTATAGTTTACCTTGCTTTTTTTTGCCATTTTTTTTCTCTGTGTATTTTTAATACTTGAAGCTATTCGTAGTTATTCTAGGTACTCGTAGATACTAGCAGTTTAGTAAACCCACTTAGGTCAAATAAAGTTTTGGTAATAAATCACAGTCACTCAAGATTTTGCTTTGTCATGTTTCATGGTCAGAACTTTCAGCATCCTTTTTGTTTTCAGGAAAACATCTACGAAGGGTTACCTATTGGAAAAACGAGAGAAAGTGGTAGATAACCTACTTACGTGCTTCAAATATACTAATAAAACATGTTGGCATTCAGTAATAAGGCCACCAGTAGTTAAACAAGACACACAAGACGACACAATTGGTCGAGTGACAAGTGTGTTAGTATGCCGGTGTCGCGGGTTCGATTTTCGCTTCAAGACTAACATTTATGTGATGAACATCGGTGTTTGTCCTGAATCTGGGTTTTCTATGTTTTTTAGGTATTCTATATATGTGTTTACAAATAAGTATATAAGTATTCAAGCTCTGCATAGTTTGGGGAAAGATAGCGCTGCGTGAAATGTCTAAAATGATGAATAAAAAAAATGTTTTCCAATTTATAGTGTAATTTATTCATTGATCACCATTTTTTGCCTAAAATATTTTGAAAGTGTTTTTTGTTAGAGATAGGTACATTTTTACTCTAACCTCTTAATAGTTTTTCTTGAAAAAAACTAACTATTTTACAACATGTCTTAATAATACTTTGTTTTCCCATACAACACATTGGCAGTTCAGCAACTAGCCAATTTCGAAATTGCCCCGGCCCCTTGCAGCCAGGGCCTAGTCACAATTAACTCTCAACATGTTTCAATTTCCCCTCCGGCTAAATAGTAAATCCTCAGTTATTAATATTTGGTTGGCTCGACGTTTGAGACACTCGACACAGTTGCACAAACTCGTATTCTAAGCCTTTGTTAGGGCTACAGTGCATCGACGGAGCGACAACGAGACGTAATAAATTAATAAATTAGTACGGCTCATGCAAAAAGATCCAAAGTCGTAGTCATCGTAGTCTTCGATACGTCCAACATACTGTATTTTACAAACTTTTTATTACTATGCAGTGTTTGTATGTATGTATGTTCGGGTCAAATCTCAAAACTTTTTAAAGCATGCTTAAAGGGAATCCTCAAGGCAAATTTCCATACAAAATGTTTCGGACAAATACTCAAAAAGTACGCCGTATTATAGTAATTTCTTCACACTATTCGTTTCGTCCATGTTTTTCAATTTCGTCAACAAAAAAAGTGAAAGGTACTTTAATTTAGATTTTATACGTGTTTTAAAATTAACCCTACTAACTTAAAAACACGTATAAAATCTAAATTATGGTACGAAACCTTTCACTTTTTTTGTGTGTACGTAAGCAGCAGCAGAGCTTGTATTATGGTAACCAGATAACTGATACAATACTTATATACTTTTTTTTTGTAAATACATACAGATACATAGACAAACACCCTAAAATACATACTATGTAGTTAGATAGGTACCGAGGCAGTTTCAGATATTTTGCCGCCAAGCTGGTGCAATATAAATACATTTGTGGGTTCCAGTTAAAAGGGCATTGTAATCAGTAAAATTACTGGGCTTTCATGCAGGGTCACGAAATGATTCAATGACATCCGTGTTGCATCGGACTTTTTAGTTCTGCGTTGCAATGTCATGGTCAGACTTGATTTTTTGCAATGAGAAGAACATATTTTTAGTCTCGCCACTACTTTAAATAAAAATGTTTAAACTAGTACTTTGTTTAAACTGTGGTGATGTTATGATTTTCATAGGTACCTATTTTGGTCCTTTGAAGATATATCCTTCTCCGTGTTCTTTACTTCTTATGTTAAACGTACCTTCACAAACAAAGTAACAAAGTTGGGAGCGACACGGGAAACTTACTGCATTTTCATTCATATCCAGCAGTTGCGCGAACAAGTTTGATGGAAACAGATACTTTGATCAAATCTAGACGTCACAAGATGATGGAATGGGAACTCTCACTGTGCAGCTTTCACTCGCTACAGCTTTTTTTATAATACTTATAAATAAATATGTTTAAAAAAAATGAGAATTATTAATTCGTCAAATATTAATACATTGTTCCCTAGGAACTGATAATATCCCATCAGCCCTCATTATATCAATACATATACTATTAAACAAGGAATGTATATAATAAATATAATGTATTAAAATTTTCAAAAACCACGTTTTTATTCTTTTGTTCTATCTGGCTTCATTTTACGTTACATAGTTATATGATTTTACAATGCATTGTCATTGAGTTGTAAGCTACCCTGAAAGTTTCAACCGGGTAAATCAGCCTAATCGGGAAGTACTCAAAATAAGAGTTACAAGATTCCACCCGGAACGACAAACAGACAAACAAGAAAGTTAATTACTTAATAAAAACATAGTAATACAAATTAAAATAGGTATAATCAATGAGCGTGTAACGGCTCACAGAGGACAAAGAGCTAACTTCCTACTTTCCCCTCTTCAATCAGTCTAAAGACGATAGTAATATTTCATAGGGAAAATTCAATGGATTTCTAAAAACGATTGGAGCTCTCTTCAATTTACACAATCTCAAAAATACCGCAGCATATATCTACAAGAGAAGGGGAGATATTATAAATTATTTTTATTACTTTGTTGATACATGGCTGGCTATTTTGATGAAGGAATAGATAGAATGTGAAAACGGTACCTACTTTCTCGTTTAAAATATTGATAAAAATAATAAACATACTAAATATAAAGTTATTTTTACTTCAACATATCTAATAATATTATTTTTGAACCACTAGTAGGTATCTGCGGCTAAAAACTAGAACAAAAAAGTACTTTTTTTTTTTAATTTAAATATTTTTTATTCTGTTAACAATATGTTTTATCTGGTTGTCTGGAAGAGATTGCTATCTAGCAATAAGACCGCCCTTGTAATTTTAGTTTGTTTTTCTTGTTATTATTTATTTTAAGGTGATACAATAAAGCATATTCTATTCTATTCTATTCTACTTATGTAGTTCTCTAGAACTACATGGGATTAACACACTCTTACAATTTAATTTGAATCGCTCTTGTGCTATATTACTGCCTCCTGTCTATCTATGTGTGCTTTCTACCCACGAATATAATTCTACAAATATGTTATACAATAGAGTGATGTCGGTGAATTTGCGAGTGTAAATTGAAACATGTCGACAGTTAATTGCGTCCAGGTCCGTGGGGTAGGATAATCCCCTCCCCGCGACCCTTGCCACTTGGTGGCATAACACCCCGTTAAATAAACCTGCAATCTTTGGGGTGACCTCGACTTAAACCTTGACCGCACCTTAACTAACTACTACCCAAGGCGATCGACCATGTGGTTTCAGGACAAAAAATATAAGGTATATGGTTACAGTTATAGTTGTCTACCTATAGTTAATATAATAGGACAACTAGTTTCTGTGAAACCAGCAATTTTTGTTTTGGTGTAATAGAGGAACAATCATCATAAAGCTATTTATCCGTATCCACTTTCATAAACTTTCACTTTATAATATGTATTAGTAGGATAAGTAGAAAGTAAAATATACTTAAGATTCATATGTAAAATTGTAAAAAATAATCCTAACATTCAATTCAGAAAACCCAATTATGACACGTAGACAACAGCATTTTTTTTTATTTATGGTTGTTCCATAAATCGTAAAAAGTAATTATGAAAATTATTGCCAGGCTTACGATACAGGATGATCGTGTTCAGAGTTCTTTCTTAATCACAAGATAATATTTCCCGAGATAAGGCGAAATAATCTCCGCTAGTATTATGTTGTTTTATTTTATTTACTGCTTCTTATTTTAACGAGGACAAGCTTTGGTTTATGTTTATAAATGTTGTTACACTAAGGGTATTGTTTGCAAAGCTTTTGAATACAAAAGTTTAAGTATTATCAAATAGATTAGTTTACTCATTAACTTGCCTGCACGTAATTTCAGTTCCGTTCAATATTATCCGTTCTATTTATGTCTCTAATTGTAGGTATAGTTTTCTATGAAATGTGTGATTCCCTTAATTTATCTATGATAATTTTTCATTGTTTTGTTTGAAACACCAAAACGAGAAGTCTTCATTTTTTACAACACACGACAAGTCTAGCTTGGCATTCGCTATTATTGTAGTACGTAATTGTTTTTCAATTTATCTAGTAGTGCTTACCTGTTATTTAGTCTTGTAAGGTTAAGATGTTAAAGTAAGAGCACAAAAAAAATATATCTTTTTATCCAACATCTCAAGTTTGAAATCACGATGTTCTTTGCTCATAACTTTTGGCTACAAGACACTAGCTTGTAACCTTTTGTAACCCGATCCAGAACAAAAAGAACTAAGTAGGTTAGGTATATAACTACCTACCTACGTAACCTTTCCCCAATTACGAGTGAATCACTGAAAATGTCCCCCTTCTGATCTTGTACAGCGAACAATAAAAACCCGGTTGGGCCCTGAGGCATCAACTACTGAATACAATGACACCGTAAAATATGTTGATGTATCCTATATTCCGTGTTTACTTTAGTGTGGGTACGATCCAATCTGTATAAAATACGCATGAGAATTTTATAGCTTCGTACCTTCTCTACTTGTACGTATTGAACTGGAGACGCTTGACAAATAAAAATCTTAAATTTTGACCAATGTAGGTATTCTTGGTAGGTATTTTATGTTTGTAGAAACATGGTTTTACGGAAAACACCTACCAAGACCAACGAAACACTGATATGGCACTGGTCCATTGACCTTTAAATGCATTGCAATCAGTATTTTCTTCTTCGTACCTGTAAGCTAGTAGCCGGCTCTTATGTTTTGAGCATAATACAAATTTAATTACTTAATGAGCATACGTTATTGTTGTTACAAATAAATTGAAAAATACAACTTCTCCATCAAAAATACTTATATATGCAAATAATATAAGTTTAAATTTAAAGGTAAATCTAATAAAAACATCAGCGTGAAGGCTTTTATGAAAACCAGGCGGTAAATAAGGCAAAGGTCCCAGTCGTATTCATTTGTCCCCGCGGAGTATTCGCGGGAATGAGCAAAAACAAGTGAAAATAAAGTGAAAACGTTGTTATTCTCGTGTGGATTACCTCATTCCCGTTACTCTGGCATCTCTGGGCTAAACAAATAAACAGACTTTGCAACTTTCATTCTTTTTTTACAAATCATGATTATAACATTAACACTTGTTTATTTAATGTATAGACGATTATACTTAACGATATTTTCCCAATCTCCTTCAATTTATCAAAACAAAAAATACCCGAAAATATTTCGTGAGTATGTTATGTAGTATCATATAGAGGACGTGGTGGCCAGGTGGATGAGGACCTCGCCTTACGATCTGATGGTCGCGGGTTCGAATCCCGGTGGTAGTCATGCGTAAATAGGTTGTTTCCGTTGAACAAATCTATATATGCATCTCACGTTCTCGCAACGGTGAAGGAAAACATCGTGAGGAAAGCGGCATATCAAAGGACAGAAATATAAAAAAAATGTTCTATGGCATTGTGTCATCTACCAATCCGCATTGGGTATGCGTGGTGGATTAAGGCCCATTCGCTCGCCTGCTGAGAGTAGGCCTGAGTCCCAGCAGTGGGAACATTATAGGCTGATTATGCTTTAGACTATCAAATTCACCGCTTCAATTTTTTTAAAGTTATACTGAGTCAATTTATATCATTAAAAATATACAAATGTTCGAGCGATATAGCAGCGCGCGGGATTACTTGGTATACATAGTTATAAATTCAACCAGTCCAATCAGACCCAGTTAAAAAACCTTTGTTCTAGTGTTTTTTTACCAATACCTACTAGGCCAGCAAGGCTACAGGCGAAGCTGCGAACATCTGCTAGAACTTAGATACTAAAAAAAAAACATTTCAACGATCGTATCGTCAAGCAATTTAGCCAGATTTCTGTATGCCATCATTTTTGGACTCACTAGAGTTTTTGTTATAATTAATCTGAATTATAAATTTCAACAAAATAGCTTTCCTTGTTCAAAGATTTGGGGCTTGTAAAAATCTTTTGTATATTTTTTAAATCAAAGTTCATAACTTAAATATCAAGAAACCTTTTTCATTTGATTTAAATTTCATAATATCCTTAAATATTAACATTTTCCTGAAGCTATCTTGTGATTCAGGCCAGAACACCGTAATAGGGACATTATTTTTCAGTGGCAAAGGACGGACACCCCTCGCAAAGCTATCAGGAGTTCAAATAAGATTTTAACGACTTTACGGAAAATGTTATTATTTGTGAAATCACAAACCTATTCATACAAGTTATTCTAAGGGCCTTTGAAATAAGCCACGTTAACTGCGGTCCCACTATCATGAATTTAAAAAAATTTTGCTTGTTTTTTAAATCGAATTTATTTGAATACGATATGTTTTATGTAAACAAGTGATGAATAGAGCTAAGGAATTGATTGTTTTCTTGTAAGCTGGAAAAAAGTATTTATTTATTTATTATTCCATATAATTGTTCGTTGTAATAGTGAGTTTTCGATTCGCCCGAGTAGCACAACATGAATGCATTATGGTTACTTTTTAATGTTTTATATTTATTGAATTGAACTGCAATAAATATCCATAAATAACGTTAATATAAAAACTAATCCTTTATTTATTGGACGTTTTATTATCAAAGCTAGTGTTGTGAAATTACTTTTAGAAGACCAACAATGCTCCGTTTCGTGGCTCTTTTCTACGTTGATAATACGAGTGATATAAGAGTACCTATTGTCAAAGATCTTGCACATGGACCATCTAATTAAATATAAAATATTGTTATGGGAACCCTTATTTATTTATCGTCTAGTAATATACACTATTCAATAAGTAATTTACAGCTCCCTATCGAAAACGGAATACTCAAACTCGCATTTATTGTGTGAATAGTAAAAAAATACTGATGGAAAATGAGTAGGTTGAGGCTGACTGGTTCTTTACGAATGTGACGTAAGTTCTAAACGGTGTTTTTTAAATCTTCAGAAATAAAAATACACCAAGATGCGTTTTTTAGATAGGTATAAACACTAACGTTAGAGACCCTATATCCCTAACTCTGTATGCTGCGTTTACTCAAACATAGATTTTTTGAGCATCATATAAGCAATGTAAGTAGCATGCTTGGCACTACACGCTTTCGAATTCCCTATATTTTAGCGTATCCAGTCGTACGCCAACTGGTCCAAAGAAAATACATCTACAAAACGATGGCATCAGTCCAAGAAACAATGAGTACAAGTTTCATAGGCAGCCAATCTGAAGAACAGGTAAAATGGAAAAATACACTTTGAGTTCCTTCATATGGAAAGTTATTACCTAGTTATTTCAACATACCATTTTATTTTCACATGAAACATGATTTTAGTTAAAATTAATGATTAAGGTAAGTAATACATGTTTTACCAGATTCTTAACCTACGAAATCTGTTTTTGGTCCGAACTGAATCAAAATTATCATGCGGCTGTGAAAGTTCGAATGCTCCAGTTGGTCGGAGCTTTGTTCAGAAGCGTTGCTATTACAGGATCGTGCCTGTTTCTGAGACCATCTGCTTGCTGAAATGACAACTAAAATAGATAAGGATTCGTTAATTTATTAATTCGAAAGCTTTATAGATATATAGCTCGACGAACCGATAACCTGAGAATGAAGAAGGCTCGAAACCGCTCATCGTGGTGTTATATGGGGAAGGCCTATATCCTGAACAAGTTTTATATAGTTATATTTTTTAAAGTCAATTTTTTTTTTGTAGCTTAATGATTTTAAACAGTCACCTCCTCTAAAACAAATCCCTTACATCTCCAACTCAGTAACGACATAGGTATCGTCCTTGGCTATAAAACAGCGCAGTATCGTAAACTAGTCGCAATCCAATTTTAAAGTTTGTAAGTATCGCTAGAGGGCCACAAATTTGCATATTTGTGCGTTCAAACTGGTCCTGAGGGTCTAAGTGATTGAATTATCAACTGAGTGGCGGGCCGGTACAGACGTGAGCTGCTTGCTAGGTTTGAGCTGAATCTCATAATTATTATAATTACCTGTTGTACAGTGAATACAGCCTGGCTCACACGTGAAAAAAGACTATGTACCTTTCATTTGGTCATATTATAAAATAAAATAAAATAAAATAAGATACTTTGTATTTGACACACAAAAAGGAATAACCTACAAATAATTCATGCATCATAAAAAATATATAGGTAAGCAGTTGATAAACTAATATAAAACTAAAGCTACTAATACGAGTTCATACTCGATACTCTTCTTGGTGTTGTTCAAGTTCGAGGCCTTAGGCGGCTTGAAATCTGTGACATTAGAGGCATTGGCACTGGCTTACAAAAAACTAAAATAATGGAAAGTAATAATGGAAGCTACGCTGTAGAAAAGGTACGCTGTAGGAAAAGCTACGCTGTAGAAGCAAGCTACGCCGTAGAAATAAGCTACACCGTAATAGAACGACGCTACGACGTGTAGCTACGCCGTAGAAATAATCTTCGATGTAGAAGTAAGCTACACCGTAGAGGCACAGAACAATGTAGAGTAGTTTACTAGCTACTTTTTTTAGGGCTGTACCCGTGCTATCTCGTTTCGATAATGCTCGTTTGCCGCAATAATCCAACAGCGGCTCTTCGGAATAGTAATGACGCTAGATCGTTGTGTTCTGAATTTATTGGCCTATTATAATCAATTCAACCTTTTTGTCAATAGATATGAATGAATTATCATGAAAATTGTTTTTTAAACTAAAAATAGACAAAACGGTACCTAACGTAGTTTTTAAAAATACTGTAAAAATATTGTCATTATTATGTTGTAGGTCCTTCAAGTAAGTCATGGTTAATTTAGAATCAATTTACATTCTTTAAATATATTTAGTAGAGAATTAAATGCAGTATCAAATGTAGGTTACATTGTGCTTGCCTATTAGTAGATTCTAGCATAATATTGAAAGTAAAAAGTTACATTTAAACTTTTATGAAAATAATATGAAAAAAAGTATTCAAAAAACAAAATAATTTGCAATATTTTGTGCAATCCGAAAATAGCGGTGTTTAGTAAAAATACAAGGAATATTATTCTTGTTACTTCGCCGGCGCCGGTTCGGAATAACTTACAAGGAAAAATAAACAATGATGAGTACTAAAGCACCTCATATAATCTTTTAGAAGGCTGTAGCAGAATCTATGTGCCATTACCCATACAAAACAACTTCCTTAGCGACACTATATTTTATAAACAGCAATATTTTTCACCCCATTTCGGCCGCTCCCTCATTTCCTGCGCAAAATGCACAGCGAAATTTAAATTCGGAATCCAGTTCAATCTGGGAACTAGCCAGTGATAAAATTACTTACCCTACCTCTTTTACGATGGCTATAACGAGTGAAGGTTCGGCAAATTTCACAGGGGATCGCTCGAGTACCTTCCAAACGGAACCTATGTTTCGAACGTTGGCAGGTTATTTCAAATTAGTTGCGTTTGTTCAACTAATTAAAGTGTTATCACAACGAAATATTTAATTCCCGGATGACTGTTAAATAAGAGAGCTCCCTAAATCATTTTAATTTCGAAAAGTTCAAAATATCCAATGAAATGATCCAGAGAATAAAATTTATTTTTTTAAGTAAATGGTAAAAACTATTTTATAAAAAAAGTTTGGTCACCTTTCGTAAATTTTGTTAAAAGGTACCTACTGATAGTCTCGTCTTGTCTTGTTTAGTCTCGTGTTAATGGTTCTGGTTTCTTGTTAGAGCTTGTTAGAGTTCTGGTTAGAGCTTTCAAGCTAACCGAAGGCTTACAAACGAACTATATTGTAATAGCGATATATTTCCTGTGTTTTCCTAATAAAATATGAAAATATAAATATAAAATATTACCTCTTGTAGTGTAACAATCACATCACACCAATTTTGCGAATGCAAATCTTTGTGATGATATTCGTATGTAGGTACCTAAAAAACATGCGTTAAGACATAAATTCAATCTCGGTTTGAAGCTGGAGTAGAACACGGGCTTTTCTTTGTCGTAAGTAAAGCTATGGGCAGCCGATAGTTATATTTATTGCGAAAATTAAATATTTCAGTATCCAATTAATTTCAATACGATTCAGTTTGTAATACGTTCAAACCATTGATTCGAGAAGAAAGAGAATAATTTACAGTCGTAATGGCTGTTTTTACCGATTTAAAGGCGTATCGATATTATAAAGGTTTTAAAAATTTAGAGCAGTGTTGTATATTCATAAAAATCGTGCGTTATTTCAGTAGGAAACATTTATAAGTATTTTTTTCATTTATATTTGTCCATTATTACGGTGTCGCATTTATCTTACTCCTAATTAACTTCTACCGATTACAAGCCCTAATGTTTAATGGCTTACGACACCATAAAACACAAAATGATCTTTATCTCAACCTTTACATAAAACATTATTTCTGGCGTAAATAAAACCCGGTGTAAAACTTCAAATTACAAATAAAGTAATAAACCCATTATTAAATATGGCAAGATATCAAAAAGCCATAATAAATTTCTAAGTTGATGTAAAATTTTATGATCTCCCGTTCTGCTAAACCAAAGTTTGACGATACCCGAGTTTATGATCTATACAGGTTGGTAAAGGAGACACCCTCATTTTGATATTAGGTACCTACCTTTGTTTAATCATATCACCTAATAAATTGAGGTTTGAGGAATCTAAAATATCGGCTCAATAACTTATTCATTGTAACAAGGTATGCGTTTATACCAAATACCTAACTAGATTTTACTTAATATAAACACAATAGGATTTTGGTTCCGACACAATAACCAACCAGACTACATGAAAAGAAATAAAATATATAATTGATTTATCAATATACTATATAAATCCTTTGAACGCTGATTATAAGAACTTACCTAGAGTTTGATTACTTATAGGTCATTTGAAACTGTTTTTTACAGTTGCCTGAATTGTATTGCTACTGTCATGTTGTAAATTATTAAAATTCCAGAATAGCTTAGTTTAACATTTCTGTCAGCCATTTGAACGTTAATAATTATAATGAATAAACTTACCTTAAATATGATACTCCTGTCGTTTTGATCCAAAAATAATAATTTTAATTAAATTTGTATAGTGTCGTTTTTAATTGAAATAAGGTCAACGGCAGGTTCCGGCAGTTCACTTTATTTACCACGTTTGGCATTAATTAGACATACAAAAGTCCCTTTTAATAAGAAAATTCAATTCAGACATGTTTAGTGAAACAGAACCTTAATTAACGCTTGAAATAAAAACATGAAAGCATTTAGAAGCTTTTTGTGTTTTTTATTAATTATAATTTACCGAAATAGATTTCATAAAAAAATAGTTATTATTGCGATAGTAATTAGTTTTAAATTGTTTAATTTATTCTAGTAAGCTGTGCCGTTTGTAATAAAAGCATGCACTCTGAATTGATAACCATTTGTTACTTTCTACTTTTTAAACTGTTATTTTATTAAACACAGTTTTATTTAAACATTGAAAGGTTGATTTTTAAAACAATTCAATTTATTCTAGACAAGTTTCCAACATGATAATCATTTTTTTAATATATTGATTTATTCTGAAATAAAGTATAATCTATCAAAATCTCGTTTTATTCTATGTTAATAAAATTATATGATTCATCATAATTCATCGACCAAAATGTTTCCTATTACTTATGAATCAGAAGTTACCGGGTTATTAAATTAGTGAATCTCAAAATTAACAAAATATTGTTTAATTTATGTTATAAAGCAGATTTTTACCAAGTAGATTTGATATAGTTTAGATATAGACATCTTTATGATGATTGACACGGATGGTCAAATGGAAAGTGTATTGGACTGCCACGCCACCCGGTATCGCGGGTTCGATTCCCGCTTCGCAGGACCAACATTCGTGTGATGAACATCGGTGTTTCTCCTGATTCTGGGTGTTTTCTATGCATTCTATGAATGTATTTACAAAAAAATGGTTGGTTTATTACGTATAGGCAACAATCTTGCAGGCAACCTCGAGACACGAAATATTGGTATCAGCACAACATGGCAGCGTATTAATACCAGTAATCATCACAAAGTAATAATGTATATTATTAACTAGAAAATATAGAGTTAATTGTGTTCGATGTAGAACGTTTAAAATTGCATAATCAGCGCTGCCAGGAGGCATCTTGCCAGAATCCTGTAGTGATAAATCTTACTGGATTCCATTCAATAGAGACTTGTGCGAATTATTAACGCGCCATTAGTCTCAGCCAAACGTCTTTATTTGTATAGAAATCTTATTGAATGTACCTACCTATAGGGAAATTATAAATGGCTTATCGAAGGCTTTTGATGTTCTGTTGGCGAATCGTTCACGTCTTTGTTTGTTCATGGACCTACCTTCCTAGAAGATTATTATTTTTTGATGAAATTGAAAATTAGTTTTTTTGTTTGAATATGGGTGGGTATGTTTTTAGGAAAAATACCTATATAAAAATACATAAGTACAGTATATAACGTACGTACTCGTACTATGGAGACGAGTAGCAAGGAGGTAAAACCATGGATCTAGCTAAAGTTGTAGGTATCTAGCATTATAACTGCAGATAAATACAAACTGTTGAATTTGCAGGTTCATCATCATAATAATCAACCTATAGCAGTCCACTACTGGACGTAGGTCTCTTCAAAGGCGCGCCACTGTGATCTTCGGCTCTTCTCATCCACCTTCTATCAGTTATAGCGCGCAAATCATCGCTCCATCTGGCCAAAGGTCGTCGTACTCTACGCTTGCCTATGATTTTTGAGAATTTGGAGGTTCAATTAGAGGAACATTTTCAATTGTACTTACTTTTATTACATATTTTTTTCTTGAATTGAATATTTTTTCTCGTTAGGCACTCCTTTTAGCTTTATTTTGAAGACATGCGAGCATCCTCAGACAAAATATAGCATGTGTCACACGCGAAGGGTACTCGGGACATCAATCCCCCTGTCCTAATAACCGTTTAAATAGCAGAAGGATTTATGGAAAAGCCCAACAAAAGAGCCTCGATCCTACTCCGATAAATCTACGCACGAAATAATACGATCCCAGGCGATTTGTATTGGGACAAAGACTGTTCGTCCGCTAGGTAATAAAATTAAGCTGCAGCGTGTATGACGTCTATCGCATTTCAAACTTAAGTGTAGCACTACTCCTTAAAATAGGCTTTTAACTTGCAACTGATTGAGTCTGAGGAGAGAAGAGAAAAGTGGGAATTTGGGGAACATTTTTAGACGTTGAAAAACGGCTGACTTTAGCGCTCTTGATCCGTATCTCTTTTATTTTTGAAGTTAAGAGCGGTAAAAATATTTGAGCCAACCCATTTAATGACGGATGAAATCTTATGTTTTTTAACAAAACAAATAAAGTATAATTATAGCTGTATGTTCTGTAGTATCAGCGTTCATATTTAATATAAAAAGGATTTTATACTTGTATGAAATATCAAAAGCCTTTCTGAATGATATTTTAAGTTTGCAAGCTAGGCTTCAATTCTTAACTTGTGTTGGCATTAAATATTTTATTGTCGTGCAACCTGGCCTCATACGAAGCATCGGGAAACATTTGGCCGGTTTTATAGCGTAGCCTGCATCATCCTGGAATAACTGTTTTATGACACGTCTGAAGAATATTAACTTTAGTTTTGCCATAGATAGTATGTACATATTTAAAAAAATTGAAAAAGGGGATACAGCGATCTGCACTGGCTTTCCGTTGAAGGGTGCAATGTACAATGTAAATACTACGAGAATGAGTTATTATTTATATGTACTTTGTGCTCGTGGTTTTGCCTACGTCGGAATAAAAACCAACTCGAACAATATTATCTATACAAAAAAATGCAGCCTCATCAGTTCAGTAGTTTTAACGTGATTGAATCACAACTTATTCATTTATAATATTGTAATAATACGAAGTATGACTTACTACTTAGTTATTTTCACCTATTTATTTAACCTATTTTTCGATCCCCTGCCCAGCTTTTGTAACTTGAGAAAGTCTATGCGTTTCTTTAATGCTTTATATTTTTGATTAAAATTACCAAAAAATCGACACCTGATTTTAATTTCTTGTATAGAAATTTAAAAATCGCAAAGTACAAGTACCTGAGTCTTCTTTAAGATAATCTGTCCTGCTGAGAGCACTTTGCTGTAATAAATTCACTCACAATTTATCTTTTTGCGGATTGCTTTGCTTTGCCTGGTACATAATCAGTGATGTAACATTGCAAGCTGGACTTTTTGAATATTTACGGATAGGTAGGTACGCAATTCAACAGTTTACGTTTATTTAGACGTGGAAGCAAATCATCAATATGATTTCAATTTGTTACGTAAGCCAGATTGCTTAAAATGACTTTAAGGCCCACTGCCCAAATAGTGGGGCTACCCAAGAAGTGTCCAAATATTCAGAGATTAAGGGGAGGCTCCGGCCAGCAATGAGACTTGATAGTAAGCCAGAGAAAAAAAAAGAATCCCTTGCATGTTTAATCAACCAGCATCAATGCATCTCATTATAAGTACTATTAAAAGCCCACAGATAAATAACTCAATAATTCGAAGTATCCAGAACAGTTTTTTTTTAGTAAATTGTCTATAAATAAACTTAGTAGGTACAATCTCACAATGAAGCCTTTGGATCACGCGTCGGTTGAACATGAAGTTTATTAATCATATCGATTAATAAACTTCGATACTTTCGTAACAAATTGGTCACTTCTACGGTTTTGTTTACGGAAAGTCCCATCACTAGGTGCTTGTAATAGCGGCTGGGGCGTGGGAAATTCGACAAAAACTCCGCGCCACCCACTCCACTCTTCTCAGCAGAACCATTACACAAAACATTATTCCAAATTACATCGCCGGCGTTACGATAATGTTTTTGTTCATTTGATAAGATAAAGAAGTGTTGTTTTTCAATTGTTTTTACAATAAAGAGCCAAATGTTAAAGTTTAAATTGGAAAATCCTCTAATTTGTTTTATTGCGCTAAGCTCCCAGTTTATTTTGTGTTTGGGGTCGAAGTGACCTCTGTAGGATTTGGGTTTGATAAAACGTCACCATTTCAATACAATAAGCCTATTTATTAGCAGAAAACAAGGTTTACAAATCATGAGATTGCTTTAATTAAATACCAACTTGAGTAAATCTACAATCGTTCCATATTTTAACGGTACAAACAAACGATGTCACGAAAAATCTGCGGTATGATACAAAATAATACTTACGAGTATATTGTTATAATTTAAGCTTAGTGTACGTATATGACGGGCACAATTTTAAATAAATAAATAAATTAAATTTTATTTAAGACCGAGATCCATAAAGTACAATACAATACAATTAAAATTAAAATGTCACACAGAAAATAAAAATACACAAAAATTAACACAAAATAAATTAAATAAAAACAAAGAAAAGTTATGACAAAAATACATACTTTAGGTATGTGGGCAATACATTTATCTAATTATAATTTCTATTGAAATCTATTTATTGTGTTACAAGTTTATTAATAGGTTTAATAATAGCCATCCAGTGCCTCATGATGGCAGACTGTAGGTTGGTGGCAACATCCTTCAGAAGGCTGTTGGTGCTTCCCCGGATTTTAAGACACCTGGTCTTAGAATGGATAGATAGATAGATAGAATTTACTTTATTGCTCACCATCTTAGTACTAACACATTATAAAGGAAAAATAAAGCTAGGTGTAAAACAGTGGGCAATAGGCGGTCTTATCGCTAAAGAGCGATCTCTTCCAGACAACCTTTGCATGGACTGGATACTGTTGGACAAATGAGGACGGTGGGCATAACGTTAATTTAGAACGAAAGCTTATTAAAAAGTATACCTAATAGCAAAAAGTATTACAAAACAGATTATTTAATATACTAAATTTCATTTTAATTTTTTAGTGTATTTTTCAACGCCATTTTAATAAAAAAGTAATAAAACTTATTAATAGTTTTGCTTAGTTCATCTCGGTCTGACAAAGTTTGAATTACCTAAAACAATCGATTAAATAGTAGGTCTGGAGATTCAGTTTCATACCTAATTCTTCTTCATCTTATCATCTTACCATCAGGTGAGATGGTGGTCAAACGCAAGCCTATATATAGTAAAAAAAAAAAGTTATTTCGAACCAGTGTGGTGAAAGGTTTTCATGTGCGCCTCAAAGAGGCTCCTTTCGTACATTTGACACATGTTTAAAACTTTTAAGATTTTATGACATGCCGGTTTCCTCACGATGTTTTCCTTCACCGTTAAGCACGTTAAATTAAAACGTTTAATTGAACACATAATTTTTTCTAACAGATAAATCCATTGGTGTACGACCGGGTTTGAACTCACGACCTTCGGAACGAAAGTTGAGGCACCACGACTTTTAGCGGCTTCATAATGAAGTAGTCCGTTCCCCTACCGAGTGCAAGCATTCAATATTAACTCCTTGATTTACTTCACTACCGATCTGACTTTCGACCTCATAACTTGGTTAGCATTGTTCTAGCTAGACGGTCAAAGATTCCATACACTACGTAACGCAGCGTTATTAGTTTCATATACACAAAGGATAGTTACAACATCTTCTGTTTGAAATAACGATTTTCAACATACGAGTCCTTTTAATCTCAATATTCCTTCTACTACTTTCCTGAATTATAACCATGATTTTGTCGTGATGAGTAACAAACATACTCGTACATCGATCTAGTGTGATTATTACAAACATTTGTCCCGCCTCGAGAGCAAGATTCGAAAAATCGATCTTCTTGTCTAGCTATTAGTGCGCTTTACACAAAGTAGACTTTGTGACACGATAAGTCTGTTCCTCTTTTCTCATTAGAAAATCATACGCAAACAAACCATGGTCGAGCGAAATGGGGCATGAGATTGTACAATTCTTTAAACAACGACTTGTTATACACCACCAATTTTTAATTACCAAAAAAAATTAAATGGGCAATGCAGACGGGGTACTACGTAGCATCTGTGCAGTCAGAATTTTAGATTTCTACAAAATGACAGAGTGACAGCGGCGCGAGTGCGGCGCCCGAGCCGAGGTATGTACCCGGGTTTGCCAAACGATGAATAAAACCTAAATTATTAATCAATTAAAGGTACCGCCTGACGCAAATCCATAGGAAAACGACTAACGGTAACAGTTATCCAATTTTAATCAAATTTATTTTTACAAAAATTTGACTTAATTTTTTCAAGTTTTTTGCCGTATATGTGTTCAGTAATGGCAACTGACTATGCGTTTTTTTTTTTTTATGGTGATTAAAAATTGACCGTGTATAGGTACAATGCAACATATGCGTACTATATAATAAACATTGGTTAATTATGGTTAGCGGAACTGTAGATACTGCATGTCATTTAAGTTACTACTAATTAAACATTCTGGTAATGTAAATATTTACTCAGAGGTAGGAGATTATAATTAAAACGTTTAACTAAAATCCAGGATTCATCAAACGCGAGTACAGCCACTCTTATTTGCTAAATTGTACTTTTACTGTGTTATCAAGAAAAGTGTTCTACTGGTATTAAATACTGAGAGACACTCCTTCAAGCAACCATATTACCATAAAGTGACGTACTTATGGCACCGGCACGGCGCCGGCGAGCACATTCATCAATCAATCACATAGTTCCTTTGTGTAATTGTTCTGAATAAATATTTTGAATTTTGAATTTTGAATCAATATATAAAAAAGGCTTCGTCCTAACTGACTGGCTGACAGACAACGTACAGGTCAAACCACTGAACGTAGAGACTTGAAACTTAGAGGATGTGTTCGTCATGAGCTGAAAGTGAGTATAGGAATTTAGAAAAAAAAACCTAAGGTGTCAGCTAGTTGCTTAATTATTTAATACAATATCAACATACTTATAAGACAAGCATTGCAGGAATGCTGAAAGGACGCGCGCGGTTGGCCGGGGCACCAAGCGGCCAAGTGCGGCTAGTCTGTAGTCCTGCAATACTGGTCTTTTATAATTATAAGGTATATAAAGTTTAAATTATTTCACACTGTAAGTGCTCGCCACGCCACTACCATCTTGGTGAGAATTGAGCCTCAAAGGGCAATGAACGTAGCACAAACCGTAGAGAATGCTAGAAATAATTCATTACAAAGGCACGGGTTGCTGTTATTCATATTTAAATTGCAAACCCGTGTAGGGCTCTCTCATCGCTGTCGTAATATAAATAAACGAAAAGTTTGTGGAAGCCACGGTTTTCCGGTTATTAGAGAAAATGTTAGTTGAAATTGTTTTATCATGACACAATTTGTTAGTTTTGTGGGTTCGGTAATATTTGTTCATTGGCCTATTGGAATTATTACTTTTACTTTAACTCATATGAATTTACTTTTTGATGTTTTTTTATGAATGTTCTTCATAAACTTTTTTGATAATAAATTACAGCTTTGGAAGATTACAAGAATGAAACCTTATTGCTTCGGGTAAATTAAAATAACTTACCTTTTTCATAATTTTAGCTAGGTCCTAACTTCCACCAAACTCGACTGGCAGAGTAGTTACAAAAATGTTGGTGTTGGTTGCTATAACAATATCTTTTTTTTTGAGTAAAAAAGCTATGGTGATAGGTAATCTTACAAACCAGTGGAGTGGCAACATTATTTCTTAGCTAGTTAATTTTCATACATTATTACGTAGCTAGCATTCGGATCGTAGCCAAACGACAAAAGAGCTGAAACCACCTTTTTTATCTTCCTCTTTCGCTTGGCCGATTTTCACGAGTGAAGAAAATTATTGCAGTAGGTACGTATAGAAAATTCTTAGCAGCTAACGGCTGTCTAAAAATCAATTATTGTAACTCTATTACGGATAAATTAAATACGTTTGTGATAGCTAAATGTATAAGATGAACAATATCTTAATCCTTACTTATAATTTTAGGACGTAGTGGCCGAATGGATGAGGCCCTTGCCTTGCGATCTGATGGTCGCGGGTTCGAATCCCGGTGGCAGTCATGCGTAAATGGGTCTTTTCGGTCGAAAAAATCTTTGTATGCATCCCACGTTCTCGCAACGGTGAAGGAAAACATCGTGAGGAAACCGGCATGTCGTAGCACCTAAAAAGTTCGAAAACATGTGTCGAGTGCACGAAAGGAGCCTCTTCGAGGCGCACTTGAAATCCTTTCACCACACTGGTTCGAAGGAATTAGTGACACGATAAGAAGAAGACTTATAATTTTATATCTGCATGATTACCACAAAAAAACAAATGGTGCTACTGGAGTACAATGCGTACATGCAGATTAAGCTTCTAATATGTTGGCATTGTATTAAAAGGTGAATCTGATTCAAAAAGTCTCATTTATTATATTATTCACTAACGCGCCTGTAAGCGAATACTTTTTTTTACTTCGATATCCGATATCAGACATTCACAAAATAATATGGAGTCTCCGTACTCTTCCCAATATATTCTGATGTCTGGCTC
Source organism: Lobophora halterata (assembly GCA_932526365.1). NCBI lineage: Eukaryota > Metazoa > Arthropoda > Insecta > Lepidoptera > Geometridae > Lobophora > Lobophora halterata. The sequence goes on from OW052002.1 coordinate 7,239,350, forward strand.
AGGAAAGAGCTCACAAAGACAAAACACCCGAATTGAGGTACGCAGGTAGAGAAATGATCAGACAACGAACATCAAAGGCCCACCCACTCATGTCACATGATTGTGCCAATATTGTGACCTAATCTGAGAGCTTCGCTTTGAGCTTTTGTAACGAAGACATTTAACGTTGTAAAGACGTCCATAATACACATGGCGCGTGCGCGCCAGCCGCAACACGCTCCTGAACGTGGTAGCCGACCAGATGGACGGTTGCCTTTTGCGGCATTGGATAGGGGCACACTCAGTGTTAGCAACTTATACCTGGCACTGAGTGTACTGCTACCTGTACTTACTTGTAACTGTGTAATTTTTTTTCGTAGCTTTATTGAATTTGAATTTTAATAATGTTTGTGAGATATGGATCATAGTAGTCACAAATAAAATATATTTTTTTTATTATTTATTTTATTTATAACGGTATTCTATTTGCATAACCACGATGTAGCACGTACGTCACGTTACTTATGAAAATCAATATTTACTGATTCCACACTGGTCTCTTTTCGTCTTATCTAGTCCAGGGTCTGTCTCTGGTGTCGGAGTCAAACCACTCAAGTCCTATAACTTGACAACTATAATTATCTATGTATGTATATTTTTTTGTTAAGATAAGATAGATATAGAAGATAGAAGTTATCTAATACATAGTGAGTATTAGATAATATATCATCAGCTCACATTAGTTCAGTGCTGAAAATAGGGTGTAGGAAGTTACTCGTGTATCTCATGGCCTCTTCGTGTCTGCAGTCCTTGGCGAGTCGTATCTAAATCTACAGCTTGAAATCTCTCTCTTTTGAAAACCTTTGTAACGCAATTGCGACCGGCCCGCACTTGGCAACTGCAATTTGCAGTGACTGTACAATCGTAGGTGCTTAGGTGGTACCTGCACAGTGACTAATCAAAGTACAAACAGGCCTTTTGGTATTCATATCGATTCGCGTTGAAAACTTTATAGCGATGCAGTAGAAGAGCTTTAATATTTATCTAGTGTTCGCGAGTGCTACGCTTTCAACGCATTGCCACTCCTCCATACTGCCGGTATTTTAATTTGATTCTATGAATTCTTAAGTATACAGCCTAACATTATTTTAATGTTATTAACGTATTCATAGTTTGTTTTTGTTAATTGTAAAAAAGCTTAAACAAAATTTGTTTTTCTTCGTTACAATGGTTACAATCATAAAAACGCATCTACGTGCATCGCAGCACCGCGCCGTAGAGCTTTTGATTTGTAATTTAAACTTTACATTGCTGGAAGTAGCTTTTTCCCAAAATAAATGACACTAAATTCGCTTTATACAAATTATAAACGTACTTTTTTGTTTATAATATAAAATGTGAAGATACATAGATGTTTCTTGCTCAATCACGCTAAAAGCAATGACGGATTTTCTATTGGTCTACAAGTTTATATTAAAATATAAATTTCATGAAAATAAGCTTCTTGAACCATACTCCTTTGTTTTTATCTTTCACGGATTTGTAATTCGAGTCGGGCCAAGGCCGCTAACAGAGCTACTAGCGGCGTTATTAACGGACCATTAGCCTCCATTCGGCTTCAGCGGTTTCGACACAGCCTACAGACAACTATACTGTCTTTAAGCTAAGAATAACTTATTTTACAATGTAGCTGGAGTAAGATTTATTAGCCCTTTGTTGACAGAGTAACAAATTGTTGTAGATTAGTTTACTTACCTAACAATTACTATAATTCTAGATGTCCCCGGCTTCACCCACGTAGTAATGACATAAAAGGTAGCCTATGTCGTTTTCTTGCTCATAAACTATACCTGTACTAAAGTTCGGATATATCGGTCCAGCATTTTTGGCGTGATGGAGGAACAACCATCTATGTATGTATCCATAATAGTCTTAAGACTAATGATTCTGGTAGATACTTTCGACTCTATTTCTAAACTTCTAGGTTAACATGTTTAGGTTAAGGGTTATTTGTTTGTAAGCCATCCTTTTTCATTCGGTACTTTTATAGAAGGTATATTTTTATTTGCGTAGAGTATTTGTAAAAAAAAAACTCATGTTTTCTAAAATTCTTGATGACAACGTATAAATTTGGCGTCAATTTGCACAACCTTTTTGAAATTGAATGAGAAAAGCTGAATATCGGGCTAAGTGGCACTTCAGGAGAGACCTACAGCAGTGGACTGTTGCTTTTGTAGCTGTATTTGATAGCTGCCAGTAAATCCACAAAGTTAAATCTAATATCGCTGCCAATCCCAACAAAGCACGTATCATAGAGCCGACAAGAGGCATGTAACGTCATTCCCCTGTATCGACGCACGACATGCAATTCTATGAAACGGCGCCCTTTCGAGTAAATTGGTGACCGCACTTCGGAAATACAGCTAGACCGCCGCGTATTATCAGTTTTATGTAGTAAAATTAGGTCGGTTCTCGTAAAATTTTGTGTACGAAGTTTGAAACGACTCTACACTACACTGTTGTAGGCAATTTCATATGTGCACGTACAGGTTTGTGTCACAACGATTTTTAACGGACAAAAATAAAAAATATACGGAGTGAACTAAGAAACTCCTCTGAGTTGCTAAGTTCACTCCTTATATTTTTTTTATTAAATCAAAATTACATACGGGTTTGTATGTTGATGATTCATTGAAAATATTTTATGAATAAGTTTTGACTCTCTTTACGTATCTCGCTCACATTATGCCATATAATTTTGTTTAAAGTTAACGGATATAATCGTCAAATGATAAAAAGTATTCAATAAATAGGAGTGCTCAGATTTCTGAGATCTTGAGAATAGAAACCATTCGTCGAAGAGAACACACACGAACGGAATGAGTCCTTTTAGTCACGTCAGAACTATAAAGTTTACAATGGAACCCAATATTCTGACTGCACTGCACCAGATGCAAGAAGATAAGTGAGAGTGACGCCTGGTCTGCTGCTTTGCGATTTGTGGCAATGCAGTTTCACAAATTGCATAGCAACTTTTAAACAAATAGAACCCTTTATTCTTCAATCGGTCCGTGAATTTTCCGTTATTTTTACTATGTTTGAGGCTCTCCTTTGATCGGTGTTTATTAAAGGCATTATGTCCCTATCTCATGCAACGTCTACTTTGTCCAAAAATAAAGAGCGCTTATTTTTACCCGACTGCCAAGAAAGGGCTATGTTTTTCGCGCATATCTTGTATGTAGATGTAAAATTCTATGTTACCTCGTATCTTTCTAGGCTGGATGGATTTTGACAGTTAGGTATCGTTATTTAAAGGTCAGTACTGCAAGAGCGCTTATTTTTTAGTGGACGTAACGCATCCTACATACATAGGTAAGGTATGTATATGGTATTTTTTTACATCCGTCGCCTTGACACTACTTTTTATCTTATAATAACATGACATAGACGAATGTTGCAGCATGAACCTATCCATATTTTCCCAACTCTACGTACTGCACTAACTTTTATGCAAACACGATGTAACATAGAGCATGCCACCTGGGAGCTTGCGCCGAGTCACTAATTAACGAGCCAAGTTGAAACAACAATATCTAAAGCCGAACTTCGTTAGACACGCTTTGCATGAAAAATATTAGCCGAGCTGCCTGTTACCTACGGCCAGTTTATTTTGTCAGGTATCGGAGTGGAATAGAACTCCATTCCGAGTTCTCTACTTTAAAAAAATAAGAAAATTCGTGTCCTTGTTCTACATACCCGTATCCGCGTCGCCTCTTGGTCCTATTTTTCCATGAACGTTATGTTATAAAACAAGAGAGTGTAAGGTTTTCAATTAGCATGAGACAAATTACTTCAAAAACTCAATTAAAACCAAGTTTAGTTGACATTAATGTGGTTGGGGCTACAAATCAAGCACTAATTAAAAGTTGATTACAACTCGTATCCTTAGTGGCAATCTCAATCACAAGGTAGTCCCGGGTACAACCCAATTTGGGCGTACAAGTTACTATTTGGGCAACAGTCCGCAGGGCATTTATAAATGGAAGGACAAACTCAAAGCTACATTGACATTACTGCGTAATTGCGTGGTACGAGAGAAGTTTTGATATGGCCACTTTCGCCTTAAAATGGAAGTTACCGTGTTTACCTAGAATCCAAATTATCGTTATGTAAAGGGTCTATATAACACACGGGTTTTTTACAAGCTGATTGTTGACGATTTTAAAAGCTAGCGTGTGAGCGAGTTAGATTTCGAGAAGGATTGTCAACAAGCAGATTGTAAAAAAGCTGATGACACTGGGCGAGTTTACACGCTACAAGCGAAGTCGCTGGCTTGTAGCGTGTAAAAAAGCCGTGTGTCATAAACGTTTTACAGGTAGCTACATAATGTAGATAGTGATTTGTTTTTTCTTTGCTTGCGTAAAGTAATGGTGTAACTTAACGACATGGATTTCTGTTTAAATATATGTATTATAGTAGGTCTATGACTCAAGTTTATATAAATGTATAATATGTTTCAGCAACAGAAACTTTAAAACCCGAACTTAAAACTGAAAACCTAGTTTCGGTCGGGGAGTGGAAATTATTTCAATGGAACTTATTTAATTAATGTAAAAGTACTGTAGCAAGATTGAAACAAATAGTATTAAATGCAAAAAGCTTTTCTGTGTTCCGCCTTTGTAAACAGGAGCGGGTAGTTTATGGTCAGCAAACAATGAAATAGGTAGGTAGTAGGTACTCGTTGACAATAACCATGACGACCCTTCTTCAGAGAAAGTACTTAACTTAGGTAGTTAGGTATTAAAAATATCCATTATCTTGAAAAAAAAAACGAGCGAGCCTTACAGTAGTCGCACTCGCACATGTTTAACATCGGACATACCGTATTATAAAAAACATTTTAATTTGGAATGATTCTATTTACTTCATTTTTCTGAGGTTTCTCTGATGGCCAACTTCCTGTTACACACTTCCATCCCCTTTTTACGAAATTACTCCCAAAAATTACATAAACAGAAAGCGAGAGGAAATATGTAACAGATCAAAAATTATTTACTAACATTAATAAACATTTGTATATACCTATTTCAAGTATGCAACAATAATAAAAAAAACATAAAATAACAATCTCATATGGTTTTTATTTTACTCGGCTACATTTCACATATGGATCAAAACAGGATCAAGTTATTTTCCTTACTTCCCTGAATAATAAATGTATCAGTAGATATCATAACACCGCGCATGTCAAGTAGGTATGGATAAGGGTACGACATCGTGAACTCTCCTGGCACCAAGTTGTAGATCGTGCATTATGGCCTGCGCAAACTGGGCAGACGGAACGGCGGAGGATTTAAATCTATCTTTTTAATTTAATACTCATACAATAGAATAAAGGTAGGCCCATATATTTCAATGCTCGCGCGCTATTTTTCAAGATGCTCCTTGGCAATTACCGAGCATTGTAATATAATATCTTATTTCGATTAAATAAGTATTGAATTCAAATGATAAATTTGCCATGCCATCTGCCCAGTTTGCGCAGGCCAATAGTTGCCATGTGGGTTTCAGGTAAAGTTACTCTACTGAAATGTAATTTTACTTGATATTCTAGCGTGTGTCGTTGTGTGTCGAAAAAGTGAGGCAACTTAGTGGTAAGCTGCAGCTGGTTCGTCCGCCTGGTATCGGAAATAAAAGTATTATATATATAATTAAAGCTTATGTTATTTTCACTTGTTGTTTTCAATTATTATTCATCGAAGCGTTATCATGTCATTCATTAGTTTTGGGAAAGAAGCCTTACCAAAAATAATGTGTGAGTAATTCAAGAGTATGATAGAAACATTATTATTTTTTACAGTCATGACTTAATTTGATAAACATCATTATTGGTAGGTACCTCAAAGATGATTAAATATAAAGGATTTAGGTCGATTTATGTTTAAAAACCTATAGATGCCTACGGGCATAGGAAGCGACTTTCCATTTTCTCGAAACCCATTCACATCAGGTAGTAATTTAGCTTATGATCTAGTTACTTATTCTGATTTCATCACACAAGCTTGATATTTCCTATAAGATGCATGCAATATAAAAGAGACCAAAATGAGTTTATATAATCCGGCTTACGGATCTATTACTGTTGGGGAAAACAAAGGATCAGAATTAAAGGAAAGATTAGTAAAACGCTGGTGCTAACAAGGAACTGAAGCCAAAAACATACCTACTCGTACAAAACATTATTTTATTTGATAAAACTGCTAGTAGTACTTACTCGGAATTAATTTTGAATTTAATGAATAATCGAGATAGGAATTAAAAATGAAGATTATTGATTATGTGTTTTGTAACGATTTATTGCTTGGCATTGTATGTTATATACATAACGTGTGAGTCATGCAGGCAAAAAATCTAAAGATTTCCCAAAGCAGTAACAAAATAAAGCGGCTATAGAAACACCGATCTCGACTATGAAGATTATATATGAAGAGTAGGTACCTAATATAATAATCTTGATACACAATTGCACATTCGCTTCGGTTGGGATTTCCAAAATATTTATTCTACGAGGTAAAATAGTGATTGCCGGCGCTTGCTCTACACAGTGAAGTGGCGCAAACAATAAATCTTGTCGTTTCTTCCGAAGCGGCTGCAAAAACAGCTACGCGTAATTAATTACCCAGAGGTCAGCTTGGATCCAATCCCTGCTCTCGACTTTTTTGACACACTTAACTGTAGACGGCTAATTGATTTGCGAAAGTGCGAGTCATTTCAGAGTTCATTTAGGATACCTACAAATAAGTAATTACGGAGAGATCATGTCTTAGAATGGACGCACATGGAGGGCCCTTCCACTTACGCCGCCATAAATTCCCAGACTGATCGCGCGAGTGAAGGGCCTGGCATTTTGAGACTGGAAGAAACTTACTTGAAAAGCAACATTATTATTACAAATAACAGTACCTATTAATAATTAAGCAGTAAATACTTATGTTCAACATTTTATGGTACTCACCTTACTACCCTATACATATCTACATACTAGTATTTTTTCCTCTGTGCCTGTACCTTATTGAATTATAGAGCGGGTCAATATCGTATAGTTATAATCAATAAGCTTACTCGTATACCACATTTCATTTACGGTAGAGTAGGGATGAGTGTACTTTAAAATTATTAAAATTTATTTGCAAATTGCATAGCATCATCGGTGATATCTGGGTAGATCACACGAAACCCCATTTCTTTAGAGTTACCAAATTATTATTATTTATTTTTGTGACGTCAACACCTACCGATGCAGGACAGGACACATTTTTCTTGGACCTTGATTCACAGATGCCGGAGCAACACTGATAAAGCGCTCGATCACTTTGAGAAATTTTGAGGCTACCGTGTATTGTGCGATAAAATGATTGAAAATGTACATTGCGACATAGGTACTTGTGTAAAAATTATTTTGTTTATTTACTTCATAAATCTACATTGATTTTTATAAAGAAGCGTAAGTGCAGACTGAAAATGGTTCTGTTAAAAGCATCACGTTTGAAAACACAGACAGCGCTCAGATTGTTTTACAACAACTTTTTCCTCTTATCGAACTCAGCGTAGCGAAATTTATTAATTTCCTTCAAACCGAGAAAGAAACGTGTTTCTCTACAAATTACTCTCAGCAGCAACGTCTGATAGCTGAGGAAAAAAAATTAAAACATCGTCTGAGTTGAAGATCTCAGTAATGATCTGCAGAGAGGAAGGATCGCACTGAAAATTGTTTTCGTTTTCCTTTCAGCGTCGAGTTCCTGACTGGCGACTAAGTCCTGCTTTGGGAGTGGAAATACGAAACGCTTATCTAGGTATAGCCAGGGTACAGAAAGAAAAACGTTGACTATTCGTGATTTGCTTGCGTCGCACGCCATTTTTTACTTTCGAAACGATGATAATATCGTGAGATCTTGTCTTGTTTCAAAAAGCAGACGAAGTTATCACATTATTATACGAGTAAGTAGGTAAATACATATACATACTTTATCAACAAGGTATGATTGTGAAACTCTCTTGGAGACTGTATTTACATAATAAAATTGTATGAAAATAATTCAACCGCGAAAGGCGTGAAATGAGATTTGTGTAAAATATTAGCTTCTGTGAATGTGAAAATGTAAGCAACGTTATTTAGTTTAAAAGGAGATGTGGTATTCATAGTAAGCCGTAATTAAAATAAAATAAAGATACTTATGTAGGTTCATTGTTTTGAACAACACGTTTATATTTTATTTTTATACACATATACGAGTACTTAGTTCTTGGCTGATTGTCGGCTAATTCTTCTCGCTTCGCCGGAGGCTGTACAACGCAATAAATTCATGGCATTCAGACAAAGCAACCATGCGAAAGACCCCTGATAAAAATAAGATGACTTGCCTTCTGACACATTTTTCCTAGAAAACAATGAGCCCTTCAAAATATTAAGCGTCATGGATAGGGATGATAGAGGTGATGTTTTGTGAATATTGTACATTTTTATTTTTACCCACAGGCGTTTTATTTCTCCAGTAAACGCTTTCAACCGTAGTCTTTTGTTTTCCTCGCCGATCATTGTAACATTGTGTTCAAGTGTTCATTGTTCATTTTTATATATTTTTTTAAGGAAATCATCATCGGGCTATTTTATCTGTATAAAATGGTTCAAGCAGCGTTAATAAGGTACAGCACCTACGAGAATGACTAATAAGGCCGATACAAGAGCAGCTAGAGCCGCATAAGTCGCAAACAAAAACAAATTGTAGGTATTCCCCGGGATTGTGGAGGAAGAGCACGCTTATAAAGCTATAAATGATGTCCACAGATTGAATCGAAAACTAAAACCAGAGTTGTCTACGTGTTCTAATAGTACGAGATCCCGCTGCAGGATCACTCCGTTCATCGAGCAGACGCTTAAAACCAAATTGCCAAATTTCAATAGGCACCCTGGTAGATATATACGCTCCTATTCATACATTTAGGTACAAAATAGATTTTAAGCGCCTACTCGATGAACGTAGTGATCCTGCAGCGGGATCTTAGACTATAACGTTCTACTTGTTTATCTTCTCATCTCATTGAAACACTCACCTGCCTAGTTACAATCAACATTCAATCTGTGTTGAAGGCATTGACACAATGTCCACGGTTGTCGACAGCCGACATTATGCAAACACATTCTCGGTGTGTCAGGTTCGATAGCGAGATGGAGTTGATGAACCGATGCCTCGATCATCACTTGTCGGCCAGTGCTTCGACGCGTGTAAATCGTGCAATATTGATCAAAAGCGACTATTCCAAACTATTCTCCCGAATGTCCGATAGCCTGTATTTCGGAAAGCCCAAAGCTCGTTTCAATTTTATTTTCACGCCTGCAGTTCACAGATACGATGAAACTTTCATCGGAGGCTTTCACTAGACGCGCGAACGTAACATAAATTGTGGACGGACGCGCGCCGCCCGCGTCCCTCGGCTTCGCTATTTATTTCTAAAAAACAAAATGGACGATCGTTACCTGACTTTTTGTAATCAGAACTCACCCTCAAATTAACAATATCTACCTTTTGAGGAGCGGACACATTGCGCGAATGGATAGGGAACGATGGACGCGGCGATTGCTGGAGTGGAGACCACGACACCACACGAGACTGCGAGGAAGACCACCTAAGAGATGGGTTTGAACACATCCCACAACACGTAGGACGGCATTGGATGGCGAGGGCTCAATACTGCAGGTGATTGGAGGAGGCCTACATCCAAAAATGGATACTATAAAGGCCGGAATAATGACCTCTTGAGGACCAATTCTTCAAAAGTAACAAAATTTTACTAGTACATGCGCCAAATGTATTTAGAATCCGCAAGCCTTTTACTTCAAAACAGATGTTTTAAACATGGTTAATTTAAGTCTACTTAAAAACTAAAACAAACATAAATATAAGTTAGTATAACTGTAATTACGATAAAGATAAACCAACAAATCACGGAGTCTAAACAAACCTAGTCTAGAGGTTATATTTTAAAAGGATTAATTGAAAATTCGATTACTATAGTACCTACTTACAATAAACCATAACATTCAATAGGCTGCAGTTTATTTTCCAAAGTATCGCTATTTATTTAGCCTTTCGTACAATTACACAAATAGATTTAAACCAAATTAGAAAATTAATTCCTTGTTAATACGTAATTAAAATACAAAGGACGTTAAAATTAAATTAAGTTACCCCAGAAACTTAAGCAATTACTAAAGTAGGTGGGTACCTAAACTAAATATCAAAACTTTTTCCGTTCAAATTGAAAGCTCAACTCAGCATACAGTACAATTACTATGCCCATAGCATAGCTTGTAAAGTAAAAGTAAAAAAAAAATATTATTTACTTAACAGAAAAAACGTGTCGGTACAATAATATGATATTGATTGACTTTAGGTACATCTAATATTGTTTAAATTTGCAAAAAATAAAAGATTGTGGTAATTCAAAAAAGTTAAATGTGATTTATAAATAGGCAGTGGAATAAGTTTAAAACTGTATGAAATGAACCCAGTAACACAGGCAGGTATGTAATTGTTTAAGTTTAGTTTAAGCACACGTGTTACTAATGTCGTCTACCTAATTGAAATGTGTAGCAGGGAATAAATACGACGCCCGCATTACATCGACGCTCTTTAGCCCTCTATTTACACGTTTGAGCTGTTTACTCTATCTTCAGACAGTACTAATTTTGGAGTACCTACTAGATACTCAGCTTAGGTACCTACTTATCTAATGTTTATACTTAGTTTTTTTATAGAAACTGCATAAAAAGTTGCTGGATACTGTCACCGTGAGGCGATTATAGGTGTGACGGTAGGCCATAATAGTCAATTTTGAAAGTCATAGTAGTATTCTTACATTCACACACTCGCACCCCTGCACTAGGATTCCCTGTGTCGCAGGTGGCATGGACACATACAAGACATCACAACATCCAAGACCCGAGAACAAACATTTGTGTTCGTCACAAATATTTGCCCCGGCTGGAGATCGAACCCTGAACACCAAGCTTCGTAGGCAGGATCACTAACAACTAAGCCACGTATTGACGGCTTCAATGGCTTATCAAAAAAAAAAAAAATTAGTTATAATATTTGGCTTTTGTATTTATATTTTTGGCAATCATTTTATATATAAGGTTTAAATGACGAAGAAAGACAATATATATTGTAAATGCTGAAAATAATACAAAAATCTTCTATGTAATAATAACACATGCTAACCACTACAATCAATGATTGTAAAAAATATTTAAACTGTACAAAAAGAAACAACGGGCTAACTATATAGTCCGTTGCAAATTATTTATAGTTAGCTCAATTGGTCCAACTCGACATTCGATAGCAGCGTGTCTAAGATACCTTGCGTCTTTGTATTGCAAGGCTTCCTTTGAACGGGAGAAGCCAACCAATAAATACTTGTTAAATAAATTAAATAATAATAATAATTGTTCTGAGATCTGTAAAATTAATTTGTTGCCTCTACGAGCCATATATTCAATCGCTCTTTGGACCTTGGGAAGCGCCATTTCGATACAGTCATTTTAGGGACGCGAATATTATTCAGAGAGTACGGGGTAGTCTTGCACAACCGCAAGATATTAACTTGATTTACGAATACTTACTGGTAAATTGAAATGGTTTGGAGCTCAGATACGAAACAGAATATTTTAATTGGAGCTCAATTTAAGCATTATATTGGAAACCTGCTTTTGATTGGGAAATTAGTAATAGGTAAATCAAATCTTAACGTGTTACTAGTTCTTTCAAACCAATGTGGTGAAAGAATTTCAAGTGCGCCTCGAAGAGGCTCCCTTCGTGCACTTGACACATGTTATTCGAACTTTTTATGTTCTATGACATGCTTCCGTTAAGCTCGTGTTTAATGCACACAGATTTTTTGAACAGAAAAATCCATTCGGCATGTTTTAAAAAGTTCTAAAACATGTGTCAAGTGCACGAAAGGAGCCTTTACATGGCGCACTTGAAATCCTTTCACCACACTGGTTCGAATGAACTAGTGACACGATAAGAAGAAGAAGCTTGGTTGTAATGTTTACAGTCTACATTTTTACTTAGCGCAACTTAGCTCATGTCCACTGCAATTTGACAACCAAATCTTATCTGATTACTAGAATTATCGGTGTCGAAATATCAGATGCAGAATCTGTCCAGTTCAACTGTTCTATCGGAAGCTGCGCTGATAATGTCACGAATCATTTAGTTACTAATGGTAGCGAAGCAAAAATAATTTACTCTGTAGGTATTCAATACTATGTACGCATGTATGACTATTCAGGTATCACCTTGTTTAGTACAGAAACAATACAGTGGAAAGGTAGGTAGTATAAAATAAATAGAAAATTATGTTACCTTGGTGTCAGATGAGGGTAGACCGATGAGCATGACCGCATAGTCACAGTGCGTGACGTCTCGAATGACTCAGCATGGTCCAGCACGATGCGAGGATGAAGACATTTACACGACGACCATGTTGCGATGTGGTGACGGTTATGAAGATGAGAACACGGAGACCCGGTGTGATGCTTTGTAGATTGGATCGATGTACCTAGATATATGTCTGAGCATAGTCTCGGTTAGACCATGTAACTTCCGTAATTATCTGAGTACCTAAAAGTGAGAACACACTGAACATTTCATCGGAACTGGTTGGGCGTTGTAGTAATCTGGGTTGGGGTTAAAACCCCACGAATGACCTCCAACCTCTCCTTATTAGTCATTCCCTTACCTCACAACGTAACGTAAATGTCCCTATTTACCAACACTTCTTAAACCTAAAGTGTCACATGAGACCGGTCACACAACAGACGAATAACGCAACTGAGTGTAGGATAACTGTGTATCACCTGATAGATCTGTGTAATGCAGTGATAAATCTGTGAAACGTAATTGTGTAACGCAGTGATACACCTGTGTGACGTAATTCGCTTGAGAATATGATATAAAATACGCCACTAATAATACCACGTAATTCATCCGAGGAAACGTATGTACGTACTTACATTCTAAGACACAACGCACATAGAAACACATTAATCTTATAGATAGCGCTATGTGTGGACGGTGTCACTACCGAACACGTTATTAGACATCAACGAGAACATACGAACTTATAATGTAAGACACAACACAATATAGGTAATAGTAATTACAACAGTGATGAACGGCATCAATACCGAACACGTTATTATAGAAGGTACTTATAGTAAACCGCGACATACCGTGAGATACAGATGCGTACCTACTACGCTTGCATCTTATCGTACCTAAATGTATCGTGAGTACTTATTGTTCTAAACCACATACCTGAGCTCAAAACGCTATAGCAATCCTTTTACACGTTAATATCTAGAATATGCTGGTGAACACGTAAATAACAGGATTATGGGGAAAATTGACATGTAGGATCTGTTAAGAACTTATATCTAGCACTCACCAAAAATGCTGAGCTGAAAACACTGAGCACTGAACACTGATCTGATAATTCTGCGAACAAAACCCATCGAGAACTGACCACGCCATTAAAATCTACCGACTAGACTAGCACGAGTCTACCCGCGCTTGCCGCTCGCGACAGACTGGCCCCGAGGCTTGTTACCACTCAAAGTGGTCGGACCGGTGTTGCTATATCTACAATTCTACGCGTGTACATTCACACTAAAATGACACCCTATGAAGCCTCGTATTTCTCGCTACAAAATAATAATCGCAATGACGCATTTCGCGTCAGATGAGGCGGATACACAGTTACATCCTATTATTACAGCTTTTATTTTTTACAAGCCATAACTGCCCATAGCTTTTTCTGCGTGAATCGGGCTCAAAAAACCTACAGCAAATCAGTTCATTAATTTGGGTGTTCAGGAACAAACATCCATCTATCCTCACAAACATTCGTATTTTAATATTAGTGGGATGTACCTATGCGCGAATGATCTATACTAATGATATAAACTATGGTTTTATGTATGTAATATGTATGTATATTATATTACCAAAAATCCATGGACTCAGCAATGCTAGGTTTAGTAAGTATTACTTGTATATCTAAGGCAAAATATTAAAATTCATATATAACATCGATATAATCAATATATATATATAAAAGGCTTGGACCTGACAGACTGAGTGACTGACAGACAACGTACAGGCCGAACCGCTGAACGTAGAGACTTGAAACTTGGAGGGTGTGTTCGTCACTAATAGTGCGTGCAGGCGCATACTAAGAAAGTGATTAATTTAATTCAAAATTCAATAGAAGTTGCGGGCGCAGCTAGTTATTCATAAATGATCTATAAGTATAAAGAAACGTGAACTTTTTCCGCGTAGCGAAGAGCAGAAAAATCTTTATTTAGTTGGGCACGAAAGGGACACGATTCCATCCACGGTCACCGTTATTTACTGCAGTAGTAGATTTATATATTTGGTATCCATTATCCTATCTAAATTACGTGCTTTATCGCTATTTGTCCAGTTAATGCTATTTTTACTGCGGGCGATGATAGAATAGTTTTTTCGTTGGATAGTTATCCGTTTTTTGTTCACTTGACGTATCTCGTGCACATTTCCGGCCTCTCTACGAGCAGGAAACTTTTGATTGGTGTCACTTGTTGTCCGTCATTATTCATTAATTTTAAAGTTCCAACTCTACCAACGAGCAGAATAAACATTTACATTAATCTACAATTATAAAAAAAAAACTAAACTTTACTTTCTAAAAAGAAGACAAAGGAAACCTCATATTACAGTGGTGTGGCCATTTCTGGTTTACTAGTCAATTTATTTTGGTATCTACTCTTTTGCTTCCCTGTGACTTTTCAGTGATATTTACGATCACTAAAACGGTCCAATTGAAGTCGGTTGTTGCATGATTTTGTAAAACCGTGATTTATTTTTTTGGTTCCGTGAACAATATTTGGTTGTATGTCCGAGTAAAAGGAACCTAGTACCTTTTATAAAAAGTACCTCTATACATCAGTTAGACCTTAGAGATGTAGGTACAACAACGATATTTTTAATGAGGCATGTGAGAAGAGATGAGATTGAAGACGCCGGACTTATTTTACTTATCCAAATAAACTCTTGCAACACTGCAAAATCGCTCGTCAGCTAACTATTTGAAAATATAAAACAAAAATATTGTTTCGCAATAAAATCAACAGCTCTACCCAAAAGGGTGTGCTGCAAACTGAATCTCGGGATGTCTTATTAAAATTATCGGTGTCGAAGCGAGCAGTAAGTGCCTAAGGTGAAGGGGGCAACCCGCCCACCCCTTTATCATATTTATGGGAAGAGTCCTGACAATTTTTCCTGTTATTTATACATACGAGGTTTCTGAAGACGCTCGGCCGTGAGAGTTGTTTCGGCATTTTGGGTGTTGGTTCATTTTGTCCTTGTTTATTATAATGGGTAACTGGTGTTATGGTTTTTTATTGGTAGAAAGATTTTCATTTAAACATGGTCGTCATGATAACTTTAATATTATAACATAGAAAATCAAGTTCTTTCGAAATATTATAATTCTAGACGGCGCGGGCGGGCGACGGCGGGGCGGGCGCGGCGTAGTGTTAAATGTCTTAAATATTTATGTATACTAATCTTAATAAATTAAGTTTGTCTTATTCTCGCCAACTACAACAATAAAGAAAAGGCAAGGTGCCTGAGATTTCTATTACATTTTTTTATATAGTACTGTTAAAAATACTAAATTTTAAACCTTTTCATAAACTCACGTAAATGTTTTACGTGCAATCGTCGCATTATTTCATTCTAATTAATTGCAGCGTAAAATGAAATTAGAATTCCTCCAAAGTGGGTGGATAACCTTTATAGAAATGAGTCGAAAGCGTCACTTCCCTGGGTGTATTAACACACCCACTTGAAATTTATTTTTGTAACAGCGAAGTCATTAAATTTATCACATTTTGTGATATACTCGTGGGAAGTTACTCAGCAAATTATGTAGGTAATGGTACATAGACAAAATATTTAATTGTCTACCACATCCATACTTTATAATTATCACAAGTAGATATTGTGTTTACGTAAGTCACAGACGAGTTCGCAAAATAAAACCTTACCATAGTAAACAAAACTATGGGTATAAATACTACAAAATTAACTTACATTATGTAAGCTTACGTTTGCTCTGTTATCTAAATTTACTGTGTTTTTGTTTTTGTTTTCATATATAAGTTAATACTAATATACATATTAAGTACTACTAACCTATCTTAAGTATTTACATATAATTGTTAAAACAGCACAGAATAAAACATGTACCACTTGTAACGGGAAGGGCTCTGAATTCTGTAATACAGTTTATAAAAACTAAAACGGAAAACAGCGACTGTACCATAACTTTGAACAAATGTTTTTGAAATAAACAATTTTGTATTTTTTTTTTTTGTTTGTAAGCTTCCTTACATGAAGTAAGATTTTACCTAGATATAGTGCCCCAGACGTTTGTTTTTAGACAAGAATCCTACTGAATATTTCTCACATTGCTTGTCGTAAGTACCGGGGCTTCTTCTTCGTCGAGTCTTAAGTTTATAAATAACTAAACGGGTATAACAACAATTTTTTTTTACCAAAAAGCTACAACGTCTACGACGGCTTACACTTAATAAGTTAGTAACTTTTACCTATAAATTATCAGTGCTTGGCCGTGAAATTATCGAATTAGTAGCTTCATTGGCTTTTTCATATGAAATCACTCTTGCAAAGAACTTCTTGAGACGCATTGATGTCTAAGAGGGATTTATCCTGAGCCTCTATGAAAATTTTGATAAAATTCTAAACGAACTCTAGGTATATCTGCGTCTGGCGGTCGTTGAAAGTCACGTGTTAATTTTTGTTGTCTGAATAACAGATAAGTAGGAATAAATTATTCAGAGTTAGTTACATTATGTGTTACTAACTTTGTAACCTACATGTAAAATTTACGAAATTATTTTTTAACGGATTCTTATTTTGTAGACTTACCTACCCAAGTTGAGTGTGATACCGCAGTCGACACAAAAATCAAAAAATACCGGGACAATGGAATAATTTAAAATACTTTTTTCACAATTTTGTAAAATCTCTTCCAGACCTGCAATACAAACATCTAAATAACACTACTACTTACCTAATAATGATTTCATTAATAACACCCACTTATAATAGAAAAAAGTATAAATTCTAAGACGTAGTTTTCCAGAACCGATTTTAGATCCATCTTTTGATTTTTTTTATATACTACCGGAAATTGAAAATGATAATGAAAAATTATTTAATACCTAACAAAAAACAATAACCTCATATATATCAAATAATTACCACACTGCATTACCTAGGTAGGTGCTTCTACTTGTATAGAATAACCGATCTAAGGGACTATCAAAAAACTACTTTGGAGGTACGCTGGCAGGTAGATACCAAAGCTCATACTTCATACTTTCATAATTCATACGAGGTGAGCGCGATAAATACCCGTTATAATCAAATAATAGCTCATACTTCAATTTTAATGTAAGCAGGAATTGAATAAAAGAATTGAAAAAACTACAAAATTTATAATGGTAGGTAGTAGGTAGGTACCTAGTAGTACTACCATTCACTACTACCTGGTTTCTTTACTGATGTTAAAACTTGCTTGGTAAATAGGTATAGATATAGGTAGGTAGGTACCTATTTAATTTAGGCACAGTTCCAAATCGGGTGGAACATAAGGTTATTTTTGGTCAAATTATTTTTCACTTTATTTATGTATTACCTACTATTATTTATCTATGTACATAAAAAACATCTTCGTTTTAAATAATTTTGAGGTGAAACATTGCTGGTTTTGTAGCTTGTCCAATTTATTGCTATACCTAGGTACCTACTACATTATGCACCTGTTTGCCAAAGGAAAAATCTATTGAAATTTTTTGAAGGTTGAAGGTTTTCTACCTACTAGTACCTACAGACATATAGTACAGTATATGAGTAGGTATTTTTATGTTTTTTTAAACTTAAATAATTATGATTTGTTCCAGTACCTACTGCTAGTAAGGGTGGCTGGTTTGCGTTTGTTCGGAATAGAGGCTGCTGGACTTAGCGCATCCAATTTCGAGTTTACATTATCTCTGTTGTTGCAGCCCATTCCATCGCGCCTTCAATTTCCCAAGGCAGGCACTGAACAAAATCTTTTTGTTATGATTAAATACCTATCATTTTAAATACGAAGTATTGTTGTGTAATAGTCAAATGGTAGGTATTAATGCAAGATGATTATTTTATACCTAGGTATGTAAAATAGTTTGCAATTAGGTACTAGTGTTTGTGTACCTATTTCTTAGTAGGTACTCTGTGGTGTGGGTATAGCAAAGAACTTCTAAAATCTAAAACCCTTTATAAGATCCTTTTTCCGTGGGGTATGGACATAGTTTATTATAAGATAAGTAGGTTGTTCTAGGCATGGAAAGTACCGAGTAACATGTTATATAACATGGTATAAAACTGATCACATATAGGTAACACTCGTTACTTTCTGAGACCAAGTCTGTAACAAAATCACCGGAAATGTGATTTTGTATGCTGGCGGACGTTTTGATGTCATGACATCACAGCGTCCGCCAGCAAACAAAATGGCGAATACAAAATGGTCACCATTCATAATTTCATTCGTATCGTATCGTAAATAACTAAATATAACAGTCAGTCAGTTAGTAATGTGCTGTCTATGACGCTGTATATGACTTTAGTCATATTAGGCCACACAAAATAAGTGTGTTACATAATCACCGGTGATTGAGCTGTTTCAAAATGAAATCATATCACCATGTGACAATGAAATAGAAGTAGCAATAATTTCCATGCCTGTTTTTCAGACTTCAACTCGGCTTTCTCAACTAGATGGAGCTACTAGTAAATTAGCACACGCGATCGTTACGTTTTTGTTGCTCGTAGAGATCCTTCACATTCCACATTTCTAGTTGGTTATGCAGTCAGTTTTCTGACTGCTGGGCATAAAGGCATGATCTTTTACCATCAAAGTGATTTTTAAAAGCATTACTCACACGAAAGTGTTGAATAGTGTCTGCAACTGCAAATTATTCAATTTTACATCACAATAAAATATAAACTATTGCCATTGATAACAAATAATTAAATATAAATAATAATTTCAAGCAATTTCTAACTTACACTTTTCAGCATGTACCTCACTTAAATCTAGCACGTTTGAGTATTTCTAACGATTTATTTTTACTATTCTGAGGCTCGATCATGAACTTTTACGTTAACGTTATAGTATCGTTCGTATCAGTCACCAAGAAGTCAACAGTTAATGTTTTTTTTTTTCAAAACGTCATAAAAACTGTTGACTTCTCGGTGACGGATACGATACGATAACGTTAACGCGAAAGTTCATGATCGAGCCGCTGATCCGTTACCCTAGACCAAGACTAGGCGGACTCCCCTACGTAAAGGGCTTAAATAATTATGGTGGAAGTACCTACTCAAAAGGTTACACGATAACCCCCTTAAATTCTATATAATCCCATATAATCTGCCACGCTTCTGAAAATCGCAAAATATCTTCGACTTCCAACTAAGATAAGAGAAATACCTAACACGTTTTCTTACTTTTATCACAGATGATAATAATAATACTATACTGGTACTTTTATTAATGGGTAAGTACTAAGTAGGTAGTTCAGGTAAATAATAGAACAAATAAAACAACATGCTTTTTTCGACCATAATTTATGTACAAACATCTACATAAATTACACTTTACAATTGACCAAACAAATTTATTTTATATAGCCGGAACAAATTGCATAAAAATTAGGCACTAGTGCATTCTAGTAGAACTATGTCGGTTCTCGTAAAATAACAGTTATAGTCTGTTAAATATCGTTACGTCCTTTGAATCATTTCATTCATATTGAGTATTCTAATCACCCATAATATGTCGCCCCTACAACGGGGTTCCATTTGCTAAAATTGTACATTATAAAAAACTTGATTCCTTCAGCTAAGCACTGAAAATCCGGCCACACTAACTTTGATTAAGTTAGTAAATACATATTTTATGTTGTTATTTATTTAACTTACATGAGTATTTACAAGGATATTGATGCCATTCATGCAGACACTCGCTTAATTTTCAAAAACAATTGCTTCTATTATTGTTTATTTATCGTAAGCTCGACGTGTGAATGTAAAATGGCAGAAAAAGGATTACTTATTGGTTTTCCAGTAGGTAAGTAAGTACCTAGTAGGTAGTGCACGAAAGGAGCCTCTTCGAGCCGCACTTGAAGACCTTTCACCACACTCGTTTGAAAGAATTAGTGACACGATAAGAAGAAGTAGGTAGCGTGTAAGCTTTCAAAAGCAGTCGTGATTTTCGGTAACCTAACAGAGCATACTTTAATAGTACGATGACACTCGGCTTTTTTACACGCTACACGCCAGCGACTTCGCTTGTAGCGTGTAAAGTCACCCAGTGTCATCGGCGTTTTTACAATCTGCTTGTTGACAATCATTACCAAAAGCTAAATACGCTTACACGCTAGCGTTTAAAAACGTCAATAATCAGCTTGTAAAAACGCTTGTGTGTCATCGACGCTTAAATAAATGCATCCATAATAGACTCTTTCATATTTAGTAAAGGAATTAGTGTGATAACGAAACAGCAACTTAACTTAACACGCACCACACCATTACCAAGTCTATTTATGGCATTTGTACTACAGATAACAATACATGGAGTAGCGAACGCGAGAACACGTTTTATAGATAAGTATGACCAGGTATGACGAAATCGGACATACATTTAACTAGGTATGTATGTAGCTAGCTATTATAGTTACTCATATAAGCAAAGCGGGAAGGAGGAGGTACGCTTTTATAAATAACTTGTGACTCATCAAGATTCAATGTGCTTTAAAGCATTCGCGCATACTGTGGAATGAATTTATCAAGAGCTATAGAGATTCTCGATCAGTTTGATTTATTACCCATTAAATTAATACCATTGTTGAGCGTATATATAAAAAATAAAGTATTGAGCTGTACTTGAAATTATTGTACTTACTCCAATTTTAAGTTCTATAATACTGGAGTAATACCTCATTATTACATATAAAAATGTATGCAATAGTAGCTCATTTCTCGTTGCTTTTTATCACTAAAACGATCAAGAGCTTCAATGTTGCAATATATTTAGACAAAAACAAGCGATTTATGTATCTCATGGAAATGCTTGGCTCCCAATACCTATATTAATCATTATACAAAAAAGATTGCCTTGAGTTGCGACACAAGAATCACCGCCATTGCCAAAGACAAATAAAAATCTGGGGACGATGTATAGCAGATAAATCTAAAACGATTTCTCTTATAAACAAAACATCAATAGAGTATGATACAATTTATTCCTTAAATAAAATGGTAAATACAACTTAAATGAACAGTGAAGTAGCTAATGTACTTAGTGCACTATACAAGAAACGTGCAAATAAAGATACAAGTGGAGAATCGAATTCATCTATCATAATAATCCATGGCGCGTATTTCACATACACTGGTAGCTTGAGTCACGGGTCATAAAACGTACAACCGCGCCCGTTCCGCTTTACACTACAACATAAAAAAACTGCAACAGTCTTTGAACCACTCCCTATTGGTTATCACGTCCTAAGGCCGTCCACGCACCTAAGTGTCCGCGGCACTGAGCTAGACACTAGCTGTGATTACTGTTACTATACGACACATTGTTGATTCGCTTCATGCTGACCGAAGCACTGCTTCCATTCTTCTCCAGGCCGGTGAGAAAGTCTTCAAGTAGTTTGGCCAAAGCCTTTCGCTTGAACCGTAACGCTTCGTTGATCACTTCACGAATCACTTCCTTTTTGTGATCCATGCTGCCCTTCAGTTGTTTCAACTGCTCGAAGAGTTTGGTGTAATCTGAAATAAATTAATTAATATTAGGATATTGCTACAAAGGGATTCCTCAAACAAGGGTGAGTGTGTGAGCGTTTGTTTGTTCAAAACTTCCCCTTGTGGTTATTTATTTTGCCACACCCTGCCAACATCTTCATTCTTCCAGCTTTAATGCGCAGATCGTCGCTCCATCTAGCCGAAGGTCGTCTTACACTTACACTTGCCTAGACGCGGTCTCAATTCAAAAGCAGGTCTTCCCATCGGTTGTCGGTTTTTCAGAAGTTATAAGGCCTATCCGCACTCAACAGTGCCGGCACGTGACCGACAGTTCCGTCTTCTCTCTCTTCTTCTTCTATCTTGAAATACTGCGAACGTGTCAGGCAAAATATTGTCCGCTAAAAATTCACGTTGGGGCACTGAACATCGCGTCGGAGCGACACTGGCCAACTGCCACTTAACTTGCTGATCCTATGAGCTATGTCTACCCATATCTTCTGCAGATCAAACATGTGTGTTAAGTGTCGTTACCTCTGCCAGGGCGGCGGACCGCTTTGAAAGCCTCCACCCTCACGTTCTGGTTGTGTTTCTTGATATCTTCGGCCTCCTTCCGCGAGAACAGCGGCGGCGGTAGCACGGCCAGCGGCGGCGGCAGCACCGGCAGCGGCAGCGGCAGTGACGGTGGGGGCTTCTCATTCTGTAATACAACCAAATCTATTAGTATTGATATGGCTAATAACGTCGGTCGTCTTCCCGCTCGTTCCTTTCTATATTCTAGCGTGTATGAGCTGCCTCTGTCGCACATTTATCTACCCAGTTTCAGATGAGCTTTCGTCAATGTTTACATCTATCCTGATAATTGACTCTCAAGAATTTAAGCATTTGAAGTATATCTGTGAAAAAATATCAATATCTCTAAAACTAACGAAGTTTCAGAAGACTCGCGAACGTTTGTGGATGGATAGCTCATTTGACATGGACAGCCAAGACGCACATTAAAACTTTGCTTACAATTTTGAACACATAAAATAAAGCTTGACCGCGTTCAACTGGCATTTGTTTATTTGTTTAAAAAGTTACCTTTCGTTTCCGTTTCTTGGCCCGTGCATTAGAATTGTTCTCCACGGCGATGCCTTGTAAGATGGCGTTGATCTGCAACTCCTGAATGTCGTGTAAGGGCGGGGGCGGCGCGGCCGGCGGCGGCGGCGTGGGCTCGGGCGGCGGCGACGGCGAACGAGGCATTTTACTGCCCATTGTTGTGTACGCGTCTGGAAATATTGGTGAGTTTATGTTACAGCAACGTGAAATTCACACTGGTCATTGTCGGACAAGTACTACTCAGGCGAATTAACATGACACCTGGCTGACACGTTGCTCAGAACTTGATGCTTCCCCCGCTGCCCCGCGCGGCGCCCTGTAATACTTGGTATTTAAATTAGAGGAAGAAGAAACACGGAGTTTCTTCTTCCTCTAATTTAAATACCAAGTATTACAGGACCTCTTCTCTATCAAGATTATCCAATTCCAAGCTGTACTTTGCACAAATGTCATTCGAGCCAGGTATCATGTTAATACGACCGAGTCATAGAGGGGAAAAGATCGCGCGGCAGATCCCCGGTCAGGTGGTCTGACCAGATTAAAAATACTGCGTCATTCAACAATGTGGTGAAGGCAACCGGAAACGTTGGAGACAGACCGTACGCACATACAAAATGGGTGAGCACGACCTTCAGTAATGAAGTACCGACTACAGAGACACCAACGTGAAATTGATTGATTGGGACGCCTTCCTGTGTTATTTTTTTTTCTTTTTACCCACTCAACTAAAAGTAGGTAGGTAGGTATAGCGTGCCTCTTAGGCACTTATATGCTCAATGGCTCAACAGATTTTTAAAAATGATAGCATAGTCTAGTTAGGTCATGACATGCGTAACAGAGTATGCCTAAAATGTCAAAAAATCTAATTTGGCGGCAATATAACCAGAAAGTTTTTGACCATTGAGGTATCGATGAAACACCTTGATCATAGTAGCGTGTCATTGAATAAAAAAAGTGTTAAATTAAAGAAGTTGCAGTTTTTCTCCAGTCGGTTTATCGTGGATGTTGATGTATGTATAGGTAGGTACTGACCTCCATTGAGAAAAGGCTTGATGACAGGCGGCAGGTTGGGAGGCGCGGTGGCCGGCGGCGAGGCGGGGGGCGAAGCCGCCGGGCCGGCGCCGACGGCTGGCCCGCCTGTGTCCATGTTTGGAGGCTCCTGGAAAAACAACACTTACATTGCACTTACAATATATTTAGATATATAAATGAAACGTATTATTACGCTGGCTAAAGGCTGGCTGGTTAAGTGTGGGTGGGTTTAAAGGTGTGTGCGTAGCTTTGCAGGTTTATTTTTGTTCATAGGCAAACGCTTTTCGCTAGTTTTAAAATTTCATCTAGTAAAATAATATACTTAAGTATTTATCATTTGATTTCGTTAAATATAAACAACGATTTTTCTTAAGTCTCGAAGAAGCCAATGTTGAAGCATTCACACGGCATTCTAAATTATATGTCTAAATCTCCTATTCTTATAACTTTCGCCTAGCAAATTAATCTTGTAACATCCAAAACTAACTAGAAAATGTTGAAAACTTAACCGATTTCAGCACTTGGAATGACCATTTATCATCACTTGGTACAAATAAAACTTGATAAAAATAATGATAACAGATCTCACGTACCTCCTTATGTATACAGACCTCAGGCGGTCGTCCTGAAGGCAGGTCGGAGGGCACGGGCGCGAGCGGCGAGGCGGGCCGCCGCGGGGACAGCGGGGACAGCGGGGACAGCGGGGACAGAGGGGCCAGCGGGGACAACGGGGCCAGCGGGGACAGCGGCGCGGCCGGCAGCGACAGCGGCGCCAGCGGGGGCACGCCCAGTGGCAGAACACACGCTGACAGGAAAATAACGATTGATTAGTTTGGTATTAGACTGTTCTAATTTGTCAGAGTCGACCTGTAATGCCAAGATCACACGTACCGAGTACTCGGCCGAGACAGTAATATGTTACTCGGCCGAGGCAGTGAAAGCTTACG
The DNA here is from genome assembly GCA_932526365.1 of Lobophora halterata. Classification (NCBI taxonomy): domain Eukaryota; kingdom Metazoa; phylum Arthropoda; class Insecta; order Lepidoptera; family Geometridae; genus Lobophora; species Lobophora halterata. The sequence continues at coordinate 7,264,398 of OW052002.1, forward strand.
TCACTCGCTCAGCCGAGCACTCGGCGCTATGTTTATACGTACCGAGTACTCGGCCGAGAGCACTGACTGAGCCGAGTACTCGGTACGTGTGGTCTAGGCATAAGTGCTATGATAGCAATTTTCATCAGATTAAAACTTATGATAGCTAGTACTTATTTAATAATAAAGGTGTTTTTTTCCAAAACCAACGAGTTTGAATTGAGGTCAGGGAAATCGATTTTATGTATGCTTATTATCTGGCTATCCAAGCCCAGTTAAAAATTCACCCTGAATATAACACCTGGTCCTAAGTGACTGACAGCCAACGCACAGGCAAAATTACAGAACGTACAGACTTAAATTTCACGGATATGTTCATCAAGTGTAAGCACACCTTAAACTAAAGGTAGAACATACTTAGGACACCAATTTATTTAAGACCATATATTGTACTTGTGTTTTGGCAAATAAAATATCTTTATCTTTATCTTTAAGGGCACTAGGCCCATACTAAAAAATAAATTTTGTTAGTTCACAAGGCAAACGAAGTTGCGGGTTAAATAATCAAGTTGAATTAATAAAATAAATAAATAAATAGGTAAATAATCAAGGTTTTACAAAAACATAGACAACCGACTTCAATTGGACTGTTTTAGTGACCGTGACACCACTGAAAAATCACAGGGAAGCAAAATACGCAATTTCGTTTACTTCGACGACATATTTTTTAAGTTATTTGGATATAAAAACTAAACTACTGAATCGAAATTGTAAAATTTGTATGGGACCAATCTGAAAGTATATCTTCTCAAACAATTTTTTTTCAAATCGGTTTATAAACAACAAAGTTCTGAAGTATCAAACATTAAAAAGAAAACATTGAACCGAACTGATAACTTCCTCCTTTTTTAAGTGGAAAAATAAAAAAGATATAATACCGTTGCTGACTGAAGGCAGTGGCGAGATGACCGCGGGCGAGGACGGTCGCCTGGCCACCACGTGCTGCGGCAGGGGCCCGGCTTTCCTCTTGGGCGGCATCGCGCGGGAGCCCTCGGCGCCGCGCCGCGCGTTCCCGCCGCCGCCGGCGCCCCGGATAGTGCCGCCTACTGGATCCATGTCGGCTTCGTCGACCATCATACGCTGTGGAAATTATTGTTTTGTTATTTTAAGTTTCTGTGTGTCTTCAGAAGGGAAACGGAAACAGGGGAGACCAGAAAAGAGATGTAAGGTCATATTTACGCAGCAATGCGGACCGGAGTGGATGAGGAGAGCCAGGGAAAGGGACGTGTGGAAGGATTTATGGAAGGCCTACGCCATAGAGGAGGAGGATAGCGACGATAGTGACGATAAGATGTAACAAAATCAGTAAACATAGTAGATAAGCAGATAGGTTGATACACTTATGTTTGTTGGAAGCAGTCCGAAATAGGCTTTTTCTTTTATAAATTTCTATGTCTATCTATGTATATCATTGCCATATCAGTATATCATTATAACTTTCCTAAGAATTAAAAAATGTCAACATTTTGGTACTTACCTAATCTGCAATGTTATTTTTTTCATAAATAAACAAGAATTGTTGTTTGAGAAATAGGTTGGTAGCTAAATTTTTAAGGTTTAGCTTTGTGACTAACAAAATAATGAAGGACTTTCTGCTCTTTGATACTTCAGTCTGTAAGTTGTGATACTAATTAGGCAGTAAACAAAAATATTTACAGCTACGTGTTAAGACTGATTAACATTCTGAACAAAATAACTGCATCACTATTTCTGAAACCCTTGTAACTACCCAGGAACCTTTCGTTATAAAAGACATTTACCGCCACTGATTGTAGTACACCAAGAAAGGCACTAGACTCTATCACCTACCACATAGTAGCTATAATTGAATAGCACTGACCGCCGAATATGTGCTGTCGCACCGGCTGCGACTCGATCTCTCGAAGTTACGGAGTCATCCGCTTCAAATACTCCTATTAGTTGCCCATCTGCGCGACCGGCATTGGATAGACTCTATCTCCTAGCACATACTGGCTATAATTGAATGGCACTGACCTTGTCGATCTTGAAAGGGTTGCCGAACATGTGCTGTCGCACTGGCTGCGACTCGATCTCTCGAAGTTGCGGAGTCATCCGCTTCAGATACTCCTGATAGTTGCCCATCTGCGCGACCGGCATTGAATGGACGCTGTCCTCGTCCACTAGACGCGTATGTGCTAGAGATGGTTGAAGGAAATTCGCTCGCATGCGGACCACCTAGAACACATAATCGCTTGACTTTAGTCATGATGCGTTGAATGGGTCAGTGATCGACTGTGAAGCTAAATCATGTTCTTTGTGTGTAGCCTGCTAAGACTGTGCCACATGCAATAAACTGGATGTGAAGTTTATTGTGGGTGTTACGGCTTATTCCCGAAATCCCTACCGGCCATCCCCACCGGTGGGGATTGGATTATTCCTGAAATCCCCACCGGCCATCCCCACCGTTGGGGATTGGCTTATTCCTGAAATCCCCACCGGCCATCCCCACCGGTGGGGATTTCGGGAAAAAAGTCTCTAAATCCCCACTAACACCAACCGCGGTGGGGATTTCGGGAATACTTTTGTTTCAATACCCCCACTATTATGAACAATGAAATTGTTTCACATAATACACCTCTTTGGATTTTTTTATTACCATCACAGGCAATCATTTATATCGCAAATAAGTTATTAAAGATGTGTATTACTTGAAATAAGTTTTTTTTTTCTTATCAAATGAAATTTAATCATTAGGTACTAAAAAATTTTTTTAATTTTTTCGTAACTAAAATAAGCTTCATAGAAACTCACCTGATCCAATAAATCTCGTCTCTGTATATCGAAAGGGTTGCGATAGGTGTGAGTTTGCGCCTTGTGCCGTCCCCGCGACAGACCAACAACAAATCCACCAAATTCGTTTAGCTGATCCCGCAATGCAGCGAACTTGTCCTGTAGACAAGGATGGCTTATTACATCCTTCTTGAGTGGCGTTCGAGGCACCACACGAATGCTTTCTGCTGACTGGAATGTTACAGAAGCATATCATACTTTCACACATCGGAAAAACAAAAAGTTTAAAAACTTAAAATATGAATAAAAACGGAAAAACTGAATTAACTAAATTAGAACCCTAAAAAAAACTTGATGAATTTCAATTCATAGATATTGTTAAATATGGCAAATAAATATATATGTTAATGTTTTTTTTTAAATAACTGACTTTATAGTAGAACAAATTGTTGATTTTTAGTACTTTTATAGATAATGCAATCAAAAAAGCAAAAATTGTTTTGTGGTTTTTCTGAACAATAACAGACTTTCGAATTAGAAAAGATACGATACGATATTTAGTAAAGAAAATAAAAATAATCTGATGATAATCGAATAAATCCGATTCAAATCGGTAAATCCGATTATTTCGATTACTTTAATTAAAATCATGATTTTTATCAACCTTGTTTTTCAGTTATCTGGTTCCCATAATTCAAGCTCTATTTAGTTTAGGGCTTGATGGCGCTGCGTGAAAAGTCCAGTGTAACAAGGGCGAATGCGCGGGCAGCAGTCCTCATAAAATCTTGTAACGAAAGAATGTGTACCTTCTGGTTATTGTTCGATGACGCTTTATTGATGACGTCAGCGCAAAGTTTCTCAAACTCAATCTTGGCTTGATTCTTCAGTCTTTTTAAATAGTTGAGAACGGAGAAGCTCAGCGAATTGTCCTGTGTGTCCGGTATCAGGCTTTGCAGGAGCGGTGCTGAGGCCCCCATCTTGGTTAGGGCTCTACGAAGAGGCTGAAAGAACCAACATATATTCTATAATATCATACGTCACTTGGTTAAGACTTAACAAGGAGGCTATAAAAATTAAGTTAAATACTAAAACCAGACTAGACTACTGAAAAATCACGCTCTAAAAAGTATGAAACAAGAAAATATTCTCATCTGAAATTGTTATGTGCCGTGGTTTACACACACACCGCTATAGCGATCGTCCACCTTGAGACATTTTGATGGTCACTCTGAAAAACTCAGTAATTTCACTAGCTACAGTAGTGTACCCAGTATCCTGTCAACCTGAACACAGTAACTAAACACAGTAGTTCTCAGTAGTTCTTAGCATAAGATAGTTTTAGTTTATGTTATATAAATCTGAGAAATCTAATTTCTCAGATTCGCCCTAATTGTATTATGATATATTTATTTATTTTTAAGTTTAGTTTAGTTGATCCCTGATCTTATTTAAGTTAGAAGTAGTCTGCTCGGTATTTATGTGTTGTTTAGTTGTGCGTACATATGTTTATGTTGCAATCAAGCTCAGAAATCTTTGTTAAACTATAATTTTATACTTATGTGATTGTGATGTGTTTTGTGCGCTTAAATAAATAAAATAAAAAAAAAGTAATGCTACAGATATTCCATTTCACGAAGAAGGTTTGGCCTTGGTTGTAGTAGTGACATATACAGATGCATTCACGTCATTCGACGCTGCGTCGCGATCGTGACTGAATGCTCCCGAGGTTACGCACACTTACTCAATGTGCATGTACAGTCAGCTGCACAGACATGTATACACTTACAAGCTTTCACATTTATATTACTCTTAAAAACTTAAATTACAAATAAAAGTGCACGCAATCATTTTCAAATTAATGTAGTCATCTTACTTGTCAGAAGAAGAATGTATTTGCAAAATTAAGAGTATAATAATAATAATAAATATTTTGGACATTTCACACAACGCCATCTAGCCCCAAACTAAGCAGAGCTTGTACTATGGGAACAAGATGGCTAATAGAATACTTGAATACTTTTTTTTTTTTAAATACATACACAGAATACATAGAAAACACCCAGACTCAGGACAAACACCGATGTTCATCACACAAATGTTTGTCCTGAAGCGGGAATCGAACCCGCGACATCAGCGTGGCAGTCTAATACACTTGCCATTCGACCATCAGTGTCGTCAAGAGTATATTATAAATGTAAAAGCTTAGGAGTGTATACATATCTGTGTAACTGGCTGTACACTGAAAAAAAAAACCAAGATCAAACCTTCATCGTAAAATAAAATAACTATAACACGTTACTGCTTTGCGACAGAATATCTGGCACGTATGATTATAGGCTGATTATACCAGGGTTCGAAAATATTCGATATTTATTATAAATATCAAAATATCGGATATTTATGATATATATCGGATATATATCAAGTTTGATATATATAAATTTTGTATGAAAGCCAAACTATTAAGTTATTGTATAATTTATGAATACTATTTGCATGTGTTACAAAAACATACTAAAATTATAAAAATTCATATCAAAAAATCAAATCAAAAATATAAAACCTTTTTTTATTAATTCTTATCAGTCAATAGTATTTTTTTTTATTTCAAAGAGCTTCAACGGTTAGAGAGTATGTTTTAGCTGTACTTCCATGCCATTACATTTGGAAATTAGAAATACAGTAACAAACGCTAAACATTACTTAATAATATAATTTTTTTAAACCAATTTTGTATTGCAATATTTTATAAAAAACAAAACATTTGATATATATCGGATATTTTAGTTTGATATATATCGGATATTTATCTTGATATATATCCTCGAACCCTGGATTATACTAAGGCTTACCTGTACATAGTACGAAGGCATCCTATCCAAGTAATGCTGGAACGCCATCTTCCACTCCGCAGTGGGCTTGCAGCGATGCACCTTGAAGAGATCGTCCAACAACGGAAGCAACATCGGATAGTTGTACGGCAACACGAATAGGTTCACGCAGGTGAGGTTGGTAGAAGCCTTCAGGTAGCCGAATGGATGGTTTATTTCAGAGTTTTTGCAACCGCTGTTCGCGACGAATACCTGCAAAATTTATTGGAAGTGTCACTTTTCCATCGACTTCAAAAACGGAGGAGGTCCTCCATTCAGATGATTTCTTTTTTTCATGTTTTTTACCTAACAACTTTGTTGTTTATAAACAGAAACGAAATTTTTTTTTTTATTTGAAAGGATACCTAAAATTCCATGGAAATTTCAATCAGTGCACGAAATGAGCCTCTTCAAGGCGCACTTGTAATCCTTTCACCACACTGGTTCGAAAGAAAGAACTAGTGACACGATAAGAAGAATAGGAAGAAATTTCGTAAAAATCGGATCAGTACATTGGTTTTGAAATCAAAATACTTAAGGGGAATCCTTAAATCAGAATTCCATACAAAATGTTTCGGACAAATACTCAAAAAGTACGCCGTATTATAGTAATTTCTTCACACTATTCGTTTCGTCCATATTTTTTAATTTTGTCAACAAAAAAAGTGAAAGGTTTCATACTTTAATTTAGATTTTATACGTGTTTTAAAATTAACCCTACTAACTTAATTGTATAATAAATTCCATTTTGTATGGAATTCGGAATTAAGGATGCCCGAAAACGCAATTGCGTATTTTGCTTCCCTCACCAGTGACTATTCAGTTGTGTTAACGGTCTTTAAAACAGTCCAATATTGAAGTCGGTTGTAGAATGTTTTTGTAAAACCTTGATTGTTTGAAATAAGACGTAATTCTTAGATGAGTTTTTGAAAGTTACGTATAGTTGTAATTTTTAAAGGCATATATGTGTTTAATGATTTGCCAAAAATATTGAACTCAATGTGTGTACTTTTTGCAGATGACATTTCTATTTTATTCAAATGCCCTATCGAAGTAGACTATAACAAAAAAATAAATGAAACCATACAAGCTGTAAATGATTGGTTAACAGATCATAACTTACAAATTAATAAAAATAAAACAAAGTTAATACAATTTCGTCCACACCAAAAAAAGGCTCTAAATCTAAATGCTGTCAAACAAAAAAATAATATTGAAGAGGTACAGGATTTCAAATTATTAGGAATAACAATTGACACCCACACTAATTGGAAAAATCATGTTGCTAAACTAAAGACAAAATTATCGCAGTTCGTATATGCTCTAAGTGTACTCAAAACAAATACCCATCCAGAATGTGCACGTACCGCATATTATGCATATGCTCACGCATGGTTGCGGTACGGGATCATCCTATGGGGACACAGTACAGATGCACACGACATATTTGTCATGCAAAAAAAGTGTCTACGAATTTTAGTAAACATACACCTACCAGAAAGTTGCCGATCATTCTTTGTACAAGAAAAAATTCTCACTTTACCATGTATCTATATACTTGAAATATCACTTTTTGTCCGTAAACACCTCTCATACTTTGAATTTAATAAAAATCCTAGACGCAAAGACAAATTAATTCTGCCTGAACCTAAATTAGAAATCTACAAAAATAGCCCTTATTACAGATCCATAATTATTTTCAATAAAATACCTCAAAATATTAAAAACGAAATAAAAGATTTCACTTTTAAAAATAAACTTAAAACCTTCCTTATTACTAAATGTTTCTATTCAATAGCTGAATATTTAGACGATTAAAATTGTAAAATGCAATTTAAATTAGGAAATGTTTAAAAAAGCCTACAACAATAATAGGGTTATTTATTATTTACTGTTAAGGAAAACTGTTATTATATATTTACTGTTAAGGAAATATATAATAATATAATAATAATAATAAAAATAAGAATAGGTAATCTATCTATAGATTAAATTTAAGATATATTTATAAGAACCGCCTATCCTACCTATTCATGTGTCGCTGCGCCCCATAACAGGGCTCATGTAAATACTATATGAAACTAGTTAAGACCTTTTTCAAATGTACATGATTGCGAAATAAATAAATAATAATAAAATGCAGGATGGCTCTATGCAATGTTTGGTTAGGCTCTGATCGTATAAGGCAAAAATAAAATGAAAAGTTAAAGGTTTAGAAACCCCATAAGGTTAGTAAATATACGGAACATTAGACTGAAACTAAGTATACTTGTAGGTATAAAACCTGAAATAAAATATTTTACTCAGACCGCCTACAGAAGTTTTCACCTACCACCACACTGCCACTGGTTTGAAAGAACTAGTGACACGATCTTCATCTTATCGTGTCACTAATTCCTTCGAACCAGTGTGGTGAAAGGATTTCAAGTGCGCCTCGAAGAGGCTCCTTTCGTGACACATGTTATTCGAACTTTTTATGTTCTATGACATGCTTCCGTTAAGCTCATGTTTTCGAAGTTTTGGTTCTACGACATGCCGATTTCCTCACGATGTTTTCCCAGTGACACGATAAGAAGTATATATAAACTAGCTACTTATTTTATCATTTACCTGCCAGCATATTGTGGGTTGTTTCCTAGCCAGAATGTACTGCGTCAGTGGACTGGGCTCCAATTCGTACTTGTCGAATGGTAGGTTGTCGATCACCATCGGCTCTTGGCTTGAACAGGTAAACTTGACGACTGGATGGGCCGACCGAGGAGGCTGTAAGAAAAGTATAAAAAATCAATAAATATTTTGGCCATGAAGCTTGTTCTATAGGAACCAGACAAAAAAAAAATAAACATAGAAAATAATAATGGATACATAGAAAACACCCATCAGACTCAAACACCGATGTTCATCACACAAATGTTTGTCCTGAAGCGGGAATCGAATCGTAACAACGACGTGGCAGTCCAACACATTTGTCACACGACCACATCCGTGTCGTCACAAATAATAAATATAGGAACCAGATAAAAATAATACGTATATACTTTTTTTACACATACATACATAGATTACATAGAAAACACTCAGACTCAAACACCGATATCAACAAATTATATAAATATATTTAGTAATAAATCCGCTTGATTTCTAAACAAAGGTTTTAATTAACTTAACTTTAGTTTAGAACTTTAGTACATATTACTATATTATAAACCAAATAGTCAACGAACAGAAAACCAAAGTTTAAAGATACGACACGTGTTTCGCCTCTACACGAGGCATCATCAGGAGGTGTGGACTCGCCGAAGTTCGAAACGAGAGTGAATAAACAACGTTGCCCGGCCCGTATTTATACCCGTTATGGCGATGAGTCGCCTGTCGTATGACCCGACGTCACAAAAATCCTCAACAAAGGAGACCTTGGAATACTCGTATTTAAATCATTCAACAGCGTAATATTTGTTGTATTGTGTTTTAAAATTTCTTTACACTCCAAAATATTTAACCTAAAACCTTTTTCACATGTATGTAATATATTAAAAGTAATATTATCGTTTAAAGAAGGACCAGTGTCTATTAAGTGCTTTGCAAAATGTGATTTTTCTGAACAGTTATTTCTATACGCTGAAACATGTTCTTTGTATCTTGTCTGAAAACTACGACCCGTTTGACCTACATAAACAGCATTACAATCATCACAAGTTAATTTATAGACACCAGATTTTTTATGATTCTCTAATTTATCTTTCCCGTTACGAATTGAACGCAATTTATTGTTTGTTTTAAAAGCTACCCTCACCTTATTTTTAATTAATGTTTTTGAAATCTTTTCAGTAATTGTTCCCATATAAGTAAGACTACCTAAATATTTCTCAAACAAAGTAACGCCTGAATCAATCAATTATCAAACACCGATGTTCATCACACAAGTGTTTGTCCTGAAGCGGGAATCGAATCGCAACAACGACGTGGCAGTCCAACACACTTGCCACACGACCACATCCGTGTCGTCACAAATAATAAATATAGGAACCAGATAAAAATAATACTTATATACTTTTTTTACACATACATACATAGATTACATAGAAAACACTCAGAACTCAAACACCGATGTTCATCACACAAGTGTTTGTCCTGAAGCGGGAATCGAATCGCAACAACGACGTGGCAGTCCATCTCACTTACCACACGACCATCCGTGTCATCATAAATAAGAATAGGGTTCTGGTTTAATTACCAAGACTGAATAATAATCTTCGAAAGTCTCTTCGAAACTTAACTCTGATCTAAAATGCTATGTTGTAATTTATTTATTTATTTTAACACTTTAATACCTACTTGCACCAAACAGTCAAAATCCCTGAGCCTTACTTGATTGCTAGTTCTTAATAGTCCAGATTCTGACCGCTAAGAACTGCCAAGCGAGTAGAGTAATTGCTCAGGACATTTTGCAAAGTTTGGTCAACAAGTCGGCTTTCCACTTACATATGTGAGGGAGGACTTAATGCTATAATAGCATTTTCTACCAGACAGCCCGGGTAATAATGGCATATTTGTTGTTGAAATAAAATGTATCTTATCTTATCTTTATCTTAAAGTCTTACCAGTGTAGGAGCGTTGGGGTCAGAGCGGAAAGACTCCGGTATGGGCCAGAATCCAACAGCGAAACCCTTTTGCGCAACCGTCCGCGGTACGTAGATGAGGCGTCGGCACGAGTGCCACGCTTGAGGTGTGGCCGCACCCGTCGTGCTGCTCGTCTGGTACGGACCGCCGTTCCATCGCTGAAACGAATGCAATGAGTAAATAAAATAATCATAGTTACAAAAACATTTTTCACTTCAACCAACTTCAATTTTTTTTTTTTTTTTTTTACTAAATATAGGCTTGCGTTTGACCACCATCTCACCTGATGGTAAGTGACGATGTGGTCGACGATGTAGCACGCTTACCTAGAATAATCCTATTCACTCTTGCCTTGAAGACACCCAAATTATAGTCAATTTGACTATTTTATTGACCGTAAACACCAGTGAACAATAACAAAAAAGAAAAATACGCATTTTCGTTTACTCAGACGACACATTTTTTTCAGTTTTTTTGATTTAATGTTTAACAGATTTTGATGAAATTTCTATGGGACCAATCTGAAAGTATAATTATCCTTTTAATTTTTAATAGTTTTCCAAATCGGTTGATCTTGGCTAGGTTCTGAGGTAACAAAACAAACACTAAAAAAATGAATATAACCTCCATCTTTTTTTAAGCCGGTTGATAAAGAGACATACAGAATTTAGATATGTCAAACAGGGTACACAACAGGGATGCTCTTAGGTCTAGGCAAAAATACTCAAAATTCAAGACCCGTGGAGACTTTAGAGACATAGTCTCTGTGATCTTCAGTAAAATTCTCCGCATTTATTCCAAACTCGCGTCCCTGTTAAATTAACTGTCACGGTTTCGATTTAATATTCAATTGATCTTGTCAGGGGCACAGACTGATGCTGATTCTTTATTAAAAACACCTGAAAACATGGACTCGAATGTATCTTAAATAAAGTACTACTCTTTGGACGAAAATAAAACGATTTGTATTAAAAATCTCTTTAAACGACTTGAAAGCTCCGTCAGGATAAATAAAGCTACTTTCAAAAATAGGCAGAAATTCAGTAAAAAGTTCGTCATTCTATGGCCACTTCCCATTAAGCGGTGGTATGTTCATAAGATATTCGTTGCGCAAAGCTGTCATTAATAACAATGGACTCATAAGTCATAATGCATCTAAAATTATTTTTATAATTTAGGATCATCATCGATCTATTTCTACTATACGCGCTGTGCAATTAAAACGCTTTTAGCATGTTGATCGCCGCGGCTTTTATTAATAGCTCAGTAAACAGTGATGGTATTGTCAAACGAAAATGTAATCAGACAGTGTTGCAATAAGTATCCGAGACCTGTGGTTTCAATAGATAAGTCAGTATTCAGTATTTTTATTGCAGTCAATAAGTCTTAGTTTTAATTGTTTACAAAGTTAACACAGAACATACTCATAGAACATATTGAACCCTAAAATAGGGCATGGCAACATTAGAGCAGGAGCGGACCGAATCATAAATCAATTTTACATACCTAATTATATCATTTTTCAAGTATTTATCTCAAATTTGTCGTTAAAAAATTCTTGTATACTGTAATAACTTTTTTTAAAAAGAATGTCTTTCAGTTTGCGTTCAAAATTTACTTCTTTCTCTTCGTCTTTTAATTGTTCAGGGATTTTGTTGTATATTTTTACTGCCATTACGTTTGGACCGGAACTGTATAATTTCAACTTTGAGCATGGTAATTCTAACTTGTGCTTATATCGAGTTGGATACCGTCGCGGCAAGTCATTTATTTTTTGGAAGAATATGGGATAGTTTCTTACGAATTTACACATTTCAAATATGTATATGCCTGTTAATGTTAGATTTTATTTATCTATAAAGTGAGGTGTACAGCTTCAAATAACAACAGCTATCAAACTGGGAAGTGCACGCTAAAATAACTACTGCCTACAACAGTGAAAGTGAACGCGCTCAAAATACCCATAGGTGATTGTCTGGTGACACGTGGTTCGAATGGAAGGAAACCGGATTTTCAAAAAAATATGAACGGTAAAACCACTGGGCTACCTTACTGTAGGGGTTCGAATATGTTCAAAAGACCTGAAAATAACCGAAAAATCAGACTCCCTGGACCTGGAGATGACTGGATGAAGAAATTGGCGGAGGCTCAAACATAAGGAACTGTATAGCCAAAGATATTCTTTTTTCATTAACATTTGCTGGTTCCTATTAGTAGCACGTCTTAGGTTTTTTTTTTCGGATAGACGTTTGATGCAGTTGGCCGCAGATGGCCATTACTGCGACACCGGACTACATGATACAGGGTGCAATGAAGTTTAATTCGCAGGCCGGGCGGTTTCAAATCTCTGACACTAAAGCCAGCCCCTGGCTCAATGGACGTGACTACCAGCTTCTTTGAATGTTCAAATGGCATACATGTTTCAAATTAATGCCTTCTACTTTAACGAAAAAAATATTATTGACCTAACTTAGCGGCTAAAATAAAACAAAAATTACGTTCCTAGTTCCTTTTACAGAATACTTGATTAGACCATAATTCCGCGACCTCATTGTTTATCTCATTAGACCGACATATCGCATCTCATCCGTTTGTGTAAACTAACTATCTGACCAAAACCACATATAATATGTGAAAATGGAGGAGCCACGATCGGATGGACCAGATTATGATGGAGAAGTCGTTTTCCCCCGAAAAAAGATTTGAGATCTACATATATGGCTTGCCAAGGTCTACTATAGACATTCGTAAATTTATTTATAAAAACGTATTACTTTATTTATAACGTAGACCTTGGCTAGCCATATATGTAGATCTCAAATCTTTTTTCGGGAAAAACGAAAATTTGGTGTGTTTATAATGATTCGTTTTTTAGCTATGACAAGGTCAAAAGTGGCTCCAAATGGTTCGTGTAAACTTACACACAGTGCTACTCGCCAGTTCGCTGGGGCCTGACCGTGGCTTGACACACTGTCGTGTGTCGAGATTCAATCAGGACCCGTAGCAGTGCTCCGTAACTCTCACTACGCAATTTCAGCGTGTATTCGAATACACAATGTTTAGAGCTGTCACAAGCGGTGCGCGGCGTGCAGCGTGTAAGTGATTTTTGGGTCAAAAAATTAAAGTCCCTCCAATTCGCGCGAGTGGAAGGGAGTGCATTTGTAAACTGAGAGATATCTACGTAGGTAAAGTAAGTGAGGTTCTATGTGGTTGTTCTATGTGGAACCAACTCAAAATATCGTTCTTTGCTCGAGAGTTCGGCTTCTTATGGTACATTTACGTATTATCTATTCTTTGCCCATAGCTTGACAACTGAAGGAAAGAGCTTAATTTACACTAAATGCCATTTTTCGAAAGAAAAGAGACAATAATCTACGTAATTAGCACAAGAAAAAAGAGAAAGAGAGAGACCTAGGAAGGTTTTTTTAATGTGCCCATTATAGCTATTGGAGAAAAATAACTAGAATGGTGTGATTTAGCAAAATTCCCCTAAGGCCGGCAGCAAACGAGCTACCTACCACAGCGACCGTAATAGAATACGTTTGCGACAAAGTACAGACTGTGTAACACGTTTGAGTGATAAGAATAACAACAAATGTTATACTTAGGTAAAAAAAAATAACTGGCATGTGTAAATAAATATGAAAACAAACGTAGATAGTATACAAAGATAACAAAGAGCGATAAGGAAAACTGAAGTTATCGGCTATTTATCGGTCAAACTTAAGTTTGGGCGGACCAAATCGAAACTTAAGTTTAGGTTTGGTTGAACTATTACCAAAACTGAAGTTAGTGTTTGGTTAGTTGAAGCAAAATACAAAACTTTTTTCGTTGGACAAGCCCCCAGAAAAGTCAGCCAATCAGCTAAGCAATGTGCAATTCTTGGAGAAACAATATTGTCTGTTTAGCAGTCAAACGGCTTGTGTGTTGTGTTGCCAACTTTTACTGACTTCTATAAATTACAATTGTGTTCTATAATGCCCCTTCCACTTTTTGATTCATGTAGATCCATGCGATGGTAGGTATGGTATCTTTGCTGGTGACTCCACCAATCGACGGCAAGTCGGATTCTATCATATCTAAGTTGATCACTAACTCCTTTTCTGTCGCCATCTTTTTCAGTCTCGTGGGGGACCCCTCAACGCCCATCTCTTTTTCAATATCGTGGTGGATGGCATCTGTCGATTCTTTATTTTTATTAGTAACTGTATCTACATATCAACAACGTTAGGATAGGATCCTATCACCGTTTCTGTTGCCGCGCGCCATCTACATGCACCTCTTTTACAGTCTCGTGGGGGGACATCATTTTCAGGTTCGCTATCTTTGTCTATTGGATCCTATCACCTGGAAGTTAACTTACCCCGTTTCTATCTCCTTCTACGTCCATCTCTTGTTCAGTCTCGTGGGGGGACGTCACCGTTAAGTTTGTTAGATTATTGGATCCTGTCACCTGGAAGATGACTACCTCGTTTATATCACCATCTACGTCCGTCTTTTTCAGTCTTGTGGGGATGTCACTGTTAGGTCCGCTATCTTTGTCCTGTTCTTCGAGAGAAAGCTGGATTCTATCATCTAAAAGTTTATGACTTACCCCGTTTCTATCACCATCCACGTCCATCTCTTTTTCAGGTTCGTGGGAGGATGTCACCGTTGAATCCGCTATCTTTAAGTCCTTCAAGAGTAAGCCGGATTCTATCATCTAAAAGTTTATGACTTACCCCGTTTCTATCGCCGTCCACGTCCATCTCTTTTTCAGGCTCGTGGAGGACTTCATCAGTCGGTTCCCCGTCTTTGTTGGTGACCCCGTCAATCAGAGGTGGGTCTGGTCCGATTTTCTCAAAGTTGATGACGACTCCACTTTGCACCTTCTGCACGAGGCTGTCGATGCACTGCATCAACATACGGTGAGACGTAATGCAGTAGGAACGACCTGTGCAAATAAAAAAAATATAGATAAAAATAAAGAATATTAAAAAAAAACAACACCATTGATTGTCAAGAACTCATGACATATTATGCCTGATGTATCAAGCCTGAAAGCGGCTTCTCCATTAAAAAAAAACAGAAAGTCCCTGATAAGCAAACAGAATTCTGAATTTGTAAGCTCGGTGCCATCAGTCCGAGGTTTGTAGCTGCCGGTGAACCGATTTCAATGTTTGTTAATGAAGGCTGATTAATTAATATCAAGAAGAGCAGGCCGATTTTATTTTATTTATGGAACGCCAACAAATAGTTCCATAATACATTTTTTAAGTACTTACCTACTATGATACATAACAGGCCAAATGTCACTATAATTTTACAGTTGAAGACGAAATGCAAGAGGTAGTTGAGCGAATAACTTTAAAATTAGATATGAAATAATGATACAAGTATATAAAACATTGAAGATCATCAGCTAATTTCCTGGGTGGTTAATAAACTTTAATTATATATTGTTATAGCTTTGTGAATTGTTATTACAAAGTAACAAATCAAACTTTATTTTGTGTGAGATTTTTAAAACGCTTACTGACTTATTTCCCCATTTGAATCGCTTAAGGCCAATCCTCAAATCCGAATTCCATACAAAATGATTCGGACAAATACTCAAAAAGTACGCCGGCCGTATTATAGTAATTTCATCACACTATTCGTTTCGTCCATGTTTTTTGATTTCGTCAACAAAAAAAGTGAAAGGTTTCATACTTTAATTTAGATTTTATAAGCGTTTTTAAGTTAGTAGGGTTAATTTTAAACGAATAGTGTGAAGAAATTACTATAATACGACGTACTTTTTGAGTATTTGTCCGAAACATTTTGTATGGAAATTTGCCTAGAGGATTCCCCTTAATTTTGAAATTTTGTTCTTGAAAAAAGTAATCCCATTGAAGTATTAAAATACTCACTTTAAATCTTCTAGGGTAGGACGATCAAAGGTGTATGTAACGTATTCTATTCAACGCAAATTCGCAATACTTTCCACCTACGTATTTTTTTAAGGATTTACTTTCAGATTGACCCCATAGAAATTTTATCAACATCAGTTCAGTAGTTTAGTTTCAAAATTTAATAACTGAAAAATATGTCGTCGAAGTAAACAAAATTGTTTTTTTTTACTGTGACTTTTCACTGGTGTTAACGGAAACTAAAACAGTCTAATTGAATTCGGTTGTAGTATATTTTTGTACAACTTTGATTATAATAAGTAAATTAAGTAATTACCAAACCTAACCAGTTGGCGGAAAGAAAAATATTAATAAATTATGATAACAAGCCCGTGCACAGAAATGAAGTCATGATAACAGCGGTAAAGTATACGCTATAAATAATTTCAACAAACTAGATCTATTCGAACAATAATTTTAAACTAAAACTTTTATTTATGCAGTACTTCGTAGATAGTTGTCTCAGTTAATTACCTTGACACTAAGTAGGTACGAGAAGATACGCGTATGTGATATGTTCAAAAACTGGTCAGACTGGTTTTATAAAGGGCTCGCACTATCCCTTGGCAACACGAAATTTCTACATCCGTTAAGTGCAAATTCAAAGGACCACAACGGGCTAGACAGCTGATTTTCAACCGACTTCAAAAAATTAGGAGGTTATCAATTCTGTTGGTTTTTATGTTTGTTACCTCAGAACTTTGGTGATTATAAACCGATTTAAAAAAAAAATTTTGGGAGGTCATACTATTAAATTTGTTGTTTTTTTTTTTCAAATCAGTTTAGTAGTTTAGTTTTTGAATAAATATGTCTGAAAATAAGTCGTTGAAGTGAACAAAATTGCGTATTTTAAAACCACCGCTAAAGAATCCTATTCAAACTTATCAACAAAAGATCTCAGTGTTAGCCTCAATTGTAAGTATTTTTTGACTGCACTGTAGGTACTTGGTTTAAGGTATGTTTAAGCTTGTACAGTTGTGTCAAAAATAAATATTTTTTCTTTCTTTCTTTCTTTTTCTTTCTTTCTAAGTTTGTTCTGTAACACTGGTATTATGTATATCTTTGTTGTTAATAAATATTTGTTCATTTTTTTTTTTTGCTTTTCTGTGACTTTTCAGTGGTGCCTGCCTACGTTAGGTAAAACGTAGGTTTAAAAATCATCTGCCATATCGTCCGCCAAACTGCGCAGGCTAATCTCATACTGAATTGGTCTCGTGATCCCGCGATACGTGAACGTTACGAGAGTTAGATTTTTTCGTGATAGACCCCACTGGTCTCTAGCCACTACCTTTTCCTACACATCCTAGAATGTCACAGGACCGAAGACTTAAAAATATTGATCCGAGTAAGCTTTGCTTAGTGTTTGGGGCTAGATGCCGTTAAATTAAATTAAAGGTCCGAAATATTTAATGTTTAATTTATGTTGATCGCGAGTTCGTACGAACAAACATTTTAATCGCGCGATGCGGTCGGCGACTAAAATGTACAATACCGATTAGGATACCTATTCGACATCAGTTCGTTTGATCGGGGATTCGGACCTGCGATGATCGCGTAATCGCGTTCTATTACGCGGACGATACCTAAGGGTCTGAAACAGGGTTCAAAAATATCTGATATTTAATATAAATATCAAAATATCGGATATTTATGATATATATCGGATATATATCAAGTTTGATATATATCAATTTTGTATGAAAGCCATACTATTACTTTATTGTATTATTTATGAATACTATTTGCAAATGTGTTACAAAAACATACTAAAATTATAAAAATGTTTTATTTGACAAATGAAACCAAAACTTAAAATCATCTTTTAGATCAGGCAAAATCAACGAAAAACATAAATCTTTTATATCAAAAAATCAACTCAAAAATATAGAACCTTTTTTTATTAATTCTTATCAGTTAATAGTCACTTTTTTTCAAAGCACTTCAACGGTTAGAGAGTATGTTTTAAGCCTACTTCCACGCCATCTACTTTTGGGAAGTAGAAATACAGTAACTCACGCTAAAAATTACTTAATTATATGATTTTATCAAACCATTTTTATATTACAATATTTTATAAAAAAAAACATTTGATATATATCGGATATATCTCAGATATATATCTTGATATATATCTTGATATATATCCTCGAAACCTGGTCTGAAATAAAATATATTTGAATATTTGAATTACTCACCACCGGTGACTTCACACATGGCATCAATAGGCGAAGAGTCCGAAGGCACGAGTCCAGAGTCCCTCTCCACAGCGGGAGTCCCCGCCAATCGAAGCACCAACGAAAATAGCCTCTGGTCCCAGCGGAATGGTTCACGGGTTAGCTCCGATCCCGGTATTGGGCAGTTCATAGGTAGGTTGAACTGGAAACAATTAATATTATTAATGTTACTTCAACAAACTCAAGGTTGAGCGCAGTATTCTTTGAGTAAAACTTACAGACCCCATCCG
Organism: Lobophora halterata; assembly: GCA_932526365.1. Taxonomy (NCBI): domain Eukaryota; kingdom Metazoa; phylum Arthropoda; class Insecta; order Lepidoptera; family Geometridae; genus Lobophora; species Lobophora halterata. The sequence goes on from OW052002.1 coordinate 7,283,072, forward strand.
TAACACCATACTGCGCTCCAAAACACAAATCAAGAAGGGGAAAACGTCGCATAGACTTAAGTCAGACTGGGCTGGTCATATCTACCGCATGCCAGACGAGCTGTGGGCCAAAATAACCACCCAGTGGCGCCCTGATACACCGCGAAGGCGGCGCGGTAGACCACGCAGACGATGGCACGACGAACTGGATGCGTTTGACGGGGAATGGAGAACAGTAGCGCAAGATCGAGATCGTTGGCGAAAATGGGGGGAGTCCTTTACATGTAATTTTACCTTTAGATGTAAAATAGGTTTAGATGACCTTACGTTAATTTTAGGCCCTCCTATGCATAGATAAATAACAGTTTTTATAGAACACCAACATAGACAGACATCCAACCATGATGGTAGCCATGATGGTAGTTGTAAAACAGGGCAAAAAAAATCAGACACCTCATCAATTAAAATATAAATCTCCATATTCAAATAATTCGGAAGTTGGTTGAAAATCATTTTTTTTTATATTATGATTTTAATGTGTATTTAAAATTTAGTGTGTGTGTGATTGTAGTTTTGCAATACAGGCTTTCCAGCCCTTTTTATGTTTTTGGATTTATTTAGCTAAGCTATTTACATACTATTGCAATTTAATTAGGTACTTACTAATGTGGTTGGTTTGCTACTAACATGAAAAACTTATATGTAATATAATAAACAATAAATTTTATTTCTTTACTACCATGCCCGATTTTCTAATTGCTTCCAACTTTTAAACACCAACATTTCACACAGAATCCTAACACATGATTCTTATTTCTTTTTGTCTATTTTGGAGTAGGTACCTAGAGTGGATGGCATATAAGTATTATAGTATAGGTAGAATCATAGAAAAAGCGCCAAAAAAGTTGGCTAATTTAGCCAACTTTTTTGGCCATAGAATCATTATAGGTTAATATAACTTAGATTTATAGTTAAAAAATTATAATAAAATGGATATATTTCATTTTTATTAACAGGGTCTCTGAATTTTATTTGTCCTGTTTTACAACTCCATCTTGATTTTGAGATGTCAATCTTGGTGTTCTATTATAGGAACACCGTTATTAATCTATGGTTGACGGTAACAAAACAATGGAGCATTGCTGTTAAAACATTAACTTCCTGCTTGGAGCCCTTTAGATTGGAATCTCCAACATTTCCTTTTCAGTTCGAGAACACACCTTAAATGTTTCAAGTCTTTACCCCTCAGAGGTTTTGGCTTGATGAATAAGTCAGTCAAGACAAGTTGTTTTATAAATATTTACTTACCTTACATAGAACTTAGAAGAAAATAGATAGAGATATTCTTATGCAAAAGTAGTAGAAATGTTGACCATTCTAATGAATATTCTAATGAATGGACTTTCATATCATACTTACTTCTTCCTGAATACCGGCATTGCTTGACAGTTTCCCTCCATCTGTGATGACAACAATGACTGAGGGTTCGAGGTAGAAAGGGCACCTGCCTTGACCATAAGTATCGATGCCGGTTTGCATGCGATTTATGTTCAAAACATCAAATGCATGCTTCAGAGCAGCACCCATTGTAGTAAGACCCAAACATTGTAGATTTTTCAGTTCATTTATGAATGTAGCTAAATTCTCCTTCCACCCAGCCTGAAATCATAGGAAATAAAACATTTTTAAATGTCACCTTGTGTGTAGTCTGGTAGGATAAAGTAGCGAAACCGAAGAACTTAATTTCTTCGAAAAAAAAAAGATAACGTAGTCTTGGAATTGGCAGTGGTAGAATCAAGCTTCTGAAGTTTAGACTGGCTAATAAGAAAATACCTAATAGGATTTTTTTTCCTGCCAATTCAAAACAAAATGGATACAGTAATGCTTATTTCCTCATAAGTGGATCTGTTCAAATTTCCCCCCAAATCGCCATTTCGCTGTGGGTGGGTTCGGCCAATAGCATTGCGCGACGGCGCGGCGCGGCGCAGTTGCGAACGCAGCGGAGCGAGCGCGCACTAATCGCGGAGGCGAGGCAGCAACGCGACAGCAGCGGCCGTTCCTCCTGTTTACGTCGTGCTATTTCAGTAAAACTCGCACTTTCGAAATATGTTCATGTTTTTGGATTGCAGATTACAGTGCTACGCCGAAGAACGCTATAAGACCGGCTCATATGCAATTCTAAGCCAACATCTGCGACAATCTTGGCTAACGTGTTCACTCTATTGTACTAACCTTGATGTTCGCGGGTGGTTCTTCGAAAGTTAGAAGCATATATCTGTCACCTCTGCTCTCTGGAGAACGCTGACGAACCTACAAAACGATATCCATGAGTCTAGCACAATATCACCATATAAACAAATCGATCACAAAAACGAACATTTGACGAGTCGATGACACTGCACGTACCTTTACGAACGTTTCCACGGCGCCCTTGGCTACATCTAATAACGTCGGGCGTCCACCTAAATAAGCTCTTTGGTTCATAGAAGCAGATGTATCTATCAAAAATACTATGATAGTCATTGTGAAAATTAGCTAAATGTCCTTGAAGATACATTAAAATATGCGCACGCTATTATAACTGAGAACAAATATGGCCGCTACATAATCAGCCGACTCGCCAAAACGCGACCACCCGACAGCCGCTTCGACGAGCAGCTGAACAAGCTACGCCGCCGCCACGACGAAGATTCCAAAAGTACCACGTGACCTAATCATCCGATCGGGAACTCTCGGCCGCCAATAGAAAAACGTTCGGCTATTTTCGTTCCGTAGCAACCGGGGTACCAGAATAAAATTTAATTTACCTCAAGATCCAAGTAGCCGAAATAAATGTTTGTCTGTTCTTATATGAACATTTACTATTTAGTGTTGTAGGTATTAACAATATTCAAGGAATTTAAATATTTTTATAATCCAACTTTCGAGGCCAATTTTAATCTGGACAACTCGATAGCAAGTAAAACCATAAGCCGGGTAGCATTTAGTTACGTCAAAGTTACTGTTTTCCATATATTTACTTTATTTACAAAGAGGCAACGCAGCCAGTATCCTCGGCACGCTGCCATCGGGTATCGCGTTGGAGCAGTTGAGCTACCCAATTGTTTCGATTTGTAAATTTTGTAATATAGATTGTAGTAGTTAGCTTATGCTGTAATAAACTAGTTTATGGTGTAAACTCCAATTACTTAGATTGTAATTTTATTATTATTATGAATTCTACTTCTAACCTATAGTTCAATATTATTTCCTGGATCCTAGGAAATTGTTTTTATATGGCAAGCCCAATAACTATGCGTAATCAAAAGAAGAGGAAGTTATTTTTTAATAAAGCTGTAAAATGATAAATTTAATGTTATAAACATAAAAAAACTAAATTTTGCTGTATTATAATTGTTTTATAATATGTTTATATTATCAACTAAATAAATGCAAGTAATAAAAAATAAAAAGTTAGTCAAACTCACAAACTATGAAAAAGAGCGGTAAATTCAATTTCCCTATTCACTGATATCAAAATGTTAATATTATATTGGCTAAAACCATTGCAAATTCATGAATTTCATGTGTACGACGTATATATTATTTTATTATAGGTATAGTACCTATATAGGTAAAGCTAAATGACTGTAGCAAGCTCTTGCGCCCTTCTTGATACCCTTAAGTGATATGACAGATTAAAATAATTTAGCAAACTGCTCAAGGGAGATACTAATTTATGTGGGTAGGTAGGTGCATAGAATAAGGGTTATTTCCAACATCCCCACTATTATGAACAATGTACATAATTCAATTATGGTGATTTCGGGAATTATCGAATTAAAGACGAATTATTGTTTCCTTTGCCTACACCACGAAGGTAAAAAGCTACCTATACAATAAAAACTACGCTGTATTAAAAGCTATAAAAAAATATGTATGCCTAAACGCATCGCCTAAACGATGTAAAGTGCTTCGTAGCTATGGTACCGTGACGTGCACGTTTTGAATACACATTTTTATTTAGGTAGGTAGGTATCTATACTTGATTATGTACTGCACAACAAGAGTTCCTACATATAAGTTTTGCAAATCTTTATGACTGACCTGTCACCTGGCTGCACAAAGACCAGCAACTATAAAAAAACTGTCCGTGCCGAACTGGATCAGTAGGTGATAGTGTAGGTGGATGGATAGTGGTTATATTCTCTTTGGTACCTGTTGAGGATTTAGAACCTACCGAGGTTGCCTCGGTCAAGGATTATAGCCTCAGTAGTGGTGGCTAAACGTTATAATTAAGTAGGTTAGTTAGGTACGGCAGTACTTTATTATAAATAATATGGTGCAGTCAGTTTACATCAATTAACAATCCGTTAAGTTTTTATAAGCTTTCTTTTCATTTTTGTGTGTTACCCCGTAAGCGTACTTAACTACAAAGAGAATATAACCACTACGTTTACTTAACTACCGAACCAACCAAAAATTGCAATTCAGTTTATATCAAAATAAAAAACTTATTTAAACAAACTAAAATCAATAACATCTTGCATTTTGTCATGAGACGTGACTGACTGACGACATCGACAGACCGATTATTCATCACCGCAACGAAACAGCTAAACACTGGCACTTGAATCTTATATGATAGGGGGCCTACCTACATTAGGAAAAGGCGCCCAAAACAAACAGGATTTTTTTAAAGAAATACTTGCTTAATTTTTCCGAAACAGCTCGCTTTTTTATAACTTGAGGTTTTCTGCGTTGTAAAGGAATACGAAGTTCACGAACGAAACTAGAAATTAGTGTAGGTACTTATTAAAAACTACTAAAGCTAGGCTATTAGCAAAGTACACATTTCTTCTTATGTACAATAATTATCGTAAAAAGGCTTTATTTTCCGTCTTGGGTTGTGCTAAGTGCAAATATAACACCCGTACTGATTCCTGGGCTGTGCATTTTTAGACTGTTCTGTATTATTGTGCACATGATGTGCATTACATTTTTTATCTGTGACTTTTGTATTAAGCTTTGCCAGTAAGTACTAAAAAGACAGATTTACGTATCTTTTATCACACTTCTCTACCGTACTGTGGTTCACTCGGTTCATTGCTAACGTTAACAAGTGCGTGCGTATCGTATGCTATTTTTATAAATATTATGATAAGTAGCTCTTGTTGCATCTGTAAAGTTTTAACGCATTTAATAAAATTAAACAGATACCCTAAACAGAAAGGAGTGGAAGAAGAGGAGGGAGGCCTTTGCCCTACGGTGCGGTGCCCGGTGGGACGATGATGGCTGAAAAATAATAGTAATAATAAAAACAAGAATTCTGTTTGCTTTGTAAATAGATAAATAGAGATGCTTTTTTTTACACAAAGCACAACAAAAATAGTTAAGTACTTAACCTATGCACATATCTACATATAATACAACATTTTCGAGCAGCCTTTCGTAACTTTTCGGAAAGTCATACAGGCAGGACTTTCTGCATAAATACAAAAAAGTTTCTCGAATTTTTGCAAGTGTCCGGTGACGCCAAAGAGTTTGGATATACCTATAATAGAGATAATCATAGGAAACTTCAAAGAAAGTCCCACAATTGTTAAGTGGGACATAATTATCCAACCAAGTGGATTGTTAAATGGTTCTGTCGCTTTCCATCTACATTGACTAACTTTCAAATTTAATCTTATAAAATGTCATTGTTTTTGTTTATTTTTCAACGGGGTTTTGGTTGTTTTATATTGTTTAATACGTATTGAACTATTGTAAATAGTGAAAAAAATATGTGAAATGTCGAATTGTGTCCTCGTATTATGCCAGTCTTCCGCAAGTATCATGAAAAATCAAGAGAACCTGAATTTTAAGCGGTAAGTATCTATTTGTGTATTTACTCATTAATAACCCATACATAACACATAATTATTACGTAGAAACATTGAATAACGTCCAATAAGTATAGAAATATGAAGAATCGGCGTTTTTCATGCTAAAATCATGAATAATTCGAGGCTATGATATACTAACTAGGGATGTCATAAAACGTAAAAAGATTTGTCGATAAGGCTATGCAGACTGAGTTGAGTATAGTAAGATTTTTCGAATAAAGTGAGCCATTGAGGGATTCCGTAGCTAACCCAAGTCACTTACACACACTCACACTCTTTGTAATTCGTTCGATTCATATTTTATTTATTGGTATTATATATTTGCCGTCCTGCTTACTGTATCATGGTTAAACACAATATCTATGTGTTCACTGTTCAACCATGATAGTGTAATATACAAAAAAAGAGAGCTTCAAAATAATCACGGCAAATATTACGTTTACACTATTAATATTTCAGGGTGTCCCTTTGGCGTACAATAACGATCGGCAAGAGCTAAAATGTTCTTCCGGCTATTCTTCAAGTTGAACCAAATGCAATGCTCGTAAAGCGTCGCAAGCTAACGGTCAGTACTGAACTTAAAATTGCGTGTTATAGGTATATTATAATTATTATTACATGTACTATAAATTAAAAATATAATGTGTTTCAGGATATCCCTTTCATCAATGTACCTAAACCAGAACCTTCGGATATTACAGAAATAGGTTCATCAGTGTTTTCAGACGTACCACCGAAGAACCGAAACCGAAGAATGTACAGAATGTGCAGTGCAGTGCGAGATGGTCGATAAAAATCTAGCCTACTCCAGTTTGCTAAAAATTAACTGTTTTAGACAGCGTACGAAAAGCCTTAAAAAAAAGTACTGATAAAGTATACGAAGAAAATATAATAATAATTTTATTAACTTTATTTATAATTATTATAATTAAAGTTAAGGAACTAATCTATAGGTAGGGGGCAGGCAGAACAAGGTTTACCTGAAAAAAGTATTTAGCTCAAATGTAAACTTGTGTTAAGTATAAATTTTGTAATGTACTCATTTACCTGTGTATGTTGTATATTATTTTATCTAATAAACAATTGTCATCTTAATTTGTGGTTTTTACAAAGTTCAAGGTTCCTTTAATCCAGAGTGAATCTAGATAACGTTATCATAGTCACGGACTTTAAGTTGTTAGGATTGATATAGCAATATCGGTATCGATGAGAATAATTGTGGATCATCGAACTGTTAATATCGATATCGATATTTTATGACTTGGGTCATCTCTGTGGCTCAACGAGTGACAGATTCCCCCTATATTATGACGTACGACAAATGCATGTTTTGTATCGTTTTATCTAGTGCAAAAAGTGGTATGCGCAAAGAAGATAGCGAATTTGTCAAATTTAGGAGGGATTCTATTTACTTCGTTCTTCTGAGGGTGACGCAGTAACAGCCATCTGCGGCTAACTGCATTAAACGTCCATCCGAAAAAAAAAAAAAAAAAAAAAAGAAATTTTGCATTTTTGCAAGCATCAACAATCGGCTTTTCTGATTTTTATTATATTGTAATTCATGCTGCTAATTGCTGTTTCTTAGTCAAAAACGTCGACCGACCCGTACTAGCTGATATCGTCGTATACAACTCAACTATGGATGAAGTACTTGAGCAGCTTGGAGCTGCCGCAATCGGTGAAAATAATGCAGACGAAAATAATAAAAGTGAATTTGAATCCCTCTACAAAAATCGAGGGAGGGTTGGCAATCAGGAGGAAAGAAGGAAGGACATCCTCGAATCGCAGAGAAGGTACCTATCGTCGAACTTTGTGTTACCCTAAAATTGCCAATAATAATTTGCAACCTACCAAGTTGGAGAATTTTTAGTTCTAACATCCACAACATGATTTGCTTTGCCTCAAAATTTCAGGTATATTTATTGGCCTGTCTCTTGCCTCAGCCTAAGATCAAATTGATTTGACCTACTCATTATCGTTTGTACCGGAGGATGTTAGTAGGTAACATAAAATTCAATACTAATTATCTCTTTTTCTTTATCAACAGCAATCGTAACAACAAACTAGACAGATTCAGAGGAATCTTAGAGTTGGTGAAAGCAGTTGAGGACAGAGACTACTTTGATAACCAGAAAGTAAGTCATGAAAATCCTACTCCCTACTGTGGTTCATTCTGTATTTAATAATACCTTTTTAATCTACCCAAAATTGTTGGTATTATATTAGTGGTATGTCGAAAGTGTGTGGGGTCGATGACCTGGACGAGAGACTCAAGACCGGGAGAGGTGGCACAAAGAGAGGAAGGCCTTACTCAGCAGTGGATGCCACAAAACTTGCTCATGGATGTAACTAATACCAACCTTCCAACGTCAAAAACTTTTGCCATTCTATAATGTAATATTATAAAATGATAAAAGTTTTTGAGTTTGGAATAAAAAGATGTTTGTACCTCTTTCACATCAAAAAATCACTAAATTAAATTGGCTGAATTTAGTATGTATGTACAGACAGCGTCATAGATAAGTATTCTCCATGCATAAGATACCCCGCTTCAAATCCCTTTAAATCACCACCGCGGCAAATAGAAAAGTTTTGACTTAAAAAAATAAATTATATTTTATAACTAAGTAAGCCTAATTATAATTTTAATTGATTTTTTCAAAGCATTTGAAGCTGGGTGTCTTTTACAAGGGGGGATACTTATCTCTGACGCTGTCTGTACATAGTTTTGAGCTGAAAAAGACTAAGGCCTCTTTTAATGTTGACACCACATCAAAAATGCTACGGGCAGCAGCTAGTATTTACTGAATCAATCTAGAGAGTGAGCATCTACGTTTAAACAATCCTGTATACATCATAACATTTTGTGCAGGTTAAAGCTTACTACAGACCGTCAATATATGTGGCTGGATTCACAAAAGTACCTAACTACTGTGATGTATTGATGATGTCAGAATGGATGTTTGAGAAGCCTGCTGACTTTGCTGAAAACTGGCTGGCTGTTCCATGTCCCAAAGGCACTAGGATGATGGTATTGGCTCATAGGGTAAGCACCCTTGTTTACATATATTTATTATACCTTACTATTCTGTAAGTTTTTTATTATCATTTATTATACTATTGACACTCACAAACTCGTTTGCATTGCAAATAAACAAAAATCCTTTCTTATTAGGCGTCTACATTTCTTGTTGAATATACCCTCCAATTTTTCTTTTTTTTTTTTAGATTTCTAATATTAGATTACTACTATTAGATTTCTAAAGATAATTTATTCAAATTAGAATCTTAATTCTTACAATTCATTTATACGAATCTCAAAAAGTAGGTTATTTTGTTTTCATATTGTGTGTTATTCTATTCAATGAATAAAGTACCCAATAAAAAATTAAGTAACAGCTTCGTTTCCAACCAGTTTATCATATTTGAAATTGCAGGGTATAACAAAATGTTACAACAAATATGGCAACTTTAGGTTTGAATGCCGCACTGCGCTACCCGGGGGCAACCCTTGTGGGGAGAAGAAATCATCATGCGTTGTGTTGGACTGCTTTTACAACAAAAATGAGCAGACCATGTATGTACTTGACGTTTTGGCTTGGAATGATCAAATCATGGCTGACGGAGAAGTGAGTCTTTTATAATAATGGATATTTTAAAGATTTTTAAACAACCTGACACCTGCAACTTCGTTTTAGTTGCGATATATTAACGAAATTCCTTTCTTATTATGCTGCACTTCTTGAAGAAGATACTCTGCAAATTATAGGTCAATACGTCAAATGGTTTGGCCTGTGCATTTTTTATCAGTCAATCAGTCATTCAGGATGAAGCCTTATATATGTAGTATATATTATTAGCTGACGTCCACATCTGCGTTTGCGTTGCAAATTTCCAAATCCTTTCTTAGTATGCACTCTTACTTCTTCACAAACACATTCTCCAAGTTCGAAGTCTCAAGGTTCAGTGGTTTTGCCAGTAGTTGTCTATCAGTCAGTCAATCAGTTCCATTAAATACATACATATATTGATGTTGCAGATATTATACATAGTATAGTGTATATATCTATCATTTGAGCTGGCTAAATGTTGCCATAATAGCTTGAAAACCAATTTGTTTGCTATTTTCAGGCGGCGTTCCGCCACTTTTGGATTTCTGGTTATTTGACAGAAATACCTGGGATCACAACCATAACCAAAAAGAACACTCTTATATTCAAAGTCATTCCCAAAATAGCCTGTGACAATAAATCTCTGAGCGAGTGAGTATAGCATAGCATAATCAGTCTATAATAACAGTCCCACTGTGAGTGTTCTGCATAGTAATTTCTAAGAATCATGTCTTACCCTAAAAGCAGGACAAAACAATAGGTATGGTTAGTCTCGAAAATCAAGTAATTTCACTGGCTATAGTACCCCTCAAACCGGAACGCAGTAATGCTTACACATTATAGTTTTGCGACAGAATTGGCACTGTGTTGGTTTGGTACCCACGATGATCAGATGATCCGACGCAAAAAAGACTAACAGAAGTTCAAGTGAAGAAAAAGAAGTCCATTTATCCATACCCATCTAGAATCCTGCAGGGGATGCCCAGAAATGGTGATAGATCACAGTTTTTCAACCGACTTCAAAAACGATGAGGTTGTCAATTCGGTTGAATGCTTTTTTTTTAATGTTTGTTGCCTTAGAACTTTGTTGTTTATAAACCGTTTTGAAAAAATAAATGGCTTGAACTGCTTCGAGAAAAGGATGAAGGAGGACGGCCGTGCCACTTTTTTGCTCGACTTGGTCGACACTCCCGTGCCCCCAGGTATTTGAAAGGATATACTTACTTCAAGATTGGTCCCATAGAAATTTCATCAAAATCAGTTCTATAGTTAAGGTTTTTATATTAAAATAACTAATTGTCGTCGATGTAAAAAACAAAATTACGTATTCTGCTTCCCTGTGACTATTCGATGGTATTTACAGTCTCTAAAACAGTCCAATCGAAGTCCATTGTACTATTTTTTTTTGTAAAACCTTGTTTAAACAAATTTCAGCTTCCTGTCGATATTCCCGTACTACCCGCACAACCAGCCGCCGGTGGACGGGTTGCTGTTCTACCACAAGAATGCGCATTACTTCGCCGGGGAGACGCCTGTCGTTACCTGGCTCTACCCGTACATGGTCAATGAAGTGCTGGGGGAAGGTTAGAACATCATTTGTAATCAGCCAGCATACATTAAATTTTTTTGAGGCCTAAACAACGGTTCTAGCCCCAAACTAAGCAGTAAGCTTCGTACATGGTCAATAAAGTGCTGGGGGAAGGTTAGAACATTTATATATATAGATTTGTAATCAGCCGGCATACATAAAATTTTTTTTGAGGCCTAAACAACGCCATCTAGCCCCTAACTAAACAGTAAGCTTGTACTGTGGGAACCAGATGACTTCTTCTTCTTCTTATCGTGTCACTAGTTCTTTCGAACCAGTGTGGTGAAAGGATTTCAAGTGCACCTCGAAGAGGCTTCTTCGAGGCGCACTTGAAATCCTTTCGTGCACTCGACACATGTTTTCGAACTAAGTTCTACGATATGCCGGTTTCCTCACGATGTGTTCCTTTCCCGTTGCGAGAACGTGGGATGCATACGTGGGACTGTCACCGGGATTCGAACCCGCGACCATCAGATCGCAAGGTAAGGGCATCATCCACTCGGCCACCACGTCCTCGATTTGGACTGCGTTGGAGCGACCAAATTCGTTCTACGCTAGAGTCCAGCGTGGGGGACGCCATACGTCTGCAGAAGACATCCCGATGGAGACACATTTACATATCATCCACACAAAAGTCCTCCGTAAAGGTCACAGCCCTCAGGAGTGAGGATTTCGACGCAAGGAGGAGGCATACATTGTCGATGGAAGAAGAGCCACTTGACATTGGTTTTCTTAAAAATGAGACCTTTCCTTAGGTTAAGTTTTTTTTGTTCGGGTTTGTTACCCGTTAACTTTGTTGTTTATAAACTGATTTCATTTTTTTGTTTGAGAGGATGTACATACTTGCAGATATTAGCCCCATAGAAATTTCATCAAAATCGGTTCAGTAGTTTCGAAAAAAATATGGCTATAATATTAAAATATGGTCCTTTGAGCGTTTTCTGATATTCCCTATATTTTAGGATTTGGCCATTCAAACCCAGTTGAAAAATTGCCCTTTTTTTCAGATATACAAGTGCACAAAGGTTACATGTTAGAAAAACCAGTGGACTACACGAACTTTCTCGCTTTCATTGAAAAATTCGAGCAAAAGACTAACAGAATAAAACAGAAAAAGATATTCCGCTCAAAACATATGGACACATCAGACATTTCGCAGGTAAGCTTCTTCTTTTTGAAACATTGTCGTAAGCGTCGACGACACACGGCTTTTTTACACGCTACAAGCCAGCAACTTTGCTAGTAGCGTGTAAACTCGCCTGTGTCATGTTTTTTACAATCTGCTTGTTGAAAATCCTTCCCAAAAGCTAACACGCTCACACGCTAGCTTTTAAACTCGCTAACAATCAGCTCGTAAAAAAGCCGTGTGTCATCGACGCTTAAGATAATAATGATTGTACGAGCAAACGATATATCGAAATCATACAAAATTATTCTCTTAGTATGCGCGTGCCTACATAATATCTTGACGAATGTCCCTTCGAAATTTCATGTCTCTACGTCCACTGGTATGGCTTATGCGTTGTCTGACAGTCAGTCAGGAGTAATGCCCAGATCACACGTACCGAGTACTCGGCCGAGACAGTAAAAAGTTACTCAGCCGAGACAGTGAAAGCTTACATCACTCGTTCACCCGAGCACTCGGCGTTGTATTTTTACTGAGTCAGTGCTCTCGGTCGAGTACTTTGTACGAGTGATGTAGACATAAGCCTTTCACAGACATTAATTTTCTCTATTATTTTATACAGGATGATGCAAATGAGGCTGGATCCTCTAACGGAAATGCTGCACCAACACAGGTATCTGACGTAAATTATTTTGACCCTAAATCTGCCTATCTAAGCTTCTTTTCTATGTAAACATGGGACGAGAAGATCTAAGCGCTCTCCTGATTGTACGAAATCACGCCTGCTCATGACGAGAACAGTGCTACACAGGATTCGCTCTATTAATATTAATCTTGTTATCTAAATGTTTATTCCTTTTCAGGGTGATGCAAATAAAGCTGGACCTTCGAGCCAAAACGATAATGCAACACAGGTATCTAACAGATCTATATTTACGAGCGTATTGAAATGGCTTTAAGGGGAATCCTCAAGGCAAATTTCCTTACAAAATGTTTCGGACAAATACTCAAAAGTACGCCGGAATTGGATTTGAGGATTAGCCTTAACTTTAAAGCGTCGATGACACAGGGCTAGTTTACAAGCTACAAGCCAGCGAGTTCGCTTGTAGCTTGTAAACTCGCCCCGTGTCATCGGCCTTTTTACAATCTGCTAGTTGAAAATACTTCCGGACCGCTAACTCGCTCACTCGCTAGTTTTTAAACTCGCTGGCTTGTAGCTTGTAAACTAGCTGTAATTCTTTATTGTACAAACAAACACGTTAAAATATAAATCATAAAAGAAAAGATATGTACAAACAAAGGCGATTATTGAACGGTACAGTCAGCTCTGTAATTGTCTTTGCACCCAGCGTACGCCGATGTTCTTTTGTGATTAAACTACTTGAGGTTTATATTAGGGGTATATCTTAAGTGGTTCTATCACAGCAGTAGTTTATTCACACCCAAACAAGATGTGTTTGTGTGAGTGGTTTAATCACAGGATAAAACCGGCGTAAGTTGGGTGTAAAGACAATTACAGAGCCGACTGTACATAAATGCCACAAAATGGTAGACGAAAATGACAAAATTGATGTGCCTATCGATAACGAGAGCCGATGAAAGCTTAGCGAATTGAGCCACTGATGGTGTGCAAATTTATTTTTGTTTCATAGAAGCTATTGTAACAAATTCGAATACTAATATATTTTAATGGTTTATTCTGTGTTGGTAGGCGGGTGGAGATAATGCGGCTGCACAGATGAATGAAGAAACAAAAAACAGTGAAGTGAAGGTACTATTATTATTGTTTTTAGCACATAGTGTATCATTTTATGTAACACTTTTTCTTCTTATCGTGTCACTAGTTCCATTGAACCAGTGTGGTGAAAGGATTTCAAGTGCGCCTCGAAGAGGCTCCTTTCGTGCACTTGAGACGTGTTTTCGCAGAGTCCGGTAACAGCCATCTGCGGCTAACTGCATTAGAAGTCCATCCGGCCGGTTTCATCACGATGTTTTCCTTCGTCGTTAAGCACGTTATTTAATACTTATATCATGTCGTTTCTCATGTCTTTTTCAGAAAGATACAGCTGAAAAAATGGAGCCTGACAGCGACATTAACAAAGAAGAAGAAAAGAATAAAAACGACGCGAACAAAGAGACGGAAATGGAAGCATCAGAGGACCAAGCCAAAATGGAAGCAGATACTAAATAAGTAATAAGTAAGCTATGACTATTAACTAGCTGATTATGACTATTGACTAGCTGACTATGACTTTTGACTAGCTGACTATGACTTTTGACTAGCTGACTATGACTTTTGACTAGCTGACTATGACTATTGACTAGCTATCTATGACTATTAACTAGCTGACTATGACTATTGACTAGCTGACTATGACTTGACTAGCTGACTATGACTATTGACTAGCTATCTATGACTATTCATGAGTAAGCTATGACTATTGACTAGCTATCTATGACTTTTAACTAGCTGACTATGACTTGACTAGCTGACTATGACTATTGACTAGCTATCTATGACTATTAACTAGCTGACTATGACTATTGACTAGCTGACTATGACTTTTGACTAGCTGACTATGACTATTGACTAGCTATCTATGACTATTAACTAGCTGACTATGACTATTGACTAGCTGACTATGACTTTTGACTAGCTGACTATGACTATTGACTAGCTATCTATGACTATTCATGAGTAAGCTATGACTATTGACTAGCGAGCTATGACTATCAATGAGTAAGTTATGGCTATTGACTAGCTGATTATGACTATTGACTAGCTATATAATATTCTAAACTAGCTAAGACTATTGACAAGCCAGTGACTGATAGTAAGAGTCTTTTATTTATAGTTTCTATTGATTCAGTTTTTTTCGAGGGTGCCCCAAGGCAGAATCGACCGAGACATTACAACATGATTGCCATGGTTTTTTATTGTAACATAATGCGATCCTTTTTGTTTTCATCAGCTACTTGAATTATCTCTAGCAATTATCTGTAAGGCACGGTACAATTCGCGAATGAACAGTGTGTTTCCGAAACTAGTTCTTAGTACGCTAAAGGTAGCCTTCCGATGTTAGCGACTAGACGAGTGAGTTTGATGTTTTTTTTTACGAATCTACTACTATTTACTTCAGATAACTTTAAAAATACACTCGTGTGCTGTATTATATTACATAGTTCTTAATATTATTGTATAATATATATCTCTGTATCATAATACCACACATATATATAATAGTATTATGTTTTGGATCGCTAGTTTAATAATGTCTTGTGGCGTTTGTACCTAGTCGGTGTATATTACATATTTGTATAGAATACCATATCGTCGGGCTTATATGGTCATAATGAGACAGATTGTATATGACTAGGATATTGTAGAGTACCCTAATTTATTAGATACTAGCTGGTGCCCGCGACTTCGTCTGCGCAGCTATCTTTATAAATTGTAGCCTATGTGTTATTCTGATGTATAAGCTATATTATTGTAAAGTTTCATTAAAATCCATTCGGTAGTTTTAACGTGAAAGAGGAACAAACATCCATCCATCCATCCATCCATCCATCCATCCATCCATCCTTACAAACTTTCGCGTTTATAATATTAGTAGGATAAGTCAAAAGCGCTGTGCGTTTTTTTTTGTTATATTTTTCCAAATGAATCATACATATGTACGCTTCGTTAGTTAATTGAAGATTTGTTTATGTTACAAATTATTATTTTGATAAAGAAAAGTGTGTTTAAAGTGAAACTGAGTGACGTGTCAGTTGGTATGTTTTTGTGTTCTGTCATCATTGTTGTTACTAGACCTAAGTATGGTTTTATAACCTAAAGGTAAATCAATGTGGCAAAGCCTCTCTGGCTGAGCATAAAAATAAACATTCATAAACAGTGTTTTAGTATTTTTATTAACAAATTTGACGTACTTTTACATTTTAATTTTATGAATACTTATTACATTTATCATCATCAAGTTATAGCAATCCCCTGAATGTAGGTACTTAGTTCTCTTCCAAGGCGCCCCACTAATGCCTAGATCACACGTACTGAGTACTCGGCCGAGACAGTGAAAGCTTACATCACTCGCTCAGCCGAGCACTCGGCGCTATGTTTATTCGTACCGTGTACCCGGCCGAGAGCACTGTCTCGGCCGAGTACTCAGTTAGTGTAATCTAGGCATAAGCCTGATCTTTGTCTCATCTCATCCGCTTTCTGCCAGCTATAATATCCCGCAGATCGTTGAGTATCCAACTTTACTAGGATAAAATAATATTTGATTGATTCGTACGCTCTATTAATTTTGTTATGAACACGTAGATGATAACGCGATAAGCCTTGATTTTTTTTTGCTTTGCGTTGGTACCTACCGTTAATACTGACGTCACATGCGGAGTAGACTAGAAAAATATTTAAAAACCTAGGCTAGTAATCCTTGACCTAATGGCATATAATATCATATAATAGGTAGATAATTATGTATTGTTTGTACAAAAAGCTATCACATACTTTTATAACCGTCGAACGGACTTTATGGAAAAGCAATAAAGTTTTAATGAGTATTTGCAATCCGTAAATCGATCATTCTCTCAACACACATAGAATATTAATAAAGGATCGTTGGCGGTCGTAAACCACGCCAGTTAATGGTCCAAATGAATTCCAAATAATCTATTTGATAACAGCCGAATGTTATAAAAATAATACCTACGCGTACCTAGGTACCTACCCACCTACTGTCGCACGTATGCCGGCGTTTACGCTCGGTTTTTTCTAGCGAGTGTCAGTAGGTAGCATGAGGCTTCTCCGCGCGGTTAATCCGCTAATCTGAAACGGCAATTAGTAGGTATCTAAGCAGAGCTTTGTACTATGGAAACCAGATGGCTGATACAATACCTACTTACTTAAATACTTTTTTTTTCTCTTTCGAACTTCGGCGAGTACACACCTGCTGATGATGCCTCGTGTAGAGGCGAAACACGTGTCGTATCTTTAAACTTTGGTTTTCTGTTCGTTGACTCTTTGGTTTATAATATAGTAATATGTACTAAAGTTATAAACTAAAGTTAAGTTAATTAAAACCTTTGTTTAGAAATCAAGCGGATTTATTACTAAATATATTTATATAATTTGTTGATATTTATGGATTTCCGCAAAGTAACGCCTGAATCAATCAATTATCTTACTTTTTTTTGTAAATACATGCATAATATTATAATACCTACGTAGAAAACTCCCAGACTCAAGACAAACACCGATGTTCATCACACAAATGTTTGTCCTGAAGCGGGAATCGAAGCCGCGACACGGGGCGTGGCAGTCTAATACACTTGCCATTCGACCATCCGTGTCGTCAGTACCTACATAACATCCATTACTACACAATAAACTGCGACCGTTGACCTCGCTGGTTCTTGCTTAGTTGGAGCCAGTATCAGAATCAGAATCAGAAAATATTTATTGCTAAAACTGTAGTTGGTACAATAAAGATCTTATGTAAATATGTACAACTAATTTTACAGTCTTATCCATTACGGATGTACAATAAATTAACTTTGTTAATCTACTAACAAGGTTAACAAATTAAGGTAAAACTTTTGGGCAAATCACATTTTGCATATAGGTATGTACTTATAACTTTATAATATTAAATACCTACGTTGTAGAAAATAATAAAAATAGTTTAATTATTTTTAATTTATTTATCCCTATTATAATATTCATTTAAATTATAGAAAACTTTAAAACTTATTTTTTTTAAAGTAGGTATTACCTACGTCCTTCAACAATGATGATAGGTACATTTTTCGAATAAATTACAGAAAAAATATTCGGCATAATATTTGGAATGAAAACATATTTCATAGATAAGAAAGGTACGGTCTTGTGTCAGAATAGAGAAGTTCTTAACTTTCTAAGGATTCACACTTATTCATCCCTTGTCCAATTTTACTGATTTAGTACGAGAATAGATTATTGAAAACTAAACCGTGGAAAGATATCTACCTATATCAGTACCATCCTTTAGATTCTTCACGTTTGCAAGTTAGAAGAGGAGGGGGAACAAGACCTCTTTTTTTTTAAGGTAGGTACCTACCTACTAAGGTAATTTATGTATGTACCTACCTATGCCTACTTGCACCAAACTGTCAAAGCTCCTAAGCAATTACTTTACTCGCTTGGTAGTTCTTAACAGTCCAGATTCTGACCGTTAAGAACTGCCAAGCGAGTAAAGTAATTGCTTAGGAGCTTTGACAGTTTGGTGAAAGTAGGCATTAATGTAGTTAAAGATGCCTTAGAAAGGGAAACTAAGTTATAAGTGTGTAAGGTTTCGTGTGTGGAGGGGTGAACATTTTCTACTTCCTTTAATTATTAACTAGTAATAGGTTTTTTTTTTGCAAAGAATTATCCTGATGTCTTGATGTTACAACAGAATCCATTGGGTCAATAATACAGGACGTCTTTTTTCTTTGAAAAATAATTCGGGTCGATTTCCGACAACAGTAAAAGATTTAAAAAAATCGAGGGCATGACTCCTTTCACGACTTTTCTCTGACTCTCGTGGTTTCAGACTTGGCCATCAGTGCCCTTCTCAAAAAACCACTCTATAGCTATAAATTGTAATTTAATATAAATTGTTCACCGTGTGTATATAAGTAGCTGTAGGTATAGTTATTTTCATTTTTACTTAGAGATCACGTAAGAGTGCTATGTCGTAGATATCCATGTGAAATATTTTTACGGCATCTCCACGTTAAGTTAAAGACCAACCTCGTCTCCACATTAAAATATAACGGCTCTATAGTTCAGCAATATACAGAGTGTTCTTCTGAGCTTATGTTTTATTCCTGGTGTTTAATATGAGCTACTTTTATCCTGTAGTAAGTAGGTAGCAAGTTGAATCGAAAATAACTTTTCATTTGTTTGGTTTTAGAAAGGAAGAAGTACCTACATAATAATAATATGTTTAAGAATGTTAAAGAATATTGAATAAAAACATAATAATAATAATAAGTAAATTATAGTAATAAATAACAATAAGTAAAAATAAGTATTTTATGTAGTTTCCCAGACAGCGCTGGTATTCTGATAGGCCCCAGTTTTATGGATCTTAGAAGTTATTTATTACATACGAAACATACAGTTTTTAAATTTTCAATTTGGCAACTCATCCAACAACAAATCCTAATCACATTGTTCACCCATCATTTTATTCTGTTGGTATTTTATATTTACCTACTTCTTTGTGAGCCTGTTCGTCTAAAAATAACATTGCAGTTTGTTTTCGCTCGTTTATCCAGAACAAGATCGCGTAACGTAACACCCTGTATAATAAAACAAGAGAGGTTTATCGCGATCATATAGCGTGGCTAAGTGCTGGATACGCCACAAGACGCTTGTCTCAAATTACACTTTTTATTCCCACAGATTTTATTATGGTAATAACGCATAAGGGTCATGAATAATGATCTACCCTATCGCATTTTCTATCGCACCTTACGCGTTAAATCAATGAAATAATTTACTGAAAGGAATTCGTTAACAAGCTTAAAGTTTATAAAAACTAAAAACTAGACTGCGAAAATACCTAAGTATTAGATATACCTACTTATTGATTGCCAATTCTATTCAAAATTCAATTCAAACATTTATCTTCTTTTAATTTCCTTCATTTTGATACCCTACATGATAGGTTTAGTAAACAAAAAAATTTCAACGACCTATAATGGTTTATTTATTTAGCACCAAAAATCCGCTAGTTTAATATAAAAAAAAACCCTTAAAAAAAATTAAGAACACTCGGGTTATTGAGACAAATGTAACGATACCTTAACTTTCAAAATCCATCCAACAGTTTGGAAGATACGAGGTAACAAATAAATTTACATAAATAATGTACATAGGTACATGCATACCTACATACAAGATACGCGTGAAAAGCATAACCCTTCCTTGGCAGTTGGGTAAAAATGGGAGAGGCAGCTTCTTTAGTACCAACTAAGTGCTGCAATATTTTTTATTTAGAGTTTTCATACCAATTCTGCTGGACAGGTAATTATCCCAAGCTAATTAGATGGCTGTAGTTAAGTACAAGTAAAATGTACCTTATGTGGCCATTCCCTAGATTTGGGTGAGCTCGTTATCTCAGAACACCTGATAAATAAATAAATAAATAATAAATAAAATTGTTTATTGGTTTCTCAAATATGGATCGGGTACATTGTAATGGATATCATGGCAGACTTATCTTAAATTTTAGATGTACCTACTGGAGCTCTGTACCCTACACTAGGTCTCCTCAAGAGCCTGTATTGTAGGGTTACAGTGACTCGGTTCGGACTCTACATTATAATAAGTACTAGATCTCCTACATTCAACCCATACTATAATAAAAATACAACCTTTTCTTATCTATTCCTACAATTAGAAACTACATTATGTAATACGTTAAAACTATATTATCATATGATGAGTGAATGGTACTGCTATGCTTATTTATTAAAGAGTGTGTAGTCAATATGGGTGTATGTATATTTTCTGTACAAGTTGTTTGTATAGTATCATTTAATGTGATATGTGTGGAAATAATGAATTGCTATATGTGTGTATGTAATATAATGTGTTGTGTGTAATATGAATAATATGTTTTATGTGTATATGTATATGTATTATAATGTGTTGATATTATGATGTGTGAGTAATATGTGTAGTGAATTGTATACGTGTGTATTTAATATGTGTAATGTGTAATGTGGAGATTAAGGTGGGTTTGTTTATGTATGTAAGTATTTATCTGAAAGTGGTTTGGTGAGCAATAAGATTTTTAGTACTATCATATAATTTTATTCATAAGTTTCTCTGTTTCTTCGTAATTAAGGTTTTTAAAATATTCATCAACTGTTGTTTTTAATTGTCTATAGTTGCTGTTAACAATATTTACATTTTTATTAATTCGATTGTAAATAGTGGGACCAAATTTTTTCATCGTTTTTGCGCCTAGGACAGTTCGTGATTTTGGAATTTCAAAAACTATGTCCTTTCTACGTTTGGAACTGAGTGATGTTAGTATGTTTGAGTTCACGAGGGAGTGCTGTCTAATTATTACAGACTTTAAAAATAGCTGTCTAATCGAAAGCACCGAACATTCTTGATAGAGGGCACTCGTCGAGAACCGTCTCGGCTTAAACCGCATTACCTTTAAAAGAGCCCTCTGTGCTCTTTCTAATTGGATCATGATTGTTTTGGCAGCCATACCCCATACTCCAATGCAGTAGGTAAGTATCGATTGCGCCAGAGCATAATAAATTCTAATCAAAGAAGCAAAATCCATGGCGTGTCTTAGCTGTTTGAAAATAAAGATCAGTTTTCGAGTCCGCCCTGATATATTCTTTATATGATCCCGCCATGATAGATTTTTGTCCAAGAGGACACCTAGATATTTTATGTTATTAGTTTGTTCGAGATTGCTACAGGGACATATTGATCCTAAGGTATCAGGCGGTTGCACACAAGTAGCGCTGTGCATTTTCAATTGTATCGCGTGTTTTGGCAGTGAACTATTTTTTATACAAAAGGTCAGAAATTTAGTTTTTGCTATATTAACTGTTAGAAGGTTATTTCTTAGCCAGTTAGATACAGTAAAGAGCCCATTATTGGTAGTCGCCTCGACCTCAGTCCATGTTTTACCTTGAAATAGTAGTACGGTGTCATCTGCATAAGTGACAATTTTGCCATTGTACAGTAGCATATCGCATAGATCGTTAATGTAAACGATAAATAAAGTTGGACCAAGGATGCTTCCTTGGGGTACCCCAAACTTTGTGTATGCTTCGTCACTAGTGTGTTGTCCAACTCTAGTTTTTTGTTTCCTATGTGTGAGATAGCTTTTAAACCAATTATATGTTGTGCCTCTGATACCTATTGACTCAAGTTTTTTAAGTAAAATGTGAACTGAAACGGTATCAAAAGCTTTAGCCAAATCTATAAAGACTCCAACAGCTTTTCTACCTTCATCAAGATTACCAATGATATGGTCTGTAACACACATAACAGCGTCTTCAGTACAGCGGTTCGATCTAAAACCATATTGGTTGTCTGACAAAAGTTTTTTGTTTTCTAAGTATTTCTTTAATCTGATATTCATGAGTTTTTCTAGGATTTTTGATAGAACAGGAAGCAAAGATATTGGCCTATAGTTAACAATGCTATCTTCAGATCCGCCTTTGTGTATTGGGCTTATAATAGACTGTTTCAGAGCTGCCGGAAAGATACCTAGTTCAAAGCTTTTTTGACAAATAGCAGTAATTGGTTCTAGTAGTACTGGTAGATTATATTTAAAGAGTTTAGCTGTAATGTTGTCCCAACCAGCTGCTGAATCGCTCTTCAAGTTTTGAATTACACCGAGAACTTCAGAGCTATCTGTTGGTAGTAAACCAAAAGAGCTTAACATTTTATTGTGTCTGTCGTGTTGTGTTGCCAGATCAATTTCATCAGTACCTAGAGTTTGTAGAGTATCACGTGCCAAATTTGAACCGACGTTGATATAATACTCATTTATGTCAGTAAGTATACTTGAGATAGGGTTTTTAACTTTTAGTAGGCTTTCGACAGGGTTTGGTTTAGTAGGATAGTTACAGATTCGTTTGATAGTTTTCCAAGTTTTTTTGCTATTTTTACTGTTTTGCTCTAATTCTAGCTTATCGTGTGTTCTTTTTAGTTTCTTCAAAATTTTTGTACATACGTTTCTATAGTCAATATATATTTTCCTTAACTCTTTGTTTTTTGGAGCCATTTTAGTTTGTGTGTGTAATTTATCTCTTTTTTTCATACATTTTATCAGTCCAGGTGTTATCCAAGGTTTTATTATAGATTTGTTATTTTTTATTTGTTTTAATGTTGTAAATTTGAGTACAATAGTTGAAATGATATTCAGAAAAGTTTCTGTTGCTAAATCTAGGTCAGAGTAGTCTAGTACGTTAACCCAGTCTATTTTTGCCAGTTCATTACCTATAGAGTCAAAGTCAATTCGTTTGTATGTTTTCGGTGTATTCGTTTTGTGTATAGTTTGTCGATTTATCATTAGTTGTACTAAGACTGGACAATGATCAGTTATGGTAGCCTGTAGGATTAATGTCATTGCTAGGTTTTTAGTCTTAATCATGGCATGGTCTAGACATGCCAACTCTCTAGTAGGTAGAGTATGTCCAGGTAGAATACCATGGCTGACTAAGAGGGTAAGATATTCGTCACATCGTGGATCAGAACTAGCATTTGCTATATCAATATTTATGTCTCCAATGATTAATATGTTAGGATTTGATTTAACAGAGTTTAGTAGATTATCTAAAGAGTTAGTAAAATTATCTATATTGCGGCATGAGGGAGATCTGTACAAAGCAATTATACATAGCTCATTATTAATCTGAATAACCAAGCAGTCAGCGTCTGAAAATTTGGGTTCATGTACCTTAACATTTAAGGTAGAGTTATTTATGTAAACAACAATTCCTCCGTTTTGATTAGTAAGTTGTTTTGTATAGTAACATTCATAGTTTTTAAGATTTGTTGGGGTATATGTTTCTCCTAACCAACATTCCGTAAATATTAGTAAGTCAAGTTTAAAATTAATGCGTTGCATCAGAACTAAAAACTCATCAAGATTTTTGTTAATGCTGCGAATATTCATAGAAATGACTGAGATAGCCTTACTGCTCTTGCGCAAGTAATTTTTACAGTCTTCGGGTGCCAACACAAATGATGATTTGGAAACATTGACATTGTCAATGTCCGTAAGTACACTTTGTAAGTCTGTTTTCATATTATTCGAAAGAGTGTATGTTTTATCTGACTCACCTCATTGAGTCTAGATTTGTTTGATTGTGTGTGTTTATTTAATAAATCATAATTTATGAATGGCACCTTCTGATTGTTTTTATTTGTAATTACTTGGGCAGACATGTGGATTTCAGACGTATACTTGTGTGTGCGGGACAGTGTGTGTGTGTGAGTTTTATGTGTGTGTATATGTTTGTGTGATTTACTAATGAATAGTGTTTTGTGTAGCTTATTTCTAATATGTATATATCTTAAGGTATTATATTTTATATCTATTTTCATAGGTGAAATTATATAATAAAAAAATAGTGTATGCGATGAGTCGATATTATTTTGCGTTGAACCTTCTACTAGTCAGGCTTCTAAGGTGAGTAACTGTTCAGCACTTTTGACTTCAATAGCAGGCTGGCCTTCATTCTTCCTTATGAAAGTTTTGCCCCGTGCTGTCCAGCAAAACTTCCAATTTGACTTCTTCACGAAATCCCTGCCACAGTAATTGATGTAACGACCTCGCTTCGTTAGAAGCTCGTTCATGTAAACAACTTTCAGATCCCCTGCCAGTCCTAGTAACTTAGTGTTGAAATTGTTTTCCTTTTGAGTTTTGTTATACCTCTTGAAAGCTTGTAAAAGCTCATATTTCTTCTGGACTGTCGTAAATTCTACAATGATCGGCTTTGGACGGCTTGATTTCGTAGTAACTCGATACGCAGCGCGTATATCACGTTGATCATAATCTAACTTGAGAGTTTTGTGTATCTCTTCGATAACAGAGTCTTTTTGAATTTTCTTTCCACACTCTCTAGCTGATCTTCAAGAGCATCCACATATTCCTCACGTTGTTGCTCTCTCTTCTCTAGGCCCTCTATGCGATCCTTCATTTTCTGCTGCTCAATCGTAACATTAATCAGAGAGGTTTTTAAATCAGAGTTAATTGTTAATAAGTTCTCGTTTTGAGTTTGTAGAGTTACCATTTCCAGTTGTATCTGAGCAAATTCTTTGTCTTGGCTTTCCTTTATTTCGATCAGAACTTGTTGCAAAGAACTAAGCATAGTATGTGAGTTGTCTACGCATTTTACCTTTCTCAAGTTATAGTCCTCTTCCAGGGATGTAGGAGTGCGAAACAGGTCGGGATTCGAGGCCGACTGACCAAGTAGTTTAGCAGATGGCGATCGCGCTCTCTTCGTTGATACTGGTGTAGAAGCCATTTTATAGCAAGGCGAAGCTCAGCGTTAGATACTGGATGGCAAAGGCGAGCGTGCGCAAAGCGTAGAAGGTTGTAGGCGTAGGCCGTTCCGTAGATACCCGTAGCAGTAATTATTCGTAGCAAAGCGTGCGTGCGCGTGACTCAGTTTTCGTAGCAGTTACCTGGTCGTAGCAGTTAGTAGCAGTAATCTTGGCGTAGCACTGGTAAGCGAATTATAAATTCAACGCAGCGCCTCACGGTCTCGCTGGCTCTGTGGCTAAGTGTCTCGCCTTGTACGCAGGCAGCCAAACTTCAAATCTCGAGCAAATTTGAGATGATGCAAAAAGTGCACTCACGTACTAGTCCAATATCCACTATCCCTTTCTTGACACGCCCAGTAGGAGGAGTCTGCCGTTCAAATCGTGCAGGAAGAAAAAGGAATGGCAGAACACACCAATCGGCCAATCAGAATAATGCACACAAATAACAAGTTAAAGATCAACTCAACACGTCCGTTCACTTCCGAGTCCGTGAACCGAACAGGAAAAAAAACCTGAGACGCTCTCTGAAAAAATATTTTTAAAAAGCTGAGCAACATTGGGGCGGTAAATACTTATTCGAAAACGCGGAAAACAAGCTCTGGTTTTCACTGAAAAGAATTCGATCTAAACAAGGATTATAAAGTCACCCAAAATAACAAATTAAGGGGAATCCTCAAATCCGAAGTCCATACAATTTTTTTCGGACAAATACTCAAAAAGTACGCCGTATTATAGTAATTTCTTCACACTATTCGTTTCGTCCATGTTTTTTGATTTCGTCAACAAAAAAAGTGAAAGGTTTCATACTTTAATTTAGATTTTATACGTGTTTTTAAGTTAGTAGGGTTAATTTTAAAACACGTATAAAATCTAAATTAAAGTATGAAACCTTTCACTTCGTTGGTTGACGAAATATAAAAACATGGACGAAACAAATAGTGTGAAGAAATTACTATAATACGGCGTACTTTTTGAGTATTTGTCCGAATCATTTTGTATGGAATTCGGATTTGAGGATTCCCCTAAAGGCCAATCCTCAACTGCCACATACCCATAAATAGATGGATAAATAGACAGACCAGTATTTTTGGTTATATTGTTTTTTCTGTTTAAATTGCTTATCAATATCGGCAACGCTATAGCATAAACTATAAGAACGGATTATATTAAAATCTCAATCATATTATACCACTATCCCATTATTATTAAAGATGCGAGAGTTGGTGTCGTCAGAGGGATGGTTAGTGGATGGGAGAGTTCTACGGTTAAAAACTAAACCTATCTTTTTCATGAAATGGATCTCGTGAAACTGCTCCCGTTGCCAATACCTACCTAAGTTAAAGGTAGGGTATTAATCTAATATATTATTGTTTTTGTATGCTTTTTTCTATTTTTGATGGCCAGCCTCGAAAGCCCAGTAATTTCACAACCTACCCCTTAGTAGTACTAGTAGCCCTTCAAACCAGAACACAGTAATTATTACACATCACTGCTTTGCGGCAGAATACCTGACACTGTTGGTACCTACCTTACATATCTAGACGACATTCTGCAGGGGACGTCTCCCAACGGTAAATGTAAAAGAAAGAAAAAGAGCTCAAAATGCTTAAACCTACATACACTAGGTTGATAAATGAGGTTCATACATGCAAGCTCTACCTTAAACTCTACCTCTGTTACCTTCTGTTTCAACATCCTGTCTCAACATCCTGTTGGACATTATTCTGGCGGTCCGCCAATCCCGCAGCTTGACGGCTCTTTATGCAATATTCATGAAGCCTTCCGCAACCTGCGTAATGATTGGCTATTGATTCCACCACAGATTAAACGATGAAACTTCTTACCCTCGAAAAAACATGGAATTTCCTCATGGAATATGATATGGTGCATTTAAATTCCGCCAGGCCTTATCTTGACAGAGATAGGATGAAGAGTCGAAGATCAAGTAGGTACCTTTGCACCTTAGGATGTATAAATTGCTTTCTTTCATATCTAATTAACTCGATACCCCGTCTATTCAGACTTGAGTAGTCTATGACGAACTCTGCTTAGGTGGAGGATCGATATAGATGGTACTCTTTTTAAGAGTATGGATGAGAAGAGCCTAAATGAAGTGCTGCATTGGCATATGTAAGTAAGTAAGTAAGTGGACTCCCTTTTCCGCACTTAGACTCTTGTTGGTCCTGTTGGTGTTGGTGGATGCATTTTGCGTCAGATATCCTGGCTAATAATTAAACTAGCCTAACTCTGCCATCGGGTATCGAGTTGGAGTAGTCGAGCTACCTATGCCGCTGTCGAATCCGTCCGGGATCCCGTGACCCCGTCTAGTGCTGATGCGCCGTCAAACCTCTCGTCTGATGACGCACTGGCACTGAGGTGATCGAAGGCATATCAATGGGTTTTAGTCGGTATGCCACTGACTGCTAGCACTCTGCTAGTAGTCAGCTCGACATACCCCTCGGCCTCAGTTGAAGGGAATGCATAAAATGCATTTTCCCATTGTAAAAAAAACAGTTAAGCTACCTAATATAGATCGTTTGCACAGTCAATGGGTGGCCCAATTGTTTCTGTTTGTAAATTTTATCATAGATTGTAGTAGTTAGCCTATGCTGTAATAAAGATGTTGTTAATAAGTTTAATGAACTAGAAATTGCCTTACACTGTGTACTCTCATGTTATCAAGCGGTGTCGAGAGCTGACGTATCTGGGCTAATGAAGCAGGGACGTGTCCTGTCCCGCAGGCTTTCGAAAGCGACGCCTATTATTTTCCGTCACGTCAGTATTAGTAGGCGACTTTTTTTTTGCGTCAGGCTTACACCTACTTTTAACTTAGCAGCTTTATTTACGTTCTAACAGAAAACTAACAGCTTTGATTAATTTGGACCACTTATATTAAGCCTATGATGCATTCGCTGAGCTTTCTCACAAAAAACCCCTGCAGTTCATCATAGCGGTAGGGTTTGCTGAGGAACTGTAACCGCATAGGTCCAAGTGGCGAGCACAATAGGCCGACAACAGTCGCAGTGTCATCAAAGCCGCAAATCAATAATATAAAAATAATAAAAATTGGAATTCATCAAGTATAGTCAGTCTCAGGTCTATTTTCCATCTGTCCGCCTTTTAGCAACAGGGGGACAGATAGAACTATTTTGTCCCAACTATCACCCTAGAATAATTTCCCTTACGAGTATATTATTATAGGTGAACTAAGCTTTTTGATACTATTATTTATGTATATCTTAGTACTCGGTGCTTTTATGTAGTTGTAGTACCTACATAAGTTTGTGTAGTAATCATTGAGTCACGTGCCAACTTACCCTTTACAAAAAGAGGTCCAGCTGAAAATCAACGTTGGGTGGCCATTTAGGTCGTCCAACAATCTGCAGAGCTGAGCGCCTTTTTGACATAAACGTTGATTTTTTACCATGTTAGATTTATGCTATTTTGTGAACATTTATTTATGTCAAATAAATACTTTTTCTTTCTTTCTTTCTTTCATTTAGCCTACAGGGCGAACGATAGAAATAGTAAGACAAGCATACATTCATACCCTGTCTGTACACATTACCTACCCTCCATCACCATCCGGTAAACAGTAGTTTCGTAGCTTCGTAGACCCTCTACGAACCCAACATACTTTTTATTTGCAGTAGTAGGTATGTTGTGCAACCCTAGATCTACATATTTATAAGTATCTGTGTGTACAACTTATTTGATTGTAATTTGTAAGTAATATTGGATTTTTTCAATTCAAATACTCAACATAATGTATAGTAGATTCGTAGAGGTTCTCTATAGGTAGGTACGTATAATTCTACGAATAATTAATATTATGAACCAACCTATCTATTGAGATTTTTCTTTGACTTGTAAATGTACCAATCTATCAAACCAAAGCGTAGGAATCGCGCGGTCTCCATGAATACTAATTGATTTCTATTGATGAAACGAAATGAGCCAGTTCATAGCTCTTGGTTTTTGTTTAGGGTTAATATTTATTTTTATCCTTTCTTGTGAAAAGCTGTTTTTTTTTAATACACAGAACCGGCAATAAATTGATCATTCATTGACAAGGAGTTTTTTGTATAAGATGCTTATCTAAATAAAACTAAGTTATTCATGACAAGATAAAAACCATTGACCAAATAAATATTAATTCTAAACAAGTCCTAAGGTGTTGCATTATAACCTTACCTACCTACACACCTATTCAGTGCAATACACATACACATTGTAAATACAATGCTGTGAAATTGGACGAAACTGAAGCACACTTGCTACTCACCGCACCCTGTAGGTTGGTACCAAATAGCTACCTACCTACAAACTGGCTACAAAATGCAGACGTGGCTGATTGCCGAAATCCTCGCTCACGCTGATGTGACAGGAATTCTCGATACAGTCCGAAATGATGGATGGCGGGTTTAAACTTTCGAATCAGCGGTTCAGGCTGGAAAACGAGAGATAATCGCTTAAATTCTGTGCAATGATTGAGAATGCAAATTTATGTATTTAATGCAGCTAATGAACCTACAATTTCGAATGAATGTAGAGCAGCAATTTAGCCTAATCTAAATTATTCTAACTATGCTAACGGGGATGTTATTTGCAACTTTATAGAAGAAATTCTGGTCATGGGCGGGCGTGAACTTTTTTTATTTTGGACATCAGGAGATCGCAAAGCTCGTTTCTTCATTTTTTTTATAAAAGAAATATTGCGGCTCGTTCAGGCTTGTCCCATAATTTTATTATAGCACCCTTTTTGCCCATAAAGGGAATTTTTTATATTTTTCAACTAGAAACTATTTCAATACTGCATGCGACAGCACTTTTTTAAACTTTTCCATTTCGAATAATCGGATTGTTAAATAAGAGGAGACGAATAGTTCGCTTTGGATGGAACGAAATGCAATACAGATTTAAGATCGCGGCGAGCGGAATTCTAATGCCGATGTAATAAAAACTAAGGATTCAATCTGAGCCGAAGTACAGCTTATCGTAAAGCATGGCTTAATCCCGCAATACAAGGATAAATCCACGCGCCCGCCCCACTTGGAAACTTTGTACGTATTTACTGTTGGTATCGCAAGGTGTAGATAAAGTCTACCTTCGCGTGATGACAAATTAACGTTACAGATCCAGCAGAATCAAAGATCATCACATCAAGAATATTTCTAAAACTTTGGAAGCCAAAAGAATTAATAAATTAAAACACTGTATTGCCCGGAAAAGTTTTCACAATTAAAATATAAGCAAACTATTTAGTCTAGATATAGTAATTTAAGTAGTTCCGCAGGATGAAATGAACATGGTCTAAAAAAAAGGGTTAATAATTTTTATATATGTACTTTTTTGGGTGCTTTTAGGTGCTTTGAAAACAAGTCCGGCACAAGAACCTTTTCCATGCAACGCGATGACCTTAAAAATAATATTTACGACGTATGTAACGTAATAGATATTACGGCCTGTGTACAAAATTCATGTCTTATTTCCTACTTTATAAGGTTCGTGAAACGTACTTAGTTAACGATTCACGATTCTCGATAGTGAGGAACGGGCGTAATCCCGTGGGACGAGTCATCAACGTCGCGTCCTCGCTTAAATGTGCCGAGCAAAAAACTTCAATAAAACCAACAACGGCACAGTAAAGATTTATTTTAAAAGAAGTAAGTACTATTTTACACTTTATTACGCCTACTTTCACAATTAATAAAACTTTCATCGTTGAGTAGTAAAGCACACAAAGCGTTGTGGATCATCAATTGAAACCCATCGGTCATTCGGCTGATAGTAGACCTGTGTCAGGTACCAGCTATCTCGCATCGTAGGCAGGCTATTAAGCTAAGACACATAACTTTATTGTTTGTTGATTTGCTGTGGGTCTTGCTTGATGAACGTTCAAGATACAAAGCCAGCTCATCAGGTAAAGGCTTTTAATGTTGAAGTTTCCCTGAACCTAGCACACGATTACTTAATTTAAATCAAAGTAGAGCTGCTATATTTGCATGAAAAAGCTGTGTTAGCCGAGTGGGAGGTGGCTCGACTTTCGATCTGAAGGTCATGAGTTCGAACCCGGTCGTACACCAATGGATTTTTCTGTTCTAAAAATCTATGTGTGCATGTTAAAACACGTGCTTAACGGTGACGGTAAACATCGTGAGGAAACCGGCATGTCATATAACCTATAAAGTTCGAAAAACATGTGTCAAGTGCACAAAAGGAGCCTCTTCGAGGCACACTTGAAATCCTTTCACCACACCTGGTTCGAAAGAATTATCAGTACAGTATCACTGAAAGTAAGTATACTTATTAATTCTGTGCGAACGTAAACGTCTCACTGTGCTTTATTGCTTGAAAGCCGTTCAGTCACAACTGTTCTTGCGAATTTGCGCGTAAAATAGCTTTTACGAGCTCGTAGCTATGATAATTATCAGAGTTACTTCAATATAATCATCAGTGAACTGTAACACATAGTTCTTGCTAGAATAGTATCCGAATGTAGCTTACCTACACAAGTATTTAGTTATTCTAGGTAAGCGTGCTACATCGTCGACGACCGCATCGTCACTTACCATCAGATGAGATGGTGGTCAAACGTCTTTACATACTTTTTTTTTATCAGCCTAATGCTGTCCCTTTGTTGGGCAAAGGCTTCCCCCAAATTTTTCCAATTTACATACTTAGTTAAAAAAAAAAACAAGGTAGGTAAGTAGTAAATTTTCAATATGATTTCTTAAAGGCATTGAGTTAGTTTTACTGTTTTGATTTAATTTTCCATTAGACACTAAACTTATCTACGTATGTCGTAGGTGCATATCAACATACATTTTGTGAAAGAGATTTTGTGTTAGTGCTTAGATGGCTTAGCTTACTTAGAAGTTTGGAATAGAAAACCACTGCCGACATATAAGATTAACATTACATTAAAGTCTCCTCACGTTCAAGTGTATTTACTTGTTATGTACGCAGCAGCTTATGTACTATTTCAATAAGTACTCAGTATTCTTTGCTCTAGGCCTCGTCTGGAGTTTAATCCAGCTTAGTAATCTAGGATATCATTATGCGGTTCAAGTGAGGATCATTATTCTGTAGGAAGGAGCGCTTCGCGTAATGAACTCCGCGATTCTCTGTTGTCACTGCACTAATTGCTGCACACTTATTAAGGTCGAGACGTTGTACTAAAAATGCACTTTCAACACAAAGAGTCCACAAGAGTACATGAATTTTCGAAGCTTTGTTGTTGCTAATGATATGCTTCATTTGTTTTTGTAACCGCTTTTTTGTTCTACCTTGGCCCTAATTATGTAGCAGAAAGGTTAGCGCCAGTAAGCAGTTGAATTGTTTTGACAGTTTATCTTAAATATATTTGTTATTTGAGTGGAATTTCATTTATATTATTAATGCGATAGTTTGTGAGAATAGATGGATAGAGAAGGAGACGGCTGGAGATGGATGTTTGTGATGGCTCAATCACGATGAATCGATAACCAAACCAATTTAGCTGAAAATCGGTATGGCTGTAGTTTAGGAGCTGGAATATCACAAATGCTACTTAATAATACGATATCGCTCGTTCAGAGCTAGTCCTTGATTTTTTTAAATCCTTTTTCTAGTTGATCAGAGATACAACAAAGTAAGGACTGAATAAATAGTAGGTAGGTTACGTATTACAAAAAAAAGTAGGTAGCCTACCT
This sequence comes from Lobophora halterata, assembly GCA_932526365.1. Lineage (NCBI taxonomy): Eukaryota > Metazoa > Arthropoda > Insecta > Lepidoptera > Geometridae > Lobophora > Lobophora halterata. The sequence continues at coordinate 7,316,000 of OW052002.1, forward strand.
TATTAGATTAAATAAAGTCAATTCAATTCAATTCAATTTATTTATTTTTCTCAATTATAGTTAGTTACAAACAGGTCTTATGATAAGTGAGTAAATGATAGACTATTTTAAGGTAGTTTGTAAATAAAATCTTAGTGCAGTTAGGTGACTACCCTCCGTACTAGTTCGCACTGTATGACGGACGGGCGTCGTTCCTCTTCCACACAACTCGATAAACTAGTGACGTGCAAGTTTTATACAGAACTGATGCAAAATAGTATAAATATTGGTAATATAACAAAGGTTTCATGACTTATACGCAGTTTCTATTATATTCATGTAAAATGGTGCCGCATCTTGTTCGTTGATAGCTTTAGTGGAAATAAAATCGGATTAGGAGTTTAAATTGAGTGGAATCGAGGTCGAGTGGGGTCTCACGCGTGGATAGAATATTTGAAACTTCGTACTTACGGGTTACCGATTTGTAAGTACTGCGGATACTTTTTGCAAGTTTAAGTTTGATGGTCAATGGAAGGCGTTCACAATCGAACTTTTAACTTTTATCTTATTCCCTCCTCCTAAGCAATCCTTAGAAATTAGTAACGGTATAAAGTTTTTTTTTATAAATAATAGGTACCTACCCTATGTCCTCTGTTAGTTTGTTCAGCGTAAAGCAACACCAATACGAGTTTATCTACCCCGGTCGTCGGTCCTCGGGTATACTAACTTTTCTATTTGTACGTTCAATTTAATGCCAATAATATGATTACCTTGATATTCCCCTCAAACATTGTTTGGTTTCTCTTGCGATCGACTTTGTCTTTGTTGTTTTATTACTTAACTGAACTTTATGTTATTGGACATATGAAAACGGAAAAATGAAAAAACGAAACAAGTAGATAATACCAGTATTCGTCGCCAAAAATATGATGGAGTACTTTTATAAATATAATTAATTTGAATTCAGCTGACCCCTTTCATTATTCAGAATAAATAAACAAAGACTGACTCTAATATTTCAAACATGAAAGCGGAAAATGAGTAAAATAAAATACGAGTAGATTTCAGTAGATTATTCGCTAAAAAAATTAAGTTTGATTAATTTGTACACATAAATAAATTATGTATATGTAAATTGAGATCGAGTATGCAACAATTGAGCGTCCCACCATCCACTGTGAGCTGATTTGTAAGTCAATTCGTTCTACAATGCAATGCAAACCTGCACTGTTTTATTCCTTTTTGAAATTTCGACAAAGGAAATCTGAAAGCTTATATTACTCGTAGGACACTGGCCTACACGAAAAATTAAGGAAAAATATTTGTTTCAACAAAGTATTATTATTAATTATTCAGAAACTGTAAAACTACTATCCATATCATACTATCGGTGCTAGTTTTCAATGAGTGAATTTCTTCGGTATCATTTTGTATTTTAAACTGAATATTTTGCTTGCCTTCGGGGAAATCACCGGACGCGTTTGCATCAAAAATGAACGGATGATAAAAAATATATATCAATTTTCGTCGCAAAGTTTCTAGTGCTGTTTTAAGTAGTTTACTTCGTCGTTCAGTCCAAACTTATTGAATGTTCTTATCTGTAAAAACTACATATGTATAAGTACCTACCTCTATGTTGGAGAGGTACACTATTTGGCCATTAGAAGTTGAAATTCGAGTGTATCTTATCTGGTGCGTAAAAGGGCTAAAAGTGGGCATCCGACTAATGTTTCAAGCTCCTGCCACTTTGAAGATAGTGACGTAGATTGAAAAGCCAACCCAAAGGCCTGTTTTTTTGTATAAAGAAATGTAAGGCGAGAGCTTTGGAATTGTATGCGAGCTGCGAAGACATGGAATGTCGGCTAAATATTTAATCTGGGCACCTTCCTCCCTCGAGGTGACATTGTGACAAGACTCCGACGGGATGTGGAAAAAAATCATTAGGTACTTCTTTCATTTTACATTCCGCATCTGATTCTACTACCTACTCATGAATAGGACCTTTATTTCATTAGCCGCAACTAGGAACAACTTAGATCTTAAACCATGATGGTTATATTTTGAGCCAAAATTTGCGAGGTTGGACCGATAGGTGTTTGTTGCTTCTTTATGCTGAAATTTAAGAAGGTATATAAGCTGGAGAAAGCTACTATTTATCAACAAATTATATAAATATATTTAGTAATAAATCCGCTTGATCTCTAAACAAAGATAATAAAATATAAATATATATATATATATATATATATATATATAGATATATAGATTAAAACCTTTGTTTAGAGATCAAGCGGATTTATTACTAAATATATATATATAATTTGTTGATATTTATGGATTTCCGCAAAGTAACGCCTGAATCAATCAATTATCTACTATTTATCTTGATACTTCTCAAATATATTGTAACAAAGTATTTTTATTCTACCTGTAACTAAATAAGTATTAGTAATATCTTATTTCAGGCAATTAAAATTCCATAAAATTTAAATTCAAAGTTTTTCGCGAGACCCAAAAATGTATAACCTATATACAACTATAGATATACATGCATATATAACTTTAGATAGGTATTAAAAGATTAGTAAATATATGGTAAAGTAGGCTCTATCCAGCCTATATTAAACAAAATGTGTGTGTAATCTTGGGTAATATTCAAATCTTAGGTAATATTATAGAATTTTCCTGTAACATACTCGTTCGTGAAGAGTATTAAAAAGTTTTCGCGTGAGAACCTCTCTTAAATCTTATTCATGTAGGTATAGTTCACCGATCGTGTGAGAATGAATCAATTGTTAACCAAAAATAAAACGGTTAAAATTTTCATCAACATAAATGTTTTTGCAGAAATTTTTTTCCATCTAAGATAAGTCATTTGAGCAATATATAGGCAATATTTTAAAGAACCTATTTACTTAGGTACTTATTTAGTATCAATAAACATTTTGATGCAATAAATTAAATAAGTTTAGAAGGCTTTCGCTTGGCTTGACTGTCTCAAAGCTACACGAAAATGCGCTTTGTAAATTAGGATCGTGCGTATCTTTCTACATAGTTATCTATCATAGATAGGATTTTTGCATATTGGTTACAAGCCGATGACAATACAATTTAAATAATTGGATGATGAAAATAGATGGCACCTTCAAATGTGATAAATAAATACACTAAAGTATTTACATTAAAGTTCTGGGCGAATACTCGTATACCTATAGCTGCGCGTTCAGTTTATCTCATTTACTACATCATATCGTGAAATATAGTGTTGAAACTATTTTTAATGAAATATTCCAAACAATGTAAGCAATGTATGTAGGTAACCTTATAACTTAGTCACAACACAATTCGCTCGGAGTAAGTATACATTTTCAGCAATAAACGCTTTTTAGAGATGATTTCAAATGTTTGCCACACAACTTTGATTAACGAGCGCCCTCTTTGTCGCCAGTATGAAGACAAATAGTTTTGTTGGAATTTAGCGGACTGGCAAAAAGTAAGATATCTACATCCTCTCAGCTAGACAGCCACAAAAAGAATTGCTAAATTTTTTCTACGTAAACGTGGAATTATTTGGCAAAAAGCTTTCTCTATTCCATCTTATATTTGTGTTAAGGGAAATATTATCAATCAATAAACATAAAAAGCTTTGTCTTGGTGGTCTTCACTGTCTGACAGACAATGCACAGATCAAACTATTGAACGTAGAGACTTGAAATGGCGACATGTTTATCAAGAAGTGTAAACGCACACTGAAACAGGAATTTCATTTTTTTTTTGTAAATACATACATAAAATACATAGAAAACACCCAGACTCAGGACAATCACCGATGTTCATCACACAAATATTTGTCCTGAAGTGGGAATCGAACCCGCATCGCAACACTCGACGTAGCAGTCCAATGCACTTGCCACTCGGCCATCCGTGTCGTCAAAAATTCGTAACTCAAACGAAGTTGTGGGTGTCAGTTTGTGTAACATAAGTAATGCATGAAATATCAGAATGCAATCCAGCGTAGACAGGATCGTCCATAGAGATATAGCAGGCGTGACGATATCGATGGAGAGTGGATGGAATTGGATGGACACGAGCTCGCTTAACGTGTGTAATAAAACTGGACACCCTCTGGGAAATCTCGATGATGTTTTGCTGGCAATTTTACATTTAACTCTACCTGACAATATTACAAACTATCCGACTGTCGGCTGTCGACTAGACCACCAATTAATTTAGTAGAAAATAAATTAAAATATATACCAGTAGGTTTTCGTAGACTTTCACGATTATCGCGATATTAGTATGCTTTTGCGGAGATCAGGGTGTCTCAAAGAAAGTTTATACCTATTTGATTTCAGAACGTAATGAGGAGATGATAGATGACTTATGCCTCCTGTTCATATCTGACAAAGGATGTCGTACTTTTATCTAGAATCTGTGCATCAAAATTAAACTTTTCTCAAAATACTGGTTTTCAGTAGCAACGTGAAACAAGCTAGCGTGACAGTATATAGCTGAGCACAGTGGACTTAAAATCACGCACACGGACATAAAAAAAAACCGTTCAACAATACGACTTAACACTACGCGCAATTACTACAATTATTCTACAAATTTATTTCCAATTGATTCCACACTCGCTATCGTCTTTGACAACCTACTCATGTTCATAACTAATTCCTACCTGAGGCTGTCGGTGCCTGAAAACTAGGACATGACATTTGCACTCGCTTTCAAAGGCCTGCGGTGTGTGTGATAAAATTGTCAGCAGCATTCAATAGAATATTGGTGACATTTGAGTGCCCAGCAGAATCTCGTTAATTAAAACTGGCGCCACAGTCGACTGCTGTTTCTTATTATTTCATTAGCCTTTTTATTCCCTTCAGCGAATATCGGTCGGAAAAGAAAGACCGAAGATAATTGAGTTGAAAAAGGGCAATTGGAAACGTCAGAACACATTTTTGTCTCGAAATTATAAGGTTTGAATTGGCTAAGCTGCAAAGACAACCAATGAAAAATTTGGTAGAATGATTACTCGTAAAATACATCATACCTTATGGTTTGCTACGAGAGTATGCGAAAGAAAGAAAGAAAATTATTTGCCAGAAAGAGAGCTAAAAACATATAGGTAGGTATAGAGGTATTCTCATTAGCCGTATAACGTAGTATTTTTGTCTTTTTTACTGTCTTATAATGAACCATAAATCAGCTGTGGGTCTCTGTATCTAAACTAAACAAAATATCCATTTACAAGTAAGAAGCAAAAACAATCAAAGCAGGCTGGCGGTAGAGGTACGTGATACGACCCGTCACTAGCACTACAGCTCAATATATTGAACACGTCAGTGCCGGAAATAATATCTTCTACAATGTTATGAAAAAATACTGCGGAATTGTGAGGCCTCTATCGTTTCTCAGGACATGAAAGGAGCGTTGAGCGAAATTCTTAGAAAAGATATTATATGGGAACCATTTGATCCCTGAATATTTGTGCCACATTTAGAACGTTGTAAAATGATCTACTAAAAAAATAACTTGTGAAGATGGTTACCTATTATGGTACTAATTTTGTAAAAAAAAATATTCACACTAACGAATTCGGTAAAAAATATAATTTAGACGGACTTAGGTAAAGTAAATTAAAGTGGATTTCAAATCGCTTACAGATTGGATTACTAATCCACATAATTCTTCTTCGAACGCTCATTTTCACCACTAATCCTAAAGGTTCTTAAATCCCAGTTCAAAATACCGTTCAAAACTCTTGAATCTATTTTCAGGGGCAGCTAAACTGCACCACTCTTCATTAGTCACAGACTTTATACTTTAAAATGATTTTCTAGACTTATCCGTTTTCGTACCAAACCTTTATATTACCCGTTACCCACTTTCCGACTAACTTTCACTTTAGAATGCCTAAACTTCGTTTTTTACCAGAAGATTCTAATGGACCCTTTAGGGCAGGTGTGAATTACATATTTATACATACTTATACTTTATGCTTTAAGTACATATTTATAGGTAAGTTTATAGATTGACTTTGTCCGTTATTTGTAAGACCATAATCTACCTACACGTGTTCTAAAGAAATAAGCTCTGGGTCCACAAGGCACTGTGGCAAAAGCTTTCGATTGTGCGAGGGCGATAAAGAAAATATATGGGAACAAAATCGAGCTGAAACGTTGTGAGTTGGAACACGTTTCTTTCAGCAATAAAGTCTATTGCCAATGGGCTCGATAGTGCAGCCGAAAGGTAAAACGGACCATTCAGTTTATTTGGAAAGAAAAGAAAAAGGGAAAGATTTGTTAAAGTAGAGCTGCAAACTAGTAGGCTATAACAATTGGCGAATATCCCATAATAAATAACAAAGATTTCAGATGTTTATGGTTAATATAAGTCCTTCAAATACCTCTGCTTTTACATTCATAAAAGATTCCATTATTTTCACGACCAGTATTATATCAAAGAAATTGTCAATAACCAATAACAAAGTATTTACCTACCCACGCAGCTGATGCCGACAGTGCTATATTTGTGATACATTCATAAAATTCTAATGAAAAAGAACAATTGGACTGGATTTTTTCGCAGGCCTCTCTTACTTTACTGTTTACTTACATTTCTATTTTTACAGCACGTTTTATTTTCTCTGTAAACATTTCGTTTGGGAGATTGTCTTATTTTATGTTTTGGAACAATAAAAACGGCATCCAGAAGTACTTCCTTTAGATACCTCGTAGCTGGTATTAGAGGATGAGTAATGTACCTGCCATAATACTTTTTGGATGTGTCAGTTTGCTAAAATACCTTTGGATATTCAGTGTCCATTTTTGGGGTTTATTCGTAAGGAAAGTTCCACAATTTATTTGCTCTTTAGATTTTTCGAAACATCTACAACATACACAATTACTCACATACAAACCTAAGTTGACACGAAACGCATAGCCCTCCCTTTGCAGTCGGGTAAAGGAGCGAAGGACGATCAGTGTCGTTATGTTCGCGATAGGTCCCCTTTGTCCCATTAGGTCCGGAATCATGCCCTTCAAGTAATCAGCTCACGGCTAACTTCTGTCCCGTGAAGACTGTGTGATGTATGTTGTAGACTACCCACAGGAGATCTAGCGTTCCTTCCTTGCTTCTGGTGTAACCTAAATCCGGCTCTGATTAACCAAATGGGATGATACAAACGAAAAGTGGAGATCTGATAAGTTTTTAACAGTAGAAATAACATACATAAATATATGCATATTTATTAATTTTATTATATTTATCCCATAAGGTCCGATAAATGACCTTAATCCGGCTCTGATTAACCCATTCGGATGCTGACACTAACGAAATATGGAGATCTGATATTTTTTTAGTAAAAATATACAAACAAAGGAGAATGGGCATCGCGGGTCTCGGCCTGCAGTTATTTTACCTATTTGACAATTTATTTCGATATTTTTAAGTATTCGTTTCAGTCATGAAAGTCTCTAATGCTGCGGGGTTTACAAAATGATCAAAATATAAGATTTTAGTTTGATCTCGGAATTCTAAGTAAAATAACTGCAGGCAGGTTTTTGCCTGCAGTTAATTTACCTATTTGACAATTCATTTCGATATTTTTAAGTATTCGTTTCAGTCATGAAAGTCTCTAATGCTGCGGGGTTTACAAAATGATCAAAATATAAGATTTTAGTTTGATCTCGGAATTCTAAGTAAAATAACTGCAGGCAGGTTTTTGCCTGCAGTTAATTTACCTATTTGACAATTCATTTCGATATTTTTAAGTATTCGTTTCAGTCATGAAAGTCTCTAATGCAGCGGGGTTTACAAAATGATCAAAATATAAGATTTTAGTTTGATCTCGGAATTCTAAGTAAAATAACTGCAGGCAGGTTTTTGCCTGCAGTTAATTTACCTATTTGACAATTCATTTCGATATTTTTAAGTATTCGTTTCAGTCATGAAAGTCTCTAATGCTGCGGGGTTTACAAAATGATCAAAATATAAGATTTTAGTTTGATCTCGGAATTCTAAGTAAAATAACTGCAGGCAGGTTTTTGCCTGCAGTTAATTTACCTATTTGACAATTCATTTCGATATTTTTAAGTATTCGTTTCAGTCATGAAAGTCTCTAATGCAGCGGGGTTTACAAAATGATCAAAATATAAGATTTTAGTTTGATCTCGGAATTCTAAGTAAAATAACTGCAGGCAGGTTTTTGCCTGCAGTTAATTTACCTATTTGACAATTCATTTCGATATTTTTAAGTATTCGTTTCAGTCATGAAAGTCTCTAATGCTGCGGGGTTTACAAAATGATCAAAATATAAGATTTTAGTTTGATCTCGGAATTCTAAGTAAAATAACTGCAGGCAGGTTTTTGCCTGCAGTTATTTTACCTTTTTGACAATTAATTTCGATATTTTTAAGTATTCGTTTCAGTCATGAAAGTCTCTAATGCAGCGGGGTTTTACAAAATGATCAAAATATAAGATTTTAGTTTGATCACGGCATTCTAAGTAAAATAACTGCAGGCAGGTTTTTGCCTGCAGTTATTTTACCTATTTGACAATTCATTTCGATATTTTTAAGTATTATTTTCAGTCATGGAAGTCTCTAAAGCAGCAAGGCTTTAAAAATTAACAAAACATAAGATCTTAGTTTGATATAAGTATCGTAGTATCGATGGTAAAATGGCGTACAATATGATGGTGTAAACATGATAGTCGGAAACAAATATCGGCGAGATATCTTCTTAAACTGTTACCTCAAGTTTATCTGACGAAGCTAGAATATGAAATCAATACAAATATCTACCTACCATTCCATACCTATTTGTTTAAAAAAGAAAACAATTCGCTAGCCGTATGGATTGCTTTTGTTTCGTATATCAGTGAATTCGGATATAAAAATAAAATAAAATATTGTAAATAAGGTAAATGTGAACTGATAAAGTATTTTTAAGAAAGTGTGCCACGATTTGCTGGAGCCCAACAACTTGGTTACGCTTCATGCGCTTGGATTTATAAGTATTTCAGGTTAGTTTCTGGATTTACTTACCTTTTAAGGATTTAAGGAGTCTATTTACTGACTAAATACATAGCTTGGTAGGTCTTATTTGACAAATCTTTAGATTTATCACAGTTTTTTCAACTTTTATTGCCACTGTTTACATTTTTATAAAGCCAATTACTTTTTATTCCCGCTGCTTTGGAACATAAATAACATATATTTGTAATCTACGCTATTAGTACAGTGTCACAAAAAAGTTTCATGCATGCAGGTTGAAAAAAATCAGGACCTGGGCTGCATACATTTTTGCCCATTGTCATTTATGCATATTTATTAAACATAAACTAACATTTTTAATCACCAGAAAAAATACACTTTGCCGTTACTGAACACATTCATTGCAAAAAAACTTGAAAAATTAAGTCGAATATTTTTCAAAATAAATTTTATTAAAATTGGATATTTGTTACCGTTAGTAATTTTCATATTGATTTGCGTCAGGTGGCACCCATCGTTGATAACAATTTAAGTTTTATTCATCGTTTGGCAAACTTGGGTACCTAGCTCGAGCCAGCTCTGCTCAGGCGCCGCCCGCACTTATTGGTAATTAAAAATTGGCGGTGTATACCTATGGAAAAAATGATACAGGATAGACCTACTGCAGTTATGCCAAGATGTGGAGCAGCATCGTCATACATGGCTTTAGCTTAAAAGATCTTGCCGTCCTCTTAGAGTTATCATCCGTAGCCGTATATTCTAGCCCTTGAATCAATTAACGGAATGCCAAGTGAGGTCGTAATGATTGGAACAAGATATGATACCGATGTGGGTAAAGCGACGCGTCAAGCATCAATGCCTCCTATTGCCTTCATTTTCTATAATATGCTAGAGATGGAATGGACTGTTCAATAATATTATTTGATAGATGTTTATTTTTATGACGTGGGTCACACTACAACCAAGTACGTGGATAAAAAGTTAAACAACAACATAATTATATACCTTCTTTATTTTGGAAGCTGCATAGCAAAAACAAAGAGTTCCACACGAGAAACTCATTAGCATTTTGATAGGATGACTGTGTTTGAGGCTAAAATTTTAATGGAGTTAGTTCAGATAACTATGCTTACCACAGCAGACGCATTCATAACGCTTAAACCACTGTTCACATTCGGATGAAAGGCATCAGATCTGAAAAAAAAGTGCGGTCAGAAGTGATAGAAATATGTATTCTGTAATCTTTGCTATGGTGATGATGTGTACCTACCGTTCGGAGGCATCCCCTGCAGGATGCCGTATACACAGTGTCAGATATTCTGAAAAGCAGTAATGTGTAAGCATAACTGTGTAGCTACTGTGTAGCTGTGAAATTACTGGGCTTTCGAGACTGACCATCAAAATGTCTCAAAGTGGACGAGTGATAGCTGTGTTGCACCGAACCTAACATAAAATTAAAGTTTTATGCAGCACTGTTTTGGTTCTTCAGGAGAACGCCTTGCTCGTCTCGACACTATTTTACATTTGAAAAAAGTGTTTGCTTGGTCTCCCGAAATTTTGGTTGCGTGGAAATTCCCTTTTCAGCAGATTGCCAGTCAGTTGCTAGTTTTTAGATACTTGGATTATGAGATCGCTTGTACCTACATTACCTTCTTGTATAATTTGCAAAAACTGGCATAAAAATTGTGGTGTTTAAGAAAACTATAAGTATCTAACTACAACAGGCAATAATGACAAGTTCAGAATAGACAGCACAGTAACTGGAACACTAGTAATAAACTGAGCAAGTGAGCAGCTGACCCTTGCTCGAAAGTTCACACGTTACCACTAGGACAGATGTTTCATCAAAACACCGTTTTTGTTTACGGCTGAATTGCACTTTGAAAAAAACCCAATTTTTTCATAAAAGCCAGTTTTTATTATTTACCAACTGATATGAAAAATAGGAAGAAGTGCTCAGTTGGACCTGTATGTTTTTACTCGACTGTGAAAAAGGAATTAGTAATTGCGATTATTATGTGTACTCATATGCACCAATAGGTACATACATACATACATACATGCATACATAAATGGGTATGTACATTCAAAGCTTCAAGAAATATCTAAGCTTTGAATGTACATACCCATGTAAGTATGTCTAAAGTGTTAAGTAAGTCAAAATAAATATTTTTTCACTTCTCATGCTCGTAAAGTACAACTGCGCACAAAGTTGCAAAGCTTTAGGGGGGCAACTGCATTTTGAGCCCTAGGGAAAAAGTGATTGCTTATAAAATCTGTTCAAAGAAGTTAATTTGTAATAGGTTTCATGCCGGAAGTTGAGAAATTTATTCACATTTAGAACTGCGGTCCTATGATGGACCTTAACATAACTATTTTCGAATTTCGAATATCGTGGTAACATTGGATGGCTGTCTCAGTTTATGAAATACGAAAAAATATTCACTCATTTAAGTTTATTTAATTTCCTCGCAATTGAAGTGAACAATCTTGTGTATACCTCGATCCTGAAGCCCATTTTATACTCGACGATGATTATGCCCTCGCTTGGCTCGGGCTGATAAAAGTCTCATAATATGTCTTGCTTCAGTCCCTTGGTGAAAAAATAACTATTTAATTTTAATTTTTTAGTTTCAATATTTGTAATTTGTATGGTAACATCTGAAGTGTTCACAGAAATCATGTATGGATTGGGAAAACCGTAAAGCCCGGAGATAAATCAGCCCAAACTGTTTCCCGGCCATCCATCCAATGGCCTTAAATCTCTCGATCTGCCCAACCGATCCCAAGAGATCATCTGACCAATCTCTACATTGCAGCCTCACAGGTATTGCAAAGCAGTCATTAGTTCAAGTACCAATTTCTTTGTAATATTTTTCTAAAAATCTTACATTTTTATATAGCTGAAAGTTGTTTAGACGCACTGTGCAAAATATTTCGTGGGGGCTCCCAACGCTCGGAAGTAAACTACTTCTACTTACACTACTTCGGGTAAAGTCGGCTGGTATAATATTACTAACTGAAGATGGTAATATGTCTACTGTCTTTAATTTTCCCTGAACGGCATCAAAATTAAATAATCGTAGCGTAACATTATAAGACCAAAATCTAAAGTGCCTGTTTTGTTGGTTCTATGACCGTGAACAAAAAATATTTATGAATTAGCATCCTTTCCACTGTCATTTTAATATACGTTCCTACTCACGTCAAACAGTAAAAAATATTGTATTTTGTAGTGCCTCGTATTTCCTCGCCTTTAAAAAAGTTTTCACTTCTGTTGTGTGCTCACAACTTTTTTTTTGGTACCGTGAAGTAGCTTATATACCTAAGATTCATCCACTCCGTAAGTCTGGCGATATTAAGCTATGCAACTCCCCCATTTTCATTAATTTTTGTGTATCAATTAGGTAGTGATAGTTTTATAGGAACTAATTCTTTAGACATGTACTTTTATGTATCATGTTAATGTTTCATTTCTATGTCTCTTTCCTAAGTACTCTACTTTTTTCCTCTGGTGGGTACGTAAATAAATGTCCTGTGTTGGTACTAACATTAAATATACACATTTCAATATAAAGTTTACGGATGGGATTATGCCCTTGACAGTAATATTAGATAGGAACTGCTCGCATCCATTTTTTTGGCTGCGAATTTTTTTTTTTTTAGTATAGGTAGGTACAGACAGCGTCATAGATAAGTATGCCCCTTGCATTATAATATCCAGCTTCAAATCCATTTAAATCACGGCGATTGGAGAAGTTTTGCCTTTAAAAATAGATTATATTTTTAACCATATGTAAGCCAAAAATAATTTTAAGAATTACAATTTTTGGAAAGGATTTATAGCTGGGTGTCTTGCGCAAGGGGGATACTTATCTCTGACGCTGTCTGTACATACATATAATTATTATCTTTTTTTTCTGTATTAAAATAACATGTTCCTTCATAAACTGTCTTGACTTGAATTGACAACATTGATAGGTGTTTGACTTCTATACCGCGGCACCCCCAAAAAAAATTTAGATGCACTATGATTTATACATATGAGTGTACGTACATTATTAAAGTACCTAATCAATAGTGGCATTTCTCAGTCACACGCTTTGTCGTTAGATGCATAAAATATGGTTTGCTTGTGACGTTGGCTATGAATAGACGCTCACAAAATACACCATACATTAAGTACCTTAGTATACCGACGGTTTCCAAGACATGTCATGTTGATTCGCTTCCCTCGTGCCGTTTGAACTGAAAGCAACGAATGGAACTGTTTAATACTTTTTTACTAATAGAAGTTCAGCTTTTTGACTGTTTTACACAACTACGGTAAAAACGGTCATGATTTAAGCAAGATTGCTGTTTTGGGTTTTGAAATAAATATATAAAAATTCAAATAAACTGTAGCTAAAAATTACTGGGCTTTTGAGACAGACCATCAATATGTCTCAATGTGAATCAAAGTCCTGTGTGCAGCACTGTTTTTACATAAAAAAATAAAAAATACATTATAAACATTTACATACACATTTACTACATAGGTATACTGATGGTCACACAATTTTTTTTCAACCCCATAGCAACCACAGAAATTAAATCACTGGCAGCTTATAAAAAACTCGCTAAGACTCAACTTCGTTTGCGTTGCTAATTAAAAAACTTTTCATAGTTTATACTTCTTGACAAACATACCCTCGAAATTTCGAGTCTCTACGTTCAGTGGTTTGGCCTGTTCGTTGTCTGTCAATCAGTCAGTGAGGACGAAGCCTTTTATACATGTTAACACTCAGGATGGTGGTACAAATGATAGAGGAACCGTTCAAATTTTTACCAGAGAGATACCATGAATCATAAATAATAAGATAACAGTTTCTTTGTTGTACAAATGTAAAGAGTAAAAGAACAATAGCGTGCTAACATGATAAATGAAGGAAAACCTAGATATGAAGCGATCTATAATCTTTTCATGAAAACAAACAATTTCTGCCTACTACATATATTCCTTTACCTACAAGTGAAAGTAAGGTAAGCAGTTTCGTAGAAAACTGAGACAAAACCTTTTAAATAAAATAAGAAGGCAACAAAAAGTTTTTTGGAAATGATTTCGTTGTGACCCAAAATACGACTTTGTACCTATATCTAAATATCAAAAATGAAGAAAAAAAAGTTTTGTGCCAAAACGATTTGTACCCACTTTCCTAGTGTCTGTTACTTTACTTGCCGTTGATAATATTTAACTATATACTAATATATAAAAATAAATATGAAAAAAAGATTAAAAAAAAGAATCTTGCTAGATTATTTTATCTTCGTGATAGATTATTAATATTTACATTTAGTATAACATTTGTTGTTTAAGTGTTTAATGTGTTATTTAAGTTTTTGGTAACGTTTTAAGTGCCGAAAACAAATCAAACGAATGATCTTAATTTCACTTTTCTCTACCATAACAAATTCATTTTCGGGAGGTATGGGGAACAATGTAATGATATCTGAGAAATGGTTGCAATAGAAGATAAGCACCAAGTTATTTCCGTTGCTGTAAAATTGTGGTAAAGAGAAAACATTAATCCATTCCTTGGTAAATTAAATAATAATCGTCTTAACAACAATAAAAGATTATAAAGTATGAACATAAAGAATCTCCAAATATTGAATGCGTTCAAAATTTTCGGATTATGTGAATAATACAGAATCTCTTCTATTATCAGTCCCGAGATACTCGTACGCTAGGATCTCTGCAGACCATTTTATTAACTTATAGCCATTACCAGAATAGTGTTTACACAAAACTTTTAATCACACAGGCCATTCCAACACTTCTATGGCGCTCGTCCAATTTGAGAAATTTTATTGATTAGTGTCAAAAGTAACAAACCATTTTTTACACCTTTTTATTTGGTCACTTTCTTGTTTGTCTGTCTGTATTATCTGTATATGTTGCAAATCAAATTTAGAGCACTTCCCGATTAGCTATCCGGCTGAAACTTTTAGAGTAGCTCACAATTCGATAATAAGTAATATTTTAACAATATTCTTAATCCATTTAAATAAAAATAATAATAACAATTCTGATCTAAACTCATAAAAACCGCTAATCTCGTAAAGGAAGCGGGATTGAGTAAAAACATAAGAAGTGGTATTTAATTTTTTTATCTACATACGTTTTTTTATCGAATAGGTTATTGTTATATAAATAATTAACTTAAGTATAGTAGATTTAATTAAACGAGCCAAATTGTACAAACAGCTTAATTTTGAAAAGAAACTGTGAGTACTTTTTGTGCTAATATGGTTTTTAGACTAAACTAGGGCAACAAGCAAGACTTACTTTCAAACTACATTAATATGATTTCAACTCACTTAGCTGTGCTTACTGTACAATGTTTCTCATAGCGCGTAAGCCTCCCGTAGCGCGTAGCATCTCGTAGATCGGCGTAGCGCGCCAGCAGTCGGTGAGCGCGGCCCGATACCGCCGCTCGCGCGCGGTCTCTCCCCAACTCTCTCGATGGTTCAACTTCACTTTTGTGTCGGTATACTTTCAAATTAACCTAGTAAGTATTGAAATATATTAATTTTGCGTTCTCGTGATGACGAGTATTTTAATTTTGCATTCCTATCCTTTGTTATTTATATTTTGTACCTACTCGTAGATATGATACGTGTAGTTTTGTATTTAACTGTAGAATAAACGAGGTGCTGCCGACGGGTTCACCTGTGTGGTATCGGGGTAAAAAGTAGCCTATGTTCTTGTCCAGGGCAATATTTATGCCTATACTAAATTTCAGCCTGGCCGGTTCAGTTGTTTTGGCGTGTTCGACAAACATCTGACTAGCCACCCTCACCAACTTTTGCTTTATTGGTGTTATTAGTTAAATTATGACTCGTTATGTTCACATTGTTGACTGTTTTTTTTATTGAGTTATTCGATTCTATTCGAGGATTTTATTGACCACAAACCTGATGGCCGACGATGGATCTCGATGGTGTAGAAGACACCATTTCACTTTCATGTTTCTTGAAGAGACCAAGGTCATAATTGTCAGGGAAGACAGAAGCAGGTAGCAAGTTCTACTCCTTAGCGGTTCGTATTGAAATGTGGATTAGAATAGTTTAGTCCGTGTTTGTTTGTTTTGTTGGTACTGTCAGCATCAAAAGTCGATGACCACATTCAGATTTTCAAAATAGCTGTACACCATATTATAATTTTTAAAATGTGATGTACAGCTAATTTTGAACTTTAATTATGTTCAATGTTCATTCAGTACTTCCAGTTCAGCGATTTAAGTATAATAAATGGTGTAAAGCAATTTTGAAAATCTGAATGTGGTCATCGACTTTGATGCTGACTGTACCACAACCCAATTATTAGCAAACTGAATTATGTATGTATGAGCCGTGTTGTTAAAAACAAGTACGAGGTCAACACGAGGTCCAAAGCGAGAACGGAAGGAAACTGGGAATTAAACACCCGCGTAAAAGTATGCAAATCAACGCCCATTTTCCTCTTTTTGGCGCTGGGTTATCTTTGGATGCATAAACATGGGTCTCTTTAACATGAGCGATCATTATCACCCTTAAAACACTCTTCAAATGCCTAAATTCACTAAACAACGTACGCTTTGTTTGGATAGGTAACCAAAATGGCATTTACTTATAACTTGTTATGTTCCGAGGACACTTTCGAAACTCATAAAACAAATATGTAATGTAAAAGAAAAACTGTGCCAAATAAGCTTTATTTCCTTTGACGGGGATTTAAATGGCGAAATTCCATTCAATAAAGTTGTGTTGTTAAAGATTTTTCGAAAATCGATGGCCATTCTTAGAACGGCAATCAATCAAAAGGCCCTTTTTGTGCAGAATCAACCACTAAACGATGTACCACACTATAATAAGATAATAATTTTCTTATCCAGCCCAAATTGAGTGCTGTAAACATAGAGGTATTGAAGTACAGGAAACATAGCAGGTGTGGTACCCCTTAGTATGTAAATAGAGAACGCACTAATTAAAGGTGGTAAATATCCACTTTTCATACCATTGTACATTTTAGTCCGATGCAAAATTAAGAAATGGGTAAAAATTCGTTTTAAAAATATTTAAAATAGGATTTATTTCATTTTCAAAGAATTGACTGAAAATTTTGGAAAATCTGGCTATTCTTCGTCTACGAGTAATAAGAACTAGCTTCTGCCCTTAGCTATGCTCGCATGGTGTCGGGATTGTTCATCTATGATCTTTTCTAATTGTCTAATGAAACGTCATATCCATTTATAATTTGTATTCCTTCTCTGTCCTTACCTCAGCCAACATTCAACGTATAACTTTACAATATACATTTATAATAACCCTCATTTTGCTTCGCCTTAGTCGAGTATAAATAAAATCAAAAAGCCTTTCTTTAATCATCAAACCTATACTGCAAATACCAATCATAATGTTGGTCCTACGAGCCGGAAAAGTAGCTTTTGTTTATCCAGCAGCAAACATCAAACTGTCCATTCAAAGTTCTCTTAGGTACTTTAGTTTTTTAAGCTTCTAGCTAGACCATATAAATTAACTGCAGTTATTTTATATAAATTCTGCAATAACAGTAATTTTAATTCAAGGATATGGGTCCACTATCCACTTATCTCGGGGAATTTATTTTGAAAATATTCATTGTGATATGGCAAGCTTCCATGTGCAAGATGGAGTTGCATTTGGGTTATTTCAACCGAAAGATTTTTCGGTTTAAATAACTTTCCCCGAGAAAACTTTTGAAAGAATTCGTAATACGATGCTCTTTGTTAGAAGGTATAAAATGAAATTGGAGCATGTGGTTCAAGGTTTTTTTTGTAGAAAGCTTAATCTTATAAATGCGTTAAAAGTTTTTAGAATATAGCATTAGATGGGTGGATATTCGATAATAATATATCATGAAACAAACATACCTACTTAAATTCCTTAAATTAATATCTACCTGACTGATTGACTGACAGATCACGCTCTGGTATTACCACTGAACGTAGAGACTTGAATTTCGAGAGTATGTTCGTCAATGAAGGGTAGGCGCGTATGAAGAAAGGAATTAAACGAAGTTGCGGTGTTGTCAACTAGTCATGTATGTAAAAATAAATCAGTATCACAATAATAAATCTATGTGTTTCAACCACAAGCAGCACGAGTGAATTTAATTGAATCTTCTTTTTTTCGTCCCTAAATCGTGAACCTCATCTACGGCTTTACTCCCTTGAAATTGACTACGTGTTCTCGGAGAAGCTGCCTACTTATTATTCATTTTGGAACCTAGGTTTATAAAATCAGATATTTTTATTCCTTGAGTAGTTCTAAGAGTCTTTTAAACCAACCTTATCCAATTAAATACCCAAACTCTACCAGCTACCTACGAGTAAAAAAATGTATCCTTGTATCCTTTCTGGGTAGGACGTAATACTATGCATTTCAATTTTTGAATATAAAAATATTTCCATAAAAAAAACTGTTTCAAAATTCAATCATTAAAAAATTGTTAAGTAAGTAAATCTTTTAAGTACATATTAATTACCTAAGTGCACCTCAACAACGAACGCTGCTTGAATCATCTTCCATAGATGAATTAGGCCATTGATGATGATGATGAATAACCTAAATTATTCTTATTTTAAAGTACGTACAAGACTCGTTGCAGATTTGTAAGATTCGTTAAAATCTCGTCGATAACTTAAAACATCTATTTAATCTTCGTCCTTTTAGCGATTACTTAATCTTGTGTTAAATCCCAAAGATGAAGCACAGGCATTATTCGCAAAGTCTGGATAATCAAGAAGCAGGTTCTGAAGATAAATGTCTGTGGAAAAGCCAACAACGGTGACATACGATGCATTGCCACTGTTAGACGTGCTCTACTTACTGATACGACCCGATACGACAATATTAACTTTACACAAATATAATGATTAATGATCTGACTTATTCTATAATTAAAGTATTTTTTATTTTTTTTAATGCCTCCATGCCTACTAGGTATAATTTAAACATTACATTGGTACCTACTTACCCATTTTTCAAACACATTGATTGGAAAAGTTAACTTTGTGTTTCTTCTATTGCACTTATGCACGACTGCATTTTTCGTGCAGTGTGTCAACAAATTAAATTTCATGATAGAAACTGATTAGTACCTTTAGTAGTGCCTTTGCCTAGTATCTAGTTTTGGTAAGTTTTAATCATTACGAAAAAGAAATTAACTAAAATAGGTCGAAATAAGGCCTACCTGATTAAATTCTACCAATGTGTTTACTGTTTTATGAACCATTTCCCAGTACATTTTATGAACAAAATGCTTGTTGCTGAATTAATAGTAGAATAAATACCATTCTCTCCACCTGCATTGACGTAGAAACGTTCTATCCGCACCGAGTGTAGGAGTTTCTATCTCAAATTGCACAAGTTTATCGTGACTGCAGTACTCTATATATGTGGTTTCCAAATAAGCGAGCATCACCTTACCTTCTACTCAGCCGCCACGTATTTACGGCAAAGTGGCAACTAATTAGAAGAAAGTTTTGATGAAGTTTTATTTCCGAACTATTTGGGTAGCCACTAGTTACGCAACTTCGTTTGTGTCGAAAAAAAATCCTTTCTTAGAACGTGCCCACACTTTTTGACGAACATGCCATCGAAATTGCAAGTCTCTACGTTAGTGGTTTGGCCATTTTCTATCAGTCAGTCAGTCAGTCAGGACTAAAGCCTTTTATATAGGTATATTAACTATTTATAATAATAATAAGTAGTATAATAAGTAAATAATATTTATTAATTGAATAGGCATCCGAGAAAACTGAGACGGATCTCCGTCATCTAAATATTATATTACTTGCCTAAGTTTTTGATTCTATTATCTGTTTCTTTGGTATTAAAACAACGGGTTACTAGAAACTTTGGAGATACGACCGCTTTATAATTTTGGTAATCATAACAGTTAATCATATGAATACTTACCTAATATTTTTCCGAAGTACGGGATAATCTACCCAATATGGGTATTTATATTATATGTATACTGCAGATGAACAACCCTCAAGAAAAGGTAATTTATCATGGTGCTGGCAGGTAGGGTACCGTAATGCATGAGCGATGTGAAATGTCATTGGAATTGAACGTGTGATAACCACATACGATATTTTTATAGGACCAGAGGGGGCCATAGAGTTGTCTTATTAGATGAACAATTATAAAAAAAAACTGTTTCTTGCTTTATCATTACTATTATTACGCTTATTAATCTGGGGTATGGCATTACCCCGCTGAGTCGAGCTGTTCATTCTTTTAAGCCTTTTATATCTCCAATGAAACTAAGTTATATTTGAGCTCTAAGCTAAGCCTGGTCTAGAAACTTCTAGCTAAAAACAAAGTTTCGATATAATTTAGTCGAATAAAACTCGATAAGCGATAATGTCACTCGTATTCTAGTGAGATGCTGCGAAAAAAGCGGTCTACTCTTTTATTGTGACAGTAATACATATAGGTTTGTTACAATATTGTCTCACAATTTTATTAACCTTGTCCTTCAGACATCTTGTATTCCCAAGACGGTACAGGATCACGCACCCTCCGTCACACAAATGATCATAATATAATAAATGTATTCCGTAACTAGATTTTGTTATACCTCGGTACAAAAATTAAGGCAACACAACAATGCTATAGAGGCAAAACTTTCTTTACTTTACCTACTCCTGATATGCTTCCGAATTGAAATGGAATAGGTACTGTTACAGATTATCAGAACACTCAGAAATCGTCACATTACCCCGGCACGTTATCTCCACGCCGCACTTCCTAAAGGCACAGCTGAAGGCAATAGAATTCGTGGAGCAAATTGCTCGGCAGATCCCAATGACAATTAGATTTCCATAAATAGGTTGCTACCTTTTAGGTTTATAAAGGAAACCACGGTATAAGTACACAAATTTATTTATTGGGTTCAATCAAAGGCCTGGTCACGTATTCTGGTTCTTCCGGTAAATCTAGGTGGTACTGTCCTGGCTGGCCGCTTGTGTGAGATGGTGCGACTGCGGTGGTCTTCAAGGTCCGCCAGGCCAGGAGTGTGGAGGATGATAGGCTCCGACGTGCGACGACGCCAGGAAGCGCTGGTGTGTGTGCCGGCAGGCGTTTCCAGCCGTAGCGTGATTCCCCAGTTGGGGATTTTTTTATCGACGCACAAGAACTTCACAAAAGTGATAAAAAATAGGTTATTACGTAACCAAAATCTAGTTTGGAAATTCGGATCTGGCGCGGCAGACGACGTCAATTACTGTGACGTGCGCGCAAGTCCGTGGTGTCAAAACGAAAGTCTTCGCTCGCGGGAGCGCGGTCGAGCGTTCAAAACCCGAACGCTGTAGCCGAATGCGACCGAGCATGGCCGATCCCAAGTGTGAAGTTTTAAATATGACTTAAATATTCCTAAGTAGGTAATAGGTACCTAACCTAGATTAAGGGAACGTTCTACAACGTTACAATACCCCGCCGCGTCACGAAGGATTTTATTGGTTTTTAAATTAAAAAAAAAAATTAATAAAATCCTCTAAGAAAAGTTATACGTAGGTATCTGTTATCATTCATCATCTTAACAAACAAAATCATCTTTTATACATCACGCTAACAAATTGGCAAAATTAACTGTGTTATACATTATCGTGTTATTATGTAACACAATACCATATAATTTTAACACTAACATCAATAACGCCATCCATACAAAACAATAAGTTGGTCAGCATTAATTACACGACGGAAGTCGAATATGATAAATAGGGATCACAAACGAGCGTGCAACCACTGCCTAGCAACTATTTTTAAATAAGTACTCAGTTTCACAAAACTTTGCACCAAGCAGATTACGAATTCTCTAAAGCGGGTGGATTATCAAAACGCAGCGAGACAAGTTAACGCGAGAAACAATAGCCGGTTGAATGGTAACAGCGTACGACCGGTGTCAAAAGTACTGTCGAGAAAAAAAAAAAAAATATTGCATCGATTAAAAGATATTACCAACGAGTTCTTAATGAAGAAATAGAATGTGAAACAACAACCATACGTTTTTCGCAAGTTGGTTATTGGGAATCCGATTTTTCGGATTTTCGTGAGAAAAAAAAACATTGTTTTTTTTTTTTTTTTTTTTTCTTTTAAATTGTATTAGAGATTAGGATAGTAAGAATCAAATACGCTATAACGTTATTTTAGAATTACACACTGAAGAAAAAAAAAAATAAAAAAAAAGAAAATTAAGACAATTGAAAATAATAAAAATATATTATACACGAACAAGAATTGACTAACTATTAGTGATTTTTAAATCTTTGACGTGCCAAACGCCTAAGTCACGCCCATTCATGTCTTCCAAAACATAAACTAAAGGTGAGCGTTTCTTAGTCACACGACATTTTATGAACTTAGGTGCTAGTTTCTTGGAGAAGTGTGCTTCTTTATCACTCAGGAAAAAACAACGCTTCCACACGATATCACCAACTTCAAATTCTACGTTTTTGCGACGCAAATTATATCGAGAAGAGCTCTTCACATGAGCACGATATAACTTCGTCTGAACGTCGTCAAATACCTTTGAAAGACAACCTAAGTTTTCCGCGTACGCATCACGCGGAAGAAAAACTATTTCGCTATCGACTTCTGTATCTACATAGTGAGATCCACAAGTCACCAGTTCGCGACCAAAGACTAAAAAGGCAGGCGTGAAACCTGTGACCTCGTTTACAGAATTGTTGATTACGAACTGTACCTTTGGGATAAAAGTGTCCCATGATCGGTGGTCTTCATCTACCAAAGTCGAGATACATGTAACGATGGTTCTATTATACCTTTCGACCATATTGACTTGCGGAGTATACTTGGGTGTAAAATACACGTTAGGAATGTTGTATTTCTTGAACAGGGCATCCATGACCTTGCCAGTAAACTGTGTGCCATTGTCCATCAATACGGTTTGGGGTATACCGTGTACAAGGAATACGGACTCTTCTAAAATCTTAACAAGTATCTCTGCAGTTGCTCTTCTTGTGGGGAAGATCAAAGAGAATTTAGAGAAGCAACAAGTTATGACAAAAATGAAGTTGTTTTGCTTCTTTGAAGTGGGTAAGGGCCCTACAAGATCCATTGAAATCATCTGAAATGGTCGTGAGCAATGCTTAGGACGACCCATTTCGCCTAGTGTTTGATGATTTTGGGACTTATAACCCAAACACTTATCACAAGAGTTGACCATCTTAATGACGTCTTGATACAAACCAGGCCAATAAAATCGCAAAGCGAGGCGTTTGTATGTTTTGAAAATGCCCATATGAGCAGCAGTAGGCCCAGCATGGTTCTCCTTCATGACTTGAAGACGAAGTTCATCAGGAATTACTTCTTTCCAAGAGAATTCGGAAGTAAGTTCATGCTTATTTTTGGAAAGTCTATATAGTGAGTTATTTTTAATTAAGTAATTAGGATAGTTGGCGGAGTCATTCAAACAGCCGTTATACATTTTCTTGTACCAAGAGTCTTTAGTGTCCAAATAAGAGTTGGAAGTACTAATGGCACTTACTGGGACGCTTCTAGAGAGAGCATCGGGAATGACGTTATCGACTCCTCGTCTATGCTTGAGAATGAAGTTAAAAGACGAGAGTCTCACACCCCAACGAGCCAACCGACCAGTAGGATTACTGATAGATAAAAACCATTTCAACGCACTGTGATCTGTATAGACTGTAAAAGTAAGACCATTTTCAATAAAGCATCGCCAATATTCGAGAGCAGTCACAACAGCAAGGGTTTCACGCTCGGTAATGCTAAAATTTTTCTCGGCAGGACTTAAGGACTTGCTCATGTAGGCTATCGGATGCTCCTTGCCATCGATGGACTGAGTAAGCATAGCGCCGATGCCGAAGTTACTAGCGTCCGTGTGTACCTCGAACGGTTTGCTATAATCGGGACAAGAAAGGACCGGAGCAGAAACAAGACACTCCTTGAGCTGTCGAAACGCGGTATCAGCTTCAGGGGTCCATTTAAAAGAAGGTGTGCCTTTCTTACACGAAGTCAGTTTATTTAAGGGCCCAGCTATAGTACTGAAGTTTGGAACGAAACGTCTGTACCAAGTTGCGGTTCCAAGAAAACGTTTGAGGTCTTTGCGACAAGACGGTGTCGGATAGTTGAGAATAGCCTCAACTTTTTCTGGATCGGTACGTAAACCAGAGCTATCGACGACGTAGCCCAGATACTTTAGCTGGGAACTGAAAAATTTACACTTTTCAAGGTTTATAGTTAAGTTCGCCTTTTTCAATTTATCGAGTACACGCAAGAGAAGAGTCACGTGACTACTGAAATCTTTGGAAACTACGATAATGTCGTCCAAATAGCAAAAAACCTTGAGGTCAAACTCCGAAAACAAGAGATCAACAAGTCGTTGTTGCGTAGCGGGGGCGTTAGTGAGCCCAAAAGCTGTTCGTTTGAAACGTAGGGTCCCCCTACCTGGGACGTAAAAAGCGGTTTTATCGCGATCTTCTTCAGCGATTGGAATCTGCCAAAAGGCTTTGGAGAGGTCGATGCTGGAAAGGTAGCGAGCATCTCTCAAGTTATCCAAAATCTCTGAAATATAAGGGAGATTATACGCGTCACGCTTAGTCACCGAATTAAGTTTACGACTATCAAGGCAGAATCTTGGTTGACCGTTCTTTTTAGTGACAATCAAAACAGGAGAAGACCACGCACTCTCACATGGCTCAACGACGTCTAAGGCGATCATTTCGTCGACCTGTTCCACAACGATACGTTGTTTCTCTGGAGAAAGCCGATAATACCGTTGGCGTATGGGTTTTGCATCACCAGTATCGATATGATGTGTTATAGTGCTAGTCACACCAAGACCCTTACGCTCAGCAGAAATATCTTCAAATTGTTTAATGACATTGTCAGCAAGTTGCTTTTGCGTCTCATCAAGATTGCAGTAGCCTTGAATGAAGGTATGATGGGAAGCATCTAGAGAGCAACCACTGATATTTCCAGCACTGTTATTATTAGTGACAATACTGCTAACATACTTAGGGCAAATTTGAAAATTTCGCCAGAAATCGACACCTAAAATGAGATTTGGCTTGATGCCAGGAATCGCAAAAGCTTTCAAAATGTGAAATTGGTTCTCAAAATGAATAGGGATATTGATGTAACCAATGCTTTGCAAATTTTGGCCACCAGCTGCCGTGACGGAAATAGATTGGTCCTTGATCACGGGAAACCCTTTACTCTCAAAGAAGGAGTGGGCACCGTTCCCTAGAATTGTGACAGCTGAACCAGAATCTAAGAGTCCCGAAACAGTAAACTCATTTATTTTAACAGAGACAAAGGGTCTGTTATCGAAAACATGCCTATCGTCGAGAATTGTGTGAACATTGTATGTTTTAAAGAAAAGACCTATCGTGCGTAACCACTCTTGCCAGATCTCAGGGTCTTCTTTATTATTCGCACAATCCTCGCGAATCAGTTTTTTGAAATTGTATTCTTATTTTGGCTGCAAGTAGGGCAGTCTGGAGTCTTTACTCCCTCGCGACCGCAAACGAAGCAGACCACGTTCTGCTTGGCTCTACACTGCCTCAGATTATGAGTGTCTGTGCGACAGCGAGGACAATAACGCGGTTTTACATTAGTGGAATCAATAGCATGAACAAAATTGCTAATGTTATTAGGTTTATTTTGATTATTGCTGTAATGATTGGAAAACTTGTTTCTATTCTGAAAATTTGACGGACCAGCATATGCAAACTCCGGCGCCAGAGTATATGATGTCTGACGAGGAGGTTCTCTGAATTGAGAAAGACGAGCTTGCACATTCTCATAATTGCGGCACAAGTCACGAAGTTCAGAGATGGTTTTGACTTCAGGAGCAGAGGCGATACTACCTGCATAAGATGGCCGAATGTTATGGAGTAGAATTTCCAATTTGTCAGATTCCGTCAGCGTTTTTGACAATCGTGCAAAAAGACCTGACATAATTGAGAGGTAAATTACTATGCTCTCTGATTCTCCTTGAGTTCGAGCCCTGATTTCTGCAAGTAACCTGTAATCGAAATCAGCCTGATCGAAATCTCGTCTCAAGGCAGCTGACAAATCGTCCCAAGTAACGATGGTATCTTTGTTACTTCTAAACCAATGCAGAGCATCCCCAGTAAAAATTTCGGTGGCGTTGGTCAACATTTTATCGTGCGACATATTTTTTGCTTCACAGACTTCATTGGCGCGTTGGATGAACGCACGTACGCATGTTTTGCCATCGAACTTAAGCTTGGCAAAATTATTTGTGTGCCCTCCTTCACACGTGACAGTTAAGTTTACCGGAAGGGTAGCATTAGTCGAAGAAGTTGACAATTCACTTGAGGCAGAGGATAAGGGGTCCAATACAGGCTCTTTAAGAGCGCTTAAGGTGCTTGACGCCTTTCCAAATTGGCTAATACATTTCTCCAAAGCTGATCTATGTTTTGCATCGCACGATATGCGGTTGAGGCGGTGATACAAGTGGTTAAGCAAGTTCTTTGTTCGAAGCACTGTGCTTCTATCTAAAGGTGATGCCTCGAGAATAGTGTTTACTTTTTCAAGCGTATCTGACACTGCTCTTAAATCTTCAGCCGGTTCAAACGGACTAACAAGGATATCTTCTGAAGGAAACAAAGGACCACATTTTGCTATTTGTTTGCGAAGTTCTTGTACGGTTGAACCGGGTGTTTCGCCTCTGATAGCGACTTCATATTCTAGTTCTGTCTTTTGAAGAGACATGAATTTAACAAAATGCTCCATATTTAATCAAAAGAAAAAAAAAAAATGGGAAAGAGAAAAAAATTAAAAAAAATTGCCCCGCTAAATAAAAGTTGAACAACTTCCGTCAGAAAAAAAAAACAACAAAAACTCCAATAATACTCCGTCTGTTACAAAAAAAATTATCAGTAACGTTTGGTTGTTTTTTTTTTTTTTAATTAATCAACAAGTGTGAAAGAAAAATAATAAATCGCAATCCTGTAAAACGACAGAATAAAAATTGCAACCAAAAATAACGAAAGCAGAAAAATGTAACTAATGTATAGGGACACTTACAAAAAAAAAATTTTTAAAGAGAGAAAAAAAAAAATTTTTTTTTTCAAAATTTGTGTTTACAAGATTACACGTTAACAAAATATAATAAAACAACAAACAATTTACAACTTAAAACACAGAGAAGAAAAAAAACGTAAGAAAAATATTTTAAAAAATGAACTTTAGTTGCAAACTGTACTTGCAACAAAATAATTTGTAACAAAGAAATTATGTGTCCGTACACTTTAGTTAACTGCAAGCAACCAAAAAATAAAACGCTTTACAAAAAGAAACACACACACTAGCTAGAGCAGAATTACCTTTCGGAAACCAGGAATACGTGACCTTCAAACCACGTAAAGGGCGCCAGTGCTACCTTTTAGGTTTATAAAGGAAACCACGGTATAAGTACACAAATTTATTTATTGGGTTCAATCAAAGGCCTGGTCACGTATTCTGGTTCTTCCGGTAGATCTAGGTGGTACTGTCCTGGCTGGCCGCTTGTGTGAGATGGTGCGACTGCGGTGGTCTTCAAGGTCCGCCAGGCCAGGAGTGTGGAGGATGATAGGCTCCGACGTGCGACGACGCCAGGAAGCGCTGGTGTGTGTGCCGGCAGGCGTTTCCAGCCGTAGCGTGATTCCCCAGTTGGGGATTTTTTTATCGACGCACAAGAACTTCACAAAAGTGATAAAAAATAGGTTATTACGTAACCAAAATCTAGTTTGGAAATTCGGATCTGGCGCGGCAGACGACGTCAATTACTGTGACGTGCGCGCAAGTCCGTGGTGTCAAAACGAAAGTCTTCGCTCGCGGGAGCGCGGTCGAGCGTTCAAAACCCGAACGCTGTAGCCGAATGCGACCGAGCATGGCCGATCCCAAGTGTGAAGTTTTAAATATGACTTAAATATTCCTAAGTAGGTAATAGGTACCTAACCTAGATTAAGGGAACGTTCTACAACGTTACAAGGTTTCCATTGAGTTTTATCTTTGCTTAGTGTTACACAAGAAAAGCGTGTTTATTCAGTTATAAGGGTTATAACTGTTACCAGATGTCAAAACTTGCACCATATATGTATGTACGTAGATACATAATTTAAGTGTGATCTAGGTAGTATGAAAGCAAGCACAAGCTACACTAGGGTAGGTATAAGTAAGTACCTCTACTAAAGTTACAATGTTACTGAATCCAACAAAATCAAACAACGCGAGCGTCAAGGTAAAGAAAACATTGTTAGCAAACAAGTGACATCACTTACTATAACACTTCTACCGTTTTCAACCATGATGGGTATACTTTCCATTATCCCTATTCCGGTATTTTACGAATGGTTGACGCCATTCACACCTCTGTGGAAACCCGCCCCAAGCAATAAACACGACAAAATATAGCGTGTTCTCTGCTCGCGTAAATGACAAACTGTGTTGAGGCTATAAGAGGCTTAGCGGAGCGCAGCCAGGCGCGATTGCAACCGATGTAGGTACTTCTTTGGCAATATACTGGGTGACTGAAACCAGAGCATATAGTTTCTTTTTAGGATACCCTGCCGAGATGGAGCGAGCATCTTTATCTACTATCTCTTTATCTATCTGAACAGCATCATGACTCCTTAAGCTGAAAAGCGTAAAGCTTCTACTCTTCTCGGCAAAGAAACAGAGATAAGAAACAAGATATAAATTGAGACTGTGCCAAGTAATTTATTTAAAATATTGTAGTACATTTATCCAATTCATCAAAATAAACTTTAAATAGTGTGCAGAATAAATTCTCAAAGACGGAACACTCAAACTCTCAAAGAGCACTTATTCACAACTTGTAGGAAACTACCTACACGTATGAATATAGATGATAAAACGCTATAAAAGTTTCTTGACCGCAACAAACACATATTGCGCCAATTTCAAGATAGGAATATTTTCAGACTGGCCAAATAACTTGTATACGATTGACATAAATCTCAAATGGCCTCGGTGAGTTTTCGCCGTCCCTTCACTGTTCGCAATCATAAAATATTGGCAAACTCGGAAACGAACTGAGATTGTTGTTTGACTGCAAAACTTTTAAAAGCTGAAATTGGGGCGGTCTTTAGATTTACAAGCAGGCTGCTGTGCGTGGTTACAATATTAAAATACCTAGTATCGTCAGTTCGAAGTCAGAACGGCAATGTTTTCTAACAGTATTACCGATTAGGATTAGATAACTAACTTATTAAAATTTGAACGAACATGTCTACTTGTCTCAGTTTGTTTCTTGTTATCAAACTTAGATCACATTTGTAATAAAATCGTCAATTGTTTAAAATGTTTAAAATTGTTCGTAATTTTTTTTTTACAATTAATTCGCTTTCGGAAAGCCGAGGCTTTTAATTCGTAAATGCAGGATTAAATGGTGTCAAAGTAAAAAAGTCAAAGCATTAACTTATTTCCAACTCGTCCACAGTTTACATAGCTAATCAAAAGTTCATAATGGAAAGACTAGTTTTTGAGTGCATTCAAAAACTGGCTTGTAACATTCAAACAAATCTAACCCACACAAGTTACTTAGACTCGAATTTTATAAATGTAATTAATTTATTGATGCCAATTAAAAACATACTCACATGAAAAATTCGTGATTCATGTTTTCTTCTTTGAGCTGATTTCATACCAGGTCTTCCTACCGCCATTTGAGATATACTTAGTTTAATAGATTTTGTTGCAAAAAACTATTTATGAACAAATAATTTAAAAGGACATGAGCCTTAATAGGCTCATTTCCGTTTCCTCCGTTTTATAGATTCATATACTTACATTTTCATGTTTCTTTTTATTCTATCCGTAATTGGTAATTCGGTAATACGGCTCACAAAATATTTTGCTAGGGCGGGCAATCCATTCTAAAGATTTCTTATGACTCTTCATAGTTCCGATGGGTCGAACTTTTGCTAAGTTGAATCAAACAAGAAGAACCCGTATTTAGAAAAAAAATACGACCTACATTGTGACCGAAAGTTACACTGAGCCTACTTAGCTCGATCTGGGTGGATCCAGCCAAAGAATAAATAATATTATTACATAACCCAGCGACAAAAGCAATAAATAATGATCACGAGTACTTTAATTTAAAATTCACTACTGAGAGGTCATTTCACGCCTCGACGAAAGAATTTCGTATTCATATCCCACCCAATGGGTGTAAGTTTAGCAAGTTCTTATCCCAACATTAGTAGATTAACGCCCCCAAAGTTTGGCTGCGATTAAACCAAGGGATCTGTGATGTGAATTATGAACTAAGTGCCTACTGTTTACTTCAACTGATAAAACTTCGATTATTATGTTGGTAGAGCTGAAGTAAGGAACTTTAATTAACTAGTCTGAGGTCCTTTACACTCTAATGAGAAAGCTTAATTAACTTGAAAAACAGAGATTCAACATTTTCGTCTTCGACTTTATGACTCATGGAGAGTGGTAAAGGTGGGACTGAATGAAAGGAACGAGTCATCTTAATAAATAAGATCTGAAAAAGATGGATTTTAAGTCTACCGACTGATGCCCAAGCCACGAAAATTCAGGTGCAATTAGCCATCAATTATTATAACCTGCTGGTTGAAAAATTCTCCAACTATCCATCCATCTTATCAAACTACGCATCTATAATTATATAAGCGGTATCCCATAATAATTGGGCCCTTTGCCTTTGCCTGGGCCGGCCCTTTTGGGCCGAAAATAAGTTTAAAATTAATTCACTTTTTTTAAAGAAAAATCGGTAGGTACCATTTCGATTTCGAGAGAAATCCTAAGTTGTCTATAATAGGTACTAAAAATATGTATTTTCACCGGAAAAAAAAACGGGTGACGAAGTCGCACGCAGGTCACGTCAGCTAAGTAGTACATATTATTACTTTTATATTATGCTCGCTTTTATACGATAACTATACAAAAATATTATTGAAAAAAAAATACATAGGTGTTGAAATGCAAACACTTCGTTATTTCGGAATTTAATCGGTATTTCGTGTCCCGTGAACAGTCTCGTAGGCGACCTGATTATCAATTGGAATGAGCGTTGTCCAGCTTTTAATCGACCTTATCTGTGTACTGTCATGTCCCACATTTGATAGCGATCTCGTGCGGGATAATAACGTTGCTACACCACAGCTGTAGGTTTCTGCTATTGTCACACGAACTCCATTTTATTCATTGTGAGCTTCAGACAAAGGACAGTATGATAATGTCCTTGAAGGTAGGTGAATACTGTATTAGGAAGACTATTTAGGTAAGTTATGTAACTGGATTGTAACACGTAAATGCTGTATTTGTGTTCTTCAAATTTCATATTTGTTTTTTATTTGGTACTAGCTGAAGCCCGCAACTTCGTTTGCGTTACGAATTTTCAAAATTCATCTTGACGAGCAGATCTTCCAAGTTTCAGTCTCTACGCTCAGTGGTTTGGCCTGTACATTGTCTGTCAGTCAGTCAGTCAGGTTTCAGTCAGCCAAGCCTTTTTTAAATATTGATGATAGGATTTTTAGCAGTGGACATACTAGGCTCATAAAAATATAATTATATAATTAGTTACCAAACTGAAATTGTAAAACATATAAGTATATAAAAATATAAGTGTTAATTATGAAAAGTAAGAAGACCATGTCTTCTTACTTTTCATAATTCTGTTCCATTTTCACGAGAACATAATGATAAGAAGATAGGGCGTTATAAACAGACCATTAATCAAAGCACACGTTAGGCTGCCTTGTTATCACCAGCAGCGTCGGCGCTAATCTTGCTTTCAAATTATGCTGAGCTCGCTTTCTAGCTAACCGAGTATTTAATTAATGAGAAAAGAAATCTTTTACACCATTAATATTTAGCTTCTAGTTAAATTCTCGAGGATGTCATTTGGTGTATTTATACCTAATACTAGCTGACATCCTAAATCACCTGGACCGTAACAACGAAGTTGTTCGTTAGCGACGCAAGTTAACAAAATACCTCTCGCTTTCACTTCTTGACGAACATTATCCTCCAAGTTTCAAGTCTCTACGTCCAGTAGTAGTTTAGCCTGTAGGCTGTCTGCCAGTCTGTCAGTCACGATTGAACTTTTTAGAAATATTGATGATTTTACACAAACTAAAGTCGTACCAACAAAAAACTCGAAAAAGCGAGGTGCTACAAAACATCTACCACTTTGGTTTTTTTTTCGAGTCTTTTTAGTGTATCAAATTAAAGATAAAGATAATTTATTCGATCAAAAAAACAAATTTAACTAAGTCAACATTATGATAATATTAATCAATCATTCAGGCTTGTGTTGCATTCGTTGGTGAGTAGTGCCTTTTTTTTTACTATGGGAATATGCTTTACGCATCCCCTTTAGCCGGGGAGGGCTAAATGGCTTTGTCGAGCTCACCATGGCTAGCGGAGTGCTAGTGGCCAGTGGCATACTGACTTAAAACCCATTGATATTCCTTCAATCACCTTAGTGCAAATGCGTCGTCCAACCACTCGTCATCAGACGACAGGTTTGACGGCGCATCAGCACTAGACAGGGTCATGGGGCCCGGTCGGTTTCGACCGCGGCCCTGTCGGTGATTGTCCGCCTAAGGTGAGTAGTGCCTATACTAAGTATGGTAGGTACTCTGTCGTGTTAGAAGATATAGAAGAATACAAAAATGCATGGAATTCATGAGTTTGAGTAGTTAGTCTCGACTCGTGTAAACCTGCGGCAGCAGTTATTTCTAGAGTCGGTATTCCCAAGCCACCCAAAAGCTTGTAATTTTGTTAATAATGATGGGTTTAATGATTATTTCAAGGGAAGGTATATGTTTTCAGTATTCAGTCATTTATTTCCATATTGGGTCGGTAAGTTACATCTCAGGTCTTAATGAGTTGTCTAGAACTATGAGCAGCTACACAATATTACCCGTTTTGGGTGTCGCAATCAATGTAAGCCTGTCTTGCACTGTAGTTAGATTGTGAATTATACTTAGATCTCCATACATAATATAGATATAAAGTTTTTGGAAGCATACACGCTGACCGTCTGGGAAATCTCTCTTGAAAAGTGGAAAAGCTAAAGCCAAACAATCTTTGAAGAGTTGTAAGCATTTATTTTATCTGTTGTTTTATGATTCAATTTCCGTTCGTAAAACTTATTCCAATATTTGACGATCGTGTTGGAGGCGTAGGTATGTGCCTACAATTGTCCATTCGATTCGTAACTTTTCTTCCTAAAATATTATTTTATCGGCATTTAGCAAGTTATGCATAATAAAACGTTATTCAAATTAATATTGCCCAGGTAACTACAGCTTAATTTGAGATTCTACAGAAAAATCCTAATTTCAGCTAACGGCGTTAAGCATTATTCAATTTAATTTTATACCGGCTTCAATTTAAATTTAATGGCGCCAGCTTGTTGAAAAGCGCGATTTGAGTTTTTATCTGAGCCTCCAAATTGCAACTGCCATTATGAGCGTGATATAGCATTAGATAAATGTACGTAATACCTATGTACTTATATCTATTCGATAAAAATATAGCCAGAATTTTACATGACACAAGGAATGCTAGTGCAGTGGAGTGAGTAAGTGTTTATATAATATACGCGTGCGCATATATATTATATAATATGCGCGTTCGGGGTGCGTGGGACAAATCAGAGTGATCCACCCATTTCTGCTTTCGTCATAGCAGTCACGGCGTTCTTAAGGTATTTATATTATTTAGCATATTTTTTTTTTCTGTACAGGCATAGAGTAAAAGACTAACTATTTGTATAGGCATGTGTCACAACCATAAAGGGATTGTTTCTTATTTGTTCCATGGGTGCAATCAAACCCATTAACTAATGGGCTCCGGCCCAATGAGGGCGTAACATACAGCCGTAAATAAGCCTTACCCATTTAAAAAAAACGTATAAAACTAAAGGAGTTTACTTTAAAGAGTATTATGGATTATAAACGCCTACAAAAACTTAGCAATCTTCTTACAAAATATTTTCATCATATCTTTTCTAACATTTTTGTAATCCAAATTTCTCATTATTTTATAGCAATAGAAGAAATAGAGGACTTGCTGCAGTAACTTTACTCCTATTAATCGTAGGCATCTCAAAGATGTTTGGGTTTCAATCTTTAAGCATCGTTAAAATTCGGACCAAGTTAACGCAGACAAACTACAATTTAAAGGCAGCCATAACAGCCAACCTTTTGTGAAAATGTAAGGGAATAATGCCTTAATCACCACCTCCTTAGCCTACTTTTTGGCCATACGAAAACTTTATCGTCATTTTTCTTTGGATGATCCGCAATATAAGTGTTGGCATTGAAAAAAAATTAAGAACTTTTTGCTAGTAGATAACAAACAACATGCAAACACAAGAAATTAAACTAAAATCCACAATCTTAGCTGACGTCTCTAAGTAAGTAAGACGTACCGAAGCAAAAATCCATTGCGCTCAAATCCATTTTTGCTTGCAATATGACAAGTTAATATTATTATTTACCTTTTATATACCAACCAAAATAAAGTAACGATGGAAACCCAGTCACGGCTGTCGTTAATTTCTAAAAAGATTTATTCCTAAGACCGTGAGACCTTTCGTAACATGATGTGATTTACCAGCACGTCGTCGTTATATTCGCGATGGCGGCTGATGTAGGAGAGTGCCGAGCTTCTCACAAACTGGCGGAAAATTAAGCTCCGGCCTGACTTGCTCCACTCATTGCCCATTAACCTCATAATGGGTTAAATATGCTAAGGAGCCGACGAATTTCTACAGTGGAAAATCCCCTTAACATCGCCTGTATTATACCAACACTTACACGTGTTTAACTTCGTAATTAAAGACTATTATCTAGTTTGAATGACACTTGGGTTTAAGCTCTATCTGCTCGGGTTTTCAAGGCTGTGTTTGGAGAAAGCCTTATCGTTTGATCATCTAAGCCATACCTAAGTACAAATGAAGATAAATTTTGTATACTGTATTCTACAGTGAAGTATGTGACTCTACTTTATACATTCATAAGACCAGTCTGTACAACACGGGCGAGTAAACATGGCACCTGGCTGCCACGTTGCTCGGAACTTGATGCTTCCCCTGCTACCCCGCGCGGCACCCTCCGTGTTTCTTCTTCGTCTAATTGCGGAGCCTTATCATTACCAAGTATAACAGGACCTCTCCTCAAAAGCTTCTCTATCAAGATTATCCAATTCCACGCTGTTTTTGGACAAACGGATGTCATGTTCATTCGCCCGTGTAGTAACTAACCATACTTGAGACAAATAAAATAATTCATTCATTAATTCATAACTAAACCTACATACATACACGAATACGACCATCACATTTAGTTTGTAAGGAGATGAAAGTTTGTTGCCCAATAACGATGAAACTACAGAGCTGAATTGTCTTGAATTCGGCATGGGTAAAAATTTATGAGCTGGAAGAGAACATAAGCTACTTGTTATATCGATACTTATTGGCGAAGCTGTTAATATACGAAAGTTTGTGGAGAGCTGGGTAAATGGGTAGATAGATAAATAGAAAATACTTTATTGTACAAGGCAAATACAAACACTTTTTTTTAATTGTTTTTATTATGGGAAAAACTTGAACTTGCCCACGTAATACTTTTAAATTAGTAAAAAAAACATTTAAAAAAATTGAGGGGAATTAATTTACACCTGCAATTTAAGAACTGGACTAATATTATCACTAATACTTGGGTATAAATAATAAAATAAATAAAATAAATATTTTGGACATTTCACACAACGCCCTTGCTGCATCTAGCCCCAAACTAAGCAAAGCTTGTACTATGGGAACCAGATGGCTGATGGAATACTTAAATACTTGTTTTTTGTAAATACATACATAGATAACACCCAGACTCAGGACAAACACCGATGTTCATCACACAAATGTTTGTCCTGAAGCGGGAATCAAACCCTCGACACCGGGCGTGGCTGTCCAACACACTTGCCATTCGACCATCCGTGTCGTCTTTGTTTTATTCGTATATCCGAGTACTCTACTCTGTGCTCTACTATGCAGGCAAAGCCGCGAGATGTTGTGAGAAAACTACACGCTACCGGCGTCCAGTGGTGGCTGAAGTACCTACGTATTAGATTCTAGGGGTATTATTGTTTGACCCACTTATAACATGAGCTCAAGTGGATTTGAGATTAATTTCTGTCACTCAATTGTCTGGGGCGTCAGAATGTTGACTTGGCTAACCTACAGAAAATATTGTTTTTACCATGTGTATGTACTTATAACTTAATAGCTTGTGTACCCCTTTTGCTTGTTTCTATATTTTTTTCACATTTTTGTAGCACGACGAAGCGAGACCCAATTCATTGTTTACTTAAAATGTCGACGCACGAACCAAGACTACACCTATAACGTTTTTTAAATCGCCTTAGTATAGTTTTGGCATACGTGACTAAGGAACAAATATTCATCCAATAAACTTAATATTTTATTTATAAATACTGAGTTGTATTTAGTGTTAGGTAAGAAAAAGGACTAGTTAGTTCAAAAGAAATCTAAGGATAAAATAATTGCGCTCGCTAAAATTCGCTCAAAAGTTTCCTTTGCCAACGGAAAGTCCCAAAATCGCCATCATTAGCATTATGAACCTCCACTTCTAATTTAAAACGTAATTTACATAAAATCGCTGTCTTTTCTAATTTAAGATTCTTTTGCAATGCAATCTAACTTTTGATTGCACTTCTGTTTTATTGCTACGACAGAACCCAAGTTGTGTTTAGATAGAGTTCCTACCTACTTAGTTAAAGATTGACCAATGTAATAAGATTTCAACAAACATAGATAGGTGCGTATATTTACCTTCACCCACAACTTCCTTGCTTTCTAGTACGCGCCCACACTTCTTGACGATCATTCCTTCCAAATTTCGAGCCCTAATCGCTCACGATCAGTGGTTTGTGCCTGTGCGTTGTCTGTGAGTCAATGAGTCGGTCAGGACAAAGCTTTTTTTTCATATACACACTTTTATGTACTGTGGCAATAAGATAACCAAATGAAAAATCTCATTTGACTTGACGACACGGATTGTCGAATGGCAAGTGTGTTAGACTGCCACGCCCAGTGTCGCGGGTTCGATTCCTGCTCAGGACAAATATTTGTGTGATGAACATCGGTGTTTATCCTGAGTCTGTGTGTTTTCTATGTATTCTATGTATGTAATTACAAAAAAAAGTATATAATAAGTATTCTATCAGTTATCTGGTTCCCATAATACAAGCTTACTTAGTTTGGGGTTAGATGGCGTTGTGTGAAATGTCCAAACATTATTATTATTATTTGAAGGTGTCGTTTCAGAATGCCCTAGACCCTGAAATGGGTTTATACAACAAGCTCATTAGCATTCAGATATCGTGCACGACCTAAGCAGTGAAGCTATTACCAGCCTGTCGTTCTTCATTTAATGGGGCTCCGTACTCGAGCGCCTGAAGTTGACGGCCTTCTCGACGGTCACCCGTTGGATCTTCCTATTTTGAA
Organism: Lobophora halterata; assembly: GCA_932526365.1. Classification (NCBI taxonomy): domain Eukaryota; kingdom Metazoa; phylum Arthropoda; class Insecta; order Lepidoptera; family Geometridae; genus Lobophora; species Lobophora halterata. The sequence continues at coordinate 7,353,578 of OW052002.1, forward strand.
GATAAAAAGGGTTATCATGTGTGCGTTTGTGAAGTGAAACAAGTTTTTTTAATCAAACGAATTAAAAAAGGAGGAGGTTATCAATTCGATTGAATGCTTTTTTTTATGTTTGCTACTACAGAACTTTGTTGGTTATTAACCGATTTGACGTTATTTTTTTATAATTTTGTATAAAAAGAGTGTCAAAAGGATCCCAGTCAAATTGTAATATTATTAAAAATTATATTATTAAAATAATAAATTAAATTTTCTTTTGCAGCATCCGTCAGACTGTTAAAGTACTTGGACTCCACTAATCTAGAACTTCAAACGGTACGGCTTTCCCCGAATTTCTTCTAGCCCGAGGGTTGAACGTCAAAAAAGCGTTTAACAATCTGAAAAAATTCCGTAGGTAACACGATAAAAATACCTGTATTACAATATACTCTAAGTGTGATGGCCCTACAGTTTCAATGCATCCAGCAAAGGTTCGTCCGTGTTTAATTTACGGTGTCACGGGCGAGGCTAACGAGCTACATTTGCTACGGGCAACTCTGGTTTTTAAAGTTCTCAAAAGCGCCAGTGAAGACGGTGGTAGCCTCTATTTTACGTCGACTTTGTGTAAAACTTAGTATAGATGATGAGCAGGCTTTTATTCCCATGATAAAATAATATACATTTAATAAAATATATATTATTTTATATATTTCATTCAATTTTATTATTATTTTTTATTCATCAGGCTTATCTACTTTTGACTTGAGGAAGTGATCGTGATCGATACAAGCTAAGCATTATAAAATAGGTTCTTTAAATCTGGTTTAGGAACAGTAGGTACTTACGTTGTACAAATAAATAAATAATCTTGGATTGCATGGAACCCATTATATTTCGTGTTTCAACCAGCACTTCCCTGGCTAATGGGACGATTTTAAGCACGAATGTACCTTCAAGGTGGACTTTAAGAACTTTCATGTTCAAAGTAGCTGAAAAAGTTTTCACAAAGCTTTTGCTAAGTTTCCTGTGTCTGGAGATTTTATAGCATTTGTACACGGATATAAGTACCTTAAGAATTTATGGGTATGTATAATTTATAACTACTAAAAGCTATCTAATACTAATTATTCATTATAAGAATTACAAAATTTACAAAAGGAAACAATTGGGCCACCCATAGACCGTTGCAAACGATCTATAGGTAGCTCAACTGCTCCAACTCGATACCCAATGGCAGCGTGCCGAGGATACTGGCTGCATTGCCTCTTTGTATAGCTAGGCTTATTCTTTGGCCCAGATAGCTGCCAGCCCTCTGATCACGCGTCGCTTCGACCAGACGCTCTGACAAAATTTTAAAAACGCGGAAGGCTCCCATTCCCCATGGACCTAGGGTCTCGACCCCAAAGGGCTCAAACATGTACGACCTATCAAGACCTACATATTTACGCCGCTTGAGATCTTCAGCAGAGTTTGCCGCCGCACCAGCCCTAACTTGCGTATATTATTATTTTATATTATCATTATAATAATAATAGCAATAACAAATGTATATTATCTATTCGTATTTGTAAGTAGGTATTACTATGGTACCTACATAATATTACTTATTCTTTGGTATTACTTAGTTTACATTCGTTTGTTTTTAATTATTATAGTCATACATTTGTGTCAATAAATCATTATTACTTTTTTACTTTTATAGTAATATTTATTTTAATAGCTGCTGCCTATGACTTCGTCCGCGTGATTTCTAGATAAAAAGTAGCTCGGTTCAGTATATTTTTCCTGATGGAGGAGAAAACATTAATCTTTCATCATCATCTTCCATCTATCTTTTCTCACCAACTTTCGCATTCATTAGAAGTGATTTATTAGTGGACAAGAAACAAAACGAAGAATCATTCTTCGATTTCTCGTTTTTAGAATGTATAGGAGGCTCATCCAATACCTAAAGGAACAAAAAGGGAAAACAACCACATTGTAATTGGCATCATCTAATCACAGAAGCTCGTCATTTCTATGATTAGGTACAGTTAGGATCAAAAATATCTGATTTTATCAGAATATCTATGTACAGATAGGTAGATTTTTAGGCAAAATATTTCTTAATGAATGAAATATACCTACTTTTATCAATAAGGTATATTTCATTATTGAATATACGAAAAACACGCTAAAAAAATTGATATTGAAAGTAAGTGTGATTAACCGTCCATGCAGATTAACTTCCTCAAGGTAGAATCGACACCCTTTGCGACTTGTCAGCAGTTGCAAAAGTTTTTGGCTTACAAATGTTCCATGTTTCTAGCACCGCCCACATGATTGATGATTGTACACAATATCTAGTATGAAGTAGTTATCTTGAATCCCACAGAAGTAATATAAAGTTTAAGTCGTTTTAACGCTAACTGTACTTACCCCGACAAAGACTCGAACTAATCCAAAGTGTGGGTTACAAATAGTGGCGCTCATTTGCGGTGTGCGGGGTACCGGCCCATTTTATAAAAGTAATTGTTATACAAAACCACCCAAATGCTCAATTATTTTAAATAGGTTTAATCGTTTAAAACATTAAACAGACAGAGTGAATACAAACTTTTGAGAAAAGCAAGTTCCTTAAAAGAAAGCTCTTTTCTTCGGTCTCTGGAAGATAAACTACTTTGAAGATATAGAAAGAAAACTTTTTGAAGTTAATTTCTTCAGCGTCCTTTGCCTCTTCCGTCTACCATTTGTATTTTTTATGTTTGCAATGTTTTTGGTTAAGCTTTAAGTATGTTTTTAATACTTGCAATGTTTTTGTATAAGTAATACGCCAACATTACCACCAAGGGTAACTTTGCCCGAATTTTGATCTTTAGGCAAATCTTTAAAGTGCAAAAATATCTGAATACTATGGTAACATTTATTGACTTAGGTGGTGAAAGTTAAAAAATGTTACCATTACCCTTGGCGGCAATGTTGGCGTATTTTACTGTACTTACTCGTTTTGTTTTACCCTGTTTTGTAGCGTCTTTCATAAAACGTGCCGACCACATTCCCCGAACCCATCAAATGAGCCGTGAAGGCTTCCAGAGTCATTTACAGACCCACTAATCCTAGTAGAAAACATAAGCCCTTCCGTTTGTGATGAATATATTCGTACCCCTACTTTAAAGTTGTTTTAATTTATCATGTTTTTATCACTAGTGTCTGCTTCTGACTTACCCGCCTGGCACTGGTAGGTACCTAAACGTACTAAGATTAAAAAAAAATTGGCTCATGCCTGTATTATTCCTTGTCCTATTGTGAATTTTATAGAGACATTAGGAAACCGTAGAACTACTTATTATTATTATGATGTCTTGTATGGTTGTCTGGAAGAGATTGCTATCTAGCAATAAGACCGCCCTTGTAATTTGAGTTTTACTTGTTATTTCTTCTTTTTAATTTAATTTTAAGGTGATACAATAAATAATATTCTATCTATCTACTGGTTAAGATAAATAAGTAGAAGTAAATCTTTAAACTTTAGTTATTTTAATAAATAAACAATTTACATCTGTTAAAATATGATCTTTAAAACACCCCTTACCACATCCACGTCATATTTGTGTACAAGTTTTTGATGCAACTTGTTCTGATATATACTTATGTATACGCTAAAAATGGAGATAATTCGAAATAACAGAGGCAGGAGACAGTTTTCAATGGGATGGGGTTGTAATGGCGAAGGACCCATGTCATTCATGCACATGACTAGCAGCAAGCAAAAAAGGCTATGGCAAATAAATGACCCATAACATTTTTATAAAGCTTTCCTCTTCCCGTCTATTCACATCCCAGAAAAATAATATACCACGAATGATAAATTTTGAGTACTTTTTAATATCATTGTTTTTGTTTCAGATTGTGAGCATGTAAACCTGGAAACTAGTCCACGATTTAAAAGCTTTAAAACTCAAGTTACATGGAAAAACACCAATAGAGTTACTAAAACAATAATATTGTGCCTGACAGAGAAAAAATAACACCAAAATACCGGAAAATGTTTTATGAGAATGTGTAAAAAAATTATAAATGCTTGAATAGTAGTATCTAGTAAATAATACGATTTTAAATTAATACTGGTAAAATAACTACTGCATAGTGAAAATGAAATAAAAAAAACACTTTTCAAAGTTTTCGAAAATTATTAAAAAAAGTGAAAAGTAAGTTCAATAATGTTGCCGGTCCCGCAAGATCGTATGTCCGGGAGGAGAAGTAGCTCTATCGTGAGTCGTACACTGCTGGGGCGGCGGGCTTCAGTCTACGTGACTGGACAACATCAGGATCCAGCAAAGGTGAGGGCTTTCTGTTTTTTTCCGGACCCCTACGCGATCTTTGAGCTTTCGAGACTAAAGTGAATAAGTTCCTTCTAGTTAAGCATGCTCCATCTCCGACCATTGCTTACCATCAGCTAAGGTGGTTGGTAAGTAATGACTATCACTAAATACAGACTTTAAAACTGTGAACCAACCTCGTGTTCTATACCTAATCATCATAATCAGTCTACTAAGACAATCAAAATGTTACCTACTTTTCAAATGGGGTTTTTACGAGCATTTGTACTATCCACGTAGGTTGTTTGTTACAATGATTAAAAGTAAGTGTCAATCACTGACTTACGGAGACGAGAGCAGCTGGAGGGTAGAGCTGTAGGTTGGTACTTCTAATATGAATTTTAGTTTTTATAATAAAAATATTTCACTAAATATATCTTCGACCAAATAATACCAAAATAGCAGGCAGATTCTTCAGTGTAAATCGGCAAACGTAGAGCCTCTCCGATCGGGTAGAGTGGAGCACCTGACGTTTACCGATTTATCTCTTTCAAAAGGAGGCCGATAAGAAGTGGATCCAAATAGTCGACGTTTAGGTTCTAAGGTGCGTGTTGAAAGAGACCTACGTCCAGGTGGACTCAAATGGCCTGATTGTAATCATGATGATCTTCGATCAGTCACCATTCAGTATGAGACTAAAAGTCAAGTATTTAATATCTGTAAATCTTCGTAATATATCACTTAGTTAAATCACTTAAGCTCATTAGCAAAAGATTAAAAAATAATCCGTTCAGAAGTGCTAAACTAAGTTATTGAAAGTTTTAATTATGTCGAAGACTTGGTCTTAAAAAAGAATTCATAGAGTGAAACTCGAATTGGAACCGGGAAGCTTACCTACATTCCGTTCCGAGAAAACTTTGAAACTTAGTATTTTAAATAAATGAATAAAAACTGTAGGAAAATCATGAATAATGGAACTGTGGCGCAATAAATATTGTAAGGGTTTAATAAGAATGAGGCTAACCAAAGACCTTTTGGCTTAGCTTAGAGGACAATGCGCTTTGAGCTCACTCAGACCTTCTCTGATGAAAATGGTCTGTGGTTTAATTTATAAATGGAGTCCATCTACCAAGTCTTCAATGTGAGAGGATCTGCTCATTTTCAAAAGCTTTTTCGAGAAGATTTTTCAAGAGGGGTAAATTACCCGTTTATTTATGCGCGCTTGGCATTTCGAGTAATATAAGTAAACACGAGACACGTTATTTAATAATAGGGTACATTTCATAGCAATAATAATTTAATGACAAATTGTCTTGTTCACTTAGTAAGTGGAATCCAGGATACAATTGAAATAACCTAAAGGTAACCTAAAGATATGGGTATTGGTATAGGTATTAATGAAACAGTCGGGTTCATATTGTTCTGTTTAGGCACTATTGTTCCATGTACCTATTTTAGGTACCTAGGTACCTCTCGTAAAACTTATTACTTACCATAGAATAATAAACTCCTAGATACAAAGCATTAAAGAAGATGGCGTAAAAAATACATCGAAAAAATTATACAGGTTGTGTACACATTTTTTTATAATAATTTCTAAACACACGAATTTGACGATGACGTCTTTCCACGGTTAGTTATCATTACTTACCTTTATTTACAGTCTCTTATCAAATATCAACAAATCACAAAATTCATAATTTCCTGAACTCTACCTTTATTATTTATTCAATATTCAATGAATGGCCCCAGTTTCACTGATGTTACGGGATTTAGGTGGCAACAGCTGAGCGGAATTTGTATTATAAATTGACAGCACATTAGAATAAAGCTAACAGATGACCAACTATAAAATATGTAAACGTAAAAACTTCAAAAGTTGACACTAAATCAACCTCCCTACCTCGCTATAATATCTAAAATTAACAAAATAGATAATTATACAGTATTATCCGTACCTAGTAAATACCATAGTCAGAAGGTGAAAATGTATTCTACTGATTATGGTTAGAAAAAAGTTCGTCTGTCTGTCTGCCACTAACATACTATTTCAGTGCTTTATAGAGATTGAAATAACTGTAGTAACTGCTATTTATGTAATACGAGTAGGAATATCAATGGGAAATAAGTAAGATATCAGGAAAACAAAGTTATTTAGATAGTACCATATAGCATTATGATTACAATACAAAAGTTGTTATATTTTTTATTTGTTTTGGCAAAGGACTGTACTGTTGTGACGCAAATTAAAACTTCAAATTTAGAATTTCTATTTTGTTTCGCATTGGAGCTTCGACGGATATGTTCGTAAACGCAAGTCAATTAGAGCGAGATGTTATCAATCTGGCTCACAATTGCCTCCATAATGGCAATGTTCTAGAGTGTTCGTGATTACTTGGATAAAAGGTATTGTTCCATTTGGGACTGTTTCCGTTAATGGCGAAAACATTTATGGTGATAGCTAATTGCGTGTCGTAATCATACCTTTGGACATATTCTATAAACTATAAATTATGCCGCAATTTAAGTTATAAAACCACTGTTATTTTTGTTTCTGTTACGGCCATAGTAAAGTGCAAAGCTACTATAAAAAAAATTGGTTGTCTGTAAAGTTGATTTACGGACGATAATTTAACGTGACTACCAGCGTAACGGGACATTGCGCGTTACCGGCAATGACGTCAACGTTTTCGTGCATGCAGCCGGGCGCGGTGACGTTCATCGATTGATTAGACGTAGTTATGTCAAAAAATTAGTAAAGGAACCAAAATAAATGTACTAAAATAGAAGGAGGTACCGCAAAATAATTCTGCGTAGAATTCGGGACGACATTGTTGCCGTAATAGGCAATTTACTAACAGGATATTCTTTGAGTCATTAAACGCATAAAAGTAAATTGAAGGAATCCATTTCAGAGACAGATCCTTTGAAATTATCAAAGAAGTTCAAATTATCTCTCTCGAGTTCAAGTAACTAGTAAAATTCAAATCAAAGTTTACTCCATTGTTAGGAACTTGGCTATTCGCCCAAATGTGTTTCTCAAAGAGTAAATGAGTATCTCAATCAGTTGGTATTAAAATAATGCCAGAAATAATGATTGCATCAAGTATGGCAACATTTTGTGGCATGAAAAACACGTTAGAAAATATTTGGCTAGTACTACATTTTGAAACTATGCAAAATTTATAATTAAGGACGAAAATCACTCGTGAGCAATTCAAGTTTTAAATGAGGCTTTATGCTACATAGATTTTATAATTCATTGTTATTAAATATCCATCGTAAACCATTCCTGCTAAACAAATAGGAACCTATTGTTATGTACCGTGGATGCCTCGGTATAATTCAATATCATATACATATTATGTATTCAATCAAACTAAACTTAAAATAAACCTTCCTGATAACCTTTAGTTACAAAACACCACATGTTGTTATGTGTGTATTATATACACGGTACATAAACTCTACCCTCTACCCTCCATCATAACAAACAAACAATACTCACATAAACACATCGAATTCCCGTAGATATACGAGTAGACAACACTTATTATCTACGTATAATTAACATGGTGTAGATACGCAGGTACAGGTACAAGACAAAAGTGATTGTTAGGTCCACTTGTGCCAAAACATGGAGTTAAATAAGACGAGGTTTGTTAACTCAGGGTTAGTCAAACACAACTAACTTATCATAACCTAAAATATCTCTATTCTGACATTTTTGACATTACTAACTCAGAGTTAGTTTACCCTCCCAAATCAGAGAGTCAAACTTTTATTTTAGAATTTAACTCCAGAGTCATCCGTGTAAACATATAGCCTGGCGCAGGTGGGCCTTAGTATGTTAAAAACATTATTGATCTTTAATAGGTTTTTTTAACCTGAAATTCAGAATTAATAATCCCTTTGCGAAGCCGCGGGCAGCACTTGTCTCAGATATACCGGCTTGTGGTAGTCACTGTACCATAACGAGCTGAGATATTGTTGGCGAACGCGCGCCACGCTCGCTCCAACGCTTTCACGAATCCCATTCATGCTAAACCGAACAATATCTTAAATTATTTTGATCAAAACGTAGCTGCCTAGTGCCTACATACTTTATAATAATATGTATATTGTTTTGGATAATTTGTACGCGTATTTTAGGCAGTTCGTGTCTCCAAAAAAATTCGTCGTTAATTGAATGCGTGGAATACGGTACATTGAGTGAACGATTGTGATTCTATCATAAAATATGTGTAATCAAATCAAGACCAATGTCGCTTGAGAATTTAATTAATTTACTTATTCATATTGTATTTCATTGTCCCATTAAGCACATTAGGTATACTTAGAAACAATGAAATGCCGACTGTGATCGATTTCCTCTGAGGGGCAAAGTATATTGTTAAAATAGTAATAATAATGTTAGCTATCCTATGTATCATAACTATAAGTTGGTCCCTTATTACAATGATCACGCGAAGTCAATTCCCATTGCAGTGTTGACATGGTCGTGTATTAGCAAGCCTGTCAATTGGCTCGTGTCCGGTCCATGTTAAATTCATAAACACACGATACGGAAATGCCAATGATTATTCAGTTACACTGGATAACTTGTATCTATGAATAATTTGTATTCAATGAGGTGGTGTGACCATAGGTTAGGGGAGGGTGTTGAGGTATTTTTATACGCATATTATAAACTTGAGTTAAATCTGCAGTAAGGTAAAACTTTAGTACCTAAACTAACAACATTGATGTATCTAAGATGACCATAGAGAATTAGAGGGGTCTCTTCTAACACAGGTTTATCAAACTTACCAGAAAAAAACTACATGTTGATTTTGAATAAAAGATTTTTGATTTTGATTTGATTTTTTTAAATCTTACTATTGCCTTCTTAAATTACCTAAATTATGATAATTACTTATATAAGTACCTAATAACTATTATTAAATGAATCGCCCTGATTATCTACTCCGGGAGTTCACGTTTAGTGAGTCGAGATAAAATGATTAATTCGAGTGAGCCTCTGCTTTGCTGCTCCAAATGACAATTTAAGGAGTCTATATATCTACCTACATTTTGCCTTGAGGCTACTTTAAATCTCTTTACACACGAAAGTTTAGTAAGCGTTTACACTTCTTGCTAAAAAATACCCTTGAAATTCCTCAGGGGCTTGGCCTTGCGTTACCTGTCTGTCAGTCAGGTCAGTCAGGACAAAGCTTTAGGTACTAGGTAAGAAATTAGAGGTTACATTATCAACGAAGATTTCTCTGTACAAAAATTGAATGGATATCTAAATCGCCTGCGCTATATCCCCTTTCGTCAAACTGCTTTGAAATTCAATACAAATGTTGTCATAAAAAATGAGTGTTCTCGTCCTAAGCAAGCCATCAAGTTGCTAACCTTTCAACTCCCTCCATAGCTTGCCGAATAGGGTGTGAATCTTTGCGATGTACCTACGATTTTTGTCATCTTACACGTACAAAATCGGTATGTGTGGTGTGGGCCATAAAATTCTTCATGAAGCATGAACCTACTTATTTTTTCTCATTGTTAGAGTGTAGACTCCTCAGATACAATAATAAAACGTGTTCTGAAATTTCAGATATTTTTCCTTTTTTTCTAAAATTTTCAGAAAGTTGGTCACGGGTTTAGCCACAGCACAAAAAGACATGACAGGAATTAGTCCATTCTATTGCATCAAAAAAGCAATATAATATACTATTCCAATGTCACATCCCGAGCTGAGTAGGTAGGTAGGACTACGGCTCTTATCGATACGAAGTTGATGCCACCGACTGTGTCGTGTCGTGTGATGTCTACACTGAAGCTGTGTTACACTTCTATACTCGAAGGATAAGGAACATATCTATGCTACAAAGTAGTATGACTGAACGGTGCTGCGCTGCTGATAGAAATAGGAGATTCTGTCTCATGTTACTAGATATTATATGTATTGTATATATATCAAACTATCGGTTCACCCTTTCGTTGGGTGCAGATATAACACTACAGTTCTGTAGTATCTTATCTATATATATCTTATCTAGATATTTTGGCTATGCTATGCCTTGTGTGCAACCTTGCACAGAACGCTTGAGAGCCTTCAGAACTGCACACAAAAACAAAGTCTACACATAAAATAAACAAAGAGGTCAGCCGAGCGTACCTATTCATTTAACTTTGGGGTCCGATTGCAAAAAGTAACGAATACGAACATTTGGAGGTTATGACAAAAGTTCTGCCGCCAATTTTCCGAATGGTATTTCGTTTTGGCAAAGAACGTTATTTGATACTGAAGTTCTATAATCGGAATTTCGGGTGTTTGAACACAGGAATGTTTGAATGAAAATATCAGAATATTGTAACCTAGACTTCTAGGCGGATATATTTGAGTTTACTTAATAAATATACATATAATATGTTTTAGACTTAAATCACATAAAAATGGGTGGTAAAAATCAAAAGTAGAGTCTACCCTAAATAAATTAAAATCAAAGCCATAACAGCCATACATAGCCAACGAGACCTAGAAAAATACGAAGTAAAAAGATTACTTGTAGACCCCAGAGCCAACTAAAGTAAGCAAAAAAGGAAGAAAGGAAGTACTAAATTTTTCAACTCCGAGCTGTCAGACACAAACATTGCCAGCCAGTCTGCCAAGCACAGTAAACAAAAATAATGAAGTTAATCAGGCTTATAATGAAATCGGAACAGAAGCAGTCAGCTTTTTTGATTTGAATTAGCACGAACAGATGGACAGAAGCCGAGTTAAATCGACAAAGTTCCAGAACAACTGTGCCATCCACCATTCATGACCGCGCCTCGGCCACAAGTTTCAATGACAGCATTCAGAACTTGCCCAGCGAAACTGTGGCACCCTTTTACTGCACTAAAATGGACCTTCTTGCAAAGCAATTTGTCTGCTACAGCTTGATAACTGAGGTAAGTATGTGTCAGTTCAGTACAATAAAAGAATTCTGAACACTTCACGTAAACGGTAAAGCAGCGAAATGAATGAAAATATTTTGTGCTTTCTTGTTCTTTCCAAATGCTTTTATCTTCTACCTCAGTTCTCTAAAAGCCTTTTGGGGTTCTGAAGTGTAGCACAATAAATCTTTTCTAGGTGTAGTGTAGGTTGTGTAGGGTGGGAAAATTTTCCACACGTCAATAGAACTGGATTGAGCCAGCCCGCTTTGTTGGATTTCGTGGGTACCCACCCTAACTACTTCGGTACCTGGTTTTATTTACTCGGGTATGTTAACAAAGTGGACTTAGTTTGTTACTTTTCATTTCTTTTCCGCCTTCTAATTACGTTTTATTACAAGTAATAATAACAATAATTTTATTTCCAGATAACAACATACAAAACAATGTACAAAAGCCCATAGATAAACTCCTTATAATATCTAATAATACTCAGTAAAGTCATATTTTTACAATAAAGTTAGGATTGCTTATTTATTTGCCAAATTACATTTTATTGATTGTACAGTCGGCTCTATAATTGTCTTTACACCCAGCTTACGCCGATTTTCTCCTGTGATTAAACCACTCTCACAAACACATCATGTTTGTGTGTAAGTAAACAACTGATGTGAATAAACCACTTAAGATATACCCCTAATATGGTATACAAGTAGTTTGATCACAAAAGAACATCGGCGTAAGCTGGGTGTAAAGACAATTATAGAGCCGACTGTACGTAACACGGAAGTTCATTTCATTTGGAGAATAGAGAAATAAAATACATAAATATAAATAGACAGATTTACAATACATGAAAAAAAAACATTACTGAGGAAAAAGTGGTACAGTGGGCGGCCTTATGACATGAGCGATGTATTTTAGCAACCTTGGGACGGACACGAATTATTTGAACAAAAGAACTTGAACAAAAGAATATATAGAGCAACTTCAAGTGATCTGGTGAGATCAATACGTAATCAATCACATGGAACGGACGCGTCATGCAAATCTAATAAGAAGCAGAGATAGATGGACGCTGTAGATTATTCTTATTTGATTTGCCAATGCTTATTCGAATCCGAACGCGTTAGATACATCGTTATTTTTGATATTATTACATACCTATTTACCTAATCTGAACTTCGTATTTCTCACGGGAAATTGAAGATTACAGTAGTAAAGGGAAAAAAAACATCAATGTAACAACAATAATCAAGGTTTTACTAAAACATAGTACAACCGACTTCGATTGGACTGTTTTAGTGACGTAAACACTACTGAAAAGTCACAAGGAAGCAATTTAAAGAAAAAGAAGAAAAAAAAAGCCGAAAAAAAGTGAAGCCGGTTGTTATTACTCTGTCGATGAATACAAGCTGCAGAAATTAACGAAATAGTAAATTTTATCATGTTATCTGATTTTTAGTATTATGTAGTAGTAAGTAATTGATTATAATTTAATGTAGGTGTAATATAATAATATTAAGCATAATTTTAAGTTAAATGTTCAAATACGATTGATAAATTGTTTATGAATAAATGATATGATATGATATGATTTCGTTTACTTCGATAACATTTTTTATACAGTTATTTTGCTATTATAACTAAATAAAATATTATACTGAACCGATTTTGACGAAGTATGTATATCCTCTCACACAAAAAAATATTTTTTCAAATCTGTATATAATCAACAAAGTTATGAGATAACAAACATAAATAAAAACATTCAACTGAATTTTGTTAGTTACAGTTACAGATGGTGGTCTATTTGTATTTGAAAAAATGTTTTTACCTATATAAATCAAGAATAGCCAAAAAATAAAAAATACATTGTTTAGAAAACAGATTTGTGAGGACTTATTTAAACTTATAATTAGTTAAAACTATTCATATTAGGAATTCAAATTAGAATGTTATAACATTGGATGGAGTAGGTTGTCATTAGGATCATAGGATACAAATAGTTATGTACTTACATGTAGTTGGTTCGCTATCCTCCACCCTAGGTAGAACCTGTGTTGTGGGGGCTAGCGCTCTTTCGCTTTATGTTTCAGTTTATGGAGTAAATCTGAGATAATTATGTATTTGACTTTATGTTATTATTTGGTCATGCATATGGTAAGTATAACTTCGTTGAGTTTAGGTCAGTTTAATTTGTGATGTTATGTAGGTTACAAAATTACAATAGTCGTGTTTGTGGAGAATATTTTGGTTGAGTTTGAGTTGAGGTGCTTATTTATTTATTAACAGTAGATTACATACTGGGATGGGAATGAATTGATAACCTCTTCCTTTTTGGAGTCGGTTGAAAAACAAAACAAAAGGCTTTGACTGACTGACAGACAACGCACAGGCCAATTTACTGAACGTAGAAACTTGAAATTTCGAGGGTATGCTTGTCAAGAAATATAAGGAAGGAATTCAAACGAAGTTGTGGGTTTAGAATAATATTATATCGATTCAGTTCTTAGGTAGAGATAAAAATAGAGTTGGTAAATAAAGTTAGTTATCAACCAGGTTTTTAAACAGCACAAATATATTTGGTAAGTAGGTATATTTCGCTTTCCGGAAGCTGACAAGAGCCAGTTCGTGATGTTTCGTTAGTATTGTGGATTTCAACTGTTTTAATTTACAACGTTTCGTACCGCGCTTTTCTCTCTCACAGATTTTCATTAGGGATAAAACAAGAATAAAAGGATGTAAAGTTTAGCAGTACTGAATACTTCATTAACATTTCGTACATAAACTTGACACTTATTAATGGACGAAATAATAATTACAGAAAATGGCAAAAATATTTTTATAGAACAAATTGTGATGTACATAGAGGTAGGTACAGATAAACGTTAAATTTGACTAGTAATAAAATTACTATTTTCGCCAGAAACGTGTTGCAAAATTTAAATTATGAAATACCTGAATGTATTTTGTGAGTAAACATAAACTACTTTCTTTATTAAATTATAATATTTTTGTTATCATACAAATATATAACTGTTATGTTGCATTTTTTCTTAATAAATAATTCAAATTCTAATTACCTAATGATGAAGACTAAAATACTCTTTAATACAGCATGAGCTAACTACTACAATCTATAAAACAAAATTTACAAAAGGAAACAATTGATTAACACATAGACCGTTGCAAACGATCTATAGCTCAACTGCTTCAACTGCTGATAAAGCATGTTCGTCGATACATCTGGATTGGTTCACTTCGCATCTAATTTATCTGTCGACGTAATCATCTCATCAATCTATCCACGAGCTTTGTTTACCACGTCCTTGACTTCATCGATAAACGATTATTATCTACTAAACTATGATTTTCTTGGATTTTTTCCAAGAAAATCATAGTTTAGTGAAAACTTTTGACACATAAAAACTAGATTAGGCATAATAACGAAAAAACAAAAAAAATTTTTTAACTTAAAGGAAACAACCAAATATTCTGAATTGCTACCATCCCTAGATACAGACGTATTTAATGTAAACAAGGGACGGGACAAGCTAGGTGCTCTTTTGGTAAGAGATCGCGCCTGTCCATGACTAGAACAGTGCTACACAGGACCACGGAGGAATACAGGACTTAGATTTAGGTACATATTAGATATAGGCGATGCAACACTAACTATAGCAACACTAGCGTGTTAGTAATTTTACTAGCTTGCCGTTCAATACGGAACACGGTTGTCGGTTATGCTTACACATTATTGCTTTGCGGCAGGATTACGGCATTTGTTTAGGCAGTTGGCAAAGTTTCTGATTGAAAAGTTTACATTTTGTTATGGCTTGGGATATAGAACCTTCGAGTTCCTTTTTTTTAAATTGATAATAAATATAAATACGTACAATGTAAGTTTCGCTGCTTAGGATAGTATTAAAGTAAATAAATAAAACTTTGAAACATTTCTTTATTAACTTAAATAAAAATTGTTTACCACATCTTGTAATGTAACACAATCATGCATAAGTTACCAAGTTACCATAACACAATAAATTCAGGGCATAATTAAAGCTTCTCTTGGACATTGACTGATATACAGCCTTCTTGCAACCTACGGCTTGTGCTTTACCCGAAGGCTTTACCGAACGAAGCGGAAAAAATGAGAAGACGGTCTTCGTCACGTTTTCTTCCACTATTTATAGGCCTATCTAAAATTAGCTCCTTTGCTTTTTATCTATGTATTAAAATAAAAATTTGCCGATTATGCATTGCTTTGACAAAATGTTTGTTTTTAAATTAAAAACCAGACTTTCATTTGAATTTTAAATACGCCTATTTTTAGTCTAGAGCAAGAAAAAAAGGTTGTAACCTAGGTAAGGAAGTCCGTTTCCGGGTTCTCTCCAACCCTAAGCTCCAACCCCATATTATAATGCTCAATGCCCAATTTCTTGCAAACTACTAAGCATGTTACTATTTCCACTATTACATTTTTTTTTTTATTAAATTACCTTTCCAAAGATTTTCAGCGTCTACCGCCACCTGGCGGTTTCGTTGTGAATTGCGTGGAGCGAACTATGTGAAAGAAAAATTCCCATCAGGGTGAAAGCGCCTGAAAATGGAAGCCTCTTTGGCTCGATCCAGGCCAATCTAAACGGCAACCAGTTTTCCCGAAAATCCTAGCTTTGCCGCTAGGTGTCGCTTTCTTGACAAACCACAAATACTTATTTCATCTGCTGAAGAAACACGAGTGCGTGCGAGAAATATAAATACGTACACTTTCATAGTACCTACACTTCAGTTCAAATATAAGTACCTACATTATTAATTCAAAATGCCTTTGTCTACAATTAATTTATGTAGTGCATCTTGATTACTAAACAGATAATCATTCTTTAAAAATGTAAGGATTACAGTATTTACAGTTCAACAGCTTCTATACAAAAAGGTTTTCGAAAGCAGTAAAAAGCTAAGGAAGGCTTTTGTCCGCGTCACCTTTTGTACAATGATCAAACTTTTTCACATAAATTTTGGGAAAAGTATATTTTCAAAAAATGAGATAAGTAAGATAAAAGTTTTTCAGGAACGAAATGGAAACAACAAAGTCGGGTTTGAAAAATAGGTATGGTTGTGCCTTTTTACTTTAGTAGAGTTGTTGATTGGATAAATATGTTAAAATAATTTTATTTAACTTTGTATGTTCGTTGGAACTGGAGTAATTTAGCAGGAATTTTACGAAACAAGAATATTCTCAAAGTATTTGTTAGTTTAAAGTGGACTATGTTAGTTCGCCTATGAGTTTTATTTATGTTGTTTAGGTAGGAAGTTACTCATGAGAGTAATGCTTGCGCAGCATTTTAAAAACAATGCGATGGCCGGATATTTTTAAAAATACTAGTGTGGTTACTTATCTAAAGAAATACACGAACGAAAAAAAATTTTTAATTACCAAAAAAATGAAATGGGAAATGCAGACGGGTTCCTACGTTGTACCTGTGTAGTTAGAATTTTGGATTTCTACAAAATGGCAGAATGGCAGCGGCGCGAGTGCGGCGCCCGAGCCGAGCTTTTGCGAGCTGGCTCGAGCTAGGTACCCGGGTTTGCCAAACGATGAATAAAACATAAATTATTATCAATAAAGGGTACCGCTTGACGCAAATTCACAGGAAAACGACTTACGGTAGTAACAGATACCCAATGTTAATAAAAAAAAATGACAATAATTCGACTTAATTTGTTCAAGTGTTTTTGCCTTATCTGTGTACAATAACGGCAACTAACTATGCGTATTTTTTTCCTGATGATTAAAAATTGACGGTGTTTATAAAAGTATTTTTCATTCGTCTCTTTTAAATTAATTTATAACGACTAGTACGTTATCATCATCATTCCCGCAACTTAGTTTTCGTTTAGTTAGTTGCGAATTAACAAAATTGTCTATTGGTTTGACCTGTGCGTTGTTTGTCAATCAATAGCATATTTTATATTGATGGATGTAATAACAAGGACATCAAATTCATGTTATAGCCAGTAATGTAAAAGGAACTCTGACATTAAGGATTATGTTCGACTGCAAAGACTCTACCTTTTCACTCTGCGAAATGCTAAAAAACTAAAAACGTGTTCAATATGCCGCCGACAGCCGGACAAGTAGCTTCATTGTTCTAACAACAAAGCATTTTGGCATCGAAATCAATGACAGCAATAGCACAGCAGCAGTTGTGTTTGAGATTTTGGGATAAGGTAATACTGCATGGTAAAACCACTCGTAAATAACTTGAACATAGCGTTATACGTGTGCATAGCATGTTGGCTTTGCTCTGCGTGATTGTATTTAATTTATTTTTAACCTATATCTTACATACCATCAATTATTATTTGAAGAAATACCATAATAATACTGGGTGCTTTTTCAACTTGGCTTGAATGGCTCAACCCGAAGTTATATGGAATATCGTACAATGCTGAAGGCCGCTCTCGAAGTGGCGATTTTTATAAAATCTAGAGTGTACAATACACCTATACCTAATAATCTAAGTTTCAAAATACTAAATATGCATTGTTTTCTTATAAATCGAATGCATGACTCCTTTCACGACTTTTCGAAACTCTCGTGGTTTCGGACTTGGCCAATACCGCCCTTATCAAAAAAAACCGCCGTGTATATAGTAATACCTACCTTTAAATATAGTTAGAATTGGAGCTATATGAATGATATTTTGTAAGTAAGCAACATTGTTCGCGGGTTCAGTCGTGTGTTTTAGTACCGACCTGACTTTTAACGTCTTATTTACAGTCAGCAGTTTTATATTTTATGGCTTTGACAATTATTGAGAGAAATGTTCAATGGAATCAAATATGTCTCTCAACAAGGGCAGTAGTAAGTTTAGTCAAGTTGTAAGGCAGAGTTGAAAGGATCGAGTCCTATATAGATATTGTTTACTGATTACGTACATATTTTGAGAATAAACAAGCCTTGCAAACTTAAAAAAAATCAAAACTCAAATGATTAATGAAATAGTTTTAAATAATATACATAGTTTAAAAATTATATAAATATAATTTGTTATGATAGGCATCAAAGTTCTACTCAAATTTATTCCACAAATAGTATAGGTAATATTAAAACAAATAAGTCTAAAATTATAAATCATTTCTACTAAGAAGAAAACATTTTGTTCTATTATTACCTATCAGTTCTAGAACTACAAATTCGGACAATTGATGCAGCGAAATAAAATTTAGATGCATCTTCTAAAAGAAGTCCACCACTGTCTCATAATTTCAGGTTTTTATTAATCTGTAACAATGAAAATTATAACGATTTCACAAGACGTTTATTCGCGTCAGCGAGCTGTCGGCTTGTCTCATTCTAGTTTTATGGCAAGGTACCAAATGCTATTTACATATAGGTAGGGACTTATACTAGGTAGTTTTATTTCCTTCCATGTCGTAGCGTGAATTGAACCAATCAAGAAACAGCCATCATCCTAACAAGAAAGCCTGAATGAATTCAGGCGGTAAATATAGTGATTCAACACAACCTCCAAACCGTACATAGAGTTATGTAGGTTAGTACCTACAACCTACTTTAATTCTGTAATTCTTTATTGTACACACAAACACATTAGAATATAAATCATAAAAGAAAAGACATGTACAAAGGCGAGCTTAACCCTAATAAGAGTTTTCTTCCAGCAAACCTTCTGAGGTTAGAGAGAGGCCATTGAAAGTGTGGGGGCTTTAGAGTATGTAAGATGGTTCTACGATGAATTTTGTGTCGCAGTTTAACCTTTGTATAATAATACGATGACACACGGCTTTTAACACGCTACAAGCCAGCGTTTACGCTTGTAGCGTGTAAAGTCGCCCAGTGTCATCGGCTTTTTTTACTATCTGCTTGTTGACAATCCTTCCCGAATGCTACCACGCTAGCTTTTAAACTCGCCGGCATGTAGCGTGTAAAGTAGCCGTGTGTCATCGACGCTTTAGTAAAAAAATATTGTGAGAGGTGACCAAAATTACACACCGTAATTTTGGTCACTAAAGTCATGCGAAAACCTTCAAGCTAGCTATCGTATTAAACAATGTAGCACGAGAATTAACATTTTACGTTTTATTTTAAGCACGCCAAAATTTTGTTTGCTCTACTACTTTTACTATACGCGATTCATATTTAAATTGCGATTCTATTTGAACATTTTTATACGTGTGAGCTGAAAAATTTACAGCGTGAGATTTAATTTTATTACCGTGGACAAACGTGGCAATTATTCAAGCAATTGGCTTAAAGAACATATTGTGCGGTCAGCAACAAAAAGTGTTGAACACTTTTAGAATATCAATTTTATCGGTTTATGCGCAAATCAAGTTATTTTGTGTCTAAGCCTCTATAGCACATTAGACATTTTATGCTGACTTTTTGTTGAACGTTTTCGATGTTTATATACCTACATTTAAACTTCGAAAACGTTCAGCAAATAAAACAATGTCTGTATATCTTGTTATACATAATAAATAATTAGGTATAGGTACATATATTAGAGGGACATGTATTCTCGATTCACTCAACACTGTGCTGAGTCCAACGGCAAAGTTCTTACCTTAAGGCCAATCCTCAAATCCGAATTCCATACAAAATGATTCGGACAAATACTCAAAAAGTACGCCGTATTATAGTAATTTCTTCACACTATTCGTTTGGTCCATGTTTTTTGATTTCGTTAACAAAAAAAGTGAAAGGTTTCATACTCTAATTTAGATTTTATACGTGTTTTAAGTTAGTAGGGTTAATTTTAAAACACGTATAAAATATATCTAGTTATTAAGTTAGTTTATAGGTACATAAGTTGTCTGTAAGAAATCGTAATTAACGCGGTCCTTACGCGGTCATTACCCTATTTGTACAGCATTGTTACATAATATGTTTTATAATAAAGATTTTTTAATAGTATATTAATATCTTGCTTGATATTTGATCAAATAGGATGCGCCACTGACCCTGAGCTTCGGTTCTTCTCATCTATTTGTTGGCAGCTGCAGTACGTAAACCGTTCCACCATTACCTGTGTTCCACTATGTCCATTAATATACCTGGCGGTAGTCCAATCAAGTACAATTGTCCAGAATGATTCACTACTATTAAAAGCTTTTGCAGGTCAAATCCAGAATCCTCGACGTAGAAAACCCACATATCCACTCAACCAGACAGAAATGAATTCAATTCACGTATCGACGGGTGCAAAAACATCGTTATGAGAGAGATTTGTTCTCGAATGAGTAGCTCGGCGCAACGATGTGGAGTCATCGAATCACGTGCCACATTGATACGAGTTTGATAATACATACAATTCATATTCAATTTTATTTAATTAAGATTGTATTACATACAATAATATAACATTATGCTTTTAGCGTACAACCGCCTTATAGCCAGTGAAGAATTCACCATTATTCCCAATCACTCGAAACTCTATAACAAGCTTCCAGTCAGCGCAACCCCGCAACTCCACTCCTTATTACAAGCGAGATTAAACTGCTGCGAAGTAGAAACTTCACACCACCTCTTCCGATAGTCGATTCTCGTAAATTATTTGATTGTGCGCAAATACTTAGTACGTTAATTATTGTCCGCGACTGAATGCAGGCAATATGATTGGGCCTTGTTTGATTTACTCGACCTGGTTGCCTCCACTTCCACCCCGTTGCTCCATGTTTGTATTCCTATGTATATGAGACTAGTTGCAAATGTTCACATGACTCCCAAGTTTGTTTCTTGTACGAGAACCCTTTACAGCAATGTTCATCTACCCATATAATTCTCATGAATATAATATAGCCCAAACGTTCATGTGAAGTGACCCTGGGATGCGAAAAACAAACATTTTATTTAGGTGTTTATTATTCCACTCGTTTTTTGAAAGGAATCATCTCGGCTTTGCATAATCTGTGGTATGACGGTTGTGGTGTTGTAAATCTTTTTGTTCTTTTGTAAAGTAACTAGCTCGACCCGCGCATTCTCCTGGGATAGATAAAAATGACAGGGTAAAAAAATTGTCTACAAGCATTTTTTTAACTAAGTATGCCTTTCATACAAGCTATTCAGTTCTTTTTTTGCAATTTTGTTGGAATTTAACCAAACATCGTAACAAATTTTACCATCCATCTATGTAGGTATACCTAGTTACCTTGAAATTTCCTACGCATTGCAAATGTAGCACTTAGACGTTTTCCGCTTTGCCTACATTAGTAGGTACATGGTAGGTACCAGTAGTTAAGTAAGCTCTGTTTCCGACAATGTGAACCAGTAATCCAGAAGCCAGATAAATCGGTTTCAACTGGCGTGCTGCAATAAATAAAGCGGCGTTATGACCTTAGCTGTGTATTGTGGATGCTGTATGCACTTGGTATAGGTCACGTGCCGAGGCGGGTACCTACGTTCTTAATTAGCAGCTGGCTGGCGGGATTGCCAATCGCACCCGCATCGCGCCTGGCTGCACTTCTACTCAATACAAATAAACAGCGAACTCAAATAAAGAAATAAGTATTCATATGAAGTTTAAATTTTAATACTAGTGTAAACCAGTGAAGGAAAAAAACATAGAATTGGTCCTAGCGCCCAAAAATACTTCAACGACAATCGAGCCGGGGTAGGTGGGGCTTACATATTGAGCCGCGCACGAGTTTAGTTTGCCCGCAGCCGGCAATGGCGGCGTTCGCGTGAAATTATTTTTACAGACACCAAAAATGCCATCTTGTGCCGTAAAATGGTGTGTCAGTCGGTCCGATATACATCACAAGAGTGTTGGGATAAGGTTTTATTTGTAAAAACCTCGTTTAATCGCCTATATTCATGTTTTTTTGATGAAAGTTATTCCTATACATTTTCTATGGGGACGGTGCTATGCCGAATGTAGCCATGTGAATGTATGTATTTTTCTACGCAACACTTGATGACTCGAATAATGTTAAGTAGGTAACTACCTACCTGATTTTTATGGGGATGGCGTTATGCAAAATGCAGGATGCGGCAAGCCAAAGACAAGGCGCATTGGCGCACATTTAAAGAGGTTTACGTCCAGCAGTGGAATGCAGATTTTGGTGTAACGTCACATAGTCTATTAGCAGAGGACAAACGAGACGCTTCTAACGATACTTCATTTGTCAAATTATGATAAGTAGTTTGGAAGATATGAGCGAACAGATGAACGTACAAATCATAACCCTCCTTTTGCTTCGCCGTAGTCGAGTAATTTGTAAAAAGAATCTACTAATGATGGTAATGATGAGTAAAGAACCATTAGATTTTATTTGTGGAGATTTATTTTACATTAAATACAGTATCAAACTACTGACAATTTTTTGCATTGCACCTTACGGATAAATCATCCAGGGGGCGCGTGACGAAATCTGCGTTTCATACACTAAACGTCATAAGAGTCCTGACGTTGACACAGCAAAACCAACCCAATCTCGTACACAATAAGGTCGACTCTTAATTGTTACCATAGACAGTGACCGAGTTTGGGGAAGTCCCGAGTAGGACGGACAACGCGCGAAGTTCATTCGTGTTTATGGTTTGAGATTCCAGCCGAGTTTCTTTGAAGGAATTATTCCATGTTTTATCTGCGTTCACTGGTGTAAACGGGATGTTTACACTTTTGAGCTTCTGACATCGGGTGTGTTTATATAGAGTGGGGCGAAGGGTGTAGGAAATGGTCATGTTCGTACACGAACAAGCGTAGTTTTGGTTAAAAAACAAAATGACTGCCATTTCAAGGGGAATGGGATAGGTCGTGGGGGGAGAGCGGATTTACCGATAAAAAAACTTGAAAACAGTAACGCAAGACTAACACTATGTAATAATATTATTTATTCTTTGCTAACACATTGTGTATATTTTCACGACATTAATTTACAGTTTTTAAAAGTAGAAGGTTTTTTATAGTGACTCATTTCAACAAAGAAGTCTAAATGAGTCAGAATATAAATGAAGTAAGCAACATACAAGAGACGTAATTTTTTATCAAGAGTGATAAATTATACAAAATCCATCAAGGATGAACAACACGCCGCAAGATGTGGGTTCTCCCTATATTATGGAAGCACTTGTCTAATAAAATTGTTTTTTTTTTATACGAGGTAGATCTGATGCCTTGTTTTGTAACTCTGCCGATACTGGCTACAAAAACTTATATAAATTATTTAGGCCATACGAACTCCACTGGGTATTAAGCTTCAAAACTAGGGTTTTAAACAACAATTAAAAATCAGACAATAAATAATATCTGTAGGCATATAGGGTACCTATTTATAATTTATAGTACATAATAGGACAGCTTTCCTATGAGGGAAAATGCTCTAATAGTTTTCTTGTTTTTTTTCATATATTTCTAGTTGTATTTATTATAGGAGGAAGCTACAGGGACCTCCTCACGCCTTGTTTTAATTAAATTATGCAAAGCGTTATAATGATAACATCAGAGAGGCTGTTTATCACAGAGTGTGGCCGGAAGGTGACGGAAGCGGTGCTCCTAGAACCTAGGATTGGCTTACCTGCTTCTGTATTCTTTTTATTATTTCTATATGTGTAATCTATTATTTTATTAATGTTATTTCTATCTTTACAGTCTGAACGAGACTCTTAATACTTGAATGGAGTGTCTATGTACGTTTGCCCCTCAATAAATCCTCAATTGCTCATCCGGATCTTTTTAATTCGAGTACGTATGAGTACAACTAATTTTTTTTAGCAAGTTGATAACCCATTTCGGGTCAGAAGTTTAGGAGGTAGAAAGCGCAAGGCGTAAGATCACAGCACGGGGTAAGTTATGGAGCCCTAGGCGCGCTTTCATGTGGTGATCCATATATTAAGTGGTCAGCCTTGACCACTAAGTAAATGGATACCATCATTCATGTGGTGATCCATTTATTTAGTGGTCAATCCTTGAAGTTAATGAAGCAAACTTTCAGTCTTGAGATTGTAGGAATTTTAGCTGCCCACTTCGGCTTTTTGAGCTCTACTGTGTATGATTTTTTATCGCAAGATAATCTAGAGTTTGAGTGTCTCGTATTTGATGATTAGTTTGTAGAGCTCGTTGGCCACTGGGACTTTCTACTAAACTATTCTTTATCCACTACACCGCACCGTTCCGTCACCGACCGTCGCGTTGTGTTCCATGCAATTTTATATTTTGCCGGTGCTGAGACGATCCGTACATGGCATGCGTCGGGGTAGTGGGCAAAAACCTTTAAGGATCTAATTTTGTTTATAAGTGGCTTTAAAAATAAAACTCAGTCAAGTTCTATTGATACTTGTACATCACTGACAAAATTAAACATTTTAAAAACAACATGACAATATTTAATTTTATATAATATAATTGGATTACTTGTAATAAAACTTATACCTCCAGGTTCAGAATTCACTGCGATCAAATATTTGTAAATTGAAAAATAAAACATCAACCCCTGGGAAATCTAAACTCTCCTCTGAAATGTACAACAGATACCAACTCCAGCAGAGATTGGAATATGTAGGTACATGCGTATCTGCTTACTTACACACTTAAGTACATTTTAGCTACAAAAATAAAAATAATAGGGGAATTGGGAACTATATTGGTCAGCTCTTTATTTAACAAAGAAGATCATTATGAAGTTTCCTAGTTAATTAACATACAATGCACTAGAACCTAGGTACAGTTTTGGAAAATATAGCATAAAACATCGTTTAAGTATGAAAGGGCGTGACTTCCGCATGAAGTGTAAGTAGGTAGGTATCAGATATTTTAGTTAAAAGTAGGTACGCGTGAAAGCCAGTGCAAAAATGGAAGCATAAATATTTTCCATATTTTGTCTGTGAAACATGACAAAATGGGAATTTATTTCGGGTCAACGTTTTAGGAAGCTAGTAAATAATGCACACCCAGAACTCAGTCTGAAAACACGTTATTTTATGCAATAGGTACTTAATTATTCGTTAGTTATGATTTTTGGATAAAAACCTTGGTATGTCTTAGGTCGTCGATTTTTTAGTAGTTATTAAAAATAATAACTGTAGTCTTGTCTCATATGCCGCGCCCGGCACTGGTAAGTTTTCAAACCTTTAAGGCTTGTCGACTACAACAATAAAAATATAGTGTTTGATAAAGTCGGGACCGAGAGAAAAAATATGTCTGGTTACATTCGTAGGTAATCCTCAATATTATTATGAACTAGCTGACGCCCGCCACTAACGCAACGCGTTGGGTATATTCAAAATTCCTTTCTAAGTACTCACTTTCAGCTTTTGACAAGCACATCCTCCAAGTTTCAAGTTTCTACGTTCAGTGGATTGGCTTGTAGGTTGTCTGTCAGTCAGTCAGTCAGGACCAAGCCTTTATATAAGTATGTATTTTGATTGATGATTGAATGATGAGTAAGTAGGTACTTACTAGCTAACGTGTTCGATGAACATCTCTCGCTTGGCAAAGCTTAGGGCTCTTTCAATTTAGACGTTTCGTGTCGCACCGCTGCAGTGCCGAAGCGGTGCGTTTGTTTTTGTTTTGTCATCTATTTTCATACAAAGCGCACGGTGCGGCAACGGTGCGGCGTCGTTCAATCGGTTGCGTGCGCCGCACGACAAACGCATCGCTTCGGCACTGTAGAGCGGTCCGACACGAAACGTCTAACTTGAAAGAGCCCTTATACTAATCCGTTCGTCGCAAAAGTGCTTCCCATTCAACGAATATTAGTTGACTTTTCCATTGGGATTAACACATCTGTCTCAATTTAGCAGAGTCCCTGTGTGCTTGCTCTGTTTTGTATCAACCGAACAATGTCGTTGTCCTTACTGTACTTTTTTATTTAAATTAAATTTTGTACAGAGTATGATTTGTATCAACGAAATAAATTCCTTTCGAGATGTAAAAAACACGCGATACTTTTATCATGATTTTTAAGTAAACAGAAAATTATTTTTATTTAAATTATTAATATTTCTGAGTCATAGTGGCACGTGAAATCCCCGATGCAAATGCCCTACATTTACTCTTACTTTATTTTTGTTATTTACTATGATGTATATTAACTAAAGTGAATATAAATATTGAGTTCTTATTCAATAAAAACACAAGTTGAGATGCATTTTAAGCACATCCAATACATACATGAGGGAGAAAGTTTCAAAAGCCCGGGGCTGCATATGTTCAAAAGCACGGTTCTATAAGCTTTCATATTTCAGAATCAATGAGCGTCCGTATTAATTTTACAGTTGAGCCCACAATCTGCATTATGCGCTCCAAAGAATCCAATAAGTACTTAGTAAGGTATATATACTACTGTATTCTATCAAAGTAAAGTGACAACAAGCTAGGTTACCTGTTGTGGCAAGGGCGACCATTATAGCGTCATATTTTTCAATACAAAGAATATTTTTTTGCCTGACACGGTCCTAGCACGGTCATAGTATGAAGCGGGGTATTGGGCAGAAAGCTGTAGAGATCATTTACTTACTATTTCATGTTTAATTGATAAACTCTGTCAATAAAGTTAGTTTAGTAAATAACTGTATAAAAAATAGGTATCAATGAAAGTAAAGTTAACAATGAAACGGATAACTGATACCGCGTGTCTACAGTTTGTAAACAAGCAATTATTACTCCAAGTAAGAGCATCGTCGATACCTGAACTTGTTGCTTCCAGTAGCCCGCCCTATCACCAAACATTTAACAAGCGTATTCGTACCGAATCAGCCACAGAGGAACTATCGGTTAGTATGAAATTTCAATATTTAATGCTACTGTTGATTTCTCTGTGACAAATACGCTTGTTAAAAAGTTTGGTGATAGGGCTACAGTTAGATTCTATTTGTGTTTATTTCCCGTATCCGATATCGTTGGCTGAGGTTTCCGTTCAGTATCGTCTCGAGTGCCAGTTGCGTCATTGCACTGATCTAGACTTTATCTTCGATGATGTTTTGCTGCATTCATAGAACCTTTGATTGAATTCTTTAGCTACTTTAAGTACACAATAGTCGATAAGTGTTTTTTACCTCTTTCAGCAAACATAATTATTTCTTCGAGTGTATAACCTTATCGTGATTATCTTCAAACATTATTAAATCAGCAGGAAGGTCACGTTGCGTATTGTCAACAGAAAATTCGTTACGTTACATTGCTTTATTGAGTCGTTCGTCAAATGACCCAATACAAACTTGTTCACTTCGGATGAATTGGCGAAAAGGTATTCGTATTTATTGAATAATACTTTGTTAATACCTTAAAGATATTAAAACATGTTATTATAACATAAACATGCAGATACGTAAAAAATCAGAAACCAAACACCAAAGCAAGCTAGCTTACAAGGAAGTAACTAAACAAACTTATAGTGAAGAACCTCCACTTTAAGTTGGCTACCTCTACTGTAGGTAGAGATTTCTCTAGAAAGTTTAGCACAACCCGTGTCGTCTCAGGTGATAGCATGCCGATGCGAGGCGTAATAAACGACCTTGCAAAGATTACTTGCGTATTTTTTACGACCTATGGACTCGCACTTCATATGCTGAAACTTTGTGGGACCAGAAAATAAATCTACTTTCGAAGAGTTTTGTTATTACTTGCCATGTTATTTTAGTCCACACCCTTAGTAAATAGGGACGCTTTATAAACATCAACAAATTATACAAATATATTTAGTAATAAATCCGCTTGATTTCTAAACAAAGGTTTTAATTAACTTGACTTTAGTTTAGAACTTTAGTACATATTACTATACCACAAACCAAAGAGTCAACGAACAGAAAACCAAAGTTCAAAGATACGACACGTGTTTCGCCTCTACACGAGGCATCATCAGGAGGTGTGGACTCGCCGAAGTTCGAAACGAGAGTGAATAAACAACGTTGCCCGGCCCGTATTTATACCCGTTATGGTGATGAGTCGCCTGTCGTACGACCCGACGTCACAAAAATCCTCAACAAAGGAGACCTTGGAATAGTCGTATTTAAATCATTCAACAGCGTAATATTTGTTGTATTGTGTTTTAAAATTTCTAAGCACTCCAAAATATTTAACCTAAAACCTTTTTCACATGCATGTAATATATTAAAAGTATTGTTATCGTTTAAAGAATGACCAGTGTCTATTAAGTGCTTTGCAAAATGTGATTTTTCTGGACAGTTATTTCTATACGCTGAAACATGCTCTTTGTATCTTGTCTGAAAACTACGACCCGTTTGACCTACATAAACAGCATTACAATCATCACAAGTTAATTTATAGACACCAGATTTTTATGATTCTCTAATTTATCTTTCCCGTTACAAATTGAACGCAATGTATTGTTTGTTTTAAAAGCTACCCTCACCTTATTTTTAAATAATATTTTTGAAATCTTTTCAGTAATTGTTCCCATATAAGTAAGACTACCTAAATATTTCTCAGACCTATCCGGTGGCAATGCATACAATAATGAACGAACAATGTTTCGACGTTTATTTTTGATCAAATTATCAACCATGTTTTTATTGTACCCGTTATTTTGTGCTGTGTAATAAATTATGTTGAGCTCTTCTTTGAAATCTGCTTCTGATAATGGCAACGACATTAACCTGTGAACAAAACTTCGATAAGCCGCTAATTTGTGTTGTACTGGATGACAAGATGAAGCTGGAATTGTAACATCAGTGTAAGTAGGTTTTCTATAAATTTTAAATTCATGTTTCCTATTGACCCTAGTTATAGTTAAATCCAAAAAGTTGAGAGAATTCTCCGATTCCAACTCTAGTTTGAACCTAATTTTTGGATGAATGTTATTGATTTTTGTCAAAAGAACATCAATTTGACGAAGAGTACCTGTCCAACATACTAATATATCATCTACATATCTATAATAGTAAAGAATATTTGCCTGATTTACTAAGTATTTATTTTCGAAATGATCCATGAAAATATCTGCCATTAACGGACTAAGAGGCGAACCCATAGCTAACCCTTCTTTTTGCTTAAAATAATTATTGTTAAAGCGAAAATAATTTTGTTCCATGCATACTTTTGTTAGATCAAGCAATTCCTCTACCTCTTCAGGAAGTAAATGTTTCTTCTCAAAGAGTTCCTTGAGAATGTCTAAACATTCCTCATATGGAACATTTGTGAATAGACTCTCAACATCCAAAGACAACAACCTACATCCTGGCGGCAGATCTAAACCCTTGATTTTATTTACTAAATCTAAACTATTTTTCAAACTGTATTTTGGATTGAAACCTGATTTTGACTTAAGAACATTATTGAGATATTTCGACAAGTTGTATGCAGGAGCACCAATATATGAAACAACAGGACGAATAGGAGTATTATCTTTATGAATTTTAGGTAGACCATAAAGCATAGGTGCTCTTGGATTCATTGGAATGAGGTATTTTAACGAGTCTGGAGAAAGAAATTTAATATTATTAACTTCATTTTTTAGTTGTGTAATGAAGCCTTTAGTTGGATCAGACTGTAATTGTTCAAAATCATTACCCTGAATAACTTCCTCTACTTTGTGTGTATAATCAATTTTATTTAGTATGACTACAGTGTTGCCTTTGTCCGCTTTTGAAACAATCAAATTATTTTGATCTAATTTACTATTAAGAGATTTTAGAATCTGAAATTCCGAACTGACTGGATTAGATGAATTCAGAGACTGTTTTATTACATTTGCGACCTGATGCGCAACTGAATCATCTTTTTTACTCCTGAAAATAGCTATTTCTGTATCTACTGCTAATGTTTCTAACGAATTTTTACACAATTTTGGTTGTATGTTATATTTTAATCCTTTTTCAAGTAAAGAATTCTCATTTCCTGAAAAAGTTACATTACTTAGATTCTTAACTCGTTGATGAAAAACATGTGAACAAGGAATAAGATCATCCCCTTGAACTCTATTGCTTTGACATAACCTATCAAGTTTTCTTGATTGTGACAAATATTTAGAATGTGCTGCCTCAGAAGCAAACTCCCTTGCTTTATTATCTAACAAATCGAACTCTATATTATGTAATGAAAAAACTAACTCTGTATGTAAGATTTTTAAGTGAGATTTAATATTATCCCTAACTGAGAACCAATGGCGAATTTCTTCATTTAACCAAATTAATTTTGCTTTATGTAATGCTATAGACGAGGATTTGTTTTGTGTTCTGGAATGAATATTGATGTAAGATGGTATTACATTAAGTTGTTTACAACGTTGATTAAACCAAACATTTTGTGCGGCAATGCGATGTGATTTGGTGAGTTTGATGTAGAGTTTTGCCTGTTGAGCTATACTAGCTGATTTAAGATAATTGATTGATTCAGGCGTTACTTTGCGGAAATCCATAAATATCAACAAATTATACAAATATATTTAGTAATAAATCCGCTTGATTTCTAAACAAAGGTTTTAATTAACTTGACTTTAGTTTAGAACTTTAGTACATATTACTATACCACAAACCAAAGAGTCAACGAACAGAAAACCAAAGTTCAAAGATACGACACGTGTTTCGCCTCTACACGAGGCATCATCAGGAGGTGTGGACTCGCCGAAGTTCGAAACGAGAGTGAATAAACAACGTTGCCCGGCCCGTATTTATACCCGTTATGGTGATGAGTCGCCTGTCGTACGACCCGACGTCACAAAAATCCTCAACAAAGGAGACCTTGGAATAGTCGTATTTAAATCATTCAACAGCGTAATATTTGTTGTATTGTGTTTTAAAATTTCTAAGCACTCCAAAATATTTAACCTAAAACCTTTTTCACATGCATGTAATATATTAAAAGTATTGTTATCGTTTAAAGAATGACCAGTGTCTATTAAGTGCTTTGCAAAATGTGATTTTTCTGGACAGTTATTTCTATACGCTGAAACATGCTCTTTGTATCTTGTCTGAAAACTACGACCCGTTTGACCTACATAAACAGCATTACAATCATCACAAGTTAATTTATAGACACCAGATTTTTTATGATTCTCTAATTTATCTTTCCCGTTACAAATTGAACGCAATGTATTGTTTGTTTTAAAAGCTACCCTCACCTTATTTTTAAATAATATTTTTGAAATCTTTTCAGTAATTGTTCCCATATAAGTAAGACTACCTAAATATTTCTCAGACCTATCCGGTGGCAATGCATACAATAATGAACGAACAATGTTTCGACGTTTATTTTTGATCAAATTATCAACCATGTTTTTATTGTACCCGTTATTTTGTGCTGTGTAATAAATTATGTTGAGCTCTTCTTTGAAATCTGCTTCTGATAATGGCAACGACATTAACCTGTGAACAAAACTTCGATAAGCCGCTAATTTGTGTTGTACTGGATGACAAGATGAAGCTGGAATTGTAACATCAGTGTAAGTAGGTTTTCTATAAATTTTAAATTCATGTTTCCTATTGACCCTAGTTATAGTTAAATCCAAAAAGTTGAGAGAATTCTCCGATTCCAACTCTAGTTTGAACCTAATTTTTGGATGAATGTTATTGATTTTTGTCAAAAGAACATCAATTTGACGAAGAGTACCTGTCCAACATACTAATATATCATCTACATATCTATAATAGTAAAGAATATTTGCCTGATTTACTAAGTATTTATTTTCGAAATGATCCATGAAAATATCTGCCATTAACGGACTAAGAGGCGAACCCATAGCTAACCCTTCTTTTTGCTTAAAATAATTATTGTTAAAGCGAAAATAATTTTGTTCCATGCATACTTTTGTTAGATCAAGCAATTCCTCTACCTCTTCAGGAAGTAAATGTTTCTTCTCAAAGAGTTCCTTGAGAATGTCTAAACATTCCTCATATGGAACATTTGTGAATAGACTCTCAACATCCAAAGACAACAACCTACATCCTGGCGGCAGATCTAAACCCTTGATTTTATTTACTAAATCTAAACTATTTTTCAAACTGTATTTTGGATTGAAACCTGATTTTGACTTAAGAACATTATTGAGATATTTCGACAAGTTGTATGCAGGAGCACCAATATATGAAACAACAGGACGAATAGGAGTATTATCTTTATGAATTTTAGGTAGACCATAAAGCATAGGTGCTCTTGGATTCATTGGAATGAGGTATTTTAACGAGTCTGGAGAAAGAAATTTAATATTATTAACTTCATTTTTTAGTTGTGTAATGAAGCCTTTAGTTGGATCAGACTGTAATTGTTCAAAATCATTACCCTGAATAACTTCCTCTACTTTGTGTGTATAATCAATTTTATTTAGTATGACTACAGTGTTGCCTTTGTCCGCTTTTGAAACAATCAAATTATTTTGATCTAATTTACTATTAAGAGATTTTAGAATCTGAAATTCCGAACTGACTGGATTAGATGAATTCAGAGACTGTTTTATTACATTTGCGACCTGATGCGCAACTGAATCATCTTTTTTACTCCTGAAAATAGCTATTTCTGTATCTACTGCTAATGTTTCTAACGAATTTTTACACAATTTTGGTTGTATGTTATATTTTAATCCTTTTTCAAGTAAAGAATTCTCATTTCCTGAAAAAGTTACATTACTTAGATTCTTAACTCGTTGATGAAAAACATGTTGATCTAACAAAAGTATGCATGGAACAAAATTATTTTCGCTTTAACAATAATTATTTTAAGCAAAAAGAAGGGTTAGCTATGGGTTCGCCTCTTAGTCCGTTAATGGCAGATATTTTCATGGATCATTTCGAAAATAAATACTTAGTAAATCAGGCAAATATTCTTTACTATTATAGATATGTAGATGATATATTAGTATGTTGGACAGGTACTCTTCGTCAAATTGATGTTCTTTTGACAAAAATCAATAACATTCATCCAAAAATTAGGTTCAAACTAGAGTTGGAATCGGAGAATTCTCTCAACTTTTTGGATTTAACTATAACTAGGGTCAATAGGAAACATGAATTTAAAATTTATAGAAAACCTACTTACACTGATGTTACAATTCCAGCTTCATCTTGTCATCCAGTACAACACAAATTAGCGGCTTATCGAAGTTTTGTTCACAGGTTAATGTCGTTGCCATTATCAGAAGCAGATTTCAAAGAAGAGCTCAACATAATTTATTACACAGCACAAAATAACGGGTACAATAAAAACATGGTTGATAATTTGATCAAAAATAAACGTCGAAACATTGTTGGTTCATTATTGTATGCATTGCCACCGGATAGGTCTGAGAAATATTTAGGTAGTCTTACTTATATGGGAACAATTACTGAAAAGATTTCAAAAATATTATTTAAAAATAAGGTGAGGGTAGCTTTTAAAACAAACAATACATTGCGTTCAATTTGTAACGGGAAAGATAAATTAGAGAATCATAAAAAATCTGGTGTCTATAAATTAACTTGTGATGATTGTAATGCTGTTTATGTAGGTCAAACGGGTCGTAGTTTTCAGACAAGATACAAAGAGCATGTTTCAGCGTATAGAAATAACTGTCCAGAAAAATCACATTTTGCAAAGCACTTAATAGACACTGGTCATTCTTTAAACGATAACAATACTTTTAATATATTACATGCATGTGAAAAAGGTTTTAGGTTAAATATTTTGGAGTGCTTAGAAATTTTAAAACACAATACAACAAATATTACGCTGTTGAATGATTTAAATACGACTATTCCAAGGTCTCCTTTGTTGAGGATTTTTGTGACGTCGGGTCGTACGACAGGCGACTCATCACCATAACGGGTATAAATACGGGCCGGGCAACGTTGTTTATTCACTCTCGTTTCGAACTTCGGCGAGTCCACACCTCCTGATGATGCCTCGTGTAGAGGCGAAACACGTGTCGTATCTTTGAACTTTGGTTTTCTGTTCGTTGACTCTTTGGTTTGTGGTATAGTAATATGTACTAAAGTTCTAAACTAAAGTCAAGTTAATTAAAACCTTTGTTTAGAAATCAAGCGGATTTATTACTAAATATATTTGTATAATTTGTTGATATTTATGGATTTCCGCAAAGTAACGCCTGAATCAATCAATTAGCTTTATAAACACCTAAGCGTAGGTCACATGCCTTGTCTTAACCATGGTAGAGAATGCTTTAGCGTTATTTATATTTATATTTTGTTCAATAAAGTATTAAAACAAACAATCAACCATGTAGACGGGAATATTATTTTTAAAATTCATACAAATTTTTGCGTTTTACTTTTCCCTTTGTGATTGCTTGTATGAAATATTTAGTAGGGGGACTGGTAGGACTGGTAGACTTAATATAACAAATATACATTTCAAAAATTTTAGACCAGATCTCGTTTTAGAAAATTATAATTTTAATCTCTACAGACTTTGAAATTTCGAATGAAAGACAGTTCCGGACGGAAAAATAAATTAATTCGAGATGTGACGCCTTCGTTTCAATTACTTGGTTCACGAGCGTAAAACCCGCTATCCCACAACAACCGCACTTTTCTCAACCTAACCATATCTCACTCTCTTCAAAGTGTTGCGGTGGAAGTATCGTAGAGAGAATTTGCAATTTTAATTATGAAAGCACGCCTGTACGACCCTTTTTTGCACACTTACGTGTGTATTTTAGCCAACGCTTGTGCTTTTACTTTTAGTTGTGTTGTGTTAATATAGGTACAGTCAGCTGCCTAGACATGTATACACTTCCAAGCTTTTACATGTATATTATCTAATATTGCATAGACATTCTTCATCTGACAAGTAAATTAGTTTGAAAATACTTTCGTGCACTTTTTTTTGCAAAATTAAGAGTAATATAAATGTGAAAGCTTGGGAGTGTATACATGCGTCTGTGCAGCTGACTGTACAAACCTCAGTACTTGTACTTAGTTAAAAATACATATTATATGCACGCTACAAATCGTAAGTTCTTGTAGACGTTAAAAGTTTTGTAACGTCCTACTTCCTGTGATGCTCCCGACTTCGTATTAAATTAAGAAGGCGTAATACACGCCACTGATTCTATTCATGTGTTTCCATATGGTTTGCTTTAAGAAAACACAGGTAAGTATTTTGTCAATCATTACGGTGCGGAGTGCGCGGCCCGCCGCGAGCGTGAGGCAGCTTTCTGCGGCAGTATAGCGCGGACGCTACGCCGACTAGCCGCGTAGCTTCGAAGCAGGCGTAGCCGTAGCACTCGCTACGACGCGCGAGCGCATCTACGCTATTTTTTCGAGTAGTGATGTACAAAGATCATGAGAAAAATAGCTTGTAAGAAGATCTTTTTTAAAACTTTTGCAATTTGTTTTAAACTTTGAAACTTATGTTCTTCATACATATGTTTTATATTTCGGAATTTTAAAAGTAAAGAACTCAGGCAAAGCTGTTATAAGTGCTTACTTAATACAACTGTCCTTACTTAATTGTGCCTGAATAAAACTAATATTATTTTATTTATATGATAATGTTTTTCTTTTGAGTTACACTTCGTCACTCATTTAAATTGTATATTTTGTTAATATGCACGTATATACGTGTAACCTGAGAAATATCGTTCCAAATACAGCGCATTATTGATGTACTTGGTAAGACGCACGCACATATTTCATACAATTTATTGTTAGTCTTGCAACCTCTTGCACTGTAAGGCACTAAATCATTCCACGTGAGCCACCACTCGCATTGAGGTTGTAGCCTGCCGCAGAATAATTGAGATTTATTAACAAGGCCGAGAGAATTCGTTACACTCTAGCTAACGTGACGCGAATAGGTAAAATTCCTGAATGAATTTTTACTACGCTGATTTTGAATAGTTTTTGCAACTAATATTCTAGGTTTTATTTATTTTGAGAGTAGAAGTTTAGGTACTCGTGCCTAGACGTTATTAAGGTTTATACCTAATTGATTTATGTAAAAAAAATATCTGTCCTGCAATTTTAATTGTCATACCCGAAAAAATACATTTTTATATAACGTTATGATTGTTTAATACTCAGGCTACGTTTCGACATCGTTTCGTATCGTAATCACACTATTAAAACATTTAATGTTCCTAAAAACACTAAACATAAGTTTGTCTTCATCTCCTTTATTTCACGTTAGAACAAAACAAAACTAAAGAAGGCTGTAAATAAGTTTGCAAAACATTTTTAATTCTGTTGAATTGATAAATGTGTAATCAAGAGCCACATGCACTGCAAGAACTCTTCTTCGGTCTATGTTACTGCTCTTTTAGATACATTTAAAAATAAATGTTTCCCATATCAAGCTTCTGGTTGCACAATTATTTCGTTTTTTTCACGATGGCATTATCTCAAAATATTACAAAGTTTCTCGTCACTAAACTTTTTAAGTTATAAATTTTGTTAATGTAACATACCGTTAGTTTAGTAATTTGAGTAATTTGAACTTAAAGTATGTGTGAATGAAGTAATAAGACAATCATGAAGTACATTACTTAATTTTTTTCATAATATGTCAATGTACTATACATTTCCAATATAAACAATTGAACAAATTCAGTACCAGAAAAACAGAATTTAATGATTCTGATGATATTGAAATACTTACTTTATACTTTTTCATGGTGTTTTTCATGTTTTTTAATATATATTTTTTACAAAACATGATGCTTATCTAGATTTTTATACCTAATATATTATATTCCAGTACGCAGCAGGTTATTTAACATTTAACAGACGCATCTATCTACATATGTTTTGTATTATATTATAGGTATACATTTTCAAGTAGCATAATATTAAAAATATTTAAGGCAAAAATAAAAATAGAAGCAGCCGTGGTTGAGAGCAGTGTTATATCCACAATTTGAGTTGTATTACTTTTTCATAATTACCATCCATTCCATTTTTGGGTCAGCCCGGGGTACCCTTGTTTTTGTTACACGAATTTCCAGCTATTAATCTCTGGAGAATTGTTAAAAGGCGAAAATTACTAAGGTACGAGTACCTTTTAGTTGTTAGTGCATCTTAAATATTGTAAACTTTGAAAGATCGATAGCATTGTGTTGTCAATAATACAGATGTATTAATTATAATTAATAATAAAACAGAAATACTTTTCAAGCACATTCAAGCGGAGGAAATAAAGCAATAAAATTCCATAAACAAAATATACCCGTTTTTTTGAGTGGTATAATTCCAATACGCGCCGCGGTTGCTAAGCTCTTCATCCCCTGATATTATCCGCCAGTTGGGTTTAATCTTACACAATCGCGAGTACCTGAAATAAGGAATATTTGTATCCAGACACAAAGCTGTTTGAGTGGAATGCGTAATAATGAAATTGTTTTCTGACTATAAGGGACCGATAGAACGATTCCAAAGTGTTCAAGCAAAGTTATATTATTTATTGATTTATTAAAGACATAAAGTTAGATTTCTTTATAATTGGAGTGCCACCACGTCTTCTTTTGCTTTTTTTATTATATGAAATATTTTTTAACCCTTTAACAAACACATACGGTGCAAAGAAAAACGAGGCCTAAAATAACGCCTTAATATGAATGAGCTCCATGCGTGTTGAGAGGTCATAACTGAAGTAATCAAGGAATTCCATTTATATGAAATAAAACTGACACGAAAGCATAAAAAATGCATAAACGAGAACATGAGAACCTAATAATTTAGTTAAGTCCTTAAATTATTAAGTTACAAAATTGAGGTTAACAAGTTACGTAAGTACCTCCTATTTTATTAATTTCATGTAACAAGGAAACAACAAAACATTTTGATCTAAATTTTATTTATCGCGTAAAACCAATTGTAGGTGAGTACATAAAAAATAATTTATTGTACCTATTATTTATTTTTCGTATGAAAAATTAATTAAAATATTCAAGAAAATAAAAATAATATAAGACTAGTATAGATAAGGTCGCCTATGTACAGACAGCGTCAGAGATAAGTATCCTCCTTCCACAAGACACCCATCTATAAATCCTTTCAAAAAATTGTAATATATAAAATTATTTTTAGACTTACATACGGTTATACAAATATAATCTATTTTTTAAATGCAACTTTTCCATTCGCTGTTAGGGGATCTATGACGCTGTCTGTACATGTAGTAAATGCCTCTTATATTAGCATTAATAACAAAATAATGATGTTATTTCGTGTAGGCACACTATATAATCATAGATACAATCATGTACGCTAGAACTCGAATCTTGCGCATAAGTGTGTGATCAAAACAAACGTGTCCTAGAGCGCAAAGCCTAATCGTGATTTAGAGACATGTGCCATCCACCAATCCGCTTTGGGTCCACGTGAGAAGTGAAGTATGTAGCGTGCGGCATGGCGGGGCCAACCAGACACCTCTCCACGTATCACCGGGAGACAGAACCCACGGCCAGCTCGGTAAGTCATTACAGCAATCATCACTCAAATCGTCCTACTAATATTATAAACGCAAAATTTTGTAAATATGGATGGATGGATGTTTGTTACTCTTTCACGTAAAAACTACTGAATGGATTTTAATGAATCTTTACAATAATATAGCTTATACATCAGAATAACACATAGGCTACAATTAATAAAGATACCTGCGCAAACGAAGTCGCGGGCACCAGCTAGTATAGAATATAAATAACTTAGTAATTAGTCGCGACGGTAGTTCCAATATAACCAGTCAACAGCTATATAGTCGCATACTTCTGATCGTGTCAGTGCTTACTGTACGGTGCTTAACCGTTTACCTACAATAAGTAAATAATTTGACCTAGTTGATAAGCTTATGAAATCATTCAAGTCATTAATTACTTACCAACAACTGGTCCTATTTTTTCGACTTTAGTAGGACCTAAACGCATAACTTTTAATT
Source organism: Lobophora halterata (assembly GCA_932526365.1). Taxonomy (NCBI): domain Eukaryota; kingdom Metazoa; phylum Arthropoda; class Insecta; order Lepidoptera; family Geometridae; genus Lobophora; species Lobophora halterata. The sequence goes on from OW052002.1 coordinate 7,392,564, forward strand.
TAAGCTAAGCTGTGCATAGAATGCATGGATTTAAGAAATTATCTCTGTTGTTCAAATTAGTTTAGTAGGTATGACGTGGCGGTTTCATAACTGAAAATCCTTGCTGCTTTGAGACAGATTAGATATAAACTTCGCCTTGTGCTCTAACGTCATGAATTCTGTACTGTTATGAAACCTAGTTAGTACCCGCAGCATCGCCTGTATGGTACCCACAGGGTACCCACTGGGTACCATACAGTAGGTTAGGTAGATAATAATAATAATAATGTTTGGATATTTCACACAACGCCATCTAGTCCCAAACTAGGCAAGCTTGTATTATGGGAACCAGATAACTGATACAATACTTATATAAATTTTTTTGTAAATACATACATAGAATACATAGAAAACACCCAGACTCAGGACAAACACCGATGTTCATCACACAAGTACTTGTCTTGAAGCGGGAATCGACCCCGCGACACCGGCGTGGCATTCCAGATAGGTGAAGTCTTTGCTCTGAAGGTAAACTTAAATTTCCTATGATATAAACTGAAATAAATGTATTACATATCAATATAAATCGATGGACGATATCCGTACATCGATGTCAATATATACTTAGGTATAAAAGGTTTGGTTCTGACTGACTGACTGACAGACAACCGCACACGCTAACTAAACCAATGAACGTAGAACGTAGATTTGAAATTTAGAGCGCATGTTCGCGAGAAGTTTAGGCGCTTAGAATGGAATTTCGTTAATTCGTAACACAAACGAAGTTGTGGGTGTCAGCTAGTCTTGTCAAAATTATTGAAAGTACCTTCAGAACTTTAAAGGATTTTATCTTTTAATTTATTCGGTTAGTAAATATCCCATTTCTATTCCACTATGCAATGCTCGTTAGATATGCTAGCGGGTGAGTAGAATTTTAATTAAGTTGGCTGACCATTGGAAGTACGTAGCTTGAAATTACTTCATATGGCTTTAGTTTGCGTAGGTGAAATTAGTTTCATATGTTCACTTCTAAATCATAGGCAAATAATGGTGTCAATTTTGATCTCGCCAAAACTTAACTAATTAGACATCGCTAAAAAAATCTGTTCCTTTTATAACGATCTAAATAAAAAGAATAGCATAGAAAAGGATAGCATAGCATAGATAAGGATAGCATAATTTTGCTGACAATTAGTTAAGTTTAGTTTTGGAGACATCTGAATTGACACCAATAAGTATATTTTTTAAGATAGGTACTTGAGATATCGATATAGAGATATCTTGATATAACTTATTATACAACTATTTTTTTAAACTTAAAAGATATTTACTTATTATAGTTGAGTATTGGAGTTTTAGAGACAAAGAAACTAGACCCTCAAGTAATATAAATTGTAATGTTATTTCAATGTATTCAAGAGTGCTTACAAATGACAGTGAGTTATACCACTTGAGCTCACAAACATTCAGACTGAATTTCAATGCAGACAAGCTTTTCACATGTGGTTTTACCCTTCAGGCCATCCATCAATCATGCGTACATACCACGATTATTATTTGAATGTGAATCCGTATGTTAAAATGAATTAATTAGTGTGCTGCGGGAATGTGGAACGTATGAATTTCGGAACAATCAAAATACCTCGCTCACCCTATAACAACATTTAGCAAGCGTGGTGCAGGATGACCTCCAGCTAGATGGAATAGATGAGAAGTGTCGACGATCGGAATCGGAATCGCAACCTAATGACTAGATCACACGTACCGAGTGCTCGGCCGAGACAGTGCTCTCGACCGAGTACCTACATATTACGTATTAATAAAGCGCCGAGTGCTCGGCTGAGCGAGTTATGTAAGCTTTCACTGTCTCGGCCGAGTAACATTTTACTGTCTCGCCCGTTTGCTCGGTACGTGTGATCTCGGTATAAGGGTACGTTTAGTGAGGGAAAATGTCCAGCAGTGGTATATTACCTCTAATCCAAATATGCAATGTCGTTGAGGAATAATGGTAGAGTCAATTAGTTATGAGACTAGTTCTCTCCGTAACTGAGTGAATAATGTGACTTAGTTGAAACAGTTAAAGAAAAACAACAGTACATACACTTACAATAAAATTGCCCTTTATCATTATCATGCTTGTGAGCCGTCATTGTATATCTCACTCAGTCGACCGAACGGGAGCAAAGCCGCAAATGCTCACTCTATTTGTTCACGTTCTCGAGTATGCTACCCTACTACAAAACTAATCATAGGATGGTAGTCGCTATCATAAGTAACATATTATAAGTAGGTAAGATGGTCAAGCTGGTAGATGTGGTGAGCACTCTGGGTATAAGCATATAGTTCGTTAAACAAAACGAAAATCGCAAATTTCATGGTCATACATAGGTCAATCAAAATCAAAAATCAAAAATCTTTTATTCATAATCAACATGTTGTTTTTTACAAGGTTTGGAGACTCTTCTGGTAAGTTTGATAAACCTGTGTTAGAAGAGCCCCCTCTTATTCTCTATGGTCATCTTAGATAAGTACATCAATGTTGTTAGTTTAGGTACTAAAAAACATAGGTACATTATTAATGTAGCTTAGTCAACGAGCATTAAACAACGTATCAAAGTACCTATACACGCTGTTAAATGAGCGATCATAGATAACTTTCACGCGATCATGATTTTATAACTGTCACGGATAACGTGTATTGTACGGTTTTCACTTAGCCCACAGACGAATAACCTTTTTGACCCTTCTCAATCCAAACATTAATCATTGTTTATTACATTTGCTTATATGTAATCGTCTTAAATTGTAATACTTAAAGCCAAAATAAAAAAGCTACGGTACAAATAAATCTTTATTATTATGAGATCTGTTATGTATGTAGTTAAAAAATATAATATAAAAAATATGTGCCAAAACGGCTATGCAGCAAGCCACGCCTCCCAAGGGTACAACACTAATTTATGAACTGTTTGAGTTGTAGGTAAGAAATAAAGAACACCCATTTATGTGTCTCTATTATTATTAACTCTGAATAGCTCGCCACGGTAATGATAGCCATATATTTACCTTAAGACCCCATAAAAACGGTAGATCTCTGCGTCGACATTGCACTGACTGAGTCGTTTGTTACAAAAACGTATTTCCTGTCGAGAGCACAGTCCATTCGATTGGGTATCGTAATAAATTGACTGATCATTTGTGTGTTCTTACTTGGGTTCATGCGAACGCTCTGAACGTACTCGTAGTTACGGAATAGGTTTTATAGTTGATACTTAGTGATACTAAGAGGTCGTGTCAAATACACATACTCGTAATATTATGATAGGTATTTAGGTTGTATGTAGTTCATCTATTTCGTTCGGGCAAATAATCCATTACAAAATGACGAATTTCTCTATCCAACTTAGTATCTTGGTCTTTATATCATCCACCATTGAATATATTCACGGTTATTTAATTATATTGAAATTGAAATAAATTTAAATCGCGCATTAGCCAAATAGCCAAGTTAATCAATAAAATTATACGCTAGAGTTATTTGTGATATGCCTCTTTCAAAAGCAAATATGGACAAATGGGCAAATATAAATTATGTTGAATCTGCTCGATAAGGCATAGTAACTAATATCACTGCATGACCACATGAACATGTTATTACCATTTCAAATAACAATTTATTTCTTTAATTACTTATTAATCTCTATTTTGCGGAACGGCACACGGCACGGGTGAAACAAGTCGTGCACATTGTTGCTTAAAACGCGCTCCTGCAGAAAATGCAATGAGGCAGATGAAACGCCTCTTCATTTTCTGGAGGAATGTGCCAGTAATGATACGACCGCTAATGCATAAGCACAGTATTTATCTGGGAAAACACATAATAAGCATTGATGAGTTAGCTGAGCTTTCTCACAAAAAACTCCTGCAGTTCATCATAGCGGCAGGGTTTAGTGAGGAACTCTTATCGCATAGGTCCAAGAGGCGAAAATGTCGCAGTGTCACCAACCAAAGCCGCAAATCAATAATTAAAAAAAACACTAATAGTGTCACTATAAAATAGGTATATTTTGTGTCGAAATACATATTTTCATAAAATTCGGAAATGAATCGATGTTGTTCATATAATGTCACAAGCAAAGCAATTAGTAGCGTTCTGTCGTAATGTCGACGGTCAATACGATATATATTGCCATTTCTGAGCTCGATTTCTTCGACAGCGATGTGCGCTTGATTGAACGGACTTATTTTCGGCGCCTAATAACCAACTGTGGTCTATAGATTTATCTACATACTCTACCAAACTATACGAGGAAAATATAATCAGAGCTGTTCCCATTATTTCTTGTTACACACACGCTCCAGACCAGGCAAGCTATTCCATAGCATAAAATATGTTGGAGCTAGTTTTGTTACCCTTAGATTTTGATTTTATTTTGGTTCCATTTATAAATTAATGTAGTACTAATGTAAAAAATGTTGGATACACGCGTTACACACGTTGATGACGACAATAATGATGATAGATAGCAAACGAAAATAAAATGCAAGTCGCAATTCGATATGTGTAACTAGCGAGCAAGTTATCTAATTTTCCAAACATGATATAACACTTTGGTGTCAGATATAAGCTCACTCATCAAAGCGTCAGATATTGGATTTCATATTTTATGATTATGATAATTGATAGCATTGTCCGTTCATAACAGACTCACGGTTACCAAAACGAGCCATCGCACCTGTAAAATCAGTTATTTGTGTAGTAATTGTAGCCAATGGGGAGCGTAAAACTCAACGAATCGTTAAAATAATTAGGTAGGTCAACTGTTAAAAATTATTAATTGTACGAAACAGAGTTTAACCTACCTGTTAATTACTTTGGCAGTTATTTGAATGGTTGGTTTTCATAATGATGAAGGATATGAAATTTTTTATGATGTTTTGGGAAATTATAGAATTTGTATGCAGCTCGCTTTCATTGTTTTTTACATTAGCCATTACCAGTACCTACCAGTAAATACTTTAAACATGGTAGTTAAACCGAGCCTGGCAATTACTTTTTTTCTCCCTCATCAATGGCGCTAGGACCTAGTTCATTGTACTTTCGTAATTTTATAGTATTGTACCTCGAAGCAAAACTATAATAAACTCGTATTATTACCTTCTGTCACCCTGATCTTTCTCTCTGGAGGAAAGATGGGACAAAAAAGTTCTATCTGTCCCCCGTACCGAAAAGCGGGACAGATGGAACTTTTATTAATTCTAAAAGTTCTATCTGTCCCCCCTTCACCACTATTTCTAATCCTACGAATAATGTGATTGTTATATTGATGTTTCTCTGTATCCATTGATGTTTAATCACGCCATAACTATTATATCGGTTTACAGTTTATCATTAACCATAGCCATGGCCTATGTTAGTAATCACATTTTGAATGGCCATTTGGCCATATATCCCGATACGCGCGAAGGCAGCTAGTCTATTATTAGAATAAGGGCGCCTTCAAATTAGAGGATACATACATTTATGTATATAGGATAGGACACGATTTTTTTTTCGGCTCTGACAAATATATAATATAAGTATATCATATAAAATGAAGCACCCGAAGTTTTCTCACACCCGAAACCCGACAAGTGGGAACGGGGGGTAAAAATCAAACAACAAAGGGAGCACGAGTGTGTAGGTATACGAATATGTGTTTAATCGTATTATTATCTTTGCCAACAGCTTCTTACGGAGATCAACGTGCAGCTGGCGTTGTTTCGGGACCTCCTCATCCACATCGGGCAGCCGCACGACTGTCCGGAACTCAGGGAGCGCGTTCGCAGACTGCGACGCGCTTGCGTAGAAGCCACCAAGCAGACCAGCTCATTGGTCCTACCCAACTCCAAAAAGTAAGTTGTAGAGGCCTCCTCTAGACAGCTATATTTTTTTTTTGTGGTCAGAGTGGCTATTGTTTTTTTTGTCATGATAACGTATTGTTAGGTCCCGTGATTAATTTATAAATGATTTTTTTTGTACCATTTACTTACGATAGGAGGCGCTTCTCAATATCTCATACAAATTGATATCATACGGTAAAGCTACTACCCAGTATCCCGTATCATACCATGGCCGTACCGTCATACATAATATTACTTATTCTTTGGTACCGTGCTAGGACCGTGTCAAGCAAAAGAATATTCTTTGTATTGAAAAGTATAACACTGCGTCCACAACACCGCTCCGCCACCGACGCGATGGTCGCGTTCTATGCAATTTCATATTTTTCCGCTGCTGACACGCTCTGTGCGAAGAAATCGGGAGAGTCCCCAAAATTTGCACAAATTAAAAAATCACGTGGCTTTAAGGTTGCCATTGTTTTTTGTATAAGTAGGCAGACCATTTTAACATTTGACACAGATAGCTCTGTGCGAAGAAATCGGGAGAGTCCCCAAAATTTGCACAAATTAAAAAATCACGTGGCTTTAAGGTTGCCATTGTTTTTTGTACAAGTAGGCAGACCATTTTAACATTTGACACAGATAGCATCTAACAACTCCCTCCACTTAGCGTGCAGCGTTTTAACATGGCTTCCAGTCAAAAAGTAGTTTACGATGCCCAAACCTACAGTTTGATTAGCTTGATAAGGCAGGCAGGCACCTTAACCGTTTTCCGTGTTCTGCCTGACCCCACCTTGCCTTGTACCTTTTAAATTACGTGACTGTCATAAAATTAGTTCACAGGATTTTATTAGGCCTTTGTGCCAACTAGAAAATATGTTTTAATTATTCATATTTTGTTGAGTTTTCGTTTTAGATGGTTTTTTTGTTATTCATTAGCCCTGTAGGCTCGGTAGACAATAAAGCATTTTTCATATTTTATTCAACCTTTACGTCTCTGCATAAAGGTTAGGTTTTGTTAGACAGAACCTAAGAGAGAGTTATCAAAGAATGGACCATAATAACCTTAAAGCCCTGGAATTATAAATATAAATAAGACGGGACAGCAGTAACAGCGATCCAACAATGGCAACTTTCGGCTGCGGCCTATTGAACCTCTTGGGGGGTTAGATCGCTCTGGGGTTAGATTAATGCCCGGTCACTTTTAGATAAATAGTCCCTTGTTTAGAAAGTAACATTATCTCGCAAATTAAGTGGTTGAATCTCTTAAAGTTTAGAGATTTTGTACAATGAAAACTTTGCAAAAGTTGCTCACCCAAGTTCATCCTCGACACGGTTTTAACGCGAGCAAGGGCGCACTTTATCCATTCTGTGATATGGGTATAAAGTGAAAGAGCAGCTCATTTTATAATCCACTCAAACATTTATGAAGAGCGAATATTTCATTTTTAATCCATGCAGTTAACAGAATACTCTGCAAGGTAACCAATTTGACGTTGGATCAAATATTAATTAAAATGTGTGAAATTGCGGCGTTAGACTCGACTAGACAAAAACCGAATAAGGCCCAATTTATTTGCGTTTCAAAGGCTCACCGGTCGTCCTCAGTGAAGTAGATTTGAGAGGGAGGAAAAAATAAACAGGAACTTGTAGGCTTCTCTTCTGATGGGAATCCGGAACCAATCAATCTGAGGAGTTCCGTATCGATGTAGTATTGCGTGATTTTATCTGCAGTTCAGACTTATTCTTCATTTGAATGGTAATGGAGTCTCCTAACCTTTATACCCAAGTTTTGCGTCTCTTCCACTTCAACTGATGGAAAAAGAGAATCAAAATTTTACATTACAACGATGAACTGGAGTGAAAGGCCTGTAGGGTGTATGCAGTGCAGGTCACATAGACATTGTACGTAAATTATACAACACTCAGCACATTTGGTCAGTCACTGCAAAGTGCAGGTCTGTGTCAGTTGCGGGTGCCGTTGCTTCGCAGTAACTTACCAAACGTGTTCAGCCTGCAAATAAAGTTCAAAAGTGAAAATGCTGAAGCTGCTTTAATAATTTTCACATCAATATACATATTTAAAAGGCTTGGTCCTGACTGGCTCACTGACTGACAGACAACGCACAGGCCAAACCACTAGACAATTTAAAACCTTGGTATTATGAAATATTGATAATTCGTGCAAACAAAATTGCGGGTGTCAGCTACTCAATTATAAAACCCTTTTTACTTTACTAAAATAAACAGTCATGTGAATTAAATCTAACTACTCGGTGGAAGCTAAAATAAATAAGTCATACTTATAAAGAAAGGGTTCACTACGCCTGAAATGGTATTAAAATGTGGGATCAAATGGAACCGAAACCTCATACTTATCAGGCATCCAGCTCGACCATAAGTCCTTAGGTATATGATTAAACATTGATGGATGGCACTATCTTCGGCTTTAGATCAAATTCCAGTATGTTAAGACATCAATCAATGCAGCGCGATCAATCTGACCACAATCCTTGATCGAACTGTTCAGATACCCTAGATGGGTTGTGAAAAACCTTTATATGTTTAGTGAGTAAGTGCTGTTAAAAAAATGGGTAGTTAATTTTTGTTTTATCTCTGAGAGCCGATGGAAGAAATGGGGAAGGTATTAGTTCAGTTATTTGTATTCCCTTATATATTTCTCTATTATATTTGTAAAATGAATCCTATTTTAGATGGAATGGTATAGGTAGGTATAATTGTTTCGGAAGCAACGGGTAGGTTTATGTCTCTGTTTAAAGAAACAAAGAAAGAAAGAAAAACTATTTATTTGTGATAATAACTTAAGGTACACTGTACACAGGTTGACACACAATAGGTACAATTATGGTAGTAAAAAAAGAGCATTTAAAATAAAAAAGAAAACCTACATTAATTAAAAAATACAATAAAAAATAAAGACTTACGCACTACTTATAAACCTACCTTACCTACCATAAAAATAAGCGTTACATACAACTAAATACTTTAAACAGTCGATAAACGATGTTACAATAGGTGTGTCCCAATGATATATCACAAAGTGCCTGTATATCACAAACAGGCCCCTGCTCAGCATTTTTATTTTTACGTGCGTGATAATTTACAATAACGTGGGTAAAAATGAGTTGTAATAGTTTAGGTAACTCTTTCTTGTTATATTATTGTGGAATCTCGTAAGGATCATAATCTCTCCCTTTATTATGCGACGAAACCACACAAACCGTACTCTTGTGTTTAACTCGACATTATCCCGATTTATGGTAGAATGTAGGTGAAATAAACTGGCAGCTTACGACTATAACTCAAGTTACTCGTGGCTGTATTCAAACGATATGAGACGGGTATTGTTTTGTTTTGAGAAAATTATTGTAGGTTTTTGAATAGGGAGAAAAATCACACAAAAAGTGTTGGCCCCTGTTGTGCCACCAGGGCGCAGAATAACTGTGTTATTTATTATTTTGCACTGTGCAAATTCATTGTACTTGGGTACCTACAAAATCGAGGCTGAAATGGCAGTGGTTTAGTGAGATTTACATGAATTGTAGGTATATCATATGTAATTTAAATAGGAAGGTAACTAAACAGCGTAATGCTTTACAAATAATACATAGAACTAGTAATAACTGTGTTGTTTTTGAATAAGTTCACCTTCTAGGTAAATATATTACACAAACCTAGATACTGTAAGTACCGCCTGCATTATAATATACTTAAAATTATGGTGTAATTGCTGTGTTAGAAAAGTTTTAGGTATGACATGATTTTGTCGTACCAAAAACAAATTTCGAGATGTATCATCTCTACCTATTCCTTCCTTAGCGTCGATGACACACGGCTAGTTTACACGGTACAAGCGTGCGAGTTTAAAAGCTAGCGAGTGAGTGAGTTAGCTTTCGGGAAGGAATGTCAACAAGCAGATTGTAAAAAAGCCAAAACTGGGCGAGTTTACAAGCTACAAGTTAACTTGCTGGCTTGTAGCGTGTAAAAAAGCCGTATGTCATCGAATCTTTAATAAAAAAAACTTCAAAGGGACATCAATTTCGAGGACAGACTATGATAACTTTGGGAAGGCACTCTAGCTGTGGTCAATTTAGATTATTTATGAATTATTTATCGCATCTGGGAAAGTGGTCAGCGTATGTCTCAAAGCTTACTAAATAATTCTACTGTAATAAACTTGGAGCCCCCTTTCCCTTTGACAGCTATCTGTCCCCACTATGGATCAAACTGTGTTAATGCAGGGTTGAAATCGGGATCAAGTCATCAATGTCATACATAGGCAAGGGAGATTTAATTTTCTTTGTGATGATAAAGATAATCATAAACACAATATCACATTGTAATAATTCTATATGCGAAAATTTGTGAGGATGGTTAGACGGATGGATTATTTCTCAAGCCAAAACTACTAAGCCGATGAGGCTAAAAGTATACGCATACGTTACCGTCCCTGAAAAAGGTCTTGTTCCTTTTGTCTGCCAAGTAGACGAAGTCAAAAGCAGCATTTGTTTCGATGCTTGCATCTCCTAAAATAAAAAAGATTTGATATCCTCGATGTATAGTATTATAAATCCATATATATAAACAACATAATAAGAGCCACTGACCTCTATATAGTGATAAGAGCCCATCTAACTGGTTGTCTTTGAACTTAAACATTTGCATTTGTGATAGGGAGTGGTGGTCAGTTGTCCTCTCTCCGAATTATTAAACCTCTTTTCTCCCTGTCCTGGCTACAGCTTTAAGTGTGTAAACAGCGATGTTATCCAGGTCAACGGGAGAGGCGTGCACGGAGCATTCGCAGCTCGTGCTGCTGTACTTCATGTCTCAACTGCTGCTGCGGGAGTTGGCTAAGAGTCACCGGCTAGTCCAACTCGTGCCGATGGACATGACCTCGTATTATGGTGAGCTTAGAGCTGTAGAGCCATAGAGCTGTAGAGTTTACTCGATGGGAACCCATCTTGTAGAGCCATAGAGCTGTAGAGCCGTAGAGTTTTGGAGCCATAGAACCGAAGAGATGTAGGCCCATAGAGCCGTAAAGCCATAGAGTACGACTCTATGGCTTGAGCCATAGAGTAGGTAGTATTAGAGCCGTAGAACTGTAGAGCCGTAGGGTTAAGAGTCTCTTTTTCTTATTCTTATTTTAAGGAAGTGGTAGGTACCGATCTCTTGATAACTGATTAACTACGCTAGTCTGAAACCGCACTTATGGTAGTTGAATAAAAAGTCGTTTCTGCGGATTTTTTGTTTCTACTTTAATGAGTAAAATAATTAGGTATCATCTCGTGTGGCCGAAACCAGCTTGGCCTGCATATCTGCTGATGCTATTTTACGCTTACGGGATATGCAGTTCCGTTTGTGATTCTGCTTGATTTATGCCTAAGCGAGCTCGCCAAAACTTTTTATAGCTCTGCGAGGAGGCATTTCGCAGAGCATAAGTCCAATTATTTAATTACTTTGTTTCAATAAAAAAAGTATTTTAAACCTCACGGACGCTTCACGTCCTTTTGTACTATTTTTCAACCAACTTTAAAAAAGGAGGAGGTTCTTAATTAGGTGGTACATATTTTTTTATGTTTGTTACCTTCTTCGTTAACTATCAACCATTTTGGAAAATCCTTTTTTTTTAGATTGGGCCCTAAGAATTTTTATTGAAATCGGTACTGTAGTTTAGTTTACACATCGAAATTGCTGAAAAAAGTATAGTCATCCAAATAAAGAAAAATGCGTATTTTGCTTTCCCGTGACTTTTTAGTGGTTTTTACGGTCACTAGAATCCCAATTGAAGTCGTTTGTTTAATTTTTTTAACTTTATATTTGATTGTACCTTTCCACAATATACATAATACTAAGTAAATATTGTTAGGTAGTTAATACTAAATATTGTTAGGTAGGTACTTATTTGTTTTTTAACAAAAAAATATGTATTCTTTAATTTTGTGTCTGCAGAGAACCGTGCCGGTCCGTCAAACTTCGGTAATGTAATAAGTCAGATCCTGCTGTGCAAGCAGATCACGCCGGACTTCAACCAGGAGGAGCTGTGCAGCATCGCCAAGGACACGCAGGAGATCACCAGGATAGTCAACGACATACAGGAGCTGCTTCCGCAAACTGAAAACTTGAACCATTTAGGTGTGTACTGTGTACCTAATCTACAACTGTGTTGTGATATTTCTCCCGTTATTTCCCGTTATATACCTACTCGTTACAATCGAATATAAGTATGTATGATGATCGCGAAAGTCTACTATACTGACAGTACTTTTTAAACCTGATTAACGTTTTTGAAGACGCTCTTGGACACTTTGAAAATAGAGTTTATTAAGCTAAAACCCTTACTGAGTATCCTTTCATCTCAGCAATCACCATAATTCAATTTAAATTCGCTTATACTTACTTATATCCAAAATAATGTTCAATAAAAATAAAAAGGTTTATTGTTCAAACAAATAATGTTAGCTTCAAAATACCTACATCATAACCTCTGAGAGCCGATGGAAGAAATGGAGGAGATGAGATCACATTTACATAAAATATAGAAAAGTAAACTCGCATCTACTAAGATGTGATCTGGAAACTGGCGATTTTATTCACGCAACACAATGTATGTTCATCAAGAAGTGAAGGCGCGTAATAAAAAAGAGATTACTTAATTTACAAGGCAAATGAAGTTGTTAGCATCAGCCAGATTATAAATAATATAACACTACTTCTCTATTTAATTCTAACTGATCATTGTGTTTATTAGAATATGCTAAATGTACTACAACAAAGCAAATTCTTTATCCATTTTGTAGCTAAGTACTTTTAACTGGAACAAAATATGTAGTTTTATTCATAGCCGTGGTAGCTCTACATTATTTATCTGTGGTACAAGCGGATTATATTGCGCTCCACGTCACATCTGCGAGTCTCCAAACACAATATGCAAGTACTTCACAACCCACGATGCTGGAAAAAATATACATCTACCCACGCTTAAGAGACATTTGAAAATATACTGAGAATACAACATTTAAGCTCTTTCATCTTTTACAATTCAAGACATCCGTTTTGTTATAGTCAAAAAAAAATAGTCCCCTCAAAAACGTGATCTAGGTATTAGAATAAGTAACCTCTTGCTTTTTGGTTAACAATCAATTATTTTTTATTGTCATAATTTATGTTCATCTCAACATGCACTCAAAATGCATAACTGAGTTGGCAAAGCGGTTTGAATTTTCAATAGGCTACGCTCTACCGCCTTCAACCAGCTTTATACAAACAACCTTGTTTGTTCCAGAGAGCAACATAGCATTAAAAGGCGACGACGTGAACGGTCTTTGGAGGAACAAACGGAGGGGCTCCCTGTACAAAGGAATGGGAGTCCTCTGTTGCGTGTCACGGCCCAACTACCTCTGAGGGTGACGCATATCGCCCTCCCGGCGCATTAGTCCACCTGCCCAGATGGACTCGAGCCACGTGATCGACTCAAGTGTTCAGTGGAAGTGTTAAAAACAATCATAATTGACTGTAAACCCTTCTCAAAACGGAAGTTGTCAATTTGGTGTCGAGTACAGGTTTCGTAGGGCGAAGGACAAAATTTCACAAGGACGGTTATTGAATTGGAACTTCCAACGAATTCTAGTCGCGTTTTATTCTTCGAAAGTGAAAACAAAAAAGGGTTAGCAGTTAATTTCCGCGATCGTAAAATGTGCATAGAAAATGAAAGGGTCCACTTACCGTTTATTTGAAGACGGTATGAATTATGTAGTCGAAATAAATTCAATAAATTATCAACATTTATTAGTGATAATGTAGAGGAAAATATGATGTAGCGATATCATTCATTGCCTGGAGCGGGATCAATTGCGTTATGTAGTGTTCATTATTATAAAAATTTTTATCAAATTCATTTGTTGGGTAGTACATTTAAATACTTTTATTGATTTGACATAAAAATAATATACATATAAAATATATATAAAGTTAAATCAGTGAGAAGGTATCATCATTGCATTTTTACTAAAGTAATAAAAATTGCATAGGTAATGCATAAAAATGAAATTCATTGAAAAGGTGATGTTATAGATTATTTCTGTATACATATTTAATTTATTAATTTAGGTAGTATATTAGTACGAAGAGGCCTAGTCACAACCGTTTGTATTTAGATTATTTGTTACTCTAGTCAATTATCACCTTAGAAAGGCATTATTAGATGTAGAAATCAAAATTATATCTCTTAATCTAAGAAAAAATCATATATTTATCCATTATGAATAAAAATAGTGTTAAAATAAATCAAATTTAAATAAATTGGTATCTTTTAGATATGCTATTAAATAGATAAGGCAAACATATATTATAGAGGAAGCCCCACATGGGCACATTTTTTTTAGAGCGCATATTTATTCAAAATATTTGATTATCACCATTATTTCATTATTATCATCATCTCTATGTACCTACTTACCAACTCATTATGGTTAGTATCTAAGCTGAATAAGTTAAAAGTAATAAGTTATAAGGTTTCTCAAAACACAATTTTGCCAAAACCCAAATTGAGCTTATCCAATCAAAGTTATAAAGTTGTTAAAATTAATAGCCCCATTTCGTATTTACTGTATTAAACTCGGTTAATAGAGTTCTTACTACAAAATTGGAAGTAATAGGGGGAGGTTTTCTTCACAAGATCACCAAATTAATGAAATCCTTTTTTAATTACCTATTCATAAACACAAATTATTTTTCATCAGTTTGATAAAGATGGCTCAATCAACAATTACAAAATCATTGTTGATTGAAAAAGTTTTGTAAATTATGTATTTTTTTTCTATTTGACTCGATTTATACTTACCTACCAAGATAATTATTTTGGTGATTATGACTCTGAGATCATAGAAACATTTAAGAAGTATGCAAAAGATTTCCATAAATCTACCTATGTCTTATATCTTGTTCTATGGAACAACAGGTGAGGGGTATTAAGAGGTTCCCAGAATCATGGGAACTAAAAATAAACAAAAAAGAATTACACTGATCTTACAAGTACGAGTATATACCTGTATAACCTGCTCACGTTTGAATTATCAGAAACACCATTACTTGTTAATAATAGATTTAAGATAAATTACCTAAATATATTATTAGGTATAACTAATTTAATAAGGTACTTATAATCAAATTATCTAGTGCACCTAGTCAAACATTTTTGTATTTTGTCATAATTATGGCTTTACTAGTCATTTCATTCAATCGTAGATACGATTAGGATTTATGATGATTATATTTTGACATCTTAATTTATATCCACTTACTAAAGTGATGACTGTGATATACTCGTAAAATATAATACTATTTAGAAAATATGCATATGCATTAGAACATAAAAATAAATACAAATCTCATGCAGTGTTTTATTTATGCCATCAAAATACATGAGTATCATGTATCCCTAAGGGTATCCAAAGTATGTTTAAACATATAGAAAAATAAGGGCTAGGGTAGGGTGGTTTAAGACTGCGCGTTCGATAAGAGTGCGCAGACGTCATATCTCAGTAGCAGAGTGAAGTTCGTAGCTAACTTCGGTGTTGTTTTGAAGTGGCAAGGTACCTGTTACCGCTCCCGGAACATAATTGGATTACCGTGAAAATACGATGCTCCAGGTGAGTTTAAAGTTTTTATCACTGTTTGATCGTATTTGTCTTCAATTTGAACGTGTTGTCAATTACTGGATTGAAGTAAATCGAAAGTTATGCTGATATATTTTGCAAGCGAACACAATCACAAGACAGTGCCGGTGAAGTTAATTCAGGTCGTCTGCATAGATGGCGGTACCGGGATGAAGGATTGGAAATGGACGATCGTGTAAGACTGCGCAGGATACGGTCGTCTAAGATTGCGTGCGCAGACTTACACATTCCTATTTTATTTTTCCATTTTCCTTATTTTATTAACTTAAAATCGTTCTATAATTATGGTATTTCGTAATAACAGAATGACGTCAAGAAGAAAACGGACATCAGAGCGATCCCTGTGCTCTCAAGAAATTATAGAAACAGCACGTAAACGGGTAGCAAAAGGTAAAGGAAAGTAAAAGATCCATAGCTAAATAATTAGGCATGGCTGAGTCTACTTTACGACTACGACTAAATCTAAACCAAAGACGGACAAATTAAATAATAACATTGATGTAAGTACCAAAAATAAAACCTGGTTCTAAGAAAACTTGGATGTGTCCAGGCTGTGGGGAAATTTATAAGAAACCAATGATTGAAGACTGAATTGTATGTGTAGTCTGTAATGAGTGGTGGCATAACGAATGCACGGCACATGTAGGTAGGTACTGCACATTTTGTGTGTGATTTGTGCCAATAATATAATTAATTAATTAACTGCGTACTCTTACACTACCCACGCAGTCTTTACCGAACCCACTGCGCAATCTTACACGACCGGTAGTGTAAGAGCGCGCATTTTGTGATTTTACTCAAATTACTCTAAAACTATTGATCTCATGTTTTAGTATCTTTAAAATAATGTTAACTGATTCCTAAGGAATAGAAATAAATAAAGTTGATATTTGTAATGCGGTTCATTTTGATGCTATATCCTCTGATAAGTTAAATGCGCAGTCTTAAACCACCCTACCCTACCTGCGAATTGAACCTTAGTGGATATATATGAATATGTATGGTTTGTGGATAAGGTTTTTCAATGTTTTAGTTGAAGCAAAAACTTTATTAGTGTTCTCTTTCATAAATATCTCCGCGTTGCCGAATGTAGGGGATGGCTGTTCGACCCCCTCCTCCGCCGCCGTGGTCGTTCCGAGGACGCTTCGGCTTGTAATCATCCTCCGCCGAGCCACCTAAACCAAACCAGAAACTTCAAGAAGTGTAGGATTAATTTTCTGAAAAACTCTAAACAGAGTTATTGGAAAATGAATGACAACCTCTTGGGTGCGACTTCTGTGCATCATAACAAACAACTACTTGTGTTTTAAACATACGAAAACTCATAGAATGTAAGTACCTGTAAAAATATTATATATCGGCCCGCCTCTATTAATTGCAACACCCCAAATGGGTAATATGGTGTAGCTGTTCTTACTTAGAGACCTATTAATATTTATTATTATTAAGACCTGAGATGTAACCTACCTACACTATATGGCAAGAAATGACTGAATAAGGAATACAGAGCTAAAAGGATTTCGATAGAGCTTTGAAAAGTGGTAGAACAATTGCTGCCTATTATGATGCACGGAAGCCCAAAAGGTTGTGAGCATTTTTTTAATGAAATATTAATACACGAAGTATACATATATTATGTCTCTACATACTCGTAAGTAGCCAGGAGCTAAGCTGATCCGAGTTTTGTTTTCGTTAGCCAAGATAAATAAATAGGTACGCGGACAAGATAACAGTAAGTTTCGCTTATAAACTGGTTTTATATCAAACGATAATCATCAAAATGTTATTTTCGTTATCATTAAAAAAGAAGTTAGATTCTAGTCACCGCAGAATTCTAAAAGGACTGTAATAAACTGGTAATAAAAATTTCCATACCGTAAGGACGGACCGTAATTCAATTTGGCCAATACTCACCTTCCATGGATTCTCGCCTGTACCGTCTTGATATTAAGTTATTTTTTACTCTAAAACCCTTGTATTGGTGGTTGCTTTCATTTCTTTCTTGACGTGCCTTTTTGCCGGACGAAGACATTGAAAGTATTTTTGATACCCTGCATATAAATATACTCGTAAAAAACAGTTCTCTTTCATCATGTTTTATTGAATACAAGCTATTAAATTTAAAGGTATACTTACAATTTAGTAAGGGAATCCTTGTTTTTGCTTTCCCGAATGGCAAGGGGATCTAGGACCACGAATATTTTTGAATAATCATTCAGCTCTTTTGTTTGTAACTCTCTGTCGTCATCCAACGTAATGGTTCCTAGTAATTTATTTGGAGTTAGCCGTTTGTGTTTCTTCTGGTTTGCATCAGATTTTTCAAGTTGTATATTCTGTAAAAGCTTTTCAAGAACGTGTTGTGTGTCCCTAATTTTATTTCGATTAATTTCGTAGTTTCTGAAACCAGGGGTTTTGATACGCGTCTCAGATTCCCCGTAGGCTTTTTGAATGTTTTTATCTCTTTCAGCTTTTTGAATAAGGTCTATAACATCCATGTTCCTCATCATTCCATAAAGACTGTGGTTGGCTGAATCTTCATTTGAAGTGGAATCTGAACTTGTGCTTTCAAGCCTACGCCTTCCCACGTCTGGGTGCTTTTGACTTCTTATCAACTCTAAGATCTCCTCCAAATTTTTCTTCATAAGCGGTAATCCATGCTGTAAGGTGACGAAGGAGGACAGAATTACTGAAAAGAATTAAAAATAACTAGTTATTATAATATACTAGAAAAAAGTAATCATTAGTAACGATGTACTTACAAGTAAAAATTATCCAGAGATGCATGTCTACGTTTTTTTATTCGTGCGCACTCTCGTAAAAATACATTTTATATGTTATCGAAGCGTAGTTCATGGCAATTTCAAAATTTCATTTTCTCTTATCATATTTGGAAACGTTATATTTTTGCTCTATTTCCACCGCAACCAATTCAGTTTTATCAGAAACTACGTCAACTGAAGAGAAATCAGTTTGAAATGAAATGCAATTTTGAAAATTTGGACTTACAGGATTTCAGGTCAAATTAATTTATTCAAGCTTCTGCGCCCGGGGTGTTATAATGCTGCAAGAAAATGAAATGCATTTCTCAAAGCCCTCATAAGTTTGTTCATTCTCCATTCTTCTCAAAGTCATTCATAATTACGGTCTTTTATTCCATTCCTCAGCAGCCTGCATTGCAGACATTCATACACTAGTACATCTTTAATAAGAAAACTACATTGTTCGCGCGGAAGAGGCCCACAAACTTGCTCTACTTATTTATTAAAAATAAAACGGCTAAGTATGTGGTTGCCCACGCACTGTATAGGGTTTCGAGCCATTATTAATTTATATACAAAGTTAATGTAGTAAGTTTCTAGGAACCTAGCTACTTTTTATCAGTGATTCGACTTCGAAAACTAATTGGTTTCAGTCAGTAACTTTTGCAGTAATTTCAGTTTATTAACTAGATTACTTACATAGGACGTCTTCGATAATATGGCGGAAAAAAAATAAGCTCATATGTAAAAAACTAATTAGGAAGTCTACTTGTAACCTAAATAATTATTATAACAAATAACAACTTATGAGAAATGCCTAGCCAACAGGCAAACTTTTATTTTTATCTAGGTTACTACGTTAGTAGATAACGGAATAAAAAAAACATTATACATTTATATTGTATTGTATTACGATAGTTTTAATGTAGGATGTACAGCTATTTATACCTATTCTTAAAAGTCTTAACCTGGTCTTAACAGTCCTTTTGAAGTCTCTGATTATAAACCTGTAGGACGCACGGACGGAGAGACGGATAAACGGAAATGGGGAAAAGGTTCCTTGTCAGACTCGGAACCCTAGAAGCAGAAATATAACAAAAGACAGTACACGAAGAAGATTTATGTTTTTAAAATGATTAATAATTTCATAATAATGTGTATTTCTACTTCTACTGCAGATAGAAATATATGAGTTATAGTCATTAACATTTAGGCTAAATAGATCATCATCTCCCCTGCCCTTATCCGACACTTAGGTGGGGTCGGCACAATATGTCTTCTTCTTCCATTCGTCTCTATCAGCCGTGTCTCTTTCATATAGTCCGTCCATCTTTTCTTTGGTAACACTATTCTAGTGACATTTAGGCTAAATATAATTTTAAATATTCGATTCAGTCTTATGTGTGGTAGATGGAACCTATAACATACATTTTCGTTCTCATTTAATATTTTCATTTTTAATAGGTACTGATATGGTATAGAAAGCAAAGCTTGCGTGTGTTTTTAATGACTTAAGGTGAGTGACTCTATGCTATGGGTTTGTGGCATGAAAAACTAAACTGCAATTAATTATAAGCACACGTCATGCATCAAACATTTTGATCTTAGATTGAAGTTATCGTGACTACCCAGAATAAATGAGAAAAATTGTGAGTGAGTGTGAGATGGATGGATGGTTGTTCATGGCTCATCTAATACTGCTGAAACGATAACGATGATTTATAATTTGATGATGTTTAATTATTTATAATAAGTATAACAAATACACTCAAATATCAATAACTAACCGTTAGTTCTGTGGGCCAATCACAAAACGCATTTTCCTCCTATCTTGAGTAAATCTATTTATTATATATGTATAATAAAAGGCTTGGACCTAACTGACTGACTGACAGACCACGTACAGGCCAAACCTCTGAACGTAGAGACTTGAAACTTACTCTCAAAATGTTCGTCAAGTAGTGCATGCGCGTACTAAGAAAGGAATTTTATTAATTCGCAATGCAAACGAAGTTGCGGTTATTTATATTACAAAATCTCATACGAAATTTGGTCAGGTGATCAGACATTGTTTTTTTTTTGTGATGAGGCCTTGGCTTTGGGCCTTGAATTTTGGTGGCGTGAAAGCTTAGAATATTATATTATTTGGGCGTAGATTTATTAATGGTTTCAATAAATAATGAAGTAATTAATTTGCGAGTATAGATAAAGACACTTAACGTAGTTTTGAATTCCAAATCTAAAGTTATATTATTATTATTATTATGAATTGTTATGAATAAATTAGTTTGCATAGATATTGGCAAACTCTGTGTGGTTTAGTTCATACATTAAATCGAAGCGAAATATAATCTCATAGTTAGCGAGATAGAGAAAGATTTTTAAGTAACTGTGGTGTTAAAAAAATATGGTTTAGCTAAGGCTATGCTGTTTTCAACTACTTATAAGTAAATTCCAGCAGTGGGATGAACTATAAAAATTGTAACTCCTACTAAATAACTATTGTAACAGGCTTTAATAAATAAATAAACTAATAAATACCTGTAGATAAGTTACTGGGTAAAATTTATTTTTAAAGTATTTTCATATACCTATTACTTCACGTATTCATTTATGTACCTACTTTTGTTTTAAAGTAGAGGTTACATTTAGGAAGGGATTACCCATATAATATTATAAATATTAATAAACCAATATCTACATTAGCGTAGAACAAACCATTTATTAGGCTGCTCTTGATCAAAGCCTCAATCTATTTATTTTCGTTAGTTACCTCGTTAACCCGGCCGGAAGTAACCAATCATTCACATAATTTACTGCCTTGTCTAAACTTGGTAAGTGTTCGCAAAACTTAACTTGAGTTCATAGTTGTATGTTATTAGGTAAGTGGGTCATTTAAGTACTCTTCTCAAAAACCTTTTCTAATCAAAATTTCATAGTTCGTTACAAAATAATAACCTTTATCTTATCTTATCTTTAATTTTATCCGACAAAAAAGATGGGAATTATTTTCGATGTATGTAGGTACTAGGTAACATAGGTATATTTATTAGGCATATACACGGAAAACCAGTGTAAGTATGCCTAGTCGATGGATTTTAAAAATAATGATGTGCTAGATTCGTATCAAGAACATCACAACAACATTTTTAATTTGTGTGTGTTATTACGGCGAATAAATTTCATTTCAAGATGTACTTAATAGTTTTAAGTATTCGTTAATTAAGTAGTTGCCTCTTAAATTTTGGGTTATGAATTTTAATTTGATCACACGTTTCATGAAAAAAAGGAGAGTCACAGCATGAGTCTTCGGATAAATCTCTACTTACCACTAACTCACTCACTAAAGATTTATTAGGTCGTCACTGTAATCTTATTCATACGTTACCAAATTACCTAGGTATCAAAATAAAAGGACTCCTATTTACATAATTTACCCGTCACACGTTCATCAAATTCATTACTCAAGCCGTGAACCGAAGATGTTTTTCACGGCGGAGAGACAGGTCGGCTGATTGCAATCACATCAAATAAATGTCGAGGATTAAATGGACGCCAATTTGCTAATGGAATGATGTCCTCGAAAAATCAGTCAGCGTACCTTTTTAGGGTGCGATCATAATAAATAAATAAATAATGTTTGGACATTACACAAAGCCATCTCTATACATATAGCCACAAAATAAGCAAAGTTCTATGGGAGCCAGTTAACTTGAACAATAATAGTATAAATTTTTTTGTAAATACATAATACAAGGTAAATTAATACGCAAGTAAAAACGTTTTTAAAAAAAGGAGCGATGATTTTGGTCCTACATCCCCACGAAATGATAAATCATTTAATATATAAAATATATTATTATAATATTAAATATACTAAAGTATATTTTTTTTGTTATTATATGTTTAACATTTACGTCTAACAGTTACATCTAGATATTGATTACGATTTGGTACAATAGTTACTGTAATTTTATAGTCAAATGTCAATAAATCTTTGAAATCTTAAAAAAAAAACATAAGCGAAGGAAATATGGGAAAAAATTGTATTTCCTAATCTCCTTCGCTTATGTTAAACATATCAAAACAAAAAATACTTATATTAAAACATTTTGTGAGGTTGTAATAAAATTCACCGCCACACTTTTTTGAAATTTCTACTCAGCGGCCCGTAGGTAGGTACTTGTAATTTGTACATAATATTATGTAAGTGTACAATGTATGTATATCACAGGCGAAAAAGCCAGCGTGGACGGGCAAACAGAATTATTAAACATGAACTAGCTGGAGTTGGATGTATGTACCAATAAAATCTTTCTCTGAATAAAAAGCTAGGTAAGTAAGCTTTCGTCAAAGATTAATGATAAGTGATGGTATTGTTATACCTTCAAAGGTTGGCTCATCATAGCTGATATCGTATAATGATTAACAGCTATTTAACACGCAATAAGAAAGCTTGAATAAATAAAAATCTACTAACCTTTTTCATATGACATATTTATTATTATTTTCTAAATTCATTGAAGTATTTAGCCTACAGGGTGGGCCAAGAGAATACGGTTATATTATTTATACTTACACTCTTACACACACATTCTAAAATATTAAGAACCCATTAGTACCTATTACTCGTATTTTTTTGCCGTTAAGTTTTGCCAATTGTAGGTTTCTGTAAATATATTACGTGTAAAATTACCTGAGTCTAGTAGACAACGACACCTTATTTGTTAAAATTCGTTTAGCCGTTTAGCCTGCGGGGCAGCGCATGGACACTCGAAAAACATAACCATCCTTCATCGCAATCGGGTAATAAAGTATCTATCAGGAAATTAACAGAAGCAATAGAGGCGATGATATTAACCAACACGCCGTAACTTTATAACGAGGCGATTAAGGTCAGAGATGTTGCTACAGTTAATTTGTTCGGAAGTAGTTCAATCAAGATTTGAATGGCGATGTCGATTGCCAAGGTAGCCTGGCTGAATCAGTAGAAAATGTAGAAATGAAGCCAAATAATGAACACAGTTGCTTATGAAGTTTTAATAAATACACCGAAAATTTTTAATCACCAGAAAAAATAAATACACATAATCAGTTGTCGTTACTGAACACAAAAATTTAAAATCCACTAAATAATACCTAGTCTTGCCATAAATACTGAAACAAAAAAAAAAAAAAATTCTATTGCAAATAACATTTAATACTTTTACAGTGTGTTAGTTTAATACATAAATATAAAACAATTAAAAATATAAAAAGCTTATTCGAAGTGGTCTCCATTGGCTGCAATACAGTCCTTTAAACGTTGAGGCTAGTTATCAATAGAAGCACGCACTCTTTCCCTGGGAAACTTCTTCACTGCCAATCGTATGGATTGTTTTAGAGACTTCAAATTATCATGTCGTTTAGAGCCAGTCATACTCTCTAAAGCTGACCAAAAATAATAATCCAGCGGATTAAGATCGGGACTAGACGACGGCCAGTCTTAAGCTCTGATGATGTCCGAAACGTTCGTTTCCAACCAAGACTGCGTAGACCGAGCTTTATGACCCGGTGCCGAGTTTTGCTGGAAGGACCATTCTTGGTTATTGAATATGGTGTTGTTAAGGGGCTTCACTACCTTCTCAATAATGGTATCTTGATACACTTGTACCGATGTTTTGATACCTTTTTCACAAAAGTATGGCTCAGTCACTCCTTCATAGCTAATACCCCACCAAACCATCGCTGAAGTTGGACAGTGCCCACATTGCACCTGTCGACTAATTGAGAAGCTTCCTTAGAGCTTTGTGCATAAATACGGTCATTTTAATATCGCAAAATATTGTACAATGTATTGGCGCCAAGATGAGAAAACTCAATGAACAATCATTTAAAAATAACAGATTCCAAATTCAAATGTAATATTTTGATTATTTTTAATTGTAACAGTATTTATGGCCAGACTAAGTATATATGTATGTTCTATATTATAATATATATAAATACATAATTATTTAGTATTTTTATATTAAATATATATTTAGGTAATTAGCATTTAAGTTATACGCCAGTTTTTCTTTTTTCTACCATCAACTGGTTGACTGGTAGAAAATGCTCTAGCATTAAGTCCTCCTTTTGTACTACATTTAATTGTGTGCAATAAAGTATTAAATAAAAATTGCAAAAACTCTTGAAGAAATTAAGTCGAATTTTTGTTAAATAAATTTGATCAAAATTGGATAACCGGTACCGTTATTTTCCTATGGATTTGCGTCAGGTGGTACCCAACATTGATAATAATTTATTCATTTTGGGTCTTTGGGAATTTATATGGGACTAATCTGAAAGTACTATCCTCTCAAACAAAAAAAAAATTCAAATCGATTTATAAACAACAAAGTTCCAAAGTAACAATCGTAAATAAAAAAATAAAAAATCATTCAACCGAATGGATAACCTCCTCATTTGTTCAAGTCGGTTGAAAAAAATAGTTTACTTACTTGCGCTGTTACATATTTGTTAGGTATACCAAGTTAATGAGAACGAATCGCCATTATTCTGGAAGAGTAAACTCACGCCTACTAACGTGATGGATGGGTTCTGTATAGCTTCATAGTGAAGTGTAGGTAGTCGGTCACAAAGATAGTTAAGTTGTTTGAGTAGTTTACACGACTTTTTTTTTGAAAATTGAATGTTTTTCTACGTAAAATATATCTCGTAGCATTTTTTTTTTTTTTGAAAATTGCATATCATTAGTTATAATACGATCGGTCGGTACCTACTACCATAGACGAACTAAATGTTCTACTAAAATCTTGACGAAATAATAAAGTTGGCGATTTTTCTATCTTCTTTTCTACTAACATCTCTTTAACACTTTTACATTACCTAGGTTGACTGCACACGTGTGTAAGAGGCTTTATTTATTTGACCTTACTAATCAAGATCCTACGGTCTTGAGATTAATTCAGCTCCTCCATTTTTTTTCCTAACATTGAATCCCGCAGTGCCGATTCCGTGCTGGCAAAAATCTGCCAAATAAAATGGCTGTGCAGGGTCGGACTTTTGTGAAAAATATGACAATTGACAACATTTGTACATAATAGAAATGCAAATGTGTGTGAGGACAAACTCATTTTGGTTCCTCAATCACGGTATTATAATACCGTGCAAAACAGTATACCTACATTTAAAAATTAAAAACATTGAGTACCTAGGTACTTAGTACTACTTTTTATCCTAAAATCCTAATATCACATGGGTGATATCAATTTCAGAACATCTACGGCCAATTTAGTTTGTTTTATCGGAGCTTGGAGAGAGGAAATCCTGCTAAAGACGTGGAACTTGTTAATGACGCCTTAATGACGTCCCTGTTTTCCTTAGATATTAATATATACACGAACAAACATTAAATCCGTTCTAAAGAAGTAGGTACCTACCTATACCAAATACATTTCAAGTAAAGAAAATTGGAAAATCCTTAATTATTTGGATTTTCAATTTATTCAGCATTTTATGGCTGAGTGAGGCCAACAAATTCTTTGAAAAATGTAAAAATTATCACTAACGACTATAAAAATCGTACCTATGTGATGTTTTGTCAAGTATGTATGTCATGTATGTCTATAAAAAAAAACCACCAATATACCTCCACATATTAATAAAGATAGGTACAATAGACGAGCTATTGTCTTGCTCTTCTTCGTAAAACAGACTTGAAAATTATAAATTTATGAGTAAACGAGCTTGAAATTCTCCGAGGTGAGACTGGGGGAAGAAACTTGGTGGCATTGTTTATACAAGTTGAAGTTTTGTAAGGCCTATGGAAAACACGCTGTGATTGATTTTGTTTGCTATTATATTCTATTCACACTAAGTATTACATCTCCTCGACCGCATTATACGTAGAACCTTGTTCTATACGTAGGTACCTAACTCCTTTTTTTTCATCCATTGATCACATACCTAATTCGCTATGTGCGCTATGTGTCATATATGAACGCTAAAGAAAAACACGTTGCAGTGCTGAAAAATGTTTACAAGATTTCGTCGTCATAACAATTTGTACTTACATAAGTTTTTTTTTAAGCTTTCGGGTTGCATAAATTTTGTAGACTGATTTGCTGCCCCTATTCTAATTACCACCCTGTATACGCAGAGTGTGTGTTTCTTCATCCATCTTTTCCTTTTATTTTAGGCCAACGCAGAACAAAAAGCCTACTGGCCTGATTGGGGTTTTATATGGGTCGGTGTATCGGCAGCGTAGCCGTACATCCGTAGGATAACGTAGGAATTTTTTATTTGAGGGCAAAACAAAGTATGCAGTATACTCTTTTTTGATTTCAACGGTGCTCAATGAGAACTCCTAGTCGATACTGTGATTGGGACGTAGTTAGATACCTTCATTCGTTGGATCAATCATGACAAATCATTAATCAATATCTAAAATAGGCAAGGTCCAGACTGACTGACATACAACACACAGACCAAACCACTGAACGTAGACTTAAAACTTGGATGTGTTTGTCAAGAGCTGAAAGTATTAAGAATAGGAAATTTGGAAATACGCAACGCCATCGAAGTTGCTAGCCATCACAAAATATTTTGTAATTTCAAAAAATATTTTCATGTATTGTAATGTAATTCCTATGGGTTTATCTGGAAGCATGTATGTATATTATCATCCTCTCAAACAAAAACGTCGGTTTAAATCGGTTCATAAACAACAAAGTTCACAAACATAAAAAAACATATAAAAAAACCTTATTGAGTAGGTACCTCCCCCTTTTTGAAGTCAGTTGAAAAGGGAGCCTATATTATTATTAAATTCAATTAAAATTATGTATTCATGATAACGATGATCTTCAATTTACCTTCCGTTTGTGAGATGTTCGTAGTGGTGCCGATGGATGATTGGATTTTAAGTAGGTCACCATTCAAAATCAGATCAAATTGAAATAACGTTCGTAAGGTACAAAATGTAAACATGGGTAGGAGATAAGTTAAAATAGATAATGATGTGGTAATCCACAAGGGAAATAAAATAAATGACGGATATTTTTGTATTGTATTTTTTTAAATAATGTCAGTTCCAATTTGATTACTTATTAATATATGTACATAGGTACACACAGTGATATCTACAGCTCAAAATTTAAATAGTAAGCTTTGTTACTTTATAGAAATAAAAGTGTCATCTTTCAGGAGCATTTAGTTCCTCATTACGATGAGGGCTGCAGCACTTTTCGCAAAGAATCATGAAGTTCTGAAACAAAAATACTAAATGAATATACCATGTAATATCTAAATAAGTGCACCCGAAAACGAGTCGCCGACTACAGAAACCGGTGGCGAGAGGGCGGCGTCCGTCAGATTTTCATAAATGTAGCTATCGTGCGCTACCGCTGCTTGCCGGTGGCGGCAACGCGCTACACTAACAAAATTTGAAAAAAACTGACGGACGCTGGCCAACGGGTCACTGTAGTCGGCGACCTGTTTGCGGTGCATTAAATACTTAACACGGAATCAACTTATTTATACAATATAATAGAAGTAAATAATCTACTAAAATTATTTAACATGAAGGTTCCTACTACAAAGGTTACATATTTTTCGATGTACCTATACCTATATAAAAGAAAAGGTATGGTAGGAACGTAATAAGAAAATTACTTACCAGATTGTACTGCAATCGTAAGAGATCCATAGCTTTATCGAAATTATGCTCCGATTTTGGCGAGTACTTTTCCATCAGATTGACAGTTTTCCAGGCGAGCTCCTCAAGCTCCAAGAGGCCTTTGGGTTCAGTGTGGAGGTGCATTCCATCCCAGCGGCTAAACCTGGTGCCCCAGGAGTGGTGGTTGAGAGTACGAGAACTGCCTTCGCCGTTTCTGATTGGTCTAGGATTCACCATGATGACAGATGGGTAGAAAGAGAATGATGGAAAATCGGTAATGCAGTCTGTTTTATTCATTTGCCAATGGTTAATAGCAACTCGTTAGTAAATAACAGTTATTTATTCGTAGAACAATTAATTAATCATGGAACCCAACATATCTTTATAGCTATTGTTTACGAAATTACAAATTAGTACATAAACCAACCTACCTTTAGGGACCAACAAAGATATTTAGTAATTACTAGCCTTTAGTAGCTATCTTGTTAGTATAATTAGATACTTAACGCAGATTACAATTAGTGGAACTAATATAATAATAGTACCTACTTAGTAATATTTAAACCTCTTGGGGCAGATATTACATGACAAGGGTATATTTACCCACACGTGCAAGGAATCGGGCTCCAAAAAAAATACCTAATCCATGTCAAATTTATGTAAAACAACATCCCGAGTGACTCTGATTGATAAGTTTATTAGTCAGTAGATTGATTTGTCACTCATTACCTAGCCGAAACTGCTAAACGTACTTAGAGATTTCAAATTGACATTCCTTATGTTAATTTATTAACAATTATCAAAGTCTCGTACCTACCATCTACGATGCTCGTCTTTTGACTTCTTTACCGAAATAATAAAATTGTAACTACTTGTACTTACATCGATATGTAGAGTTCTACGCAGCTATCTAAAAAGCTACCAAGGTTCTACGAAAATGGTCTACGCAGCCAGTGTCTACGAAAATGAACAATTTAATAGTGATTGTAAAATGTTTTTGTAACAAAGACTCATTTCGACCTTAAAGAGGCGGCTTCAAAATAAGCCGCATAAATCCTACAATTAAAATTACTTATCCTGTTCAGTTACGTCGACCGCAGACGAGTTTACCCTAAATTTCCCTTGTTTTACCAGTCTCAATAAAACGTTGCTTTTTATAGCAAATTGTGTGAGTTTACCTACTATTTTGTTTTGGTAGAGTTCCGTTGAATGCTTACATACCTTCTAGGCATAAAGTGTTTAGGTATAGAATATGAAAAACATAATTAGGTACCTATGTAGGTATTATCCGTTTAATTTCAAAGTTTAAAGGTACGACACGTGTTTCGCCTCTACACGAGGCATCATCAGGAGGCGAAACACGTGTCGTATCTTTAAATTTTGAAATTAAGCGGATTTAATACTAAATATATTTATATAATTTGTTGATATTTATGGATTTCCGCAAAGTAACGCCTGAATCAATCAATTATCTAAAATTTTAATTGCAATATGAAAACGCGCTAAAACAATTAGGCTAATTTTACTTTGATTTTAGTAATAAAACTCCATCGTTAAAAGTAACAAAAATACCTATAAGAAGATGGAAATATTTCATTTTTATTGTCTGATTTTCTTTTCCTGTTTTCCACTTTTTTCTTGCTTTTCTAGTTAGGCTCTTCCAATCAAGTCTAATCAGAAAAGAGTGATTTAAAGAACTTGAATTACATAGGCAAAATTTTAGTGTATTTTGTAAGCAAATAAATAGGTACCTACTTAATACCAAAATTTTTCTTAATTTCATTTTTTTTTCATTGACTGTAGGTATCTTCCTATCTGTGACCCTCTTACAACACCTGTCCTGATCCTGGAAGATAAGCAGACCCTTACCTTACATTCGATTAACAGCTGATTAAAATTGTGATAGAGCACACTTTTCGTGATCCTGAAAATACTTAAGTTTACAGTCATAATAAAGAAGGTCTCTGATTTATATTTTCTTCTTTTTCTTTTACTATAGTTGCTTACCTATCTACACTGTATCCATTCTTTTCTGTCTAAGCTGAACTAGCTTCATCATTTTCGTAATCTTAGGAGTTAATAAGACGCGTGAAGTCGGATTGCCCCCTCTAACTCTACCTAATCAGTCGAATAGCCAATGTTGATGTTAGCCACCATTTGTCATTCTTACCTACGTAAATAAACGTCATTGAGCAAAATTAAGCCAGTGTCACTGTCAATAAGTCTCTCTGATTAGGATGTCACTGTCAGAACACCCCACCCTCTTTTTCTCTATAATAATAATGCCAACTTAGCTAGTTTATGGCTTGATCTAGCAATCTGCACAACTCATCACTTACTAAGGAATTTGAAGAAAATGATAATTATAATTAAATTATTTTCTTTATACTATAAATGCAGTAGATTTATTATATATCATATAATAATTTGGTAAATTATTGCAATACAATTTTTACACAAAATATTGACGTAGCTATGAGTCTTTCTTTACCTGAAAATTATCTTCAAACATTTAAAATATTAGAAACAAATTGTTAGAATTTTGACCGATTTCAAATTATCAGTCAAGTTTTAAGCTAGCTAACCATTTCCTTTTGCAAAAATCTAGCTACAAAAGTAATAGTACAGTTGGTAACACTAAAGACACCTCATCTACAATTTGATATTTATTTCAGTTGTTGTAGGGTTTTGACACTCTGACTAATCTGTGGGTTTTGATGAGTAATTTAATGTGATTTAACAATAATAAAAAGTGTTTGTGCTTTGTGCAAGAGATTATCAAAATGTGGGATCCAACACATGTACAAGTTACCGTACAGAGAGCTCGAGGACTTCTAATCAAAGGTAAAAATGGTACGAATAACTGTTTTGTTACCATCGCTTTGGGTAAAGAGAAATTTCAAACTTCCGTCAAACGCAAAGCTACTCAAAATGTGGAATGGATAGAAGAATGCGAACTACACATTCCGACACAAGGTAACACCGCCGAGATCGTGTTGAAAATTTTCGATGAGGACTATGTCAAAGATCATTTACTAGGTCAAGTATCGATTCCGTTAAAAGACCTAGATGCTTACGAGCGGCCGCGAAGCCGCTGGTACCCACTGCAAGGGAAATCTGGCAAGGAAAACGACAAAAACAGAGGTGAGCTCGAGGTAAAAGTCTCCTTCACTGTGAAGGAAGGAAGCCTTTCAGA
The DNA here is from genome assembly GCA_932526365.1 of Lobophora halterata. Classification (NCBI taxonomy): domain Eukaryota; kingdom Metazoa; phylum Arthropoda; class Insecta; order Lepidoptera; family Geometridae; genus Lobophora; species Lobophora halterata. The sequence goes on from OW052002.1 coordinate 7,423,737, forward strand.
CCTCAGCAAAAAAGACAAACACAGGTCGTCACTGTCCAGCCTCGCTCAGAACGTCGGCGGAAGTCTCATGAGCATCGGAAGTATTGAAAAACGTAAAAGTCTCGGGAAACTAGCTAAAAACCTTGGGTCTAAAATGAACCTGACAAAAAAAAGTAAGAAGAGTGAATCATCCTCTTTAGGAGGAAGTGTTGGCAATCTAAAAGGCTCAGCATTATCTACACCTGACCATTCAACACCAAAGAAAGTGGTGGGGGAAGCCGATCCAGGAGTAATTAGTGAAGATGATGATGAATTTGCATTTGATGACCTCTCACACAAGAGCTCTGGTAGTTCTCTCAATGTTCAATCATCAAATGTGTTTGCTCCTCGAAACAGCATCTATACTCCTTCTCCTGTGAATGCTTCTCTTGAGAACTTAGGAGGTGGAGAGTTTCTAAGAAGATCCACCAGCAGTACATTGGCAGTTCCAGAAAAACCTGTCCCTCAGAAACCGGTGCGTCTCAGTCTTGACACATTCACCCCACCGCAGATGCCAACACAAGTGATTGACAAGAACGATGAATGGTCTCAGAAGCTCTACCCCCGGAAATCTGTAAGTCAAACTATGATTGATAAAGAGAAATCTGCAAGTCTTGAAAGGAACAAGAAACTAGATAGCCCAAGCTCTTTGAAGGAAAAACCAAGCCCAAAGTTCTTCAAAAAGTTTGTAAACAATAATAAATCAAAGAAATTGCTGGAAGAGAGGATTATTGTGGGTGAGGAGAATATAGCCGAAGAAGAGACTGTAAACCCAGCCTATAGCAGCATACCCCGATCTTCCCTGCAGCAATATGAAGGCAAGTCTAGGGAGGATCTCATTGTGATGATCTATAATATGCAGAAAGAAGCGGAGTTAGAAAAGAAAAAAAACAAAGATTTGGAGAATTACTTAGATGAGCTCTTGCTCAGAGTGATGGAGACCACTCCGAGAATCCTGCAAAATCCATATCATCAAAGAAACAACAGCATGCACATTAGGAATAAGTAACCCTGAGCAACAGCAAACGAATTTGATATTGTGCTTTGTTATTGCATGATTTCATAACAGTAATGTAGCATGCCACATTATTTAGATGTTTGTGTAATATTATTAAGTGTTCAACTTTATTTAGAATTTATATTATATTATTCTTGAGTTGTGTTTCTGTAGTTGTGATTCAATTTCTCTTATCTATTTTTTTTATTACTTGTCTTAGATATGATATTAGATTATATTTCAAATCGAATCAAGATTATCAAGAATCTAAACTCCTAAACAGCTGCAAATGTAACTTCTTGTGCCTTATAAAAGTCTGTGATAAAGAAATAAAAGATCTAATTAAATCTACAAAAAAAATTGTTTATGATAAAAAATTACTTCTGAATTTACACTGCTTTCAGGAATTCCGCCATCTCACCATCAAGTGTTTAAAAACAGTGCAAAAAGACACTGTCTATTCAAACTTTTTATCTGTATTTATCAGGGAGAGTTTATTTTCTGATAGAAATCAATGATTTTTATCTATGATTATACCTATTGATCATTTATTTTATGTAACTTGTGCCAAACTTTGTAAGTATCCATAAATTACATTGTTTTGAGCATTTACTAGTGTTTTAGTGCCTAAGCATATCAAAGTCAAATTGTGTAAACCAACTAAATTGAAAAGACAATCATGGCATGTTTCTTGATGATTCATTTCATAAATATGTAGTGATGTTAGTGATTCATATCACAGAAATGATAATGTCTGCTCTATGATAATAAGAATAGCTGTTCCTTTGTTATTGTGTTTGCAAAAGACAAGATCACTTCATCCCACGAATATGATAAAGGCAAGGTTTGTTAGGAATGAATGGATAGATGAATGTTCGTTCCTTAACCACACCAAAACTATTGAACTGATTAAGTTAAGAATTTGGTATGATGATTTCATGAGCTGGAAACTTTTTGTACTGAAATTTGGTATGAGTGTAGAGACCAGCTAGTTGTCAAGAGTGTCTGTTACAAGCTTGTGTAACAGACTCAAAAGCACTTATTGGAGAAGCCTATATCCCGTAAGAATAAAATGGGCCAATGATAAACTAACGTATTTGAGTAAGACTAGAAATCCATCCATCTATCTATCTACTAATAGCATTATATTTTTCAACAATTTTAAAGGCAAAGCCTGAGAAACAAATTTAATATAGGTACTCTATTATGATAGCAACATTGTTGTAAAAAATATATTTTATTTATGCACTTACTTAGAGTATAGCAATATTAAATACTATGTACAAACAATAGATAAAAGTGTAATTATATTTGGTTCTAAAGTAATAAATATATTTTCCATAACACACATGAAGCTTCAAAATTATGATAAATATATAAGTAGGTAAGTTATTTATTTGGACACCTAATTATAGGTTCTTGCTTCTAGGCAAAAAAAAATGTGAAGAGCCGTCCATTTTTGCAATAATTGACTTAGTAGCAGAATCTGAAAGCATTATGTTGTGATTAAATGTATTAATACAACTAATTGGTGTCATACATAAAGTTAATCTATTAATACATAGCATAGCAGATTCATGATGGTATTATTTTTGGTCTAGATAAATTAGACTATTTACTGATTGTATTGTATTATTTGCTAAGTGTAATTTGTTCAAAGGACAGAACAAAATAAGTAAGTTTAAATGTAGAAAAACAAAATGTCTTCAAACAATTTATTTCCATGATAATATTTCCTCAGCATTATCCAGATGGTTTATCTAATAAGTTATTTAAATTAAAATTATTAATTCTATAATACTAATTTCTTACATGTATTTAATGTATTTTAAATAACAAAAAGTTAAGAGAAGAGTATGTTATTAACTTCTATTACAGTTTATTAAATGAGGATAAAAAATTAAGCATACAATTGTTTAATTTTAAAACTAACATAGCAAAAATAATTATTATGTTTTTGGTTTGTGAGTATGTGTAATGTTAGTTCAAAAATACTTAAAAGTACTTACCATACTAATATTAATTACCTAGATTTTTTTCCTCCTGCACCATGTGATATTATTATACTAGTTACCTTTACAGCCTAAAAGTCAGCCACAGGAAACACAACGGCCATGATAGGAATTTACGGGAAATAGGCTAGTTGTAAATTAAATGACAAGCAAGTTGTAATACCTATATTTATTTAAGTATAAAAAAGAGATACTTATAAACATTAGACATGTATTTATTTGTGACGACGACTCTTAGTTGTTGCAGCCACAGGAGCAGTAGCTGCGTAAGTCTTCTGGGACAGCTTGTTCAGATAGTAAATTGTGATGAGCGAGAAAATGAAGCTGGAAAGAGAAAACAAAGATTTCAATCGGCGCGTAGGTACATAATATTACTTATTCTTTGGCGTAGGTACCGCGGCTTAATACTTCAGTTCAATAGATAGACTAGGTGTAGGTACCTATTACATACCTATACTGTCTAATCTAATAGGAGCAATGAGGTCGTCAAATTGTTCCTACTGATTGAAGGATGACATCATAAGTAGGTTAGTACTAGCTGATAATAATTGGAGTACTACCTATTCCAATTATTACTACTACTAACCTATTTAGGTAGGTTAGGTAATGATAGATAATATTTTGAGACTCATTAAAAGAGATTTGCTGTATTCGTTTGCTAAATAGTAGGTTAAGGCTTCACCTTAATTGGTAAGTATCTTTAAGTTTGTTGTCATTGCCTTGAACTTTTGTGTAAGCTTATTTCTTATCCCATTACTATTAGAATACAAGTGTTTTGTAGGATAGATAGATGTTTATTGACTGGCTGCAACATAACTGAGAGCAGTAAGCTGATATTTGGTAATAGCACTTGTTTATGGGCAGGAAGAGGACATATGCTACTTTTTATCTTGACTAAGGCAACCAACACAACATAAATTTGCTGACAATTCTTTTAATAAGTAGGTAGATCCTACAACCACATAGGTAGGCTACAACCACCACATCTGATAGAAGGAATAGATCATCCTTGATGAAATAGCTCTAAATGACAGCTAATACCTAGTTTACCATTGTTATGCACTTACCAAGTAGTGAAGCAGATTCTATGAACCATACCAGCTGCAATCAATGAAATTGTCATAGAAATGACTATTTCAGGCAGCTTCAACTGGAAGTTCTTGCCAAAGAGTGTTGCTTCTAAGTTACCCACAGCCTATGTTATTGAATGTAAGGATTATTGTTATTGTAGTTCTTAAAGCCTTCTGAAGTCAGGAGTGAGAAGGAACTCTTGTGAATTGGATACATTTTTAATTCTCATCTTAGAGTGGTTGCATAGTATGTGATTATAGTTCTATCATACTTTTGTAAAGTTGAACTTCAGCGAGGTATGTTTCTCGGTCTCAAGTCCTGGCTGACAGGTTAAGATTGACTTTTACTACCTTATGAGTAGGTAGGAGCAGATATGTACATTATAAGTAAACAAATGCAATAATGTCATGTTTACAAACTATCAACAGTTTTGAAAAGGATACAGTCATGAAGAACATGAACATCACAGATCCCAAGTATCCACCAAAAATAATGGTGATAGGAGATCTAACCAGCAGCGGCTTGTACATTTGCATCCCGGAGAAAATCAGCAGTGTCAGAATTGATGATAACACGAAAGACGTGGCACTGTTTACCGCTGAAACGAAAATCAGTATGAACCTACAGATTTCTCCACACACTATAGTTACAAACTTTTCTAAATTAATTTATACTCAACCCATTGTGTGTGATTAAATGAAACAGGGAAATTAACGTTTTTAACAGTATTTGTACGAGATTCGGCTTTTTCTTATAAAAAACCTAAAAATTGGAAAAATATACGCAAAGCGAAGCGTAGGCAGGCCAGGCACTGACAAATTGACAATGATAAAACTTAAACAGTGACACTGACAGTCGAATCCTTTGACAACTGCTATTCATGTGAGTTTAGTGATTGTCAAAGTAGGGGAGAAAGGGGAGGGTTGGGCAGTCGGGAGACATGGGCACCCCCCTGTTATTCCTATTCAAATATAGATTTTTTTAATTCCCATTTTTTTAGTTTTGTTTATCCACTGGCAACGCTGTTCATCCACAGACTAGCTGTCATTTCGATCAGTTGTCAAACCCAGACGCATTTTTAGGTTTCACACAAAGAGTTTGGATATACCTATAATAGAGATAATCATAGGAAACTTCAAAGAAAGTCCCACAATTGTTATGTGGGACATAATTATCCAACCAAGTGTATTGTTAAATGGTTCTGTCGCTTTCCATCTATATTGACTATCTTTCAAATTTGATCTCATAAAATGTCATTGTTTTTGTTTATTTTTCAACGGGGTTTTGGTTGTTTTATATTGTTTAGTACGTATTGAACTATTGTAAATAGTGAAAAAAATATGTGAAATGTCGAATTGTGCCCTCGTATTATGCCAGTCTTCCGTCAGTCTTCAGTCTATTTATTATTATCATGAAAAATCAAGAGAACCTGAATTTTCAGCGGTAAGTATCTATTTGTGTATTTACTCATTAATAACCCATTCTAAACACATAATTATTACGTAGAAACATTGAATAACGTCCAATAGGTATAGAAATATGAAGAATCGGCGTTTTTCATACTAAAATCATGAATAATTTGAGGCTATGATATACTAACTAGGGATGTCATAAAACGTAAAAAGATTTGTCGATAAGGCTATGCAGACTGAGTATAGTAAGATTTTTCGAATAAAGTGAGCCATTGAGGGATTCCGTAGCTGACCCATCTCACACTCACACTCTTTGTAATTCGTTCGATTCATATTTATTTATTGGTATTATATATTTGCCGTCCTGCTTACTGTATCATGGTTAAACACAATATCTATGTGTTCACTGTTCAACCATGATAGTGTAATATACAAAAAAAGAGAGCTTCAAAATAATCACGGCAAATATTACGTTTACACTATTAATATTTCAGGGTGTCCCTTTGGTGTACAATAACGATCGGCAAGAGCTAAAATGTTCTTCCGGCTATTCTTCAAGTTGAACCAAATGCAATGCTCGTGAAGCGTCGCAAGCTATCGGTCAGTATTGAACTTAAAATTGCGTGTTATAGGTATATTATAATTATTATTACATATACTATAAATTAAAAATATAATGATTTTCAGGATATCCCTTTCATCAATGTACCTAAACCAGAACCTTCGGATATTACAGAAATAAGTTCATCAGTGTTTTCAGACGTACCACCGAAGAACACTAGCATATAATGTACAGAATGTGCAGTGTGAGATGGTCGATAAAAATCTAGCCTACTCCAGTTTGCTAAAAATTAACTGTTTTAGACAGCGTACGAAAAGCCTTGAAAAAAAAGTACTGATAAAGTATACCAAGAAAATATAATAATAATCTATTAACTTTATTTATAATTATTATAATTAAAAGTTAAGGAACTAATCTATAGGGGGCAGGCAGAACAAGGTTTACCTGAAAAAAGTATTTAGCTCTAATGTAAACTTGTGTTAAGTATAAATTTTGTAATGTACTCATTGACCTGTGTATGTTGTATATTATGTTATCTAATAAACAATTGTCATCTTAATTCGTGGTTTTTACAAAGTTCAAGATTCCTTTAATCCAGAGTGAATCTAGATAACGTTATCATAGTCACGGACTTTAAGTTGTTAGGATTGATATATCAATATCGGTATCGATGAGAATAATTGTGGATCATCGAACTGTTAATATCGATATCGATATTTTATGACTTGGGTCATCTCTGTGGCTCAACGAGTGACAGATTCCCCCTATATTATGACGTACGACAAATGCATGTTTTGTATCGTTTTATCTAGTGCAAAAAGTGGTATGCGCAAAGAAGATAACGAATTTGTCAAATTTAGGATTGATTCTATTTACTTCATTCTTCTGAGGTTTCACACCTATAAATGTGAATATTTTGTTGGTAGTTTCAAAGTGACTAGACAAAGAACCAGCTAAAGGTATGTGTTTTTTTTATTTTTTCCATTGTATATATATTGATGTATAAATTAGTTTGTAAGTCATGCTAAAATATCTAATAATTTTTTTTACGGGAATTTAAAGTTAATATAACGTGCAGAGGGAGCAATGGTCACTTGTTTGTAAGGGAGGTTTGGGCATGCCTAATGCTCCCCCCTATAAGTAATTTATGAAATAATATAGTTAACAAAACGTTACCTGATTTTTTTTTTAATGTTTAAATTTTTTTAATTACAGAAAGATGCCGTTTGAGTTTAAGAAGAAGGGTTTGCGACGCAAAATTTCAATAGATACATACAATATTACGTGCTATAGAAGACAATACTTTTCTATTTCCTGAAATACACGACATAGCCAACGTCTCAATCAATGACATGAAAACCAAACTGCCAGAATCAAAGACAGCCAAACGTGGTAGCTCTAAGTATACTTTCGATAAGCCTATAAGAGTATTAACGTAATAACGAATGTTAGCTATGTAAAAAGGTTCAACGTGTTAATTTATTGACTCTTTGTTGATTACTTTTGTAATTCAGATACTATTTGAAATTATATAACTCTTTATGTTTGGTTTATTTTATGAGTATTGAGTCTTTTATATGTCATGTCTAAACTTGCCACAGGGGTGCCTGAGCCTCCCTACCATAGGGAGCTTTGGGCACAATTGACGTGTTTCTGAAATCACGATGTATCTTAGAGATTGAATATAATTTGTAAATTTTTCTTTGTATAACATCTAGCCAAATATATGATGCAACTTATCTCAGTAATAAATTTTGATTATATTGATAATTCGATTTTTAATAATTAACTATGTGAAAAAATGCCCATCCCTCCCCTATCTCCCCTACATAGAGAAGAGAATGAGATCAGTGAGGCCAGCAGCTAACTTTCAGTGCTAGATTTAGCGCTGAAAAAAAAACAATCAGCAATACTATGAGAAAACGCTTTGTATTGCATTTGTGTACTGAATCGCACTCTCTGCAAAACACAACGTGCTATTTCTCAAAAAAGTCACTGCTCTTTGAATTATGATTTTTTAAGTTTGTTTCACAGATTAGTCAGAGTACTACGGTTTGTTTTGAAAAATATATTTATAGTTATCAGTACATCACAAAAATTATTTATCCCTTGAATATTATAAAAGTGTGCTTTGCAGCCCTTGCTGGACCAGTAAAATAATATTTTACAAAATGAATCAGTAAAGTAATATCTTAATCCATACATGGACGGGAAAAAACAGACACTGGAACTCTGGAACTCATGACATTCTAGCGATTTTTGCATTCTCATCTCATTTAGCACTACGTAGTACTCTGACTGATCTGTGTTTAGCACCCATCCGATAAGTCGAGATGGCAGCCCTTAACGGAGGCAAAAATTTAAAAATAATTCTTACTTATCACAAAATTAACAAAAACAAATAGAAAACGTATTTATCCGAACAAAAATGATAAGGCGAAAAGCAAGTCCGTGATATGACTCCGTGATGTGAGCAGGCTTGTGCAAGCTTTTATTGTTGTGAACATGATGAATCCAATACGACAATCATACGCGCATTTTGCGAAATTGCTCAAACATCGCATCGTTGTAAGTAATATTACCTACTAATAAACTTGTCTTGTCTCATGATAAGCAGTAGCTGGTTTAAGTTTTCGAACGACCTTTAAAAGTACAGCGACGACCGTCAATTGAACGATGTATGTTTAAACTTGTGTTACCGCTCTGCTCTAGGATATCAGGCTTATTCCTGAAATTCCTACTAGCTTCCAAGACCCAGAACAAACATTTGTTCATCACATAAATATACGCCTTGGCTGGGGATCCAACTCAGAGCATTAGATTATGCAGGCAGGGTTACTAGATATATATATACTTTTAAAGCCCTTTGAACATTGATCATTATTCAAAGCTTAAGACAATTAAGTTAGTACATGGTGAGGCTAGGTGATGACAGGTGAAGTAGGGCCTTGACAGAATGGATGCCTAGGAAGGGAAAATGCAGCGTTAAGTGACCACCATGCCGATAGACCAATGACATCTGCAATGTTGCAGGCAACAACACACAACACAGGTGGTTTAGATCCACACAACATTGGCATTTAATGGAGGATGCCTATGCCCAGCAGTGGGCTGATACTTAGCCCTAAAAATAATGTTATAACATATTTTTTTATTTTCAGAGTACAACAGCCGTAACTGATGTTAGAATCTATGAAGTAGGACCTAGAGATGGACTCCAGAATGAGGCCAAGTTTGTCCCCACAGACATCAAGGTTGAACTTATAAACAAACTAGCTGGAGCAGGATTGAAACATATTGAATCCGCAAGGTTATTAAATTCACAATCTGATGCATACCCCCCAAATTTCAAGTCTCTATGTTCTTTGGTTTGGCCTGTACCTTGTCCAGTCAGTCAGTCCAGTCAGGATCAAGCTTTTTATATATTTTTATGAGCAATACACAAGTGTTACCAAATTAATCTGAGGTTTTCTTGTTATACAGCTGATTTTCTACTCTGATTTGGTACTGCACACTTTTCGTGCTAGTTTTTGGCTGTGAGTTTTAATATGGTTTTTTTTTATAGCTTTGTAAGTCCAAAATGGGTGAAACAAATGAGTGATGGTGTTGATGTGATGAAAAATCTGAAGAGGGTGCCCGGAGTCAACTATCCAGTGCTTATTCCCAACTTGAAAGGGTATGAGACGGCTGTAAGTTTATGTATATTTACTTACATATTATACTATCCTGTGTGTTATCTGTCAGTCGGACAGTCAAGAGTTCAAGATAAACCCATTTTTATACATTGATTTATTATTTTTTTGTTTAACAATTTATATGTCTCGATAATTATGTTTAGCTGGTAATTTTAAATCAATCAGTTCAGTAGTTTCAGTGTGATTGAGCAAAAAAAACATCAATTTATTCATTCATCCTTACAAACTTTTGCCATTAAATTAGTTTGATCTATTATAAAACAACATTATAAACATTATAACAACATTATGAACATTATAAAATATGAGCAGATTTATCAAACTTCAAAATCCCTGTTCTCCAACACAGATGCAATGCAATGTAGAGGAGGTGGCCATATTCCCAGCGGGTTCCGAAGGGTTCTCCCAGAAGAATCTGAACTGCTCTGTAGAGGAGGGACTGAGGAGGTTCAAGCTCGTTGCCGACCAGGCGGTGAAGGATGGATTAAGGGTTAGGGGCTACGTGTCGTGTGTTGTGGGCTGCCCTTACGATGGACCTGTCAGCCCCAAGGCTATTGCTAAGGTATGTGATATTTTGCATTTTTTTTATTCATTTAAACAACTGACGTAATCACACCTGCCCATGAACAGAATAGTGCTTGCTACACAGGATTTTGTTTCACATAGACTGGTGCAAGACGTCTATATCGCTCGTCCACTTTGCAACATTTTGATGGTCATCATTCTCGAAAGCTCAAAAATTTTACTGATTACAGTGCCGCTCAAACCGAAACACAGTAATGCTCTACACATAACTGCTTCGCGACAGAATATCTGGCAGTGTGTCGCGTTATAACAGCCTGTGGCTTCGTTAGCGTGGTTTCTGGATAAATGTCGACAAATTGGCATGGCCTTTTCCAGGTTCTAATAAGCAAATAATATTCAGAGAGCGTTATAACAGGTGCTACACTGGACTTAGTAATTTAAAGTAATAACCGTCAGCCGTCAGGCGTTTTTACAATCCAGAAAGTGCCTTATCTCGTAACTAGTCACAACAGATATTCTACACGAAACTACTAATCCAATCCAAAAATATCATCAAATCAGCACCTGACTACAATATTTTAATATGATTGTATCAAACAAAATAGGTATTCTTATCTTCAATGACGTTATCAAAATAATAAAATATTAACAGATAACGGAGCAGCTACTCTCTATGGGGTGTTATGAGGTCTCCCTGGGGGACACCATTGGCGTGGGGACCGCTGGCTCGGTGCGTCGTCTGTTGCAAGAGGTGTTGACTGTGGCCAAACCCGACCAACTGGCCTTGCATTTCCATGACACTTATGGACAAGGGCTTGCCAATTTACTCGCTGGGTTGGAGGTGAGAAGTTTTTTTATATGTAGGTACCTATCTACTGATAACGGAGCAGCTGCTTTCAATGGGGTGCTATGAGGTCTCCCTGGGGGACACCATTGGCGTGGGGACCGCTGGCTCGGTGCGTCGCCTGTTGCAAGAGGTGTTGACTGTGGCCAAACCCGACCAACTGGCCTTGCATTTCCATGACACTTATGGACAAGGGCTTGCCAATTTACTCGCTGGGTTGGAGGTGAAAAGTTTTTTTATATGTAGGTACCTATCTACTGATTAACGGTCAGCTGTTCTCTATGGGGTGGTATGAGGTCTCCCTGGGGGACACCATAGGCGTGGGGACTGCTGGCTCGGTGCGTCGCTTGCTGCAAGAGGTGTTGACCGTGGCCAAACCCGACCAACTAGCCTTGCATTTCCATGACACATATGGACAAGGGCTCGCCAATTTACTCGCTGGGTTGGAGGTGAGCAGTTTTTTTATATGTAGGAAACTATGTACTGATAAAGGATGAACTGCACTCTATGGGGTGCTATGAGATGTCCCCCGTGGGGACCGCTGGGTCAGTGCGCCCCCCTGTTGCAAGAGGTTTTAACTGTGGCCAAACCCGACCAACTGGCCTTGCATTTCTATGTCGTATATGGACAATCGCCAATATACTCGCTGGGTTTTTTTTAAATAGAAAATCATTTGACCACAACATCACCCTAATTGTAAGTGTTATAAAGCTGCTGCGGCCAGCCTTAATCTGCGTGGTACGGTACGGGAATAGGGAAGTCCTTTTCTATATCTAGATCAAATTATATCCATACCGAATTTCGGCTAGATCGATTAAGTAGATTTGGCGTGATAAGGAGTAAATAACCATCATTTAGGTACACAACATTTTGCCTGAATACATTTAGCCTCCAGCCAGCGTGTGGGCCATTTAGGTATGCCTATTTTATCAACCTATTATGTAAGTGTTCCAATTGTATTTAAATTATTTCGACTTCAAGCGCATAAACAAAACATTTACATAAAACTGTCGTATCAATTGCTTATCAACTGGCACAAATAAGATACGAATTCGTATGCAAACGGCTGGCAATACTTTAGAATACTTATCTTGCTTGTGGCGTGACAAAAACCGCGCCCGCTTGAAAGCCGCTGACGTCATAACTTTATCATTAAATAATAATAAACATTCACACATACCCCTGCACTAGGATTTCCTGTGTCGCAGGTGGCATGGACACATACAAGACATCACAACATCGAGAACAAACATTAGTGTTCGTCACACAAATATTTGCCCCGGCCAGGGATCGAACCCGGAACACAAAGCTTCGTAGGCAGGGTCACTCACTACCAACTAAACCACGGTGTCGTCATTTGTTTGACTTGATCATTTGTCCAACAGTATCCAGTCCATGCAAAGGTTGTCTGGTCGACTGACTGAGAGATCGCTCTTTAGCGATAAGACCGCCCATTATCCACTGTTATATACCTAGCTTTATTTTTCCATTATAATGAATTAGTATTCATTTCAGTATTCATTTATTTATTTATTGCCACAAGTAGAGTAAGTAAATAAGTAGTGGATTCCTTGAGTATACCAATCTACATTTATACAATACACCTACATGAATACCCTGTATGCATAGGGCAAAGCAATTTTGCTGCATTGTCTAAGGCTTAGACTCTAAGCAATGTATGCAAAGGGATTTTATACCCAAATTTATAAATATAATAAATAAAAAAGGAAAAACTAACTAATTATCTAGTAACATTATTATACTATATTTAGGAATATATTTTCTTTAACATAGTACTAAGATGGTGAGCAATAAAGTATATTCTATCTATCTAATTTTATCTTGTTTTTGCAGTTTGGGATAAAAACTGTGGACTCGTCTGTCGCGGGTTTGGGTGGGTGTCCGTACGCGCGTGGAGCTAGCGGGAACCTAGCCACCGAGGACCTCGTATATTTCCTCTACGGCCTGGGGGTCAATACAGGCGTAGACCTCGTCAAACTCATAGAAGCCGGTCGCTACATCTCCAATTTCCTCACCAAACCGCCAGAATCAAAGGTCAACAAGGCCTCGGGCGATAGATTTAAGAATAGCGAAGATATTGCTAAAATAGCGTCTTGTGATATATAAACAGGGATATTTTTATAAGCATTTATACAGGCAATAAAGTTGTTGATTCGTTCGAGTTCGTTTTATTTGCACAGTGATTGGACCCGTGGCCCATTCTGCGCTCGATAACTATACTATAATACATACATACATACCTCCTTCCTACAGGTTTTTATCATGCAGAGTCGGTTACGTAGTAGGTAAGTATGCGATTGCCGGCCGGAGCGCACTAGTGCGGCGGGCGCGCAACAAGCTGCTCGCTTAAATTGAATTGACCTTATTCACCGATTCGATCTTGAGCGGAGGTCGATAAACCTTCCCCGTATCGTGCCAGCGACTCCGAACGACCAGTGACCAGTCGCAGTCGATCCTCAGACACGGTACCGGTTTGTTTGTTTTTATGGAGCACGCGTAAACACTCAAAATGGTCGAAGTGAAGATTACCGAAGACATCAAGATCGGCGGCAATAACCCGTGTTTTATTATTGCGGAAGTCGGACAGAACCACCAAGGTGATATAGAACTTGCAAAAAAGCTGATAAAAGCGGCTAAGGTTAGTACTTTTTAAACTTCTTTGTGTACCCAGAGCATTGTATTGGTAGAACCAAAACAAAGAAACTTCCGCTCTGTTCAGGGAAAATTACACTTTGTTTTCTCTTTTGTTTTGTTTAGTGTCAAATGCAGTCAAAGCTATTCCAATAGTCAACAAGGGTTTTTTACTTCGAGATAGTATTAACTACCTAACAAATTACAATGTCTCAATAATTAACTAACATATCGATGATGTAACAGGTTAAAATACAACCAGTTTGCTGATAGTAACGATATAACACGTTTTTTACTATCTTGTAAAGCAACTTTATATAATTATAATTTTGTATACCTACTTACTTACTATGCAATGTTTCAGGACGCAGGTGCCAGCTGTGTGAAATTCCAAAAGACATGTCTTAATGAGAAATTCACTAAGAAATATCTAGAGAGACCTTATGACAACCCAAACTCCTGGGGCAAGACTTATGGAGACCACAAGAAGCATCTGGAGTTTTCCGAGAGCCAATACAGGGAGCTGTTCAAATATGCGCATGAAGTAGGAATATTGTGCACAGCTTCTGCTATGGATATGGTAGGTTTTACTCTATTTGACTAGGCACTAATAGGTACCTACTTAGCTAAGGCTAAGTCAAGTTCTGCGAAGTTGTAGGACTATTCGTTTCTATACCTCTGCTCTCGTAATTGTGAGAAGCGTCCAAAGTCCATTGGAAAAATATGGAGGCCGATGTACCTAATTTACTACTCGACCAGCCCACTTGTTTATCAACTTTAACGCTCTCATAAATAAATGAGTCGTTTGTAAACAATTCACAAAATCATTGTGTTGAATGTTGCGATGAAAATGCAAGCGATGAATAAACACTTGAACCTTGAAATGTAAATTCAGAAAATGCTGGTATGTATACAGCTACTTCAACAATAAAATCGCTGCATGTCTCAGATAATTGAAGAGTATTTATTGTATTATTAAAATACGTGAAGGTGCTAGGTAGCTTAATAAATTCGTAGTTAAGGTTCGCGTATATTTACTGATGTAACTTGTAAGTAAGTAGGTAATTAATCAACTGCATTGCTATGAGGAACAATTCAATCAGGTAGGTAAGTTTTATTAATCCTTGCTCCTAAAGTTAAGTGGATCAATGTATTGATTCCCAGTTAATCAAATTCTTTATTTAGCTGCAACTAGTAAGGTTGTAAAAGTTCTTGAAAATTAGTACCTAAGTAGTTTCATTAACTTGACTAGACTTTAATGTTTTTAGCCTAAAATCTTATAATTTTTATAGGTAATTTTTAGTTTAATAATAACGTTGACTAGCAAAGGTAATATGTACATAAAAGATAAACCAACTTACTTTCATTCATTGCAGGTCTCATTTGACTTTCTCCTCAATAATAAGGCGCCATTCGTCAAAATCGGTTCTGGGGACTCCAACAATCTTCTCTTCCTCAAATATGCAGCCTCAAAGAAAGTTCCTCTGATCATTTCTACCGGGATGGTAGACAAAACTGCTGTGAAGACTATTTACGACATAGTGTCAGCCCAGGTAAACTTAATAGGGGAATAAATTTTATCGTTACATTCCAGTAGTGAACACGTCTACAAAACTACAAAGAAATAACGCCCTTAATAAAAAACTAAGGTCTTAGCTCTGCCACTGAACATAGGTAGGCCCTATACAGGCAACAGCTCTTTAAATATTTGAAACAAGCTGTTGGCTTCGGCTGCATGATATTGGGATACAAAGTGGCGTGATTTTCCAACTCATAATAAATATATAGCATGAATTGGAAAATCTCTTTAAAATTTCAGTTCAATCCGTTCAGTAGATTGACGTGATTAGAAACTAACAAAAGTCCACCCTTCATCCATCTTTACAAACTTTTGCTTATAATAATTGTATTATGATTTAAATATAGCGATTTTTCCGATCGCAATAGTCTGTAGATAGTTACTATACGTTTGGGGGATAAACGTATAGTAATTATGCTACAATCATTAGGTACATAATATGTATCTAATTTAAAAGTTGTTGTTGACTAATGATAATGGCAGAGATCATGGGTATTTTTGTATGGACTTTATCAGCTAAGTACTGAGTACATGTCATGGAAAAGCGAATAGCGTAATAAAATAGCGTTTTTGTGCAAAACGTACATGCAAAATGTGTGTAGAAATCAGGAGCAGTGCGAACAGTGTGCATAAAACTGTACTTTTTATATGTTCATTTCAGCACAAGCAGTTCTGCCTACTGCACTGCATCTCAGCCTACCCAGTGCCGTTCGAGGACTGCAATCTGACTGTGCTGCAGGACTATAAGAATACCTTCGACATCCCCGTCGGGTACTCCGGCCAGGAAGTCGGCACTGCTGTAGCGCTGGGTGCGGTCGCTTTAGGAGCTAAGGTAATCACTGCACCTCGCCTACCCAGTGCCGTTCGAGGACTGCGACCTGACTGTAAGAACACATTCGACATCCCTCTCGGGTACCCAGGAGGTCGGCACTGCAGTAGCGCTGGGTGCGGTTGCTTTAGGAGCTAAGGTAATCACTGCACCTCGCCTACCCAGTGCCGTTCGAGGATTGCGACCTGACTGTAAGAACACATTCGACATCCCTCTCGGGTACCCAGGAGGTCGGTACTGCAGTAGCGCTAGGTGCGGTCGCTTTAGGAGCTAAGGTAACCACTGCACCTAGCCTACCCAGTGCCGTTCGAGGACTGCAACTTGACTGTAAGAACACATTCGACATCCCAGTTGGGTACTCCGGTCAGGAGGTCGGCACTGCAGTAGCGCTGGGCGCAGTCGCTTTAGGAACCAAGGTAATCACTGCTCCTCGCCTTCTTAGTGCCGTTCGAGGACTGCAACTTGACCGTGCTGCAGGACTATAACAACACATTCGACATCCCCGTCGGGTACCCAGGAGGTCGGCACTGCTGTAGCGCTGGGTGCAGTCGCTTTAGGAGCTAAGGAACCCACTGCACCTCGCCTTCTTAGTGCCGTTCGAGGACTGCAACTTGACCGTGCTGCAGGACTATAACAACACATTCGACATCCCCGTCGGGTACCCAGGAGGTCGGCACTGCTGTAGCGCTGGGTGCAGTCGCTTTAGGAGCTAAGGAACCCACTGCACCTCGCCTTCTTAGTGCCGTTCGAGGACTGCAACTTGACCGTGCTGCAGGACTATAACAACACATTCGACATCCCCGTCGGGTATCCAGGAGGTCGGCACTGCTGTAGCGCTGGGTGCAGTCGCTTTAGGAGCTAAGGAACCCACTGCACCTCGCCTTCTTAGTGCCGTTCGAGGACTGCAACTTGACCGTGCTGCAGGACTATAACAACACATTCGACATCCCTCTCGGGTACCCAGGAGGTCGGCACTGCTGTAGCGCTGGGTGCGGTCGCTTTAGGAGCTAAGGTAATCACTGCACCTCGCCTTCTTAGTGCTGTTCGAGGACTGCAACCTGACCGTGCTGCAGGACTATAACAACACATTCGATATCCCCGTCGGGTACCCAGGAGGTCGGCACTGCTGTAGCGCTGGGTGCGGTTGCTTTAGGAGCTAAGGTAATCACTGCACCTCGCCTACCCAGTGCCGTTCGAGGATTGCGACCTGACTGTAAGAACACATTCGACATCCCTCTCGGGTACCCAGGAGGTCGGTACTGCAGTAGCGCTAGGTGCGGTCGCTTTAGGAGCTAAGGTAACCACTGCACCTAGCCTACCCAGTGCCGTTCGAGGACTGCAACTTGACTGTAAGAACACATTCGACATCCCAGTTGGGTACTCCGGTCAGGAGGTCGGCACTGCAGTAGCGCTGGGCGCAGTCGCTTTAGGAACCAAGGTAATCACTGCTCCTCGCCTTCTTAGTGCCGTTCGAGGACTGCAACTTGACCGTGCTGCAGGACTATAACAACACATTCGACATCCCCGTCGGGTACCCAGGAGGTCGGCACTGCTGTAGCGCTGGGTGCAGTCGCTTTAGGAGCTAAGGAACCCACTGCACCTCGCCTTCTTAGTGCCGTTCGAGGACTGCAACTTGACCGTGCTGCAGGACTATAACAACACATTCGACATCCCCGTCGGGTACCCAGGAGGTCGGCACTGCTGTAGCGCTGGGTGCAGTCGCTTTAGGAGCTAAGGAACCCACTGCACCTCGCCTTCTTAGTGCCGTTCGAGGACTGCAACTTGACCGTGCTGCAGGACTATAACAACACATTCGACATCCCCGTCGGGTATCCAGGAGGTCGGCACTGCTGTAGCGCTGGGTGCAGTCGCTTTAGGAGCTAAGGAACCCACTGCACCTCGCCTTCTTAGTGCCGTTCGAGGACTGCAACTTGACCGTGCTGCAGGACTATAACAACACATTCGACATCCCTCTCGGGTACCCAGGAGGTCGGCACTGCTGTAGCGCTGGGTGCGGTCGCTTTAGGAGCTAAGGTAATCACTGCACCTCGCCTTCTTAGTGCTGTTCGAGGACTGCAACCTGACCGTGCTGCAGGACTATAACAACACATTCGATATCCCCGTCGGGTACCCAGGAGGTCGGCACTGCTGTAGCGCTGGGTGCGGTCGCTTTAGGAGCTAAGGTAATCACTGCACCTCGCCTTCTTAGTGCTGTTCAAGGAATGCAACCTGACGCGCTGCAGGACTATAAGAACACATTCGACATCCCCGTCGGTTACTCCGAAACTACTAAACTGCTTGGACTTATGAAATACCTGTCTACGATTAAACATAGTGTGTCAGTAAACTTATTTTATGATGCAGCCTTTATCTGTTGACACACCTTTCTTTGTTACTTCTGGCTATCAAACGACGAAAGAAAAAAAGATTACTCAAGCTAATAACCTATTAGTACAAACAGATATAACCATAATGTTATTAGCATGTCCATTTTCGAAGATGTAAAGTTAATTATAGTGTATATTAGTTTTGGTCAACATACTGCATTTATAAAAAAAAATGTTGCGAAATCATGACAGCTTATTCGCGGGAATTAACAGTACCTACTTACATATGGTTTTCAGATAAAAATATCTTGAAAATGGAATAGTTAAGAGCTAAAAATACATAAATCTCGCCAGGATCGTAGGCCCTAAATGTAGGTACTGTGCATAAGGACCTTTATGTAGGCCGTTAAGATTGTATAAATTAATGTTTGTACCTATACTATTAAGGGAATAGGCAGACGTTTAGTTCCTTCTAATGGATGAACGTACGTACTTAACGTTCCGTTCGTAACGTTTTCAGATATTAGAGAAGCACATCACACTGGACAAGGCGATGAAAGGGACCGACCACGTGTGCTCGCTCACTCCGACAGAGTTCCAACAGCTGGTCCGTGACGTCAGAGTCATCGAGGCCTCTCTCGGCACGCCCATCAAGAAGGTTGTCACTTCAGGTAAGGAGTATTATACATTATTTATCATAAATGCTCTGAAAGAAGGCGTCGCCCACTCATATGGCGTAAATAAGAGTAGGTTTGTTCCACATATGGCCAAAAAACTAATCGATTTTAAATTAATCGACCACCAAAGAAAATTAGCACTCGGTTGTCTGGCGAAAGTGGTGGACTTTAGAACTAACTTTATCAACAAGTTAATTCACAAGTCTTTATGACTATGAAATACAAAATAATTTTACCAAAAAGTTGACCGACTCTGGTCACAGATTATCATTTAACCTTAATCTGTGGCCTTTGAATTTGAAGTCGGTCTACCTGAAGGCTTCATGACGATAGACACTTTGTAATATTGATACGGCTATGTATTTTTAATCCCGATACAAAGAGAGGTCTTATAATAAGTTAAAAGTTAAAGCTTGTTTGTGGCATTGTAGCTCTCAAGCGGATGGACCGTTTTAATGCGTTTTTATTTGAATGGCGATTTTCGCAAGATTGTTCTTCTTAGGTATAATATAATTAAAAAGTTGACACTTGCAACTTTGCTTGCGTTGCTAATTCACAAAATTCTGCGCCTACAGTTTTTGACGAACATATCCTTTAAATTTCAAGTCTCTAGATCCAGTCGTTTGGCCTGTGCGTTGTCTATCAGTTAGTCAGTCAGGACTAAGCTTTATATAAGTATTTTATTGATCAAAATCTATCTATGGTATTTTCTTTGTATAAATAAAGGATTAATAATTTTTTTTATTTGAGTTTATCAATTTCATTCTTACTCACCTATATAAGAGGTGGCACGAATTTCACGAATGCATTTAGTTGATGATTGACAGGAGTCGCATTGGCCTATAATTATAGTGATTCATCTGGCCACTTGCCATTCGAATCGATTTCTCTTGATTAATTAATACTGAATTTCTTAATCATGGTTCGAAATATAACTTTAGTTCTAAGAATAGCAACGTTCGATTGATTTACAGAGTACCTGTGATCGTAGGATGCCAATGTATGAGTGGAAAATATGGAATAACCTATTTCATCTAAGCGTTTTAACCTTTTTCCTTTTTTTACAGAAATACCGTGCATCGATAAACTACAGAAGTCTTTGGTAATGGGAAGTACGAAGAACAAAGGAGAAATCTTGTACCCTGGTGATGTCAAAATCAAGGTAGCCGAACCTAAAGGATTAAACGCATTGCATTTTGAGGAGGTCATCTATAAAACACTGTTGTATGACAAGAAAGAGGACGAACCTTTGAACGAAGGCGACTTTTGCTAAGATGCTCAATAATCCAATAACTATCTAACATTTAAATTTAATATAGCGTAGGACATAACACAAATTATTTTTATGAGATTAGGTGACAACGACTAATAGTCGAACTATTTAAAGATATAACTCAACGTGATAAAAGCATAATAATAGGCAATAGTTTTAGTATGTGTAATCGAATTTAAATATCCTATCAACATATCGTGTAAATGATGTTTAGTAATTAAGGTTTATTCTTGTAATGTTTAATCTCTATCTTTAGGTAATAAAAACTATATTTTTGTATTAAATATTGCGATACCACTGACCCACATATTGAATTTATTTATGTTGACCTTAAAACACTTGAAAATAGTAATTTTAAATGAACGGTAAGTCAGAATTTTACTCGCCTTGACGTCAACGCTCATTCATAAAGATATTATTAAACGTGTATAATTTTTTGTCGCGTCAAGTTTATTTCAGAACGTTATTATTTCAGGTTGTTTTCTCACAAATCATCGAGACGGCTATTTTGAAAAGCTTCAGACGTTGTTACTTATGTCGGTTTACGTAGAGCGGTCGTAGTAGCTATGTAGAGGCGGGGCGGGTCTGCAGCGGCCGGCCACAGGGCACGGCTGGGGGTGGCCGGAATCCTCCCCGAGATGAGTGTTGTAGATTTATTTATATTGAGCGTGAGAGGCGAGTGGTGCGCGGTTCGGCGGCATGTGGTGTAATAGAGCATAAGTGGCGCAGCGGACCGCGTGTTGGCTCGGTGCCCGCGCCACTGTCAGTCCCCGGAGTGCCGGCCGTCCCGCCGCCTGCGCCGCGCCCGCAGCCCTCGCCCGAGCCGCCGCCGCCGCCGCCCGCTGCCGCCGCCTCCGCCCGCGCGGGCGCGACGCATCCTCCGCGTATTACACAATCACGTTTTTCAGCGCTCGCGCCCGCCCCGCGCAACCTTCGCGCGCGTCCTAAACTCGCACTTTAACCGTGTTTCCGCTAGAAAGTCCGAGTTCAAAGCTGCCGATTTAGGTCGCCCGGTTCCGCAGCGGGATATTTTTATTACCACCGTTAGGTGCAGACGCATGTTGCGCGAAACATTCATTATTTATAGAGTACCTATCGTAAAGTTCATTCCATAAGGCGCGCGATCCTTTCCTAGTGCATTTAGGCGGTAACTGGTCATTTGTATAGTGCATTTGGTGTGTGTGTGAGTGAGTAAGGATGCACCACATGTACCCGCTGGCGAAGGGCGACCCGCTGTGCCGGCTGGGCTTCCACCCGCAGGTGCGCTGGCCGACGCGCTGCAAGCGCTGCTACCGCGACTACAAGGAGCACGCGGGCGCCGCGCGCAAGCACGACGACGTCACCGTCTCCACGCCGACTCTCTCCACCTCCAGCTCCACTTCCATCTCGCCAGCGTCACGGTCAGCACACCTTACTCTATCTCTCCGTCTCTTAGAAACAAGTATTCAAACATTAAGTACCTACGTTTAGGTGTTTCATCTTATTATCAAACGACGCCGGTCGTTTATTGATACAATCATAATAAAACTCAAGAAAAAATATAAGTGCCCTAAGTGTAAGGTCTGAAAATAGAGTACCCACCATACCCAACCAATGTTAATGGTTTGAGTACATAAGTAGGTATTTATAGAGTTTTAGATTTATGAGAACCACCAAGAACAGTTCAACGGTGATTTTAAAGGACCTGCACCCACTTTACGGGGAAAGTTTATTGCGAAACACATTTCAGTTGAAAACAGGTTTAAAATCTCGAATCTAGAACGCGACCGTGATCTTGCCCCCATATAATTATTATGAATCAGTGCTCATAAAAACTGATCAGTAGAAGGTTGCTTCAAGAAAATACCTTACCTACCTACTTACTAGGAGAACAAGCTCTGATAAAATTTACTTTAAATTTATAAAGAACTAGCTAACGCCCGCAATAACTGAAATACTTTCTCAGTACGCACTTTCATATCTAGACAATCACCCTCAAAATGTCAAGTTTCTTCGTTTAGTGGTTCGGCCTGGGCGTTGTCTGTCAGTCAGTCATGACTAAAGTCTTATATACATAGGTACCCATTTATAAAATAGCGGACACAACGGTTAAATAAATAAAAGAAAATAACTATGACTGTGTCTAATCGCAGAATTCTAGCTTCTCTCTAGATTTAAAATACCAGAACATTCAAGTGGCAGTAGGTTTTAGAACACCTGGCCAACACAAATGATTCTTAACAGTTCCACAATTAATTAGTTGTCCGTAAATTATCAGGAATCTATAAATAATTAAGAAACAAAAGTGTACAGTGGCACTATTCCAAATTCCTAAACATTTTGCGATTGTTTGTATTGAGCCCGGTAACTCTGCCGTTTGACGCAATAGCCTCCTATTTGCGACTGGATAACTCCAAGAACCCCTCTACACTATATATACTAAGTACAATAATACTTAAATATATTATCTACTAAAATCAGCTGTGAAGAGAAAAGGTTGAGACCGGTTAGTGCTTCTAGGATTCTTTCAATACGCAGCTCTAACTCGAGACTAGATCAGTTGTACCTAGGTATGAAGGTAGGTAATCCTAGTGCGATTTTAAATCGATGATAGTCTGGTTGACTTCAGAATAAGAATATGAGGCACACTTTTGGTGTGAACAACGTCGAGCGCCGTGCTAATCTCGTCTCTATCTAAAAAAAAATAATTCATACAATAAATACATGTATTTAGTTTTACAAACAATAACCAGTGATTCAATCTGTTATAATGTGGTCTATGTCTAATCCATAACAAATGCTGAAACATTGTGATTGTGTTCTTTGTTGTGACCGGAAGTGTTATAGTCATTTCCGGATTGGTTGGTGCAATTATTATCAAGGTCTTCAATAATTTACTCTTAAATCCTCATGTGTTCTACATTTTCTTCCGATTTATGAATTAAACAAATACCTATATTACGAATAGGTCGATAAGACAAACAGCACACGAGTAGACAATAGAAATCCTTTAACCAAACTGTAATGTAAAGAAATAGGGTAGGTAAATAAAATATCAAGGAATCCTATTTAATGTAAGCGGACAATAGTATTTTTATATTAGTAAGTATTTTAATGCTACAAAAGTGAATGGATTTTGATAAACAAGCTGTCAACCTGTTTGTCTTGGTCCTAAGAGTGTCAAATATCCACCACCGTGGAAGTGGCATTTATATGTTTTACATTATATTGTTGCCGTTATACAAAAACTTACCCTTCGAACTCTATATTCGTCATTCTCCACCCCAGGAATCGTGACGAGGAAAATGGCGCAGACAGTGGAAGGACTGGGCGAAGTTGGTCATCCAGCACAAACCTCAGTTCCTTCGACACCTCCAGTAAAGACGCCTTCTCCTCCGGTAGGTATCTGCTGACGATTAGCAGGCATATGCTTATGATGCTTATGATGGAATTGCTTAGAAATTACAATCATTCTTGGTACCTTTAAAAATTGTTTGAAAGTTTCCATGGATGAATAAGTTTGAAGATCCTGTTAGCTAAACTAATTTCCTAATCCAATTGTCGAAAAGAGTCGTCTCATCTTAGCCTAGGTATGCTTATTTACTTTCATTCATCTTAGCTATAGCTAATCATTTCCAACGAATCTTTTAGAAGTTCGCTTCTTAGATTTTAATGATAATTTTGCGTTCATAATACCTAACTTAATAAATCGTCATTACTTCACGTATTAAACTTGTTTCTCAACATATTCATCTCTTTATCAAATGTATCGATACTCGGCAACTAAGTGAGAATTAGCCCAGCGCTCCCATCAGGCACTGCTTCACTGTGTAGGCACGGTCTCCCGTCATAGAAATTATACTTATTCTAACCCATAAAACATAGCGCCTCCTCTCCTTGCCGGTAATTCCTCAGAGTTCAGTAGAGCGAGCTCGTCGTGGACGTCGACGCCGGACCTGGGGGCCAGCGAGCACGACTCGGCGACCGCGGTCACTGTTAGCCTCAAGCTGCCCAAGCGGAGACTCACAGGGCCACTGCCCTCGTTAGACACGGGACAGAACAATGTTGGTAAGCAATCTCCTCTGTTTGTAAGTCAACCCTTAGGTACTCCCTCCAGTTAGTTCGAGTTTAATAGAGAGAGTTTGTCGTGGGCGTCCACACCAGGCCTGAAGGTTATTCATCTTGCCGAAGCCATTGTACTGGCCGGATCAGATAAGTTATGAATGAGGACAACTTATTTCTTCAATTTTCTTATTATATATCGGGACTTGTCGAGATAACAGACGTCGGCCAAGATTTCTCAGTCCACTTTCTTGACTTTCACAACGAAGATTTGTGGATAAAATAATCACCGACATGCTACCACCCACACTACAATTTGGATCCCAGGAACTGGGTTATGATCATTTATTGTTCTCGTCTCTTAAATCTCTACGAAGCCGGATGCTGAAATTATATTTAACTACGATGCAACAGGCAATAATACAAATAAGTCAGACAAAGAGTCAGACAGAGCAATAACTTCAAACTTTAACACCCCTCTTTTGCATAGGGGGTTAGAAACAGAACCTTTTGCGTAGGCCCTTCAGGCCTGACGTGTAGTGAAGCTCGTGCCAAGTGACGTGACGAGCATTTTCAACAAGGCGCAATGCGCAATACTCCAGCAGATACGGTGACGTTGCGGCGGCCATCAGCGTCGCCTCCTCCGCAGCCGGCACCCACGCCGACGCAGACCATCACCATCAACAAGAACGACTCGCTCGCTGAACGGGTGCGGAAGGTATGAAGAATCACGTTACTCTTTTATAGTTATCTTCTCAACCGGAGGTTATTTTTTTAATCTAATACCTACTTGTGACTATGTCTCCCTCTCATTAGTCTCTACCGAGCTCGAAAAAGAGTTATCTAAAATGTTTCATCAATCGGTCATACTTACCAAAATAGTGTTACTTTTAGCTTTCTTCTATGAGTTTAGTTACCTACGTAGATAATAGATATATTAGCTGTAATGTCTGTAAAGAGTAGAAGGTAATGTAATGAACCATAAACAGATTTTCTGTTTTAAAAAGTCATTAAAAGTGATTTAACTTTGTAAATTGTTCGTTACTTCGTACTTCTTGTCAGATGTAGGATGTAGGCAAATACCTAAATAAAAAACAAATAGGTAGCTAATTTGGGAAGCTACTTTGTAGAAGACCTTCTCAATACAATGTTTCGGTCACGATTCATCAAACAGGAATGCTAGTGTTGTATGTTATATGAACAGTAAATATTAACATCGCCTGAATTTATAGATTCTTCACCTTGAATGTTGTTGAAAACTATGAAGTGAAATAAATGGGTCAAGCCAATAGGCTGTCTGTTGAACTCGGCTAGAATAGTTCTGTAGGAACTCGCGTGCGCTCTCGAAATAAACATAAAAGGTCGCCATCGAAGTTAGTGCTTGGCAGTGCGCGTGCGCAGAGCATATAATTAATTGAGGAAATGACCTATTATTCGTTTTCTCCTGACTTATATGCATTACAAAACCGTCAAGATGTTCGGTCATAAAAATAGATCGACTGGCTCTGAGTGGTGCCCAACACAGTTGGGATTAAAAGAAATAAACAAATCTTTAAAATATAGTTCAGTCTCTTTGTTTACATGACGCTTTTCTAATACATTCTTAATTTTATTGCGCGACCAATAGAGTTTTGTATCACACAAAATAAATCTGGTCCTAAATATATTCGCATTCACAGCGCACTAGATTTTTGGAAACGCGTCAACTAATTTTAGTCTGGTATATTTGTTTATCTTTGAAATCATCCCGATTCATCAAATATTATTGCAAAACAAACAGAATCATGCTAATCGAACCGAATAATAAAACTCATATTAGATGTGGAATATAAAATAACTGCATGGAATCGTCAATTTAATTTGTTATTAAACAAAATAGGTACTTTAATTTTCAGATGAAACTTATGAAGTCCCAGTCCAGTTTCGAGAAGGAATCTAGTATAGAAAAAGAAAGGGATAAAGAAAGAGAACGCAGAAGTTTGTCAAGGAGTAAAGAGGAAGAAAAGACTGTTCGGTTAAAAGAAGAAAGAGATAGGTCTGCTAAAGAAGATGTCACTTTCATGATTCAGGTAAAAAATATTTGACTTTGGTTTTTAACTAGTAAGTACGGTTTCAGACTAGCGTAGTTTTGGCACGCGTATACGGGCGGATTTGTGCTCGCGAAACTTCAAAAGCGTGTCACGCGTATACCGGCGTTTACGCTCGGTTTTTTCTAGCGAGTGTCAGTAGCATGAAGCGTCTCTCGCGGTTTGTCGCGCGTACACGCGCTGCTAAAAAAAACAAGACCGACGAATCCGCTCGGTTTATCCGCTTAAGAAACCGCACTAAAGTATACAAAAATCTAAAACCGAAACGGTATACCTGAGTACTAATATGAGTACATTTGATTTTATGATATAAAAAATTGAGATTTTAACTGGGCTGGGCTAGCCTAACTCAATATTTGAATTGCAGGTTAAAGAGAAGAATGCCCGTAATTCCACAAACGCTAAGCCTCCATCTAGAGGGGGTCCCTCAAAAGACAGGGAGGAGTCGGATGATGACACGAGCACAGCGGGCACCACCACTACTGAAGGGACTCTAGTGGATGCAAATGACAAAGAGTACCAGGTAAGAACCAAAGAAAATAAGAAAATAAACAATCTAGAATAATACTGTTCATAGTACCTAATAGACGAAGTACGAAAGGTATGCGGGCAAGAAGTGGACGATAAGAACAATTTACTGAAGACTAATGGTAGGGGAGCCGAAGAGGGGATTTCAGGATTTACTCAGGCGCGCCAGATTAATATACAGGGGGATACCTACAAATATGAGCCCCCTATATAAAGACTGGTTTTTGAAGACTGGGCTTAGCGTAGCGTGTTTCGAGAAAACCTTCGTTCAGTTTTAGTCCTAATTTTCTAATTCTAATTAATTAGGGGTTATAACAATCTACACTGACGTCCCGCTTTGGGGTGTATTGTGATACAGTCCTATGTGGACTGGTTATGTTACTGCCAAAATAGACCTACTTGTTACTGCCAGAATGGACTTGGCAAGTAAATGGCCATTTTCCTTGCCTTGTTAAAAGCCTCATAAAATTCAATTGAGATTGTAATAACACATCAATCTAGATCAATTTTATGCTACTTGGTATATAGGCGTTTGGAAATACGAGCATATCGGAAACTTCTAAACACGTAATGACGTGGATTCCTTTCGTAACGAATGGCGGTAATTCAGTGCTGAACTTGCTCCAGATGCAAAGAAATGAGTTCTATTTAAAGCTCGGTTCACGTGCGTGGCCTTGTTAACCTGCATTCACGAAACCTGTACGAAATTATATTTTTATGGCAATTATATTTCTAGTAAGCACATTTTTATGCAGGATTTCGATTTATGCCACATTGGTCCCGCGGATTTCACATAGATTACATATGTTACGACAGAAGAAGGGACCTTTAAGGCTAATCCTCAAATCCAATTCCATACAAAATGTTTCGGATAAATACTCAAAAATTACGCCGTATTATAGTAATTTCATCACACTATTCGTTTCGCCCATGTTTTTAATGATTTCGTCAACAAAAAAAAGTGAAAGGTTCATACTTTAATTTAGATTTAATACCTACGTGTTTTTAAGTTAGTAGCGTTAATTTTAAAACACGTATAAATCTAAATTAAAGTATGAAACATTACTAATATTTGTTGACACAATCGGAAAACATAGACTAGAATAGTGTGAAGAGTAAAAGTACGCTGACTTTTTGAGTATTTGTCCGAAACATATTGTATGGAAATTTGCCTTGAGGATTCCCCTTAAGTCTTATTATGAGCTTCGCAACTGTATCGAACGTCAAACATCCGACTGCCGTTCGAGCCTCCCGCAGTTAGGCCCAGGACTACAGCTAGCATTGTTCTTTTAAATGCTAAATCGTTGTTATAGCCTACCTATCTAAAGAACAACAGGACAGAAGCAGCCTGTTTATCTGTAGGTTAGGTTGTTGATTGAGTTATCATTTTTTTTTTATTTGCATAGAATCATCCCAAATCATCCCAACCGAATTTATGGCAAGGATTTATCTTATTTCTAGGAGCAAATAGAAGGTCTAAAACAAGAAGTGGATACGCTAAAGCGGCGCTGTGAAAGGGTAGAAAAGGAGAAAAGCGACATTTTACTCCGAAGGCTGGCCAACATCGACACAGCTAACAAGTATACTTCAGGCAGATCGTCGGAAGTTCTCAAACTGCAGCAGAAAGTAAACGAACTGACGACGCAGAATGAAGACCTGAAGGATGAGAAGAAGCATCTTTCGCTGAGAGTTAAGGAAGTGGAAACTGAGTTGGAGGTTCGTATTAAATAATCATTAAAAATTTTAAACGTACCTACTAATGAATAAATGAATGAGCCTCTTATTCTGCTGGTGTCAGCAGTGTGTCACTTGACAAAGGCCTCCTCCAGTCTTGTTTTTCGACTGCTCCTGGTGTTAGACTGTATGGACTCAAAGGGTAGTTTCGATTTGAGCAGTTAATATATTTTTTTTCCCACTAGAGGGTTTTTGTCATTATCCCCCAATGACCAGCCAGATTGGTGTAGTGATTCTTTAACGTACTAAACTTAAGGGGAAACCTCAAGGCAAATTTCCATACAAAATGTTTCGGACAAATACTCAAAAAGTACGCCGTATTATAGTAATTTCTTCACACTATTCGTTTCGTCCATGTTTTTTTGATTTCGTCAACAAAAAAAGTGAAACTACTAACTTAAAAACACGTATAAAATCTAAATTAACCTTTATATGTTATGTACCTTTATGTATGAAACCTTTCACTTTTTTTGTTGACGAAATCAAAAAACATGGACGAAACGAATAGTGTGAAGAAATTACTATAATACGTACCTACTTTTTGAGTATTTGTCCGAAACATTTTGTATGGAATTGGATTTGAGGATTAGCCTTAATGTTAAATATTTTTGGGGTACTTATAATCTAATATGTTTTGTGTGCAGTCTCGCGCATCAGTAGAAGCACAGGCGCGGCAAATCGAGCAGCTTCGCGCCAAGTTGCTCGCGGCCGAAACGCTGTGCGAGGAGCTGATGGACGAGAACGAAGACATGAAGAAGGAGCTTCGAGACCTCGAGGAGGAGATCGAGGAGATGCAGGACAACTTCAGGTAAACTTCTCATAAAAAACAATTTCGACTAACTACTCACCATGGGAACTGATGAATGAGAACGAAGATATGAAGGAGCTGCGAGACCTCGAGGAGGAGATCGAGGAGATGCAGGACAACTTCGGGTAAAACTCTCATAAAGAACAATTTCGACTCACTGCTCACCAAGAACGAGGAACTGATGAATGAGAACAAAGACATGAAGGAGCTGTGAGACCTCGAGGAGGAGATCGAGGAGATGCAAGACAACTTCAGGTAAATCTCCCATAAAGATCAATTTCGACTCGCTGCTCACCAAGAACGAGGAACTGATGAATGAGAACAAAGACATGAAGAAGGAACTGCAAGACCTCAAGGATTTGCAAGACAACTTCCAGTGTGGTGTGGTGCGACATTCATTCGGGTCAACTTGGTTTAAAGAAACCGAGACAACTCCAGATGTTATTCTCATATGGGACATTTTCGGCTCACTTACCATTATTTAACTATGAATAAACGAGGAAGGAAAATATAATGGTCTTAAAGGAAAAATCTCGTTTTTTAGCTTAGGCCGTTAGGCCTTATGCCTAGATCTGAGACAGTGCTCTCGGCCGAGTACTCGGTACGTATAAACATAGTGCCGAGTGCTCGGCTGAGTGATGTAAGCTTTCACTGTCTCGGCCGTGTATCATTTTACTGTCTCGGTCGAGTACTCGGTACGTGTGATCTAGGCATTAGGCTAACGGTGAATACGGTTGATGTGATGCTTCATAGAATGTTTATTTGGGTTTCAGAGAAGACCAAGCGGATGAATACACGTCACTTCGGAGGGAGTTGGAGCAGACCATTAAAAACTGTAGAGTTTTATCATTTAAGCTGAAAAAGACTGAACGAAAGAATGAACAGCTCGAGTTAGAGAAGGCTGATCAAGAAAAGAAACTATTAGAGGTTAGTTAAAACATATGTATTTTTGAATAACTGAACGGGATTTTAGAAGACGGAGAGGTCTTCTAAAATCTTTTTTAATAATCCCTTTAAATATAAGATAAGTTTAATGTAAGTACGATCTATCGGTGAAAAAAGACTCAATGTTTTCAGATTTACAAACAATGTAGAGCTAACTATGCAGTATTTAATTTCTTCGCACAGTAACGAGACTAACAAGCCATCTTCTGTACGGGTAATTAAGAAACTTTCACCTTTCATGCACGTAAAGTCTTTCGTTCCTGAAGCCAATTTTATCTTCGACATACATATTAGCCATAACCTTAGGTTTGGGGCTGATAAAAGTCTCGTAGAAAATGGTTTGCTCTAAGGCCCTTGCCCTATATAGATATAAATATCCCATCTTGAAAGATATCTTTCAAAAAACATCTCTATGATACAGATAGTCGGCGGTCAAGACGGCTTGCAGCGCGAGAATCGCATCAAGGAGTTGGAACAAGAAGTGGCGCGCTCCACTGAAGTGTCGCTCAGACTGCAAAAAGACTTGGCTGATGCTAACTCGAAGCTGGCGGCCGCGTCGGGCGGCCCGCCCGCCAACTTGGGCAAACTACACCAGATTGGAGATGGCGTAAGTGTTGTAAAGTGGTTGAGATTGTGACGTGCCGAAAAGTAAAGAGTAATTTATAATTCATTTATTTTCCATTTCAAGCACTTACATACAGTTTACATTTGTGTATATAACCAGCATAATTTTTACTTATTGGCTTACTTGAGTATGGGTTTCAGCACTTACACTAAGCTGTTATGCTAGTGTCGTAGATGCAATGCAAAGGGGTAAACAAATTTGTGTAAACACTTACTTGCGTTTACGCATAAAAAAAAAGCACTTCTTAGGTTTAGGTTTTTGTTTTTAAATCCTATTATTTTATGACTCTATAAAATTTTGAAAGATAAGATAAAACTATTTACTTTAATGAATATATTATACAAAATGTGGATATATTACCTAGAGTTAATTAATGTAAGCGTCACGTCAAGCAGCTTTTTCCGCAAATGCAAGTAAATAAACGCACGGATAAATTGACCTTACATAAGAATATTTTATTAGTTCAATTTCAATTCATTTATTTGGGTCATTAACAAAATTTACATGATTACATGGTGTCGTGCATTTCTTATCTAGGTATAGTAACTAAGTTGCATGTTATTTCAAGAAATAAAAAATTAAGAGAGTACCTACATAATTTATTTTGACAGCAAAAAGTATCCCGTTCATCCCTGACCCGCGGCGGTAGCCAAGAGGACCCCGCGCAATTACTGCGCGATCTTCAGGACTCCTTGGAAAGAGAAGCTGATCTGCGCGAACAACTGCGTAATGCTGAGGAAGAGGTACTGCTCTATATACGCTAATATCCAATTGTTTTCAACAATAAATTTGGCTCACTATTACACGATAGATGGCAGTTAACATTTGCAAGTCTAGAAACGTCAGTATATGCTAGATAGATAGTGAATTTCGTTGGTTGACTATTTACTACTAATACGTCAACTTAAAACCTTACCACTTTGCTGGGCTCACAAACGCTAAGCGCGTGTGGGTCTTAGACGCCGGTTTATTTAACTGTAGATATAACAATGCCGCTGTGCGCTTCAAGTACTACTTTATGTTCAGTATTATTAGACGCTTATCGTATAAGGTCAAATAAATCTAAACAAATCAAATAACTTCATAAAACCAGAGTTATGTTTTCATGGAAATAGTAGTAGTTTACTTTCAAAAATGATAATGTCTTATTACCTACATATTTATTTTAATCGATACTACGACTCCGCTAATAAATTACGCCTTAAACACTTTGCTATATAAATTACCCGGCAATATGCACGTCGTAATGGAGTCGTATTCTCGTAACTCTACTCATTAAATCATATTAATTGAGTTGTAAATCTATCTAACTGAGTTGATACAGTATTGCATTCGAGGGATCTTTAAATTGTTTATTAGAAAACAAAGAGTTCATAGGACGGGTCTGGCCGCCAGCTGGCGCCACGCCAAACACATGGCTGACTCAACACTACGACACAGATACCTACACAACGTAACATGCTTAGTATTTATGGAGAATGTGTTGTCTACAACAGGCAAGTCGGTACCGCCGACGCGACGGAAGACTGAGGCCCTTGCTCGTCTCACATGCACCTCAGCCAGACCTTATCGCCCAGAGCACTGTCGCTAGCAATGCTCTGGAGAATCTCGAGCCGAACACCGTTCAAAGAATGCTCGAAATGCAACTGACCTTAGAGAGAAGCCTGTCTCTAGGCTCGAATCACATAACCATCGGCGTGAATCAGGCCGCTCAATCACCGCATGATCTCGTCGAGTGCCACTCAGAAGGCTGCCAAACAGACACGGTGTTGATACATGACGTAGCCACCGATACCAGAAAAATCACTTTAGATTCCAGCGTGCAGTGCTTATCTGATATCTCAGAAATGTACTCTCAAACTGAG
The DNA here is from genome assembly GCA_932526365.1 of Lobophora halterata. Classification (NCBI taxonomy): domain Eukaryota; kingdom Metazoa; phylum Arthropoda; class Insecta; order Lepidoptera; family Geometridae; genus Lobophora; species Lobophora halterata. The sequence continues at coordinate 7,456,843 of OW052002.1, forward strand.
GCACCTTTTATGAAAAATAAAAACGCTCAAACAGAATTCGTTCGTTTCAACGGCGCCTCGCAGACTGACAAACCAAAAACACGAAATGCGAGCTTACAAACGCCTGCGAAGTATAACGATGATAAGGGGTCACAAGTTTCTAAAGGCAGTTTTGACAGTGTAGACGCTAGCACAGAAACTAATGACATGGCCTCCTATAGTGAAAGATATACAAATAATGAAAGAGCCATGGCGAGAACAAAAGAAAAATCCGATAGCCCTCCTCTCTCTTCTGATAAAGAATCGACTGACTCGCAACCTCACTACTCTTTCCCTCTGGTCTCGATTTACAATCCTTTGGCAGTAATGTTACCGAATCTAGGTACTTATGGACATTAACGTTCACTTTGTGTTGGTTTCGTATTAATGTGTACATAACAGATTCCCATTGGTGACGTATCTTAGAATAGAATAATTTGATAACTATAATCTAACGAATATTTCCAGGCGAATAACTTGCGTAAAACAGCATCTCGGGTCGAAGAAGACAATGATTCCTTGCTACTACAGCTGAAGAAAATGGCTACTAAAGCCAAAAGTACGTCTCATTATATAAAAAAACTGCTGTGTTTGCCTGACTTAACACTCATCTGTACACCATAATCAAATCCACCGTGTCCCCTCAAAATGTCTTTATTCCTTTACTTGCTTATTTTAAATTTTCATTGTGAACCTTAAACTAACATGCTTTGTAAATACGTTAAAATAAAACGGCGAATGGACGGTAGCCATTTTCTCCAGTACGGTTTCAAATCATCTAAATTATATTCAAACCTCTTCGTACAGAATTTTACCGAAATTCTGAGTGACTCCAGTTTTAACTTATTTTACTTTTGCATCAATAACAACAACTGCATCTTGAATAATATTTAAATTTTCGAGTTTTCAAACATCAAGCTTCGATCGAAGATTATATCTAAATTATTCAAAAAAACTTCAGGTCGAAAGCTATCACCGACACCACCGGCTAAAAAGCTTTCAATTGAATCGCTCAACAACAAAGATGACAAATCAGACGAAGAGGATCCGACTGAACTGCGACTTCTTCTTGAGCTCAATGAACAGGTAATTACGAATGACCAGTAGAACGTAACCGCGAACAATATGTTAATGCGTTTTGGTACATCACCGCGTAAGTGGACTAACTAGGTAGAAAAATTCTATTAAATTATGTGTGAATGATTCGCTTTATTTCAAGGAAGCGGCAGTATTGCGACGCAAAGTTGAGGGATTGGAACAAGATAAAAACACGCTAACAAAGCAAGTGAAAGAACTGACGGAAAAAGTAACTTCGGCTGCGAATAAAACAAATGCCAACTCAACGTTAGCTGCACGACGAAACACCACAATAAACAAGGGCAATAGTTTGTCAGAAGAAAAAATAAAGGTTAGTAAAGATACAAATCGAGATAACGAAATCATAGATGTTTTAAACCCAATGAATAATGTATTCATGCAGGTATTAGAAGATGAAATAGATGAGCTGAGAAAGAAGTTGATTGAAAAGGAACGAGATTGTGAAAGACTTCATGCAGAACTAAGCCTGGCCCAAAAGAAACCAAAAGGACTTATTAAAAGCAAGTAAGTTCTAAAAAAATACGCAGACTTAATACATCCTATAGGACTTAACTCATCATTTATCTTAATTTAAATGCTTGTTTTAGATCGCTAGACGCAAGTGAACTTCCAAATGTAGATTTGAAAAGACAACTTCAGGTGATCGAACAAGAGGCAAGTGTGTTAAGATCTAAAACACAAAGTCTAGAAGCTGATAATGAGAAATTACTAGCCGAAAACAAGAAATTACAGGTAAGATATCGTATCAAAATTAGCAGTCGCCACCGAAATAGGGCTGGATCAAATTAGGAAGAATGTTAATTATGAATAAATTTAAAGTAACTAGTGACATAAATTTTCAGCTTCTGAAGAACGCCAAATCACTGAGAACAGATAAGTCACTGGAACTAAGTACTAAGAAGGTCGAGAAATTAGAAACTGAATTGAAAGATGCCATGATCAAGATTAAAGACTTTGAAAACAGAGATGACAAATCTGAGAAGAAGGTCCGATTTGGAGCAGATATCAATAAAACTGATACACTGAAGTCGAAACAGGATGAGTTGGATAAACTTAAACTAAACTACAGCAAGGTACAATTTGAGTTTCAGATTTAATATGTTTTCAATGCAATGACAATTGTCTTTCTAAATCTTGATTCTTAGTTGCGCCAAAATATTTTCCAGCTGTCAATGTCTAAAACAATAATTTACTTTGCAGCTCGAAAAAGAAAATGCAAAATTACAAGCAACATTGCAGGCTTTGAAGGAAGACGCAATAAAATCTTTCAAACCGCGAACTGCAAAGAAGCCGACGGATCTAACGACGAAATTACAAATGAAGAGAATGGTTGAAGATCTAGAAAATGAAATTGGTAAAACTAAGAAAAATAGTATAAAACAAATGTTTTAGCAATAAAAAGTCACGTCTCAATTTTCTTTTGCAGGAGAAATGTATGTTGTTATGAAAAACGCAGGCCTTTCGGAAAATGAAATCAACAACAAAGTTCAAATGGAAAAAGACATTGAAGATATAAGAAAGAGGCTATCAAGAACCGATTCAGAATTCACAAATGAGAAAAATAAGCTACAGACTGAAATAGCTAAGCTCAAGGATCTTAATACGAAGTTAGAATCGGACAAAAGCGCATTCTCGAGTAAAGTAAAAACATTGGAAACAAACTTCACTGATATAACTGGAAAGTATAAAACATTAGAAGCAGAGAAGAAAAACTTGGAAACTCAGATAAACAAACTTAATTCGGAGCTTAGTAAGTATACAAATTCTAATACAAATTCTATAAAAATCTCTTGTATTACTTGGACAGCAGGGTGATGTGATGTGAAGATTTGGAATGGGCAATAATGATCAGCATGTCCATTTGACTCTGCTTTCTTGCACCGCTTACCACAGCATTCCGACATGTCTGTGATTCACGACACGACGACAGACATTTTTTATTTATGTTTCAGAAAATGCTACTTCTCTTCACACAACCATGTCGGACTGTATGAAGAAAATAGAGGATCTCAAAAAAGAAATGGACACAAAAGACAAAGAAGTTGATAAACTGAAGAAACAAGTCGAGAATATCAACAAATTAGAACAAGATAAGGGCAAATTGCTAAAAGAAGTAAGAATAATAATAATATCGAATATTCAAAATTGAATACTTACTCCATTGAATCGTGCCTTTTCGATAAGAAGTGTATCTACTACGATGTTAATTTCTTTACAGGTTGGAGATAAGGCTAAGAAAATAGGTGAAATGGAAAAGAAGTTGAAAGAATCAGAAGATAAGCTGAAGAGAACTGAAAAACTGCTGTCTACTAAAAAAGATCGTGTTACTAAATTGGAAACAGAGGTAATTTCTTTCTTATTATGATCTACGAATATACACGTGAAGTAAGCCACAGTACGCTTTGTACGACATAATGTTAACAAAATCTAACATAAGTTGCCTAAAAATGTGTCAACTTACTTACGATGCCTCTTCTATGAGTATCTTCACATATTAACTTTGTCGCTCATAATTGTTTCACTAGCTCTCAGAAGAAAAGCTCCAAACTGAAACTCTAGCCAGCACTCACAGGCGTCAGTCGGTAGAGTTCAACGGCGAAAAGGATGTCTTACAAACAAAACTCATGAACAGCGAGACTAAACTACTCAACTTGCAAGCGGATCTCAAAGAAATGAAAGCAGACTATGATAGTAGGATAAACGGCTTGGAGTCAGATCTGGCTGCCAAGTGCACTCATATCAAACAACTGGTACTTTTGCGGTGGAGTGACCCGGCAGCTGCATGGCCCTTTACGAATGAGAACCCCACCCTCAATACCTTTAGAAATGTAGAAACATCCTGCACAATTAACAAAATCCAATTCGAAGGATTCTTATCCTGAACTCGCATGGCTCATGATTTCCAATGAGCACGGTTTTACTCATTTAATGTAGAATTCAGACGCGATATGTAATTCGCCAATCACGCTGCAGCTCGGCTCGGGCGCCGCACTCGCGCCGCTGTCATTGTAGCGTTTTGTAGAAACTTTAGACCAAAATTCTGACTGCACAGATAAAACATAGTAGCCATTCTGCATAGCCCATCCCAGTTTTTTTTGTGTTTAAAATTGGTGGTGTATAAGTAAAATATTCTTCATTCAATTCCCTTTTCAGGAGGAAGCGTTGCGAGACACTTCCAACCAGAAATACGATGAAGCAGTATCGTCTGTAGAAATGGCACAAATGCAAGAGAAACTGGACAGAACAAGCAAGGACCTCCAAGATAAACAGAGCGAATTGGAAACTGCTAAACGTGATCTGGAGAAAACAGAAAAAGAACTTACAGCGCTGAGAAGCGAAACGAATCAATTGAAATCAGACATTGCCAAACTGGAAAGTGAGAAAAGAGAGCAGGAAAATAAACTGCAAGCTGAGAAGAAGGAATCCGGTTATTGGGAAAGCAAAGCTTCAGAGCTCGAGACAGATCTTCAGGTGTGTAAATAATATGAACAACACCAACAACATAATAATTGATGTGATTATTTAAAAAGAAGAAATTTTAAGAAAATAATCTTAATTTTCAGGCCGAACGTAAGAAATTGGAGCGAATACGCATTGCTCACGACAGAGATATAAAGAACAAAGAAGCTGAGTTGGCTACTCTGAAGGGCAAACTGAAAGTCTTGGAACAGAACTCAGGAGCCGGCGCTAAGAGGATAGCGGATCTCAGGCAGGAATATGAAGAGGCTGTCAAGAGTAAGGACTGAGACTATTCTGGGAAACTTAGTGGTAGCCCATATAGAAAATGTATAACACTGACCATTTTTCGCAGAGTTAGAGCATTCACTAGCGGTAGAAAAAGCAGAGTATGATGAGTTGACTGGCAAGTACGAAATATTAGAAGAAGAACACGTCGTAACCAAAGCTAGGTTGACCGTTGAAAAGGAACAAGCCCAGAAGTAAGTTAACAAAATGTATGAAATGAAGATAGAAATGCAATAACTGGCAATAAGTTTCTAATAAAATATGCTTTTTAGCGAGCTGATGCATGTGCAGAAGGAATTGAATGCTGCATTGGCAGAAGTAAAAACGTTGACAGATAGCACAGAGTCACACTCATCAGCGTGGCAGAAAGAGAAGTCTGAACTTCAGGTAAGTAACAAGTTTCATGTGCAGTATTAGGATTACACTTACACACCGCACTCTGCAATCGAAATTAGGAGGGCGGGTTTTTGATAACTTTGTTTGCTAAGAGATTGTGCTCTAACTTTTATTGTAGCCGTTTAGATAACATGAGATTCTATCGCTGTAATAACTTTTATTAAGATGTGAGAATGAACATGTAGGTAGGCGTATGAGTTAATGTGTTGCAGAGTTCAATATCGTCTCTACAAGAGCGGCTGTGCGGCGGCGGCTGGGAGGTGGAGAAGGCGCGTCTAGTGGCGCGGCTGGAGCAGCGCGAACGTGACTTCAAGGACGCAGTGCAACAGCGCGAAGTACTTCAGCACCACCACGACACAGCCAAGAGAGAGGTAATAAGATTGTATCACGCTACATATAGAGTTCAATTTCGTCTCTACTCTTGTAGCCGTTCTTGCGGCTGTGCGGCGGCGGCTGGAAGTGGAGAGCGCGTCTAGCGACGCGGTTGGAGCAGCGACGAGACATGACCTTAATGATGCAGTGCAACAGCGCGAAGTAAACCGTGCTATGCTACACATAGAGTTCAATATCGTCTTTACTATAGCGGCTGTGCGGCAACGGCTGTGCGTCCGCGGCTGGGAGGTGGAAAAGGCACGGAAGACGCGACTGGAAGATGAAGGCGCGTTTTGGGCCTACCACACGCACAAGCTTTACCAGTCTTGCCTACGCAGGCAGGTTTGTACACGGAACACCGTGCGTGTAGTTGGTGAAATTGCACGTAAGAAAAGGCTCGGTATCTGTGCAGCTATACCATCTTGGCCCCATACAAAATGTTTCGGACAAATACTCAAAAAGTACGCCGTATTATAGCCGTATGTTTTTAAGTTAGTAGGGTTAATTTTAAAACACGTATAAAATCTAAATTAAAGTATGAAACCTTTCACTTTTATTGTTCACGAAATCAAAAAACATGGACGAAACGAATAGTGTGAAGAAATTACTATAATACGGCGTACATTTTGAGTTTGTCCGAAAAAAATTGTATGGAATTCAGATTTGAGGATGCCCCTTAAATTCTTGTATTCCCAATGATTTCTGCCAAATTCGCACTTAGACATTTTATTTTCCAGTTGGAAGAATCAAGGAAGAAACTTGAAGACTACGAGCGCGTATCGAAGATTCAACGCAACCTCACGACCGAGAACTCAGAACTGGAGAGAGAAGTTGCGTCTCTCAACTCCAGACTAGACCAAGCTGAGAAGGCACGGAAGACAGAGGTGGCAGATACGAAGATGAGATATGAGGGACAGATGACCACCTGGAAAGATGAACTCAAGTCATTGCACAACCAAGTAAGTAACAGCAAAGAAAACTTAAGTTCAATTGTTGTAGCATTCAGTGGTCCGATCACGAAAAAATCGCATAATCGAGTTCATATCGTATCCGTCACAGCGATGTCAACAGTCTGTATTACGTTTTGAAAATAACATTGGTACATACTAATATATGTAATAACCTTTCGGTGACGGATACGATACAAACTCGATTGTCAGATTCTTTCGTGATCAGGCCTTAGAATTGCAATATTATAATATTAGTGTCAAGTGTATTTCCGAAAGGTATCTATCTGTCTGCAAGTGAATTCGTCTTTACGTAGATATACGTATTACGTAGGTTTTTTCACTCAAAAGCATGAATTGATTCGCTGTTATGGCATTGTTTTCTAGGTTTCAAGATTCAAACGCGAGAGAGACAACTATAAGCAGATGTTAGATGCAGCTCAGAAGACGATATCAGATCTGAGAAGTGGCGACAAAAGTGCTCGGACTCCACGGCTTTCCATATCGAGCACGGACGAAGTAAGTTTACTAGCAACGAACCACAAATATGTACAACACAACTTTCTAGAAATGAGTTATATTTCAACGTTTGTTTTTCCACTACTAGATTTACTTTATAAAACACAATTTGATAATTTACAGGAGGAATATCGCAACAAAGTGGCAACCCTTGAGCAACAGGTGGCATGTCTCGAGGATGAGTTGTGTGAAGCTCGGCTGTTGTCTTCCAAACTCAACACGGAGCTGGTTAGCGAGAGGTCTGCCGCGGAGGTGCGCCAGGCGGAGATGCAATCACGGCTCAACGAGGTATGATGGGAATTTTACCTTCTTGCTTTGGCTAGATCTTACTTACATAAGGTAGATAAGGACAATTCCTCTCTGAAGCTATTCTATGATTTTATCGTTTGAATCGAGAATAAAGCAACGCCAACAAGCCACGTCTTGAAATATGAAAGATTATTTCGCTTCGAGTGCCTTATGTAATGAGATTAATAATCGGTTCGGTGCGGGCGGCGCAACCGCCGAAAAGCCCGTTCAAACTGTCAAGAATGGCCGATCCGCGCGGCTGCGCCGCCCTAATTAGACCGTAGTTATTGAGCTATTTGAATTTGTTTTTTCAGTACGAAGAAGAGCGTCTTCTTACATCAGGCCGGGCCCGAGTGGCGGGCATGGCTACAAGGATGGAACTTGCGTGGCACAAAGAGAGAGATGAACAACAAAGACTACTGCAAGAAACCTCCACGCTCGCCCGGGACTTAAGACAAACACTCTTCGAGGTAAAAATTTATTCTTTCAAAATTGAATTCTCGCATCTTGAATTTAGGTGTAGTATGCGTAAACGGTTTTTTATGCTGCAGGTTGAAAGGGAAAGAGATAAGGAACGACTTGATATGAAGAGGAGAATAGATCAGCTCAAGAGGACTACAGAAGAAGAAACTGAGGAAGCTAAGAAGAAGGTATTTAAACTGTATTGTACTAAAATGTTAAATAAATTCGCAACGGACGAATGATACGATTTTGACAATACAAAAAGAACCATTACGAGTACTCTTACATATTTTAGGTGACTGAACTTCAATGCGACTTGTTAGAGTTGCGAGACGCGCATGCTAAGCTGAGAACGGCGAATGAGAAACTGCGTCGCGACAAAGAACGCCACGACAGAGATCGGGACCAGAACAAATTGCTAGTTGGATCTCTCAAACGGGCACAGCAGGTAATGTAGCAAAAGTAATTTAATCAAAACTTAGTTGGAAGACCAAATAGGATAAACCAAAAATTAAGGTTTTCTTTTTTCAAGGACAAATTTCTAACTTTAGATCAAGCTTAGGATAATTAAGCACCTCAAGGTTGTTCGGGTGGTGTGAAATCTGTCAATAACAGAGTTGTTGAGCCTTAGTGCATGGTTGGGACGACCATACCAAACTTTTAAATAACCAATTGCAAAGAAGGATAAAATCAATCAAATCTTTTATAGCATACGTTTCCAAAACGACGGCTTCTAAAAATACTGATTACAGGAGGATGACAGAGTAATCACACAACTACTGGAAACGATAGACGACCTCATGAAGCAGAGTCCCGACTTGTTCCGCAACACGCCGTCCGTCAAGCCGGAGAAGAATCTCATGACGCCCACTCCACCTAGGAGGAACAGGGTAAGCCCTACCATCATTATTTGACTCGTAAAGAAAAGTTAGATAAAGGAGCGCAGACAAGAATTAGGGCCGCGGAGAAGTTATGTTACTTAGTACAGTGTTCGCGTACGTTTGTCGAATTCTGGTTAGAGTTACCTACTGTTTAACTAGCTGCTGCCCGCGGCTTTGCATGCAATCGAAGAAGCCTATCCTTTTCCGGCTCATAATCTATACTTTTACCAAGTCTCAGCTAAATCGGTTCATTAGTTCCGCGTGATTGAGGCGCCATAAATCCTAACAAACTTTTAACAAAACAGAGCTGTGCATGTCTGTCGGTGTATAAAAGACGCATAGTGGCAGCATTGAACATAAAAGCTATTTGGGTGGCTGGGTAGATGACGATCACAGCATTGCCTTACGTAGGGGTAGTCCACCCTTGCATATACTACAACACATAGTTTGTTTTCAGTCTTCAAAGTCTCGATCACGTTCAGCGACGCCGGAGAGCGCAGGAGAGGCCGGCAATGCGAATGACGCAGCCGCCACGGCCGCGCGCCTCAGGCGACTCACGGATGAGCTGCGAGCCTCGCGCATAGCTGAACGACAGCGGAGGCACCAGGCCACTACCAATAGAAGGTATGTCGCCTTCAGGGTTGGAAGAACCCCTTCGGACGGCAGAATAGTAGTAGATAGGGGGTCCAAAGAAAAGATATAGGTTATAATTTAACAAAACACTTTAATGCAAATTTAACTAGCTGTCGCGCACTCCTCGCACTTGTTATGAATATTAATATATTCCTGGATGTATAATTCAGTCATCAAAGTACCAGCCACGTTCAGCGACGCCGGAGAGCAGGGGAAGCTGGCAGCGCGAATGACGCAGCCGCCATAATTGATGTTGTTTTAAGGCCCATTTACACGATACCATTTTCCTGTACGTACAACGGCAATAATTGAATGCAATACATGACGCGCAATTATTGATCTCCAAGAATTGTAAGTAACTGTTTACACGCGGCAATAAGTAAAAAAATGGAATGCAATTATTGTATGAAAGTCTTGACATAAAATAATTGCTGATGCCTTTTGTTTACACCAATACAATTATGTTTAGGCGATTATTGTTGACAAGTTTTGACTTGTCTAAACACAGACTTGTATGTGCGTGTACCATTTTTCAGCGGGTTGCTTCAAGTATTGCACGTTTTTGCGCTGGCAAATATTCATTCAAGTGTTGAACGTTTTAGAAGCTACTATTTAAAAAAAATATGGTCCAAAAGTTTTTAAAATTTGGTTGTGCTGATTTAATAAAGTTCATTGAGAATATACACCACCAATTTTGAATAACCAAAAAAACTTAAATGTATTTCTACAAAAAATATATCATATTTTTTCCATATCTGTGTTCAGAAACGGCAACTGATTAGGTCTGCGTAATTTTATTTCTGGTTATAGACAATTTACGGTGTATATTAACATACCCTCACTCACTGCACTCATGTTTGCATATGAAGAGAGAATCCAGTTGAATACAAGAATTGCTTGAGAAATTATAGCATGTGCTGTTTACACCAAGACAGACAGATCAAGAATGTTACGTGTTGTTTAGACCATGCAAGTTATTTATTGCTTCAATTTAATGGTATGCAACAGGCAAGAAACTTGCATCGTGTAAATGGGCCTTTCGGGTCGTACTTGATAGGTGCCAATGAGACCATATATCTAAACTTACGCTGTCTATCTCGCAATAAGTAAGAAAAAGAAAAAAAATGGTCCCGAAACATCGGAATCATTTGCTAACGATCGTGCCAACTTTTTAAAACCAAAAATAAAATTGTTTATAGAAGATTGAACTAGAACTGATTTTTGTGTTTTGCAGAGCAATGTCTACAGAACCCAGAGATACGTTGTCGGTGACTCCTGCTTCCACAAGGACGCCATCTCGAGCGCCTTCGCTCAAGAAACGCTCTATATCACTCGAACAAACTACGAAGGAACATGTGAGTATAAGATTTAAAAAGAAGAATGCGTCAAAGTTATGAGTGAGCAAGCGAAGAGTCTCATTCACTCTCCTAGCCGAAAGTAAACCTGGTAACATTATAGACTGAAATATATGATTTTGCTTATACTCGTAGTACCCAATGCGTGTTGTGAACAACAAACAGGGGTTGTGTTACTTTTCGATCTCACTACTGATATTTTTTGTACAGAGCCATATTTGGAAGTCTGTGGATGACAGCAGCGTGTCTTCGATGCAATCCTTGGACGGAGATGCAGACAATAGACTCTTCACTATGCAGCGTGATATTAGTCTAGACAGGTAATAAGTGTTTTATTTTATATTAGCACTGCAGTTCTGGTCACGGGCAGACGTAATCTCTAACCATCAGAAAAGCGCCTAGCTCGTCTCGTCACTTCTTTACACAAAAAAAGAATCAATGATTGATTTGTCATGTTAAGTAGTCAGGTTAGTTAGAGACAGGTCTTATGAATCGTTATTTCGTTAAGTTTCAGAGCTTAGCTGTCTATGAGCGCCATCTATCTAATCCAGTGTTTTTTGTAAGGTTTTTAACATGATAATGTTTTTTGCAGCCGCCTGTCCGGTGGGTCGGCCCAAAGCGAGATACTTCCCACAGAAAAGAAGAAGAAGAAAAGTATATTTGGCAAACTGAAGAAGTTGACCAAATCGCGATCCATAGATGACCAAGTCGACCCAGAAACCGTCGAGTTTAGACCGATTGGCACTGTTTCACAGGTAAACTAAAGATAGGTACTTAATGCCTTTTGAATGAATGACCAAAATCAATAACATAAAGAAGTATGGTCGGCTCTGAAATTGTCTTTACACCCAGCTTACGCCGGTGCTCTCCTGTGATTAAACCACATGTAGTTTATATTATGGGTATATCTTAAGTGGTTTAATCACATCAGTAGTTTACACACATACCCATGATGTGTTTATGTGAGTGGTTTAATCACAGAAGAACATTGGCGTAAGCTGGGTGTAAAGATCATTACAGAGCCGACTGTGCATAACAAACAACTTATTGCTATTAGGCTATCTCTTCCAGTCAACCAGTAAGGATAATGTTATCTAAGATCTGAGTCCCAGTAGTGAAAACATTATAGGCTGATTATGATATGCTATGCTGGGTTACCAATTATAAAAGTTTAGATACTAATGGATTTGTAATTTTTAGGGATCAGATTCAGACATGAGCGCTGCAGGCAGCAAACGAGATTTACGAGGGCGACTTTCTGACATGTTTAGTAGAAAAGGAACGCAATCACGGGCCAACAGGTAACATCTTTGCACTGCTCTAAATTGCATAGTACATACCAACTTAGTTATTTTGTAACTTGAAGACCATTACAACCGGGCAAATTCGACCAATGAAAAACGTGCATGACTCCAGATACATACGTATTCAATCTTGTCGTTCATTGGTTGATTGTGCCGGTTGTAATCAGTTTCAAGTAACTTGAAGACCTACGAGGCAGAGTAAGTCTACCCGCGATTTTTTATAAACGCTTTGTCGAGTAACGTGCACGGCAACGGAAGAAACTGGGCTGAGAGAATCCTAGAAGAGAGGTCTAGAAGACCCGAAATCGGGATTTCTCTCAGGATAATATACAATACACCCCACAGCGGGACGTCAGTGCAGACCTTTGCAACACCTAACCCAATATGAATTAGATGGTGATAATGAAAACTTTAGTGACATCATGTTCATTGCAGCAAGGAGCTTTCACCAGAGCGACCTGCGAGCGCGTTAGGGACAGTTAGCAGTGGATCCCGATCCATGCTTCGAAATGCTAGCAATAGCAACTTGCCTAAAGCTTCGCCCGCGAAAAAGGTAAGAAACATTGTAGACGTGTGAAGACGAAGAACGTTGAGTGAAGACCGCGTCTAGGCAAGCTTAGGGCTCTTTCAATTTAGACGTTTCGTATCGGACCGCTGCAGTGCCGAAGCGGTGCGTTTGTGGTGCGGTGCACGGACGGTCATTTCAAAATTAAATCACCGTCCGATCACCGTCCGTGCGCCGTACGACAAACGCACCGCTACGGCATTGCAGCGCTCCGACACGAAACGTATAAATTGAAAGAGCCTTTAGTGTTGGACAACCTTCGGCTAGATGATGCAATGATCTGCGCACTATAGCTGGCAGAAAATAAATAAGAACTGAAGATCGGGCTCAGTCGCGTCCTGGGAGCGACCTACGTCCAGCAATGGACTGTTATAGGTTGATGAGGAAAACAAGCTTCTAATTCGTCACTTATAGTACACACGGCTTTTTTATACGCTACAAGCCAGCGTTTAGGCTTGTAGCGTGTTAACTCACCCAGTGGCATCGGCTTTTTTACAACCTGCTCGTTGATAATCCTTCCCAAGAGCTAACACGCTCACACGCTAGCGTTTAAATTCGCCAACAATCAGCTTTTAAAAAAGCCGTGTGTCATCGTACTATTAGGCCAAAGTGCGTTGAGTATCTTTGTCGTCAGAATTAACATGAAATTTACTTTTTTTTTCAGAATGAAGTGCCAAGTTCGCGCGCGTCAAGCGCCACTCCCGCGTCCAAGAGGAAAGGGAACGGGAAATAACAGATATCGTTGTGTCGCTTCACTAGTGTATTTATTCATATTCCTATGACTTCCACATAGCATGTAATATCACAATACATATCAATTGTGTATATTCCGTATAACTATCGAAAAAATTGCACAAATCCGAACATACGCGATTAAAAGTACATTCGATAGTTATACGAGAATACCCGCCGTCACAATATAAGTATGTGTGTGTGACGCCCTATTCCTACTCCTTAGTTCCCACGATAGGCGTCGAGCCGGCCGCGCCGGGGAGATAGCCATGAGTGTATGTAATTGTTTCGTAATAAAATCTTCAATTAAAACGGTGTATCAACTAAACATCTATTCAATTTAATATGTTTTTTTACATAGAAAACATCAGTTCTTACAAAATGCAAACGAAAAATGTAACCTGGTGTGGTTTGTAGCGAGTAGGCTAGCTCTGGTCCATGAGGTTGGAGTCGAGGCCGGCGCCGCTCGAGTCCTTCAGGATGCTCTCGAAGATGGGCTGCAGGTCGGGGAACGACTTGATTTGCGCCACGAAGTCCATCAGGTGAGGGTTCTTCTCTGTAAATGACATATAAACTGATGAAGTAGGGGTAGACTAGACTGTGATTTTTAAGCCCTAAGGCAAACGTGTTAAGTCGCGAACTGAACGAGTGTGTTCTGAAGTGAGAAAATCGCTAGTACGCTACTGCTTCAGGTAACTTCAGAAATACACTATCTCTATATTTATATCTATGTATGTGTGCATTGAAACAAGTGCTTAACGGTGAAGGAAAACATCGTGAGGAAATCGGCATGCCATAGAACCTAAATAGTTCGAAAACATATGTCAAGTGCACGAAAGGAGCCTTTTCGTGGGAAGATTAGGTTGATCTCATGTGGACATGACAACAGTTCCCAGGTGCGTTTCCACTGACGCGGAGCAGGGCAGGGTGGAGAGAAGCGGACCGTGAATCGGCCAATCACCACTTCGAGCACTGTGATTGGTCAATTCACAATATCTCCTCCGGTCACCTTTAGAAGTGTATGTTAGTTGGAACGTACCAGCCTCGGGTATCTGCAGCAGCGCGGCGGCGGCGCGTAGTGCGGACCGCTTCAGCTCGTCTTGTTTCTCGTACTCTTGTTTGACGGAGTTGGCCTTCACTTTCATAGTGCAGGTAGCTCGCAGTGGCTCCACTAAGCTCTCCAGCCCTGGGGAACGTAGCACCATTTGTTATGTAATGTTGTCGATTTTTTTTTTATATGGGGTCGATTTGTCACAAAGTTCAAATTTCCTCCATTCGTTCCGTTATCCTTGCATACTTTGCTCCATCTGTAAAATCTAATATAATGTGCGTGCTACTTAAGTGGTAAATAAATGTTTGTCTATATCTATGTCTATTTTCCATAGCAAAATTTTGTTGCATATATCCGTAACGAATGGATACGTTTCTCGAAGGAAAAGGGACTTCTAACAGGAAGTGTCAAAGTGCTACTACATAACATTTATCGACGCAAAAATAACGTAATTTAAGCAGGACTACAATACATAAAAAGAGAGACAAGGTATAATGTTCTCTCAATCTCATCTCGCTTACCTGTGAAACAGAGCTAAACAACTACAGTAGAATCCGGATATAACGACCTGCAAGGAACCGGCGATACTATGTCGTACTAACCGGACGACGTTAAAAAACGGCAGGATTATTTCTAAAGGGGAATCCTCAAATCCGAATTCCATACAAAATGTTTCGGACAAATACTCAAAAAGTAAGCCGTTTTATAGTAATTTCTTCACAATTTTCATTTCGTCTATGTTTTTTGATTACGTCAACAAAAAAAGAGAAAGGTTTCATACTTTAATTTATTTTATACGTGTTTTTAAGTTAGTAGGGTTAATTTTAAAGTAAATTTAGTTGTAACAAAAATATTGTAAACTCACTTTGCAAGACGACGGCAGGACAAAGCTGCGCCAGCCGAGCGCACATGAGATACGTCAGCATCTTGATGTCGTAGTGGTCTCTCAGGCCGTCCTCCACGTGCCGCAGGAACTCGAACACGTCCAGTCTATCCAGACACGTGCCGAGCAGTGTGTACATGCACTCGAACGCCGCCTTGCGGATGTCCAGACCGTCGTCCACTGAGTGCTTGAATGGACCCATCTCTACTTCGCGGATCAGTTCTTTCTGCAAATAATAAAACTTGCTAGTGGAGGAAATTGGTAATTACATTTATAAGGTTTTCCATGCGGAATTCTGAGCCGAAGCGGTCTAGTAGCATGTGTAATTAAGTAATAAACATCTATCCTATTCTGAGAGCATTGGCATTTTTATAATATTATGTGATTACATATTTTTGTTTTTTTTATTATTGGTGGTATGTGATGTTGTGATCGAAGATGGAGCACGCTTGGCTAGTATGAATGAACTTATTCACTTCTCTTGTCTTCTCGTCCTAAAGGCTCCAAGATTATAGTGGTCCGGAAATACAGACGCTGGTAGCAAGTTCCACTCCTTGCTTGTGCTCAATATAAGGACTGACGCAAAACGCCTGGTTCGAGCTATGGGGATGTTAACTAAGTAACATGTGATGAACCGACATCTATTGCGCATCCAGCCATCGAAGGAAATTATATAACGGTCCTTGTTATATTAGTCAAATAAATGAAATCTAAAAATCCTATTAGTTATGCAGCAAAGTGACCTTGACCTCTACCGACACTGACCTTGACCTTGGTCTCCGTGTAGACTGTGGGCAGCACTTGTGGGAGCAGCTCGCGGATGAGCGACGGCTTGTTGTGCGCGGCCGAGTTAAACGCGACCAGCGCCACGCGTCGCACGCCTAACTCCGGGTCGCGCAGCGGGACCAGCAGGTCGGGCATGCACTCGCGTAGTAGGGGGTCGATCGCTTGTGGCTGCAGTGAAGGAATAGTTAGATATAGCGCTGGAATGTGCATCAAACCAGGCACGAACTGGCCACCATAAGCAGAACTCATAAAAAAAAAAGAAAAAAGGCGCGACTTCAAAGATTGTGAAACAAAAGACGGTGTCCGCTGCTGGAGCCCTGGCGTTTTATTGCCTCGCAGAAGGTGTGGTTAGTAGAGTATGCTCCTTTGGGATAAAGCCTGTCTTCGTCTTGGGTAGCTTGAACCCCTCGCGTCACTCAGGACTCTACATAACTCCCTCGCTTCGTTCAGGAGTTAACGGAGTCCCTCGTTAGCTCAGGGTTAAATATGCCACCTGCGACATAAGACACTGCTTTATCCCCTTTGTGCATAATCTACTATTCTTAAGACTTCACAGCACATGAAGTGTATTATTATCGTTTTATCTCCCTATCCTGTCCTCTAGGGTAACAAACAGGAATCAAAAGTTCTGTCCCCTGTCCCCCTGTCTGACTATCAATTACTAAGTCTATCATAGAGTAGCTGAAAGTCCACTCACCTGATCTGAGATTGTGAACTTGACTGCGGTAACTGCTGTGGTCCTCGTAAGCGGTTCGGGAGACTTCAAGAACTCCTTCAAGTGGGGTAGTAAGTCTTTCGGTTCTAACAGGCACAATTTCCCTAAGCATTCGGCTACCTAGAATAGAATTAAAAACACTGAAAACTTTGTCTCAATTACTAAAAACAATGACTTTTATAAAAGCACTTTGTTCTAGCCATAAAATTAAATGTTTTCGCTGTGTACTTACTACGTTACGAGATCCTTCCTCCGCGCATTGGCAATGTTTCGATAGCTGCACCCATATTTCCGGTATGAACGGCCTTAGCGCTTCTACACCTTCGGGAGAGCACGATTCGCATGAGATTATCTGTTAAAAACAAAAGGGATTCCTAAATAAATCCAGGACAGAGTAAGTAAGGCCTTAACATGACCCGACCGAGCGCGTAGCTCGCGGCTGACTTCAAAGAAAAAAGAAAGAAAGAATATGTCAGTACATATTTATATATTATATACTATGATGTATTTATATACGAACATACTTATGCACAGATACATATGCATATGTGCATAAGTTTATTTATTTATATTTATTTATGTTAGTCTCTAAGGTATATATCATATGGGCCCTAGTTAAGCTACATTGTACTTTTCTTGTGTCTGATATAAAATTATTATTATTATTATTATTATTTTCGTATATATCTACGCGAGTCTGTTCATTTGGCGCGCCCTGCACATGCACTTCCCTTACCTCTCTCAATGAGTGTAACAGTAGATACTGTCGCTTGGGCTGCGCCTCGATCTCGCCCAGTATGAAGGGCAGGAACTCCGGCAGGTTGCCCACCGCGACCGAGCCGAGCGCGTAGCTCGCGGCTGACTTCACTTCCTCAGATGATGGTGTGAACGAGTTCAGCAACACTTCTTTCAGATTCGGGATTGAGCTTAGATCTCTGTTACAAAATCAATCGATCGTATTTGGTATTCCCTCATATAATAGTATATAAATGAGATCAGGATTTAAAGTAGCTTATTAGATGTCTCATGTGACAACCGAAAAGATGGGAAGATGATCTGCCCAAGGGATGGCGCAGAACCTGTTTGGACCGAAGGACTTAGCATAATCTAGAGGAGGCCTATGTCGAAGGACAACCTGACTTAAACTAGAACAAATAATAAATAAACCATAACATAAATATTGAATCTCTGTACAATACGAGTCAGCGAATAAAGGCTTATTTTATTTTATTTTATTTATTTATTAGATGTCTCAAAAATAAATAAAATAAAAATAAAACTCTACCCAAACCGAATTTCAGCCTACTTCGTTCAGTAGCATTGGCGTGATTGAGCAACAAACATCCATCCATCTATCCTCACAAGCTTTCATCAATTCATAATATTAGTGGGATCAGATTTATCTCTACTGGTTGTTATGGTACCGCCAGCCAGCGGATGTAGGCTGGCTTGAAGTTAGGCGACTATGCTTTAGAGCTAGATTAGCGACACGAACACCAACGAACGCTGAAGTGAGACGGAATGATTCGAATGTGAACTTCAAGCCTAGCCTTTAGCTAGAGAACGTAACTTATTCACCGAATACAGAGTAGGTAGCATACTCACAAGTGTCGTCCGATCTCGGCCAGTGCGAGCAATGCGAACATGTGTTGAGCGTCGCCGGACGGGGAAGTGGCGTCAGCAAGGAATCCGCGCACAACGTCGAGCGCGTCCGAGCCGCCGTCCACCACCACTGCGGCCACGCACTTCGCTAACGAGTGGAAAGCCTGTAACAAAAGAATAACAAGCTTAAAGTTTAAAAAAACTGAAACCCGACTACGAAATAACATTCATTGTCTATTCATTATCTCAAATTAAATTTAAATATATAAATTATGTATATTTTTGTAATATCCTTTAAAATACCTTCATTTTGATACCCTACTCGATGGGTTTGGTAAACAAAAAAATATTAATGACTTACTATTTTGCTCCAAAAATCCGCCATTTTGATTATTTTCTTTTTAAACCCATCTAAGAACACTAGGGTGATTGAGACGAATCAAACAATACCTTAACTGTCAAAATCCATCCTGCCGTTTGGAAGATACGAGGTAACACAGAAATTTACATACATACATACATACAAGATACGCGCCCAAAACATGACCCTTCCTTGGCAGTCGGGTAATTAAAACCATGAATCGAATGACAAAGGGGTACAGCGGTCTGCACTAGCTTCCCGTTAAAGGGTGCATTGTGCTTTTCCCCTGATAACTCCGCCGCAGACACCCTAGCTTAATTGAAATAGCGAAGTAGGACTCCGGGTTGATGGCAGCATTTTTATAGTAGCGTGCTTGTTGACACGTGAGATTGAGAGAAGTCTATTAACTTGCGTAAGCCTGTCCTGATCCTACTCTACGGAGAATTACCCCTCAAACTAAATATAACAAAGTGCATTGATTGAGCCAGGTTCGTTTGATTTTCTGTCCAGGACCAAACGTTATTTTAGTTGCCGCTAGTGGCGTTTGTTGCGTGTGATATAAATTTTATGCAGCACTGTTCTATATAAGTATAGAGTTACTTTATATTGTAGTTCTCCTTTTCTTTTTTTTTTATGTAAGCGCTTATCTTAAGTTCTGTAGATTAGAAAATGCTAGGTGGGCAAAACGAGTCACAGAATGGATCCCAATAGAAGGAAAACGAAAACAGGGGAGACCAAGAAAGAGATGGAGGGACATATTTACGCAGCGATGTGGACCGGAGTGGATGAGGAGAGCCAGGGAGAGAGACGTGTGGAAGGATCTAGGGGAGGCCTACGCCGTAGAGGCGACTGCTGCAGAGGAGGAGGACAGCGACGATAGTGATGTGAAATAAAATTAATAAAAGTATAATATAGGTCAATTAAAACACACTTATGTTTAGGAAGCAGTCAGAAATAAAGGCTTTTTTATTTTATTTTATTATTTATTTATCTTAAGTTAGTTTACCATCATACTTTTTATGTATGTCTATCCGTGGGAACCTGTAATTGGCTCTCTAAAGCTTAACTATTGTATACCTAGAAGTATAAAGCTGTTGGTTCTCCAATAAATAAATATATATAATAAAAATGACGTGGAATATGTGTTACGTACTTGTTTGATGTGATGAGCGTTGGCGTTGTGTTCTTGCAAGCGATGCACGGGCGCCACGAGGAGCGCTAACAGCTCGCGCCGAGAGCAGCCCGCCACGTCCGCCGCCACCAGAGCGCTCAGTACGCCGAGCATGGCCTTCAGTGCTCCACCTGGCGGGATACACAATGTTAAGAGGTTATGTGAAACTGTCAGGAAAGACAGCGGCCGAATTGCAAGACAGTGAAAGCGCAATTAGACACCTTAGCCCGAGGGAAGAGGTTAGATCGCTCAAAAGTAACTGACGTAATCGCTTACGCAAATGATAAAACATCGTATTGCTTGAAAAGTATTGAATTTATAGAAAAATCATTTTACATTTATCTAAGTTTTGTGATTACTCACTCAATAGTATAAAAAATAACCGTAAATACTCTCTACATTCGGAGGATGTATGTAAAACAGATTTTAAAAGGGCCGATTTCAAAAAATAAATCTATCGAGAAAAATTTCACTAATCGTGTTTCGTTCTTACATTTATTTAGATTATATCCTCAAGTAATCACTGTATTACTATCAAGTTGGTAACCTGTACCGTTACTGAGTAAGAATGTAACGCCTCGACTCCAAACTTTCACATATCCTCTTAACTGTGAGAACTGTGAGAACGCGGTGGCCGAGTGGAGGAAGCCCTTACCTTGGGATCTGGTGTTCGCGGATTCGAATCCCGGTGGCAGTCATGCGTTAATGAGTTTTTTCGGTCGAAAAATTATATGTATGCATCTCACGTTCTCGCAACGGTGAAGGAAAACATCGTGAGGAAACCGGCATGTCATAGAACCTAAAGTTCGAAAACATGTGTCGAGTGCACGAAAGGAGCCTCCTCGAGGCGCACTTGAAATGATTTTACCACACTGGTTCGAAGGAACTAGTGAATATAATATAACCCATTCTTCAGCCAGCTGTAACTGCGATTGTGGGGCATAGGCCTCTTCTACCATGCCGGTCTACGGCTTAAGGACAAAACTTTTGTGTGATGAACATCGGTGTTTGTCCTAGTCTGAGTTGTTTCTATGCGTTCTATGTATGTTTTTACAATAAAAATTTATAAAAGTTATCTGGTTCACATAGTACAAGCTCTGCTGAGGTTGGGGCTAGATGGCGTTGTGTGAAATGTCCTAAATATTTATAGACGTTGACGTCATTGTCTGGTAACGCTGTCATTGTCCGGTCACGCTCATGTCCCGTTACGCTGGTAGTCACGTTAAACTATCGTCCGTAAACTAACTTTACAGACAACCAATTTTTTATTTACAACTCGCCGTCTGAGCGCAGTGCTAGTCTATTTCAGTGTAGTATACCTTGCAGCAGAGGCGACTTGGCGAGCGCGAGAATGTTGGGCGTGAGCGCGTGGCGCGCCTCGGGCGTGAGCGCGGCGGGACAGCGCAGGCACGCGCCGCGCACTAGAGTCAGCGCCGTCTGAGCGCAGTGCTAGTCTATTTCAGTGTAGTATACCTTGCAGCAGAGGCGACTTGGCGAGCGCGAGAATGTTGGGCGTGAGCGCGTGGCGCGCCTCGGGCGTGAGCGCGGCGGGACAGCGCAGGCACGCGCCGCGCACTAGAGTCAGCGCTGTTTGAGCGCAGTGCAGATCTGATTCATTTACCAGCGCAGGCACTTCCATTAGCACCTGAACGTAAAGTTAAATTTATGCTAGGTACAGGGAGAGTAAACTGCATTTTAGGCCCTAGGGAATAAATGTAACTGCTTAAAAATCTGTTCAAAGAGGATCAGTTTTTAATAGATTTTCAATTTTCGAACTGCGGTCTTTCATAATACCCTGATATAGATCATCTATGTATGGGTATTATACCCATACATAGATCAGGGTATTATAAGGTACCTATACATAAATATATTTTCGAATTCCGAATATCGTGGTAACATTGGATGGCGTCTGTTTTTGAATTACTAAATAACCTTATTTCAGTTTAAGTACGTTTAACTTCCACGCCTTGGATCGAGCTGATAAGTCTCGTATAAAATAAAAAGAGCTTGCTTCGGGCACATGGTGTACAAACAACTACAGTACGCGAGTTCAATTAGACAAAGATATAAAATACAAACCTTACTCAACAGCTCAATGCTGATAGCATTGCTGTAGTTTTGCACCAAAGTATCCAATAGGACTAGAGTGGATAGTTTAAGGGCTCTCTGATTTTTCCTCAAAAACGATCCTAAGATCGGCACTGCATCTGACTGAAACAATAATAAAAATCGATAAAGAAATCGGTTACCTTGCAAAAAACTGATTAAATAGTACAGACATCTGCATAGAAATGTATACATTCCCAAGCTTTTACATTTATATACTCTTAATTTTGCAAAGACATTCCTCCTCTGACAAGAATTGATTCTGACAAGACGACGGCTTAGTTGGTAGTGACCCTGCCTACAAAGCTTGGTGTTCAGGGTTCGATCCCCGGCCGGGGCAAATATTTGTGACGAACACAAATGTGTGTTCTCGGGTCTTGGATGTTGTGATGTCTTGTATGTGTCCATGCCATCTGCGACACTAGGGAATCCTAGTGCAAAGGTGTGAGTGTGTGAACGTTTTTATTTTTTTATAATTCTGACAAATAAGATGACTTCATTAATTCGAAAATGCTTGCATGCTTTTTTTTTTTGCACAATTAAGAGTAATATAAATCTGAAAGCTTGGGAGTGTATAAATGTCTGTGCAGCTGACTGTCATCATTCTTACCAAAATAGGTCTCAAATCAATCCTCAAAGGCGATGAAGCCACTTTCGTTAAAGCCTTTACTGTCGTTAGACGCGTGATTTCATTGCGTAGACGTTCTAAGAAAATTGGCAGACAGACTGGGAGTTCATTCTGAAAAAATAATAACTCTGAAAAAAGAATACCATGTAAACAGTTATCGACCTAATTTCTAGTTATTTAAAACGAGACAAAGTGGCAAGTTAATAATGGCCGCTGGCAGCCGCCGTATATAGTTTCTTGACACTACTGTACTCATTAAAATGTCTCTTTAATTAGCTAGACGAAATCGAATCCAATGACACCTCAATTCTCAAAATCAATCAAGCATATGTTGGATGCCATTGACGCATACATACATACCCCAAGCACATCACCAAGGTTGCTCTATCTTAGAATAGGACTCATTTAGCAGTGGCAGTGAAGAGTAGGATTGACTTGGCAGTGGCAGTGGAAGAGCAGGACTCACTTGGCAGTGGCAGTGAAGAGTAGGATTCACTTGGTAGTGGCGGTGGAAGGGTAGGACTCATTTGGCAATGGAAGGGTAGGACTCACTTGGCAGTGGCAGTGGAAGAGTAGGACTCACTTGGTAGTGGCAGTGAAAGAGTAGGATTCACTTGACAGTGTCAGTGAAAGTGTAGGACTCACTTGGCAGTGTCAGTGGAAGAGCAGGACTCACTTGGCAGTGGCAGTGAAAGAGTAGGACTCACTTGGAGTGGCAGTGAAGAGTAGGATTCACTTGGCAGTAGCAGTGAAAGAGTAGGATTCACTTGGCAGTGGCAGAGGAAAAGCAGGACTCACTTGGCAGTGGCAGTGAAGAATATGATTCACTTGGCAGTGGCAGTGAAAGAGAAGGAATTACTTTGCAGTGCCAGTGGAAGAGTAGGATTCACTTGGCAGTTGCAGTGACAGAGTAGGACTGGCTTGGCGGTGGCAGTGAAGAGTAGGTTTAGCTTGACAATGGTAGTGACTTGGCAGTGGCAGTGGAGAGAAGGATTCACTTGACAGTGGCAGTGAAAGAGTTGGATTCACTTGGCAGTGGCAATGAAGAGTAGGATCCAATTGACAGTGGCAGTGAAGGAGTAGGACTCACATGGCAGTGCAAGTGAAGAGTAGGATTCACTTGACAGTAGCAGTGAAAGAGTAGGACTCACATGACAGTGCAAGTTAAGAGTAGGATTCACTTGGCAGTGGCATTGATGGGTAGGATTCACTTGACAGTGGCAGTGTAGGACTCACTTGAAGGTAGTCTCCGAAGTGGCAGAGCAGCTGTCCGCAGGCGGCGATGGCGCGCTCCTTGACCTCCTGGTCCATGTCGGTGGCGCGCAGGCGTACGAGCGTGCACTCGTACATGGCGGGAATGAACGTCTGCACCTCCTCGGATGGCGGCTCTATCGTCATCTCCACCTCACCTTCCACGCCCTCCAGGTAATCTGAACAAAGAATAGCTAGATATAATTTCAAATCGTTGGTGCAATGAATCTGGATTGTAAAGTTCTCCCTAGCGAGTAAAATGATTGCTTAGGATTTTTTTTTAAGTTTGGTGCAACCGGGCATAAGTCTTTTAATTTAGGTATTGATCTCTTATATTTTTATGGTTTGTTTAAATATGTTTAAATACTTACTTATTTTTAGGCTAGTAGCTTTATAAAATTGCCTTAAGGCATATCGTATGTCCATACTGGATAAACTGTTATTTCCGAACAATACACAATACTCAGTTTATATTATACAATAAAAATATTCTGATTTTGATTCTGATTCTGATGAAGTGATGATGTTCCCTCTTATATCTGGCAGAAAGTGATTGAAAAAGACCATGCCTGAGGGGAACCAAGGCCCAGCAGTTGATGTTACAGGTTGATAATGATGAGAGATTAGTCTTTTGATACTCTTTTCCTTGTACCATTGTTTGTCCTAATGAAGGTGCTGACTGCTGACTGCTGCTACACAGTTTTATTTTCACTTTTGCATTGGTCAACGCTCCCATTTTATTATGTACTTAATCATTTGAATTTGAATCCTATCGGTCGGTCGTGTGGATAGTGCATTGATGTCTTACAAATAAGGCTTATTATGTATGCTCCGTTACCTTTTCTAGGGCCCGAAGAGTTTTTTTTAAGACCTAGATGAGAATCTCCGTCATGATTTAGTTTTGTTAAAGGAGCCTCTTCGAGGCGCACTTGAAATCCTTTCGCCACACTGGTTCGTAATAACTAGTGACACGATAAGAAGAAGTTATAAGGTGTAATGAGAGATATCCTGATTGATCAGTTGATCACTTACCAAGTGGGCGCATGACCTTGACCAGCGTCTGTAGAACTCTGAGCGCCTCGGCGGTGACCTTGTAGAAGGGGTCGTGCACGCAGGCCAGCACGGCCGGCATGAGCGCCGCCACGTGCGCGCGCATGGTGGCGCAGCTGTGCCCGCGAACCAGGCACACCACGAACACCAGGGTTTCGATCTTCATTGACGATGCTGTGGTTTTGTCGCTACACAAATACATATACAAATTGTGAATCGTGGATTAGGTTCCATTTGTAGCAGAAACCTGCAGGAGAACAACTCAATATGAATTGCAGAATGAGCTTCATCATAAGTGATATTGAGAACGGGAACGCGCGCTTTGCTAACGCACGTTCTAAGAACCACGAAAAAAGTGGTTCGAGCGCACTTGCATGTGTTTCAAATGAATTCGGGGTTATAAAACGGCGTTTCAAAACGCTATTTGTTGTACATTTGATCGCGGGCTTTTGTGTAGACAGGACGCACGTTACGATATAGAGATCAAGCATTTTGATACGCCCTACTAACGCACGTCGAATGTCGGGCCAAGCGCGGTGTGTATACGCGACCAACACACGCTCAACACAACGCCAAGCACTCAGAATGTTATGAAAAATGAGCTGTTTTTACGGCAAGATGAAACCAGGGTTCAGTAACTCACGTGAGAGCGGGAGTGAGTGCTCGGATGACCTTGGCGGCGTGGTCGGCGAGGCAGCCGGGCGCCGCCGTCAGCAGCTCCCGCAGCAGAGCCAGGGCGCAGCCGCGCGCGCGCACGCTGCGCCCGCGGATCACGCGCAGAGCGCCGCGCACCAGGAACGACACCTGCTTAGTACAACACGAACCTTAGCTTAGCCATGTGAACGTTTTTCGAAGGCAAACTCTAAAATGAGATGAATAACTCTACCTACTTATCTAGTACCTAAAGTGCACGTCTTCCTTATTTCTATTGTATATAGTGGCGTCCATTAACTTTTATCGTTGTTTGTATACTTTCTATTACTATCTGTGGAAATCTCTAATTTGCCTTCAGAATTTTTCTATACTTTAGTTATACTCATAGTTAGCTGTTAATTTTCTTAAAATGTTTAACGTAACATAATAAATAAAAATATTACAACCTCACATATAAACTTGATAATTCGTGTCGCGTTGTCGCGATTAAAACATCGTGTATCGGTTATCGGTGATGTTTTTGTCTACATGTAAGTCGTCAACTTTTTTTTTTTTTTTTTTTTTTTTATTGAATAAGAAATCAGTACATAACGATAAAAACAAAACATCTAAAAAGCCACGAATGGTTTGTCCTAGATATATGCTGGTTCTCCTAATACATATAGGTTTAGGTTTAACTTGTCGCATTTGATGAAAACCCTTTGAATCGCGCCAGTTTACCGACAGTGCCGTGATAATCATTTAGTGTTTGTCCGAATACATCGCGTTGCGACGAACTACTCGGCCAAACTTGTCGCGATAGCTCGAATATTCGTCGCCTCTTCGCCCACACCATACAAAATCCATCCAGCCGTTTGGAAGATACGAGGTTACGAAATTTACATACATACATACAAGATCCGCGCAAAAAACATAACCCTTTCTTGGCAGTCGGGCCAAAAAATAAGTCTGGTGTTATTGTGCACTTACCCTTTGCACGAGCAGAGCTTGCGGCGAGTTGTCGGCAGGTGCGATGGTCATCTGGAGCGGCGGCGGCCGAGTGGCTCGCAGCAGGGCCGTGTACGCGCTTAGGATGTCGCATTTCACATTCTCTTCGCGCTCTGAGGATAATAAATATGAAAGCTGGCAACGTCGCATTTTTTATAATTTCGTTTCGACACTTCAAACTGGATGAGAAGACCCAAAGGTGATTCTAGATCTAACTGTTTTAATACTCAATCATTTTATTGTTGTTACATGGTAAAGGTGTCTACACACCAAAGCCGCCGACCTGGCGGCACTACCCGCCGGGTTGGCGTTTTGTATGCGATTGTTAAAATTTCCAGGACGGCGGGCTGTGCCGCCGGGAGCCGGCGGCTTTGGTGTGTAGACACCTTAAGGGGAATCCTCAAATCCGAATTCCATACAAAATTATTCGGGCAAATACTCAAAAAGTACGCCGTATTATAGTACTTTCTTCACACTATTTGTTTCGTCTATGTTTTTTGATTTCGTCAACAAAAAAATTGAAAGGTTTCATACTTTAATTTAGATTTTATACGTGTTTTAAAATTAACCCTACTAACTTAAAAACGCGTATAAAATCTAAATTAAAGTATAAAACCTTTTACTTTTTTTGTTGACGAAGTATAAAAAACATGGACAAAACGAATAGTGTGAAGAAATTACTATAATACGGCGTACTTTTTGAGTATTTGCCCGAATCATTTTGTATGGAATTCGGATTTGAGGATTGGCCTTAAGGGGTAAATACTTACCCTTGAATCTAGCGATGAGCGCAGGAGAGACCGTTTGATACAACTCGGCCAACAGTTCGTGACGCGTTGCAATGACAGATTCTAAACATTTCGCTGCGGCGCGTCTCACCTGAAATTTGTTGCAACATTTGAATCACAGGGCATGCCCTGTATCAGCAGTATCATCATCCTCAACTTCATCTTCATCCTCACTTTGATCCTCATCCTCAACTTCGTTCTCATCCTCACTTTGGTCCTCATCCTCAACGTCATCCTCATCCTCACTTTAATCCTCATCCTCATGTCGTCCTCATCCTCACTTTCATCATCATCCTCAATGTCGTCCTCATCCTCACTTTCATCACTATCCTCAACTTCGTCGTAATCCTCACTTTCGTCCTCATTCTCCTAGTTATCAGAGTGTTACCTTCCAAGACATGTCGTCATCGTCAGAGTACTCCTCGGAGTCGGACTCGGGCTCGGCGTCCGGCGCGAACGACTCGTCCTCCATATCCTCATCCTCACCACCGCCGTCTTCTTCATCCTCATAGTTGTAATTCGGGTCGTATGTGATCATTTTCAGACATAACTCAATTATCTGAAAATATTTGTAAATTATAATAAACTGATGTGATCTGTTTTTTTTTTTAAGAATTATAATTTATCAATTAGAATATATTAGATATGACGTCGTCATTTTTACATAAATATTTACTGGTACCCATGTCTATAAAAAAATTAAAGCGTCAATAAATCCGTTACTTTAGTAATGTTGTTAATTTGATTTTAAGATATACTTAAAGTAGTAAAAAAAAATACATTAGAGTTTTGAAGATTTGAAATTTAATTAATAAAAAAAAATCAATTGCACCATGAAAAAATTAACCTAAAGTTGTTGCGCCCTTACAGGGTTCATGTGCATTGTGTACCTATAAGCCACTTACACCTAAGTTATATAACCTTTATGCAAATGAAACAATAAATAAATTTATAAAAAATAAAATATATAAAATAAATAAAATGTTAGGTTTTATATTAATTGACAAGATATTTTTTTGGTAGGCATTATCCATTTACAATTAAAATTGATGTTTTTTAACATGTTTCACCATTATGATATTGTATTTCTCTAATTTATGTAACAATATGCCATAATTGTTACATAAATGATTATTTTCCTTTCTGATAATTCTTCTGTGTATCTTTTTGGTTCCCACGATACAGGCCAAGAGCCTAGTGTGGGGCCACCGATAACTGACCTAAGTGAAATATTTCGTTTAATAAATAAATTGAAATTGAAATATGAAAATGTTAGATATTCAATGTTCAACTGTAGTACAATTTGATGATCATGCTAATCCTCTCAAGAGTGACTAAAATACAAACAGAACAGTTATTACCGTAGGGATATGAGGCTGCACTTCCTTGGGGCACTTGAGCACAAACGCCTCGAGGGCTTGCAGACAATGTTCGCGAAGTTCTTCGTCGCTATCCGTGGAATATTCCAGCACTTTTGGTGCCACTCGCCAAAGCTGCTCGCCGAACCGATGGCCCGCTTGACGACTGGAAGTATGGACTTTATAATAAATATGGCCTTTATAAAGCCTGTATGTACACCAAACTAGTAGGTTTCGAGGTTAGCCTCAAGTTGTGGCAAATCAATTCTGAATTGAAAGCCGCTACTGTGCAAACTATTTCAGTAACTTCAGTTTTTT
This sequence comes from Lobophora halterata, assembly GCA_932526365.1. NCBI lineage: Eukaryota > Metazoa > Arthropoda > Insecta > Lepidoptera > Geometridae > Lobophora > Lobophora halterata. Next base: position 7,485,869 of record OW052002.1, read on the forward strand.
TTTTTGTGTGATTGTGAGGATGTTGTACTTGTTTGGTACCTAAGCTACCTAATAATAAAATAATAAATATTTTGAACATTTCACACAGCACCATAGGCACCAAACTAAGCAAAGCTTGTAACGGTAGCCAATAGGATATTTAAATCCTTTTTTTTGTAAATACTTACATGGAATACATAGAACACCCTGATTTAGGACAAACATTGATAATAATCACACAAATGTATGGGAATCGAACCCGCGACATCCGGCGGTGTAGCAGTCCAACACTCTTGCTACTCAATCAATCATGTTGTCATATTATATAGAGAGCAGGAGATTCATAGGGCTTCTTGTTAAGGGTACAACAAAATCCCTGAACAATTAAAAGATGAAGAGAAAGAAGTAAATTTTGAAAGAAAACTGAAAGACATTCTTTTTAAAAAAAGTTATTACAGTATACAAGAATTTTTTAACGACAAATTTGAGATTTAATACTTGAAAAATTATATAATTAGGTATGTAAAATTGATTTATGATTCGTATTTTAGGGTTCAATATGTTCTATGAGTATGTTCTGTGTAACTTTGTAAACAATTAAAACTAAGACTTATTGACTGCAATAAAAGTACTGAATACTGAAGGGTATATTATTTACAAATCGAACTCACCCTGCTCCAAATATTTACTATGCAGACAAAACCATAGGAAACAAACTGGTAGTATCATACTAACCAAACAGATGCAATGCACTGTATATGAGTGCGGCTAACGCTGGAGGAAGTTGCAGACCCCAATCCTTCCAATAAGTGATCAATCAATTTGTTGTAGAGAGACGCATTGCAGGACATCACTAAATGAGACAACGCAACAATTGTGCGTTTACGCACCGCCTGCAAATGAACAGAGTGTAAAAACAAACAACATAAACTTTAAAAACAAATACACCACCAATTTTTAATTACCAAAAAAAAATTATATGGGTAATGCAGACGGGGTACTACGTTGCATCTGTGCAGTCAGAATTTTGGATTTTTACAAAATGCCAGAGTGACAGCGGAGCGAGTGCGGCGCCCGAGCCGAGGTTTTGCGAGCTGGCTCGAGCTAGATACCCGGGTTTGCCAAACTATGAATAAAACTTAAATTATTATCAATTAAAGGTACCGCCTGACGCAAATCCATAGAAAAACTACTAACGGTAACAGTTATCCAATTTTAATCAAATTTATTTTGACAAAAAATCGACTTAACTTTTCAAGTTTTTTTGCCATATATGTTTTCAGTAACGGCAACTAACTATGCGTATTTTTTTTTATGGTGATTAAAATTTGACCCTGTATACTTACTAGCTAGGTGTAAGTTATAAGGATTTTATTGTTAACATGTCATTGTAATATTTTATTTAACTTAAGATTGTTTTTGTATTTAGTGATACTTAGACTTTATTTATTACTTATAGAATTTCTCACCTGACGCGGAGATGCCAGTTGTGGAAGTAATGAATTTAAAAGCATAGGATGAAATGATATGAGCAACCCTCCAAATCTACTGAGTAAATCTGCCAAAATATCTAAAGCTTCCAATTGGACTGACACATCTTCTTGCTGAAAAGAAATATATTAATTTATTTATTGCACTAATATAATGATGGCGTAAGATTGTAAACATTGTTGGGACAATTCCAAAACATTAAGTCATGCCTAAACTGCTGCTGCTTTGGTGCAGAAAAACTCATAACTTGGATGGAACCTTTAGCAAAAGGTATTTTTATCAGAAGTAATCTGTGTATGATTGTAATAAGAATTTAGATAATAATGTATGAAAATATTATGTACCTTTTCAATAGCACTGCTCAACTTGCCAGTTATCTTTTTGCACACATTAGCCGCCAGTGTGTTCGATCCTAAGGGCAGTTCAGATATGACAGTCTTGAGACCAATGCTGCTGATGTCTCGTAGCTGCTCTGTGTCAGACAGCATGTTGGCACATAGGGTGTCCACAATACCTTCCACTTGGTACTCCTTTACTTTGTTTACTAAGGGGCCGAGGCTGGAAAATATAATTAGATTCAACATGTGAGCATGTTGTGGTCAAGTGGAGGATGTCCTTACTATGTAAGGAGACTCCCTATTCTGCAAATTGGGCTCTTGTTAGTAGTTGAGCCAGCCTCTTCAGCCTACTAAGTAAATCTATTCAATTTACCACTTGCTTATAACTGTTATCAATGTGCCTAAACCAGCATGTATTCATTGGGTTTTAGGGATTAAAAGTTCACTCTCGAAATAATCTATTAATTATGGATACATAAACAGATGGCTCTCAGATACATCCCAATTATTCACATCAATTTAGGTTTATAAAATTCACCGTAGTGGATATAGCAATGATGTTATCCTTGTAACATGTATGATTTTGGAATACATTGATGACACCTTCTCTATTTTATACATATTTGGGATTTGTTCACACATTGTACAGCAGGCTTCTGTGCCGGTATGATTTCTCGCTATGTTATTTTATTACTAACCATTTGACCGCTAAATTCTGAACTTCGCCGTTCTTGTCCTCCAGTAGACGAAGCAACATCTTCACAACCTTTCTCTCAGAGTCATCATCCAGCTTGATGCTATCTTTCTGCAGCTCAGTCATCAAGTCATTCGTAGCCATAAATCGAAAGTCTTTGTCGTTGGAAGTCATCTAGAGAGAGAAAGGTCCCGGTTACTCACAACAAACGCTTTTTTTTAATTGAAAAGGACAAGTCATGTACCGGCTTACCTTCTCCAGAAGATTTGCTATTTGATAGGACACACTAGCCATTTTGGTATATTTAGTTGTTCTTGTGGTTTAAAATTAACAACCTGATTATGAAAAATACATCAATTTATGTTTTAGAAAAGTCATGGAATTGAAAATTTGTCTGACTTTCATTGAATAATGAATATAACAAAATCTAAAGCTATTTTTGCAAAAAATGTGAAGTTGCTATTCTGGCACAAAAAATATGATGACTGGCTGGTTGAAACATTTTTAGGGTTCCGAGTCTGACAAGGAACCGTTTCTATTTCCTTCTAGGTAAATGAATAGAATATGTGCCTTAATCGCGTCAAAACTAATTTAGTAATTTTTAATAATTAAGTAACTAATTGTATAAAACATGTACTTAGGTTAGGACTGTTATTATATTGTTATTGTTATATTACTTCCTACCAATATTGGTAATGAACCGATTTGACTGTATATCGATACAGGTTTATGAACGTAGTATTGTGAAAACCACATGGACATGGATCGTCCACAAATTTACGTTTTTTTTTATCGTTAATTTGCAAAATGATCATCCAAATAAGAGCACTTTGCGCGCGCTAAAGCAAAAAATAAACTACTTTTGTTTGAGTATAGAATACTATCTGCATATATTTTTTACTCATACTTGACCAATTTGTTGTCGTGCAACTTCTTTTCCAGAGAGGTTCGGCTTTAAACATGCTTCAAAGCTTTGTTAACTGGCTTTGGCTTGACAGAATTAGTCAGAGTAACTACGATTAGCTTCTGCTTTGTACCGCTAGATGGCATTGACCTAAAAACACCTCAAGAAAACTCGAGGGTGCAGGGTTGGTCTCTATTGAACCAAAGAATAAGTAATATTATGCCTAAACTCTAAATAAGAAAAAAAAAGAAGCAACGTAAGGCGAAGGCAGGGGGTGCCCCCCCCCCCCCCCCCGGGGGCGCAGGCAAAACTTATTCATACAAGATCTGAAAGCGGCGCGTCTTTGTTCCGCCTGCGCCGCCGCCCGTGCCATAACTTTGGGTTGTTTCTGTGTAATACAGGCCATATGTTCTTCAAAATATCTAGGCACGTTGCAATTTAAAACTCCAGTTCAAACTAAAAGAGAACAACTGATTATATTATACCTAGACTAAAAAACCAAATTCCTCTTGAAACACACGACAAAATCACCAAAATAAACATTAAACGAATAATAAATCAGCTGTTTCGAATACAATAAAAACCTTCACGTACTCACCTAATTAACTAGAAACTACCACTACTAGATACTAGAACTATAGAATATATTGATATATAATTTACTTTACATAGCAACAGCTCATATTATGTAATAGATTATTGATATGTTATAATCCTTGGTACCAAGACAAACCTGGTAAGGTTTAATGGTACTCATAAAACAACAATACATGTAACCTTTTTATTGAATAAATAAAAAAAAAAAAAAAAAAATAATAATATTCATATTTATTTTGGATCCACCTATGGATCGGGTCGATCCAAGTGGAAGGAGTATCTCACTCACGAGACTCTGTAAAGACGCAATAAGTAGGTAGGTACTTACTACTTACCTACCCTACATACAAACTTACCAATGTTGGAGCAATGGGCAGCTCAATTCTACATACAGATGTTTAAAGATAAGTTTGTAGATGAAATAGCGTTCGTACCTACCCTTTTCTACCGAGTATACTAAGCGTCAAACATTTCTTAGGTCGAATTGGTTCTGCGCATCTTTGTCACGTGGTTTGCCAGAGGACAACTTGTTTGAAGCTTACTCTACATAAAAAACCGAAGTATTAATGTATAGAATCATAGAGTAGTACTTACTTTGAAAAAACGGCAGAAAAAGGAATCTAAATTAACTTACCTACTTCTGGTACCTACATTTTGGTCAGATGCTAAATTTCAAAACAGAGAAGCAAGCGTTAGTTAAAATATAGCACAGAGAACTAAGATATAATAACACAAATTATAAATAAGAATAGCTAGGCTATTTCATTGTTAATAAAACTTCATCGTAAAAAGTTACAAAACATATTTCTAATAGGAGATTGAGTTTTTAATCTATGATGAAAAACAAAACAAAATTTAGTGAATTATTTATTTTTAACTTTTAGTACAAAATAAAACTAGTACACAGGGATACATCTCAAACCTAGCATTTGCAATGTTGAATAGTCCGAGGCTTACGACGATAAGTCTTCTCATTTGTACTATTTTAGAACTATAACGTCACACAGTTCAGCTCAAATTCCCCATCAAAAAATAAAATTAGTCATAGAGACATACCACTGAATAATGTAATCATTCTTCGAGTCAATCATTCATGAATTGTTTCGTTAAATGTCGGCAGTATAACACTATTCTAATCGGAGCTACTTATTTCGGAATCAAGTTTACGCTTAAATTCTAAAATATACAAAATACACATCTTGAGGTTTGGAGCGGCTGTCATTTGAGTTTTTTTATTCAGGCACAATCAATCCATACATTCCTATATTTAAAATACATAAAACAACTCTTACATGGGAAGTATAGCTAATCTTCCAAGTGCTTACATATCTATCTAAAGTTACGGAGTTTGGGTTGTCTATGTATTTCAAACATATCTTGTAATTTATCTTTGCCTATTAAACGCAATATTACGTCCTTTCTCAAATATTAATTATTACGAAAGTTATCTTACCAATTACATAGATTACCAAACATGTCCAATTATTTATTTACATTTTTTATAATTTAACATTCTAAGTACTGCGTAGACGTAAAACACTTCTGATAAAATAATTTGTTGAATTATATTTGGTCAAAATTAATAGCGATTAGTCATGCGTTAAAAAATATTACTAGAAAATTATAATTGATATAGAATTTTCTTGCAAGATAAAACCCAAATTACATGTTCAGAAACGTTTTAAAACTTCAATATCAGAGCAAAGACCTACTTTGGGTTAGTAAACGATTTTATCGTTATCTGAAAGAGAACTAAAATGTGCCTCGATTTTTGGGCGTAGTGCCCCCAGATTGACAATCGCTTCAGACGGACTTGCGATTAATCGAAATTGTCTATACCTATAGGCTGAAATTGACCGCCTTGGGCCGCTCAATTTACTATCGCATTCAATTCTCCTAGATGGAACACTAGTTTCATCTTTGCTGTCTAAATTATTTCAAATTATTGATAGCCAATCTAACTTTGCAATTGTAAAACCTCAATGTAACTTATTAAGTAACTAGCTGTACCCGCGTGAGACTTCGTCACCCGTGGAAGAGTTGTTTATTTCGTCGATTTTGTTTCTTTCACCCGCGGAAGAAATGTCACGGAATAGCAAAGTGTCAGTACTAAGCAAGTCAATTAATACTTGCACATTTTCAATCCCTCTTTTTACCCACTCAAACATTGAATTTAGATAACTGAAAAACTTGGCGGTACTTATCTTCGGAAATCATAAAAATGCAACATTTAATGAGATATTGTGTATACTTGAGGAGACAGGCTCATTCAACTTCAGGTCCAATAACTCCTTCATTCCGTACTTTCACATCTTTTAACTACAAATTTGAAAATCGATGAAACCCGTATCTTATTATTTGTTTTGAAGAACATAATTCCAAAGTTTGAGATAGATATAAACTCATAAAAAAAACTGTTTCCATACAAACTTTAAACTTCCATATCTACCCTTTGAAGAGATTTAGCGTAATATTATATAGCCTATAACCATTTCAGGCTTTGTAACTATGATATTGTAAAGTTTCAGTTAAATTCGTTCGGTAGTTTTTACGTGATGGACGAACACACAAACCCACAAACAAACAATAAGTCTTCCAATCAAAAAAAAATAATTTGGGGCATGTTTATTAATATCGTCTGAACGCGTTCCGTAAAAAAAAACATATGTACAGAAATTCGGGGTCTTCTGCTTTATTATATGTATAGATTAGTAAGAGTGGTGGAATAATTAGTTTTTTCATTATTATTATTTGAAACTCCGTCGTAAAAAGTCACTAAAAATATTTCAATCGGAGACAAAAAAAAAACAGATATAATGACAGGAAATCTGTTTTTTTTGTCCTGTTTTATCGCCTCCATCTTACTTTGATACTCTCAATCTTGGTGTTCTTTATGGAATACTGCTATTAATCTTTGACTACTAATTCCTAAGATAAAATTAGACTATTTTTTTTTGCTAATTCGTTTTTCAGGTGTTAATTTTGTTGTTTTACGAAAATTGCAACTTAAAATTAAAATTTATTAAAAGCAAATTAAAAAAAACCGTTACCGGTACTCTATACAATTATAAATTAAAGCACCAGACAACGGTTGGTGTAAGTGAGTTATGATTTATTTTATACGTATAGGCGTAAAGCCAAAAGCCTATGTTTCATAAAATGATCTATTTGGTATAAAATACTGAGAGTTTAGTTTAATATAATAAATAGATTACTTGATAAAATAGAATTCTACGCAGTATGCTGCTTTGTTTTTTTTTATTAATTCAAAGAGACCATAATTATATTTCTATGTACATACCAAGTACCAACCAACCTAATGTAACAAACACGGACAATTTTAGTATCGGAGCAATAATTGTTGGATTTACACATTTGCTGCCTGTAGGCTATTAAAATTTTGCTGCATCTATACCGACCTACCGCTTTAGGTCAACAATCCACAAAGCTCGGTTTACAAATGGTCATTGTCAGCGTTTAGTACACATCAGGACCTTCAGGACCACTGTCCTGTCAACTTGATCATGTGTGAATGAGGCGTTTGTATTGTATATTTTAACCACAGAATTTTAACATTCGAATGTGTGTGTCATACACTGACGTGGTTGTAAAAAAAGTAATGAATGTTTTTTTCTAACCCTGTTTTTAATAGCCGGCCAAAAAAATTAACTTTGTCGAAAAGGAAACATTTAGTCACACAGTCTTCAGAACAAACCATCGTAATATAACTTTCTCTTGAGTTTCAATCTTTTTGGTACAGCCGGTTCAATGAATAAAATATGTAAAGGCCTTATTAAAGTTGTTGACTACCCACAATAATTGTTTAGCCATCATTATTTTCTTTTATAAGCCATCCCACTTTTGTAAACTCGAACTATTGTTTGTCACCTAAAAATATGTGCATGTTTTTCTGTTATTAAATTTTAACAATAGTCAAGTTTTAGCTAATTTCTTTACTTGTTGTCTGCGTGTGCCCTATGTACTAAAACTCGTATCATGTAAGTTCGTAATGCTATGGCAATGAAGTATAAAAATATGGTCTACCAAAGTAGTATTTTTATAGTGAGAAACTTGAAAATAGTGTTTATTATTGATGTAGCTATGTACGAATTTTAAAATATAACTAAAAGAACTCCCAACTCATTTCGTTCGAAAGTCTTGTTCGAAAATGTACAATCAATAGTAACTAGTTACTAATTCTACTATTCTGTTATAATAATAACCGTTTTTAATGTGCTTATGTAGTACAGTGGCCTGAAAATGTGATTCGTCAGGCAGTGTCAAGGCAGTGTTTTGTCAGTCTAAGAACATATTAGTTTACTTAATCTATGCCTAAAAACTCACACATTTAGCTTCTGATCTATTCATCACTTTAGCGAAATAATTGCCTAGTACTAACTAAATTGACATTATAAACCACATTTTCAGACCATTGCATCAGGCTAATGCACATAATTCGTATGTATCATAGGCGATTTCTTTTAAACTATTGATGTTATGTATAACACGATAAAATACTTTGCAAAAGCATCTTAATAATTTCCACGAGAATTTCCCAAAGACATGATTGACATTATTCAGGATGATAATTTCGTAACACCGAAAACTAAAACACAAAACAACAAACATTCATCAAACGCCCGGCCGTAAGAACGATCCGCTGCGTGCGAACGTGCGCGCACATAATATACCGAATTATGTATTTCAGACACTAGACCTAAATGAACACATGAAATACACCCGCCGCGCTGGCCCGTCGAGCCGCGCCGCGGAACGGCGGCTTAAACCTACTTTAAATAATTACAAATCTTAAACGTAAAATAAACTCAATAATATACATAATTACATTATATATTCGAAAAAAATAACAAAAAAAAACCGAGTCAATATCCGAGCCGAAAGGGCCGAGGTCGCCGTCCCTGGACATTATTTACATAAAGTAAGATACTCTCGCTTCGGCATAGTTCAGTGAAATAAGGCTAGAGGCCTCGGGTGCGGGTGCGGCGCTAGGGGCGCGTGCGTCACATCGGCGGGCGCTCCCATTCGACGGGCGGCGGCGCGCCGCTCCACGCGCCCCAGCGGTCGCGCCGCACGAACCGCTTCTTGAAGTGGTGCGGCAGCGGCGAGGGCGAGCGCGCGCCGGGCAGTGGGGCCGGCAGCGCGGCGCCGCGCCCCGCCGCCGCCGCCGCCGCCGCCAGCGCCGCCTCGCCGTGCCCGATTCCCGAGTCGGGCGACGTGTTGCACGCCTCGTCCGAGCGCCGGCGCTTGTCCTCCATGGCGGTGGACGCGAACGATATGATCTGATCGAAGCGGAACGCGATCCGGTCCTGCCATTTGGTCTCATCGACCTCCTCTGCGGCGTCGGCGTCGAGCGGCGGCGCGGCTGGGTCGGGCGCCGGCTCGGGCTCGTCTTCGGGCTCGCGCTTGGGCGGCAGCGAGCCGACCTCGTCGGCGAGCGGCGTGGACGTGTTGGAGTGCGGGTCGGGGGCCGGCGAGGCGCGGCGCCGCTCCTCCCCCTCGCCGCCGCCGCGCCCGCGCCAGTAGTCCGACGCCAGCACTCGCGCTTGCAGGCACGCCGCTAGACCTGGACGAGTGCACACGTAAGCTAATTATTTTATCAACAGCCGTGATGTCGTAGAGGGAAGATACTGTGGCCTGAGCGTCAAGGAGTCGGGGCGTGTGTATGTGTGTAGTGTGCACCTTCAAGCGGCTGATGTTGATGCGGCTCGTGGTACCGCGCGCTCATGTTGACGGCCGCGTTGATGATGCTCTGGTTGGAGATCTCCAGCGTGCGCTCGATCTCCCCGTTCACGAGGTCGCCGATGGTCCGCGAGCCGGAGTTCGGCCCCGGCACCGTCAGCCTCTCCGCCGACAAATGCCGACGCAGTGCCAATTTTGCCGGTGATACCTAAAATATTGACGAATATTGGGGCAAGGTAAAATATATGGGCCTTGTCGGGACGCTGATTCAATATTCGACGCTTATCGTTTAATTTTTTGCGTCCTTTATTATGGTGAATCTCAAATTAATTGATCACAAGACCCTACAACGCGACGATACGTTAACCGCTCTGAAAATGATGTCGTGGTGGATGTCTAGGAATCAAATTGAAGTCAAAATCTAACCCTTGGGAAGGTCAAACCATTTCATGTTCAGTGTTCATTTATCAGTACAAGAGTTATTACGGCAGCCAAGCTTTTCGGCACTATCATAATGCATGGAAGGAAGACAATAAATAAAGAGTATGAAAATTTTACCTGAGTGTAATCTGGCTGCGGTCCGTGGTGCATTCTCGGGTCTATATGCGCGCCGGGCGGCAGGCGCGGCAGGTCGCGCGGCAAGTCGCGCCGCTCGTACGGGTAGCGGTCGCGTCGGAAGTCGCGCGCTCGCGCGTACCCGGGCGAGGGAGCGCCGGGAGAGGGCAGTGACCTCTGCTGAGGATTCTGATGATGAGAATGTTGCGGGTAGCCCTGGTGAGATTGTCGCACGTAACCGTTCCCGTAGTTATGATTGGGGGCCCCGTGGGCGTGTGGGTTACTGTGCGAGCCGTGGGAGCCGTGAGTGGGCGTCGGTGGCTGCCTCGCCGCTTTCCTCTGCTCCTGATCCTCGTTCAGTACGGACGTTATGATACTCTTAAGGCGGTCCTCGAAATTGATCACTTTAGGCGACTCTTGCACTTTATTGACGACGCTCAGCGATTTCTGCAGCTTGACAGGCGAGTGGCGGTGCGGGAGGAGTTGCCTCTGTGGCGAACCGCGCGAGACGGGCGCCGGCCGGTGCGGAGTCACAGACTTCGGGTAGCGCTCGCGATCGCGGTCGTCGCGTATATAACCGTTCACTATTACGTTGGTTTTGGATTGTTTGGCGGCTTCGAGTTGGCGGCCGGTTTCTAGAATCTTCTGTGCGAGCAGCTCGGGATTCTGCTCCTCGATCTTGGTGATGTCCGGTATTTCGGGCCACTCCTGCGAGTGCGAGCGGTGTTCGCGCGACTTGCGCGGCTTGCAGTTGACGGTGTGCGGCTTGACGGTGGCGACGGGCACGCTGGGCGGCGCGGAGGCGGGCGCGGGGGGCGCGGGTGGCGCGGGTGGCGCGGGCTTGGGCTCGCCGCGCTCCATCTGCCCGATCTCGCTCTGCAGGTGGCCCACTTGCGCGTGCAGCCGCTTCCTGTGCGCTAGAGTGGCCGTTATTTCCTTCAGAATGCACTCATGCGTCACGTTCTGAGTGATCTCGACGTCGGGCGGTATGTGACCCATCTGGCGATACTTCTCGGTTATTTCGAATGTCCTCTGTTTCACCAGAGTCGCTTGTTCGGCTTCGATATTATTTACCTAAGGTTGTGAAGAATAAAAATTATAAAACGATAGTGCAAATAATAAAATAATAAATAATGTGTTGTCTATTCTTTGGCAATACGACAAAATAAACGTAATAGTACCTGCGCTTGTAACTTGCTGGCTTTGCTCTGTAACTCTTTATGTCTGCCGACTATTTCTTTAGCTTTGGCCAAGAGATCCACCGTGTTGCTCGCGTGAATGCCGAGTTCGCTCATGCGCGCCTTCAATAAAGCGACACTGTCACTGATCAGTAGATTTATCTGTTTATCCAGCTGTGATGCGCGTGATTTTAATTTTTGATTTCTTTCCTGTAACAATAGATCATCCGTTAGAAATAAAAAGAAAGATTCACAGTAAAAAATAAGATGATTGGTTCAAAAAAGAAGAAGTATAATTAACCTTTTCTTTATCAATTTGATTGCGCACTTCGCCGGCGTACTCTGTCGAGTTCATGCGCTGTATGAAGGCCAGGTACTGGTCGCGGAACATGTCGAGCAGCAGCTGCAGGCTGTAGGGCACGCTCGGCGAGTGCGGGATCTCTAGCTCGGAGTGCAGCTTGTCTGCGGGCTGCATGGCCACGCCCAGGGCGGAGAGTCGCTGTTCCACGCAACCCGGCGGTGGTGCTGTCACCTGGGGACAAACGAAGCTGATGATAATATTATAAAGGCAAAAAAGGATTTTGGCCGAAGGGTGTCGTATTCAGGAAGTTCTATGGACGACTGATACGCGACACCGCGCGCACGTTATTGCCCCAGTGCCAGTGACATACAAATTGATAAGTTTTTATACATATATATGTTAGTCTCTAAGGTATAAAAATTTTATAATAATAATAATCATTTTATTTCATATATCATATGGGCCCTAGTTAAGTTACTCTGTACTTTTCTTGTGTCTGAAATAAAATTATTACTATTATATTTTTTTCTAAACGGAAGGACTTTCTTCCGGAATCACGCGATAACTTCAGAACTCGGAATTCGCTATCGTACGTACTGGAAATAACAAATTTCAAGGAAATTTATTAAACATCCATCTATCCATCGCTTGCACTCGCTCTTCGCTCGTTAGCGCTGCGCCGCCGACAACGACTTAAGGAGTGGGATAGGCTAGTACTCACGGCGCCATTGTGTAGAGTGGACGCGAGTTGAAGCTTCGGTCTTGAAGGAAAGAGGCCAGGATTCTCTTGACCTTCTGGGGTGTTGGGGATTGCAGGATTGATTTTGTAGATCAGACCAGCATGCCAGACCCGGTCGAAGGCCTTTTCCATATCCAGGAATACTGTTTGTGGCATTAGATGTGTCAAGAGTATCTTTTCGAAGAGCTTCGATATATCTGATAGAAGCGTGATGGGCCAGTAGCTCGAGGGTAGGAGGATGTTCTTTACTTGTTTTGGGATCATTATTACGCTGCCTGCCACTTAGCTGTGAAGTACTCACTGCGGAGTACGCTGTTGAAAAAGGTGTGTTAGCGCAACTGTGGTCTTTGGTGGAAGGTGGCGTAGCATTGCGTTCGTGATGCTGTCGGGGCCCGGGCTTTTCTGGGTTTTGCCTGTCTTATGGCTTTACCTACGGTGCTTGGAGACCAGAAGATGGGAGTCTCTGTGGGGTTAGGGTCTAGGCTGGCCATAAAAGTTAGTTTCTTCCCATTTTTTTTTGTGTGTAGGGTCTCTTGGTGATCCGCAAAGATCTCTGCACGGCCTTTGGCACGGTATCCGGGTGTACCGTCTGCGTGGGTTAGGGGCGAATTTGTGATGGAGTGCTTCGTAGTTGTCGGCAGAGTTGATTGATATGTAGGGAGGCCCAGTCGTCTGTAGCGTCAGAGATACACATCTCCTATTGGAGGAAACACTCATTTCTCACCTCTGCTTTAACAGCTGACTCACCAGGGAGGACAAATCGACTGGAGTTGAACTGCCAAGTACTTAGGCGTTATCACAGATTGCTGGCTCTCTTTGACGTCCTAAATCCGACACTCCATCTTGTCCGCCAGAGCGGTCAAAAACCTGCACCGCCCAATACGGACCGCCAACCTACCATTAGGATGAAACTCTTAATAGTGAAGTTCTATCTCCGCTCGCGCCTCATCTACGTTGCCCCTGCATGGTATGCCCTAACGGCGGAAATGCAGAGGGAGAAGCTAAGATCAGAGGAAAACCGAGCCCTCAGCCTCATCGTGAATCATCTCATCGTCCCCGCTACGTCCGCAACTTGACTATACGCCGCGACCTTCGGGTGGAACCGCTGGACTCTTTCATAGCCCAACTTGCTGAAAACATGTGCGCCCGCACCAATGACTCAACCTACTCCCACTTTAGAGAGCTGGCTCCACGCTACAACCACCTCGCCGGAAGCAAACCTCTCAAAAAGATCAGGAACAATCTAAAAATCTAAGTGCGAGGACCCCTTTGTCGTCACTAAGGGCGAAGGAATGGCCGCAAGGGGCTCACGCCCGGAACTGCCTCCCCACACAAAAAATGTGTGTGAAAAGACCCCGATGTCGCGAGCCTCCCGCACTCGCGCTCCGGTTGTTAGCGCCACGCCAACAGCGACCCTAGGAGTGCGATATGCTAGTACTCACGGCGCCATTGTGTAGAGTGGACGCGAGCGTGGTAGAGTGCAGTAGGTCCAGGCCGGCGATGGCGGCGGGTGTGGCGCGGCGGCGTTTGGCGCGCACCTGCCGCCGCCGCGTGCCACCCGCGCTCGCGCTCCGCTTGTTAGCGCCGCGCCGACTGCGACCTAGGAACATCAATCATGATATGTATTAACCGTCAGCGAACTTTTTTGCGCGCTCTGTAGATTGTGTTTTAAAATTTACCCTACTAACTTAAAAACACGTATAAAATCTAAATTAAAGTATGAAACCTTACTAATTTTTGTTGACACAATCGAAAAACATAGACGAAACGAATAATTTAAAATTAAAATTACTATAATACGGCGTACTTTTTGAGTATTTGTCCAACACATTTTGTATGGAAATTTGCCTTGAGGATTCCCCTTAAATATCAAAAATCTAATATGGCGACCGTAGGGCGATATATCAATTTAAAACTTTAGTGAGTCCATATGGCGTTAAACAAACATGTTTTCAAGTACGTTTAAGTAACTCACCGGAGTCTGAGGAGGCCCAAGGCGCGCCCCACTCGCGCGGCGCCGGCTCGGGCCCGGGCGGCGGGTCGTCCCCGTCGCTCGACTCCTCGTCGCTCTCGTCGCTGGACCGCCGCACGACGCGACGCTTCGCCACGGCCGCTCGCGCCCGCGTCCTGCCATTCTCACCTCTAAAACAATTGAAATTCTCAGTTAATTTTGTTCAAACTCAGATGCCAGAGTTTTCATACTGAGATTCCCACAAAAGCTCTAGTCCAGAGCATTATGTTGTTTAATAAAGACAGCTACACTACCCCTCTCAATTATGAACAAAATGTATTAACTATAATTATTCAAAACTAGCTATGCATATGAAATTGCAGCTTAAACAGTTCAGTAGATTCGGCGAGACTGAGTAACAGCCATCTATCTTATCCCCCTGTTCAAGAAATAAGCGTTTTAATATTTGAAATTCACTTTTATTGAAAGCGCTTTAAATTGTAGTTGTTCACAAGCCGCTAGTTCAGAGAAAGAAGAGAAATTATTGCTAGCTTACAAAACTATACTAAAATCTTTAGTGAGGTCATATATATTAAATAATATAATGGCAGTCTCATCAGTGTTACAAATGCTGTGTCTTATTACTCTATAGTTACTATTATTACCCTATATGTTTGGTTTGTTCTAAACACCCCCCTTAAAAACTTTTGTAATTATGTTACAAGAATGGTACAATATGGTTACCTGACTGCCCTGGGCCGCGTGACTTTCCGCCTGCGTTCGGGCAGCGAGGCCGTGCTGTGGTTGCTGTTCCCGTTGAGCAAGTCAGGTGTGGATTGCCGCGTCGGCGGCGCGCTAACATTCCGTTTACTGCTCTCACCCTCGTCACATCCATTCTGCACGCCCTGGAATATTATAGTTTGCTTCAGAAACATACAAGAAAAGCAGGTTACGTTTTATCAGTTCAAAATTTTCATTATCTTCAGATTAAGCCCCATGTTCACCGACATTTAGTCAGTCGTTACAGTATTACTTAACAATAGTCTATCTAACAGATAAACGCTTGTTCAAGAAAATAAATGTGGAAATAGTCGACCATAATAGCCAAATCGTTTGTACGGCGCAAATCTGAACAAAACTTGAAAACGATGGATTATGTGCGGGTGAACCTGGGGCTACGCGATTGGAACAGACCCTTTTGCTGACCTTGAGTTTCGGATTTTTCAGTCTTTGGAAGTATCTCTCCAGTTTGGTCCTATCAATAATGTGTAAATAGTATGAGACCGGCTTCCCCGTCCAGGAGACGGAGCCCTTGAGTGGCGACATCTCGCTGACGTGCATTATGGTTCCGATGTCGCTGAGGTTGCGGTCCGTGATACGGAAGTTCAGCGGACAGAAACTCTTTGACGATACTATTTTGGCGCCATCTTTCAAATCGGCGAATCTCTCTTTCAGCTGGTGATCCACGTGCGGCCCGAAAGCGAAGTTGTTTACGAACACTATAGTCGCGGCGTTGATCTTCTCTCTATGCTCATCCATCAGGAAATCGCCTTTGATTAACTTATACTCTCCAACCTTTTTGCCGTACCACTTCATCCAGGTTCGAAAGTTGGAATCCATATACTGGAACAGGTTTTTCAAAAATAAGTCAATAAAGAAAATGATTATTGGACCTTCAATCATAATAGGTCGGAATAGATAGGTATTATCCTGGAGTGGGGGTACAAAGGTCTGCACTGGCCTCCCGTTGTAGGGTGCATTGTGCATTTTCCCATGGATTAGATAGGTTCAGTTTTAAAATGCATGCCCCTCTATTCACGCGATCTCACGGAGGGTTGCGCATTTTAGACTGAAAGATCTCTAATAGGCTGTTATAACATTATTTCTGTACGGCAAATTTATATTAATAGTAATATTACCTCAGCATATCTACTAGGTACTTCAGCCTTCTCGACGCCGAGGCATATCCGGCACGGCGTGGCGGCGGCCATCTGCAGCACCACCTGCCCCACGCCCGAGCCCAAGTCCACGAACACATCCTCGGCAGTTATAGATATTTGGTCGATCATCTGCGAGATCAGCTCATACGAAGTCTCACCGTACACCTGGAATGAGCAAGTAGATTACAGCCAAGGTGATGAGGTCAATGCTCTTAGTAAAAAACATGAATCGCTGTTTCTATGTATCGTTGATATGTTTCTATCTATGATTAAGAAAGATAGCATCATTATAATGCGGCGAAAAAAATGCCAGGTATTTCAAAGTCGTGATAGCACAGGCGGATCTTTGAATTTACTGCCTAGCTGGAGCAATCACCTTTACATTTTATTACTCTTTCAACTTGTTGAATTGCTGTCGAGATATTGTTTATTTTAGTAGTTGCACGGTCACTAACCTCAGGTGAAAACGGTTCATATTGGTTAAGTTTGTCTGGGTCAGAGACAGCTTGGTTGTAGGTCTGCTGCAAAATATGCTTCAGTAACCCTCTTGAAGGGTACTTGTTTAGCCTTTGAGCTGGTAATGAAGTTCCTTTTTCCTGTAATACAATTTAGTTATTTAATTTAAAACCTAATAACTCTACTCTTCACTACAATATGATCAAAAAACCAGCATCTGATTAAAATTCCAAATGCAGCACGAACTATGTGAAGTCCTCACAAAATATCTAGTTTAGCAGTCAACCCCTGCCTCGAAATTGTAGGTAATAAATATTTCACAACCTTGACATTGCGCGAACGGCTGAACTCGCTGATCGATCCAGTGCGTCATTTGAGAGCAATGTCGATGACCTTCAGTCTGAACTTGATTCAAGGTCCTTCTTCACAAAGCAATTTATAAGTATCGGAATAGAAGTAGGCAGATACTAAAGATCATTAAATGTTAGCGGTCATTAGCATTTTCTATATCGTAATGACAAAGGTCAGGCTGAGCAAATAGCTTCCGCTGTTTGTTTTTCCGCTCTAACCTTGAATGATGGCGATAAAGGACACCAGAAGTAGGTACTAGTATCTCCATACACTGTCTGGTCTAATTTACACTTAAGGGTAAAAATTAACCCCACTAACTTAAAAACACGTTTAAAATCTAAATTAAAGTATGAAACCTTTCACTTTTTTTGTTGACTTAATTAAAAACCATGGATGAAACGAATAGTGCGAAGAAATTACTATTTTACTACTTTTTGAGTATTTGTTCGAAACATTTTGTATGGAATTCGGATTTGAGGATTCCCCTTAACGGTTTGAATAATTTCCTGGTGACGGTGTATTAAAACTAAAAACAGTTGAAGAATAAGTATGAGAAGAGTGGAAGACCCCAAACTTATTCATCAGTCCCGTTCAAAAACAGCTTACCAATGCGGTTGCTTTTAACCCAACGATTGCGAAGAATGAATAATTTTTGTTTTAGTGTGTATGTGCCACAGTAATTTTGTAAAAACCGATTATTTACAATTTAACGGTTTGAAAATCGTAGGCTGTCAAATTGTGAACGCACGTACCATGCTCTTTACCAAACTTGTTGTAGATAACGCTCTTTGTAGAGTACAAAAAGTCATAAGACATACATACGAGTATGTAGGGAGTTTCATAGAATTTAGGGAAAGATAAAGTGTCAATAATCCAATACGACGATAATATTTTCTCGGTTTACAAACATGTACATACGTCGTAATCAATTTTTTTTTATTAAGCCGTGAATTTTAAAAAATGTAATTCTCGTAACTTTCGAATTAAGAGTTCGATATGTTATATAATTAATTTCTGACATTATATATAATTAATCTCTAACTTTATATCTATAAAAAAAAATCCTAACTTATTATGTTACAGTTACTTAATTTAAAAAAAAACAAAACTCGTGATCAGATACTTCAGATTTTGTTTAAATTGTTCAGGGGTTAACGATAACACCGTTCTCATTTGAATTTTCTGGCATGGCCGTAAATTGGCTCGTAGTAAATGATATGAATGAACACATTCGGGTCGGTGGACTAGCCATGATGCAATCAAAAAGTTCTCTACACTGCGCCGAGCGCCGCGTCGGTCGCGCTATGCCTGCCCGGGCGTCCGCACCGTTGTTGGTTGCCCAAACAGCTCATATGGCGTTCGCTAGCATTAGTAGATTGCGTCATTCTGCACTAACCAATCTACAGCACAGTGGAAAATTAGAAAGTGGCTGAACATCAAACTCAAACGCTGCATGCGTGCCGTAACACCATAGTAGAATACATTTGAAGTCTGAGGCTGAATGGTCGAGTCTAGCGAAGTGTAAAGAAAACGTCATCGACAATTAGGATGGTTGCCATTGCCAAGTAGATACTTACCTACTTAGAGCCTTAGGTTTACCTTGTAGATTAATGTAGAGACACAATATGGCCTTGCTCATACATGTGTGTTTAAATGAACACAGCAAAATGACAATGACACTGCATCTAATAAATACAGTTTATTTTTATTTAAATACCTAGGTTATGTAAGAATGGAAACGGCGCGGCGGGCGGTGGTCCCCGTATACATAATAGGCGCAGATTGGGGTTTCGTTAGATAGACATCTTGCCTACTGAACTTGGTGCATCATAGCTAAGCAACTGAAGCAACGTGAAAACACTATGATGCTGCGGCCCCCAAAAAAAGGTCATTAACACTACGTGGGACATTCGCGTTCGCTTAAAATTGCGGTCATCGCCCCCACAATCACATTGAACTAAGCTGAACCACTCACTTTATGATTACAAGTTTTCTTAATCTAAAGAACTAAGTAGTTATTTATTTAGTGTTATTTTAGATTTAAGTATTTTATTAGACTAATCCACACATATTTTATAGTAAACTGTTATGCATTTGCTCCAAATCTGCTTCCAATAAACATAGCAATTAGCAAAATCATCGCCCAACCGCCCCATAGAGAAAGTAAGGTTAGCAATTAATTAAGTCCACCTCAGTGTCAATCATATTATAATGAGGCAAAATTACATCAGATCAATATAAGAACCAATTATGTCAGGAAGTAGAGGCAAGTTTTCAGGTCAATTAACTTTTTTGATTTTTAAATTAGGGTTTTTTTTATTCTGATAGTCACGTTATTAATTAGATTTATTCCAAAGAAAGGTAGATAAAGCATTAATATTTGATTGATAAGATAACTCTATGCGTAAATATGTTTAAAATTACAATTTTGCCAACCGCAATCACATACGAACAATATTTTTGACTGTACTCGTATATTAAAGGGCTATAGTATAGGCTATAGAGAGAGACTAGATCGAAGGCAAGTGCTTGCTAGAGTCGAGTTCATTGTGTAGTTCGCCTTGCCTTACATTTGAGCAGGCGGGCGGGGCGCGGGGGTGTCAATGACAACCTCCATGCTGCCGCGCCGTCCTAGACGTTGCGAGGGGTCGCAGAGGCCGAGATAAGGTCATAAATAAATTACACGGCTATTTCATTTTTGCCCTCAGAATAGTCCAGGGGTTAAAGTCCAAGATATTATTAAGGCCAGGTCAATATTTTATTAGGTAGGTACGATTAACTTTCTCATTTATATTATGTGCAATTTCAGATTTGGAAATTATGTTAGCAACGTTCTTTTGCCGGTCTTAGGGTGGCAAATGAATTGAATAGTCAGCCAACATTTATCCACCTAGTTTTTGTATTACTTGCACCTGCTCTACACCTGCCTGGGCCTTTTCTTCAGTGTATTTTTTTTTTACTTTTGCATCGCACCCCTCACAACATGTGCCACACATAGTAGGAAATGTAGGAATCATGACAATTTCGTCTTCAGTATTAACTAACAAGATTTTCTATCGGAATTTACTTAATTTGTTCGATTCGATAAAACGCCAACGTTACGTTACGTTTTTGATGACAAAATAAAAGCAATTATATGTTGATGTTTGGTTACCTATCTTTTGTATTGTATATTTTTAACGCTAGCATGCACTACCTAAGCGTGACCTAAGTGTAGTGGGCAATCTACAAGGTTTAATTTGTATACCTACCTAGATGAAGAGAATATTTTTTTTTGAGCTACAGGTGTCTTATTATTTCACGTCAATATGAAAATAGTATGCGTCGGGTGTGTGTATAAATAGAATTAGCGTAGCGCGGGCGTCTGCGGACATCGATCGTTGCGTCCTCGCCGCCATCTTGGCCCTCGTGTCTCCCTCCTCACTCTCCGGAGCCCCTCACTGGCCCACATTCACCGCACTCACAGTTTCGCACATGCTATTCTACTCGACGCTCCACTAGCTCTACCTCTATCTATCTATGTACAGAAATATCTTCAAGGAAAACCGACCGACCGACGCTTCCGTGTTTATATTTTTGAATTTGCACATTTTATCAGTGTTCATTAAACGTCATTAGTTCCTTGTTTTAAGTTTCTTGTGCTCGTTATGTACATTGTATAGCTCGTATGGTTTCTATATAATTTCCTGGAAATTGACCGTTATCGTGTATAGCTTATTATTTTTCTTACTAATAAAAAGATTAATTTTATTTGATTAGTCCGTGAATGGTTCAATGCACACAACAAATGTAACAGTAGATTGATAGATAATCATTATCATGACCTACTTCTTTTGTGATAAGTTTAGGATTATTCGTTTCCTAACAAATGTTTTAATTACTTACTTTATTGAAATTTGCCAATACTGTTCTAGTAGTTTTTGTTTGATTACAATAAAAAATACGGGCACTTTATCTACTGGTAAGAAATAACTTTGCAGGGAATTATTTTAATGTTTTTCAATTTCAGTGTTGTTGGCTTCAGAAAGCAGAGCCCGTAAGTAAAGTAGGTTAGGTACAGGTCCTAACGTACTAGGTCGTCTGTCTGGCTGTAAATATCTGATACCACTCCAGTGTCAAGGTCGAATATTATGTCTGAGCTCAACTCACTCCACACATCAACCTGTGGCTCGAAATGAAGCGTTTGAACAATAATTACATTGAGAACCATTTATGTGCGTAATTTAACCTTGTCACAGGGTACTTTACTTTACCTAGGTAGGAAATTTTGAAGATCAATAATATGGTATTTTTGAGTCGAATCTTAACTGTGGCGGGCTAAACTTTTTCTGAATGGAAAAAATAGAAAATACATATTGTCAAAAGTTCATTTAAGTAAGAAGAGATGCAGAATTTAAAGGGAAACGTGCTGCATTTGAAATTATGCTTTTACTGCAGATAGAACAGTCAACACAGCAATCTAATACAAAAATAAAGAACTAAAATTATCTTACCAATGCAACCACGGAGTCGATGGCTCGATTGAAGCGATCGCAGAGGGCTCGCATGCTGTCGTAGGAGTGGGTGTCGTAATCGCTCAGTATATTGTTCTCTAAAGCTGCCTTCATTTCTGGTAGGTCGTCGCAAACCCACCTGTTCGGAATTGTTGGGAATCAGATCACAAAACAACCGTAAATTATCGGACACAATCTACCTAATGCATATAGGTCAATTACTCGAAGGGGTGACGCTGTAGTAAAGGGCTTGCGCTTTTATCTTTGTCGAATGTCTGTTTCAGAGCTTATCACATCACTGAATATTAAAATACTAGCGGAGTGTTATGTATTGCAACGTATGTAATTAGTAAAAAAATATTATGTCTAGTTAAGTAATAAACTTCCACTGAAAGAAATAAAAAAACATGAAATCATCAAACCACCTAAAATTTTCGTTTTCAACATTCACGTAAAGATCATTGTATATGAATTCTCAACAGCCTCCTTTGCAATTAAATGTTGGAGATTCGAATGAAAAAAAAATCAGGTACCGATTACTTAGATCAAGGAATGTTACTGTCAAAAGAACGACTCGATATCCAGAATTCCATTATTGGATCGGTTTCAAGGCCACATGCTAAACGACCGCATATGCGCACGTCCGGACGAAAGGAGGTCAAAGTGAAGGCTCTTATCTCGCGACTCTCGGATTATCGGTCTGAATTGAACCTAGAATCAAAACAACAAGCTAAACTGTTTGCCTACCTACATGTATAGACTTTTCAGTTCAGACGTTTCAGTCAATAATAATTTCTCATCTTTTTGTTGCCCGTTTTGTACAAACCAGGTATTAATCGTTGCTTCCTACCTTATAGTTTCCACAATCTCCAATGCCCCATCGTGTTTGTCCTGAAACAATTAGAAAACCATCATCGTTTCAGTCCCATCTCCATGTATTGTATCAGCAAGGTGTTTCAGGATTCTCAGGAAGTACGTATGTATGCAGTAATGAATCCCCTATTTTATTTACTTCATGAGAAGATAGACTTCTGCTGCCTTATTCTTCACAATATCATTTATTTTAAATCTCATTTCGTTTTTACTTGACTGCAAACAAGGTGGGTTATACATATTTTACTCAAAACCATCGGGTGTTCTCGTAAAGCCGAAAGTCGGAATCTGGTGCCGAGAATTCTGTCATTTTCTGAAGTTTTTCTTTAACCCTGTTTATCTTGAGGGCGATGCCGAAAGTATCTGAGATCTAAGTTTATCTTTATCTAAAGGACCGCAGCGCATGCAAAGCACGTTACCAGCAGCAATGTAATGTTGTGATAATAGTGGTTTAGCTAAAGATAATAGAAAAAAAACAAAGTAGAGTACATATTATTGGGTTTTACAAGAAGCTGTACGAAGATTGTGCTGTGTGCACACACATTAGCTAGGGCTAGAAAGGGCTGCGTAAAAAGGGCCGTGCCGTCTACAGACATAGTTGAAAGTTTGGCTTAACTACTGCAACAATATATCTAAATTCTATCTAGATATCTAGTAGATAGGTATAAGCAGTATGTTTACTAAAACAATGATGTTTGAATTAGTCTTAAGCGTCGATGACACAGGGCTAGTTTACAAGCTACAAGCCAGCGAGTTCGCTAGTAGCTAATAAACTCGCCCCGTGCCATCGACGCTTTAGTTTAGATGGATCGAATCTTCACTTACACACACTGTATAGTTGATTGATAGCTTGACAAATTTATTTTGATAAGCAAGAGTTAACTTGTACGATATTGATCATTGCATTGACATACTGCACTCATCCTAATATTGCTGTGGTCAGTGAAGCAAGCCAGTCTAATCGCTAGCACGTGGTTGGCATATCGTGCGTTACATCGTGGCTTTAGATAGTGATTGAGAAACAAAAATCCATCTCATAACTATCTATAAACACAAACTTTCGTCTTTTTTTAATTGGAAGGATAATATCAATATGTTTGCTGGGTGTGGTCAATTTCAAAGCTTTATTTCTACTTCATACCTACTATTTCTGATTAATAAAATCCATATTGTTCTTTTGGCATATGTGAGTGAGAGACTATGATATGCAAGTTTTTTTTAAACTCTGTTTGCAAGCAAATTTAAGCTAGCTAAAAAAATCCAGGCAGCGCATGTGAATTTAAATTACAAAATGAGAACAAGAAACCTATAGAAAATCATTATCAAATAACAGGAAGCAAGGATGCTGCAAATATTAAAGATTTCAGAATATAAAATTGCTGTCACTATGATTTTACATTACCTACATTTATTTTCTTATTTATTAATTGTTTGCAGGAAATCTGTACTGATAACATTGCACAACATCAGACCATGACACACATGCTTGCAAGCCCATCGTGCAACCTGAACATATTAAAGCCCTAGATGTTGCAGACTTCTGGTCAAAAAAAAAAAATGTTCATCCAACTCACTATCACATTCATGTGCATTTATAATGTCAAAAACAATTTCATTACATTGCTAGGAAATAATAATAATAAACATTTAATAAAATGTAAAGCGTAGGTAATGTATGAATGTAAGTGGTGTGGTAAAGAGGAGGCTTATACCCACCAATGGGTGCAGGCGGGCAGATAGATTGATGATAATGAAAGTGAAGATCACACACAGTGACCTCAATCATCACCTCTTCAAGATAGGAGCCACAGACATTGATATCATCAGAGGCTTCCTACTAGACCAAGAAACAGTCGAGCATGTCATAATCCACTGTCAAGCAACAGAGGAGAGTAGGATCAGGACATACCTACACAAGTTATTAGACTCCTCTCCACCTAACATGTCAACAAGCACGCTATTGGAACAGTGCTGCCATCAACCCGGAGTCCTACTCCGCTATTTCAAGGAGCTAGGATGGCTGGGGCAGGGTATAATAAATATCAGGGGTAATGCACAATGCACCCTTCATTGGGAATGCAGACATCTGTACCCCTTTTTAGAATAAGAATAAGATCACACAGCCAGGGAAGCTAACTTAGCTTAGTTTACATATCTACTCTTAATTTAATACACATCACAGTTATTGTTTACATTGTACAAGACATAATATGTATAATGAGCTTGGCTCAGATAAGTTGGCTTTCTTGCTGTGGCCTATGCCTAAACCAGTTTAAAAGTTTGTTTACCTAGCACAGATGTGAAACAAAATACATGTATAGGTTATATTTTGATTTGTGGTGATTTCTAGGCAGTCCAAAATAAAAGTTATTTATTAAAATGTCTTATGTATTAAAGTTTGAGAGGATGAATCGGTAGAGGGATGGATAGGTGGATGTTATTCATTACTCACACCAAAACTACTGAATATAATGAAATTTGTAAAGTATGAGTATAATAAGCTGGAAAAGCACATAAGTTTATTTTCAACTCGATACTCGATAGTGGAAGTAGTAGTAGTAGATACCAATAGTTAAAATATAATTATTATTCTTATAGCTATTATGATATTAAAGCTGGCAGAAGGTGGATGAGGAGCCGAAGATCAGGCTCAGTGGCGCGCCTTGGGAGAGACCTATGTCCAGCGGTGGACTGCTATAGGTTTTTGATGAATTATTATTCAACTTAATATAACTATTTTCATTTTTTTCAGCCTTAGCTACCTTAAACCTTTAGCTATAAATTAAGTCAAGCCAGTTGTTTTTTCTCTTGTAAATGTTGTATTAATGACTGTATTGTAGTAGATAAGAGTAGTAGTTGTAAGCTGTACCTATTATCATACCATAACCTTAGATGTATGCAAACTTATCTTCAGTGTATGTACTATGCAACACATTGAAATTACTAGATAATGACGAATGGAACCAAACTACAATACGCAACAGTGTGTACACATCTAAAAAAAGCCGACACCTTGACAAAACACGAGGTCAATACACTCTTCCACCCATGTGACGTGAGTTATCTAAATACGATACCTTTGCAAGTACTAATTAAGTATACAATTCCTTATATGTATGAATTATTATCTTTTTACGTAATTAATAATACAGAAAGAACTGTTTGACATAGCTTATCTAAATCTGAGCTAGCATTGATCAAATGCGAAGAGTCACGTCCATCCAAGCACCACTGCATTTGAGGATTTTCACATCCAAACGTCGATCTAGTTACATCATCATGCTACGTACGAATTCAATACTTAGTTAGTGCAATAGTATTTTAACTGTTCCGAGTACTGCATGTAACTACAAATTAGCCAAACAAGATTAGTAATAAATACAAAATATTTTCTTACCGAGCCATGACCTGAAGTGAGGGGCCATGTATAAACAACAGGTTCCGCGCCTGCAGGAGAATGCAGGCGTAAATCCAAAGCCATGATAATAAAACCACGGCATTAAAGCACACACTTTTCACTTAAAAACTAAAAATATCACTAAATACGCTAGGTATTAGCATAATTTCACTGCACTTTCACACACACACACTCCGAGCATCCAGACGCCATGTTGAAATTAATTCCACAATGGCGGCCATTTAATGTTACCACCTACTAAAAACTCGGCTGTATGGCGAATGGCAGGGCAACACGAGCACAGCAACCGACCACCAGTTTTATCGACCATCTTGAATGCATGTTGAACTATAGCAATTATAGCATGATCATTGATCAATCATGGAAATAATTAATTTAGAATTAAGATTTATTTATGGATAATATATTATGGAAAGGTGAACCTAAACCTAAACCCAACATACTGATCTTCGATAGACGCTTGCTAGATTCTCGAAGATAGACGCACGTGGGTAGGTAAATTCAAAATAATCGTAGGTCAAAGGTACCTAGGTAAGGTGAGCCCAATCAGTTCAGGGGTTTAGGAGGTAGCGGTAGGGGCGCGTGAATTCGATGGTTCAGAGCTTGCTAGATTCTTGAAGTTCAGGGCACATTACTTCATCAGTTATTTATATTTTATTTTATGTGGACATATTATTATGGGACAACAGCTGTACATCTTAACATAATATTCATATGCACATTTCTTGTTGCAGTCGGAAGCCAACTAACCGACCGTTTTTTCATATGATTTTCATCAAGTTGAACCATGTGGTGTGCATCTTGGTATGGTGTTGTATCTACCTATTTGTAACCAGAATAGACGGTCAAGTGCAAAACTTATTTATGATTAGTATGTGTTCCGCTTGTGTTTTATTAAGTAAGCACATACTGATAAAATCAATTCTTTTCTCAATCTCAATTTTATTTTGGCTTAATCGATTAAGGCGTTTTTGAGTTTTAGGTGATGACACATGGATTTTTTACAAGCTGATTTTTGGCGAGTTTAAAAGCTAGCGTGTGAGCGAGTTAGCTTTCGGTAAGGATTGTCAACAAGCGGATTGTAAAAAAGCTGATGACACAGGGCGAGTTTACTCGCTATAAGAAAACTCGCTGGCTTGTCGCTTTTAAAAAAGCCGTATCATCGAATCTTTAGCGAGAGTCAGGGACGAAAAAAAGAAGATTTCCGCACTTGCCAGAGTGCGCGCCACCACTGAAGTCCGATAGCCGTGGCGGCGCTGTTGTGGTCTAAAATCGTCGTCGTTGTTGGTGTCTGTTATACGTAGTTCAAAATTTTGCCGTAGGACTTCAGTGGTGGCGGGCACTCTATCTAAATACTGTTGGGGAAATATTTAGTTACTTGTCGGAGTTGTCGGACTCTGAACTGAACCCTAAAAACAACCTAAAACACAAAATAAATACCAACAAAATCAATTTATTTTAGAACAACAACAACAACATAATAATAAGCAGGCATGAATGTAAACTTTGCGAGTGTGTGATTTATATCAATCACCTCAATAGGTTTCTTTCTTCACAGCAACATTTGGTAGAGGCTGGCTGCAGACTGCAGTAGAATGTCTGACTCAGAAGGGTCAGATGACCAAATTACAGATCTTCTGGAAATCAAGAATGAAATACAAAAATATAAATCAAACCCTGCAACTTCTGGGATGTTTGTGTCTGGCTGGGATGACGCTGATCAGGATGTTGACGATGTAAAAGATCCTACAGGTACCTATAGTCTGCTTAATTTCATTCATAGATCATAGGCAGGTACAGTACAGTAGGTACTAGGTACCTAAATAATATTGTTTACTTACTTACTATCTGTTATGTTTTTGTATGTCATGGGTTGGTATGATCACTTAACATTAGAAGTACCTGGCTTGTCTTGTCACTTCTTTTCAAAAATAACTTCTCTACCATTATTATTCCAGCTAATCCCTCTGACCATGCTCTTTGGGCTGCAGAAAATGGAAAAACAAATTTATTAAAAGAGCTTCTACTTTCCAATCCAAGCCTTATTCACATACAGGACTCGGATGGGTATTCAATGTTACACCGAGCGGCATATGGAAACCACCTTGAAGCTATAGCTTATTTACTCAGTGTCGGAGCGAATGTCAATATGAAGACTGAGCTTGGCTGGACACCCTTACATTCTGCTTGTAAATGGAACAATTACCAAGCTGTAGCAAGGTTATTGGCGGCAGGATCTGACCCTAGGGCTCTTTCTGATGGAGGTACGTAACACAAGTTCACATAATCATATAGAACTAATAAGAATCCTTTGGTCATGTTAATGTCTTTACCAGGGATGTTACGGAGCTCTGACTCTGACACTTTTCATTCGGAGGTTTTAATCGGAGGTTGATAGCAGCGGCGGGGCGCGGAGGCCGCTGTCAGAGAGTACCTACTAACAGGTTTATGCATGATGCGTGGGGAACCCCCCTTGTACTTTTGGTCGTTGGTTATTTCTAGATTAATAGGCCAGATTGGCTACACAAGCAGACACTAGCAATAGTAAAGAGGCTGAATAATATTTATCAAGTACCTACTATTTTATTTTATTAGGCAGGCCCTAACATATAACTCTTCTGCCACTGCCTCCGACTCCGCCTCCGCCTCCGACTCCGACTCTGACTCCGGTTTCGACTCCGATAAGCCAAACTTTTAAACTCCGACTCCGCCTCCGATAAAACCACCTCCGTTACATCCCTGGTCTTTACAATATATTTTTAAGCTTGTTTCTTACTAAATTAAAAAAAAATTGAATATATTACCAAAGAAATCTCTATGAGGTGTTCTTAATCATGCCTCATTTATGTTATAAAGGGAAAAGTTTGATGGATGGAGTAAGATGTTTGCTGCCCAATTTTTATAAATGATCTAGCTAGATAAGAACATTGATTACTACGCTGAAACCATGCTTGCGAAACCACAGGTAGCTTAAAACTGTAAAATGTAATTTGAACTTTTTTGTTACAGCACAAACACCAATGCATTTAGCATCTTCAATAAGTCATTGCAAGTCGACTTTACTGACTTTATTACTGCGAGAGGACATAAGTGATATAGCTTACATATCAAACAACTCAGGTGAAACACCAGAGCAACTAGCCCAACGTAATGGCATATATGCCCCATTGTTTGAAATGGTTTTACCAGCTGTTTCTTATATCCGCTCCTTAGCATTTACTAGCAATCCATTTGTAAGAAAAACAGTTCTGAGTCAGCAGTCTTAGTTTCGTATTTGTGTTAGTTATTATTAGACTAAGAATATTTTTGTGAATATATCAAAAAAACTTATATTTTTCACATATTTATTTACATAATTTATAACTTTCCAAATTCCGAATCAAACAATTTATTACATAAATAAATGTCCATAAGTTACAGCTTAATCGAATCTTTAACTTTTAATTACAATCAAAACCATCCAATAAATTAAACAATACCCATGATAAAAAAGTGCAGATATAGTTAGTGCTTTCTACTTACAATATAGGTACAATATGGGCCTATAACATATTGATAGTTAATGTTTATAAGCTCTTGACGCCATATTCTCTATGACATGCATAGCACCTGAAACCAGGTAAGTATCAGACTGCAAATTTTTCAAACTTACTATCAAGTTTCTCCTATCAATTTTTTGCAGCTCAGATAAGGACTGCCGCGATTGGGGTGTCATATAAGGTAGGATCAAACAACCTAGCCCAAACATCTTCAACCTGATACAATTTTTCCACAAATCTCTCAAATCTTCGTCTTTGATTATTGGACAAACAGGCAAGAGATTAATGGCATTCAAGCATTTCATTTTTTGACGCTCTGTTATAGGATAATCTGCACTTTGAAACGGAGATAACAAAACGGCACGCCATGCCGTATAAATCAGACTATCGGGCGGAGTAGATATTTTAAGTAAAAGTGGTATCAAATCCTCGTAGAGCCCAGAGCGTAGTAGCAATGGAATCAAATTGCGGATTATTTGAGTGTCCCCATACTGGCATGCGAGACTTGCGGTTACTCGTAAACCCTCGATATTGCCGTCAACATTCTGCAGTAATTGCTCAAGGGCGCGGGTTTTGTCATGTGTGAATGTTAACACTACCCAAGGCATATCAATGTTCTCCAACTGCACTACACTCAATAGTTCTATAAGTGAATCCCAAAGTGCATCCCTTTCTTTATTGGTTACTTTAATAGCAGTGTCTGGTTCCACCACACTCATCAAACACTGGAGAGCTCTCATTTTATTGCATTTGTTGCAATCGCTATCATCATCGAAAGCAATTCGTGATAAATATATGGCACCCATTTTGGGACAAGTAGCTTTCAATATGTATTTAGCAGTTATTAATTCTTTAGTTTTCAATGCCGTTTTTGTGTCTTTTTGGGCATCACTTGCTTTATCAAGCAAATTCTCCAAGATTTGTATTCTTATTGAACTAATATTGATGTTGTTTTTGTCCGCAATTTCATTAGCGGCTTTGTTAACATCATAGCGAGCGATTTTGTTCACAAAATCAGGATGTAGATACAATGCTCGTATGAGTTGAGCTGGTTCCGTCGCAAGGCGAATCAATTCCTCACATGCCCATTCCATCTTATAGAGAATATGCCGCGTGGAAAGAGATGCATGCAAACGCTCCATTTGTTTAACAGCTCGATTCCCTGGTTGAAGCGCAGCCCAGCGCTGTGCAAACTGGTAACACAGATGAGCGGCGGCTACTTGATCAGCTCCACGGGTACACCCTTGAAGAACATAAAACAAGCATGCACCAGCCCATTCCATGTTTGCTATATGTCTTACACACCGATGTGCTGCCTTCAGTAAAGGCTCTTCTCTGCTCGTTAGCCTCCAAGGTTCGCTTTCCTTGGTCTCAATATTGCTTTCTTCACGTTTTCTTGAAGTCATCGTTTGTTTGAGAGCGTTGCTGCAAATCATATCTTTAGCTATTTGCAAATCTGCGTCAAGTGTAAGCAAAGCTACTGCTGGTAGCCAACGTTCATAAGTTTCCAAAGTAATTTCTGATTTCAAATTAGACCACATGTCTTCACGCATGAAAAGATGGAACGGTAGACGATAATATCCAATTTCAGGAAACATGCCTTTCACCGAAAATAATTCGAATTCATATTGTTTCGGGGCACTTATGCGCTTGTATTCCTTCAAGTAGTTCAGTAAATAATATTCTTTCATACCGTTACTATCAGAAGTCGAACTAAATACCAATAGATGTATGCAAAGAAAAACTTCATAAAAATATGGATTAACAGACACTGTGCGGCCATGCAGTGTAACTTCGCCGTTTTTCCAAAAGTCCTTTAAAACATCTTTGAGAAAGTCTTTATTGCTTAAGTTATCCCAAATAACCAAGCACTTATAGAGAAGGGTTTTGTCATTTTCAACATAAATTTGTTGGCTACCTAAGTCATCACAAAATATCTTGTACTGTAACTCCCATGTCGAAAGCAAAGATATTAATTGTAACGACAACCCATCATTTGTTGAAACGTTAAGAGCACGGCACAATTCAGTTAATCTTTCACATGAAGTATCAGGGTATTGTTTTAATACATAAAACAATATTACTTTAATATCCCATGTTTCTTCCGTGCTTTCTGGTAATGATATATCTGACAAATTAATGTTGAATTTAGACTTTAGTATATACTTTGGAGGGTAAACAACATTATTCCCCTGGAATTGAGTTTCAAAAGATAACGATCGGCGTATGATGGAGTTAGATAGGAAACAAGTCAAACTAGGCGATAATGACTCGCTCTGTCCTTTCAGGATTTCTATCGTGTTATATTCTTTATCCAAATCATTAGAGCTTTTACAGAGAATGAGTAGAACTGTTGTTAACACTTCATCAAGTTCTTGGAATGCTACTACTTTTGACAAAAGCTTTTTGGTCACTTCCTCTTTTATTTCCATCATATTTTCAGTCAACATTTCCTTATGTTCTGAATTTACAACCATGTTTGATATGATCCGGAATGGTATGAAGTCACAGTGCATTGGTTGCATACTATATGCAAATTCCTTATGTGTTATCGCTGCAACAGCATATTCGATGTAATCATTTACGTCTTTTCCTGATGATATCGGTAAGTACACATAGTTGAATTTCCAAGCTATTGTTAGATTTTTCACAGTAATATTGGCATGGACTAGAGCATTCAGTACCGCCAACTGTTTCAGCAAATGATGTAAATGTTCTTCATTAGATTTATTAACCAGCTGAATAAAAATATTGTATGTTTCCAGTAGCAGAGATCCATTTTTGCCATTCTTGAATTCATTCAGTGATTTCTCTACAGTTGCCATTGATGTATTTTCTTCTTCTATTAGATTTTCGACCAAATTACGAACTTGGTTGACAGCGGATACGCCTCTCAGCAATGATACTAGACCTTGAGATTTAGTTTGACTTGATGGTAATAGTCGTGTGATGCTTCCACCATGACCCAAGCTAATGTTACGTAAGCAATAGTTAATCTTGTTGGCACACATATCTTCCTTGTAAAAAGTGTTCATATCCATTTCAATTTTATATGAATTCTTCAGATGGTATAAGCTATTTATGTTGTTTATTTGGATTTCATTTAGCATTTGGGTGCCCTTCATGAAGTCTATGTAGTTTCTTTCAATCATTTTGCCGTTCATATTGCCAATCAAAATTTGCTCATATTTTACAATCATTGCTTTCAGTATAATATTTTTTTCTTTTATGGGCATGCTATGAAAAAATTCCAAAGCAGATCTGGAGTCACCATCTTCTAGACATTTATTGATGTACAAAACATTGCCATAATTAGCATAATTTGATATGACTGTAATTATTGCTTTTAAATCATTTAAATCAACTACTGGCCCACATACTATCTTATGCAGGACTGTTATGTAATCAGTGCATGTCAGAGGGAAATTATATTTTTTCAATACAACTTTCACATTGGCATAATTAATTTCTTTTTGAATTTCTTGTGCAATGACCCTATCTGAACCGGAAGCAGTAAAATCTCTAGATGCAGAACCAGTAGCATTTACTGCTAGTTTAATCACGGAAGGGCTCCATGGAACGTCAAGTGTTTTCAACACATGAAGTAAGCATTCCAGCTTATTGCTTGGTGAGCGAAAAGCTTTTAGTATCAATTCTAAACGATTCCCATCGACGACTCCGCCACTACTTGCCGTTTCACTCTCAATAAAATTTGTCAAAACTTCGTCTGTATCGAAGAGATAGCGGGTGGCAAAGATGGGCAAATATTCTTGCAAAAAAACTTCAAGATCTTCAGTATAGCACCGACGCAACATTATTAGAGCCACTTCGTTAGGACTTTGCGAACTCAGTTCACTTAGTAAAATGTTTATCCTATATTTTTCTTTTAGCTCAGATATGTAATTTATCCTATCTTTGAGCATGTCCAAGTCATCCATTGATAGAGGCCTAACACAAATTAATTTTAATGAGGACTCTAGTACCACTATTATTTCTTCAATGAATTTAATGCCGATTTTGGGCCAGTATCCAGACTGTTCTAAAAGAAAAATTCTCTCCATTGTCCATCTTACAAATAGGTCTATGTAGAATGGGTTTTGCTCCAAAATATAGGGAACAAAGTTTTTTAACCACATTATGATAGCTCCCATTTTGGCATTAGGTGGTATTGAGTTTAAGATATCCACAATCTCAGATGAGCCAATAGATAATTTTGACCCTGAATATTTGAGCCAGCACATTGAAGCAATGTCTAAATCCAACTTCGATACAAATATGATGCATAACTCTTTCATTGTTTTTTCAAACATGTTCAGCTCATCATAGGTGTTGATTCCCCTAAATTTTATATATTCTAACAAATCTGCTTTAATTATTACATCAGCTATTACATGGACTAGGTTTGCCTCCTCTTTTGCACACACTCTTTTCTGAATGATATAAAATAGTGGTTTAAATATTACAT
Organism: Lobophora halterata; assembly: GCA_932526365.1. NCBI lineage: Eukaryota > Metazoa > Arthropoda > Insecta > Lepidoptera > Geometridae > Lobophora > Lobophora halterata. The sequence goes on from OW052002.1 coordinate 7,519,831, forward strand.
CATTTTTATAAAGTTTAACAGCAGCCTCAATGAGAAATGTTTCATCTTGAATATCTCTAAACAATGTTTGCAATTGAGGCATTAAAGCTTTGTGTTCTTCTTTACCTGATGACAATCCTTCAAGTATAGACTTTAGCTCGGCTATGAGTGCATCTTGAGATGATACTTTTTGAGATGTGTTGTTAAAGTCTATCTCACAATCATTTTCAGTATTGGTTGATGTGGAGAATCTTCCATAGCAAACACAAACCTGCAAACAAAGTTCATGTTGATGACAGTCTTGTCACATAATATGAAGTGGCCGATTTAGGAGTCTGGTCACTTGCACCAAACCTAAGCAATTACTGTATTCGCTAGGAAGATTTTAACTGAATTGGGACCGTCGGGACGGTTAAGGTTTTTCTAAAAAGTAATTAAATTGCTTAGGAATGTCAGTTTAGTGCAAGAAGGCATGAGTGTAAGGCCTCGACTTAGCTTAGCTACTTTAAATGTATTGACAATTAAGGATAGAACATACAATTTAATGTGCCCTCAAAGCATGGAAGAAAGCCTTTAACAAGTATGTTCTATTACCTAGTTACAAACATTAAGATAGGTATCACAGGCTTCCCTTTGTTTCTACACTATCTAGGTTTATGAAATGTTTATGTTTATTATCATTCTTACCTCCTGATCATTTCCTGCAAGGTAGTAAAAACCATGTTTGTACACTGCAACAGGCACGTAATAATTCTGGCCTTCAAAGTGATACACAATACTTGAACTGACCAGATCCACAATCCATATCTCAGTTTGAGTAGCCAGTATCATGTGATCTCCCCAAGATAGGGCGTGTTCCATAGCTACATTGGTTATCAAGGTCTCCCTCTGTTTGGTTACTGGACACTGGCTTACTATGCTTCCAGCTTCAGTGAATATATTTAATCCAGCATGCATTTGACTGTAACAGTCTGTAAGATGAGCTTCATTCTTGGCTTTCGTCAATGTGATGCAATATTCATTACAACCATCCTTCATTTTTGCACATAACTCTTCAATCTTCACTGGGTTAGCCAGGTCTTCTCCACTGTCCGATTTGAAGGAGAAGCTATCATCACTGGTTTGAAGGAATCTCAGTTTATAATAATTATTTACAAGAATCTTGGTTTGTAGTCCATTCAAGAGATCAGTGACGTATATTGTACCAGATTCCAGAACCACCCAAAGAAGGTGTTCCTGAAGAGAGCTGTCTGTTATTCCTTCGTCAAAATTGTATGTTTGAACTTGTTTTTTATTGTCCTCATTGTTATCCAGTACATCCAATACACGGAAACACTTCGAATCTTCAAATATCACTATCTTGGGGTAATAAAACTTAGCCCGAAGTGGGCTTGAAACTCGCCGAGTGAGGCTGGTACTCTTGATGTTTGTTTGTACAAAAGGCATGTTTGAAATGTAACTTATTACCTCACAGGTTTAGTTGGCATGGTAAAAGAAAGAAATAATTAATAGCAGCCTCGATCTACCACAAGCAATCACCAAGCAATTCAAAAGTTAACGGCAGACATGCAAAATAAAATGAGAAACTGACAATCGGAAGTCAGAAATCAGAGTTCCGTGTTACAATGAAAGAATGAACAGTAAAGATATACAACACAATGCCCGGTGCGGTGTCATGAAAATAAAATAGGTACCTGCACACAAATCAATGTTGTGTAGTTATAATTGCAAATTGCATTACATTGTGTCGTGTAACGTGTGAAAATAAAACGCATTAATGTTAGTACAAGAATATAAGAGAGAAAGGAGAGATTGCCCTCCTCCCGCCCCTGCCTTAGGCAGTGTACTAATAGAACGCAATGACGCGACCATCGCAAGTTCGCGCGACCGTCGCGTTCTATTAGGACAACGCCTTACATGTACACTGATATAGCCAGGCTACGGAACTCGAGTTACGTCAATAAATTTTACGCTTGACTAACATATAAGGCTACAAAATAGACTAACCGGATGTTGTCAGTTTGACTGACAGCCAGTACTTTTATTTTTTCGATATTTGGAATTGACTATGATCTTCTTACTGACTAAACCATTTTGAGGAGTTTTGGCGGGAACATGAAAATTGGCGCATTGGCGGCATTGAATTAATTGACAAAACTTGTATAACTTTGAGTATTTAAGTGTAAAAACGGTGGTTTTTTATCCATTAAGTGCTCGTGAACGTGTATGAGTGTTGGTGAATAGTGTAGTTGCCTCCAAAACTCCATAGAAGCCTCTAGTAAAGTCGCAACCACCACTACTTTACAGGGGCATGCAAAGAGCTTTTTATACAAGTTCTTTGGGGGCATGACTTGACTTATGACAAAATAATCTCTCCAATTACTTGACACTGGCTACTGGCTGGCCAAAACCAAAGAACTTAGGTTCTTCGAAAAAAAAAAAACATTTTGAATAGAACTGGTAAACGTAGTGGTTGTATTCTCTTCGAGAACTGGTTATAGTATCTGAAACGAAGAAATGTTTTGGACGACCAAACTGCCAAAATAAAATAAATACTTAAGGTATGGAGTGTAGCTACATCAAAGAACTTATAAACTAGATAAGTACTTTTATAATTTCCTTGAGCTGTACTCCCTAAGACTAGGTTTTACTCGCTACTTTATTACTCCTGACAAACCTGCTGTGTTACTCGCGGCTTCGTACCTCTGATATTAGGAACTTCTGTGTAGCCTGAGAGATAGCTAGATTCTCGAAGCTGAGAGAGATAATGGAATTAAAAATGAGCCTGAAACATGATATAGCCTGTAGAGTCTAGCGGTGCATAAGCTTAGGTACCAGCTCCTCAATTACTCTGACTGATTTGTGTCTGTAATTTTAGCGTCAATTGACAATCCACGTAGTACCTAATCCATTCTCACTTAATGTGCACCACTTTTTTTTTTTTTATCCCTGTGGGGAGCCTCACCCCCATGGGACGCGTCCCCAGGTGGCGGATAGGGGAATACCCACTAGCATTGAGCTAGAGGGTAGGAGGGAAATAAAATACCTCCCGCGGACCAACAGGCACCCTCCGTCGGGCCACTCGGACATATTCTGACACCGGGCCGGCGGAGGGCAGCGGCATCAGGCAGGATGTTGCGTAGAGGATGGCAGCGGAAGAGCAAGAGCCAACGGTGGCATCCTAAGCCTCAGTTAGCAAGAGGGGTTACTGTCACAAGTTGTCTGTTGACAAGACGACGGAGAAATCTGGCGGCGGATGCTAGCCAAACATTTCAGGCCTAAGAAACCTGCACAGTGATGGTAGGAAATGACCTTCACAAACCGTAACCTCATGGTCATGTTTTATGAGAATGGTGGCCTTGGCTTCACTGCCCGGGTCACGAGGTAGAAAACCTCTATAAAAAGATACCCCAAATCCCACGGTGAGGAACGTGCCAAAGGGATTGCTTGGCTGATGGGAGGCTCAGTCGATAGCGCCAACTTCAATGGACCTGGCAAACATTGATGTATCGCCTTCACGCAGGAATGGGCGTTACCCTGTGTGTGACCTTCTTTCTTCGACCCTTCTCGTGGGAACATATATGGAATCCTTAAACTCTACTCATACCAAACCTGTAAACAAGACGCTTACCCAGCAAATATTTCACCCTGGCCTCTTTAATAGACCCAGGTCGCAATCGCTCACTGATTGCAGACAAGACAACCTCTGCACTAATACCAGTAAAGATACTGAACCATCAACGCAGCCAAACCAAAATACAAGCGCTGAAGCTGAAGCCACAAAATGGACTGATGTCCAGTCTAGGAAAAGACAAAGAGATAGCCCAGAATCAAACCAGGTGCAAAAACAAAAAAAACTTAATAACTACTGGCTAAGTAAACCCGTACCAACTTCCAACTCATTTGCTGTACTTGAAGACTCAGAGGACGATGTCCAACAGACACAACACATTGAAAAACAGCCCAAACCACCTCCAATCTTCATAGACAAAGTCACAAACATACGACCATTAACCGAACTGCTTGAAGAAAAAGTTGAGGGACAGTTCGAAATCAAAGTTCTACCAAAAAATCAAATTAAAATACAACCGATTTCAAAAGAAGCTTACAGAACCATTGTCAAAGAACTGGACAACAAAAATACAGAGTATTATACCTACAAACCTAAACAGGAAAGAAGTTTTAAAGTTATACTTAAGCACATGCACCCTTCTACAGATGCCCAAGACATAAAAAATGCACTGGCAGACTTAGACCACATAGCCACAAATATATGGAACATGAAACAGGCTGCGTCAAAAGCTCCTCTACATATGTTCGTCGTGGAACTGTTACCTAACACGAACAACAAAGACATCTACAATATCAAGAACCTTCTACATTGTCGTATTAAATTTGAACCGCCCAAACCCAAACGCTCCATACCTCAATGTGCAAACTGCTTGGCTTATGGTCATACAAAAAAATACTGTCGCCGTCAACCCCGTTGCATTAAGTGCGCCGGAGACCATGCTTCTACCGATTGCTCTCGCAAAGAGAGATCTGCTGATGTGAAGTGCGCTCTCTGTGACGGAAACCATCCAGCAAATTATAGAGGCTGCTCGGTCTACAAAGAACTTCAAAGGCAAAAATATCCACCGCTGCGCATCAAGGCCGCCGCTGCTACAGGCCGACCAAGCAACCCAGCCATCATTACAAACCAGGCCCCAGCCAGACCCCCCCACCTTGACAACAACTCAAACCTTCAAGCCAAACCTCCGAAAACAAACCAAATCACTCTTTATGCTGATGCAGCTCGAAAAAACCCAATGCAAGCCAAATCCAAACCTAAAAACCCTCCCCCGCCCCCACATATAGATCTAGAAACTGAATATGTGCCCACGCCTGAATCGACACAGCCAACAGCAAACAAAAAGAAACCTCAACACTCACCTCCCACTGACTCTACCGACTCCAGAGAACTAATGGATATGCTCAAACTCATGATGCAGCAGATGTCAACTCTTACGAACCTCTTAGTAAGCTTCATCACTGAATTAAGAGCGCAGTCAACCCATCATGGGAGTAGCCAGGATTTTATCCAGGTGGGAGGCAAGCAGCCCGACTTGCCCCGTCGGAGCTACCCCCATACAAACCCATAATATTCGCAATGTGGAATGCTAACGGGCTGTCAAACCATGCTCTCGAAGTAAAATCATTTCTTTACGAACACAACATAGACTTCTTTCTGGTTTCTGAAACCCACTTTACTGCCAAAAGCCACTTCGAAATACCCAAATACAAACTTTACCTTACAAACCATCCAGACGGTACAGCCCACGCTGGCTCGGCGCTATTTGTTAAGGAGAGTATTAAACACAGCGTCTCCAACCCATTCTGCAGCAATGAAATCCAAGCTACCAGTATCACAATTGAGAGTTCAAAAGGCCCTATTCTTATATCAGCCTTATACATGCCACCAAGACATAACCTAAAGTGCGAGACTTACACCACATTCTTCAACCAACTCGGAAACAAATTTATAGCAGGAGGTGACTACAACGCCAAACATATCGACTGGGGCTCTAGAACCACCACCACGAAAGGACGCGAATTGATGAAATCGATACAGCAACTAAACCTTAGAGTCTCATCGACTGGAGAACCAACTTACTGGCCCACCGACCCAAAAAAGAAACCTGATCTGGTAGACTTCATTGTCACAAAAGGACTGTCAACATCAGTGCTACAATGCTACTCCACCTATGACCTATCCTCTGACCACACGGCGATTCTGGCTAAACTGCACAACGAAGCTATAAAGGTTACCAAAACCTGCAAATTGCACAACAAGAAAACGGACTGGCCTCTCTTCCGGGAACTCGTTGACAACTCACTTAATCTGCAAATACCTCTAAAATCAGACATGGACATCTCAGAAGCAATCGAAAGCTTCAATACCTGCATCCAATCAGCAGCGTGGGAAGCTACCCCCGAAAAGTGCTTCAACGACCGTATACCTACCTATCCCCATATTATTACTGACATAGTACAAAAGAAAAGACAAGCGAGAAAAAAATGGCAACAAACCAGACACTCCAGCGACAAAAGCACTTTAAACAAATTGATCAGAAGACTAAAACATACTCTAGAAAACATAAAAAACCACGACCTAGAAATTATGCTATCTAAACTAGATGCTACTGCTGCCTCGGACTATTCCTTATGGAAAACCACTAAATCATTAAAGCGACCAATCTCATTCCAATCTCCATTACGCAGAAGCGACGGCTCATGGGCCAAAACTGACTCTGAAAAGGCTGACCTATTTGCAGAACATCTATACAACGTCTTTACACCAAACCCCGACATTGGATCAACGAATCTGGATGAAGTATTGAGAAGTCTATCTAAAACTCATCAACTGGCGCCGCCACTCAATAAGTTTACCCATAATGAAGTCTTGTCCGTTATAAAAAAACTCGACCTAAATAAAGCTCCTGGCTATGATCTGATAACTGCGAAAATTATGAGAGAACTACCTGACAGAGGTACTATGCTCCTAACTTACATCATTAATGCTATCTTGTGTCGAGAATTTGTTCCTGCACAATGGAAAGTGGCGGAAATAATTCTAATCCCAAAACCAGGGAAGGATCATGAAAATGTCACTTCCTACCGCCCAATAAGCCTCCTTCCAATCGCATCAAAAATTTTCGAAATTCTTTTGTTGAAAAGATTATCTCCTACACTTAATCAATCAAAACTCATCCCATCACACCAATTTGGCTTCCGGGAAGCACATGGCACTATCGAGCAGGTCCACCGCTTGGTCGCTAAAATAAACAACGCCTTTGAACTCAAGAAATACTGCTCAGCCGCCTTCCTAGACATATCCCAGGCATTCGACCGCGTATGGCACGAGGGCCTCTTATTCAAGATCTTGAAAGCTCTACCGATCAACTACTACTTATTGATCAAATCTTACTTGGACCAAAGACACTTCTATGTAAAGCACGGTGAAGATAGAACTGGATTATACGCATTAAGAGCTGGAGTCCCTCAGGGTAGTGTCATGGGCCCAGTCTTGTACCTCATTTATACTTTCGACCTCCCAACAATGGATAACGTTCTTGTGGGCACATTCGCAGATGACACCGCTCTTATAGCCACCCACGAAAACCCATTAGCAGCATCAAACATGCTCCAAAAAAGCCTAAATCTAGTCTCCGAATGGCTGAAGGACTGGCGGATAAAGGCAAATGAAACGAAATCGGCACATGTCACGTTCACCTTAAGACATGGCACTTGTCCTGCAGTCAAACTCAACGGAATACTGATCCCACAATGTGAACACGTGCGTTATCTAGGAATTCATTTGGACCGGCGTCTCACGTGGAAGACACACATCTTCACCAAAAGAAAAGCTCTAGGCATACAACTTCACAAACTATACTGGCTCCTTAATAGAAAATCTAATCTGTCTTTAAACAACAAATTACTAGTCTACAAATGCATCCTCAAACCCATGTGGTCGTATGGCGCCGAACTCTGGGGAACTGCTGCACAGTCAAACCTGGACATCATCCAACGCTTCCAATCTAAAGTTCTACGCATGATTACTGATGCTCCTTGGTACATCACAAACTGCCAACTTCACCGAGACTTAGGGATGCTGACAGTGAAAGACAACACTAAAAAGGCATTACAATGTTACGCCAAACGCGTTGAACGTCACCCAAACGAATTGGCCTCCAATCTTATGAACACTGAAACCAAAACATTCACAAGAATAAAAAGAAGAGCTCCTCAAGACCTTATCAAAGATTAGGAGAACAATATAAATGGGTACTCCAGTGGGCGTACACCATACATGCCTTCGAAATTAACCTTCACAACTCTAGCTAAATGCCTGTAGATGGCAGCTTGCAAGAAACAGAGGAGATAAAAAAAAAAAAAAAAAAAAAATGTGCACCACATTATTAGGTACTTATTTATTATTGGATAATAATAAGATTATTTAAACGAAAGAAGGTGGGTGCGTGCTTATAATTCGATCATAACTTTGAATAAATTATCTGTTTAAAAAAGTCATAAAGCTTTATTGTATTCACACCAGTGACCATCATTTCTGCCTATGAGCTTTTATTTTGTATCTCCTTTTTAATTCTACAGATTTTTGCACTTTAGAGTTGATTTCAGATTGAATAACATTTTTAGTTTCACCCATTGCATACTCATAACTATCATAGAGCTGGTTCAGTAGTTCTGGTTGTATTTCTATAGTTGGGATGTCTGATTTTCCACCTGATTTCAAAAGTTCCTGTAAAACAAAACTCACATTTACCCACTTGCATGTAAAGTATGCACTTTGATTTGTTGCAGTGCTACCTGCACCTAAGCATGTTTAGACAGTCATTACCCTGCACTAGACTAGGTAGGAACTACGCAACGTGCTAAAGTACTTGCACTGCAACTAATCAAAGCGCGAACACTAAATGTTCAATTCTCACTAGGATGGCAGCAGCCGGCATAGCACTTTCAGTATCAAACAATTTTAAACATTATCTTTATACTCGTAAGACCAGAATTGCAGGCAGCTGAGCTGATAGGCAGCGCGCGGCCGAACACGGCCACGATAGCGGCCTGACAGCACTCCTTCAATTCTGGTCTTTAAATAAGGAAGATCATGTTTAAAACTGTTCGACACTGAAAGTGCTTCGCCGGTCGTTGCCATCTCAGTGGAAATGAGCCTTAGTGTGTGGACGTGGGGGATTTCTCCCTACTCTAAGGTAGAAGTAGGTAGACTAGATATAAGAATAGATTATATAGGTATATAGAAGGTAGGTGAAGTACCAACTCACTTTGAACAAATGTATTTGATTGGGAAGTAGCATTGTAACAGCCTGTCCGACACGACCAGCCCGGCCCGTTCTTCCAATCCGATGGATGTATGTTTTGATGTTCCTCGGAGGGTCGTATGATACTACATATTTACAGTCTGGGACATCAATGCCTCTCGCTAATGCATCTGTACCTATCAACCTGGGAAGACACAACAAGTTATCCCACTTAAAGATTCAAATATTTGTAAGGATGGATGTATGATTTATTTGTAGCTCAATCACGAAAAATCTAGTTAGAACCTATAGGACTGAAATGTTGTATGGCTATGGTATAGGTGCTGACAATGACAAAGGCTCATCGCCGTCGCGTCGATAGTTGTCGCTGTCGATACAACACAAGCGAAGTCAAGTGCAGTTACCGGTATCCTCACGGTTTAATAGCGCCGACCTTGAATGCGCAGAAGTCGATTTTTAGATGTGTTTGTCGGGAGGGGTGCGACGTGACAGGGAAGGTGCCCGGCACCGGCGTCTATTGGTCGCTTAGCCACCTTCCCGCCGCGGCGGAACCACTTTCTCCTACTTTCGCCGAGCGCTATTTTACCGTGAAGACACTTATAGCATACATAAAACTACTGGACTCACACATTGATTTCCGACTGGGTGAACTTCCTGAGAACCGCCTCTCGCGTAGTCTTATCTAACGCGGCAGACAACTCCGCTACTTTGAACTTATTTCTTCCCCAAGTACTGAGGAGCACCGCTAGTCTATGGGCTGCTTCTGCAGAGTTTGTGAAGCACAAGACCTTATCCCACCCCTGATCGACTAAAAAGTGATACAAAACCAGGGGCTTGTTCTCAGCTTCGCAAGCCACCATTTGCTCTGACAATTCAGCAGGTGTGGCGTACAGCCTGATCTGATCTTCATTCTCGTAATGATTCAATGGCGCCGCTGAAAACAACTTCGGTTGGAATAGTCCCCATTGTTCTAACTTCTCTGGATCTTGAGATAGAGTTGCAGAGAATAGCAACTTGTGTGGAGGTGTCCTCTGGTCTATGAGGTTGCACCAATTGAGGTTGGAGGCTCTGCCAGACATGAGTTCTGTTCCTAACTTGATATTTTTCTCTACATGGTAAAGCCAGTCATTCTGGATGTGGTCCATTATTCTGTCAGCTTCATCTATGACCAGGAATTTGAGGTGCCTCAGGGAGAATCCTTCAGTGTTCTGTAAATGCTCCACTAGTCTTCCAGCTGTACAGATAATTATATCTGCTTCACTAATCCATCCCACTGATTCAGCTGAAAAATAATAACAGATATTTTTAATTTACAAATCTACTAGCTGACGCCTGCAACTTTGTTTGCGTTGTGTATTAACAAAATTCCTGTCTTAGAACGCGTTTACACCTCCAAGTTTCAAGTCTCAACGTTGAGTGGTTTAGCCTGTACATTGTCTGTCGTTCAGTTAGTCAATCAGTCAGTCAGCCAGCCAGGACGAAGTCTTTTATAAATATTGATGGGGCCTACTATCACGAATCGAACTTTTGTAACATTGACGTTTTGTGAGTTCACATGTCCAATTAAGATAGAGATTTTGTAGTATCATTTACGCACAAAAGAGATGTTACATGGCGCTTCTCAACTGCCAGGAGAGGATTGTTATAGGCTAACGTAAAGAGATAAAAGAGAACATACTGTATCTAACAATGTTCTGTTGTTCTTGGTGCAGTGGAGTGGAACCTCCCAGAAGTGCTACTTTTAGGCTGGTTTTTGAACAATATTTCTTGAATACTTTAGCAACTTGTGCTGCTAACTCTTGAACTGGCAAGACTACTAGAGCTTTGACTTGACTTCCTATCTCGTCCATCAGAATCTGAAAGATAATATTCATTGATATTACATAGATAAAATCTAATACTTTTTTACACAATGCCATTTAGCCTCAATGTAAGCATAGCTTCATTTATAGGTTGCAGCTAACTGACATAGATATTATTAAAATAATCAAGGTTTTACAAAAACATACAACAACCAACTTTAATTGGACTGTTCTAGTGACCATAAACACCACTAAAAAGTCATGAAAAATGAATCAACCATTGTTTATTGTAAACGTAGTGGTTATATTCTCTTTGGTTTATTGCTTATTGGTAATCAACAGCATACATATTATGAAAATTATCTTAAATATAGTATAAGTAACAATGCAAATTATAGATTACCCAGTATCTATAGAGAGTAATATCAATGCGAGTTTGGTACTTATTGAACTGACAGGTTCAAATCAAAATCCTACCTACATGAAATTCTACTTCATGAAGTTATAACCCACAGGTTGTAGGTTGTAAGCTACTACATTACAAAATAATTAAAAATAATTATGCCTTCTTATCTACTGAATACTAATAGTAAGTTGCCATTAGGCTGAGTTTACATGGTGTACCAAGTTACAAACATAAAAAAAATACAATAATTATGCTTTCTTATCCACTGAACAACTAATATTAAGTTGCCATTAGGCTGAGAACCTCCTCCTGTTTTAATTTGGTTGAAAACTAAACTACTGAACCAATTTTGAAGTATTTTCTTTGAAACAAGGTTTTTTTTCCAAAATATTGATAGGTATATTATGATGACGAAGTTCTTAGGTAAAAAACCATAATAATTAACAATAATTATTTTTGAAGTCTGTAGAAAATACAACTATGCATAACACTCAATAATCCTTGACATTATCAAACATACTACATAGTTGGGTACTGCTAAGTTAATACATAGTTAATAACCCACAAAATAGATTGTAGAATGGCAGAAAATAAATGAAGTTTATACCTGAATGATGGGCAAGACGAATGACAATGTTTTCCCACTACCGGTTGGAGCAGACACACAGATATCATGTGGCTGTAAAGGATAGGGTGCTTTATGCTCCTCAATAATAAAAGGTACTACTTGTTTTTGAACTGGAAATAGGTGGGTCACACCTTCATTCAGCAGTGTGGTCTTTAGAGTACAGTGCAACCAGTGTTGGTCTTCCACTTTGCAATCTAAGTTTTGCAAATCAGTAGAGATGCCATTTGAGTTAGAAAGCCAGTGTGGCAGAACTCTGGATACCTGGAAATAATAAATTAATATTGTAAAGTATCAATGACACACGTCTTTTTTACACGCTTAGCCAACAACTTTGCTTGTAGTGTGTAAACTCTCCCAGTGTCATCGGCGTTTTTACAATCTGATTGTAGACAATCCTTCCCAAAAGCTCACATGCTAGCTTTTAAACTCGCCAACAAGCAGCATTCTCAATCACAACAAAACTGAAGAAAGAAAGAAAGAAAGAGAAAGAAAGAAAAAATATTAATTTTTGACATAACTGTACAAGCTTAAACTGCTGAATGAATTAAGCTAAAATTTATAACGGGTATATTTTATGAGCTAGAAAAATACATAGGTTTTAATTCCTATACCTATCGGGTAGTTACAGGCAGTAGCTAGAAAAAAATATTGTTTTTTATTGAAACTACTCTATTTCTTTTGAAATTGCATTACATTATACTCAAATAAATTGGATAACTACATTAAATCTATAAACACAATAGACACCTCACTAACACTGTCTGTAGGTACGTCTGGGGAGGATTGTTGGATACTTGGTAAATAATAATAATAATAATTAATATTATAAACATTCCACACAACGCCGTCTAGCCCCAAACTAAGCAGAACTAGGACCTACTATAGGAACCAGGTGACTGATAGAATACTTAAATACTTTATTTTTTTGTAAATACATACATGGAATACCCAGACTCAGGACAAACACCAATGATTATCACACAAATGTTTATCTTGAAGTGGGAATCGAACCCCTACACCGGTGTGGCAGTTTGACACACTTGCCACTTGACCAACCGTGTCGCCATGGGTGGAATCATATCATGGATGGTAAATGATGTCACATCTACAGATAGCGCCGCACTGCTAAATGCACTCAGGCGACCTGACACAAGATCGAAGGCGGTGGCAGAATGCCATACAGCACTACAGAACCTAGCAACCGCACATAAGGTCAGTATAAAGTGGACCAAAAACGATGGATCCTGCCCAGGGAACGTCAAAGCCAACTCCTTGGCAAAACAGGGGGCGAAACTAGTCCCTAGTTCATCGGACAAAATCCTGACACAACCGCCAACAGCGGAAATAAAAGCTAGACTGAATCAACATTCAGTACAAGAACACCAAAAATTTTGGAACAAAAGAACGGACAGCAAGCACACTAAGATGCTTCTACCGAATATTGATAAGAAACTGACAAACACACTCATGAAGATGAGAAGAGAAGAACTACGTACAATGGTAGGAATTATAACCGGCCACTGCGACCTGAATCACCAACTGTTCAAGATGGGTGCGACGGACAGCGTGATCTGCCGCGGTTGCTTCGCAGAGGAGGAAACCGTAGAACACGTGGTTGTGCACTGCACAGCTACAGAAGAGGCCAGAAAGAAGACTGGGCTGAGGAAAATCCTGGATACGGGTCCGGATGACCCTACCGGGAAACTGGAACACACCATCCATCAACCCAGGGTCCTGCTCCGCTATTTTGGGGAGCTGGGCTGGCTGGGGTAAAGTTAGTACAAAAAAGGGGTCAATGCACAATACACCCCACAGCGGGACGTCAGTGCAGACCACTTGCAGCCCCTTACCCAAATTAGAATTAGAATTAGATGTCACATCTTTAACTAAAATAAACAAGCCAGAACTACAGCAACCAAATCTTACCTTTGCTCTCTTTTCGAATTCATTGATACCCAATACTTTGAATTCATGCAGTATTTTTTCTTTAACAGGTTTCTCAGGTTTAGGAACAACGACAGCGGGTTCTTGAAGTTGGTCTTCTTTTATATCTTCACTATCGTTGTCATTTGTGGCAACAATCTTCAAATCGGTTGGTTCTGATACAATTGTAACCTTTGATGGTTTTACTTCTGTAGTTTTTTTTCTTTCTTGAATCTTCCGTTTTAACTTTTCTAATTGTTTTTGCTCTTGTTCCAATAAATTATTTTCTTCATCAGAGTCCCTATACCTTAAAACAAAGAAGAAAACTGCTATTTCGAAATGTTTTGAACTTAACCTCTTAGTTATATGCCGCATTTGGTAATGTATCTGTTTTACGATGACGAACTCCTTTACCTGTTTATGACAAAAAGATCCATTGTGCACGTTGCTTTCCAAATTATTGATTTATTTGTAGATAAAGTACAGTTTATTGCACAAGAAATATAAATATATTTTTTTGAACATTTGTTGACAAAATAGCATGCAGCATGTCCAAAGAGAATATAACTACCACAGATTAGTCAGAGTACTACGTAACTACTACGTTTAGCATGTCGACTACTATGGGATGCCAACTCAAATTTTGAAAGTGAGCAAAATCTCTTTGATAATATGTATCAATTGGTTTTATATGCATAAAAATAATAGTTATACACTTATAATAATACATTTCATGACTGACAGACTGATTCATCATCGCCGAGCCCAACCACTAAACTTATCTTGCAACTTGTTTTTTGTGGTTTAAGGTCATTATTGTAATGTCGACTTTATAAGAAGAGAGGTAAGGGTTGAGTACCTCTTCCTCCTAGCTTCAACTTGGAGGCTATGCTCCTTCCCTAATCACTGAATTGTAAGCAATTTTGAAACTTCGAACTAAAACAAACAATAGAGGCCGAAATAAACAATGGTCATTAGAGGAACTTAAAAATTGATAAGTAGTTAATAAGTGAAAACTTAATTAAGGCACCTCGAGCTGACTTTACCCGAACGAGTGTTATATAGCCAAGCTTGATGGCTCATTTACAATACCCACAAAATATTTAGCTCAGTGCACCGAAGGAAGTTTTCACTTCAAAAGAGCCCATCTGAATTTAGAACCAAAGCTAAGGCAAAGTAAAACGGTTCTATTTTGATTCAGAGTCAGATCTAGCTCTATGAACTCTGAGTTGGCAGCACAACACCTATATGTCATATCAATTCATCTGTTTTGACTTTGACATTCCTTCAACCACGGAGATAAAGGTGGGTTCACACGGCCTGTGCTAGCGAACGCCGCGCTCGGTGTGTTTACAAAGGCGTAAAATAAGATTCAATCTTGATTGTTTTCCACGTGGTAATATATTATAGAGGTCAGTGTTTTCCACCCACAACATTTTTTTTAATTGTGCCCATTGTCTTAAGACCATACCGCCTTGTCTTTCGCTTTTAGTTTATTTTATTTATTAATTGTATTTCATACACATGAGATTTAGTTCATGTAATTTTGTCATTAGTCACAGTCGTAAGTCAAGTCATGCCCCTGTAAAGTGGTGGTGGTGGTGACTTTACTAGAGGCAGGCAGAGTACCTACCTATCACAATGGAGCACAGAGTACTCTTTATAAATGGAGTCTTGGAGGCAAACCGAGGAGTCACGTTTTACAGCATAATACTATTCATCAAAACGTATACACGTTCATGAGTACATAATGGGTAAAAAGCCACCATTTTAAAACTTTAATACAAAGTAATATGATACAATTTAAAAAAAAAACCTAATTATTACCATACCACCCCGTCATAGTATTGTCACGCAAAGAACTTGTATACTATGTATCTAGAATGCCGACTCACACGAAAACTGCGAGCCGAAAGAGCTAGAACCAGTAAGGAGTGTCTCGTTCTGTAGGGCGACCATAATTTTTGAACTTTGAATATTTCATTGAGACATAAACAAGCAACCAAGGGAAAATTCAATCTGCTCAATAAGCAATCAATGTTATATACATATGTTACTTTGCATTATTGTTTTAAAATTATATTATACATAGGTGCATTAAAATATCAACAAAAAAGAGGGCGGTGCGCCGCATTCTAGTGAGGTATATCTGATTCAATGGTTTTAATACTGTTTCTTTCGAACAGTAATTATTTTTCTCGGCAGTTAGGTACCTAACCTACATGACAGCGACTGTACTAAACCTTTCAAATGAATCTGAATAACATGTAGAGCAAATCGTCTAATTTCGAAAATTGTCCCACTTATTTCAAAAATTATGGCCATGTTAATTTTAATTGTATGCTGGCAACTGTGTGAACGAGACACACTCCTTAACGAGGGGGTCTCTATCAAGCATTAAAATCCTTATATTTAGATTTAATTAAAAAAGAACTTTATTTCCAAGGAATAAGGTTCAGAATTCTTAATCCTTAAATAAAACAAAATGGCGCGTTAGCTCTCTAGATACATAGTATAGAAGCTCTTTGTTGTCACGTTCCCGCAAAATTCAAAAACTCCCACCCACTACCACTTAACTATAGTGTTGCCAATCCGGAGTTTTAGAGCGAGATTAAGCAAGTTATTCTTTATATATTCCTGTCGTATATGCAGAGGTTATTGGTGATACCAGTGATACATTGATCCTTGAACAGGCTAAGAAAGCAATAGAGTTTTTTGTTTGAAAATCTAGCCAACAAAGTTATTACATTATAACCAACCAGTGAACCAAAACAGTTAAAAGTCTTGTTTTTTTCCAAGGCTGATTTAGCTCTATTTTCAAATTCACGTTGGCAGCACTGTAATCGTCGTTTGGTTGGCTGGAGATTATGTAGGATTTTATTTATCAATTTCGGATTTTATAATAAAATAAAATAAAATAATAAAGGGGACGATTTCTGAACCGAAAATGCTATCTGAACAATGAAGTGTAGATTTTTGGTTCTACAGGTATTGAATTCTCCTACTATAGCATAGTATTGATGCTCGCTCGTGTAAAAACATCGAAATATTTGTTCAAATGAAATGCAATGCCCGTGAACTCGCTCTGCTGAGCGACCAGCCCTGTGTTATTGAAGGGAGACTGAACTATAAAAAGGTTTCCAATGGGAGTTATCGACACCAAGCAGGTCAGTGATGTTTTTGGCCCAGTCGGAATTATTATCAGAGCTATTTTTAGATCGTTTTCCTGTGAGTTGTTAGCCGTTATTACCTTGAATAGTCGCTGCTATCTTTGAAAAGTCAAGGGTAATTAGGTGTATGTAGCCTTGTAATCAAAAACTGATACATAAGAACTGAGTAGAGTTCCTTCCTACTGTGTAAAACACATAGGAAAAGGCCACCAAGTTATCTTCAAATTCCCAAAAAGTAGGTATGATTCATTATCACCAAAATAATTTAATTATATTAACATGTATGTATTCATCTTGTATAGAATTTTGCGTAGCTATGTGACATGTAGAAAGAACTACCAAGCCACAAGAGTGAAGCTTATAAAAATATCTAATATCCTCAATGCAAATGTTAATGAGTCAATCTTACTGAAAATATTGAAAACTTCAATGTGTATGGGTATAAGTAGCGGCACATAAGTCTAGTGCTGAACGATACGCGGGGGGTGTTACTGCGCATGTTTATTGTATGTGTAGTCCCCCCTCAGGTACCTTACTTTTTACTTCTGCGCAATAACAGTCAGTGCTAAAGTTATGTGCCGCTATTTGTATATCATACTCAGGAAAAGGACAAGGCTACTTATTATCCTGATACCACACATGATATGACTTGTCTAACATATAATTGTTATTTCTATTTCAGTTTTTAAAGAGAGATGGTTTCGGCTAATAAAGAACTATCTGTTCTATTTCAAAATAAGTGAGATGGGGAAGTTTGATACAAAAAGTCCGGCGGGATGTTTCATTATGGAAAACTCATCAATTCAAATGGAACATGGAATGAGTATTCCTTTCTCCTTTTCAATATCATTTATGTGAGTCTCAATTAACACCGAAAATGTTTGATTTGTTGCCATGTAGAGGTTTCAGGAACTGGAACTCCAGTATTTTTATATTAAGGGAATCCTCAAATCCTAATTCCATACAAAATGTTTCGGACAAATACTCAAAAAGTAAGCCGTATTATAGTAATTTCTTCACACTATTTGTTTCGTCCATGTTTTTAATTTCGTCAACAAAAAAAGTGAAATGAAATGAAATCGTTTATTGCATGAAGTATGGTATACAGTTCATACATAAAGGTTTCATACTTTATTTTAGATTTTATACGTGTTTTAAAATTAACCCTACTAACTTAAAATCACATATAAAATCTAAATTAAAGTATGAAATCTTTCACTTTTTTTTTTTCGAATTCAAAAAACATGGACGAAACGAATAGTGTGAAGAAATTACTATAATACGGCGTACTTTTTGAGTATTTGTCCGAAACATTTTGTATTGAATTCGGATTTGAGGATTAGCCTTAAGATATGGAAATAAGCAGTTTCTTCTGCTAATGGTAAGAGATCACCCTTGCCCATGATCCAAACAATGCTGGTCAGCCCATTTACATATATAGCGCTTGAGACTTGAGATCAAAGATAGTCACTCAAAAACCTAGTGATTTAACTAGTTATATGACCCTTCAACCACAATATAGTAGGTACTTTTGTGACTGTCAACACTAGGACAAATCTAAAAAATGTAAATCCATTATTGGCTGTAAGTTTAAACAATAAGTCTTAGTTATATTAATATTAAGAGCTGTGGATTTTGTTTAATAAAAAATAAAATAAAATAAAATAAAATATTTTTGTCCCCATATGCAAGCTCCTGCTTATAAAATATATAGAGTTTTGATTATTATATTTTATTGTAATTTTACTTTCAGTGATGAACCTGAAAAGCGTCACGTGTTCGCGGCGCGCGCCGAAGACAACGTCGTTCAGTGGGTGATGAGGCTGCGGGAATGTTCCTATGAGTACCTACGGAGCAGGCTGCACCTCATGCAGTCCAAGATATACTCCATCACGGGGAAGGTAATAGACTGAATGCCTCCAGCCTTATATCAAGACTAATTAAAAACGTCATTCGCATTGCGAAACAACAAATCCCTTTCTTAGTTTGCGCCTAAACTTCTTAAAGAACATACCTTCGAAATGTCAAATCTCTAGTCTAGTCAGTCAGTCAGTCAGGATTGGTCGGGACTAAGCCTTTTATACACTTATGTATCGATAAAAAGTAATCTATGTCCTTTTCAATCTCATTACCTATAAGTATACAGAATTTCTGAATCAGAATGAGGAGCAAACCCACAAATATAGATTCTATGTATGTGAGCAAACCTCAATCTATCTATCCATTTAACTTTTCGCATTTATAATAGTAGTAGGGTAGGGAGCGGTTCAGTTGTTTCGCGTTATTAGTGAACGAACATTCATCCAGCCCACACTGATGACTTGCAAAAGGCGCCCAACCAGAAATTGATGAAGAGAACCGGAGATTAGGATTAGTGCCGCGTTTTGGGAGGCCAGTGAACTAGAGGGGGCAGTAAGAGTGTCGCAAACAGGGCACTAAGGAAAATATGTTTTTTTATTGTCATTAGGCTGTGCTCGCTCGCTTAGCTCGTGTGTGGACGCAAAACCCCCGCTTCTATCTAATAGATATTGACCATAAGGGTCGTTGACCATAAGGGTCGTTGACATCAGAGGTCAACGCCCTGAGCCAAAGTTTCTCCTCCGCTACCCACTATCTGATGGTACCATAAAAATTGATGTTAATATGGTCGCAAATTTACGTCCAAATGTTTTCCCAATCTGTTGGTAGAAAACTGTTTTAATTTTCAGGATCCACTTCTATTAGTTCCTAGAAACGAGGGTGCTTGTTTGTGGGCGCCTGCAGTGCCGTTCTCGACCGTCCCCGCTTGCTCAGTGAACACCAGCTCATTCAGCTGCCATCTCCACACCAACGGCGCCTTCACGCTCGAACGCAGCAAGTCTGATGTACAAGCACATTCGCATTTACGAGCAGCGTTCAAGAAAAACACCACGTTTTACACAGATGATACAAGCACTGTAGAGTTCAAAAAGACTACGTATAACGCTGAAGGTAAAGAAGATAGTCCAGTAAGTTTTGCACTAGAGAGAAGCAAAACGTCTGGGTTAATGCCCGGTGGTTTGCGGCATGTGAATAGCTCGATATTCGACAACCGGCCGCAGTTCTCCCGCGCGGCTCCGAGCCCGCCCGTCCGCAAAAAACTCTCACCGAACGTTCGACGAGTTGAACGAAACGATATACAACTATTGAATGAACAAAGCAAGTTTCTGGGCTCCACCGGGATCCTGGATGCGGCGCCGGTGAAACCAAAAAGGAAAGTGTCTCCGAAAAACACGGAAATCGGTAATTCAACTACGGACAGCTGTGAAAATCTAGAGTCCAATGATCTTATTCAATTTTGATAAAGGTAAGTTAGTTTCTAGATATGTGATCCCACCTTTAGTTCTCGCGCCAGATTATATTTTTGTACCTATTGGGGTTAATGCGGTTCCTTGCCTGAAATGACAAAAGTATTAAAAGCTGAACAACCCTTTAACATAATTTCAGGGGTTTTCAGTCGTCTAGTTAATGTCTATTTAAGGACCAAAGAATAGACTCCAAAAGCTTTGATACTCAGTAATTTCTTAATATTTGTTTACAGAAACTATTCTTGTAATTTTGTTTATGTGTTAGGTTTATAATTATCGCTTATAGTCATTTATAAATGTGATACTTAAAGTTATTTTAATGAAATGCCAATCTATCATCGATTTGTCTATAAACAGACTGTACCTACTAAACTAGACAGCCTTTAAAATCTTAATTCTTAAATTTTAATTTCTGATTTTGAATATAAAAAATATCAATATCTGTTTTTTTTTTTATACAAATTATACTTATTATGTACGTAATGCTTATTCAAAAACAAAATCTCTTCAAAATGTTGCTTTGAATATTATGAAATCACAAATCTTCATAATAACTTGAAAGTACCTATGTTATGTACTTATTAGTTCTTGTCTACATAATGAGGCGCTTACAACGATACACGCATTAAAATAACACTTGTTTATTTAAATTATTATGAACAATTTTATTTTAAAATAAATAAGATCAAAATTAGAGCTCGATTTTGTATTTTTATACTCTACATTTACATATAATCGTTTAAAAAATTGTGTCCAAAATCACGTGTAAATAAATAAAAGTCATGAAAATTATGTATTTTTTTAATTGGTGTTACAAGTTTCCTGTTTCACGTTTACATACAAGTATACATTACAAATATAGATTACTTAACTCTAGTACGGCACAGTTAACATAACTGCGCCGAAACATTCGAGGCACGTGTTCTTACAACTACACAACATTGCAACGACGATTACGTATAAGGTTTTCACTAATAATATTTTGTTCGCGATGAAAACATACGATATGTGATAAAGCTATGTGACATTTAATGCAGATAACCAAAACAAACCTAAATAACGGTTAATGTCTGCTAAATTTTAGATCTAAGACGGAGATCAGCATCAAAATATTATATGATCAAAAAATACTTAACAGGCACATTTTATTATAAACCAACTATCTAATGTACTACATTTTTCCACTTGGGCCTAAATATTATAATATCACTTACTCTTTCTTATATTCAGATTCAAACTTATATAATATTTTTTTGTATTGAGGCACTTTGACTTTGAACCTAAGTACCTTCAATAATTTATAACACCCAATCTACATTATTTTACCGTAGGAGAAAAAATACACACAAGTTCGACTTGCTTTCTAATTGTGTATAATGTCTACACATTATTTATTATTCGTTAAATTAATCACTGTTATTATTTTCTACATAATGTATAACAAGTCAATGACAATGCAGATTTCAAAGATCGTAAAATTATTTTCTTCTAAAATAAACCAGCATCCCAAGCATGATACTGTCGAAAAAGCTTGTACGGGGTTTAAAGTCGTCGTTTACTCAAGATGACAACAGAACACACGAATCATACTACACGGTATACAACTTCTGTTCGTCTCAGTGTCAAATAGGATTTCGTTAGATTCCTATTCGAAATGGCGGAAAGAAAATACGTTAACAAGCCTTGTCGATAGTTTTATCCTTGGATGCAGGAATACACTATACATAAGATAAGTACCATCATTACATAGCAGCTGCCGATTTGACTAAACAATGGCTGCGCGTTTAGTAGATTTGTTAAATAGAACTGACCCGGAGAATTTGGAAGACGCTAGCTAGACGCTCGTTATGTTTGAACCACACTATTGTCTCGGGGTGTATTGTGATGTACTAGATCGGTATTTGTGTTTAGCAAACAACAGACCCTAATATTCAACTAACATAAACAATTTGAGGAGTCGATTCCGTCTGTATGTATCTATTCTATTCTATTTAGACGAGGATAAATCGCCTAGACAAACCTTGTCGACAGCTTCATGCTAGGGGTGCTTTTTTGGGCAAGCCGGATCCATTACCTACCTACCTACTGCTGACACGAAGGCATCGGACCAGCGAGAAATATCGGACCAGCGTATTAACTTTCATAAATGCATGAACCCTAACTGACCCAAATCGACTCAATTAAAGGGTTGCACCTTTTCTAGGTAGGTACTAGGTACCCTTTCATAGGTATCCCACTAATATTATAAGTGTAAAAGTTTGTGAGGGTGGATGAATAGATTTATTTATTGTATTTATTGTTCAATCACGCCGAGACTGAATTGATTCATTTGAACATCTTTATGGGTAGGTTTCGTTTATGAGCTACTTTTTATCCTAACACCACGCGCGCGAGGCTACGGGCTTAGCGGACGAACCAGCTGAGAATTCCCTATCACCTAGTTCAGGGATGGCGAACCTTTTTATATTAAAGTGCTATTTTTCTAAAAAAATGTTAAATGCAGCCATAGACGTTTTTTCCTAGTAGGTAATCTACATCTCATCTCACAGTGAACTGTGTGATCGGTGGCGTGCCCAAAATATTGCGTTGCGTGTCATCACGGGCACGCGTTCTATTGGTTGCCATCCCTGACCTAGTCCATATCTAGGCACGGTTTGCTCGGGTTCAGTAGTGAGTAGCACTAGCGCAGCACATATACCTCGGCACAATAGTGTGGTTCTGGATGTGATTGTCGTGGCGCTAGTTACCGCCATAGTCTCGCAGCTCGCGGTTGCCGAGCGGCAGCGGCGGCCGGTAGTTATGTAGCAGCTCCAAGGCCTCCACTTCGCTTGACGCTTCACCACACTTCAGTTTCCGCATCAGTGCCAGCTGAAATTGAATCACTTTAAAATCTCGTGACAATTTTATTTCCATTGTCATTGTGATACCGTTTAGAATCTGTTTTACGTTCGAAAATAATCTCATCTCTTACAACTTCTCAGCGGTAGAATGCTTAAAGTGAGGCTTTGTCGCTCATTCGCCATGTACCTATTGTTATTTTTCTATCACGTGAACGAAACAAATCTCTGTAAACCTTTGCAAATTCTTCACACAAATTACTGACTGATTGTGGAGTTTCTATTGTTCTTGAATGTTAGTCACTGTAGCACTCGGAGCAAATTGTATTATCTGCCTTTGAATAAGTACAGTTATACTTAATTACGTAGCTAACATCCTACCTAAACGCTTTTAAAGCACTTGAAAAGACCTCTTAATTCTTAACTTTGCAGTACCTACTTGAGTTTCAACACTAAATACTCTACAATAAATCGGTCGAAGCCGCTAACTGTAGCTACTCTTGGTTTACAAACAAATGCGTTATCTCATTCCTAAACAGTAATTTATTTAAGATATCGTTCGGAAATAACATTAATATTGCTCAAAGTAGATGGGGTGCATGTATTATGTAAAGTTATATGTAAGGTTGCAAGGGGACACCTTCCCTGCAGAACGCCCGCCGTCTGGATGGGCACCAACACAGTGCCCTATCGCAAAGCAGTAATGTGTCAGCATTACTGTGTTTCGGTTTGAAGGGCACTGTAGCTAGTCATATTACTGGGCTTTCGAGACTGACCATCAAAATGTCTCAATGTAGACGAGCGCTTATAGCATTGCGTCAACCAAGGGCTCATGCTGAAAACAAAAGCGTTGCAGTCTACTGCAACACAATTGCTGAGCATGAGCCCTTTTTTGACTGCACTGTACTTGCTTCTGTCATTGTGAGCCTGTACAGTTTTGTCAAAATAAATATTATTCCTCCTTTCTTTCTTCTTCAGTGCTGTAGCGCGAAGTTAGTTGTAGCATGTTTTTGAAAAACCTTGATTATTTACATTAAAAAAAAGTACCTGTTCCGCGGAAACTTGTACAGGTTCCTTGAAGAGGATCCACGTGACGGACTCAGTGCATGGTGGCGTGGTCAGCGAGCCGGGGTAGGTCCAGTAGGCAGTACGTGCGGGCAGAAGCTTAGCCGGGTCCAGAGCCTCCGAAAACGTCACCTTGTCCCCCTTGTGGGTTATGTACGGCAGCAGTTTCAGCACTTTGTCCAATTCGTCGTGTTTGTTGCCCACCTGGAATTTAAAACAATATTATGAACTTTACATTTGCGGGCTAAATAACTTTTACCCTGAACGACCCCGGGTTGCGGGTTTAAGTCGAATTATTCCCATATGTCACCCTGCGGTCCCCTTAGGGTGACAGGTGACAGTGGGACAAAAAAGTTCTATCTGTCCCCCTGTTGTATATAGAGGGATAGATGGAACTTTTATTATTATTTAAATTTCTATCTGTCCCCTGTCACCAACATTATTATATAAGAGGCTTGATCCTGACTAACTGATTTACTGACAGACAATGCCCAGGCTAAACCATTGGACGTAGAGACTGGAAATTTAGAGGGTATATTCGTCAAGACGTGTAAGCACGTACAGACAGCGTCAGAGATAAGTATCCCCGTTGCACAAGACACCCAGATATAAATCCTTTCAAAAAATTGTAATACTTAAAATTATTTTTAGGCTTACAGACGGTTATACAAATATAATCTATTTATTAAAGGCAAAACTTCTCCATTCGCCGCGACGGTGATTTTAAAGGGATTTGAAGCTGGATATTGTAATGCAAGGGGGATACTTATCTATGACGCTGTCTGTACTATGAAAGGAATTTTGTTAATTCGCAACGCGAACGTCGGCTGAAATTGGTATAGGACTTTCGATCCAAGGTCGTGGTTTCGAACCCGGTCGTACACCAATGAATTTTTTCTCTTCAAAAAAATTATGTGTGTATTAGAACACGTGCATAACGGTGAAGGAAAACATCGTGAGGAAATCGGCATGTCTGGAACCTAAAAAGTACGAAAACAAGTGTCAAGTGCACGAAAGGAAAAAAAAACCACACTGGTCCGTAAGAACTAGTGAAACGATAAGAAGACGGATAAAGCCGCCAACTGCAACTAGTTGATTTATCTAGCTCTGTACTAGACGTTTTGTTGGTCCATTTGTTCTCAGTGACTGTCAAGGGCAGGTTTACATTAAACTCAAGGTTGTGCTCAAAAAACGAAACAACGTTACGCTTCGCCCTACTGACTTGAATGCCACGCACTTGAAAATAGTTCCTGTTGTACAGATAATTATTGATGATCATCGGTGTAAAACACGCGGCCAGTCTTTAATAACTAGATAAAAATAATATTTTTTGTACATTTCACACAACGCCATCTTGCCCCAAACTAAGCAGCTTGTACTATAAAATAATAAATAAATAAATATATTTTTTTGACATTTCACACAACGCCATCTAGCCCCAAACTAAGCATAGCTTGTACTATGGGAACCAGATAACGGATAGAATGCTTAAATACTTTTTTTTATTGTAAATACATACATAGAATGCATAGAAAACACCCAGACTCAGGACAAACGCCGATGTTCATCACACAAATGTTTGTCCTGAAGCGGGAATCAAACCCGCGAAACCGGCGTGGCAGTCCAATACACTTGCCAGTCGACCAATCGTGTCGTCATTTTATTAGGTATTTATTCTTTAAATCTATACTCAAAAGAACTTAGGTATAAACTACGTTTTATAAGGTCCTTGTATAAACTTCATCAAGTGCATCTTTATTCGGAAATAACAAGTAGGTAATAGATTCAATTGTCAAGCTATGTATGGTTTACACAATGATGTGATATATCAAAACACAATACACTGTTGAGTTAATATTATAACTACTGATTGTATGTAAATGCCGACCTGAAGTCCTGCTCCTTATACGCAATGCAACGCATTTTTGATGAATCAATTACGCACGA
Organism: Lobophora halterata; assembly: GCA_932526365.1. Classification (NCBI taxonomy): domain Eukaryota; kingdom Metazoa; phylum Arthropoda; class Insecta; order Lepidoptera; family Geometridae; genus Lobophora; species Lobophora halterata. Next base: position 7,545,754 of record OW052002.1, read on the forward strand.
TAAAACATTTGTTTGAGAGAAGCAACGTTTAAACTGCTGAATATTATTACGAAAACACTTTCAAGAACATAAATAGGTGTACCTACTGTTCATTACAAGCTTTTTATTAACTTGCAATGTTTGCGTATGTTGTGTTAATGTACATACAAATGTTGGGTGAAATCTTATAACAGATTTGATAGCAGTTATCCTCAAACGATTAAAATTAAATTTTGCATAGAAGTTTAGTTTGAGTGCCAATATTGCCAATGCATGGTAAACTAATTGACGTCATTCTAAATCCAAGTTGGCGGACTAGTTATTTTTTCTTAACGCCAACGATATGGATATCAAATGAAGGGGTTTGCTGAAAAGAATACGAAAACTAAAATAACTTCACTCTACGAGTATATCCAATATGGCGATCCGCCTAAGATGGCGGACCACTCCTTTATTAGGGATAACGGTTTTAATTTTTGTAACAAATCTATGTAATAACTTATTGTTGGACAAAGAGAAAAATAATATCCATGATCTGGTTCATTCAGTAAGATGCTTATATTTATTTTTAGAAGTTGCATGGCTTACACGTGCTTGCACTTGCATTTTATAACGCTACGCTAAGAGGATTGAGTTAAAAGGCTTCGATGACGACATCGGCTCAGACTCGGTTCCCTCTAGATACTAGTCATACTAGGTAGGTACTCAATGCAGCATTGTGCGGTATTCTGAAGGATTCATTCCGATTGGTTATTTTTATAACGTGAAAGTTACGAAGATAAAGTTTTCCCTATATGCTTCAAGCTTGCAGTTCAATAATTCAATTAAATATTTTTATTAGTATTTTATCCTTATGCCCCGCGTCGGTTGTCTTTATCGGTACTCTCCTCGTGTTGTTTATCCCTAGCCTAGTCTATACTAAAGGACTGAAGTTATTCAGGATTATCTTGCAGTTGCGGTTTCAGACTATCGTATTTGTCTATATATCGTAGTCGCGCGTATTATATGAGCGGATTGGTACTAGCGAAACTTCAAAAGCCAAACGCGCGTATACAGGCGGCTACGCTCTTTCTAGTTACGTTACGTTTTTTCTAGCGAATGTCGGTATTATAGCATGAGGCGTCTCTCGCGACTTGTCGCGCGTGCATGCGCTGCAAAAAAATATACGGATCGAACTGAGAGCCTACTTTTTCGTCCGTTAAAAAACAAAACACGAGCGACGAACCCGCTCGGTTAATCCGCAAGTCTAAAACCGCAGTAAGGCTGGACAACTCATTCTCGATGAATTACTAGCTAGTCTACGATATACATAAGTGAACATATAGGTAGGTACCTACCTATTATGTTATTCCAATTGGAGAGAAGCTATTTGTTAATATTGTCATTGTGATGCGTGCGGCGGGTCATAGTCCGGTACGAGTCAAGTGAAAGTTGTTCGCGGGAACTGAGAGCGATTCTTTTGCGTTTGCACTGTAGGTACGTTTAGCTGTACCGTTTTGAACAAGGTACTAATTACTCAACCTACTTACCTGTCTACTTATTATACTATCCGATATTTAATTCCGGTTGGCAGGGCACTGTAACAAGTGAAATTACTGGGCTTTCGCGACTGACCATCAAAATGTCTCAAGGTGGGGGAGCGCTGTTGCACCGGCCTTTGGGAATCAAAGCCCTGTGTAGCACTGTCATAGTTATGGGCAGGCGTGATCTATTACCATAAGGAGAGCGCCTTGCTAGCCTCGACACTTGTTTACATAAAAAAAAATACTTTCACTCATTACAATCACATAAAAATATCCTAGGTACCTACCTATAATTTTAGTCGAAGTTACTACAAATTATATCTCTACATCAAGCTTTGCGCCCCAATCCGTTGTGTAGTTTCAGCGTGTTTAAATTACACACATTTTAATTATGCCAGACAAATACTTTTGGCATAACCTAGCTTATAAAACTGATTCTCTACAATATATTCTAAGCTTTCTGCAGCATTTTTCGGAAATGCGTATAAAAAAGTCATACTTCAGTTACGAAAACAGAAAATGTCTAAAACTCTCATTTCGCTAACTCTAACTCCATAAGCAGCATCCGATGATAGCCAATGGACGTAATGAGGTCAGATCTAAACGCATTCGAATCACCCAATGCATACGATAAGCTATCAAACTGATTATTTTACGTAAGTATTTCAAGCTCATATGTCTACGTAACTAACCTACTAGTCTGTAACACAGTTTGCAATTATATGCTGTCGAAGTGTCGACAATGTATCGATATTGTTCGAATTATGTAGCTTTAATAACTATGTTTATAATGACTTCCGTTGAACCTACAGATTATTTATTTTTATAGACTTGTTTATAAATCGGAAACTGGTTGCACGCACGTCCAATGCGTTATTTATGAGAAACATTATAATACAATAAACAATGCTTTTGTTACAAATATGAGCATGGACTTCGAGTTTAATATTCCGAAGGTCATTCCACTGTCGCGAATCGGTATTGAATTACAATACAAACCCCTGATGACCCCACCGTAATACAATACTGAGGGATGGCCATATTCGCCATGTAATGTAGTCAATCCACCTACGTAAATGTTAATGATTGAATCGGATCGATTTGTTTGCTTTGGGCTGAAATGCTGACAAAACCTACGCTGTAGAAAAACGTAGATATTACTTAGATACTTTACTTACCTACTTACATCTTTTTTTTTATTTTCCTGGTAGGCCTCAAGTTGGCTTAAATGCCCAGTAATTAATGAAGTTAATGTCAAAGTGGAAAGATGCCAAAATCGTCGCAGTCATGGCCATTAGGTACAACTGCATTACAGTCTTTTAGAAAAAAGAAACAAAAAAGTATGTAAGTAGGTAGGTAGTAATTATCGTTAGTACTAGCTAGGCACTAGCACACACTAGGCAGGCATCTCTACACACTCTAATTAAGATAAAATTAGGCAATTAAGATAATTTTTAACGACCGGCGTGATTGTTTTATAACGATTAGGTTAATTCAATTAACGAGTTACAAATATTCCATAATACCCTAATTTGATATCTTCTATTTTACCTGTTAGAGGCCTCAAGCGCCCTCAATGAAAACTGATATGCCCATAACAGTGTTGGCGGGCTCAGTGCCAACTGTCAAGCAAGCACAACTAAAGTTCGATTTACATTTGTCAAGTGCTTAGCGAAGTAGGTACGAAAACACACATTTTAGTGGTCTCATTTTGGTGGAAGCCTCATAGGTCTAGTAAAGTAACTTACCATCAAAAGAACTCCCAAAACAGCTAATCCATCAGGCTTGCCCGCTGCCTCTTGGAAGCTGTTGTATTTGCTGGTGTTCCAATGCACCAGATGCAGTTCCCCCGAGAAGGAGCGTCCGTCCACGGTGTGTTCTGAACCCTCACCATTCACCGCACCCCAGTGGCAATGCCACTGCTGCAGTTTGTAAATGTCATGAAGAGGTCCGCCTCGCAGCACTGAAATAAACAAGCTTTAAGTTTATACAAACTTAGAGTGAATGTTTCATATGATAAATTAATGTAAGTACCTAGGTACCTATTTACAAGTGCGCGTAGATTTAGAAATTCCGACGCAATGTAAAAATTGTTTGTGAAATAAATTAAATAAAATGAAATGAAAATAAAAACAAAAACCTGCTTTGAAATACCTACTGCCGAATGCTGTCTCGTGTATCAGCAAATAAATAAATAAATACAATTTTTGTGAAGTGTTATGACCTAAATTACTACACGAACAGAAGTGAAAACTTGTTCAAAGGCGAGGTTAATAATACGAAATACAACTGTTTTCCCCAGTTTCATAGTGAGTACATTGACACGACAGTAGAAAGGATGCTAATTCAAACAAACATTTTGTCCACTACTATTATTTGATATCGTTCAGGTAAAAGAAAAGATAGTAGACACATTACAATCTTCACTTAGTAATATTATACCAGCCGATTTTAACCTAAGTTGTGTAACATCCGAGCGTTGGGAGCCCAGTAGCCCAGTCCAATTCACTCCCCACGAAACGAAAGTTTTGCTTAGTGCGCCTAAAGAAGTTTTCACTAATAAAAACAAAAACCTGCAAAATTGCAAATACTAATAATACATAATACAAATAAATAAAAAAACTTTGAAAAAAAATTTATCTGGATATAAAACAGTTAAAACGAGAAAGCGCATTGAAAATTCCTGAGAAGAAATGACTGAGGCATAACTACTAAGAAATACTTGTTAGATACTTGTAGAGATTAGATAACACATGACTAATCACTCGATGTAATCAGTGATTTGCACAGTAAAGAGGCTCTTGTGTTCTGTTTCTTTTAAAGCCAGCCGTAGGATGAGACAGTGTGTACAGATAATTAAAATGACAGCTACTAAAATAACTTCTCAAGATAATAGTCTACTATTAGGAAACGAAAATGACATCTGTAAATATAAATTTAATGTACTTAACTTAAGTAAATGACTTTGTGTCTTTTTGAAAATAAATGATAATAAAACATTAACTTTACTATCATAATTAATAATAGTTTTATTTGGAGGCAACAACATACATAGACATAGTATTAGGCCCATAGATATAGCCCCATACCTTTTATCTAACATACAATAAATGCGAGAGTTTGTGAGGATGTAAGTGCGGTTTCAGACTAGCGTATTTTTGTCGCGCGAATACGGGCGGATTGGCACCTAATCGCGAAACTTCTAAAGTCTGTCGCGCGTCTACCAGCGTTTACGCTCGGTTTTTCTAGCCAGTGTCAGTAGCATGAGGCAATTTCGCGGCATGTCGCGCGTACACACGCTGCAAAAAATAAAACACGACCGGCGAATCCGCCCGGTCTGAATCCGCACTTGGATGGATATTGCATTGAGCTAAAATTGGGTACAGCTGAAAAAAGGCTTCGGCTACTATTCATCCCTATATCTATGCAAGGGACAATGTATTTACAATACCAAATTGCATGATTGAAATTCATTATTTAAAATTGCAGAAGAGTAAAGTTATTTCGATACAATGGAATAAATAAACTCCAAAATTATTTTTCGCAGATTGCTTTTTATTTCTTTGAATAGCAAGTTTTATCATGGTTTATTTAAAAATAGGTAACTCGATACTTGGTAAATTTATAAGATTGTCACAAGCTAGTCCTGAGAGAAACATTAATGCTTCTTATGATGTGTTGTTTGTTGCAATTATTCATATATCATTCAAACAAACTAACGAACAAACCCCGATATATCGGGGGATGACCTGAATTGTTATTTTGGTTGGGCTAATTTTAGACAGAGACTGCATAATGTATACCTACAATTAAAATTCCTGAGACAATTTTGTTATCCCTGGTAATCTAACTAATATTTTGTTATACCTAACCTACTAAATTCAAAAACAACCAGTTTGTGTTATCTTTTGCAATACCGATTTAATGCAGTCCCTGTACGAAATTGCATCGATTGCCTTCAGGGTCGGATTCGGGAGCGTTGCGTTGCGTGAGACCGGGACTGCAGAAATGACTCATCGGAGGGGAGCCTGTCGTCTGTGTGTTTAGGTGCAAATTATTGATCCGCGAAAAGTAGGCACAGGCTTACGGACAAAATATTTTTCACTTAGTATTTATGTCTGAAAAATGGTGAAGCATTTTAGACGCATTGAAGTGTTAGCATTGGCATAACTAGCAGAGTTATTACAATACATTGTAGAAAAGAAAATGACGAAGTTGTTTGTGAAAATGTTGTAGTGCGTAATTCTTAGATAAGTCTAGGTGGACCAATTTTAATTAAACGTGTATGTATAGGTGCCCATTTGTCTCCATCGATCGTCTGTATGATTAAATTACATAGGTACGTAAATAGTTATTTTTATGGAGGGATAAAAGAGATAAACATTTGAGATTACTGTCAGGCCGAAGTAAAGAAGCTATGAAAACTAATTTACTGAATGGAAGTGGCATCACTTCAATTGATATAAACGCCCCATTCAATTCTCAAACACGTGGAAAGTCTCATGTTATTTATTACGTTCATGGTTTGACTGTGAATACACGTGTGTTTTAACTAAATCATCAGCGATTTCTTGGAAATAGGTTTTGGAGAAAAAAACAAAGAATCTACGTAGCTAATTTGCGATATGTAACCTCTTAACAATATTTTACATCGTTGTACACCTGCCTGCTCTAACAAGTAGGATTAGGAACAATATACTACGTGACATTGTCGTAAATTTTGAAATTGATAGCCAGAGCTCTGATCTCGTAAGCTGAACTTGACTTCTGGTTGACGAATCGGAAAATATCAAGCAACTAAAATTGAAATTTCTTGAGATTATAAAAATATTTTGCCACGATACGGCTAAGTAAAACATATTTCAACCATGGATACGAAGAAGAAAAATAATAGCTTTCGAAAATTTTACCATTTACCTGAGTCGTATCCATTCTCGTCAACGCGCCAGCAGTAGCCGGGGTTGACGACGGAGCGCGGGTGGTTGACGGAGTACTTCCATAGGAGAGGGGGGGCGCAGGCGCCGCTGCTGGCTTGTGTCGTCACGATGTCCACGGGGCTCTGCCTTGTTCCACTAGCTTCTGGGAACTTCTCCACCCAAGTTGCTGGGCCTGTGAAGAAAATTTTCATCAGTAGGGCCATCATTGCCTATAAAGTAAACTTTTTGAAATGTTTGAAAATAAAATAGTGTTTTTGCTTGTTCTATTAGTATTCAGAAGCCTTTCTTCGGATGGATAGGAAGGTCACTTGGACAGTTCACAATTTACAAAAACATGGCAGAATCAGGCTATTGATTCATTAATTTGCTTACTCTACTTGAAACAAGACCAGTAAGTCAAACTACTTCCATTTAAGGCCCAGAATGCCGCACGCCGTTACCTCGCTCACACATTTGTGTACATTGTTGAAGTATAAATTGACTGAGTTCTTATAAATTTCAAAAAAGTGGAGCGGTGAATTTGTTACTACAACCTCACGAAATGTTTTTATATATTTTTTGTTTTGATATGTTAAACATTAGCGAAGGAGATTGGTAAAAACACTTTTGCCCAATCTCCTTCGTTTGTGTTAAACATATCAAAACATGATTATTTTTTACACGATGTCAACTGTCCGTATGATAAGTTGATGAGTGAGTATGCTAATCTCCGAGTACAGTATACTTGTAGAAGTGTAAGTGAGAGTGACAAGATTTTTTGAGGCGGCTTTTGTCTACTAAATGGGCGTTATCTTATCATGGGGCGCCATCGCCACCGCCCGCGAGCTGTTGACGAGGCTTAGCGGTAAAACAACGTTTATACAACGATAAATTGATAAATCCTTAAATTGTCTATTCAACAACTTCCGGGTACCACATTATCAATGCATTGCGGGAAAGGAGGACTCATCCGATTTAAACTACTGAATTTTCAAAAACTTGACTAAAGCTCGGCTTAGTTCTTTTAATCGAATCATCACCCACAATAAAACACCGCTACAGTAGTCAGTACCACTGAATACCGTCATTAATAAATCCTTAGAATTGAAACAGACAGTAAAGGGTCATAGTTCATTTAAATCACAGTATGAAAATGGGTGCCTATGTAATGAACTATTGACTTGGCGGGGTGCTAGCTAACCTACTCATTTTATGCCTACCGTATCGGAAAATGGCTATGTAACCAGTAATTTGCACCGTCAGCACCGGATTTCCGTGACGAAAATTGCCAAAAAATATTTAGAATTACAGTTTATTATAATTACTACTATAAATCGTTGTGCTTATCATTATTGTTGATGCTGATACCTACCTATTAAAAGAGAACCTTCAATCATCTTTCAGAATAATCTCTTTATAACTTGAACTAAAGTACATACCTACCTATAACTGTTTATGTACTAGTAAACACTCTTTGTTTACTGTCTATTTGTTATCGGTTTTGAGCAATAAACTGCAACAAGCAGTGGATGGGACTTTTCCTCGCTTCATGTAAAATCGTTTAAATCATCATCGATGCTATTGTTTCTGCTGCAATTGCATCGTACGCCTAGCGCTTATCAGTAGCAATTCCGTTAATTGAGGGGTTCAGTGCACGCACGGATGACATCTATCTCGCCAGGAAGGTACATCATTTGTACCGATAAAACAACATGTCCTGACTGACTGGCTGACAGTTTTACAACCGCCACTGTAGAATAGCGTAGCTGTAGTATAATAGTAGCTATGGAGGTTTTGAGAATCATACCGGGAGAGATAAGTAATGTAGAGTTTAGAAAGTTTAAAAGATGGATGGCGTCCAGTGAGGAAAAGTACCACAGGATAATGGTATTTACGATGGTCAAGAAAACGTAGGTGAAGTTGGATAAGTCTAGCTAGTTGCTTTATAAACATAACAATCCACTTGTGTGTGAGTAGATCTTATGCTAGTTCTGATTCTGTAGGAGATAACCGTTTGGAATCGCATAGGTAGAATTTTTTTAGGATCTAAGTCAGGAGGAACGTTTTGATTTGTCTCGTCCCTGCGAAGAGCCCAGCCAAGTTTTATTTTATAGTAATTTTTTTAACGAGTAAAACGAATTTTTAACTATTTTTTTTAATAGAGTTCTAAACGATTACGTCAATATAATCATTGTCCTTGCACTAATACTATGGCTTTGCATTAAATTAAAATAACCTGGAAAACGACGCAAACTGCGAAGAAAATAAAACGACGGGAATGGATTTATCTGATTGATGCGTCTTGAATACGCGAGCACATTTGCAGGAATATCATGTGTAAAAAATATCGATACTTAATCCGTAAAAATATCAGATTAATTACTCTTGCAGATGACTCTATATATTGAGGGAAATATAAATGCAAGATGTTGGATTCCTAAAATGATAGTAGTAAAGGTATAATAATATAGGTAGAAAACTCATATTTTTATACCTACATATGTGGGCAGTAAATATTTCTTATTATAATGATGATTGATCATTCAGAGCTTGATTAAACCGCGAGTTGTTGAAGCGGCTTCGCAGCGTGCGCCCGCGCCTCTACCGTCGACCTCGGCCTTGCTTATCTCAAACAGATTTATTTATCCAGATAAACACCTTCGTTTTCTCGCCTTCAAAGAACACAGCATGCGTTTCCTGAAACGGTTCGTCCCCTCTTCAGAAAACGCATTTATAAATTCATATCGGTTTACTTTCTCTTTTGAAATTGTGCGTCCACTGGTCCTTATATGTTCATATATTATTTGTGTCAAGTGAATGTTATTGGAGGTTTATTTGTTGCATGTTTATGTTTTAAAGTAACTTAAAACATAAACATGCAACAAATGGTAACGCGAAAAAGCACTTACAGCTACAATAGGTAATAATCCGATCAATTACTAAGTAGGTATTGCCAATTTAAATTGCTCTATGTTGCAACACGATTGCAACTTTATTATTGTTTCCTTGTGTGTAAATGGGGAACTGAAAATGAACTGGCTGTTAAACCTGGAGTGATAAGTTTGGTTTATAGAGGATGCAGGTTCATTAAAAGATAAGTCGATCTTTATGCTGACTACGTAGTTTGATAGAGATGGTAAGGATCGGAGCACGGACGACGAACGCGACGAGGCGCAAACCCACGCGCTCTCACAATTGCACTGTCCATTGTTTACAATGAAATCCATTTTAATGCTAATGAATCTAATACCGGTGTAAATGCAATGTCAACGATAGCTTTTATTAACGGATCACTACTTGTGAACGTAGATTTGGAGACCTATTCCTTTCTAATACCAAAAACTAATACCAATGGTATTTATTTATTACCCTAATTAATATTCTATTCCCGACGAATACCACTGGAAACCAGTCCTAATGGTTTGCAGATCCTTGTTTGACTTTCTTTTAGGCAGTAAGAATTGTATTTCTTTGCGCTTTTAAAAAGATTCAACGATATTTTTTACCCCGTACCTCCCTGTTAAAAAATATATTTTTGTCTAGCTAGACGAAGAGATCCCTATTCTTTTTTATACTTAGCTAAACTAGGGTTCTTCAAGGAATTTCAATTTATTTTACAAAAGTAATAAAGCCTTTCTTATAGTTTAGGGTAGGTATATAATCTAAGTACATTACTACGTTTCAGCGCGCCTGAAAGGGGAGTGTTGACACATTTAGATAATGGAAGCTCATTCGTATGAGATGGATAGCACATTTATTAAATGTTTTATTCATCTCATGTTGTGTCTCCAATTGATCGGGCGAGGTGTTCTTAGTTTTATCGCATTTGTAGGTATCGCTATTTCTTTTTGCAAAGCAATTCATCTAATAGTATTACAGACGGTCTACGATCTCTTAAGAGTAGGTCCATAATGTGCCTACATATGTATATTTTCGTCTCCATATCTAATTAAATTAAATTATACTATAAACTGCCCGCGGACGGACTAAAAATATAATTTCCTTGGAAATCAGGTCGTCCAGAGCGTCTCGGCAAATAAATTGAGTGAAAATTGTGAGTATTTATATCCAACTGCGACATATACGTTTTATTTATTTATTTTATTTTAAACATTTTATTTTAACAGCTAAATATGATAGAGTTATAACTAAAGTATAAAAAAAAATCTTTAGGCCAATAAGAAATTTCCACCGATAGAATAATATAGTAATTATACCTACCTGCGTAGGTACGCAGTTTGTGATATAATCAATCGTAAAACATAACTATCAGATTTTGAACACTCCCTCAGCTTTTTTTCTATCTATCTTTTGTACTTAAACAAGTTGCCGATTAAAATGTTTATCTCTATAAACAGATATTCTAATCCGAGTTTATTTTGGAACAAATATAAATAAAAATAGAATAGGTGTGTTAACTTTTCTCTTTATGATTTTTGTGGAGGTAAAGAGAGTTATCTACCTATATACTTGAGCCTAATTTCAGTACTACTTATAAACTTATTCAATTAATGCCTATGACAAATATTAAAAGTTACGGACTGACGATCGTGCGGATACGGACGGAAGGACAGACGGAAGAATATGGCGAAACTATTATATTTAAAGGTTCTTTATCGGCCTTTAATACCGGCGAAAATTGTGTTCGGCTTACAGAACCCTTTGGCCTCGCTGCTCAAGACCGACGACGCGCACTTGGGCCGGTTTTTCGTTTTTTTTTTGCATACAGTGAATGGCAAAACAAATGAACCTCAAGCAAATAATATAGAAAACAAAACCTCAAGAAGTAGTACCATTGTTTTTGGTATTAAGATGTTTTGTTCTAAGATAACGAGCATTGTGAAAAAAAAACGTACCTACCTTAGTTATTCGAAATACAGTGTTATTCCGCATAAAGTCGACAAACAAAAAGGGGTGAAACTAGAGCTAAACTTATCGACGGAAAAATTATTAAAAAATGGGATTTTTGTTATTATTTTTATATTGATTTTATAATATTATTAAAGGTGCTATGGATGGATACTAATTTCAAAAATATTTATAACTTTTGATCTGTGTGGTATATTTTATTGAAATCAAAGCAGTAGTGATAGCGAACATAGGTGATACTGGTTAAATAAAGATAAACCCCGAAATAAATCCCTACTTTTTGATGATTTTTTTATGGAACTTATCAATAATTCTCAAATTTCTCTAAATAACGCACAGTTTTACCTGTAAAGCAATATTGTGTTTTTCAATTATTTTTTTTTATAATGAATAGACAAGCGACGACGAGCTGTCATGTATGAGCGAGCAATAAACAAACTGGTTATTGCAAAAAACGTAAGGATTTATAGGTAATCCTAGTGGGTTATGGAGTCAATAGAAACCGACTTGTTTTTTTTACGACAAACGGATTGTCAACATTTATTAAATTCAAGAATGTATTTTTTTTATCAAAATGCAGCTAAGCTGCTCTCAGAAAAAAACTTTAAAAACAAATTCATTTCGCCTGACGTTCATTTATTTTGCCACATCTGTATATGAGAGGCGCCTATTAATAAGTCAGTAGGTGGATCGTACAAAAACTTGAAGAAGTTTGCAGAACCGGCTCGCTGTTACTGAACGAATCAAAGTAGGCCAATGATCGCCGCACGCGACTCTTCACCAACTTTAGGCTTGTCAATCCCCTCATTGTTGCCAATTTTTTTTTTTTGGAACCGGCACTTTGACTATAACTTCACTAAATGGTCTGTGATGGTGTGGCCTAAAATGGAGATGATAATTAACAATGAGATCCAAAAAAATGTCATGATCTTTGCGTCTCAAAGAAAAAATGTTAAGAAACTTTGCATTGATCAAGGCACCTGTTCAAACACATCAGATGAAATATTAAAGTTGTGGTCAGATAGTATTCAAGCTGAATAATGAAAGTATGTAATCAAGAGGATTTATATTAAGTATATGAAATCAGGTAAATATTATATCTATAATATAATACCTATAAAAATTGTATTTCTATGTTTTTCAGTTATTTTTGAGTGTATAAATCATTAGACAAGTAGTTAATTACAAGTTAAAGAACCAATATATTGTAACAGGTGTTGTATATGAATGAGCAGTAACCAACACCCATAATGTACGTAGTATTTAAGTTCCTATAGTAGATAAACAATAAAGCAGAAGCGAAGTTACATTTTAGCCCGAAATAGTGATATGAAACGGTATGTTTTTTTAATAATGTACATTCTACACTAGATAATAAATAAACGAAGTAGATTAAAAAATCGGTGCCCAGAGTATGCATTTACTTATGAATTTATAAATATTCTTATCTTTTAACTTGAGCAAGTACTTCACAATCGTTAAAAGTAATGGGTTAGCGTACCTAATTGTAAAAAAAACAAAACCAAGACATTATGATAAAAAAACTCTTATTGTATTAAATTTAATTAATTTGCGAAGTCACGGCGTAGTGGACCTATAAATCTTGGGAACCTGATGTAACCAAACTTGCTGCAATTATGGCAAATCGGTCGCTTCAAGGAAAATGAAAATCCTCATCGAAGAGGATTTCAAAGGTTTATTTACGTTATGAGGTCACGTGCCCCGTCCCGGCCGATGTAAACAAACCGGTCGCCGCTGACTGAACCGCGACAAGGATCAACACTCACCGTTCTCGCAGGTGTATCCCCAATCTTTTTCTGCCATTATCACAGGATGTTATCACTTTGGTGTTCGCGGGATTATTTATTAGGGTAATGAGTGTGTCGCGTGTAGGTCGAGTGCACGGATGAGCGTGGTCGCGGCGTGACTGCGTGCGAGTGAGTGCGGTGCCTCCGCTTTATACGGGGGAGGGCGGGTTGACAGTCGGAGCGGAGGCGGTCGCGGGCGCGGACGCGGGCGATGACGGCTCAAGTTATTACATGCGGATCGCGGGCGGTTCGCGAGATCGGATGACACCGGCGCACACGCGCGCTCTGTCCAGCCACTGCGGCTTCGCGCTAACCGCCTCGCCTCGCCTCCCCCCCTCGCAGGATGGCTTTCTAGTTTCTACTCACAATAATTACCAACGTAATTACATGATTTACTTTTTAACTACGTAGATAGGTACCTAGGTGAACTTGATTCACATTGTTGCTGGATTACTGACAATATCGTTACGACTTTCAATTTAAATAGGTAACTAAACTAAAGTAATATTCATGAGCTGCGATCAAGGAAAACAGTTCGTTATCAAATGAGGTACTGGTATGAGTTGGACCAACTTATGAAGGCTGGTAAACAAAGAAAACATGAAAGATTTTTATTACAAACTAAAATCATATAGTCAAAACATCAAATTCATAAATCTGGCACATGAGTAGGGATATATTATAGGGTGTGCAGGTTGCAGTCAAATATTTTAAATCGCTACGCTCATAACTTGTATTGGAAATAAGCACAATAAATGTGTTTAAACTCTCAATCATCTATGAATATTGTTAATCAATTATAAAATATTTCAAGTTAATTAAATAGTAGGTAAGTTAAGTTTTTTTTATTTTTTGCATTAGATTGATATAAAAAAATATAGTATATTATAACCAAAAATGATCTTTTTTTGAAACTTATTAGCATTCATTAGATGCTACGAGTTGATACTCTACTCAACTCACTGCCATAGTCTGGATATGCTATTGATATTAGCTCCAGAACTAAGCACATCACACTTAGCTATCTATAAGTATTAAAAACATCGACTTTTTTGCTTGAGTACAATGCAAACTGATCATTTACTCTCAATAATCAAAGAATACAAAAACTCTCAGTTTTTTACTTTAAAAATACTTAAACGTAACATAGATCATATATTTATTAAATATCTATTATATAAAAAATAAGTACCTATTATAAACAATATATTTAAATATAGCAGATAATTTATTTTTGCTAATGCGAAGTATTGATATTCAAAGTAGTATCTACATAAATAAAACGAAGTATCAATCACAATCAAGCTATTCAAAGTCCAAAGAAGTTGGTAATAAAATAAACAGACAGACAGTCATTATGTCGAGGATTACGTACCGTGGTCATGCATTTTAAGAAGGACCGGTCATCACCAGGCTGCCATATGAAACTGGCAGTATATTTACATACTAGCATCAGAACAGGTACCTTTTAAGAGAAACAGAAAGCGTAGATAATATTTATTGTAATCCATATTATAGTTATATCCTACGCAGTACGAACTAATTGTGTCTAACTAAAGCGAAAGTTTGAATGAATGTGCAATACCGAAACTAAGGCTAAAGTTTATTTATGATAGAATGCAACAATCCGATATTTTTTTTTAGATTTTAAATAAAAATTAGGAAAAAAAAATTGCCAGGGGTGATATGAAATTTGCTATAATGGATTGATTATTGGACCATACGTACCAATTACATAATGTGCTTAGATCTCAATACGACTAATTTAAAATTCGAACATGATTCGAACCTTATTTTGACAACCTTCTTCGAGTTTTTTTTTATTTAACGAAGATCGTTTATTCTTCGAGTTTGGCTCCACTCATTTTAGTGTATTTAGCCAGTGTCAAGTAAATTATCGCAACGTGGTCAAGTTATTGAATATATACATGTTTTATTGAATAATTATTCAGTCAAATGTCAAACGTCTTCTTCGAGTTAAATCTACTTTGCCGGCCTAGGCCAAATAAATTACTATGAAATCTCATATCGTGTTAGGTCAGAAAAGGAACGCACTTTTCTTCGTACCTAAGATTTACATCGTAAGTAGGTACTCCTTAGTTGCTTCTCTCTTGATAAATAAATAGGTTCGTATTCGTACCTCCTTCGTTTCGAACTTGCTATCTAAATTGAACTGTTTAAAAAAAAAGAAGGTATTTATAAGCGATTAATGATTGCAAAGAGAATATAACCACTACGTTTAAATGATTGTGACTTTTTTATCTAAGATTTGTGCGTGAAAAAATAATTGTTGATTTTTTTACACCAGTTATTTTATGTTGACCATTTTACCCGATGACGCCTTATGCGGCCTTATCGCTAAAAGCGATTTCTTCTTAGTGTGATGTGCTTTGTAGTTCCTATACTATACCTATAGATACAGCTCTGATGAACAGCAATCATCCACCGCAATAGTAAAATTCCCAAGTTATTTTGCGGTCGACAGCGTGAATTGGATGTGACGTGAACTCTTTGTATGTAGGTACCTTCCTAGTGACGTCCTGTAGAATTAGGGTTATTGTAACTATTGGTGTATAATCCAACCGCGCTAACCACGCCTTCAAGAGATAAAGTGCACCCGCAAACAGGTCGCTGACTACAGCCACCGGTAGCCATCGTTCGCAGTTTTCATACTTACATGTTTTTTGCTGTAGCGCGTATTGCGCTCCTTAACCTAATCTTCGGTTTTTTTTATGTCAACAAGTTACGAGACAAATTAGGCGTTCTCCTGATGGTAAGAGATCACGCCTAACCAGAACAGTGCTATACGGTACTTTGATTCACCTAAGCTAGTATTAGCATACAGCACTGCTATAGCGCTGTTCCACTCTGAGACATTTTGATGGTGGCACGAAAGCCCAGTAATTGCACTAGCTACAGTGCCCTGTGAACGGGAACACAGTAATGCTTACACATCACTGCTTTGCGGCAGAATATCTGGCACTTTTAAGTACTCATCTAGACGGTATCCTGCAGGGGACCACAACGGCTCTTCTCATCTACCTTCTGCCAGCTATAGCGCACAGATCATCGTTCTATATAGCCACAGGTAGTACAACCTACCCTACCATAGGTACTACCCGTATCCGGGCCAACCATTATGTAACGTAGTGATGTGATGTTGATGACTTGCTAATTGTTCAGTTAGATAAAAGAAAAAGATGAGAGAGAGCACTAGTGCAATACCAAACCTATTTAGATTGCGAATGGTGTGTGACCCGCGATAACCTGCATTTTGTACCAACACTACGTTGGACCTGGCAGTGAGTCTGACGGTATATATTTTATAATTAAAATGTTGTTGAGTACCTAAATAAAATACATAGGTATATTATATATACGTAGGTTAATATAAGTTATTTTATGGTAGGTACTATTCCGTCCTACTATGAAATTGGTCATGTGCAAATCTTGCACATATGTAGGTATATATAAATAGAGACCTATACGCAATGTGGTTTATAAATAACCACAGTTAAAAAACCTATAAATTGAAAATTAATGATTGTAAGTACTTTTCAGGAATTTTCTTATACACTTGATAAGTTATCATTACTTATAATAGATATATATTTCAGAAACTAACATGTGTTTAATTATAACGGTAAAAATGTATTACCACGAAATGCATCAAAAATCATCTTCCGCCTAACCGCCTCATTTCCGCCCAACCGCCCAACACACAGACATCAGATACTTTCAGTTAGTAATACTTATTTACAGGTTACGGTGTTCTAGCAAATAAGATAAGGATTTGTGATGATGTTTAATGTGATTATGTTTTATGATTTGCCATAACATAATCTTAGGGCTGGCTCCTAACTGGCCCAAAGAATATGACTTACAATACAAGGAGACAATGCAGCCAGTTTGCGCAGCACACTGCCAGCTATAGAGCTGGCCCAATTGTTTCCTTTTGAACATTTTGTAATTCAGTTTCAGGAGTTATCTTATGCCGTAATATAAAATTATACGCAGAATTTATTTGAAGTGTCGATGACATACAACTTGGTGCAGCGGACTCAAAGAGCAACATGCTATCAACGAGGTCATACAAACAGACACTTTCCTGTGTTTTATTATGCCACTATAAATTATGGTAATGTATCTAAGATATGGACACATTGAACTGCTGAGCTGTTGATGGAGATTGTTTATGGATTTATTCACCGCTGGCTATTTCCAGAAAGTTGGAACTGATTACAAACATCCGAATCGTGAGAGGAAACCAAATTATGGCAAAATACTTAGAAAACAAGAAGGTTCTTATTATATCAGCCCGTCCTCAATTAGACTACATTGTCAAAATTAGTGAATCATGAATTCCAAACCTAATTTTGTTTTTCATACCATCTTGGTACTCTGTGTTCATACTAAAGATATAAACGCGCTCCGCACATAGCGAGTGGAACAAGATAACTATCCACGCTAGTTATTACGAGCAGGTAAATCTATCCATTAATTTAGTTCTTACATATGTATTTAACCTAACAATTTAACGAATTATGTTTACCCATTAATCTTTATGTAGGTATTTCATTCTACTAGTAGGTAGAGTTAATATTGCGACAATTAATTGATCAGAAAAATAAAATTTTCCTTGCGTAAATTATAAAAAAAAAAATTTCGAGTCTTTAGTCCATGATGTCGGTTAGGTTCCTAAAATTAGTCATCTTTTTTTCCGCACCGATTTTAAATCAAGAAAAATATTAGATACATTACATTTACTTTTACTTCGTGCTTTTACGTAGGAGGCAAACTGTAGCTGCTAAGAAAAATATTTTAGGCACTGACATTATAAAAGTTTTATTTCAAAAGCGCGAGAACTTTAGCGAAACGATAAACTAAAAGTATTTTATTTATTTGCACTACGTCTGCTTTCAGCTGTGTTGCAATAAATAATTTTATTAGATGAGGATCTCACTAAAGTGCAGCCTTTAATGTTTTCCAACACTAAAAAGTGAATAAAACTACAAGTTTGAACTTATAAGACTGAAAATAACACTGCCGAAAATATTATCGCCATATTGGATTTTTTACACTATTATTTTATTTTTTGATAATTCCCTGATCAAAACGAATCTAAAAAAAAACTTATTTTCCTAAATATTTTGTAATTTTTTCACACCCTATAATTATATAATATATAATAGGTAATTTACAGCCGCCATAATAATTTTACATTTTAGGTAGCCTATTATATCACTCTCGTGTCCTAGATGAATTAAATGATACGTCATTAGCTGCGTTCGTTATTAGTTAGCTTAGCGTCATTAGTTACTTTATAGCGTTATTAGTCTGGTGTGGACGCCGCTATTTGACAAAATCCGTTCAGGCGGGGCGACAGCCGAAAGTATCCGTTTGTGGTTCAGGCTACAGCCTACAGGGCGTCACAAGGAATAAAACAAACTATATATGTACATAGGTACATACATAGTATCGAAAAACATAACCCTCCTTTTTTAATTCAAACAAGTGATGAGACAAGCTAGACCAAAACACACTTTTCCCTTGCTAATCATTCTTCGCAGTTGGGTAATAATCAGTATCTTATCAATTTGTTTAATTTACCTTACCCCGCGTATGCCTCGGTACTTTCGCTCTAGCTGTAGGTAAGTTTCCCACACGGAAGCGCCGGTTTCTGGAAAGTAACGACGATTAGTAATTACCTACCTGAAGTTGCGTTGCTAAGAGTAACTTTGGACTTGTTTAACAACTAGTGGTGCTCTACTTTATGTTTAGTAATTGACTGGATGGATACTTAGGTAATTACCCATTGTTTACTTAACTAAACACTTGCTTCTACTCTCGGTTTCACCTACATGCTACATGATGATGCACATTACTAGATTATTTATGAATCTACGGTTCGCTTTGACCTTATTGGTACCTACCATAATTTCTACATTGCTATAAAAAAATTAAGAAGTAAAGAATTTTCATAGAGGAAAAATAGTCATGGAAGAAACATAGATAAGTAAATGTATTTTAATTATGCAGGACGAGTTTTGTACGTAAATTATACTTACAATTTATATGTATGAGGTATTTGCTGTCTGGAATCACAAAGAAGTCGTTTACTTTGCATGCGCAAGAGCATCCTGGATTTATTTTTAAAACATCATCAGATGGTGAACTGCATTACTAGAAACCTTTATTTAGCTAGATAATTCCTTGCTAAGCATACTTCCAAGGAAAGCTAAGAACTTTAGAGAGGTTCATTCATGGACTTACCTTAATGCTACCCGGGTCTTCACCCCGTGGTATGATGGGGATGAAAAATAACCTATATCCTTTTCTACCTTTTAAACTATACTCAGACCGAGTTTTGGCCCGAATCGGTTCCATACATTCGGCGACAGCAAGACATCCATCTATCCAACCTCTCTAAAACCTAGGCTTTATTATATCAGTATCATGTGATACAACTGTTTTTATGAGTCTATTTAGATCTGGATATTGAATTGTATTACACTCGTACTCGTAAACTGGTTATTTTAAAAACTCTTAACTCTTATTGTACTAACATGCCAGTTGCCAGTACGTTTGTTTAAACCGATACAAGACTTATGAAGCTCGACCCACGCACTAAACTGGGCTTATTTTTCAACAGATAATAAATAGGCTCTACATTAAATATATTAAAGTTAAGTTGTTTATTTAATTTATATAAGTTGTACTCGTACATGCTTTCTTTCGCGGAGAAATAAGATAATTGGGTCGACGAAATGTCGAATGCTTTAGTGCACATTTTATATGGAATTATTCCCTTGGGGGACAGAGCAGGGTGACAGATAGAACAATTTATTCTTGCCTGTCTTCTAATTAATAAAAAACATTTAAAGATATTTGCTATAATGACTTAATAAGCTTCGAAGCCGTTTATATATCCAAGACGATTTTTGTCGGCTCCGACACCGATTCATATAAAATGACGCATCCGACATTTTGTCGGGCTCGACACCCGTCAAGTGTGAACAGGGGGGTCAGAGTGTAGTCGTAACAGAGCGGCCTATATCGTTGCTTGGTTACAAAATTTGCGACCACTATGATGATTTTTATATTTTCAGAATATTATGACATATTTATTTATGAAATCAAGTATAATTTGGAAGGTGTTGTTAATTATTTTATATAATCTGTCTACACTTGAAGCGTCAGATTACCATTACAATAAAAATGTATTTATTCTCTCAATTTAGTTCCGTGATCACTAGTCATGAATTCTGCTCTAGAAAATTGTTATTTAAAAACATGACTGTCGGTTCTCGCGAATCACTTTTATTTAAAGCCAATGCCGATTTTACTAAATTCCATAGAAAGTGATGGTAAAAACTTTTGACGTAAACTAAGCTTCGGTAGCGTAGAGCTATCTGTCGTAGACTACGCTACACCTGCCGATGTCGACGTAGAGCTTCGGTGTGACGTCATCGTTAATTATTATACGACAACGTAGTTTTGTTACGTCGTTGAAGACTACCCTATTGTAGCGCAAATCTCGGGTCCCGCGTTTTTGTAGACTAGGCAACGACAGAGTAGAACTTCGATTACACTATTGTTATAAACTTATAAACTACGCTACGACTGCGTTGTGCCTTGGTGCTACATCTCCGTAGACTATTCTACGGCAGCGTAGAGCTTCGGTGCTACGTCATCGTAGACTACGCTATGGCATCGTAGAGCTTCGTCGCTACGTCATGTTAGATTACGTAACGACGGTGACAGGTTCGTAATCTAATCACTTTTGCACATAGGAGTAAGTCTAAATAAAAATAAATAGATAAGTACCTACACATTAGGTACTCTAATCTTCGCATCACGCATGGGCCGTGCAACACTCGTTAATCACTCGCCGCGAACGATGTTTACAATACAGTACGCAAGCTATAATTTAGAACCAAGATTGTTATAAAATAAATGCGTATTTCGTACAATCAATAAATTATCATAATTTATGCCAGTTCCATAGTATATTTATTATACGACTTTGGATGCTAAAGTTATGAGTTCCGTTCTTGACTCAAATAATCAAATACTTACATTATAGAACCTAATCATGAAATAAACGGTCGAAAAGTTTCATCAAAATAATCTTTATTTGACGTGGTTCACTTGTAGTACAGTAACAAACTTATCTATTAGATACTTGTTATACTAAGTTCATCAGTAACCTTAAGCTCATTTATTAGATAAACCACTCGTTTTTAAATAATAGCCACAAATATAAATAAACTATAAGACTAGCATTCGAGTACCTAGTCTCCAATTCGGAGCTAAAGCTTGGTATTTGTAGGTTGAAATCATAAAAATACATTTACATGTTATTCAAGCTTATCATTGAGAACAGTTAATAAGTATGTACTTATTAAAAAAACCTTTGGATACTAAAACTGAAAATAAATTACTAACTCATAATACTGTTAAACTACTGCGTTCTTCATTTTCTTATCCTAGTCCTAATAAATGCATTACATGCTAAATTATCGATCACTTCACACATACCCACAACTTATTCTAAATATCATACTTAAAAATATTTCCTAACCTACTAAACATTGCAAGAATCTGTTTTAGCTCAACAGATACAATCAGCCATAAATCTATTATAGGAACACACCTGCACAAGATTTATATTAGTTTTCAGTAGATTCATAAAGTTTCTTATTACTACTATTTTTATTGAGAGCGGATAATCAAATCGCATTTTTAGTTTTACATGGTTACGTCACGGCACGGTTACAAGATTTACAAAAAGGCTATGTATGTCCTTTTTCAGCTCATAAAAGTACATATAGGCTTTAATAAAAAATTCAGATTTGTACAACATTTTTGAATTGTAGTGAATTTCGGCACAGAATCCCACGTGCATATTTGTACATTTTTGAAGATATAAATTGACTGAGTATAAAATATTTAAAAAAAAGTGGAACGGTGAATTTGTTAATACAACCTCACGAAATATTTTAGTATATTTTTTGTTCTGATATGTTTTACATATAAGCGAAGGAGATCGGGAAAAAACAGTTTTGCCCCATTTCCAGTTTAATAATTTTGAAGTGATTGCGTTTCAAACATTCGCCCATCCTTATAAACTTTCACGTTGCAACACTAATGATGCAAATCCTCAATTTTGATGCAAAATGACACGATCTGGTGTAATTGAAAAGAACTTGGAATCTTCGCGGAAAGGGAAATTGGATCACCGCACGCGCGCGCATGACCCGACCTCAATCTTTTGAATTCTAACGCTTGAGGACACCAGTCAATCAGCACCGTAGCAAAGTGCGTAGTGACCGTGGCTACTAAACTTGTTACTCCGGGTTGGATCCCGGTCAAGCAATTCTGTGAATCCATCACAAATGTTTGTCTTCGAATCTGTGTGAAAATGTTGTCTGTCTTGTATCTATGATTCCATACCATTTGATACGTTACAGGAATCCTATTATATGCAAGTGTGTGTGTGTATGACCGTTTAAAACATCAACTTATTCACCTAAAAGTTCTATGGGCAAGATTCATTTATCGAGAAAGTAATAGGTAAGCGTCGATTCAGCCACTGACATACTCGACAAGGTAAGGCAGAATAACCGTAATATTTTAAGCATCAAAACATTTTCAATCCTTTTTGGTTAAATCTACGTAATCATTGACCTCCCAGTTGTGTTCTGGTTCTTCTGGCAAGAAAGGGGGGATGGCGGCGCGAGCTATGGGCACTCCTGCGTGGTCCAGGGAGAGGTAGGAGCGGATAGCGGCTGCGGCGGCTGCGTCGTCAGGACCCTGGAGTGCACGTGCGTTGAAAGGACCCCCGACGTCTTCACTCGGCAGGTCCCAGATGTGCCATTGAGGTGACATCTTGAAGCTCTGCAATAAAATCATAGATTATACCCGTAAGCTGATTTACGAACTAATGGAAAACCAACTGAGATTTGAAGAGCGAAAAAAATTAAGCCTAAGAGCTGAGACATGTATATACGTTAGCTTAGAATATCTGAAGGCGATATTGGTTTTTTGTATATGCTACTAAGCTGAAAAATTTAAACTGACTGCAATGACGTCTTATTTTCAAAATTTTCCCAAAATTCTAATGAGATTGTTCAACAAAAACACTGTTTCTGCTTTTGTTATTGAAACTAGAGCCAGCCGTTCTTTAAAACAATTACAAAGTAATCACAAACGAGAAGTGGACGCAATTATCCACTGATGGAATAACACCTGGTAGATAATTGTTTTTTTTTGTCGCTTTGCTACTGTGGTTTACCCGTTTATCCAATACGTTTAACATCTATACAAATCCAGACAAAGAAACTCTATTGGAGGAACAAGCGGAGTGATACAAAATATGTTAATTAATTTCAAACATATTTAAAGTAACATTTATTAACCAAATATTACTTTATATCATACAAAATCAGCAAAAAATGAGATGCACATGAAACTAAGAGCGAAGCCACACTGCTTCGTTGCATTGCGTTGCGTCTCAGTTTTGTACTGGAATTTGCAATGATGAAGATGCAATATCGCACGCGTTTAGAAAATAAATACCCAACTTTACTTACTTATATTAGGATCGATTTAATTAGGTAATTTGGTTGTAAGTTACGTTCAATTTACTAATTGGGAGACAGGCGCAGCAAATTGGAGCTATAAAAGAATGTCAGGGGTTTCGACGTATTTATAGATAGATAGATAGTAACGCTTTATTGTACACCCCGAGGAAATATACATTATAAAAGGAAGCTTAATAATAAAAAAAACAAAAATAATAGAGGCTACAATGGGCGGCCTTATCGCTAAAAGCGATTTCTTCCAGGCAACCTTTGGATGGAGATGAGTGATAGTAGTTGGCGTCTGGACGGGTCGTCGTCGAGTCGTAATAAAAATATGTATGATACATACATACAAATATTTACACAGATACACAGATACCTACATACTATATATTATAATAAATAATATACATTATATATTATTTTTGAATCTCTCTACAAAATGCACTGTTAATAATAGTAAATACACTTAGCTTTATTTAATTTTAGCTTGGGTAGCTTAGCTAATAGATTTGTGTTTTGTTAGTAAATAAATAATTTTTCATTTTTCAAATTCAAATTCAAATTCAAATGTTTATTTGCATTATACGTTGTAGGTAGGTACATTATGGTCTTAAATTGAAACGAGTGTCAAACGTTTTTTTTTTCATATTTTTTAATTTTATATTTTATGATTATTATCATAATTTTCATTTATTATATACCCTAATTATTACAAAACGTTCAGACAGCAATTTCAACTTCTCTAAATAGAAGTTCTTTACAGTGTGCTTAAACACAGGCAGCGACGACCGTATTGTTTGCAAAGATACTGGTAGTTCATTCCACAATTTAACAGCTTGTACAGAATGCAGTATTTATGTAACAGATATGTAGGTAAGTATGTTTGTTTTCGAGACTGCATGTTAACGGAATTGTTGCCCAACCCATTCCAACCGAAATATAGTCATGACATACCAAACACCAGATGGTACCATAACTTTTGTTTTACATCAATAAATATTTTTCATATTTTCCAGTATTTATAGTACAGTCTAGAGGTAGGTGCTAATTTGATGTATGGATCTGTCTCTCTGTTGTCTGTATATCTCAGTACTCTGTGGTCTAGAAGTAAAGTATCTAACTTGTAATATAACATTAAGGTTTGTGTTTGTAATAGTAGTAGTACTTAGTATTCACTTCCAGATGGAAATAAGACTAATCTTACAGGTTGATATAAACGTTTTTGAAGGGGAACTAGTATCATATATTAATAATTGACCTATATAAATAACTAGTGAAGTACTTGATCATGTTAAATAGTTTCCCGGTTTTAATGATGACATTTTGATCCTTCATAAAGCACCCATACTTAAAGTAGGAACTCAAACACGATGCCCTTGCGCACTTCCGCTTACAACGCAGACTCGACTTGAATTCGAAAATCACATACCTACTCACATACGATGAGAATGCATGACTTATACCTAACATTATGTATGACTTGCACTTATGTATAAACACTCTATAATTTTCATATTACTTAGCATAGCTCTCGTCTCGTATATGACAAGTAAATCTCCTAGGAAGGACAATCTCGCGCTGTTGCAATCAAGTAACAGGTCGGCAAAATTATGTTTCATAAAAGGAAATAAGAACAATTTCTTACGGTTTTCCTTTTAGACGTTGTTATGTATTATGTAAGCTTCTACCTGGTATTGCCTTGCACAATAAACGTAGTAATAGGCAAAGATTTAAAATCTTTAGTAATATTCACAGCATATTTAAAAGGGTCGATGGATCCCAAAGAAAACTCCTAATTTTCTGTTTTTTATAGAAAATAAGTAGGTAGCTAGTCGCTGTTCGTGCGTCACATTTTAGGTAAACAAACCTTGCAGTAGTAGAAAAAACATTTTTTTAACTCATTAAAAATATGTAAGGAAAGGAATATGTTCTTGACGTACACAGAACCCTACAAAATTATGCCTGTTTAACAGTTGGTAGGTTAGTAAGTAATTTTGCATTGTTTATTAATCACACTAAGTATCATCAGAGCAAGTAAACAGATTCACGTCAGAGCGTCGAAATCGCTCATGTACCTATCACCCAATTTAAACGTCCAGATAAACTGTGACAAATTAGCATGTAATTTACGGTAAATAAACAAAATGCTGAGGGAACATGACGCACGTACGAAAGTCGCAATCTCGTCCTATTGTTTGATTATTTGATGGCCAAACAGCGTGTAGGAAAAATAACGATGCTCTTTCTTTGCTCAGCATTCTTATAATCCCTTAAACATGGAGTATTAAAGTATAGAATCATACCTACAGTACATTGAAAACGCGCCAAAAAAAGTTGGCTCCTTTTCATCCAACTTTATTCTAGTACATTTTGGTCCGAGGCTTAATTTCGAAAAGGAGAAGTCTTCTTCTTCCTATCGTGTCATTAGTTCCTTCGAACCAGTGTGGTGAAAGGATTTCAAGTGCGCCTCGAAGAGGCTCCTTTCGTGCACTCGACACATGTTTTCAAACTTTAGGTTCTGCGACATGCCGGTTTCCTCACGATGTTTTCCTTCGCCGTTGTGAGAACGTGGGATGCATACATAGATTTTATCGACCGAAAAACCCATTTACGCATGACTGCCACCGGGATTCGAACCCGCGACCATTAGATCGCAAGGTAAGGGCCTCATCCACTCGGCCACCACGTCCTCAAAAAGAGAAGTAACAGATCTAGATAAATAGGTATAATAAGTTACTTTTTCATTGTTAATGAAACTCCATGTTAAAAAGGAAAAAAATATTTGAAAATGGAGATATTTCATATTTATTTTTCGAGTAAAGAAAGAGAAAGAGAGACTGTCCTTCATCCTGTAGGTACAGGAAAATGACTGCCAATATGCAAAGGTAAATTGGTAACTACTCGTATTAGGTACCTGGCATAAGTAAGAGCTTGTAGGTACTTAGACCACGTGAGCTTACCGCAAATACCGCAATGAGTCATATCTTAAGACCGAGATAAATTGCCTTAAGAGTTTAGTTAGATGCAAGTAAACATGTAGTACGTTGAGTAACTCGTTTAACAAAAATATGCGAGGTACAGTTAGCTACAATAGAACAAACGTACTAGAATGTAGCTATAAGTAAATAAATTGTAGCGCGTTGTCGACTTCCGTGTATTGTTTCTTTAGAATAGAATAGAATAGAATATTTTTATTGTCGATAACTGTGTCAAAATAGATCTTAACAATTGGATAAGGTTCAACAGTTTTGTCTGTTTTAGACATACAATATGTTTAAGCACCTAACTAAACATTTCTCTACATTTTCATACATCTATATAATATTAATCTGAAAATTATTCAAAGTAGTATTATATCAAAGTTTATTATATATTCTAAGTTGTATTAGAGTAATCAAAATATTCATGAAAATTATAGAAAACATTGTTTACAAGCCATGTTTTAAGTTTTCGTGTAAAAACAATTCCATAAAACAGCTTGAGGTCTAGAGGAAGATGGTTATATATTTTTATGGCTGTGTAGTAAGTACCCCTGTAGTACATTGTGCAATTTACTTGGGGTATGCATATATTTTGTCTGTACTTGCTTCGTAAAATTTCAGAACGACTTGACTTTTTTTTCAAAAAAATAGGTTTCATTACTTTTCACAAATTTACAAATTTCAAAAATGAAAATACATGTTAGCGCTAGGATCTTATTCTGTTTAAATACAAATCTCAGTGATTGTGAACTTTCTAAGTTAAAAATTGCCCTAATATTTTTTTTTTCCCCAAAAAATTATGCCATAGTATAAATGAGGGAACACTAAACCGTAATACGCATTTTTTGCTACACTTGTAGAAGAAACATTACATAGTATTTACATTTCATTATTATAGTAATATTCTTCTTAAAAAGCAAACATTATTAAACATTATTATTTTTACATTATCCGTATCTGCCGAAGAACCGACAACTGTTAAGGTTAACGCGTTCTTGAGTGGAGACCACGTCTAGGCAAGCGTAGTGTAGGACTATCTTTGGCCAGACGGAGCGATGATCTGCGCGCTATGCTGGCAGAATGTGGATG
The DNA here is from genome assembly GCA_932526365.1 of Lobophora halterata. NCBI lineage: Eukaryota > Metazoa > Arthropoda > Insecta > Lepidoptera > Geometridae > Lobophora > Lobophora halterata. The sequence goes on from OW052002.1 coordinate 7,573,508, forward strand.
AGAAGTGCCGAAGATTGGGCTCCGTGGCCCGCCTTGAGAGAGAAGCTAAACGGAAGCGGACCGTTATACGCATAGGCTGGGCACCGTTAATCGAATAGTCAACTTCGTTAATCGTTAATCCGCTACAAAAAAAGTTAGCTTCGTTAAACGTTAAAGCGTTACATTTCGGAAGAATTAACGCAAGCTACCGTTAATCGTTAATCCGTTAATATGTATAAAATTGCATATTTATATCGTTGCGTTAATGACCTTATAAAACCTGTTGGTTTAGGTTCTGGAAGTTAACAGGTTAGGAATAAAACAAAATACTTGTATAATTCAAATGTTTAATTTAATCGTCGGGTATAAGGTGCATATTCCCCTTCATGAACATAAACATGTTGAAGTTTCGTCTGAAAGCGAGGCTCTTTTTGGTGTTAAAATGTCTTTACCCGTGGAAAAAAGACGTTCAACTGCAGCGCTTGAGGCTATAGCAGTATTGTATTTAATGAATAGATTTATGAATATCTGTTCCTCGAGGAATGCAGCATCGTTGAACGAGTCTTTTGATTTCATGTCCAGCCACATTTTAACGAGACTTTGCGCTTTACTGTTTAAAGATTTGGAGCTCTTTGGTTTTTCTATAGACTATTTCTATACCGGGCGGTAACTATTATTAGGCATTGGATTAACGATTAACGGTCTTCTGCATTTTAACGGAATTTAACGTGCCCGTTAACATATTTAAAAGTTAACTTAGAAGTTAATCCGTTAATCAAAATGTTAACTTCGTTAATTATCGATTAACGGATTAACGAGTTAATACCCAGCTATAGTTATAAGTTGATGATGATGATGACTTTTACATTACCTCTGAAACTTTTGAAATACCTAAGTCTCGAGATTTTGACTCTAAGATTTAGTGAGTAATTTTTTACGTTACTAATGTTTTGTTTAAATAAAACGAGTGTTAATTGTATTAAAAAAGCTAGTCTCGTTTTATCAGAGTAGGTAATAATATAGGACATGAATCTAAGAAAAACCACTTATGTTATCTTCATTCGACACAAACTATAGGCAACTATAGGTAGCTAGTTCCTTACAATACAAGTAGGTACGACATCTATGTATTTTATTTGTGGTTTTATAGCTATTGCATTTCCCTATTGTTAATTGAAATAGGTATTGTACTTATTTAGTGAATGACAAGTGCAACTAATTGTTCTATCTTGTCAGTTCTATCAGACATTCATTGTACCACAACTCATTGTACTCAAGCGTACATATAAATTGGACACTGGCAAAAACTTGAAATGTAGCGACATCTTAAATATTTTTTGATAAACCTATGCGATGCGATTAAATAAAAATAAACAAAACTACTTTATACAAATGTTTTTCACGACAACCAAGAATAGGAACTGCCAATATTTTCAAAATAAATAGTGGCGCTCAACGTGGGGCCCCTAATATTTGTAAATGTGTCTTCCTGTATTCAACAAAGTGTACATTTTTAGAGATAAAACACTTATAAATATGTAGTACCTTTTGATCTCAACGCCTGTTTTTTTATTATTTGAGTGGAGTCAACTAGGGTAAACGCGTCAATGGGGCTAAATAAATTATAAATTTATTTTCAACTAGCTGTACCCGCGTGCGACTTCGTCACCCGTGGACGAATTGTTTATTGTCGATGTTGTTAGTTCCACCCGCGGAAGAAATGTCACAGAATAGCATAGTGTCAGTACTAAGCAAGTCAATCAAAACTTGCACATTTTCAAACCCTCTTTTTAACCACTCAAACATTGAATTTAGAAAACTGAAAAACTTAGCGGTACTTATCTTCGGAGGTTATAAAAATGCTACTTTCAATTAAATATTGTGTTTACCTGAGGAGATAGGGTCATTCAACTTTTGGTCTTATAACACCTTAAATCCGTACTTGTAAAAGTATTTTAACTTTAATTTTGAAAATCGGTGAAACCCGTATCTAATTATTTGTTTTGTAAAATATAATTTCAAAGTTTGAGATGTATACACTCATAAAAAAAACTGTTTCCATACAAACTTTAAACTTTTATATCTACCCTCTGAAAAAATGTAGCGTAATATTATATAGCATATAACCATTTCAGGCTTAGTAGCTATGATATCATAAAGTTTCAGTTAAATCCGTTCGGTAGTTTTTACGTGATGAACACACAAACCCACAAACTAACAAAAAAAGTCTTCCAATCTAAAAAAAATTTGGGGCATGTTAATTAATCTCGTCTGAACACGTTTCCGTCCAAAAAAAAACATATGTACAGAAATTCGGGGTCTTCTGCTTTATTATATGTATATAAGATATAGATAGATAGATTTTTAGCTACTGCATCAGACAGATAACTGACTTTGCTGTACTTTTGATAGTTTTTCAAAAAGTCACAATAGACCCCATTGCACTTTTACCTCAGTTGACTCTACATAAATAGATATTAAGATATCAAACCTAACCATACAGTTTTTCATAAAATATGTTGTGTGAAAAACCGTGATCATTTTGTATTTTTAAATCGTACGGATGATAATTATTATAGCCGCAGAATATCTGCAAAAGGCTTATCTAGCCAACAAAACCTCAGTATAGGTATAATAGCACTATATGATAAACACACACTAAGCAAAGCACGTGAGCTGACGTTGCAGTACCATCAAACAATGAGATTAGACTTCTATTCAACATTATTGTTTGTTTACAAACACAACAATACCTATCTCAGACAGTGCGGTATATTTTGTTGTTCCCTGCAATAAATGAAACTGTGCGCCTAAATGCGGTTTCAAATTAGCGTATTTTTCGCGCGTGTACGGGTAGATACTCGCGAAACTTCAAAAGCGTGTCGCGCGTATACCATGGCATTTACGCTCATATTCAGCCTATAATGTTCCCACTGCTGGGACTCAGGCCTATTCTCGGCAGGAGAGCGAATGGGTCTTAATCCACCACGCGGACCCAATGCGGATTGGTGGATGTCACATGCCATAGAAAATTTTTTTCTGTCCTTTGACATGCCGGTTTCCTCACGATGTTTTCCTTCACCGTTGCGAGAACGTGGGATGCATACATAGATTTTTTCGACCGAAAACCCCATGTACGCATGACTGCCACCGGGATTCGAACCCGCGACCATCGGATCGCAAGGCAAGGGCCTCATCCACTCGGCCACCATGTCCTCTGTGTGTCGCGTTTACGCTCGGTTTTTAGTAAAGCGTCGATGACGCACATGCTCTTTTACAGGCTGATAGTTGGCGTTTTTAAACGCTAGCGTGTGAGCGTGTTAGCTTTGGGAAGAATTGTCAACAAGCTATTGTAAAAATGCCGATGACACTGGGTGACTTTACACGCTACAAGCGAAGTTGTGTAAAAAAGCCGTGTGTTATCGTACTATAATAATCTGTTAGGTTGTCCTTCGTTCAAATATGTAAATTCATTGGTAATTTTACCAATAAAAAATAAATAAAAATCATGTAATCTGCAGCAAAAAGGTACTTCCTGACTGTGTGGTTGGATACTAGTAATTTAAAACTTCAAGGTTGGCTCCAGTTCTTTGTGATACTGAATAGTGATGTGAGATGTCCCTGATGTAGGTAATATGAGAGGTGAGGTAAAAAATTGTGACTGAATTACTTTAAAAAATAGTCATGATGAGTCATGTCATGACACAGGGAATCTCATGAGAGTTCTGTACCAGTACTTAGAGTGTGTGGTCGTAATGTGTCGTCGTACGTAATAATATATGAAAATCTAGAGTTTTTTTTTTTTGTTTACCTAATGCTAGCTAGTGACAATACGTCATGTTAATAGTAAAAGCTCACGCCTACCCATGACAAAAAAAGGGATACAATTATAAAAAGCTTGAAATAAATCTGACTTGATTCACAAAAATATTTTTTATGGTGACCTATCTCAGATCAAAACTATACTACCTACCATACCAAATTTATTTCCTATCGATTCAGTAGTTTTGGCATGACTTGACAGCTTCGTTGAGCTCCACCGGAGGCTCCACGCTAGGTGCGTAAAACCCTTCGCTTAACGCGCTCTATTATCACATAGTGTAACTGGATCAGGTCCGCTACGGCCACTTCCTTGGACAGCCACCACCTAAATTACTTGTTCGTCCATTTACCCAAAGGACCACTTTTCAACCACGGCCACTTCTTTGGACGGCCACCACCCAAATTACTTGTTCGTCCATATCCCAGTTCGGCCATTTATAACTAGTGGCTATTAGTGTGGTAGGGAATTCTCACCTCCGGCAAGCAGTGGTGCTGCAAGCAGTAGAAGTCCTGTGCCCCGTCGTGGTGGCACCAGGTGCCGTCCGGGAAGTACGGGTCGAGGCCGGCGTCGTTGAGCTCCACGCGAGGCGCGTAGAACCCGCCGCCCGACGCGCGTTGGCAGAATATCGCACACCCCATCCACATGCGAGCTGGTAAGCAATGGATAACATGAATTAAAATTTTCACGAATAACTGTGAAAACTGTTAATTTTACAACCGACTTCAAAAAAGAAGGTTTTGCCCTAACTGAGTAATCGCTCTTAGAAGCGGGTGACGTCATCACCCATTCTTTCGTCCGCGAAATGTCATTTGACTTTTTACTGAGAGCGTACCGCTTTGGCCGCCAGTTGACACCACTTGGAGATCAAGGAAACTCAGACCATAGATAAGTTATTAATCAGTGGCGATACTCACTGGCGTCGTGAGGCGCTTGCAGCCCTCCTCCGCGAGGGTCGAGGTCGGGCAGCAAGGCGGCGTACTCGGCACACTTGCGCGCCGCTAGCTCATTCGCCGTCACACGCGTCTTCTTGCCACACACCTTCAAAAACATTCAGTAAATCATATAAACGGCCGTATTGGCTGAGTGGAGGTGCCTCGACTTTCGATCCGAAGGTCGTGAGTTCGAACCCGGTATGCCAACAGATTTTTCTGTTCAAAAAGATCTATGTGTGCATTAAAAACACGTGCTTAACGGTGAAGGAAAACATCGTGAGGAAACCGGCATGTCATAGAACCTAAAGTTAGAAAACATGTGTCATGATGAACGATCGACGTCACAACCGGTCGCCGCTATAGCGCATCGTCGAGCAAACGGTATGACATACGCCTTTCTTCCGCGGACTCCAACCTTTCTATGGACTTGAGCCCGAGCTTAAACTAGCGGCCCAAGACTGATAAATCACCACACCGGTGGATAAATGAGTACCTTTTTCCGCAAACGGTATGACATACACCTTTCTTCCACGACCTTTCTATGAGCCCGAGTCCGATCTCAATATAAATACTGTTCAACAACCACACCAATAGATAAATGAGTACCTTTTTGTCTTCACACAAGACGGCGTCATAAGCCGAGCCCTGGCAGGTAGCCGCAGCGGGACAGGTGCGGCGTCGTTCCCGGAAGCCGCGGCTGCGCGCGGTGCAGCCGGACTGACACGCGCCTTCCTGCCACGGGCTCCAGCCCTCGGGGCGGGCGCTGGGCGCGGGCTCCGGGGTCGTGGACAGAGCTTGCGACGCCACGCATTCCCCGCCTTGACACCACTGAAACAAAATTACAAAAAAACATTCTTCATAAAAAACTCCTTGAGTATTGCAAGTACTTATTAAAATCCTTTAAAATTTGTATGGTGCGTATCACAGATGTGCGTATCCAGTATCCACTGACGCGGAGCTGGACGGAATGAAGAGGAGTGGACCGTGAATGGGCCAATCATAGTGTTTGAAATCATCTGTCTAATCTGTCTTAGATGGAGTACCCTTGCATCAGCAACAGTAGTCAGTCGAATCGACAGCAATAAACTACTGCTTACCTACGTCTCTACATGTCGTCAATAGTCCATTCTAAGCACTTCCAGCGTATTTCTTGACGGTACTGAAACTCAACGTTTCTCTATAAGGGTGCCTTACCACTGACGCGGAGCTAGGGTTTAATTCGCTAAGCTGTCGTCAGCTCTCATCAGCTTCAGCATCAACATTTTGGTCACCCACTTTGTGCCAAAATTGAAGTACCATTTGATAACGAGAGCTGATGACAGCTTAACGAATCAAATCCCTGGGCGAAGTGGAGAGGACCGACCGTGAATTGGCCAATCACAGTGCTCGGAGTTTTAGTAAAATTTGCGCTTGGCTCTACCGTGCCTAGGTTAGACCTGTTATGTTTCAACTGCTTCTGCATCTGAACTGTATGGACTGACCATTCTATGTCCACAAGCTGTGCCGGGCAGCGCCGGGCCGGCGTAGTAGAACCCGGTGCGATGCGGCGTCCTGCACGTCAGCTGTACGCAATGCTCGCCGGACGGCGCGCTCGACGACGGAGCGGCGTCGATGTCTCGCAGCAATATCTGGGAAACGGTAAAATAATTTACAAGCAATAAATCTTTTTCTGCCATTCCATCGCAAACATGACCAGGGCAAATTATTTTCTTTACCCCTTCGATAGCGCCACAGCTAGATCTATGTCTGTGGATAGCGCCATTAGCTTATTTAGCCGATGTCATTTGACCATGTATTTCTGATAAATACCTACACCACACATTTTTAATTAACAAAAATACTTAAATGGGCAATGCAGTAGAGGTACTTTGTATCTGTGCAGTCAGAAAACTGGGTTTCTACAGAATGACAGCGGGGCGAGTGCGGCGCCCGAGCCGAGTTTTTGCGAGCTGGCTGGAGCAACGTACCCGAGTTAGCCAAACCATGAATAAAACTTAAATTATTATCATCAACGATGGGGTTTTTTGCCATATCTGTCTTCGGTAACGGCAGCTGATTATACGTATTTTTTTTCTGGTGATTAATAATTTACGGGGTTTATTGGAGGAAAATGCAGTCTCATTCATGTCCACAAGTCACCAAGTGGTATAGAGCGTCAAGTCATTGTATGGTCTCACCTCGCATTGCTTCTTAGCGGTCCACACAGTGCCAGGAGCGCCGCCAAACCGTTCGTGCTTCAACTCGTTGGGCGTGTCCAGGCCATCGTCTCCATCTTGCAGACAAGTTGCCCACCTGAGAACATAAAAATGGTTTAAGGACAAATATTGGACAAAGTTATCATTACAGGATTACACTAGAAGTCATCATCATCAAGATGAATCGCCTAGAATCACCCACTGCTGGGAATATGTGTGGAGGACGTGGTGGCCGAGTGTATGAGGCTCTTACCATGCGATCTGATGGTCGCGGGTTGGAATCCCGGTGGCAGTCATGCGTAAATGGGTTTTTTCGGTCGAAAAAATCTATGTATGCATCGCACGTTCTCGCAACGGTGAAGGAAAACATCGTGAGGAAACCGGGATGTCGTAGAACCTAAAGTTCGAAAACATGTGTCGAGTGCACGAAAGGAGCCACTTCGAGGCGCACTTGAAATATTTTCACCACACTGGTTCTAAAGAACCAGTGACACGATAAGAAGAAGGTGTCGCACAAAAGGAGGGACCGTTTGTGCGACAATGCCGGTCTTAGGCGTCTCTCGTCCAGGTATTTCCTACTGCTCTAACGATGTCATCAACTCAACGCGCTTTCGGATGTTCCGGGTTTCACCGTTTCCATCTTGGCCACCACTTGGTCATAGATTTGCTTCATCTGCCGTCACCGCGTCTAGCCAGATACACCACAAGTGTACTTGTACTAATAGTGGATCTAGTAAGCTCTGGTCGGATTTAATATTTGGTTTGACACAGGAAGTTGACACAGTCAAGGATTCGGCCTGAACGTAGCTTGCTGGATAAAAATAGCAATAATGAAGAATATGTACGACGCCGTGGCTTAGTTGGTAGTGACCCTGCCTACGAAGCTTGGTGTTCCGAGTTCGATCCCCGGCAGGGGCAAATATTTGTGTGACGAACACAAATGTTTGTTCTCGGGTGTTGGATGTTGTAATGTCTTGTATGTGTCCATGCCACCTGCGACACAGGGAATCCTAGTGCAGGGGTGTGAGTGTGTGAATGTTTATGTTTATGTACTGTAGCTCAGAGACGACGCGTGCGCTGCAACTGGACCAAGAAGCCTCGCCGTTGGTGCCGCGCGAGGGAGACATGATGAAGCCGTCGCGAGCGCAGCCGTTGCCCGTGCCGTCGTGGTGCATGCCCAGGCTGGAACGATGCAACATTCATTCATTCATTCATTTATGTATTGCCATAAGTAGAGTAAGTACATAAGTAGAAGATTCCTTAATATAAGTATACCAATCTACACATAAATAATACACCTACATCCTGTAAGCATAGGGCAAAACTATTTTGCTGCATTGGTCTAAGCAATGTATGCAAAGGGGTTTTATACCCAAATTTGTAAATTAAAATAAATAAAAAAGGAAGAAAGAATTAATTATCTAATCTACTCTGTAAACTAACTATCTAGTAACATTATTTATTATACTATATTTATTTAGGTATATATCGCTTCGCATCTTTGTCACGTGGTTCACCAGAGGAAAACTTGTTTGACGCTTAGTATACCTACTGCGGTAAAAAAGTCAAGTCTGGAACTCGATGACTCTTATTTTGTAGAACTAATTTATAATAGGTAGTTTGTAACAACTGAATTAGGCTTTGCTTATTCATTAAAGTTTCCTTACTTGGCTATCATGCAGCTTATAGAGACGAATCTATGAATATGGCCACGTTCTGATATCATTCTGATAATATGTTTCATACCTGATATGTACCTATAAACATATTATATTTTCTTTCAGACATTAATGTCATAAATCTTACCAACGGGATTTTAAAAAGGAGTCTGAAGGGGAATTGTGATAAAAAAACCTTAGAAAAAAGAATGCGGTGGGACTACTAATGAAGTTTAAAGTCGCAGATCGATAAACTTAGCCCGTATACTTTTGACCTGCGTTGCTAGTAACGGTTGACAGCAGAACTTATCGTCAACTCACTTTAATAAGTGTTAGGTAGGTACTTGTGTAAGTACCATCTTAGTACTCTGAAGACCTACTTGTGTAGTGTTACTTGCGTAAGTACTTATATCGTAGTACTCTGAGGACCTACTCATGACGATAATACAAGGCACATTAGCACCTACTGCACTACTTCTTTTTCTATCCAGAGTCTCTGGAAACTTAAGACCCAAGTTTGATTTGGAGAAATTAAAGACCCCTTTTATGAATTTACCAGACAGAACATCCAGTATAAAAATGTATCAAAAGTGGTGATGGTGAATAGTGACCGACTTGTGCCCGATCTCGTGTGCGAGGATGTAGACGGAGGTGAAGCCCGCGGACGGGAAGGGCCGACCCAGCAGGTCTGTCACTCCGAACTCGGACACCACGCACGCATGCGCGGGCAGGCACACGCCGCCCACGGGGGCCAGGCCCATCGTCACGCTGTTCCGTCGCCCGTTCTCTTCGGAGTAGAAATCCAGCCTGGAATTTAAATTGGAAATAATTAAAAATTGTAACACCCATATTCTAAGTCGATTTTTTTCACTCAAGTGAATACTTACATTCGAAATTTGACAGGTGACAGCCGAACCTTTGGTAAAGCGGCGGCCATTTTACCACTCACGTAAGTATTCCCTTGAGTGAAAAAAACGACTTAGAATATGGGTGTAAGTCCCTAGTTAGTGGACTCCCTTTTTCGCACTTAGACTCCCGTTGGTCCTTTGTGCGTCGGATATCCTAGCTAAAGGTTTAGCCAGCCTAGCTCCGCCCAGAAGCACAGAAGTTTCCTGGGTTCGCGGAGCCATTAGGCCATTTTCGATTGTTTACAATCCTTGGTTTGCGACCTTCTAAAGACCCTAAATAGTCCATTTAATTCTTAAGACCTCAAACACTCGTCTAAACTAAGATGTCTCATTACTGCCGCTTTTGCTTGGCAAAGGCCTCCCTGCCAGTGTTCCCTGTGGCAAGTGCCAGTGTGTAAGAGCCCCCCAACCGTGAATAATATTGCTCATCTTTTATTCACCTGCGCCGTACCCTGCCCTCGCAGTGACATATGACTTCTTCTATTGTTTATTTCATCTTACCCTGATAGAAGGAGGGCCATGTCCCAATGCTGCGGGTCATCGTCATCGTCCACATTGAGCGAGCGCTGGTACTCGCAGAAGGAGTCCAGCAGTTTGCCGCGCTCCGCATTCCGCGTCAGCTTGGCGGGCTGACTGCGCAGTAACGTCAACCGCACCAGAGACAACTGAATGTGAGTTCCAAGTGACGAGTGCTGGTACAGTGCTTGGACCTGCGAATATGAACAATGAAGTCGTTTATACATATTTACTTTATACGCTTACGTGATAAATTTCAAACTTTAACTCCCAGAATACTTTGGTAACAGTACCAAATAATACTTACGCCATTTATGTAAGCGAGAAGCATGTCCCGTAAATCCGCTTCATTGTAATTGAGGAACGGGTAGAATATTTTATAAGCTGCCTCGTCTAGAAACAGCGCTATTTCGATGGTGTAAGATGGGGGTCGTAGCTTTGGCTTCCGCTCATGCTTGTGTCTCGGGGTGCGTCCTTTAGGTCGTGGGCGCAGTAAGCGAGCATCGTCGGCTGGGGGCGGCGGCGGCGGTGCTCGTCTGATGACGTGGGCGGTGCGGCCGCTGCCGTTCTCGGCGCGACCAGCCCCCACGGGCAGAGGACGAACCTCGTACGTCGAGTTGTCCACAACAATCAACCCGTGCTGGAATGTTTGAAGAAATCAGGGAACTAGTGATCTGAGCTCTATCGTAGTTCATAAGTCTTCTTCGTTCGTGGTCGTCTTAGCAATAGTCGGCCAACTCGAAGCTATCCATGATGATAGAACGTTAACAATGCACAAACTATTGACTGATGAGAATTAGCTTAGCACCGACATACACCGTCTGTTAGTTAAATACCTACCGTTTTCGTTGCCTCGAGCTATACTTACAAGAGCATGGTCTCTACAAGCAGAGAAAGCGGCGACCGTACTGGGCCCTGCGTGTAGGAAGTGGCAGGAAGAATCGACCGAGGATAACGGTTCATCCTGCCCGTCTTCTGACCATACGCCAAACTGAGGCGAAAGGAGTTTCCTATTTGGTAATAGCTGCAGTTCAAAATTTCTGAAAGAAATGAAAAATTTCTTATTCAGAATAATATTCGCCTTCCAACATGGATTTGTCATGTCTGAAACCATGGATCAGCAATCATCAGAAATCAAGAAAATAAAGTGAGTTGTCCGGCACGCTATCGATACTCAGCTCAAGGAATGAACTATAGCCAATTTCATGAGCAAGCGTTACCCCATTTTTTAGTGAAGCAAAGACTAAAAAAAAACTTTTTTTTTTCGTAAACTTAAACGTTCATACACTCACACCCCTACACTAGGATTCCCTGTGTCGCAGGTGGCATGGACACATACAAGACATCACAACATCCAAGACCCGAGAACAAACATTTGTGTTCGTCACAAATATTTGCCCCGGCCGGGGATCGAACCCTGAACACCAAGCTTTGTGGGCAGGGTCGCTACTAACTAAGCCACGGTGTTTTTAGCTAGGCAAAGAAGTTGTACGACGGCAACAAATCACCTCACCGTCCGAATGCGTCGAAGCTGTACGGCACGGGCACGTCTTGATGCGACTGGCCAGACCCGAGTTGTGCCTCACGCGGCAGTAGCGCCGGAAGGTACACCACTTGTACATCGCTCTCGCCTGCCTCTAGCCCGCCTCCGCCGGTCCACCACCCTTGCAGTGGCAACAGGTCCTGAAAAAATGCCATCTCTTTCATAATGCGTTTAGTCCTGCCTTTGTTCTCGTGTAGGTAATATGCCATTGCTCCATTGTGATCTTGGAGTTTATGAGCCGCTTGAAGGCCTTTGACTTGCATTTACAGCTAAAACTAACTAGGTATAGCTGAGATAGGTATGTAAATAGGTCTTGCTCCTTGCTTATTTTTAATGTAAGTATGTAAAAATACGAAGTGACTGAGACTTTACCACTTTATAACGGGTTAAAAAGTACCTTCAGGATGCTTCAAACACGTTTAACTTGGCTAATTGTGTGTGACTGTATGGATCCTAATTATTTAATTTATTCATCGTCATTCATCTACAAAAACTCACAGTAGAATATTCAGCATTGCATGACATCATCATCTTAAAAACCATGTCAATTGGGAAGCTAAAGTAGGCAGTACCTACTTGCTTACCCTACTACTCTACTTTGAGGCTAAGTGGCTAAAAGAGGTAGGTATTCCTAGGAATCGGAAAACGAAGTCGAGTAGTCGTCCGAAGCAAAAAACTAGGTTTTTTGGCTTTGTGCCGAAAACTTTAGCTACTCATTGGTGATTACTCAGCATCGTCTCTTTCACAATGTCGTGATTAATCTTAACTTACTGCCTAGCTGATAAAAATATAACATAATAGGTACTTTGGATTGTCGTGTTTATTATGTGTATGATTAGGCGATTAAAAATGCTAGTGATCTGGGTCAGAGATGGCAACTGTTAGAAAACTATAGTCTGTCTGATCATCTGATGGGATGACGTTTTGCAGATCTAGTAATTGTTCTATTTTAATACTGTTTGTAGTAGGCATCTTTAATAAACGGTCCTAACTTTTGACTCCTAACTTATCAATTAAAATGGTTTGCTCGCAAGCTTGGTGTAATTGTTACAACTTATGTAAGTAGGTAGGTACATCATGGTCCCTGAGCTGACTAAACCATACCTATAGTTAAATGGTTAAAGATGACAAGAACGTATTACATATTCCAAGGGGAAAGGAAATGGGAAAACCGTCCATCTTCCCACACCCCTTTCATTTGCGGTGTGGCTTGCGGCCGGGTTATATGATTTTGCCAAGATTGATGATCTCCTCACAACTCTCGTTCAGTCACACACAATACAAGCCGGCTTATTGTGTTTAATACAAGTATATAAGTAGCTTCCTTCTTACAAACTTTTGGCAAGTCAGTCAAACTGATGGAGGTGAAACCGAAATCCACACCACATGAGTCAGCTAAGTGTTGTGCTCAACATTAGCGGATGCGAGCGAAGTAAAGGGGAAAGTTATACTATTTGTTTTTCCTCTTCTTGAGTGCGAAACAAAAGAAGCGCCAATTGTTTAAAAAGAATGGATCTGAGTATTCGGTAATTGGTATTCAATTACGTTACGTTATGCTTAGGTATGACGGACGATGATGAAAGTACAAAGAGTACTTAGTACAAGTAGCAGTTACGCATTAGTGTTACACTCTTAAATGTTACACTACGTACCTAACCTACCTAGGTTTTATCCATCTGGAGCGAAGTTGGGCCTGGGATGGTAGCAAGTATTTTGCAACCATAGAAGTATTAAAGTACCTACCTACAGAAACACAATGTTGTACATTGAAAATGTGCCATAAAAAAGGGAGCCACGTTGGCTAATTTCTAATAGGTACATTTTTGTCAGATGCAAATTTTCGAAAATAGAAGTAAAAGGGCTAGATAAATATTCTATGTTAAAACTACTAGGCCTTTTCATTGTTAATAAAACTACATCGTAAAAAGTAACGAACATCATTTGAGAATAAAGATATTTTTATTGACAGGGTGTCTGAAAATGTTCTATCACGTATTCCGCATCCATTTTGGTTTGATACTGTCCATTTTGGTGTTCTTTAAGAACACCATTATTTATCTATGTTGCAACGCGTAGAGCTTCGAAGAAGTTGCTACGAGAGCGTTATGACTATGAAACTTCCCAAATCTGTGATAGAGTATCTATTGTGATTCATCGGCCACCAATAGGTACCTACAAAAACTACTCCAACCGGCTACGTGACGTTAGCTCTTATGCAACAGACTACGTGATCCAGCACGGGAGAGACCCGAAGTGCCTTATGTAATGTAATTGCCAAAATAAAATCACACCTAAATATCGGTTAGGTGCTTTTGATTTAGGTGCAGCAATTTGGATAGTGAAAGTTTAGTAGGTAACCACCTATTTCCGATTACGAAATAATGCGTTAAGTAGGTATCGATAACAGTCGTCATTCAATACTTACTTTTTGTTTTTATCTTACATAACCAATTAGTACCGAATTAGGTCAAAAAGGCCTGATGTTTCTTGAAGAAGTATTCTTATAAAGTATCATTTTGAATTCACGATCAGCCTATCGTAGCCTATCGCAGGATCAATGCAATTTTGGTTAGTTAAATACACTCGTTAAAGTAGTACAGTACTCTATGGTTACACATAAGTTACATAGCTGCCATTTGTTTTTTTTAGCTACCAATAGTACCTAAACTGCTTTGTCCGAAAGTGCTACACCTACTCGTACTCTACTACCGTGCTGTGCTACTACTACCTACTACATTACACTACAGCTGCTTAAACTAAATAAATTACAAACAGAACTTACTCAACTTTACTCATATTACCTATCGTAACGACTAACGACAGTCGATAGTCGCGAACTCGCGACCTTAGGTCATGGCCGGACGGAATAATGTGAATTGTTCACTTATTTTTCAACTAACAATCAATGTGTAATGTTTACTTATTGTACAAAAATTATGCTCTGGAAGACTGCAACATCATTTCTCTACTGTTGGAGCACCGAAAAATGATACGTGCAGTCACTTATAAACATTCAGGCGCGTAAGAACAGATGAGCATAGACTTCCGCTAGTTTCACAAAGAACCTCAGTTATTTTAAACCTGTGAGGTAATTTGTTTATAGATTGGATTCATATTTATTGGTATTCAATCACGCTAATTCTACTGAACCGATTCGGCTGATATAATATGTAGTGTAATTACCATCGATGTTTACATCGTACAAATTACGTACCTAATAAATAAAGGATCTGCAAAATACCAGAAACTTAAAACTACAAATAACGATACGTGATGCACCTCAAGGAGGTAGTAAAGCTAAACGAAATGCAAAGCTTTTACTACCATCTGGAAATTTTTACAATTAGGTAGTCAGTGAATTGACAAACAAGGACTAGGTATCTCGAAGTTTTATTTATTAACTCTGTAATATGCTTACTAGGTAGGTATTCTAAGTACCTAGTAACTTAAAATAATTTCTTTTGAATGTTTTTATTACGAGAATTGAGAAATAAATAAATAGATATGTGTATTTTGTGAGCAGATACCGATCGAAAATCCGCCCTAAGGCGGCGCCCGCCCTTGAACGCAACGCAAGCTTACTCACGGGAAATCGCGCAGGCGCACCGATTCGTAGTGCAAAAAGTAACACCACCACTGAGCGTATTGTAGCCGGCATGGCTGTTCACATCGCACTTCACAAAGACAGATCGATCCACCTTCACCCTGCTTATAAAGCGAGCCGCCGGAAGCCCAATGCAGGTGCTTTGAATATCTGCGCGATGCACTCGAGGGCTCGCGATAAGCACGCGTGCACTTATGAGGCGCCGGCTACCGAATAAGCGATGCGAGCCCCCGACTGTAATGAACACCTTTCGCACCTCCGAGAGAAAGTCAAAGGAAAGCGCAGATTTTGGCTGTCAAGACATGCCGCCTACACGGGTCCCGAGGAGCATTGTCACAAGTCATCCATCATGCCGCGCACCCGTCGGACGGCCCGCTAATCACAACAAATGAACAATATCAACGACGCGCCATCGCCAGCCGGCATCGCGCCACCGCGCACCGCAGTCCGCACCGCATCGCGCCACTCGCCAGCCATGCCTAACTTCGAAAGACGAGGCTCGCAGAACTATACCTACTCGTCAAGTCCAGGCTACGCAACGCAACAATATCTAGGCTAATTTAATTTGAATACATACATAACTAATACCTTCCTACTTATTCTCCTGAAGTACCTAGTATGGTACACAATACACATGTAAAGTATACCAAGAAGTCCTTTCACTCAATAATTTATTTCACTGAAGCTTTATACTCGTATCTAAGTCCCGCATTCCTTTATCTTTATCAATGTCTGAAGGAGTCAATGAAACTTTGTACCAACTGTATCTACTGGTAGGTATGATTTTACATGTGGTGTTTTTTATTACATTGTATGATTGAGATCCCAGTCGAATTTCTAAAGTCTGTCCACCTATGTCTCAGTACCAGTTATTTATTAATAAATAATTATAACTATTTTATTATTTCTTCTTACTATTTTCAGCTATTTTCAATAACACAAAATAAACTCCCACTTACATACATATCTTCATAAACAAAATAATATCCTCCCTAAATTATAATTATAAATAAGTTAGAACTGAGAACGAATATCCTGTAAGATGAAGAGAGATAATTGATAATGTACTCTTAGGTGCTCAAATATGACTAAGTATATGTGTGTGTAATTCTAGGACTTCTGAATTGAAATGAAACATTTCAAAGAATACTTAAATTTAATGGAACATAAAACAACAATTAGAACTAATAATCAACGTCCGCTAGGACGAGACTTGATCTCCCATCAAGACGCTTGCCATGTCGTATGTAGCATTGCTATTAATTAAAACGGAATATTGAGTAATAGCAGCTGCCTGCGTGGTAGGTATCAGGACAAATAGTAGCCTAATCCTCTTTTAGCTCATAAACTATATACCCACAACATGTGACTCCTTAGCGTAATAAAATACCTACTTACTGACACGTTATAGTCTCAAGAGAAGGTAGGTACTTATGTAAGTACATAAACAAACATACTAATTATCCGCGCCGTATCGTCGTCGTAGGTTGTCGTTTGTGGGTAAGTAAACATTGGTTTCCCGCATGAAAAAGCTACAAGCGCTTATTTGTTAAAAGTTTACAGAATGGTGCAAGGGGGAAGCTGATGGTGATAAGAATAGCAAATAATCCATCCAACCGTCATGGGTGCGGTGACGAACGAGCGAGTTCGGAATCCTTGATTTTGATATAACGGGACATCAACTGTACAACGGTTAACTTGCAAAACCTAGGTACTTACTAACTTACTGGAGATATCTATCGCTAAAATGTGTATGGTGAGTGCGGATGCCGCGCCGGCCGGCAGTAAGCAGCGAACGCAGAATAATAATGACGTGCGTACAATAAACATTGATTCGCTATTTGCCATTGAATAGCCAAGACTCACACCTACCCATACAAATCAGCGACAGGAACCGTAGCCTAAAGCCCTTTAAAGGAGAAACGAGTTATTATCCGCACACGGCTCTTCATAGGCACGCACGACCTCGGAATACTTAGTAGAGCTATCTGCCCGCGTGTCTGTAGTTCCTTTCCTTCGTTTGTTCGTATAAGCAGCAGACTTTGATTAATTAAATAATCAAAGGC
The DNA here is from genome assembly GCA_932526365.1 of Lobophora halterata. Taxonomy (NCBI): domain Eukaryota; kingdom Metazoa; phylum Arthropoda; class Insecta; order Lepidoptera; family Geometridae; genus Lobophora; species Lobophora halterata. The sequence goes on from OW052002.1 coordinate 7,590,732, forward strand.
AGCAGACTAACCGTTTTGGTGACAATATTCCCGCGTAGGTACACAATGTCCCAAAACCCTTGCGCGTTCAGACGTTGAATTGCGATGTAAATAAATAACTGTACCTTCAGTTAGCGTTTCGCGTTCCTTGTGTGCCGCACATGTCTGTAGGGTGATTCACCAGGAAAGAAAAAAAGTAACGAGGGACGGACGGCGGCGGCGGAGAACGCGCGCGGGTGACGCGGTGACGACGTGACGAGTCAATGCTCCCGGGTCCCGCCAGTCGGCGCCATGTCGGAGCCGTGGCCGGAGCCCCTCCTGCCTCCGCTGCTCCTGGCCGCGTACATCGCGGTTGTGACCGGCGCGGGCGCCCTGGCCAACTGCTCGCTGCTCGCCGCGCTTTACAACTCATCCTCCAACGGTAAACCAATTCATACACCACATACCTAATACCTCTTCTAAAATAATTTGATAGAGATATGTAACGTTTCGTATGTAAGGGAGCCTTAGGTTTATTAAATTTTATCTAATATTCAAAATTAATTATTTGAGAATCAAACATTAGGGTGCATTAGGGACTTACTTATCCTACCGATGCTAGGTAACTAGGTAGTTAACAATATACAATTAATTGTAATACCATCGTTGTTAGGTATTTAATTTTCAAAATTCATATCTAATTGATAGTGTACATCTATCTACTCATCACAACACAACTTACTTATTTTTATTTTGTAATTGTAATAATTTCTCTATGGGTTAAATTTCAACGCTCTGTAGGTTATTTTATGTAGAGTTCGAAAGAAATAAAATTAAAATTTTCAATCTCCTTTCAGGTTTATTTTCAATCATCTTGCAACTGGCGATAGCTGACATCGTTCTCAGTGCATCGATCAGTCCAGAAATATGGTCCTACAACATGCAAAGCTGGACGTTGGGCAGTTGTGGATGCATCGCTTATCGAGGAATGAGCGTATTCGCGTCAACTGCCTCGTCGTACTTAATCGCTACGCTCGCGCTGCACACACTAGCAACTGCGAACCTCGAAGAGAGGGAGCTTAGAATCCGGAGAAGCGGCCACGATGAAGACGATGAGATGACGTCTCGACACAGCCTCGTCGCGGGCAGCGATTCCTCCACTCCGCCGCGCACCATGAATCTTGACTACAGAGTCAGCGCCATTGCTATTCCAATTATGCAGCCGACTCTATTCGTATGGATCCTGTCCTTATCGCTGAGTGTACCCGACTTCACCATGGCTACGACGGTGCCTTTGGATCAGAGCACCGTGATGTGCACCATTGTAGACTCAAGTCAACGACTCCACCTGTATACAATACTGGCACTCCTCAACTTATTTTTACTAACTTTGTTATTATGTGCCTCAGTTGCGTTACTGATCCTAAAATTGAAATCGAAGAGCCGTTTGAAACTGATCGATAAATGTGAATCAATCGCGGCACTGAAGTTATCCTTGTGGTTGTTACTAGTGTACTTTTTGCTAAGTGTTCCTCGTTCATCTCTAACGGCTTATAATACTTACTCGAGTTCGATGAAAGCAAATGAGACCACTTTGTACCAGCCGGTGCAATATGATCATACATCATCTTCATTAGGATTGGCGTTTAGTGCAACTTATCTAGGATCTATACTAACTAGGCCCCTCATGTGCATTGTATTGTTACCAAGTGTCAAAAGAGCTTTTACTACTGGACTCAGAGCTGCAGACGATGTGTGATATCTACTTAGGTTTTAAGTACAAATTGAGTAAGTATTTGGACATTTTAAATAAGGTAAGTTACCTTACCCGCCTATTACCAATAGATGAGTCTGAAAAGATGTGTCGGGTTTGTACTGATTTCAATCCTGTGACTAAACTTTTTACCATTACTCTCAACGATGCGTTGGTAAAAGTCAATGCCTAAATCACTGCCTACCTACTGCTATCAGTTAACCATAGTGTAGTTCTATTTTCTTAAGTATTTTCCAAGTGTGTAAATAATAATATTACCTATAAGTAATCGCTAAAGTCCTGTACTCATGCTACTGTACCTACTAGCGTGTAGCTACGTAGGTCTAGATATAGCGAAATGGTTCTTAGTCAAATACTTATTATACCTCCTAAAGTAGGTTTAAAATTCAGAAAAGGGTAATGTAGTGGTTATATTCTCTTTGAGGGTAATAACAGAAGTAATAAAGTCTAAAATATTATCTATGTTTTATGTACCTACACATAACGCACGTTGACACCGTGCCCAATGTTTTAAAAAAGTGTTGTTTTTGAAACAGAGAAGTAACAATGCTAGAGAAATAAAAAAAGTTTAATATAAGGTAGGTACTAGGGTTTTTCATTAGCTAATTAAGTACCATAGATAACCTAGGATTTCTAGTATTTATGAAAGTACCTAATTCTCATACGCTAGATTCTCGAAGCTTCTCACAGACTTAACTGAAATAGTTAAATTTTTAATTAGATTTTTTTATCCAAATCCTATTTTGTAGTTTATTTTATTGTTATCGAACCATCAACCCTCGTACGAAAATTTAGACTACTACTACTACTACTACTGTGAAGAGTACCCCTTCGTACGAATATTTCTTTAGAAAAGAAATGCGCGCATTGAGTTACCCCCTTATAGTTAACTGATAGCAATCTGTCCATCTTGTAGAAGTAGGAACTCATCTAACACGGATACTTGGCTTAGTAATTTATTAATTAAGCGCAGGGTTGGCTATTCAAGACTGACAAGGGATGGTTGGAAGTTGGAAGGGTTGTCCCTTTAGATGTGAAGAATGAGGAAAGTAGGTGTCGAACTTTGATTAAGTATTTAAAATAATAATCAAAATCGTCGATATTATAGGTGGGTATTAGTAGATTTATACTGCGTAAGATATTGGGCAGTTCCCTTAGCTACCCGAACTCGTACCTCTGGGCAAAGCGTGAATGGGTTTTAGATTTAGCTCTCAACTACAGAAGATTAGACAATTCGATGCTTTAGTTTCGACGTTACGATTATGACTACACCTGGGTTGCCTAACATAGACAGGGAACTAATTAGTAAATAAAAGTGAACTCTTCGGAACACGCACTAGGTCAGTTTAAGAAAGCCTAAGTAACCTCAATCACCTTTTAATTTATTGCCATGCAGATAAAAAACAGACAAATTGGGGATTTTTAGACACAAAGGTTCTTTTTTAATCAAGGTGTCTACGTAGTAAGTAGTGTGTTCAATGCGTGTCGGCTTGCGTAACCTTCATATAATCCGTGTAGGTATCCGTAACGAATTTTCATAATGGCGTCTTGTTATAGTAGGTACCTTATTATTATAAGGATTTCTCTATAGAATAATTTGTACCTAGTTAAAATGTTCGCGGTAGTTTGTTGCAAAGATGTAGGTTAAAGGTATAAGCACTACCTATGTATTTACCTACCTACTTAGGTACCCACATTAGTTCTATATTCCATAAAGCTAAAGACTCAATGCTATCTTCAAACGTATGTCGTATGGTCGAGCCGAACCACATTATATTTTTCGCTATCTAAATAAACTTGAGGAATAAAAAATGCAATTGTAAAACATCTTTTTAGGGTTATTAGGTGGCGGTTTATTTAAATATTTTGATTCTAAAACTAAAACTTGTATTTAATACAAAAGTTTATTGGTGAAAACATGAAAAATATAAAGATTAATTAATGGCTGATAAAATGCAGCAGAAATGTTACAATATTGGCCATCACAAAACTATCTTGCTAATAAATGCCTGAAAATTCAGAATGATCTTTGAGTCAGTGATGGGCACAACAAATTGGTTAATGTCAATAAAAAAGATTTCCTTTGGTAAATACATTATGATTTTAAAGGACATCACAAAAACCACAAAACGACACTAACAAGTTTTTTGTGCCCTTACTTGATACAGCCATAAGTTTGTGGATTTAGACTTATCAGGTTTGCGGGCGTTTTAACAATTTTAAAATAACTAATCGCAAAATGATATCAAAACAACATTCACCATCATGATCTCCATTTCACTGCGGACATGCGGCGAAAGGAATGTAACTTTGGGGCCGACCAGGCTGTTCGATTTTCTCTATGAAAGGAAAACACTTTTAACTTAAGAAACCGTAATTTTAATAACTTAAGTTATAAATATTTATATTCATCAGGTCAGCTCGATATCTGTAATCCAGTGTAAATACAGAAATACAAAACCGTCAAAGATGACACATTAACATTTAATTTTAGACGGAACGTGAAGGTCCGCTGCGAACGACTTTTTTAACATTTTTTTACAAGCGACGGCTCGCATTGGCGGCGACCCGGAGCCGTTCTCGAATGTTACTCGTTTTCTTATAAAACACCAATGAGAACAAATGCGTGCGTGGGTGGTGGCCGGCTAGTTGTCGCCGCCCTCCGCCGGCTCGTCGCCGTCGCCCTGCGTGTCCGACGTCCACAGCGTCAGGTTGTCGCGCAGCAGCTGCATGATCAGCGTCGAGTCCTTGTAAGAGTCCTCGTTCAGCGTGTCCAGCTCCGCGATCGCGTCGTCGAACGCCTGAAACACACCGGTCGCAGGTCACTCCCCGCACGGCATCGGCACACCGGCGCACCGGCACGCGCGCCTAACGTATACACTCCGGTGCTGGCTGGGACGAGATCATCCGGTTAGTTGCCACACGACCATGCCCACAGAAATGTTAACATTACGTGAATCCAAGTCAATTTTGCGGTAACAATTTTGAAAAATTAATCTCATGCCGTTGCATACTACGACTGTTAGTAATGTTATGTTGTTCGATGAGGACTACTGAGAACACTGCTATTTGTATGATGATCGAAACCTGTTTAGCTAAGTGGCACGCTCGCGCAGGGGAGTTGATAATCTCGTAATAAAAGACGGAAAAGTTGAGCGCGAGCCCGAGTCTGATGGGGTGGGTCGGTTGCATTTTGGCTTTAGCGATGTCGAACGCCTCCTGGTAGGCCTTCTGCGAATCTTCCACCACGGCTGGGGACAAGCGAGCGCGTTAGTACCCTGCCTACACCCTCGTGCCAGCCAGCACAGAGCCCATGCGGAGCTGACACTGATAATGACCTGTTTGGCGAGTTGACACGCTTTGTCTGGTGAATTTAATATCTCATAATAGAAGACGGAGAAATTTAACGCCAAGCCCAGCCTGATTGGGTGTGTGGGCTGCATTTTCGCCTTGCTGATTTCGAAAGCGTCCTGGTAGGCTTTCTGTGAATCCTCTACAACAGCTGTAAGGTAACATTGATATTAACCACACGATTATCGATAAATTTCAATTTAAAAAAGTCAAAATAATCAATTGCACACGCTAGAATTGAGCACTTACTATTTCTGGTGTCCCCTGTGGCCACTTCTGCGAGGTACCTGTAATAATCTCCCTTCATTTTTAGGTAAAATACTTTGCTTTCTGGATTACTAGCTTTAGGGATGAGGTGTTTGTCGAGTAAACCCTGAAACAAAAGAAAAGAAAATTACTTAACTCAGTTTTAAATTTATGTGATACATTCTGTAAATTGTGTAATCAATATGATTACATTTCTTCAGAAAGACTAATCGTTAACAGTCATTTTCGCCGAAGCGAATCGAATTTAGGGTATGAATCATCATGGAAAAGGTACCACGCCTTCGTGAGGGTTTAATGCGCTCAAGGGCGCACCGCACATGCTGTTACTTGATTTCTGGTTGTAAAACAATTATTAGCAATTATTAAACAAACATTAGCAATTATTTAAGTTCCAACAAATATTCAGGAAAACTATCAACTGAAAACGTTATAAAGGTAGTGGCTAGTGACAGGGCAACGAACGAAAACGGGATAGAAGCGCGCGCAATGACGCGGCGCAATACGTCACCGGCCGCCCGCCCCACCGCCGCACCCCGCCCTGACGGCTCACGTGCTTCGCAATACGCCCATCATTAACAAAACCGATTATAGAGGAAATTATCAGCTACTGATGTGCTTGCATCACTCCTCGAATTGAAGTCGCGCAACATGATGACGTCATCTTGCGTAGGCCGTGACTCGAAACTATCCTAAAGTGTGAATTTGCAACAAGTTGCTAGAACCTATGATGAAATAAACTTACAAAATTCTTAAAGTAAAATACTCACCAAAACGTCGTAGCAGATTTCTCTGAGTTCCTTTTCTACTTTAACCCTATATTCTTTAGCCATCTGTTGTTTTCTTTCGGACCCTTCGGTTTTCTGTTCGATGGAGGAGATGACGCGCCATGAGGACCGCCGGGCGCCCACGACGTTTTTGTACGCGACGGAGAGCAGGTTCCTCTCCTCGTTGCTGAGCTCGACACCGGTCTCCGTGACCTCCTTCATGGCGGCCGCCATGTCGTCGTAGCGCTCCGCCTGCTCCGCCAGCTTGGCGCGCTGCACCAGTTCCTCCTTGTCGACGGACATCGTGCCAGGTGGGAGACGACTATTTCACTGATGCCCCTGCAATCAGTACGCTACCTTCAGTCACTACTCATTCGGCCATGCGGATCGACGCTAACAGATGCGCAGTTCGGATACTATTCCGTCAGAAAGACTAATCGTTTGGAATCACTTTCACCAAAGCGAATCTAACAAGGGTTATTTGTCATCATGGTATATCCCACCTAAAGCGGGCTCACAGGCGCACTAGCGCAAAGTGAAATCTAAACGTAGCTCAAAGAGCGTCTTTCACACCAATCGCGACATCGACGACCGTTCGGTATGACAGCATCACACAGACTCAAGTCGAGCGCCGCCGCGGGCAGGCCGGGCACGCGCCGTGTCGCCGCGCCGCCGCTTGGTCACCGCCACTGCGCCACCGGTATTGATCCGCCGACGCGGGATAAACACTCCAGACGAAATACCACTAGCGCGACGATTGCACACACCCCCGCCCCCCCGGCTCCTCGGGCCCTGCACCGCGCCCGTCGGCCCGGCGCCCACCGCTCTGCCTCATCCCACCCCCGACCCCATACCCATACCTATTACTCGATACCCCTGTTGCTAGGCTATGCACTATAACGATTTTTCGAGAACGCGATGAATACTACAGCTCCAGTATGCTGAAAATTCCCCATAACTTTCTCACCTACCTACCCTATGATCCACTTTTCAAAAGAAACCACACACCCTAGCTACATGGTAATAAAATGACGTAACAATACCTACATAATAGTCCTCAATATAATGTAATATTTAACAGATTTTTAAATAATTTTGAAAATCTTCTGCAAACCACAAAAGCTTTGTTCTAAAAGGCAAAAACCTAAGTGTTGGTTAGTAAGCTAAGAATAAAGAGTGCGTAACATGAAAATTGGTCCAATATGCCATAGAAGTTCGAATGCGTCACAGTCAAGTCAAGAGCTTCTTCATGGTTTAACTACAATTTAAAAAAGAAAAATTTTAATGGTACCTAGCAAACTAGAATCACCTTTACCCTATTTTGTTGAAAATATCTACAATGTAAGTTTAGAACCTATGTAAAATACAATAAGAAATATTAACTAAAGCAGGTATTATGCATTTTTTATAAGTACCTATTTTAATTACCTATAAAGCTATATAAGAAAATTCAAATTATATAAGTGTAACGAAAGATATTGTACTAAGAGTCCATTTTACATAAAAATAGGAAAGGAATGTATAGCTGTTTAGACTTAGACTAGAAATTGCATTTTATTATTGCAGATAGCTGCCTTCCTTCCCCTCAGCTTCAATATGAATACAAAGTAGGGCAATGAACCTAAGCTTTAGGTTATTAGTGTTACGATTACATAATGTCCGATATTACCTACATAGCAAATTGCACTTCTACTGCAAGTGGGGAGGAAAGATACAAAGTAATATCTGAAACAGATTTCTACAACAATACATTGCTTGGAGAAAAGTGATATCATCAACACACAACAATGATATCTAAAACTGAGCAAAATGCCAAAGAAAATCTACCTACACTGCATAGATTCCAATAGAATGCTTTCAACAGTCACGGTTCAATCCACCAGTTGGCAAATGGATATTTCATCAATGTTTGGTCTATTGATTGCTTCCAATTCAATTGTCAAATACCTACTGATATCTATATTTAGTGATTGGTTAAAACTATTCAATTGTACCTAGTAGGATGGTTTCATTGCTTTACACATTATCCTCATGGATTATGTATTTTCCATTACTACAGAAGGTCAAATAGAAAAAGGAAACAAATAACTATGACCAAAATGAGTCATTATGATGTTTCATCATATTGTGCAGAATGAAGATCAAAAGCTCTAAAGCATTTGACTGGCCAAAGACTGACTGAAAGGAAAATAGAGACTGAACAGAGACACCGCTGGTTTTGTATATTGGCTATTTGATAAAAAGCTACCATACTATCTTATTCTTGAGTTTCATTTGAATCTAGCTTTGTTAATACCTTAGATAGATTTGGCCTATATGTATTACCACATTTAGTACATGTACATTTATGTTGGAAAGACTATTTGAAGAGTATCTGCTAACCTAGGAGAAGCAAACAATAACACAATTAATTGGAATGGACACCTATTACTGTCATGCAAGACAGACTATCTAAACAAGGTAGTATGAGTATCAATGAGTCATTTGTGAAAGTAGGACTCATTCATTACTAAGGGTACAAATTTAATTGATTTTCAATTTTGCAACATTAGCCTAAAAAAACCATCAATGAATCAGTTCACACTTGTATTCAATGAGATGGATTTTGATTAAAATAGTTATAATATCTATAAGTTAATACCTACTTGGGTATGAGTATTGATTTTTGGTTAGGTATAGAAATTCCATCTATAGGCATGTACCAATCTACTAATTTTACCTGTTCTAAGTACTCAGCTTATAGGTTCCTACAGTAGACACACTGAAAACTGGAATAGCACACACAATGCAATACATAAAACCTTGCTAGAAATCTATAATCACGAGATATACGTGTTTCTTGTTCACAGTAGTTAGTTTATAATAACCTGTGTAATATAGTAGCCCTGGCTCAATGTCATGCACGTGCCATATCGTAGAAAGACGGCGCGAAACATCGGCCAGTACCTAGTGTCACGCCAACCTTATTTACGCATCTCATTTACATTACACAGGAATCACATACAAAGTCATCAACGAGAAAAACGTGCAGTTGTCAGAAGGAGTAATTTCTCTTTCCAATTGTCTCAATGGAATTTACATCAGACTTAGCAACTGCTCAGACGTCGGGCACATCGTTCGTTATCGAATGAAGGAAGATAACGGCGTGACTACGCACGGCGAAATTACGACGCACTAGTCTAGTACGACCGCTGCTGGTTACCTCCAAAGGTAGGACACGTTCGACATCCCACGCATTTTACGTGTTGATCTCAGGAAACAAAAATTATTCGATCATGATATGTGGTAATAATTCAGTCAATGCAGTACGCACAAATTGGTAATAGCATATCCAAAAATACCATTATTTTACAGTAACGACGATGTGACCTCAACTGAAATAAGAGCCAATAAAACTAACTTACTGATTGATTTTCCGAGTGACAACTCACAAAACGATGTTGTTTTTATTATTCACACATAAAGACATTAATTTTGCCGGCACTCGTATCTTCATAATCCAATTTACAAAATCTAACACGAATTTAGAACCGCACCGCTAAATCGTGTCGCCGGCTGAGGCAAAATGGCTGCTGCTAGGGACACTCCTTCAATGCGTCACATTCACAGATCAGTAAAGAGGATATTGATTAGGGTCACTTAGATTTTATTCACCAAAATTACATCCACTCAACATAATTTTCAATACACTTACTTGTTAGAAGGGGGAAAAAGTAATAAAGCCAGCAAATAACACCACAATTCAGTTTTTCTCTTGCTGTGAACGATATACTACACTGACGGCAGAGGGGCCAGAGGGGAAACAAAAACGGAACAGGGTTCTCAAAGCTAGACAGCCATGTTGAATTATTATTGGTTAAAAATGTCAAGGAAACTGACGTAAGGTAGGGAACGAATATTCTTGCCTTTTCTAGTAAACCTGACTAGAAAGAGATACTAAATAAAAGACAGCTCATTGAAGTTCTAGCTGTCTAAGTCACCGGAAGTTAAATCGTTAACGCGCGATATTCGAAGTACTGGCTTGGTCGGCAAATGTATTTTGGTTTGATATCTATTCTTACATAGTCCACAATGGTTGTGAGATGAGCTGTAGAGAATTAAAAATCTATAAGCTTGCTAGTGAAAAGTGCTACAAAGAAAAAGTTGTTAACGCTGACGTAGTTGATCAAGTTGAATGACAAATGTCAACGTTAAATTACTAAGGATTGCCAACGTCACAGTCAGGTAGAAACGTACTTAGTATGTGTACGCATGAAGTCAGCGTTAGCGAAAGTCGCGAAGGTCGGTATGCTGGTGTTTAGCTGGATCAAAGAACTTGTACACTATGAGTATAGAAGCTCTTTGAGTTGGATATGTTTAGAAAAAAGGTCGAAGGGCGTAGTCACCGCTGGGCTACGTGCAATCAAACATATTGCACACCCTTTGGTATCGATACATGAAAAGAAACAATACTGAATAATAAGTGTGATTATAGCAAAATGAATTATTGTACGTACCATTTTACTATACGAAACGCCATGCGAAACGCTTTTTGCCCGTATCGTATAGTTTCAAGCATTTTTATTGGCAACACTGTTGTTGACTGACAGTCTATAATATGTGACAGCTGACAGTTCCTACTTCAACCAACTTCTATCATCCATCACGTGTGATTTTAAATATTTAGGGTTATTTTGTGAATTTACGACGCTGATCTAATACAAGTAAACAAGAAATAAAATGCCTAAATCCAAGAGAGACAAAAAAGGTATGTAAGTCTAACCTTACCCAACCTCCAAGTCCATACTCGCACTCACGTCCAAAATATAAACGTGTTTATTTATATGTTCGTCTTCAAGACTCAGTTAAATTATCCAGGGTCAGCTTCGAAATAATAGTAATAGTATAGTATACACTACCTAACCACTTACCTTTGATTATGATCTACTTACCTACTAACTAACATAATTATAGAGAGAAGGTTTACAAACCTTTTCTATAATGAGTTGATTATCTGTTTCAGTTTCTCTCACCAAAACAAACAAGAAGGGACTTTTACTAAAGCAGAAAACCATAGAAGAAATTAGAAATTCTATAAACAAATATGAACACATATTTCTTTTCACGGTTAACAACATGCGAAACACAAAGTTAAAAGATTTGCGCCATGAATGGAAAGATTCTAGATTCTTTTTTGGAAAGAATAAAGTTATGGCTATTGCCCTTGGCAAGTCAAAGAGTGATGAAGTGGAAGATCAGCTCAATTTAGTAAGTTGTGAATTCCTTATTTATATACATACATTAGTGTCTCTACCTACTATTTTTTTCTGTCTGAGTGCTTAGTGATTGTGATATTTCTAATGTATTATTTACACAAATCAACAGCCAAAACCCATTACTGAGTAAAGACTTTCCTTCCAGTATACACAACTATTTTGCAGGGAAATCTTAACCAATAAACAAATAGTACTAACATATTACCTTTTCAGATATCCAATAAACTGAAAGGCCAGTGTGGTCTACTAATGACAAACAGGGATGTGCCAGATGTACTGAAATGGTTCAAAGATTTTAGTGAACCTGAGTATGCAAGGTCAGGTTTCATTGCCACACAAGATGTGGTCTTGCCGAAGGGACCACTTGAAGACTTCTCACATTCAATAGAGCCACATTTAAGGCGACTCGGACTTCCAACATCACTTGAAAAAGGAGTGATCCATCTTATAAAAGAATACCAGGTGAGAATAAAGGCACAGTCAAATATATTAAAATAAAAATGTACATTTAGACAGGGTCGGTAAATAAAATGCGTACTTGGCACTTATTTAATTATCATAGTCTTACCAATCCAGCAGTGCAATATTTCAACACATACAATAATCTGGCACCCTGCACACTTCCATTCACTTGTATTCTGACATCAGAAAAACTACAAAAAATTATCACAAAAGCACATATTTCCCTTTTCACATTCTATTCTTCTTTCAGCTTCTGTTTTCATTTTAAAAATTATAGCTAATTATTAATTATTTAATGTAATATTTTCTTTATACTATTCAGTAATCTGATCTTTCCAATAATCCCAAAAACACCCTTAGTTTTTTAAAGTATGTACCAGATTAGTGAAATTCTGCTATATTCATAATTTGTCATTTGACAGGTTTGTAAGAAAGGCAGCACACTGACTCCAGAACAGGCGAGCATACTCAAACTGTTGGCTATTCAGATAGCCACATTCAAAGTTGTGATCAAATGCCACTGGACGAAAGGCAAGGGGTATCACAAAGACTTGGAGGTTCCTAGTGATGAGGAAGAAGAGGATCAAGACGATGAGAAGGATGATGATGTCATAGAAGATGACACTATGGAGGAAGATGAAACATAATAATAATTACAGCTGTAATGTTTCTGTTTGTAATATTAAGATATATTTTGAAACAGTTTAAAAATCTTTGAAATTCTAACATATGCATATCTTGTAGCCTAATACCACAGCTAATACCTACCTAACAATTGAAACATATAAATCTAACTCCACTCCACAAAAAAGAATATATGTATGTATTATTTGTGTCTATCTTAGAATTATGTTAAACTAGAATGTTGATTAGGTACCTCTTCTATCAGATCCTGCAGTGATTTGACTTATAAATCAAATGGGTAAAGAATGTAGATTAAGTATCTATCATTATCCTGCCTTGGTTTGACTTCTATCAAAAGGGGAAGTACCTATTTATGAATTTCAACAAAAACACTATTTTTCTAAAAAATATTGGTTTGACTTCTATCAAAAAGGGAAGTACCTATTTATGAATTTCAACAAAAACACTGTTTTTCTAAAAAATATTTTTATTAATCAATCACAGAAACAAATAAATTATTTTACAAAATCATACAAGCCATATCTTCATAAAACTTATACAATATTCAATTCAAAGGAAAATTCTACTAAGATATATTAATAATGTCTAAATTCCATAAAAATATAGCAAATTATAATTATACCATCAGAAGCTAAGCCTCTAGATCAGTAATGATTATTTAATAAAGTAAATCAATTCTTTATATGAACTTAACACAAAAATTATAATCACAGTATAAAAATAAAGCATTGTTTATCAGTCCTCATCACAGCTTTACACAATCTGCAAAATCATACATAACCTGTTGACAATAAATAATTGAAAACCACACTATTAATCCTTGCTACTATACTACGTTACATCAATTAGACTATAAAATTACAGTCTTTGCTGTGCGAGAATACACATATTTATTGCTAATTTCATGCAATACCACAGAAACTACTTGTTAACTTCTGCTAGAAAACTAGCTAACTTGAGTGCAGTATGATTGAAAGTGTGAAACGCTTACAAACTAGCTATAAGTTATGAAGCATCTACGCGCGTTGTAAACCTGAGATCAATTCCATATCACAGGCTACCTTTGACACCAGATCAGTTTTTACTGTTACTATTGTTCACATTCTAGCAATATTATTTGGCTTTTGTATGTTTCTTATACTGGCAAAATGGTAAGTTATATAGATTACAAATTGTCACAAACAGATTAGGATTTCATACTTCAGCATTTCAGGAACATTTTTCACTCCTCCAATTATGTGGGAGACGCAAGTTTTTAGTTTCTATTATTCTACATTTTGTAACACTGACGTAGACATTCTATGTTACGGCTAATAATATTTTAAAATTTAAATCTAGCCTGCATACTTATAAAACAAGCTGTGACATCTATATAGTTATAATGCTCTCTAATATATAGTACTACTATTATAGTTTACAAAGTGAAAAAAAAATTACCAATGTTTGCAAACTTGATTTTTCACACCTGGAAATTTGTTTATAATTAAAGTTCAAAATCCAACTAAATTACTCTCCATCTTACAACTATTGTTTTTCTTTATGAATACCTACTTGTCATGACACCGTAAGAAAAGCGAACTTGTGAATCACTCATAAGTACTTAATTAAACATTCTTCTTCATAACAATACGTTAACTATTTCGTAAAACCCAAGTAACAACACAATTTGATGAATATTGATTAAAAGTAGCATCATAAAAATCAGATGGCAACACCAGGTGCACTTGAAAAAAGTCAACTCGTGATTTCAAGCACTTATCATAGTCAATGGGTATAACTTCAAAGCGAAGTTCCAGCAAACTTCAAATATTTAGTGTCCATACGGAGCGGGTAGATAAAGCCTATTTGGTGGTGATTTTGAGTGGCGGTGGGTCGATGGTCGGTAACTGGAGTGCCGGCAGCGGTTCTCTCCAGAAGACCGTCTGTGAGAACTCGTCACTGGGTTCACACTGCGCGGGCGGGAACACTTGATCCACTAGCACGGACATGTGGGAGTACCTGTGGAAGAAACACGCCATGCTCACTCTAGTCAAGTCATAGGTAGAATCCGTGACTAACATCTTGAGGCCTGCGCCAGGGTTGCTTGAACCTTAATTGTATGAATATAAGGTGCAGGTTTCCATGGCTCAAGCATCAAGTTAAAAGACATTACGTTGCAGTATGCACTAAACCACTGCCAATTACATTACATAAGTTATACAGATTAATGATTGCGCAATCGTGGTACATGTAGTGTGCAACCCAGTAGAGGTTGGGAGTAAAATCTCGCTCCTTTGTTCAACTTGAAGTACACCAATCGAAACTACATATTTGATTTGGATCAAAAATCAGTCATTTATGATAATAATGATCCAGAAAGACATCCTCAAGAAAACACGAAATTCATCACGCACGATGTTGTTATGTGGACAACACAATGATAAAGATTTTTAATGTGAAGACAGATGGTATTATCTTCATATTTTTAGTGTCAAGTCAATAAGGACAGATAGTTTCTGTCCCATAATAGCGGAAATCCTGTGAGAACCAAGCAGAAAAAACTACCAGAGCCTCCGTCCTCCACCGTCATCTAAAGTGAGAAAGACAAATACAAAAGGCTAAGCTGAAGACAAAGATAGCATAACCGAAGAAGATGACATGTCGATGATTGCCGATTGTTAATTGGTAAGTATCATGATTTGAAGAATAGCGTCAATATTATGTTTTTGTTGTATGAGCTCGTGATCAAGCCAAATCATGCCATACGGCTTACCGGCTGAATTGTGCGCCCGCATTATGTACTTTGCACACATAAAAATATTTTAAAAACACCTACGGCTCAGGAAATATTTTAACACTATCATCGGTTTTCATTGAAGGGAAGAAATCATCGACCATGTCACTTTGCACGTGGTAACTGAAATAAAAATGTGTATTCATTACTACCATGTCACCTAAAGTAAAGCTTTGTTAGTGACGTAATAAATATAATACATAATAAGCTAGAAAAGGGTGAAAGTGCTTTTCATAATATTTTCAAAATACTCACGTAGATTGGAATGTTTGTGTGAGTTCGTGCTTGAGCTCTCCTTTGTAATTGATGGTGAATATTCTGACGATGGGAATGCCGACAGCCTGATATGCGCACACATCCTGCGAACAAAGATATCTCATATAAAATGTTATGTTTCTAAGTTGATAGTGAAGGAAAACATCGTGAGCAAACCGGTATGACATAAAACAATTATTACATACGAGTACACCAATCCGGATTAGGTCCGCGTGTTGGATTAAGATTTAAGGGTAATCCTCAAATCAGAGTTCCATACAAAAATGTTTCGGACAAATACTCAAAAAGCTAAAATAGTGTGTAGAAATTACTATAATACGGCGTTATAGTAATTTCTACACACTATTCGTTTCCTCTATGTTTATTGATTTCGTGAACAAAAAAAGTGAAAGGTTTCATACTTTAATTTAGATTTTATACGTGTTTTTAAGTTAGTAGGGTTAATTTTAAAACACGTATAAAATCTAAATTAAAGTATGAAACCTTTCACTTTTTTTGTGCCCCTTAAGATTTTTTTGATTTCCAGCAGCGAAAATATTATAGACGTGATTATTCTAATATTTTTAAGTAGATTGTTATTTCAACTCATGGTACAAAATATACTAGTATAATATATTTGTACTTAGCAGATTTTGTGTAGGTATTTGTAAAAGATGTTTTCATAATACGCTGACGTCAATTTGCATGAATGATAATTTGCATCTTGACGTAAACTCGTAACGGAAAAATAATTTGACGTAGCGCATCTTGTTTTTCGATGAATTGAAGTAGTTTAAAGTGCTCACATTGACTCTATTCCCGTAGCCCGCGTAGAAGGGGTTGGAGCCGTGCGGGAAGAGCGCCTTGATGTCGGCGAGGCACTGTATCTTGAACTCCTCGGGCTTCTTCTCGATGACCTCGCGGTGGAAGGCGCGCAGCAGCGACGTGGGGTTGAGCAGCAGCGGCCCGTCCGGCAGACACACCTCGCCCTGCTTGATGGAGCGGAGGTACTCGCGGGTTACCTGGAACACATCAATCATTTCATTATTGCCATAAGTAGGTTATGTACATAAATTCTTAAGGGTAAATCCTCAAGGCAAATTTCCATACAAAATGTTTCGGACAAATACTCAAAAAGTACGCCGTATTATGGTAATTTCTTCATACTAGTCACAAACTAAAATTAGTAAGGTTTCATACTTAAATTTAGATTTTATACGTGTTTTAAAATTAACAATACTAATTTAAAAACACTTATAAAATCTAAATTAAAGTATGGAACCTTACTAATTTTTGTTGACACAATCGGAAAACATAGACGAAAGAAATAGTGTGAAGAAATTACTATAATACGGCGTACTTTTTGAGTATTTGTCCGAAACATTTTGTATGAAATTGGATTTGAGAATTAGCCTTAAACATCAATAATAATAACGGTTATCATAAAAGCAACATTTTACGTTTACTCGCAAAAACAATAAAATAGTAGATAAGCATATCAATAAGCTTAGGATGAGTGTACCAAAAAAAAATGATGTTTACCTACACAGTAACAGTGCAATAAAGTCTAATGAATACAACATAATTTATAAACAAGGTAGGTAACCAAAGTAATCAGAAATTTATTTATTGCCATAAGTCGGGTAAGTAGGTAAGTAGTAGTGGATTATTTAATTTAAGTATATCAATCTACATATAAACAATACACCTACACCCTGTATGCATAGGGGGCAAAGCAATTTTGCTGCATTGACTAAGCAATATATGCAAAGGGAATTTACACACACAGGGAATCCTAGTGCAGGGGTGTGAGTGTGTGAATGTTTATGTTTATGTTTTATATCCAAATTTGTAAATAATAAAAAAAAATAATTAATAAACTACTCTCTAACTTACTATCTAGTAACAAGATTTAGCCTAATTTATTATTAATAAAATGTAATGGTTATTACTTTAGCCTGGCCGATCGCTCGCGCCGACAGATACAATAGCTGGTAGCCATTGTTCTTGATCTTGGTAAACAACTGCGCCACTCCGGATTGCGCCCAGTCCTTGCCCACAAGTGGGAAAATGTGGCCGAGGACATCAGACCTAAACACGAAAATAGACATCAATAAAATACACGATTAGTGTAACGTGGTAACGTAAAAGTGTTTATTCCATAGAAAAAAAATTTGGTAGGTATGAAAGACAGTACAAATAATAGGTATGGAACATCGGGATTATAGATTGTGATTATATAAGGTAAAAATGAACAGTATGCTAATAATACAGTAATAGTACGATGACACACGGCTTTTTTACACGCTACAAGCCAGCGTTTACGATTGTAGCGTGTGAAGTCACTCAGCGTCATCGGCGTTTTTACAATCTGCTCTTTCCCAAAAGCTAACATGCTCACACTCTAGCTTTTGAAAACGCCAACAATTAGCTTGTAGAAAAGCTTGTGTATCGACGCTTAACTGTAACTAGATCATTAATCCCGACTAAACCTGTATAGCGAGGTCACGGTGATTTCTAGCCATAAAACAGCATTGATTATATTAGATCAATGCTGTTTAAAGTCTATTACCTATTAGTTAGCCGGGCTAACTAGCTAGGCCGCGCAAACGTTGGCGGGACGATCTCGTAGCCTTTGACGGGGAATGGTGGGATACGGCTCAGGACCGTGAAAGGTGGAAGAATTTGGGGGAGGCCTTTGCCCAACAATGGGACAGCATAGGCTGATAAAAAAAAATACCTATTAGTTAAACAGTAAAACAATAGAATCTGTGAGTAAGTGTATGGTTTTATCAATGAAAAGCGGCATAAAATAACACACAACAAACTTTCTTTATAATTGGGATAAGTATACATGTTTGGCAAAATACTTACTTTGCAAAGAGCAAACAATAATATCTCGATCGAATATAGCTTGTTGGCAGAAGGCCGCGGTTTTAGAATACCAAACAGTCGTACAATAAGTATTTATAAAGTCATAGTCATTACTAATGTCTGCGTAAATAAGAGAAGATGAATATTCTTGCCAAGTCGTAATTTGTGTTTATTTTAGTTATCCTTACCTTAGCCATCCATATATATATTACCAAATTAGGTGTTTTGTCAAAAATTTAGGAGCATAACATACACCATTATGTTTTAATTTCCATATTTTGCGTAATAAATATCAATGCAAGTAATCTTTACGATAGCTGAGCTCCAATAGAGCAAAACTATATAAATTTTATATGTTAAAACTACATTGCTCTTTCATTGTTAACAAAACTGGTACATAATATTAATTATTCATTGTCAAAACTACATCGTAAAAAGTAAGAAACATTATTTGAAAATGGAAATATTTCATATTCCACACGGACAAGGTGTCTGAAATTTTTGATCCTGTCTTCCGACTCCATTTTGGTTTGATACTATCCATCTTGGTGTTTTATAGGATATGAACACCGTTATTCATCTATGCTGACACTGTGTTGGTGCCCATCAAGACGGCATCTTACAGGGTCCGCCTCCCAACGGTATACGTACTTTTTTTTCTTTCGAAGAACCTAAGTCTTAAGTTTGGCTTCACATCAAAGGTATATAGCCAGTGTCAAGTAATTGGAGAGATTATTTTGTCATAACTCAGAGTCGATAAGTCAAGTCATGCCCCTGTAAAGTAGTGGTGGTTACGACTTTACTAGAGGCTTCTATGGAGTTTTGGAGGCAACACGAAAAGTCACGTTTTACAGCATTACACTATTCACCAACACTCATACACGTTCACGAGCACATAATGGATAAAATACCACCGTTTTTACACATAAACACTCAAAGTTATACAAGTTTTGTCAATTAATTTAATGCCGCCAATGCGCCATTTTTCATGTTCCCGCCAAAACTCCTTTTAGACACCTTGTCAAGTATAAACTTGACAAGGTGTCTGAAAGTTTTGAACCTGTCTTCCGACTCCATTTTGGTTTGATACTATCCATCTTGGTGTTTTATAGGATATGAACACCGTTATTCATGTATGCTGACACTGTGGGCCTGTAGGTCCTGCAGGGTCGGCCTCCCAACGGTATACGTACTTGGTGATGGTGCCGTCGATGTCCGAGATGACAATCTTGTCGTCGTACCGCCACCGGAACACGTTGCATTTGCACCGCGTTGTGCCTTGGTACGCGGTCGTGACGCTGAACACCATCTCGTTCATGCCTTCGCGGAGGTTCAGGTTTTTCTGGGGGATAAGTCAAAGTATAAATAAATAAATGTATTACAAAAAAGCCGTGTTGGCCGAGTTGGAGGTTCCTCGACTTTCGATCTGAAGGTCGTGAGTTCGAACCCGGTTGTAAACCAATGGATTGTTCCGTTCAAAAAAAAGATCTAAGGTCTGTGTTCACCAATAGATAATCGGAAGATTATCTATTGGCCTCTTCGTCCGTTATCTTTGACGTTTAATCTATGAAAATTCGTGTCTAAAAACGTCTAAACAACTGTTTAAATCTTAACCGTCTGTTGATGAACTCTGGTCTAAGTGTGCTTTTAAAACAAGTGCTTAACGGTGAAGGAAACCGACATTTCATAGAACCTAAAGTTTGAAAACATGTGTCAAGTGCATGAAAGGAGCCTCTTCGAGGCGCACCTGAAATCCTTTCACCGCACTGGTTCGATGGAACTAGTGACACGATAAGAAGAAAAATATATAACGAGCAACCTTAGAGCGGTTTCGGATAAGCGTTTTTTGAAGCGTGTGTATACACGCTACAAAAAACGCTTCAGTAGACACTCCCAAACTTTTACATTAATATATTATACTCTTAATTTTGCAAAGACATTCTTCTTCTAACAAGTAAGATGACTATATTAATTTGAAAATGATGCGTGCACTTTCCTTTGCAAAATTAAAAGTAATATTAATGTGAAAGCTTGGTAGTGTATACATATCTGTGCAGCTGACTGTACATAAAGCATAGTACTTACAATCTGATCGGAGGAGAGCCGCAGAGTCTTGCGGAATGAGGAGTATCTCCGCGAAGGTCCCATGCCCTCCTGGTCAGACTCCGAGGAACTGTGCTCCATTCGATCTGGAAATAAACCACTCGTGTTAACAAATCCATAATCGACATATTGGATTGTCGCCGTCGCGTTTTGTTACTGCCGAAGCTGTTATAAGAAATCTCGAATACTTTGGGCTTTGGGCTCGTATATTTTAACTTTATGGCCATTTTCATTTATTTCTCAAACAATTTTTACGTTGCGTCGGAATTTCTAAATCTAAGCGCATTTGTAAATACTTACATTATCGTCATAATGTTATTAACAGTTCCGAGACAATTTGATGAAAGAAGACATGACTTCTTTCATTCTTCTTTTACAAGCTCGTCAAATAGATCAAACCGTTTAATAGACATACACTTAAGGCGAATAGTACCCCAGATTCGCCCTCTCGCTCGCGCGTACAAAGATTTAAAGATACTTTTAATTACAAAACAAACGGACCTCCAGGATCTAGGATATAACATTACAACGTGTAGTAAAAAATCCAATTCAATCCAAACAAGTTTCATGTGTAAAACCTTGCCCAAAAACAAACTTTGGGGAGGGCAACCTTAAATGCATCATATAAATCAACCTCCTGTGCAGTTGGATAAACGCCTTCTCATGCTACTCTCAGATTTCTGTTTGTCTATCAGTTCATCTAACTAAAGCCTCGATTGCCTTGTTCTTGACTAGTTTTGTTCCCCACGATCTCGGTGATGTCTCCGTCTACTGCCTCGGAACATCCCCCTATTCTATCACTTGCGCGTCGACCTTAAGGTCAGGTGATAAGGGTATACCTACTCATCTGTCACCTCAGTCACGAGTTAACATACCTTGTTCTTGACTTATTTGGTTCTCTGCTACGGTCTCGGTGATGTCTCCGTCTACTGCCTCAGTCGTGGTCTCCGCAACCTCTCCCTCTTCTATGACTTGCACGGCGACAGTAGGCTCGGTCACGAGGTTCTCGGGCGCAGACTGTGACTCGGTGACCGTCTCTGAGAGCGCGAGAGTAGGCTCGTGGCTTTCGTCGCTCTTGTCCAGTGATGCGTCAGTTCTGTAAGAACAATATCAAAATTGCTGTTGATGGATATAACGTCAGTTTTGATAAATATAATTATTTAGTTATAAATTCGTTAATATTTAATTATTTTTTTTTATTTAAAAAGATATACTTCCAAATTGGTCCTATAGAAATTTCATGAAAATTGGTTCAGTACAATGGTAGTGAAAAAAAATAACTGAAAAAGGACGCCATCCCGGTAAACAAAATTGCGTATTTTGGTCCCCTGTGTTGTGTTGTTTATGTTATTCAGTGGTGTTTACTGTCACTACAATATAGTCCAATTCATTATTATATCTAGCTATGTTATGAAAGTAAAAAAAGTTAAGTATAAGTGATTATGGTTACCTTTTAGCGTCGGCATTAGACCGTCGCCAGCTCCACCAGGAGTAGCCGCGCGGTTTGGTGGCGCCCTCCGCCGAGCGCGACTGTTCAGACTCCTTGTCACCCTTCTCTAGGTCTTCTAGCACTCGCTGCAATAACATTTTTTTTCATTCAGGCTTAGGATTTTCTATAGTGATCACTAAAAGCTTTGTCAAACAAGAAAAGATTTCAGCGCGCGTCAAGGCGTTGGTAAAAGGATTTCAAGTGCGCCTCGAAGAGGCTCCTTTCGTGCACTTGACACATATTTTCGAACTTTTTGTAGGTCCTATGACATGCCGGTGTCCTCTCGATGTTTTCCTTCACCGTTAAGCACGTGTATTAATGCACACATAGATTTTTTTAAAGTTCTTTGGACACATTACTCGAAAAGAGGACTCAATGGAGCGTCTAGTGGTTCAAGGTAGAATGGAGGGCAAGAGATCCCGTGGCCGCTCTCCAACTAGATGGTCAGACCTCATCTAAAATCTCACAAACGCAACCATGACCGACTGCTCCCACAATGCGTCGAATAGAGCCAGGCGGAGGCGCATAGCTAGAGCTGCCATTCATAAGGACCCAATTATAACCACGACCACTCTGTCAAGAGTGCCCGACTAAGAAGAGAGATATTTTTTTTACAGAAAAATCAATTGATGTACGACCACCGGGTTCACCTTCTGATAGAAAGTCGAGGACCTCCCACTCGGCTAACACGGCTTTTTTTGTGGCTAACTGCAGTAAACATCCAACAAAAAAAAATCATTCACTCACGTTAGGCAGCGGTCGTCTGTAAGCGAGCAAAGAGAGCAGCAGCGGGCCGGCGCTCCGCCACGGCATCCAGCGGTCGCCGAGCCGCACCATCAGCCTCCCGTCGTGGGCCAGCGCGCCGCCGCGCTCGCAAAACTCCTCGTACGACAGCGCACGGGATACTATGTCTTCTCTCACGAATACTGCCACTTGGCCTCTGATTGACAAATAGAAAAAGATTAAGAATAATAATAATATATCTTTATTGAAAGAACAAGCTTAAGGGTAATCGTTCAAACTCGTTCAAGAACAAACTCGACCCTTGGTTACGAACCAACAAGACTATGTTAAAAAAAGTGACACAAAACTATTAAAAAATCCAACACTGTGTGATATAGACACATCAGCGGAAGCTGCTCGTCTATCAACAAATAATAATCCTCAAGGCAAATTTCCATACAAAGTGTTTCGAACAAATACTCAAAAAGTACGCCGTATTATAGTAATTTCTTCACACTATTCGTTTCGTCTATGTTTTCCGATTGTGTGAACTAAAATTAGTAAGGTTTCATACTTTAATTTAGATTTTATACGTGTTTTAAAGTTAGTAGGGTTAATTTTAAAACACGTATAAAATCTAAATTAAAGTATGAAACCTTACTTATTTTATGTTGACAGAATCGGAAAACATAGACGAAACGAATAGTGTGAAGAAATTACTATAATACGGCGTACTTTTTGAGTATTTGTCCGAAACATTTTGTATGGAAATTTGCCTTGAGGATTCCCCTTAAATACAGAAAACAAGTGCCTCAGAAGTGGGTCCCACCAGTGGTGACTTCCCTTTTGTTGTTACACTGTTTTTCTCCTCTTTGTAATTTGTCTTTGAATGTTGTATGTGTAAGCAAACCCTATTTTATTTGTATGTTTAAAATAAAAATTAGCTAAATTGGTCAAGCCGTTCGCAAGTTTTGCGTCTACCAACACATTTAACGATTCATTTTTATTTATGCATATACTCGTAGAGGCTGTTTCTTGTTTATTTTTTCCGTCGATTGATCATAACACTTTCAAGTCAAATTAATCGCAATGACCTAACCACTATCGCAGACATCCAAAGTCCATGCAGCTTCCATTATCAGATTACGAATAATCCAACTAGTCCTACTCTGAACAAATTCTTCATTCATTGTTGATTACTTAAACAACATAGAAATGGGGGTTAAATTGATAATTATTGTTCAAATGACGAAATTAGATTATGGGGAGAGATGTAACTTTTCAGTCATTAAAAATCCAAAAGACCGATCTCTACGACCCATCCCATCTATTAAAAAATATAAAAGGATATTATAAAAGAGAGAGGAGATATTTATAAAAGGGATTGGTCCACAAACGCACTTGACAGAGAGGACTGGAGAAAAGGGGGGGAGGCCTTTGCCCAGCAGTGGGACATGTCAGGCCAATAATAATAATAATAAAAAAAAAAAAGCCGATTAGCGGAAAATTCGTGAGTGGCCAAGTTTCCGTGCCGGTAAGTGTATATGAGATATACACTCCATACCGCCGGAATTTCTCTTTTTGTCACAGAACATTATTTTAATTTTGTTTAATGATTGATTTACAACACAGGAAATCCCTCGCTTTATTTGATGATTATACATATTACAGTGCCTAATAAGGTTTGTAATTTTGCATGGTAACTAACTCGAATACGTTGGAGAATTTCCAAATGAAAAATGCAAAAGTTCATGAGGACAAAATTAATCACATGTTTTAAATGATTCAATAGGAACTCTTCTTGCAATACTAACTTACTTTAAAATGAACAATACCGCACTAAAACGATTAAAAGATTGAGTTATCAATCGTTGAACATGGATAGGTAAAGCCGTTTGTCGGTTATTTTTTGATAACAAACAACCTTCCCACTTTATACTTCACCTTTTCGTTCAAAGTCTAAAATTTATAAAAACAAACAAGATGTTTTTGAACAGGTAGCGGAAAAACAAGTTTGATGGTATCGGTATTTTACATTTGCCTTTACTTATCGATTACGCTTAACAAGGGTCTTCAATAAGTAACTTTGCATGTGGCAAACAAAATAATCTAAAGATAGGTACAGTCAGCTGCACAGACATGTATACACTCCCAAGCTTTCACATTTATATTACTCTTAATTTTGCAAAGAAAAGTGCACACAAGCATTTTCAAATTAATGTAGTCATCTTACTTGCCAGAATTATTGTCAGAAGCAGAATGGTTCTTCAAAATTTAGAGTATAGTATAAATGTGAAAGCTTGGGAGTGTATACATGTCTGTACAGCTGACTGTACATAATAAATTGGGTATCTACCTACTCGTATAAAAATCAATAATAATAATTGTATTAACTATTGTAACCTGCCTTTCGCAAAAAAAATGTGTAAGTGTCAAAGAAAGTAACACTTATTTATGTGCATCGAGTGTAACATGTGCAGTCTAGTGTCCGATTCAGCGTACAGTAGCGGAAATGGTTATCTCCGAGCGGTCATTTAACTAGAAAACAGCACGGTACTAATAGCTACGACTCACAGCAGCTTATTAAAGGTGTAATAAGGTTCGAAAAAAACCAAGAAAGCGGATCGGACTATGCCAGCTCCCATAGTAAAATGTTTCTACTCCTTTATATTTTTATATTCTTACTTCTTGTTTCTTTTCAACTGACTTCAAAAAAGGTTATCAATTTTTATGTTTGTTACCTCAGAACTATCTTGTTTATAAAACGATTTGAAAAAATATTTTTTGTTTGAGAGGATATAGTCCAGATTGGTCTCACTCATCAGAAGATCGGTTCAGTACTTTGGTTTTGAAATTAAAGTAACTGAAAAAATTACATCATCCAAGTAAACGAAATTGCGACTATTCAGTGGTGTTTACGGTCACTAGAACAGTCCAATTGAAATCAGCTGTATTATGATTTTGTAAAACCTTGATTATAATAACACTTACTTGGCGAGTATTTTTTCATCGTCATCGGAGTCCAATGGGTGCGGTTCGTGGGAAGCCGGCGACTGCGGCAGAGACGGCCCGTTGCCGGATTCGTACTCTTCCTCAGTGGGGCCGGCTGATTGGTGCGCCGCGTTTGCTGCTCCTGTAAGTTCAGTATTTAGTCATTTATTGTCATATTAGGTAGGTAGGTAACATCTCACGTGTTAATAAGTTGTCTATAAGTAAGAACAGCTACACAATATTACCCGTTTGGAGCGTTGCAATCAATAGTGGCGGGCCGATATTAGTAGATGTTAAGCAACTTTTTACAACTCAATGATAATGCATTCTAAAACAATGAAAACCGCTATATCTCATAGAGGAAGCGAGATAGAGTAAAGGATTAATCGTGCTTTTAGGTTTTTATCTGAATTTCTTGTTGCTATATGAAGTATACAGCTAAAGCTAAAGCTTTGACAACACGGATGGTCGAATGGCAAGTGTATTGGACTGCCATGTTCGATTCCCGCTTCAGGACAAACATTTGTGTTATGACATTAGTGTTTGTCCTGAGTCTCGGTGTTTTCAATGTATGTATTTACAAAAAAAATGTATTTAAGTAATCTATCAGCCATCTGGTTCCCATAGTACAAGCTATGCTTCGTTTGGGGCTAGATGGCGTTGTGTAAAAAATCCAAAATATTTTATTTATTTTAATAAATACTAAAAATACTAAATATATATATTTATTTAAAGATTTTTTAAGTATCAGGATCAATATACAAAGCTTCCTTTCCGTTACGGTTTTGTACTGCATGTAGTGAGATTTAGTTGTTCTACCACAGTATACTGTGTACCTACACTCACACAACAGACAATGAGTGAGACAGACAAATGGGTCCAAAATTTTAAAAACACAGAACTCTTATTAATCTAAATAAAGAATAAATTTACCAATAATACGCGAAAAGTAATAAAAATGCGACCTAGGTCCTAATTTTATTTTATTTTGGTTTTTACCTACAAAATTCGTTTGCTTTGTATTTAAATTGAAAATTTAATAGGTTTCTTCAATTCGGTCATCATTATTCATCGCGTACTCGTTTGATGATCCAATCGCGAAAAAAACTTGTTGTCAAGTGGGAAAAAGCTGTGTCACGCAAAAAATGCAAAAAAAGATGTTGTTCGCGTGTTCAATAACTATTTAAAAAAAACCGTGATAAAAGTTAATCGTGATACTTTGCAATTCAGTACCTAGCGAATAAAATTATAAATTATCGATGGCACTCCCGAGTGAACGATAGTCGCCGACAGTGCTTGCTGTGTCGATATTCATACAATTTTCTACTTTACGCTATGGTAATACGGTCTTTTATTTATAATTTTTCGTTCTATATGAACTGACCCTAAAGCGTCGATGACACACAAGCGATTTTACAAGCTGATTGTTGGCGTTTTTAAACGCTAGCGTGTGAGCGTATCAGCTTTTGGGAAGGATTGTCAACAAGCAGATTGTAAAAACGCCGATGACACTGGGCGACTATACACGCTACAAGCGTAAACGCTGGCTTGTAGCGTGTAAAAAAGCCATGTGTCATCGTAGTATAAGGCTGGCTATTGTGCCGGAGTTTTCGAGAATTTTTTTTTATTAGCTTGAGTATTTTTCCGTTCGGTCTGAACTGACCAGTACCTACACAGTTGACTTACACAAGACGAGACAGCTCTTTTTCAAGAACTGGGCATCAAAAATTTGATTTCCGCTGAGCACGCCGCGTCTGTGTGAACACTCTAGTACTGACCTGCACGATATCCCGAGTGATGCTTGGGGAAATAAAGGTCCGGGTCGACTTGTCCCCTGTCCAGCTGTTCGAGGTACACGCCTTGTATGGTTTCCTCCTTAGTGGACATGAAGCGGAACATTCCGCTGAGCACGCCGCGTCTGTGAGGACGTTCCTCGTCTGAGCTCAACGGTTCCGTGGGGGAGGCTGGTTCGGCGGGAGATGAAGGTGATGGTGGGGTCTGCAAGAATAATAATAATAATAATGTTTTGGACATTTCATACAACGCCATCTAGATTCAAACTAAGCAAGCTTGTATTATGGGAACCAGATAACTTTTTTTTCTAGATGAACTTAGAATGGTTAGTGAATAACAAAATCACACTTTTACTCAATTATTGCGCTTCATATTATGTGAGAATATTTGTGGGATGGATGTTTATAACTAAAACACACTGAAACATTTTTTTATGTAATTATAAGACCATTTAAGCGCTCTCCTGATGGTAAGAGATCACACATGCTCATGACCTAAATATTGGTACACAAGACTTTGATTCACATAGGCCGATACAACACTTTGAAAGCACTCGTCCACTTTGAGACCTTTTGATGGTCAGTCTCGAAAGTCCAGTAATTTCACTAGCTACAGTGCCCTTCAAACCGGAACACAGTAATGCTTACACATTACTGCTTTGCGGGAAAATATCTGACACTGTGTTGGTATCCATCTAGACGGCATCCTGCAGGGGATACGCCTCTCAACGGTAACATCGCAAACGATTGGGTCAAAACTTGTTACATAAATTCGACATAGGCTATGATTTATTCCAAAACCAAGCAGTCGATTACGCGGACAGAGATTTGAATAAGAAATGCGAAATTTGCAAAGATGAATGGTTGTAACGTGTCTTTGTTACTCAATCACGCCAAAATTATGGCTACGATTTAGAATGCAATATATTGAAGTTTGAAGTTTGTTCTAGTATCCAATCTCCTACGATAACGGATGTATTGGAGAGAGAAATACCTTTTTGCTATTTATAAACTCACGTAATTGGTAACATGAACGGAAATTTAGTGGGCAGAATTTCTAGACATGTAATGCAAACTGAATTTCTAGCCATGTAATGAAAACTACAGGCTTTCTAGTTCAGGACATAAATATTTGAAATTATTACGCTTGTTATTTTAACTGAATTGCATCTGTAGTGAAATTGCATGCCAGCGTGCGTTTCTAGTACTTTCGAAAAGAAAAGTTTTAACTTGTTTTTGTGTAACCTGTAAGTCCACATCCTCTACATTACCATGTAGAGGATGTGGTTATAGAATATGAATTACCGTATTAGTGTATAAATATTATACACAACTATAACCTACCTACACTACACTACATCGAATGTTTTAATTTTAGAAGTTTATGTAAATTAAATCGATGGGATCGGCACAGCATAATAATAATAATAATACTTTAATACTAGCAGTTCACCCCGAACTATCACCTCACGCACCTCCTGTCTCCAAAACCCCTGAACCGATTTGGCTCATCTACGAAAAAAAATATTTTTGAACTTACCTACCTGCCTGCCAAACATGGCAATCGTATAGACGGTTCAACAGTTATCGTCGAAAAGCAAATATGTTTACCCACATACAACCGCTGATTTGCCCTAGTTACTAGATACTAGGTTCTAGTATCTCTGTACTCTCGAAACCTCGCTTCGTTCGGTCAACTAAAAAAAATAGGGCTCAAAAAACTCACTTCAAGCGGAGATGTCGGCGTCTCGGCAGATGTAGGCAGCTCTACGTTGCGCACTGGGGGCTCGGGCAACTCGCCCCATCGCCAGGACTGTGACGACTTGTCGCCAACTGTCGTCCGGGACAGTTCCACTTCTGTGTCCGACTGTACTGGGGTGCCTCCGCGGGAACCTCTGCCAAGATTAATGTTTGTGTTCATGCTTGTTGTGGTTGAATGTACTCGTTAATTGTTAATATTATGTATGTGTCTTGATAAGCAATCAAGTTTAGGTATCTGTTATTATTGTTATTGTAAGGCTTATTTGTTTAAAAATACTAATTTAGGTAAACAGTTTTAGACTTTTAGTGAAAATAAATCTACTTAAAATTAATTTCCATATTTCCTGTGCGAATTCTTACCATGTTTATTAAAACAATTATATTTTATAAATATACATATTATGTATCTCATCCATACCTGAGAATAAAATGCTATGAGCATCAATATTGATTGGCTTAACCTAGACATTTTTTCTTGGAAAGTAATGTTGCCAAACTGTATTGTGCTTTGGAATGAAATATATTCGATTGCATGTGCCAAATGCCAAATCTCATTTCTTATGATATAGTTATGAATTCGCGGCGTGTCCGTGCATACATATCTACGATAAGTGTAGCTTAGGTATTTATGACTGTAATAATGTTTTATTTCTCGTATTGTGTGATGCACGATTTCTTAATAAAGCTTGTGTTTTAAAACCTAATATGATAGCATTAATGATTCAAGACTGGCTTCTACACAATGGCTTCGCTTGCAAAAGTTTCCACGGTTCAACTAAAAACAAATGATGCACCGGATTTGGTCCTATACTAACATCTAAGTTTAAAAATTCCTTGTTTTTTTTAAGTCATAAACAACAGAAATACAAGAGATTGTCCATTTTGCAATATAACCTAGTAGAATATAATTTTTCATCTCAGTTTCATTCTAGATTCATTTATTAGCCAAAAATACGAGTTTTAGAAAGACCAGCTGTCTAAACGCAACTGATTAAAATATTTATATAACTATGTCTAGGCATTGGAATTCTTATGTATTTCGCTACACGATAAATGTTCGTCCCAAATCTGTTTTTGTGCCGGTCGTTGACTGAATAAATATCATGCGTTTGCGAAATGTCGCTTATGCCTAGATCACACCGAGTACTCGGCCGAGACAGTAAAATGTTACTCGGCCGAGACATGAAAGCTTACATCACTCGCTCAGCCGAGCACTCGGCACTATGTTTGTTTGTACGTACCGAGTACTACGTGAGATCTAGGCATTAGTACTGTTAATGGATGACATTTTTCGATTGAGATCACAGATATCAGAATTTTTATCACAATAATATTGCTTTTGTAATTATTGTCAGCTAATGTACAGCAGATTATATTATACTTAAATAAATTATGATGGTCAATGACTCAGGATTGATCGTGAGCAAAAAATTTTTGTATAAGCAGCTGGTATGTGAGATTTTTTTTTCATTTATAATAATATTTGTTTTGTTCCGGTGGTTGAAGATATGTCCAGTTATATTTTTTGTGATAAAACTTAATCCTTTGCGTGATATAAGCAAATGAGGTAAAAATATTATTGATGCAAGTTCCTATTATTGTGATTTGTGACGGTGTGTTAGTTTCATCTAGTACTGGGATTGTAGCGTACAAAGGAAATAATTGAACATTGCTTCAACGCACTCATATTTAGGTCGCCAACATGATAAATGCTTGGTTCACCACAGACTGAATACCTACTTGCGATACAATAGTTAATTAGTGGTCAACGCTTGTTCATGCTGTTTTTGATTTCCAAGCAAATAGTCCTTTGTTTCAACTTGAACATTGCTTAGCAATAAGGTATTACTGCAATTATTGCATGTAATAGCTTGATGCTTGACCATTGCACAGAGGTTGAATTATTAATGCATTTTTTTGTAAATATACGGATAGAATAGCTATTTACTATGGTCCATGCGTCAGTATGAGTAGATAGATCGTTTGCTTCGAAGAGGCTCCTTTCGTGCACTCGACACATGTTTTCGAACTTTAGGTTCTACGACATGCTGGTAGTAGGTAGATAAATACATAGGCAGTAGGCTAGGCACCAATGTATTTTTTCTACATACACAAAAATAACTTTGCCTTAAAAAGGGAAAATGTGTGGAACTTAAAGACTGAGTAAAGTGGTAAAGGATACATAAACTAGACAGCCTAGGTACTAACTAAGCTATTTCAAGAACAAAACAGGATAAGGACATCGAAAACTATATGGTGCATCTAAAGCATGGGGACATTAAAAACTATATGGTAAATCTAACTCTATACCAATTATACGTACAATACCTACTGCAACTCATATTATGTACAGCTGGAGCTAATTTACTATCGTTACGGTACATAAAATGAAAATAATTAACACGTACGTAAGTAAAACGGATATGAATCAAGCGTGGCAAGCGTCAGAGCAGCTGATATAAAACCTATTAATGTTCAAACTACATATTTGTATAGTTCTTGCAATTTACACACGTGGCCTAGCCGCACAAGAATACATGTCAATGTGTGTGTGCTGTAACTATAGGCATAACAACAACTCTACAAGCAAGTTTTTGCAGGGATGTGTTTAAAAACATGGATTGAGTAATTACGCGTTTCTGGATGCGGCATGCACTTCGAACGCAGTGTCCGACAACGCCATAGGGATGCGGTTGTCTCCGTTCAGTTTCAGGTTCGACATCTCTTCGCTGCAATTAGAGACTGTCTCAACTACTAAACATTCAATTATGGGGCGCATCCATTCGTTCTACACCTTACTAGATTGTATAAATAGATGATGATAAGTTATGCTTACCTAAGCGAGTCCTTGTGAATGTCGGTGTCGCTGTAGAAGTTGATGTCAGTCGCGTTTGGAATGGAAGTCGGGACGGAAGGGCGCTGCTCGGAGCCCGCGCGGTCGGACTGACTCGAAATGGAGCTCGTCGATGACTTTCTTTGGTGCTTCTTTTTTGAGTTCATTTTCCTAGTCTTCTTCTTCTTCTTCCCGTTGCCATTGGGCTTGGTTTCGTCTAGGTTGGTGGGTCCGTCGATCGGTCTGAAGTCGTTGTGCGCGCTGATTTTCTGCACGACTTGGTTCGCTTCGCTTTCGGCCTCGCCGAGTTGCGCGGCTGCGAAGGTTTTAGGCGCTCTCCCGTCGACCCAGTCAGGCGTTCCCTCGTCGAGACCGTCCATTTCGAACAACGCCTCGTTGTCATTGTTACAGTTGCTGTCATCTTTTGTGGTCTTCTTCGTGATCTTAGTCAAATCTGGCTTTTGCATAGTCTGTCCATCGGCCGTGTATCTGTAATGAACGATTATTTTATAATAAATGCTTCACCTGTTTAAAATTGTATTGTTTACCCAGGTGTTGAAAACGCATAAACGGCGCAAAGAACTTTAATTTAACTTTGAAATTACACGCGAAATGCAAATTTATTACGTTAAAACTATCGCTTTCATCGTAATGACTAGGCTATTGTTCTAGTCAAGCATACAGTTCCGATAAATCAAATGTTCCATGGTACACTTCACCCGGAAACGTATTGTTAGATAACGAAATTGCAAGTAGGTATACCGTCGTATTTAACTAGTACATTCAATACGTAACATTGTTACCTGCGCTTGGTGTAGTCTGATGCTTGTCCGTGGTCCGGCTCTACGGCGGAGAGAGAGTTGCGACGTCTGGGCTCATACAGCTCTTCGAATCTCGAAGCGGGAATGGGCGAGGTGGCGAGATGCGCCGAACACTCCGCCTCGTCTTCACCAACCTCCTCGACAAAGAAGGCCTCGCCCGACTCTCCCAGTTTCATATGAATATTTAGCGGTTCCCCATTCAGCTCCAGATCCACCTATAACAAGGTCGCATTCGATGTGCAAAATTTAGGAAGTGCCTGTTTGAATCCGCAGATCTCAAGACTAAAATAACTTCGGAATATGAAAAATTGAGATTTTAAAAGCGCAAAACTTTTGTTAATAATAAACTAGACACGTGCGTAGATTTATAATGCAAAGAAAAAATAGCACACTCAGAATAAGTACGTTTAATTTACTTTTAATTATGAGAATAATAGAACTAAAGATTTTTACGAACTCGGAAAATCTTTGACCTTGAATAGATTTCTCCATAAAATAAGCGATGATTGAGTGATCCAATGGCAAAATCCGATCCGATAGGACGGCGAGTCGTTACGTAACCTAGCATTTGAATATTTCTACGACCTTGGAGTAGGACCGAGATTACTAACCCATAAAATGTTTAATGTTGTTTTCAAGTCGAGATCTTTTATTATTCGTGACTATCAAATTTCCACAATAAATACGGTATGAATTGAAGGAAAACATTGTAAGATTTTAGATCAGGTTGCCCGATTGGCGACGCTTTCGTCTTAAATGTATTAGGTAGTAACTACATACGTCAAGTTTACTCGTTTAGTGAGTAATACATTTCAGTTTGTTAACAGAAATCAAGCGTAAATTTATTCACACATATCATATCATATAGTCCTACTAAAATATGCCAACAAATATAAATCTAAATAGGTAGGAACATAGACTTATTGTAAATTTTCTGGTTTGAAAAATTTCATATGCAAAGCTTTTATGATTTCAACTACAATGGCGATGAATCCTGTAAAAAATATAGCAGCTGGCCGGATAGAGAAACATTTGTGCCAAAAATTTCTAAAATTCTCTGTTAGAATTTGTACCTCACTTTGGCATAAATCCAATTTTCTCTGTGTATGAATCAGACGCAGATTCATCTCGTTTTGGCATTGCCACCTTCTATCTATTCGCTTCCATTTATGCCTTACCAATACAAACATACTGACTAGGTAGGTACCTATCAAAAACAACGTAATAGCTTTAGTATCATAAGGAAGAAACATTCATAGCTTAAAATTACTCTTACTAGACTATACTTAACCTATCTTATTTAGTCAGCAATCAGAGTAGAAAATTGAATAGGTATGTTATGGCTAAATTAATTACATTGTAGATACTGTTTGTTTATTTGATATCTACGTAAGATATCTAATTTTGTAATGATATTTACAATATGAATAATTTGAAGCAATATTAATTTAAGAATAAGTAATTATTTCATTCATGACTATCATCATTATCACATCAGAACCTTCAGTGGCCCTACTCACGCCCCATAAGCCCATAACTCGTAGACCGTAGTAAAAAAGAAGATGAGTAAGTATATTGTTTAGGACCAACCGTTATGGAACATTCTAGACAGAAATCGCGTGTATGAATCCAGTAAAGTCTCCCACGTTGAAGCTAGACGCTGACGATGCGTACATGCAGACGTTCCTATTTATTAATACTTTCATCTACACAACCAGGTTAAATTCGCGAATGAGAAAGAACTCGCGTGGAATCTCTGACGCGAGCGGAACCCGTCCATCAGGTAATTTCACCGAGGAACGATGTGTCATGTCAGTCGTGTTCCTATCAGATTGCAGCATTTCATTGATTCTACGAGTAGATAAACAAAACGATTCCAGTTTCATTAATTCAATCTTTATTTAGCTTCCATTCAGGATGTTATTCGTAGCAAATAGATTCTTATATGACTAGGCAAACTATATATCAACACAACAGACATTTGACATTTAAAATTCAGTTAATGTTTCGACTAACAAGCTGTAATAGATTTATTAGTTGACCACATTCTAGATAGGTATGCAAGGCCATGTCATATATCTTGAAGATAATAATGCGCCTTTAGAAGGATATTGATAAATGGCAAAAACGAGTACATATTCCCAGTATCATTCATTGTACATAATGAAAAAGTTTGCGAGAGGAAATGACATGGATGTATGTAATGAAAAGACACTCTTAGATAAATAATTGCTTGTCAATCACGAAAAAATTATTATAAAACGATTGTTAAAGAATGATATGGATTTGCAAAAGAAAATAAATGCTACAATTTACCCCGATAACACGCAAGAGAAGCTAGGAGAGGAAGCTAGCAAGTTACAAAGTAGGATTTAAAAAGTTTTCTGTAGACATTCTCACCTACAACTATTACTTTTGAAAATTAGAATCACATAAATGCATGAACACATGGATGGCGAATCGATAACTTATGAACGTACGAAAAGGTTAATAAACGTTACGAACATACGAAACACCAATGGAGCGTACATAGGTGTGGCAATTCATTGGATGTTGATGTTGAAAAATAGCAGACAAACTAAAGAATGGCAATATTTATTTTAACTATGGTCACAGTTGTTCTTGAAAAGACACTGGTTAGCGATAATTCAAGGTTGAGCAAGGATTGATAGATTCTCTTCAACTTTAATCTATATTTTCCAATCACTTGAGAGAAAGTGACAAATTGGGGGGACTGGGTCAGGATTTAAATATTTGAGAGGCATTGTACAGCCACGTTCGTTTCCTGCATAGCATTAAAGCATTTCTTCTTGAATTAGCCTGAAGTTTATGAATATTAATGTAGAGACAAGGATTCTAAATAACGGTCCTGGGTTACGTTCTATTCGTATTTTTTCGTTTGACTACAATCTCACCTGATTTCAGTGGTAATGTGGCTGACGATGGATCGCGGAGGATAAGAAGACTCTGGTCTTCTGACTCTGGTCAGAGTTAAGAAAAGGCTTGGTTCTGTCTGACTAACTGGCTGACAAACAACGCACAGGCCAAACCACTGACCGTAGAGACTTGAAATTTGGAGTATACGTTCGTGCAGGCGTGTACTAAGAAAGGAATTTTGGTAATTCGCAATGCAAACGAAGTTGTAAGTGAATCTGCTAGTCGTAAATAAATGATTGAAATTGAAGGCATCCTTATTACTTCACTATTATATGCCTTGGATCATGTGAATACGACTCACCACTTTGAACCTGGATCGCAGCACACCCAACTTGCCGAAGCGCACGTGGAATGGTGAGCAGGTGAAGCTACCGTCCGGCTGTTCCACCACCACCACGTCGATGGCGCCCGTCAGGGTGGCTCCGTTGATCTCATTGTAGAAGTCGCGAAAATTCGCTATGAATTTACCAATATAGTTCATAGAATACATGATTGCTGCTGGTTCACTTCACTGTTTCAATAATAGTTCTGCTTTTCGCAAGCTCAAAGTTCAATTTTCAATTCACTGGTTAATCTCCAAGATTAACCCATCTTGACGCTGGCAAAATAAGCAAGGATCACACCTGTAACAAAACAAAAAACGATAGAATATAGAAAAACAGTTACAAAATATTCTAGTTCCATAAAAAGTTTGGTTATTTGCTTCCTTGATGTATGTCCTCAAGGTTTCATCAGTCTCCATTTGCAATTCAAAACTGATTTAAAAAGATCGACAATAGCTTAAAATCTTGGCAAGGAAACAATATTTCGAACTGAGAGACGGGGTAAACGTTCTGAGTTTTTTCGACTACGTGTCGTGTATATCTTATAAGGGCATTAGGCTTGGGCATCTCCGTAGGTTGATTTTTCTTCTAGTTATTTTTATATCAATGCATAAGAATTAATATTCGGTTACTAATCGATTATAAATACTCCTTCCTTACCAACTAATCTTAATGCATTAAAAGAAAGCGTGTTATCGGAATAGCATTAAATTTCATGATATATTTGATAAGAGTACCTATCAGCTGAATTTGAATACAATAATCGTAAAGTAATCTCTCATGTATCGTTATCGTCTAAAATGCCTAATATTTTAGCTACTTTATTAGAATACTCTTGCATGAGTTCAATGAGTTTGATGTCTTCCTATTTTTTAAAACCAGATCAATTACATCGTATACGAATGATTCAATTATGCCATTTCATATATCAGAGCAATGGGTATTATTTGATTTACTGGGTTGATGCAACACGCACTAGTCATCTCCGTACAGATGGATAGGATGTTGCTCAATGCTGTTCACTGAACAAAATTAAAAATTAAATATCAGTGCAGCACGTAGTATCTACTCAATAATTGAGGTCAGACACGATACTTCTAAAACTATTTCGATAACTCGAGTATGTAGGACTTTTTTTGCATCGACCAATAGTCCGACTGTAGCCTCTGTAACTAAGATAAAAATAAAAACTAGCAAATTCGATCCACTGAATTCAACAGAGATACGACATTGAAAGCGAAATTGCCGACTGATGGAGACACGCGGTCAAGGCATGCTGGCGTTGTGGAGGCAGGGGACTCTGCCCCGAGCTCTACGTAATATGACTAATTTTGTACGAATAGCGATAATGTATCATCATATTTTCTTTACATATATGTATATGAGAGGACAATATTTGGCAAGCAATTCTTTTGTAGGTGAAGAACCTACACTCCGACGGGATCATGAACTACGGAGGGTAGGTATAAGCTACGAAAAAGAATGGCAAAATCTCTAATATTGACTTGACACTCAGTCATACAAAAAGTCATTAGATTTCTGAATCTTAGTTTGTTGAAAAACCCGAAAATTATGTAAAAAAGACCAGAAACCTTTGCGAAACGAGAGGTGAAAGCAGATCAAACATATGAATATAAGAATGACAAGAAAGGGCAGGTGGCGGTGGCAGGTGTCCAAAAGAAACATGAGTGAGAGCCGGTAGAAACCACCGTTTATTTTAGAATCAAGGCGTTCAAGTTCAATATCTTCCTAGTTCTTTTCCTATTACAAATCAAATAGAACATGTTTTATGCACATTGTACATCTAACAGGAAGTCGCATTATTACTATTTCGCGTAGTTACGAAAACAGTGCTAATTTAGTTTTAGCTTGACCGTGATATTCGCGACTCGCAATGAATATGTACAACGAAAATGAACGATCGAACTTGACGCGAAGCCTTTTTGAATTTCAATGGCTTTATTAGAAAAGATTGACCAGCTAAAGTCAGTCGTTTATTATAGTATCTTTAGTTCGCATAAGAGCTATACACCACAAGTTTTTAATAAGGTACCAAAAAATATTAATTGGACTGAATGACAGAGTGACAGCGGGGCGAGTGCGGCGCCCGAGTTGAGCTTTTGCGAGCTGGCTCGAGCTAGGTACCCGAGTCGAAATATTACCATTATTTGTTTCGAAAAAAAAAACGACTTATTTCTGACCGTCAATGAATAGTTTCTATTGATTCAAATGTTCAGCGTCTTATCTAAATATAGTTAATAAAACTCTGAGTTTTAATATACTACGGACAATTAGAGTGCGTATTTTGACGACAAACAATGTCCTTATAATACAGTAGCCGGTTGCAGTAATTTACCGTTAAAACAGCTTCCGTTTCGCACCCTAACCATCTCAAAGTATCACGAGGAAATATATTTGCTGGAGATTTTCAAAGGTTTTTGTGAACAAACCATTTAGAAAACAAAAGCCCAGTTTCGATACTCTACATCCGTTATGGCCGTTAGTATTGTGTTTAAAAAAAATACTGTAGATCGTACGCAACTTATTTGCCTTGTATTGGATGAAATTCAAATCACCAATGGACGTTCTTTAAATAATTGGAATGGCAGTATGTCGATTCGGTGCACACTTGACCACTTGACCTAAACAAATCGTTCAGATAGATAGATGTTGCAAGAGGTACGTTAGCTAGCATGTGAGATAAACAAGATTCTGATCAGCGCATGGTGCAATGACGAACGTGTGTGACCATGGTTTCGAACCATCAACTTCAAGGTAGATTGGGCATAAGCACCCATACATACATATCCATGAGATTACCATCCGTCCGCCATAAGCCTCTCAGTATTGTAAAAGGAGTAAAAAAAAAACTATACAAATTTATGTAGATGATGTATTTAATGTAGTATGACTGAAAGATCAAAATATAAATGGTGCCTAAGTAGGAGATATGATTTGATATAATAAAAAAGACAAAGAAATATTTTCTTAAGTATGTTTTAATATAATTGGTACCGACTTAGGCAAGAGACTTTTTGAAAATGTATGAATGCAGAATTACTGACTTTTAAAAGTAAAGGTAAGTCTTGATTAGGAAAAGCTTTCTAACATCATTATTTAAAGAATTTTTCCTCCATAATGAACGTGGGAACCCTGATATAATTAATCTATAACCTATATGTATTACTAACAAGTGGCTAGCGCGGCGTTTCAGCGATAGGAAAATTGAAACCTTATCTATACGCCCTTCGTGTCACTATACCACAAGCGTGGCCACTGTGGCTTGGTCTTCACGTGTCTTTACACGGTTCATGACGATACGTGTGTTTACATGAGCGAAACACCACATCTTTATGTATACTACAGTCGCACTACGTATGTACGTATAGCGTATGTAGGTACGTTAACTACGCGTAGGTATGTTCTTTTTCCAGAAACAAGCTGTACAGACTACAGACATTGGCACAGATCTCATCAGCGCAGTTATCAAATGCAGTTTTGGAATGATAGATTAGTATACCTACTAACAGAATATCAGAGAATATGGTAGAAATGATTGTTCAAATTCAGGTAGAGTTCAATACAATTCCGAACTTCATTTAGCTAAAATTATTTGAATTTTACACAGTAAATTTATTAAGTGTAGGTGTAGCACGGTATGTTTATCGCCAAAATATATATTTTATTATGTGTATGATAAGTTTGCGATAATTAAATTATCGATAGACGTCAACGTCAACAGCGGTATTTTACGTAATCGGATAACTCCTGACTTCATAAAACTTCACTCCATAACTTTAGATTATAGAATGTCGCATAGTCGCCTTTGTTACTTACTATAAATTACATATCATGATGATCGATGATCAACGATCATGGAACAATAAATTTGCTGGTATTTGAAATATTATGGTCTAAATGACGAGAAATCAGTAAGTACATACATATTACTCGTTAACTGTTGACAAGATAAACTAGCCTGCCTGTAGGAAAAAATAAATAAGATGACACATTATTAAGCCTGAACTTAACCAAAGGCGAACAGTAAGATTTTCAATACCAGGTTCAAGGTAAAAGTTTCTGAACCTTACATATTCAAGGCAGACCTACTTGTGTATTGTTATGTGCAATAACCGCACTTGCATCCAAGTAAGTAGGTAAATGTTGACTTGTAATGACAAGGAATAAATAATACTTTGTATGACTCAAATAATTGATACCAATAAACAATGACATTCTAAGAAAAATAATTTCCACTACGACAGTGTAGTGACTGTAAGCTATGGTTTGTGGTGGTTAAGAAATTCATTATCCTTGCCACTCGAGCCGCCATTTATGGTTCTCTGTGCATTGCTCAACTGTTGTTTGTTTTGACACAGAAAATAAAGGTGCAGTATTAAAGTGTGATTCGTAGATTCTAGTAATTTATAATAAATAAATTTAATTTTTACGATTGAATCTTTCAAATATAAGAAATTGGTAAGCGCTATGCTATGCTACCACGTGTTGACGATAAGATATATGATAAGATTACAAAGAAATGCATATTCAATCAAATAACGCAGTCAAGCGTGAATCAGAAAGCGAAATCGTGTTTACAGAAAGACATACATACAGTGAACAAATACTCATACGTTTGCAGTCACAAATATACAGTAAAAATTCTTAAGTTTTTTATAGTTTGAATGAAAATTGTGCTTTTTGATTATTTATTACTATTATTGAACATTTTTAATGTACCAAAATATTCTGAAGTCATTTTTCTTCAGAATATATTCAGAATATACTAATAAATAAAGCATACTTTTATACTCTACGCACACAATAAAAAATAAGTTTTAGATACTTAAGTAATTTAATTGCTAAATTATTAGCTATTAAACATTTACCTTGGCATAATAAGTCTGCTCGGTGATACAGTTCTAATCGCAAGACACAAACGTTGTTATGGGTCCAATTTTATAAACAAATCGTCGTCGTTGCAATCGCACACGAGCGCACAAAGCGGTAAGACTTCGACACGTGGTGTTCGCGTCGACTCTACCAACAAACTGTGGTGTGGTGGCTGTTACTTTAATACACTGGCCGGTGTAGGTGGGCCGATACGTAAAAATGTGACGTCACATGACGTCGTCGCCCTCAACCCAGCAAGCGCTCTACTATTCTTCATCCAGTCAGTAATACCACGTTATACAATACAAAAAATGAGCCAAGCGACGAGCTCTCTCCTTCCGTGAACGCTTCTCCGGCTCTGGTATGACTGACACGCGTGATGGTTCGATCGGTCGGTATGGCGTGATGTCGAACCACATTGCGAAAGTTGTCAAACCAATCTCGTCACACGGCGATTACGGTCTGAACGGGATAATTGCATCGTCCCTTATTATTTGACCACGATTTATGAGTAATGGGTATTACACGCAAATACAACATTCATTATACGGATTAGTAGAGTTACTTAATTCATTTGACTCTACCTACATTACATATCTACCTACCTTTACAATAGATATATCGATGGCTCTACCTGTCCTATAAGTTATAGGACAGGTAGAGCCATCGATATGCATATGTTATAGGCTATAACTGCAACAATGTTGAAAACTAATGCTATGGCTGTTATCTTCGTTCTTTATTATAATTAAGCAAGTAGTAAGCAAGTTATTAAAATAATAAAGAAAACCCAATTATTCGGAGAAATGTACAGTGGTGAAATTGGTAAGGTGAGGCCAGTTGCCTGCGCAACTTAGACGCTGGTTCTGATTCGCAGTCGGGGTAAACAAACGTTTGTTCTTGGGTTGTGATATCTTCTAAAGGTATTTTCTTCTGGAGGTAGGTAGGTATGCAACACCATACCTACTACCTCCAGCGAATCATAGAGCAGTGTTTTGTTAAAAGAGAAGATGAACTATGCTGTAGTAAAGAGAGCAGGGCGAGGAGCAGGAAAAAGTTATTTATAAAGAAGAATGACAAAATTTGATAGTTATCTAAAATCGCAAGCATACCTATGAGGTCTGCTCCTTGATTGAGATACAGTATTAACGTGTAGGTATCATAATGACTTCAAGCTATTAGACAAATAGTTTTCTTATGACATTATGATAAGATTTGACACACCCACCAAGTTAAAATCTTTGGTAACAATATACAGCATCCTTATTAGTCTAGGAATGGGTGTGTCATGACGTGTGTTTACGACTGGCTCCGTCGGCATGGCGCGATGCCTGTTGCGCATTATTCAAGTCGACCACAAGGTCGCACTCTTAACTCAAGACTTTGAAAAACAACATTTCTGCGACCTACTTTCAACCGTATGACTCTATCAATAAATTCTAAATTGATGCTTACCAATATTCTAAAGCATGCACGCATTATCACCGGGCTGGTTGGCCTTCGACGCTAATACGCATCGCGCCTCCTATCACACACGTTCCGTAGCTAATACAATAACATGTTTTTCAAAATCGTGCGACTTAGTGTTTGCTCCAATCGTAATTTAGATATTTATTTTATTTATCACATTGTTGCATAACTTCTACGCAAATCTATTTTATCAGGAAGTTCATGAAATCTTACTTGGTCGATCGTACAATCGAGGCTACATCCCATATAGCCATAAAATCGACCAAGTAAGACTGCGAATCAGAACGCTAGGTTTTTTTGCATTTCGTTTTTTTTTAATTTTTCATTCATTTTGTAGCATTTGGACAACTTTTATAAGTAGTTTTGTGTTTTTGTCAAACCTTTCGCTTGCATAGTACAGTCAGGTAAAATTATATCTAATACAT
This sequence comes from Lobophora halterata, assembly GCA_932526365.1. NCBI lineage: Eukaryota > Metazoa > Arthropoda > Insecta > Lepidoptera > Geometridae > Lobophora > Lobophora halterata. The sequence goes on from OW052002.1 coordinate 7,633,672, forward strand.
CGTTCATAAGCTAGCTGTTGACCGTAACTTCCTTGGCGTTGCGAATTTACAAAATTCCTTTCCGTAGTACGCGCCCACACTTGATGAACGTTTACGTACCTACGTCGAAATTTCAAGTCTCTGCGTCTAGTGTTTTGGCCTGTATATTGTCTGTCTGTCAGTCAGTCAGGACGAAGCCTTTTAATCAAAAATATAAATAATGTTGGCGTTGTGAAAATGTCCATAATTTAATGTATTCTGATAATAAATATACATACAGTGTTATTCTGCATAAAGTCGACAAACAAAAAGGAGTGAAACTAGACCTAATTTTATCGACGTTTCATCAGTATCGCCTATTGTTTGCTATCTATTTTATTTAAATAAAATAGACCACATTGATCAAAAGTCATAAATATTTTACAAAATTAGTATCCATAGCTCCTATAAAAATATTGAAAAATCTATAAAAAAAACTTTTTTTTAAATATTTGTTTCGTCGATAAAATTATGTCGAGTTTCATCCCATTTCCTTTGTCAACTTTATGCAGAATACACTGTATAACAATTACAAGCTTATAGAACTTGATCAAGGGTAATAAACATGATTAACATTGGAAGTGCAGTGCACTGCCAAAAAATACAGGTAATCAAGAAACATCAGCTTTAAGCAGCCCTTATTTTTTTTTTTAGCGATCGACAGAACACTGTCAGACTAACAATTTCAAACATTTTTTACTATATTATAAATATTAATATTGAAGGACCGCTAACAGCGCCGCGCGCGTCTTGTCTGTGGGTCTGCAATTCTGGTTTTATAAGTATGTAGATAATGTTTTAAGGCTAATCCTCAAATCCAATTCCATACAAAATGTTTCGGACAAATACTCAAAAAGTACGCAGTATTATAGTAATTTCTTCACACTATTCGTTTCGTCCATGTTTTTTGATTTCGTCGACAAAAAAAGTGAAAGATTTCATACTTTAATTTAGATTTTATACGTGTTTTTAAGTTAGTGGGGTTAATTTTAAAACACGTATTAAATCTAAATTGAAGTATGAAACCTTTCACTTTTTTTGTTGACGAAATCAAAAAACATAGACGAAACGAATAGTGTGAAGAAATTACTATAATACGGCGTACTTTTTGAGTATTTGTCCGAAACATTTTGTATGGAAATTTGCCTTGAGGATTCCCCTTAAATTGTTTGACACTGAAAGTGCTCTGCTATCTCAATGGGAATTGAGCTTTCCCTAAAGCAGGACATGGGATTTCTAGAAACTCTATCTTGTTATTTGATAGCATTGCTCGCGCAAAGGCTCTGTGCTTCACTTACCATGAACAGTACATAGTCTTCTTCATAAGAGTCAGTGTTTTCCCATAATCAAATGTTAATTTATTTGTTGAAATGGCCTCTGGTTGTTTGGTAGAATATACAATGATACATATCTCTATAATTTTTAGATTAGATTAGATTATCATGTACTTACCACTCATTAGTTTTAAGTCTTGTATTTGTTATTTTCCATGTGTACAATAAATAATTTTCTATCTCTCTATCATTATCACTGTACTAAAAAACTAAAAACACTGTAGTAAAATATAAGCATGCACAAAAATTCAATTTAATAAGTAATGTAATATTTGTATGCCAGTTCCTGGTGAAACATGCATTTGGTACTGTTAACATATTTTATATATAACATCTTACCTACAGTGTTTCTGACAAACAAAATATCTTTATCTTTTATCTGTATGTGTACACCCGAAAGAAACATCAACTACATTTTATAAAAGCATTAATAAAGAATTAGTTCTGACTGACTGACAACGCACAGGCCAAACCACTGGACGTAGAGACTTGAAATTTTGAGGGTATATTTGTCAAGAAGTGTAGAATTTTGGTCATTAGCAATGTGAATGTTGCAGAAACAACTGGTACACAATAAAAAAAATAAGCTACTTATCAGTAACAATAAAGGTAGGTAATGAAGAGAAAACAATGAGAGTTAGGTAACCTTTTTAAGTTTCATGATAATTTGATTAATACCTTTACATATAAATCAAGTAAACAGTCGGGGTATTTGTTCCACCAGTTAAAAAGCTGGGCGGCTAGGTCTGAGAGTGAAGTCGCGGGCAGAAGCAGCTAGTAACTAATGACATCGAATGAAGGTAAGTTCATGTTTCTTTTCTTTGTCTTGAGTGCTCTGAACACTTTAGGAATATTATCAAATTATTTAGTCCATTAACCCTATCAAACACTTTACCAGGATTAAGATTACTCACTACAATTGTAACATTTTATGTCAAGATTATCCGTAAATCGAAGAACATCTTGGGTAGGTACTAATTTGTTTCCGATGGTTAAATGTGTGTAAATAGCGAATAATGTTAACGACTGATTGTGCTACCGTTCAATAACTTACTTGGTTTCTCTGATCGCACTGTTGTTTCCAGGATATCTTTATTACTTCACGTTTCCTCGAAAATTACAATTACAATCTGCAATCACGAATGAATTCCATTGTACTTTCTCAATAGAGCTGTGGTGTAAAAGTGTTGCCAGCTTGAATTTCCGAATAAATATGAAGAGCTGCCAAAAAACAACGTAATTTACAATAATAATACTTTTTGACGTAGGTTTTTATTTCTACCTATTTTTAGCAGCGCAATGGACGATTTTTCCTGGAGAAAAAAAGTACTGAAATGATTTGCATTTCTGTAGTCGAGCATAAATTTATTTTGTTGTTTTTACTGTCTATGTATTAACAGTATAACTATAGGTATTTAGGTACAACAAATTTTGTTACAATTCCTTAGTTGTTTTCAACGTGGGAGACATTGAAAACGTTGTAAAATAACGCTTATACACCGCATAACATACTAAGTATAACTGCAGTGTAGCATAGCAGGCGGCAGCGGCAGCACCATTACGTAGCATACATATACACGTTGTTAAGCTAGAAAATAATGTACCGAATGAGATCGATAAAACGTACGTTAATTTGACTTTTTAGTAAGAAGTTACTGGCAATAATCAAACAAACTATGAGTTTGACTTACACACTTCGACCTCATTGTTTCGGAAGTGCTGGTATTGACCGAGCTTTTACTCTTCACCCGAGCTCTAGATAGGTACCTCCGTGTCCCCACATCTCTAGCTAAGGTTGGTCGAGAGAACTCAGTCACTGGGCTTTGTTTATATAACGAGACATGGAACTTTATTGTTCTCGGCATCTTGGCAAAGAATAGTGTACCTTAGGTTGGGTAGACTTTTGAATGAAAATGAAAAATCTCCCAAAAACATTTGAATAAAGAAAATATACATTTATTGTGTATGTGTACAAATAAAATTACTCAATATTTATTTATCAGGCTATACAATGATCATATATTTCACTATCACTGATTCTTTGCAATGTTAAGGTAACTGTGTTGTGGTGACATCGTATGTCTCGGTGGGTTCTGCAGTGGTGTTAGGCGGTGCTGGTGAGCCAGACGTGGTCCTTTCTGCGCTCACTGCATTCTGACACTTGTTCCTGAGCTCGAACACTTGAGTGATAGCATCCCGGAAGCAAAGGAAATTGTAGTCTATGACACCTGCAAATAATAAGGCTGGTGGTCAATATAAAATTTAATAGCACCAGCTAAACCAATCCTAGTCTAAAAAGCCGTATTACAAAATAATCTTATAGCATAAATAGTTTTGTCTACGTGTTCTGGATAGCAGTACTAATAGGTAGGTACCTATTGTTTGCGTGTACATATACCAGCAGAGGAGACTAGCCATCCACGACACAGTGAATCCTAGTGTGGGGGTTCGTGTTATTATCTTATATACTTTGTTGTTGGTTGGTACCTAGACCTACCTATACTCTAATCCTTTAATACCTCTGAACTCTAGCAGGTACTTGCCTACATTATAAGCTTTGATTATATACTCTAATTATAAGTATATTAACCTAGATTTAAGATTCTGAAAATAAATCATTCATTCATTCAAACCTTGTTTCTGAAAGTTCTCCTCTCTCAGTATGCAGACCAACGCCAGAAACTTGTTCACTTCGCGCAGATACAGCACAGTGCCGTTATTCAACTTGATTAGACTCGAGCTCTGGTTATTGAATGTGTTCACTTCAGTTTCATCAACCATCCTGTAATTTTAAACAAAAAATATTTAATATTTTTTTTTATTTTTATGAATAGACAAGCGTTTGATATAACACTACCTCACCTAATGGTTAGCGATAGTGCTGTCGAAGATGGAACATGCTTGGCTAGTATGAACTTATACACTCCAGTCTTGAAGGCTCCAAGATTATCATCATCATCATCAGCGTATTGCAGTCCACTGCTGGACATAGGCCTCTCCCAATTTGCGCCATCGCGCCCTGCCTTCGGCTTGCCGTATCCGCTTTCTGCCTGCAGCCTTTCGCAGATCGTCACCCCACCTGGCCGGAGGGCGTCCTACACTATGTTTGCCGATTCCCGGTCTCCACTCAAGAACTCGTTTACCCCAAAGGTTATCGGTTCTTTGGCAGATATGGCCAGCCCACTGCCACTTCAGCTTGCTAATTCTCTGGGCTGTCGCTGAAATGTCGGTAACCTTGGATAACCTCATTGCGGATCTTATCCTTCAGAGAGACGCCGAGCATAGCCGTTCCATAGAATCCAAGATTATAGTAGTCAGGTAATTACCACTAATAAAAAAAATCTGTCAATATTACTTACCCATAAATACAAGAAATATCAATGACCACATCAATCATATCACAGCACAACTCGTAGCTCTGCATATCCACCGGGGAGCTGTCTGTTGCTATGTATATTTTGGAGACTACATCAAACAGAAATGCCTTCTCTATCCCAGAATTCTGAAAGAAAAAATATGTCTCCAAATATTTGTCATACAGTTAAAAATATTCTTCTGTTAAAAGAAAATTGATGTCACATGTAACACCATAGTAGTTCTCTGTGGTATTAGGTATTAGTTATAATCAAAGCATGGCTCAATAAATACTCCGTTAGACTCTAAACGTAGGTTACAACACATTCTACTACTATTAATATTACAAAAGTATAAGATTGTAGTGCAGAGGATGATGTATGTTTGTTTCTAAATCACACCAAAACCACTGAACCTTGAAAATTGAAAAAATACATAGCATGTTTTTTATCAATACCAAATTGATGAAGCGGCAGTTGCTAATAAATAATTAACTTACAGAAATCAGTATATTCAGCAGATTTTCTAATGTGGGCAGCTGAGGGATAAGTTTCTGTACAACTTTGCTGAATGCTTCAAATATAGAATGGTCGTAGATTGAGGTGAGGTGGAATGATAAATGTACATGCTCCAAGCCAGCCTCCATTAGGTCTTCATTGGCTCTGTTGTGAATCTCCCGCTGAGATTCCATCTTGTAATCATCGTTGAGGCCATCCACCTGTGAATAAGAAAACGTTGTAAGTAAAATTTTTTTTTTTTAAATTGGGTTAATTATATAATTTATTTAATTATTTTAATTAAATGAAAAGTAATTCAAAATAGTTTTTTTTTATTTAACCACTAAATAAGGAAAACCTTTTTTTTTATCAAAAACATTTAATGATTTCAGTACCTACAGGCCAATAATAAACTTATGCCTATTTTTTTGTAATAAAACTGCATATTATTCTCCAATTCATTGTTGTCCCGTACATCAGAATGTAGCTGTTTTATTGAGAAGATGCTTTCAATATAATTATTATTGACTCATAAACAACAATACTATCACCAACAGCATTTAATACAATACAATGAATGAGTCAATTTTAAATTTTAAATTATATGAAGCAGATACAAATGTACAGACAGCATCAGAGATAAGTATCCCCCTTGCACAAGACACCCAGCTATAAATCCTTTCAAAACATTTTTACTCTTAAAATTATTTTTAGGCTTACAAACGGTTATACAAATATAATCATTTTTTTAAAGGCAAAACTTCTCCATTCTTCGCGACGGTGATTTTAAAGGGATTTGAAGCTGGGTATTATAAGGCAAGGGGGATACTTATCTATGACGCTGTCTGTACATAAGCTACAATCTGCACAATTTGAAAATGAAAATAAATAAATTTATTTTGTTTTTTTTAGTGTAAAGTGTCCGACACAAATTATCTTATTACAACTTATATACCTCTACCTACCTACTTTCTTATGGCTTATTTACTTGCAGACCTTACAGTACAGTTAAATGTGTCATTTCATTTCATTTACTTCTCATTACCTTTACCTGTTGTTAAGAGACACCTTTATTCTGCTGTTACACTGTGACAAAAAAAACAACACGCTCGCATGTGGACCTCTAGCTAGCCAGTCATTGAACTCTGGTGCACACACATGGGTCCTGCACTGTAATCCAAGTGGAATCTGGCATACTTAATAAACTTACTTTGTGAATAAATACTTCAAACTTTATGCTGCTGTTGACCCTGTAAGCCTTTGTTACAGTGAGATGAAGTTTATCTAGGGCATCTTGGTAATCATCCTGCAAAAATATTCCCATGTTATTCATATAAAGCTAAAGTTGAAAACCTGTTTATATTGAATGCTTATTAGAATCTTCTTTAGGTATCTTGTCTCATCTTATGTACATCAGTGGCAAGTTCAACCACCTTGGCCTGTGGCCTTATTAAAATAAAATGATAATATTTCCTACCTGTGCATCTATGACAAACACTAGAGCTCCACACCCTCCGAAAATAGTGTCGGAGTCAAATGTTAGGTCAAAGAAATCAATCTGACCTGGAAAGTCCCATATTTGAAATTGCACAAAACTACTATTGTTTATATCATCTTTTACAATTTTATTTGTAGACTCTAAGAATAATGTTTCGTTTGGCGACATCTTGTGGAATACAACTTTTTGTATGGATGATTTTCCAGATCTGAAAAGGAACACATATTTTTTTATATGTAGACCCAGAATAATCATAACAACAAATTCAATGATGATGATTAGTCTTGGATATGGTAAACTTGACCTCAATATTTATTAATTCAACAATTTTAAAGCTGAGAAAGGATAAAATAAGTAGTAGGTATGTTGAATCTCACCTTCTGAGGCCCATCAAGAGAATTCGAGGTTTGTGGTCCTCCTGAAGCGAAGTGCTATCTCCATCGCCATTCTGTTCAAAGGGTCCATAACTAAAGTCTTTGGGAAACGAACCCACATAGCAACTTGGATCGTCCTGATAGCTCTGTATCACAAAATGAACAAAGGTTTTAAAATGGGGTGGATGAACAACACAATTATATAGGTTTATACCGAGATAGAGATTAATAAAAATATAACAATGATTCACTCACCATTGCAAACGATATTTCAACTTCACTATAACCTAATCACTTATTTTGAAATAAAAATTTGCATTTTTTTCAAAATGCGTAGGTACATGCACGACACGACACGATGATACACAAATGACACAAATAAATCGAAAAAAACCTGTGACAGGCTGACTGGCTAATGCTATTTTGGATACATTTAATTCGCTTGAATTGAATACTTTTTTCACGTGTAACTTATTCGTTAAGTGCGAGTTTCCATCACGTGTCAAAGGTTCTGTAAATATAAATATGAGCGTTTTAACATGGACGAATTAATACAACGACGACGTGTGTAAATAAACCAAAGTCTCACCAAAAAGGATGAAAACTTTTAGATGGTTTGAAAACTCTGGCACCGTACCAGGTGCTACTCACCAGCACACGCAAAACGAGATGCTTGGCTAATTTTAGTAATGGAACCCTAAAAACCATAAATAAATATTTTGTAAAATCTACAATGTTTTCGAGTGAATTCACGAATCTCTATATTCGTGAGTAAATTATATAGTCTACTCTTCGACTTTGTGGGAAGCGTGGTAAGGGTCAAGGTACCTCTTCACCCTAGCTTCAACTTCGAGAGCTTACACTTCCGAGTGTCTGGGCTTTTCTCCTCTTGCCTTCTAATGGCTTTGTGGAGCATTACGATTCGTGAGATAATTATTAGCCCAACACGTTTGGTTTAGTGTTTAGAGATTATGTTGCTGTTGGGCAGAAACAATCTATTCTTCGCCCGTCAATCACCCTCTCCACTCTGCAATATTTAATATTTTGGGGATTCGAGACGCACTGCCAGAAGCCGTTTCTTAAACGTTGTGATTATATTCTCCTTGCCGTTTCTTTTCTCTTCAGTAACTATTGTAGGAAGTATTTGATGGATCATGTAGCATGGTTTGTACCTACGTAAGTAGATACTCGGAGGCATTGTCCTACAATAAATTGGCATTCGCGCAATGCGCTCGCGCGACGCGATGATACACAAAGTTTTAATGTTCTTTGCAATGTTACGCTGACTTATTAACTTTTCAAATAAAAACGCATTTTCCAAATTGGTTGATAAATAAACTTAAGGCCAATCTTCAAATCCGAATTCCATACAAAATGATTCGGACAAATACTCCAAAAGTAAGCCGTATTAGGTATAGTAAGTTCTTCACACTTCGTTTCGTCCCATGTTTTTTGATTTCGTCAACAAAAAAAGTGATTTTGACTTTAATTTAGATTATATACGTGTTTTTAAGTTAGTAGGGTTAATTTTAATGAGTTGAGTATTTGTCCGAAACATTTTGTATGGAATTTGAATTTGAGGATTCCACTTAAGTTCTGAGAAAAAAAAACAATTGAACCTCGTTACTTTTAACCCGACTGCCAAGGAAGGGTTATGTTTTTTTAAGTCTGTTGATGACTACTGAGCAACCTAAGGATCTTCTACAAAATATAGTTTAGAAGTTCTTTGCTATGCTACTGAGGAGTAGGCTAAGAAGTCTTGCTTATTAATTCTTGATTATGTACCCTTTCGCAGTGGAAAGCGGACAACAGAAAGTACAATAAAGGAAAACTGATAACCTATTTAAAAATAAGGTTTAATAAATTAACTAGGTATGTACTTAAAAATAATACATTACACAATAAAATACGTACTAAAAGCATTAAAATAAACGAGTGTCGTAATACACATTAGTCGTTGTTGGTTTCCTGCTGCATCTGCAGTTTGCGGAGGTAGATGAGGGTCCAGTGCGTAAAGCAGGGCGCAAAGGGCGGGATGCTGCGGCCGTCAGCTTGTCGGCGCTCGCACACGGCTCGGGCGGGCGCAGTCTACGCTCTCGTTCGGTGCGATTCCTTTCGTAATACTGCGCGTGCGCAACGCTCTCCTGCAACCTCGCCAGGCTGTCAGTGCGCGCCGGAAGTTGCTCTACATTACTAGACACGTTGCCGATTTCAGCCGTATCCGTATCTACGATCTCTTTGTGATCCAGCACCATTCCAATGTTCAATTTCAAATTCGTCGTTCCGTCTCTGAAGATGAGATAGACGGTTGCTTGGTCTAATACTCTCAGCGAAAAATGTTCGTTGATCTTCAGTGCTTTCATTTTGATTTGGAATGGTTTGAACGTCTGTGAAAGTTTTTTGCTTTTCTCTTTGACGAAATTTTCGAACTCTATCGCTAACATATCTTCGTTGTCTGGTCGTGTTTTAATATCCTGTGGTCCGCCGAGTTTCATTATCTCGGGATCCTTGTGCGTTAATTCGGTGTCGATCATGACTTGCTGAAGTACTGGAGGGTCGTTTAGTGTGTGCCATTTCCAATGCGACACAGGCCCTATGCTCCTGTCGAGGACCACGCCTTCAGTTTGGTTGTATTTCAATCTGTGAATCGAAATAATGGTTGTTGGTTTAGTTAGAGAGTGGTCATAATAGTACGGGAGGCCACGATGCTAAATGAGGATTTGCTCGAGCGTCATTGAGACTTATTGGGTTGCAAAGCTTAGATGATAAGAAGAAAAAAATGTTATATAATATATACCTTTTCATCGGTGGGAGAAGCGGCTATAGGCTTTTTAAAATGAAAAAAAAATTGTTGCATGGACATACTCGAGCGCGTCAGATATTGATAGCATCATGGTCCTACATATTTTTAATAATGTAACGTATGTTAATCTGACCGTTGGCATGATGGGGATGGCTGTACTGACGGGTTAAAATGAAAAAAAAAATATCGAGCGCGTCTGATTTTATAAGGGGGTGTTAAGTGGACCAAAAAAAAGGTCTCATTCAATAATCTGACGATTTCGATGTAACGCAAACTCGTGACCACTATTTTAATGTGCAAAAAAAAAATCGTCATTTTGACATACTCTAGCGCGTCAGATTAAGATATATATGGTTCATCTTGATGTCCTAGACATGCTGTCTCATAATCTGACGATTATCTAGAGGGATTCGCTTAATCTGACAAAAAACATTTTTTTTTTATAAATTATTGAACTGTATTAATTGAAAAGCTCAGAAAATACCATGCAAATAAAAGAGTGTATATTTTTTTAAGTAGAATACTTGTATTAATAAGAAAATAATAAAAAAAAATCTTTTTTTTCATAATTAATTGAATCTTCTTCGTATCGTGTCACTAGTTCTTTCAAACCAGTGTGGTGAAAGGATTTAAAGTGCGCCTCAAAGAGGCGCCTTCGTGCATTTGCTACATGTTTTCGAATTTTTTAGGTTCTATGACATGCCAGTTTCCTCACGATGTTTTCCTTCACCATTAAGCACGTGTTTTAAATGCACACATAATTCTTCTTGAACAGAAAAATCCAATGGTGTACGACCGGGTTCAAATTTAAGACCTTCGGATCAAAAGTCGAGGCACCTCCCACTCAGCCAACACGGCTGAATAATAATTATAGGCTAGATTCAATATTTAAGATGAACACGTGCTTAACGGTGAAGGAAAACATCGTGAGGAAACCTGTTTGCAAAGCAAATAAAGGAGTATCCACACATATCAGGGCCGTGACCGGGACGTGCTCCTGACGGAGCACGGCCAAAAACCGGTGTCGTACCCGCGCTCAAATTGTCAGATTAGTGGAATATACACTTTTTAGCATGTAATTAACTCACCCTATCTTAATCTGACACGCTCGAGATAGTCTGATGATCAATTTTTTTTTACTAATCTGATCCTTTATCCTGCACGGGCGGCCTTATCAAGGGGGCTCATATTTGGTGGAGGTACTTAACCGGGTACAAGCTATCCCCCTGTATATTAATCTGCCGCGCTGGAGTAACTCCCGAAATCCCCTCTTCGGCTCCCCTTCGGCGGATAAGCCAACCGTCCCCACCAAACATAGAAGTGGAATAAGTAAAATAAAAAACTCCGATTTCTATAAACCTGAGGCATTTAGACACTTGCCTTATTTTCCCTGCGTGGTCGAATACTACGCCATTCCCCAGATAGTCGAATGTTGCTAGAATTGTGAATGGCTGCGAGCGACCTCTTTCGTCTGGTTCACCGCTGCTGTTAATCACAAACCTCTGCTGCGCGTTCGTTTCTAGAAATAAAATATACGTACTGAAACATGTTATTATACCTGAGTACAGTAAGCAAGGTAAGCAAGGATAGTGGTGATTTTAAAAACACTTTTTACTGTGGTTTTATTAATTGACCGAGCGAGCGCGTAGCGCGAGCTAAGGTCTCAGTTTCAGCTTCAACAAAAAAGCTTTCGTACCTATGTCTGTTCGGCTGTTCTCCGATCATTTCATAACCGATTCACGTGATTTTTTTTGAGCAGGTTTGATAATTAGATAGATTTTTTTTGTCGATTCAGTATTGCAATATACTTACCTACTTACATAAATAAATAAAAATTAGCCTTTTGTTGTACCTACTCTACCACTACTTAATATTATGTATTATGTATGTATGCTATGATATTACCTAGCCCTATTCTAGTCAACAGGGTTGATATAATAGCATACAGACAGACAGTTTATAACATGCCTTCAGCATCGTAATAGTCGAGCGCCAGCCGGCCGCTCCTGTAGAACCAGCGGCCGCGACCGTTGTCATCGAACTCGGCCAGCTTCTCGCCCGAGTCGTAGCTCATCAGCCGCTTGTTCTTGTTGTGCTCGAACCAGTCGAACTCGGGGTGCGCCGGCCGCATGCGGTACACGTTCATCTAACATCATACATAATACATACTACATCATTCGCTTAAAATTACTTTTGATTTTAATTTGAGGTAAGTGTCTAATTGTTCTTATTTTTCAATTTTATGTGAATGATTTTATGCTATGGGCCCTGTGCAACACCAATACAATTTTATGCTATGGGCCCTGTGCAACACCAATACAATTTTATGCTATGGGCCCTGTGCAACACCAATACAATTTTATGCTATGGGCCCTGTGCAACACCAATACAATTTTCACAGTTGCATCTCTTATTTTCTCCACTCGTGGGCGGATTTTTTTGTCATAAATTCACCGGGACCACCCTCGGAGTAGGTACACTCTATCCAATATAATTAGCTAGAGGAACGTAAATTATTTTTCATGTTGTTAAAAATGAGCATTAGGTACCTACTTTATCGTGTCATTAGAATATTTTTATTAATGCGATACTACTTTATATACTATTTATTTCGTTAAAATCACAGATATAAATACCTACCTTTATATATCTATGTAAGTAGCATCCTTTTTTTTCATAAAATTAAATAGAACAGCCCTATGTAACTAGGATTAAAATGGAATAAAACCGGAGGAGTTTTTGAATCCCACAAATTGTGGGAGCTTAATGAACTCAAAAGTTTTGTATGATCACGAGAGTGGTAGCATAATGGAATACGCCAATTGGATACCTACTGTTCACAGTTAGAACATTATTGAAAATCTTACCTTTCTAACTACTTTCTCTGTAGGTAGCATCGTCCATCCCTTTTCGATAAACGACCGATTCGACAAAGCATATCGTATCACACCGCTTTGTGATTCTTGATTAGTCTAAAAAATAAGCGAACCCATATTATGCGGTTTTTATTCTAGAGGTACCTACTTCTTACCTATACCTATTTTAAATGCCTGGCAAGGCCGTCTTAAACTATGCTGGGGCCTTTGGGCACACAGGAATTTGGGACCCTTTTGAAAAATTTTAGCAAATTTTTCTAGCATTTTTCTAGTAAGTATGACTTTTTACAAAGTATTAATTTTAATATGACGTCATCAATGATATAAGTACGCTGCTAGGTTTTTGGTTACGATTCATTTTTTTCAATTCCATTTTTCAACCGTAAAAATACAAATCTCCTACCTAATTAGTAATTATTTCAATTATTTCATTTTGAGCTACCACAGATATAACCACGGGCTGTAATTTTTTTTTTAAAAGTGTTAAGCCCGACAGAAATATATCCTACCAATATTATTATAAACGCGAAAGTTTGTAAGTATGGATGGATGGATGTTGGTTACTCTTTCACGTAAAAACTACTGAATAGATTTTAATGAGACTTTACAATAATATAGCTTATACAGCAGAATAACACATAGGCTACAATTTATAAAGATACCTGCACAGACGAAGTCGCGGGCACCAGCTAGTTGATAATAAATGTGAGAGAAATTGTCGGTCCTTCGGGGCCCCTCTCAGGATGGGGGCCCTGGCCACGGGCCCCGTGTGCCCTTATGGTAAAGACGGTATAGATGCCTGGCTGACAGTTAATGCTGTAGTAATTTTTCAAAATATTCAGTAGAAAAAATTACTGATAGGTAATTTACTGAAGGTATCAGATTTTCGAATATAGACTAGATTAGACGATTTCACGCCGATCGGAAACTCGGCGGGGCGGGGCGGCGGCGTGGGCAAAATCTTTATCAGCGCGGCCGTTTTTTATCTATTTAAAAAGGTAAAAAACGATTGAACACTTACGCATTTTGGAGAATTCTTTTCGCGTCGGGATATTTTAGTATCTTCCAAAAGCCCCGCCGCCGTTGGTAATGCATCATCAAATGTTGATCGAAAGACAAGTGGCACAATCTGCTCAACCGGTTCATCTTGATTTTCCATCAGGGGTTGTTTATACTTATAAATTTTCTCACCTACTATGATGTCAGCCATAAGATCCTCATTTTCTCGGAAAAAAATACTTTCAGCATCAAGTTCTAACTCGGAGTCGTTGCATGCAATGCAAGCTTGACGTTTTAACTTGTGATAATCAAAGTGGTTTTTTACTTGTTTGGGTGATAGGTTCAAATCGAGTAAACGTTTGGGCCTTTCTCTAGCGCCTACCTGTCTCATTTTGACGAGATCTAAAATTAGGTTATCGGCAACAAAACTACTTTCTCTTATTTTAACTTCTTTTATGTTAAGTTCTTTAGTGGTAGGTACTTGAATCTTTTTAGGAGTCAATTTTGGTGGGTCTATTTTGTTGTCTGCATCATTATCTCGAGCCGTTTTGAGTTGGAGCATAGCGTCTTCTCTAGCTTTTTTATCAGCCGCTTCTTTTTCAGCTCTCAACCTTGCCTGGTCATCTTTAGCATAGTGACTACTCGAATCTTTATCGTTTTGCTTGAGCTCTTTATCTTTGCGCAGTTGTTCATCTTTCTCTTTTTGCTTGTGCTCTTTATCTTTTCGTAATTGTTCTGCCTTTTCTTTTTTCAGTCTCTCTTTCTCTTCTTTATCCCTTTTTAGCTGAGCATCCTTTTCTTTCTTTTCTATTTCCTTTCGAGCCTTATCTTCGTCTTTTTCAGCTTTAAAACCATCTTTGCCTACTTTTTGTTCCTTCATTGGTTTCGGTTTGTTTGACTCTGGTTGCCTTCCGGAAACTGTAAAAACATTTTCTTTATCTTTGCGCAGTTTTTCATCTTTCTCTTTTTGCTTGAGCAATTTATCTTTGCAAAGTTGTTCATCTTTCTCTTTTTGCTTGTGCTCTTTATCTTTTCGTAATTGTTCTGCCTTTTCTTTTTTCAGTCTCTCTTTCTCTTCTTTATCCCTTTTTAGCTGAGCATCCTTTTCTTTCTTTTCTATTTCCTTTCGAGCCTTATCTTCGTCTTTTTCAGATTTAAAACCATCTTTACCTACTTTTTGTTCCTTCATTGGTTTCGGTTTGTTTGACTCCGGTTGCCTTCCCGTTGTTGGTTTGGATGCCTTTTTCTCCGATACGGATTGGCTTTTAGAAGTTGCAGTTGAAGCAGTTGGTGTTGGTTTAATTTTTCTAGGCATTTCTTTATCTGTTTTTACTTTGAGGAGCTTTTTTTCTTCATCGGCTTTATTCTTTGCTTGTTGTGGAATTCCTTTTTTTTCCTTTTCTTGCTTTTTTTTTTCTTCTACCCCTTTTTTTTCTTTTTCTTCTTGCGTTTTTTTTCCTTCTTCCACCCTTTTTTTTACATCGTCTTCTAGTCTTTTTTTATCTTGTACAGCTCTAGCCAATAACATATCTTGAGTGTCTTTGATAAGTTCGGATGAGCTTTTTTGACGCTTGAACGTTGTGTCAGGTAGCAGCACCTTTGGAAAAAAATAGGTAAACCCCTGTTTCAACATGTCTTTGGTAACGCCACCGACTGTTGTCAGTAACGCTTCTTCTGAATGATATTTTCGAACTACAACGGGTAATTCGTAATTTTGTTTTTCTGCTTTTGATTCACCAAGGGAGAGTTTTTTGTTAAGTTCCCGTCTCTGATCGCGATCAGGTCTCAAGTCAGGGTATGGTTCTTCATTCAATGCGTAGAGGCTCTTACCACATAATACAAAATCTTCCTTACTATGAATCGGTACAGGAGGAACGTATTCAACGTGTTTATCTATTTTCTGTTTTTCAGCATTTTCTTTTGTACCCGGAGAAAAAAACATAGCTCTCAAATCTTCGCTGTCAGGATCGGAGTAATAATGTTCCTGGTCTGCTTTATAAATTGCTTCTGTTTTAAAAGATAAGGATTTCTTACCTTTTCTTGATGAATCTATGCAAACCAATGGACGTTCAAGATTCTCCAATTGAGGAAACTGTATAAACATTTTCTTTCTTTTTTCTATAGAGTGCGGAAACGCTCCAACAAAATCTGAGCAATGTGCTGGATGAAACATTTGTAAATCCACAGGTTCCCGGCTGACTTCGGGAGATGCTCGTCTGCATAGTTGATCAATATGTAATTCGGAATATGCCCGAGCTCTTTCATAACCCGTCTCAGTTTCATCTATTATCACATCTTTTAGCAAATATTTTATTTTTGATAACCACAATTTCACTTTTTCTTTAGTATTTTCAGTATGTTTAGTTTTACTCGCGATGAACTTTTTAACAACTTCTTCGCACTCAAAGCATGACGCATCTTTCATCTTACAGTGCTCGCATATGCCCTTCACGTCGTTTCTATTGATAGTAGGTATCTTTTGTAAAACTTTCTGAGCATAATCTACCATTCTTCGACATCTTGGACAGTTCAATCGATTCTGCTCTGTAAATTCAGTTATTACGTGAAGCTTAGTGGTACCGGGAATAAAAGCAGGTACCTAGTCAATTGCAGATCCTTAACAACAACTAGGTAGCCTACTACCTAGTTGGTTTTAAGGATCTATTACCTAACTATTACCTAACATAGGCCATGACCTAGGTAGGTAGGTACTTAGTTGATGAAAATTATCCACTCGAATCGTAATCCAGTTCAGTACTTTTGGCGACATTGAGTAACAAGTATCCATCCATTCTTGCCCCACGCCTTTTATATCTTGGTCTATTTCCCCCTGTTCCTATAGGTACATTGCTTATTTGTTTGTGTGTAAACACTCACCAATTTCTTCTAATACATCTGCTGATGTAATATCTACATCTTTAGTATTGTGTAAAATAAACACATCTTCTGTAGTCTTTGTAGCGAATTCAGTTTTACCTGTGTATTTGTTCACCTGTAACAGTTTTAATTAATGTTATTATTAGCTTACATACCTACTTACTAATCCTATTTTATAATTCTAAATGCGATATTTTAAGCGATAGGTAAGTATTATACTTAGTTTAGAAGCTGGAAAACGTCTAATGGCTAAAGGTACCTACAGTCCTACTAACTTATCTGTGAAATGAGGAGCGTCGCTGTGGTCGCAACGCAACGGTACAACGACGCGTGGCACAGATAAATAAATAGTTTGTATGCGAGTGGCTTCAGTTCCTTTTTCTGCCATTTCACAGATAAGTTGGTAGGACTGTACCTACGTTTTATCCTGATACATAGCTAGTAATAAAAATACTAAAAATGAAGCAGGAAGATAGAAGCGTCTTACATCTTTTGTTTCAATTTTATGACGATATATCACAAGACCGGCGTTATTTAAGTCAACCACCTTTTGGAACCCTGTAGTACAATCCCTGCATTCTTGAAAGCAAGGGCACTGTTGGTCCCTGAATTAAACATAAAATAATATAATTTAGAATCATTTTAGAATAACGAATTATTGGCATAAGAATTTTATTGGCAATCAATGTAGGTAGGTATATTTGTAGGTATAAGTAATATTTTCGCAGTCGGGTTTTCAGTTATTAAAAACTTTAAGCTTGTTTACCCAGCTTTTGATTTCATATTGAACTGCCTTATAAATAAGTAAAAGTAGACTTTTCCTGTAAAATAAAACACGTAGAAGATAATTATTATTAGGTAAACTTAAAAAATCTATGTATGTTTGACAGAATGATAAAAGAATTTGTCAAGGATTTGACAGTGAAACTATAATTAATCTCCGTTGTTCTTCTATTGAATTTATGGGGAGAACTCCTTAGGTACTGTGAAAGTGATACAAATACAACTAAAGGTCATGGCATACCAGGTAGGTATACTGTACCGCAACGGGCGGCACCGCTTACCCAGTAACTGAACTCGCTTGCCACTACCATACAACTCGACTAGCAGCCCGCGCGATTCAAATTTAATCGTGTTGCCAACTCATACCAAATTGTACCCGTACCCAAGCAAGTATTTTTTCAAATCCCACTAAAAACCCCTAAATAAATATTTTTTCATAATTTTCATTTGTAGGTACCTACCTAGGTAGGTATGTAGTGCAAATCACGTCTCAAATATTACAAGAGACATAAAATACAGCTTAGAACTGTATTTTTGCTTAAGAACCTACCTATTGTAGTGCCCTGCCCAAAGCCTTTGCACTTTGCAGATCATCACAACAACCGACAGAGGCACGTGCGTGCATCTATGAAAGCCACAAATTTGTCAGAGTACCTACTAACGTAATGATAGCTAGTGATAGCTACGGCGATGGAGCCAGACGCACATGTAGAGAAATGTCAGTCGCTACTAAGAATAATTCTCTAACCCTAAGGGCTTTTTCAATTTAGACGTTTCTGTCGGACCGCTGCAGTGCCGAAGCGGTGCGTTTGTCGTGCGGCGGTACGTACGATTGAACGACGCCGCACGGTTACCGCACCGTGCGCTTTGAATGAAAATAAATGACCATCCGTACGCCGCACGACAAACGCACCGCTTCGGCACTGCAGCGGTCAGACACGAAACGTCTAAATTGAAAGAGCCCTAAGCCTTAGCCTCCCTCCTAAGCTGACGTCCGTCGAGCGTACGAATGTACCTACAGGACAACTTGTTTGACGCATAATATACGCGACAGAAGTCAGTGAAGGAGGTAGGCAGGCCTTATTATCATCCTAACCATCAATTACACAATCCATAATTATATCGAACTCAATGTCCAAACCTGTTGTAGGTCTTTTCCCTATTGTTTACCTTTTAGCATAAAAAGTACTACTTAGTCATAATAAACTAGACTAAAATCGGTCCTAAACTAAATTAAATGAAAGAATGATATAAACAAATCTTATACAAAGTTTAATAATAAATTAACTAAGAAATTAACGTAAGAAAACACAGTAAGTATGGAAAATATAGTAAAGTTTAACAAAGACGTCTATCATAGTACACATTTCTTTGAAAATATTCTAAAGTTTAACAAAGACGACTATCATAGTACACATTTCTTCGGAAATATTCTAAAGTTTAACAAAGATGACTATCATAGTACACATTTCTTTGAAAATATTCTAAAGTATAACAATGACGATTATCATAGTACACATTTCTTCGAAAATATTCTAAAGTTTAACAAAGATGACTATCATAGTACACATTTCTTTGAAAATATTCTAAAGTATAACAATGACGATTATCATAGTACACATTTCTTCGAAAATATTCTAAAGTTTAACAAAGACGACTATCATAGTACACATTCCTTGTAGTTGGTTTCCTGCTGCACTTTAAAAAGCTGTTGGTCGCCGTTGTGGAGGAGGTAGATGAGGGTCCAGTGCGGAAAGGGGGGCGCAAGGGGCGGGATGCTGCGGCCGTCAGCTTGTCGGCGCTCGCACACGGCACGGGCGGGTGCAGTCTACGCTCTCGTTCGGTGCGATTCCTTTCGTAATACTGCGCGTGCGCAACGCTCTCCTGCAACCTCGCCAGGCTGTCGGTCCGTGCGGGAAAATGCTCCATAGTGCTCGACACTTCGCCGACTTCAGCCGTATCCGTGTCTACGATCTCTTTGTGATCGAGCACCATTCCAATGTTTAATTTCAAATTCGTCGTTCCGTCTCTGTAGATGAGATAGACGGTTGCTTGGTCTAACACTCTCAGCGAAAAATGTTCGTTGATCTTCAGAGCTTTCATTTTAATTTGGAAAGGCTTGAAAGTTTGAGTTAGTTTTTTGCTTTTCTCTTTGATGAAGTTGTCGAACTCTATCGCTAACATATCTTCGTTGTCTGGTCGTGTTTTATTATCCTGTGGTCCGCCGAGTTTCATTATGACGGGGTCTTTGTGCGCTAATTCGGTGTCGATCATGACTTGCTGAAGTACTGGAGGGTCGTTCAGTGTGTGCCACTTCCAATGCGACACAGGTCCGATGCTCCTGTCGAGGACAACACCTTCAGTTTGGTTGTACTTCAATCTATAGAAACAGAAAATCATAGGTAAGTAAATAAATGATCACAAAACCTTGAGAGAAATAATACAAAATAGATTGTAGATGAATGGTGTAACATAGTTTAAGATACTCGCCTTATTTTTCCGCTATGGTCGAATACTATTCCGTTCCCTAGGTAGTCGAACGTTGCGAGGATAGTGTACGGCTGCGCGCGACCTTTTTCGTCTGGTACCCCGCTGCTGTAGATGACGAAACGCTGCTGGGCGTTTATTTCTAAAAATTCAAACTCTACTCAGGACGCAATTAAGACGAGCCTAGAATAAATTGGTTAGCATTTATGTTATAGTTTTTTTCTAAATGATGATCTAAAGAGTCTGTATAAAAACGTAGGAGTTACGGTACAATTTTAACTATTGTAAATTGAAGGGCTTGCGAGCGACCATAAGTAAACAATTAAGAGACGGACCGTGAAAAAGATATGCAATATAAGTACAGTGTACCTTCAGCATCGTAATAGTCGAGCGCCAGCCGGCCGCTCCTGTAGAACCAGCGGCCGCGACCGTTGTCATCGAACTCTGCCAGCTTCTCGCCCGAGTCGTAGCTCATCAGCCGCTTGTTCTTGTTGTGCTCGAACCAGTCGAACTCGGGGTGCGCCGGCCGCATGCGGTACACGTTCATCTAACGTTAAGACATCTCATGAATCACCAGATCTCATGTCATTCGTGGAAACGGAAAACAAAGAAATTCACCTTTCTAACCACTTTCTCTGTAGGTAACATCGTCCAACCCTTGTCAATGAAAGACCGATCCGACAACGCATATCGTATCACACCTTTTGGTACTTCTTGTTCAACCTGAAAATAGATAAACTTAAAATTCAAATCAGTTTATCATTATCTTGGCAAAAGGCTTGTGTACTTTACAAAATGAGGCATGATTGAAAAGTCTCAGATATACGCACTGCATCAGCTTTTTTGCTTTTATTAGTTTTAGACATCTCTTTGAATAAAAACGCAGTAGTTACTTGGTATAATAAAAAACAAAATAATTAGGTAAACAAATAAGTAAATAAATAGCAAATAAAAAGTTCAATTAATTTGAAAATTCTTCCAAGAACTTCCGTCATAGTGAAATATCAGTTTTAACTTTATTTTTTAATTCGAAAAAGGTGTCATGTCCAACTTTCAATTAAAACTCTTTGTGTGTGAAAATAAAGTAGGCAAGTTTGAGGACTTACTTGTATTTTTGCTTGTTTTCCTTTTGAGACCAAAGGTGTTATTTTTTTCTCAAGTAATTCTTCGACTTTTTGAATGGGCGCTGAAGGAGGTGGCGTAATATGAGGCGCTCCTACAAATGTTGATTGAAACACTAAAGGCAAAATCTCGACTTCTTCCTTTTTTGTTAGCGCCGGATTTAATTTGAGAATTTTTTCGCCTAATATGATTTCCTCTTTTGCCAGCTTATTTCCTTTCAACAAAATACTTTTAGCGTCAAGTTTTATCCTCGAGTCAAAGCTTAAAGGGCTATCAGGTTTATGTAAATTCACGCGTGTCTTTGAATCATAAGAAGTGAGCTTCATTTCTGCTAAAGCTCTTGCTCTAATTCTAGCTGCGACATTAGTAGATTGTTTTAGCCTGACGAGTTCTAATATCAGGTCATCGTCATCAGTAGATGGCTTTCTAATTTTTATAAGTTTTATATTTAGATCTTTCATTTGAGTTTCTTCAACAAATTTAGGAGCTATTGATATTTCTGTTTCTGGTTTGGCAGCGGCCTCAGCGTCTAAAGCCATTTTAAGCTTGAGTCTTGCCTCTTCTCTACTTTTTAAATCAGTTTCTTTTTTGTCACCTCGTTTAGACTGCTCTTCATCTTTTTTCTTCCGTGCTTCTCTCTTTTTCTCTTCTTCTTTTTGCTGTGAATTTTCTTCTTTTTCCTGCCGTTTTTCTTCTTTTTCTTGTTGTGCCATGTCTTTTTCTATTTGCTTGAATCTCTTGTTTTCCCCCATTTCTTCTTCTTTTTCTTTCTTGAAGTTTTCTTTTGCCTCTTTGTCTTTTAAACGTTGCTCTTCTTTTTCTTTTTGTTCTACTTCTTTTTTAACTTTTTCTGGTTCTTTAATAGCTTTAGCCGAATCTTTGTTTTTTCCTGGTTCATTAAACGATTTTGATTCAACTTCCTTAGATTTTACATCTTCTTTAGGGGTTTCTTGTTCATTAGATGCCTTAAAATCTTTTGGTGATTTAGATCCTGGCTCTTTTGGTGCACTGGGTTGTGTCAGGGATTCGGGTTCCTGAAGTGGTTTTGGTAGATTTTGTTCCATAGCTTCTTTCGGTTGTGCTGGTTCCCTAGCTTCTTTCGGTGATTTTGGCTCTTTCGGTTGTGTTGGTTCCCTAGCTTTTTTCGATGGCTTTGGTTCACTTGCTTCTTTCGGGGGTTTTGATTCTTTCGGTTGTGTTGGGTCTCTAGCTTCTCTCGGTGGCTTTGGTTCCTTAGCTTCTTTCGGTGGTTTTGATCCACTGGCTTCTTTCGGTGGTTTTGATCCACTAGCTTCTTTCGGTGGTTTTGGTTCCCCAGCTTCTTTCGACGGTTTTCGTTCACGTGCTTCTTTCGGGGGTTTTAATTCTTTCGGTTGTGTTGGGTCTCTAGCTTCTTTCGGTGGCTTTGGTTCCTTAGCTTCTTTCGGTGGTTTTGATCCACTAGCTTCTTTCGCTGGTTTTGGTTCTTTCGGTTTTGTTGGGTCTCTAGCTTCTTTCAGTGGATTTGATTCCCTAGCTTCTTTCGGTGGTTTTGGTTCCCTAGCTCCTTTCAGTGGTTTTTGTTCACTAACTTCTTTTGGTGGTTTTGGCTCTTTCAGCTGTGTTGAGTCTTTAGCTTCTTTTGGTGGTTTTGGTTCCCTAGCTTCTTTCGATGGCTTTGGTTCCCTAGCTTCTTTTGGTGATTTTGATTCCCTAGTTTCTTTTGGTGGTTTTGGTTCTTTCAACTGCGTTATGTCTCTTGCTTCTTTTGGTTGTGGTGGTTCCCTAGCTTTATTCGTAAGTTTTTGTTCTTTAGGTGTAGACTCTTTTTTCTCCGATACAGGTCGGCTTTCTTTAACTTTGCTTTTAGTTGTAGCAGTAGAAACAGTTGGTGTAACCTTAACATTATCAACATTGTCTTTTTCTGGTTTAGTTGTTGTAACTTCTTTTATTTCATGTTTTATTCGTTTGGCTTGTTCTGGTTCGAGACGCTTTGTTTCTTCGTCAGCCTTTTTATTTTCTTCTTCAGCTTTTTTTATTGCTGCGAGCTCTTTTCTTTTTTCTTCTTCCTCTAGTTTTCTTTTATGTTCCTCTTTTAGTCTTCTTTTTCCTTCTTCAGCTCGGGCCAGCAACATTTCTTGGGTGTCTTTTATTAGTTCTGCTGAGTTTTTTTGACGAATTAGCTTTTTTTCAGCTGATAGTTTTTTTGGAAAATAGAAGCTGAATTCTTGTTCTAAGACGTCTTTGGTAATTCCACCTACAATTGTAAGTAACGCTTCTTCTGAACGGTATTTTCGAACTACATTAGGCGATATTCGAAATTCCTTGGGATATAATTGTTTAGCTTTTGATGAACTAAGAGAATTTTTTTTTTCGAGCAATAGTCTATTATCATAATAGATGGTTTCTGGCTTAGAGACATGTGCCTTTGAATGTCTTTGAGATGCATTGGAGGAGTATTCATCGAGTTCTGATTTCTGATAACGATTGGGCTTCTCTAAATATGTTCGCTTACTAAAGTAATCCACAGCGTCGTGTGCATTGCCTCTAGATGAATAGTGACTACTCTTTGGCCGCATAAACCTCCGAGCACGCCCATCATCTGACACATTGTCATCGCTTCCTGCTACGAAATCTTCCTCGCTATGAAATGGTACTTGCGGAATGTAGTCTTTTATTTCGACATGTTTATCTTTTTTCTGTTTTTGAGACTCTTTTTCTGTTGTTGGAGAAAAGAACGTAACTCTCCAATCATCGTTTTCTGGATCTGAATAGTAGTTATCTCGGTCTGAATTATAACTTCTTATTGATTGAAAAGATGACATTTCGCCTTTTCTAGCTGAATCACGGAAAACCACTGATTGTTCAACTTGCTTTCGTTCAGGAAAGTGTGTAAACATTTTCTTTCTTTTTTCTATAGAGTGCGGAAAAGCTCTAATAAAATCTGAGTCATGTGCTGGGTGAAACATTTGTTTAGCCACAGGTTCCCGTCGGACTTCGGGAGACGCTGATCTGCATAATTGATCTATGTGTAATTCGGAATGTGCCCGAGCTCGTTCATAACCCGTCTCAGTTTCATTTACTAGGACACCTTTGAGCAAATATTTAATTTTCGCTAGCCACAATTTAACTCGTTCTTTAGTATTTTCAGTACATTCAGTTTTCTTCGCGATGAACTTTTTAACAACTTCTTCGCACTCAAAGCATGACGCATCTTTCAACT
The DNA here is from genome assembly GCA_932526365.1 of Lobophora halterata. Classification (NCBI taxonomy): domain Eukaryota; kingdom Metazoa; phylum Arthropoda; class Insecta; order Lepidoptera; family Geometridae; genus Lobophora; species Lobophora halterata. Next base: position 7,657,896 of record OW052002.1, read on the forward strand.
TGCAATGCTCGCATATGCCCTTCACGTCCTTTCTATTGATAGTAGGTACTTTTTGTAAAAGCTTTTGTGCGTGTTCTATGATTATCCGACATCTGGGACATTTAATATTACTTTGCTCTGAAAATAGGGCATAATTTAAAAATTAGGAATACCATACCATAATCTAGCTATCTACTTACCTACATAATACCTACTGCTTATGGAAGTATAGTATAGCTAATTTACTACCTTACCTAGTTTGAAGAAAAGTAAATTTAACTCACGTATTTCTGGTAAACAATTAGCTGATGTTATATCGATATCCTTGGTATTGTGTAAAATAAACACATCTTCTGTAGTCTTTGTGCTGGATTCAACTATTCCTGAGTCTTTATTCACCTATGACAAAACCTATATAGTTAGTTATAAATTAAGATAAGATTACCAAAAGTTATTATGGGCTCACTTAGCTGTGGTATTTCGAATACAAACATGTTCTTACATCTTCTGTTAAAATTGTATGCCGGTATATCACTAGACCGGCGTTCTTTAAATCAACCACCTTTTGAAAGCCCGTAGAACATTCAGTACATTCTTTGCAGCAGGGGCACTGCAGGTCCCTGGATGAAGCAAAACCATCTCAGTCAGTACCTACCTACGTACAGTAGGTAGTAATAAAAATAATTATGAACTAATAATTAATTGATTAAAAAGTAACTACTAATTACCCTGTATAAGATTTCATAGTTATATTCCTTTGATAAAGTATCTACATAAAAATATCTTGTAAAATAAAATGCTTACATACAAAAACAGTCATGTCAACCTGACAATGTCATGATGTTCATGTTCATGAGTGATAAAGAATTTACCATTGAATCTTCTTAGTATGCTTTAAGGAGTTCAAGAACTTTTTAATTTTTTATTTGTGCAAGTGTCCAGAGAATGTTTAAAATTATAGTGTTCATGATTGGAGACCAAAATATAAGACATACAACTTTGATTATATACTCTAATCAAAGAGGATAGTAATCTTGATTACCTATATACCTAGTATATAATCAAAGAGGACATGTATAGTACTCTACTCTTTGGTGGAGACCATGTACAGCAGAGTGGCAGATTTGCTATTAGGTAGGTACTATTTAAATGTATAAGTTAGGAACATATAGTGTTGGTAACAGAAATAATTTATTTTAAAATCCTACTCCAGTATTATCATTCAGTCAATTATAACTAATCCTTTTTCCTTTTAAATAAATTGATTATTTTCCGGGCTAAGGAGACAGGAGGACTTGTAGGTTTCAATATCAGTTCTTTGGTGCATATGTTATGGAGAGGACCAAATGCTAGCGCGACCACAGTGCAAGCAAGGCATATAACGTTGTATGGCATGCTGAAGTCAGGCGTAGGCAATGATACCATTGCTCCATTGGTTCTGAATACTGCTGGATACCCTGAAATACGAATAAATATTACCTAAAAGGACCTTGGTGCTAAGTTGACACGGATGGTCGAGTGGCGAGTGTGTTAGACTGCCACGCCCGGTGTCGCGAGTTCGATTCCTGCTCAGGACAAATATTTGTGTGATGAACATCGATGTTTCTATTGAGTTTCGGTGTTTTCTTTGTATTTACAAATAAAAGTATATAAGTATTCGGCGTCCGGCGTGCCTCGACTTTCGATCCAAAGGTCGTGGGTTTGAACCCAGTCGTACACCAATGGATTTTTCTGTTTAAAAAATCTATGTGTGCATTAAAACACGTGCTTAACGGGGAAGGAAAACATCGTGAGGAGACCGGCATGTCATAAAACTTAAAAAGTTCGAAAGCATGTTTGACACCAAAGGAGCCTCTTTGAGGCGCACTTGAAATCCTTTTATGGTTCGAAAGAACAAGTGACACAATTAGAAGAGGTAACAAACATAAAAAATAAACATTCTACTGAATTGACAACCTCTTCCTTTTTTGAAGTCGGTTGAAAATACAAACAGCATTTCATTTACCCTTTTTGTACAAGATTTTGTAGTATCATTTATGCACAAAAGAAAGATACACAATATTATATACAAATAATAATTATCACACCGTATGTCTTGTGAGATTTTAATACAACATACTATGCAAATAAACCATTGAGTATTGAGTATTGATACGGACTAGGACGTTTGACATATGACTGAATAATTGTTTTTATAATTTTTACAATAATTCTATAAAACATGTATATTCATTAACTTGACCACGTTGCGATAATTTACTTGACACTGGCTAAATGCACTAATATGTGTGGAGCCAATCGCAAAGAATTAAACATAAAGAGTATTGATACGTACTGCTTAAAGAATTAAAATGAATCAATGGAAACAAATCACTCTTGCTCAAGCAAGCGTGATTTATTTCCATCGAGAGAGTGCCTTGAGCTCTTTATTTAAATGTGAGTATAATAAAAAGTCTTCTACTTCACACATCACATCACACATCAGCAGACGCTGCTCGTCTATCAACAAATAATAATAATAATACTTACATGGCTTAGAGGCATTTATGACTGACTCATAAGTAGTGCCTGATATAGGCACACTGGTATAGTTTCTGGCTGTAGGCATATTAGCTGTTATAATTGCTGACCCAATATAAAATCCATGATTAGCATCAGGCGGGTACTCTTGCCATTTCAGGAACACAAATTCGAAATCTATTGTGATTGTGGTTCTAGATCTTGCCGGCAGTTTGAGCAGAAGTTCCAAATGGTACGGCTTTTGCCTACTTCGGCCGGGTGAATAATACTGAGATAGTACCAGCTTACTATCTGCTTCTCCATTTATCCTCAGAGAGCTCAGTTGTATTGGCAGCCACCATGGCGCGTTTTCCATTACAACAACGTGTATGGGGGTCCAGAAGTTATTGGTCAACTCTGTAACAATACCTCCAAACTCTTTTCCAAAGCCGAGTATGTATCTGTTGAAATGAAGAGGCGGAGGGATTGCCAGCGGAATGTTGTTTATATTCTTATGATGCTTTGCTGCAATGTTAATCATCTGGTTGTTTGCTTCTATGTTGTAAATAGCTAATTTGGTCTGACTACCACCTCTATGTGACACCACGGTGGTCTCCGGTTGTGGTATGAGTTGAAACGGATTTGTGTCATTGGATGTGACATCTACAAACACTTTGCTATCTAAAGAGAGAGGACATGCGCCGGGCAGGCCTTGTCCAAACAATTTTCTAAAAGACCAATCGCTGCCTCCGATTATTTTGTAGTCATAAACCAGAGCCACCGTTTGCTTGATCTCAAGACTCACTTCAGAACAGTCTGTTGATTTGCATACGTTTCTCACATGTATTCCAATAGAGTGGTAGTTGGTGTTGTGTATCATTCTCGAGTTGAGGAGTGAAGAAAATCCTCGGCTAGACTCACAAGGAAGTAGCTTTTTCCATGGTGTTAGATTCTCGGTACAGACTATTTCTCTGGGTAGTGATGCATATCTCAGCTGTGATGTGTAATTCTGACTAGGCTTTACTGCACTAGTAGGCCACAGTGCCATTTGAGGTGTTATAGTATTGAATTGCTCAATGAAGTTTAGTGATGCACAGAAGAGCCCAGATAGAGTGGCACTGAGTTTTCGCCATTGTGTGTCAACATCAGACACGTCAGGTGAGAACCAGGCATATAGTTCAGCACCGGGAGCCGCGTCCAACACCGGGTAACCCCACTGGTCATGCCTCCACTGTCCTTCAGTAAGAGTCAAATGCAGTTCTTCCACTTGAAATCTAGATATCACTTCTGTCAGTGCTCTGGGTGATAATTGGGAATGTTCATCTGTAAATATGTTTACCAATCATAGAACACTCTAATAAGTAAGATAAGATGAAATGAATGATATTACTTTACCATGCCCTATCTACTGAACCAATTAGGCTATTTATATTATTATATTAGTATAATCACGGGTTCCATTCCCGCATCAGAACAAACATTTGTGTTATGAACATCGGTATTTGTCCTGAGTCTGGGTGTTTTCTATGTAGGTACCTATCTGTATGTATTTACAAAAAAATATCTGGTTCCCATAGTACAAGCTCTCCTTAGTTTGGGGCTAGATGACGTTGTCTGAATTGTCCAAAATATTTATTTATTTTATTTAGTGCAGGACCATGTCCTGAAATAAAGGTACTATGGACAACTTTTTGTCCCGATACTACGAAGACGAAGTCGCCGACAGCAGTTTAATATTATTAAGGAAACATGTAAGTAGTAAGTTAGTCTGTTCTGTTTACTTACATGAGGATTCGTGGTCCACCAGGGTGATAAACTGGAAGTTCGTGTAGAGATGGGTAGGTGGTAAGGGTTTGATGAACAGTTCTTCATTAAACTGGTCCCCGTTAACGCTCATGACGATTAGGGAGTACCCCAACAGGGCACCCCAAACACCTTCCATTGATTATAGGCGGATTGTTTCATAAAATAAAACAGAACAACACCTTTTATTGACCAAAACAAAACTTTGAGTGAGTGAAAGAAAAACTGATGATGAAAAATTAGGCTTGGGCAAAAAATATCGATATATCAAAATATCGATATTTTTTCAGAAAAATATCGATATAAATCAGCGATATTTTTCCCGCGATATATCAACTTTCGATATTTATTTTTAGGTATCAAAATCGATATATTTTTTAAAGCTCTGCTGTCTGCTCATGCGTCACATTATGTCTTTGACCAATCTGATTTCTTAAATTTAATTCAAACGCAAACAAAAATTACACTCTCTAGTCTATGACCTGCTTGTCTATTTTGTTCATCTATGACAATGACACTGCTCTAATGATGCATCTATGACAAATCTGAACATAGCTACGTCAGAGGTTCCAAGCAGTGGCTGTGTCCCCAATGAACTGAAGCAGTATTTGGACCAACCACTTTTAGAAAGAAAATCTGATCCCATCAAGTTCTGGGTAAATTGCCGACACTTCACGCCGGTTCTCTCGGATATCGCCCTAAAATATTTGATTTGCCAAGCTTCTTCAGTGTCATCTGAAAGAGTAGCTTCAATGGTGAATTTGGCTGTGCCGAATGATAGGAGCAGATTAACAGGCGAGCACATCAAGCAAAGAGTGCTCTTGATGTCAATATCAGACAAATACTGGTTTGAATGATGTAATTTTTGTTGTGTTGATGATGTTGATTTTTTCTTGGCTTTATGTACTTATTTTTTAATAATAAAACTGATGTCAAAACAGCCAGATGTGTATTTGCTTTAAAATTTCGAATATTTTGACAATTTTTATAGATAATTGCTTATTGCGCAGAAAATATCGATATATCAACATATCGATATTTTTTAGTCAATTATTATCGATATATTTTAAAAATATCGATACGATATATATCGATATTTTTTCCCCATTTGCCCATCCCTATGAAAAATGTCTACCGGCCTTGTTTTTTTTTTTTTTTTCTTTCGAAGAACTAAATTCTTCGGTTTTGGCTTCACATCAAAGGTATATAGCCAGTGTCAAGTAATTGGGCAAAGAGAATATAACCACTACGTTTACTTGTTGTGTATGTGAAAGAGACGAAATGGCCAAGTACAGTTTTTATGATTTAGTATTGATTCCGTACATAAATTCTGATTATGAAGATTTTTAATTGTTGTACCTACCTACTAACTACCACACCACTGCATTACATTGCAACGATCGATTTCAAAGAAAATATCCACTACGTCTATCGTTGATTGATCGTATAGTTTTTTCCTCCGTGCCTATACATAGAATACCTACCTTACATATCCTAAGCATCTCATTCTCATAAACTTGCTACAATTCGAAATTAATACAATATTATAGGTTGGCTAAATTAAACAGGATGTAATTTTTTTTTCAAAATCATAATTAATTAGATATAAATATAGTATAATATTGTATTACAGCATAAGCTAACTACTACAATCTATATATAGATATATTACAAAATTTACAAAAGGAAACAATTGGGCCACCCATAGACCGTTGCAAACGATCTATAGGTAGCTCAACTGCTCCAACTCGATACCCGATGGCAGCGTGCCGAGGATACTGGCTGCATTGCCTCTTTGTATAGCAAGGCTTATTCTTTGGCCCAGATAGCTGCCAGCCCTCTGATCACGCGTCGCTTCGACCAGACGCTCTGACAAAATTTTAAAAACGCGGTAGGCTCCCATTCCCCATGGACCTAGGGTCTCGACCCCAAAGGGCTCAAACATGTACGACCTATCAAGACCTACATATTTACGCCGCTTGAGATCTTCAGCAGAGTTTGCCGCCGCACCAGCCCTAACTTGCGTCCCTGGCAAATGAGAAGGTGCCAAAGTGTCTACGCATGTAGCGTCCCACACCAAGGGCCTGCCCATTCTCCATGGGATAAGCGTCATACCGTCAGGCCGCTTACCATCGTCACGACTTAGACCGTTCGGCTCGAGAACGGCTGGCACATTGGCGGTGGTAAAAGCCCGGCGAATGATTTCGTTAAGACTACTGTGGCGGGAAATTCTGCCAGCACTCCTAGTGCACGATAATCCATGGTGACCAAGATGTTCGACCGCAGTACCACACCGGCATCTATGTGGAGCGCAGCATGGAGCACCCAACCGCAGACGTGTTGCAACGCGGAAAGTTAAAGGGTCCAATAATGTGCCAATCGTTTGTGAGGGCAATGCTTGCAGCCAAAGTCCTGACTCCCATTTGGAAACGGCTAGGAGGCGAGCACGATCTGAGGGGCTAGAGCACGTTTGTAACAGACAGTTCCGTGTATATATATAATATTGTTAAAGAAAATATATAAATAAATATAGTATAATAAATAATGTTACTAGATAGTTAGTTTATAGAGTAGATTCGTTAATTAATTCTTTCTTTCATTTTTATTTACATATTTGGGTATAAAACCCCTTTGCATACATTGCTTAGACAATGCAGCAAAATTGCTTTGCCCTATGCTTACAGGGTGTAGGTGTATTGTTTTTAGGTAGATTGGTAAACTTATATTAAGGAATCCACTACTTATGTACTTACTCTACTTATGGCAATAAATAAATGAATATGAATATGAATATGGATATAAAATTACTGCCGTACGGTGTCGGAACGAGTCTGGGTAAGATAATTTTAAAGGTTTCTTGTTAGACTAACGGAATCCTAAAAACCAATGTTTTTGTCATTGTCAAAGTCAAAGTCACTTCAGTCAGCTGCTGGCTTGTGGGTGGTTTGTGGTTTGTTGCTAGAAGATTAGTTTGACTTGGTTTGACTGATTTTGGATAATTTTTTTGCTCGAATTTTAACAGAATATGGAAATAAAATACATTGAATAAAACTCTGTAAAGACTTAACTAAGTCACAAATATCTAATGTGTTAAATGTTTAAGTAATCTGAAATAGTTCAGTTTTATCCAAGGAACATTACAAAAAACTCAGCACCATCATCAAGCCTGAAAAAATAAAATGGACAACGAGTTTGTGGACATATCAACGAGCCTGAAACTCCAGTTTGGATTTGGAATAGGGCATGTACTGAACGATGTTTGTGCCAGTTTGTGGTTTACATACTTTTTGGTATTCTTTCATCTGGTGCTTGAATTTACCGCCACACAGTCAGGAAACCTGATGCTGATAGGGCAAGTGGTTGATGCCTTGGCTACCCCGTTTGTTGGGTACCATTCTGATCATACAGATAACCTCATAAGTGCTCGGTATGGCAAAAGGAAAATCTGGCACCTTTTTGGTAAGATGTACTTAATTTTTCATTCAAAACTTAGTAAGTAAGTAGGTACTTAGTTTATATCAATATTATGTTCTTTATTTTTTATTTCATATAAACAAGCATTTGGCCACAACCTCACCTTATGGTAAGAAGTGATGGTGTGGTCGAGGATTTAGCTTGCCTAAAAAGAACTTATTCACTCTTGATTTGAAGACATGAGAATATAGGTTGCTGGAAAAACAGAGGGCAGCAGCAAGTTCCACTTCCTGCTGGTGCGCTAAATAAATGTTGATGAAAACCACTTGTTTCAAGCTTGTGGGATGCTCAACTCATATTTTTTTTAACAACATATGTTTAAAAATTGTAAATTTTCAATGTCCTGAAAACATCAGAACATTGGCCAGACTCAATAAATCTTGCAACTTTGATCATAAATGTTTTTAATTTCAGGGACTGCCTGTGTACTAGCATCATTTCCATTCATTTTCTCTGAATGCATTGGTTGTTCCACGTCACACAAATGGGCTCAAATGTTTTATTTTGCTGCATTCATAGTTATATTTCAAATTGGATGGGCGGCCGTTCAGATTTCACACTTGAGCCTCATACCTGAGTTATCAGAAGATGATCACACAAGGACACATCTAACTGCTGTTAGGTAAGTTCTCAAATTATCATAACATAACTTTTTGATTCAATATTTTACTACAAAAAGTCTAAGAAATATAATTTAAAGTTATGTTCATCAAAGAGAATTGGATGGATGGATCAATGTGATGTTCGCTTCTAAATTGCGTTAAAACTACTGAACTCATTGAGATAAAATTTAGTATGGGTTATAAGCTTAAAACAAATAAAGGGGTAGCAAATGGGTCACTGAGGCAAAATGACTTGACGAAAATGATTTCCACTCATACTTTTTATGTTACCATCAGAGAGGGGGTGACGTAAGGAGGAACTTTAGTTCAGAGCATTGACCTCCGAGGTCAACGACCGCCTAGCTGGAGTTCAAAATCTACCAAATTAAAGCAAAGTGATGGCAGCATATGGTTATTTTTTGCGTCTACATGCAAGCATAGTGAGATTGCACAGCCCTTAGTGCCCCATTCCCATTGGCCACATTCTGACTGGATAAAGACTATTTATAATATGCTAATTCCACGCAATCATAGCCAGGCAGATAAAATAGTCTTAAACATGCTAAAACTATTTCTTCAGTACTTCATTTTTTGTTTCAGATATGGGTTCACAGTATTTTCAAATCTATTTGTTTATGTCATGACATGGATCATCTTACACATATCCGGAGAGTGTGACAAGCAAGTTTGTTTCATTTTTATTTTACTTATTTTTTGACACACTATGATATTAATAAATAAGTAATTTTCAGCAAGTGGGTCCATCAGATGCCTGGAAATTCAGGCATATTGTTTATATCGTCCTAGGTGTGGGGACTTTTGCTTCGTTGCTATTTCACTTTAATGTGAGTGAGAAGAACTCTTACCGAAGACAGGAGCGACTGTTAGATCAAACTGGCTCTGGTGCTCACGCTGATTTTCTTCGCAAGCCACTAATGTATCAAGTAAGTACCGTTTAATGGCATGCTTTTAAGTTACATCCATTCGAAATAATTATAGGTACCTATGGTAGACAAAGATTGTGAGATAGCTGTCTGAAAAATATTTTATTTAAGCAATTTTAATGACTAACATTTAAGGCCTACGTCCGCGTGGAATTGGGATAAAAAGTAACCCATGTGTTTTTCCTGCATGCATCCTCCCCGTTTTGACCTATGGTGCGCAGACCTGGTCTTTAACCAACATTCAAAAGTCCAAGCTCAAGGTTTGCCAACGGGCGATGGAGCGCAGCATCCTCGGTGTCAAGCTGACGGATCGAATCCGAAACACCGAGCTGCGCTCCCGAACACAAATCGCCGATGTAGCTTCAAAAGCCGCCAAGCTCAAGTGGGACTGGGCAGGTCACGTTTGCCGCATGTCGAGCGATCTTTGGGCTAAGGTAGCCACTGAGTGGAGTCCCGAAGCAGCGCGGCGTCGACGCGGCAGACCGAGGAGAAGATGGCGGGACGAGCTCATCGCGTTCCGTCCAGACTGGAATGAATTGGCCCAAGACAGAGGGAAGTGGAGAGAATGGGGGGAGGCCTTTGCCCAGCAGTGGGACAGTGAGGGCTCATAAACAATAATAATGTGTTTTTCCAGCTCATAACATAGACCCATATAAAATTTCACCTTGATCGGTCAATCGGTCTGGCGTGAACAAACATTTCAGCTCAATCGATCTAGCGTGTGAAGAACAAGGATCCTAGCTATGCATCCATCCTCACAAAACTTCGCAAATATAATATCAGCCTGAAATGATTGATCGATAGGCCTGCTGGTCGGCAAAGAATTTTCAACTGTGTGTCGTAGGGTTTAGTTAATTTGCTAATCAGTCTCTTCGGCGTGCCTCCGCAGGTGTGCGCTAGGCTTTTATACCGCGATGACAAAGTCGCAGGTACGGGGTAGCACCAAAATCTACATTTCCTTTCCAGGTAGCCACAGTTTACATGAGCACAAGGCTTGTAGTCAATATATCGCAAGTACTCATCCCTCTGTACCTGCATCGAACCTTGGGCCTGGCTGCTAGGTCGCTGGCCGTGGTGCCTCTAGCTATGTACCTCGGGAGCCTGGGGGCCGCCGGTGCTCAAAGATTGGCCCCCAGATCCTGTTCAAGGAAGCTGAACTATCTGATTGGCTCAGCCTGTGCCTTAGCGGGCTTTGTGTGGATCTACTTCGGATCTGATGATGAATACAAAGTCTACTTTATTTATTTGGTCGCTGTTTTGATAGGTATGTAATTTGTAGTTATTTAAGTGTGTATTTCCTTTGTCAGAAACTTGATATCTGATTGTAAATTGACCCAGATATATTATCATTTATAGTATTAAGGGGAATCCTCTAGGCAAATTTCCATACAAAATGTTTTGGACAAATACTCAAAAGTACGCCGTATTATAGTAATTTCTTCACACTATTCGTTTTGTCTATGTTTTCCGATTGTGTCAACAAAAAATAGTAAGGTTTCATACTTTAATTTAGATTTTATACGTGTTTATAAATTAACCCTACTAACTTAAAAACACGTATAAAATCAAAATTAAAGTATGAAATCTTTCACTTTTTTTTGTTGACGAAATCAAAAAACATGGACGAAACGAATAGTGTGAAAAAATTACTATAATACGGCGTACTTTTTGGGTATTTGTCCGAAACATTTTGTATAGAATTCGGATTTGAGGATTAGCCTTAAGTAGCAATAAATAGGATATTACTGGGATTTGCAGGACACTTCAAAGTCAAGTCCCTATTGGTGGTACTTCTTATATAGTACTCTGTGTTCTTACCTTTTAAATAAGCTAGAAGTGTCAGAGCTTTCAAGCTATCCGTAGCTCGTTATAATTGGGATCGGGACATCGCTCTTGCTCTTTTATATTTCTAAAAAAACATTTCTAAAACTTTGCAAAAATATTTTTCTCAAACTTCCTTTTTTAATGTAAACATGGGACGAGCGAATTGCGAACTAAGCGCTCTCCTGATGGTAAGAGATCACGCCTGCTCATGACCAGAACATTGCTACACAGGAATTTGAATCACACTGCTAAAGTGCTCGACTACAATGAGACATTTTGATGGTCAGTCTCGAAAGCACAGTAATTTCTGATACTGTGTTGGTACCCATTTAGACGGCATCCTGCAGGGGCGCCTCCCAACGCTAAAAGCTTGCTACTTGCTAGGTATCATTGCAACTTGGCCGTGGACGAGGACGTGGTGGCCGAGTGGATGAGGCCCTTGCCTTGCGATCTGATGGTCGCGGGTTCGAATCCCGGTGGCAGTCATGCGTTTTTTCGTTTGAAAAAATCTATGTATGCATCCCACGTTCTCAAAACGCGACGTGAGGAAACCGGCATGTCAAAGGACAGAAAAAAAAATGTTCTATGGTATGTGACATCCACCAATCCGCATTGGGTCCGCGTGGTGGATTAAGACCCATTCGCTCTCCTGCCCGAGAATAGACCTGAATCCCAGCAGTGAGAATATTATAGGCTGATTATGCATTGTAACTTTATGAGTTACATTTCCAACATAAAAACGTGGTTTTTAAGGCCGTTGTAGGTGCTTAGAGGTCATCCGTCATGGGCGGGATCACTCGGATTTGTCCCCCGCAACCCGCACGCGCACTACGACTAACAGAAACAGACGGCGCGTAGCTTTGCCATTGCGTAAGGTCTGATTCAGACAATCATTTGAGTAGTAATAGTAAGAAAAGTTTCGTAAGTAGGTAAATATTTTTTTGTAAAATAAATTTAGGATATTTATTGAATACCCACTTACTTACTGTTGCGGGCCGAAAAAATAGCATCGTTCAACTACCTACCGACATTTCAACCAGTTAAGTATTCAGAAAAAAATTGATTGCGAGATTGCATGGTATTTACCTACATAGTTTATTCAAAGATAAGTAAGTAGGTACCTACCTAATATCAACAAATAGTACAGAACAGATTAGTATTTTACTAATCGGTCGGTACTCAGTCAGATCCATACATACTAAAAATTCGCAATCGAATGGCTAAATGAATGTTTGTTCCTCAATCACGCCAAAACTACTGAACCAAAATTTGGCACGTATGTGAATTGTTTGGAAAACATATACCTAGGCGTCATTATATCATTATTTCGAGTGTGTTTCGAGTGGTCGAGTGGCAGGTGTGTTGGGGACTACCATGCCCCGGTGTCGTGAGTTCGATTCCAGCTCGCCTACTTACTTGCCTACTTACTTGCCAACTTACTTGCCTACTTAAGTAAGTACCTTACTTAACTTACTTACTTAAGTACTACTTAAGAAAGTACTAAAGTAAGTAAGACAAGTGCCTACTTACTTGCCTACTTAAGTAAGTACCTTACTTAACTTACTTACTTAAGTACTACTTAAGAAAGTACTAAAGTAAGTAAGACAAGTGCCTACTTACTTGCCAACTTACTTGCCTACTTAAGTAAGTACCTTACTTAACTTACTTACTTAAGTACTACTTAAGAAAGTACTTAAGTAAGTAAGACCAGTGTCTACTTACTTGCCTACTTAAGTAAGTACCTAACTTAACTTACTTACTTAAGTGCTACTTAAGAAAGTACTAAAGTAAGTAAGACAAGTGCCTACTTACTTGCCTACTTAAGTAAGTACCTAACCTAACTTACTTAAGTACTACTTCTTCTCTTCTTCGTGTCACTAGTTCTTTCGAACTAGTGTGGTGAAAGGATTTCAAGTGCGCCTCGAAAAGGCTCCTTTCGTGCACTGAAGTAAATAAGACAAGTGCCTACTTACTTGCCTACTTAAGTAAGTACCTATTTAAACTAACTAACTAAGTACTACTTAAGAAGTACTTAAGTAAGTAAGACAAGTATCTATTTACTTGCCTACTTACTTGCCCACTTTCTCGCCTACTTACTTGCCTACTTACTAGCCTACTTACTCGCCTACTTACTTGCCTACTTACTTGCCTGCTTAAGTAAGTACCTTACTTAACTTACTTACTTAAGTACTACTTAAGAAAGTACTTAAGTACTACTTAAGAAAGTACTTCAGTAAATAAGACAAGTACTTCCCTACTTAAGTAAGTACCTAACTAAACTAACTTACTTAAGTACTACTTAAATAAGTACTTAAGTAGGTAAGACAAGTATCTATTTACTTTCCTACTTACTTGCCTACCTACCTACTTACTTACTTAACTTAAGTAAGTACTACTTCTTCTTCTTCGTGTCACCAGTTCTTTTGAATCAGTGTGGTGAAAGGATTTCAAGTGCGCCTCGAAAAGGCTCATTTCGTGCACTCGACACATGTTTTCGAACTTTTGGTTCTACGACATGCCGGTTTCCCCACGATGTTTTCCTTCACCGTTGCGAGAACGTGGAATGCATACATAGAATTTTTCGACCGAAAAAACCCATTTACGCATGACTGCCACCGAGATTTGAACCCGGTGTAAGAAAGCAAGGTTCGAATCGCAAGGTAAGGGCCTCATTCACTCGGCCACCACGTCCTCAGTACTACTTAAGTAAGTACTACTTAAGAAAGTACTACTTAAGTAAGTTCTACTTAAGTAACATTTTACTTAAGTTCTACATAAGTAAGTATTACTTAAGTAAGTACTTCAGTAAGTACTAAATTAATAAGTACTTAAGTAAGTACTAAATTAATAAGTACTTAAGTAAGTACTTACTTGTAAGTACTTAAGTAAGTAAGACAAGTGTCTACTTACTTGCCTACTTAAGTAAGTACTTAAGTAACTTCTTACTTAAGTTCTACTTAAGTAACTTCTTACTTAAGTTCTACTTAAGTATGTACTACTTAAGTAATAATTTAAGTAAGTAAGTACAACTTAAGTAAATACTTACTTAAGTACTACTTACTAAGTACTTTAGTAAGTTAGACAAGTGTCTACTTACTTGCCTACTTAAGAAAGTACCTAACTTAACTTACTTACTTTAGTGCTACTTAAGTAAGTAAGACAAGTGCCTATTTACTTGCCTACCTACTTACCTACTTACTTTCTTGCTTACTTGCCTACTTACTTGCCTTTTACTCGCCTACTTACTCGCCTACTTGCCTACTCAAGTAAGTACCTAATTAACTTACTTATGAAGTAAATACTTGAGTAAGTAAGACAAGTGCCTACTTACTTGCCTACTTATTTGCCTGCTTAAGTGTACCTTACTTAACTTACTAAGTAAGTAAGTACTTAAGTTAGTAAGACAAGTGCCTACTTACTTGCCTACCTACTTACCTACTTATCTACTTACTTGCTTACTTGCCTACTTACTCGCCTATTACTCGCCTACTTACTCGCCTACTTACTTGCCTACTTAAGTAAGTACCTAATTTGACTTACTTATTAAGTAAGTACCTAACTTGACTTACTTATTAAGTAAGTACTTAAGTAAGTAAGACAAGTGCCTACTTACTTGCTTACTTAAATAAGTACCTAACTTATCTTACTTACTTACTTAAGTACTACTTCAGTAAGAACCTTACTTAACTAACTTACTACACAAGTGCCTACTTAAGTAATTACCTAACTTAACTTACTTACTTAAATTCTACTTAAGTAAGTTCTTAAGTGACTACTTACTTAAATAAGTTCTTAAGTGAATACTTACTTAAGTAAGTACTTCAGTTAGTAAGACAAGTGTTTACTTACTTGCCTACCTACTTACCTACTTATCTATTTACTTGCTTACTTGCCTACTTACTCGCCTATTACTCGCCTACTTTCTCGCCTACTTACTTGTCTACGTAAGTACCTAACTTAACTTACTTAAGTACTACTTAAGTAACTTTCACTTCACAACTTCACAGTTTTGTCTTACTTACTAAAGTAGTACTTAAGTAAGTAAGACAAGTGTCTACTTACTTGCCTACTTACTTACTTACCTACCTACCTACATGCCAGTACTCACTTTCAGCTCTCGACGATCACATTCTTCAAGTTTCTAGTATTTACGTTCAGCGGTTTGGCCTGTAAATTTTCTGTCAGTCAGTCAGTCAAATCCGAGCCTGTTATAAATGTTGTTTCATGCGCGTATTGACAATAAAGCCAATAGCCATCTCATTTGCATACATAAATAAATCTATCTATAACGGACGTACTATCCAACAGTATGGTGTGAATATTACTTTATTCAGTCATGTTTCGTAAAATCGTTTCGCGAGGCGGTGCGCGCCAGCGCGACGCGGCCTCCCCGTCCCGTAGTCAGATGGGTACTGAGGTCCGGAGCGGTGCACGCCTACTTTTATTGCAAAATTACGTTAAATAATTCGTAGTCGCAAGAAAAAATACTGTATCAAAAAAAGCTCACCGAGCTTTTTAAATATATTTTTTTCCCTAGCGAATGGTATAAAAATAAATTATATAAATAATGCCGTTCAGGAGGAGATACGAAAAAACCATCCCGAAACAGCTTTGTTTTGAGATTTTTTTATTCATATTAAATAAGCGAATATAATAAATGTTTCTCTGATATTTTCAAGATAAAAGACCAAATAATATTATAATATTTTTTTTTTATTTTTATTAACACCCCTTGACGCTGTTTTAACCTGAGCATTTTGGCCTATTTTCCAGATTACAATGTAGCGACTGCCATAGTTAAGCCTTAATCTAAGTATTTTATTTTTCTCCATCCACTGCTCATTATAACTTGATGAGTTATGTTATTATGTTCCAGGGTTCGGTGGCGCGGTGATGCTGGTGACCAGCCTGGCGCTGACGGCGGACCTGGTGGGTGAGCGGACCGAAGCCTCGGCCTTCGTGTATGGACTCATGAGCTTCACCGACAAGCTCGCGTGCGGGGTCGCCATAGCTCTCATACAAATGTAGTGAGTATCTAATCTATGTAAAGGACGGTTGATAAATATCATGATTTTATTAAAAAAAAAATTGGTCGTCTGTAAAGTTGGTTTACGGACTATAGTTTAACGTGACAACGTCATAACAAAACATTGATGAAATGGTTGCATACTTTTGACATCATAACGGGACAATGAGCGTTACCGGACAATGACGTCAACGTTTTCGTACATGCAGCCGGCGTTGTTAATATAAATAAATATTTTGGACATTTCACACAACACCATCTAGCCCTAAATTAAGCAGAGCTTGTACTATGGGAACCAGATGGCTGATAGAATACTTAAATACTTTTTTTTTGTTAATAAATACATAGAATACATGGAAAACACCCAAACTCAGGACAAACACCGATGTTCATCACACAAATGTTTGTCCTAAAGCGGGAATCGAACCCCCGACAGCGGGCGTTGCAGTCCAAAACACTTGCCATTCGACCAACCGTGTCGTCTGTCGATTGTAAGGGTGCTTTTCCACCAGAGATGTGCTATGCTACGTTGCTATGGATGCGTTTGATATCCACCAATCATATTCATTGGTGCACGCACATAGCTTAGCACTGGTGGAAACGGATTCAACTAAGCTATGTTTTTATATGGAAGGATGCGTGCTATAGATGCGTGCTATGGATGCCTGCTATGCCGCTTCCCTACTATCGATACATCGCATAGCTTGAGTTGCGCATCTTTCTCGCACAGCTACTTTGCGGCGGCGGCGGCGCATCTTCATAGCGCATCTTCCTCGGACTGCTACATAGCTTAGTATTGGTGGAAACGGTCACATATTTTCGTAGCGTAGAATTCACATTTTCGCAGCATAGATGCATAGCACATCTCTGGTGGAAAGGCACCCTAACAACATTACTAGTGTGTTACTAGGTTACAACAGTAGGTACCAATAGGAATTGTGATAACAAAACACGGTATATCTAACTTATATAGACTAGTGTAACATAATGCTATGTTATGCGTCATACCAGTCACATGGCTGATTAATATAGTTCATAGTACCTACTTACATAATTTATTAATTATATTCATATGGTGTCACTCGCTTAGTCATCTACAGCTGTCTTTGTGAGCCTGTTGCAGCAAGTAGGTCCTTTGTGCGTCATCTCAGGTCCTCAGTTTTGAGACATATTTAAACACCATAAATTTTTAATCACCAGAAAAAAATACGCATAATCAGTTGCCGTTACTGAACACTAACATGGAAAAAAAACTTGAAATAATTTAGTCGAATTTTAGTCATAATAAATTTAATAAAAATTGGATAACTGTTACCGTTAGTAGCTATTTGCGTCAGGCAGTACCCATCATTGATGATAATTTAAGTTTCATTCATCATTTGGCGAACCCGGCTACCCATTTTGAGCCAGCTCACAAAAGCTCGGCTCGGGCGCCGCACTCGCGCCGCTGTCTGTAATTTTTTAGAATTCCAAAATGCTCACTGCACAGATACAACGAAGTACCCCTTCTGCATTGCCCATTAAAAATTTTTTGGTACCTAATTAAAAATTGGTTACGGTTAGTATTTGTATATGAATTTCTGTAAAAGTAGGTATTATACTAAGTTGATTTAGCTAAAATTTTCTAAGGGCATATCGTACCCCGCGAATGAAGCCGCGTACAGTATATTTAGTAAAGTAGCTATATATTTTTTATACTAACTTTAGTTACTGGTTTGGTTTTTTATACTACTGGTAGGCGACGGGCTATGACAAATAGCTCTTTGGCTCCTGGCACTTGCATATTTATCGCAGAATAAATATGCAAGTGCGTACGGTACGAGCGGTTCGTACGTACGTCTATACATAGTCAGCCAACTGATAAAATGTACGAAGTCCTGCAACTTTGTTTGCGTGGACTTCGTACTATCTTCTCAGCTGGGAAGCGTCCCCTGTCCATCCCAGGATTCTGTCTAGATGGGTACCTATTGGTACTAATTGCCACAAAGCAGTAATGTGTAAGCATTGCTACGTTTCGGATTGAAGAGCACTGTAGGTAGTTGGTGAAATTACTAAGCTTACGAGATTCACCATCAAAATGTCTATGGATGAAGTGTTGCTCAAGCCTTTGTGAAATAATGTTCTTTGTAGCACTGTTCTGGTCATGGGCAGGCGTGATATCTTACTATCAGGAGAGCGCCTAGCACGTCTTAAGTTCAAGTTTCTACGTTTAGCTGTTTACGCTCGGCGATAACCACAGATAAATGTCTGTGGCGATAACGAATCAGTCAGACAGGACATGTCTTGTTTTGTAAGTAACACCACAATACTCGTACACTTAAACAATAAATACACTATAATTAATACAATGATTCACTGAAAAGTTCTAAAATGTGGACCAACTAAAAGGCTTGCATAACTTTCGTAATAATAACAGACACTAGATCAGAATAATAAAGGAGAAAAAAAATGGATGTTGTTTTAGAGGTACTGTAGGTACTTGTTTATGAAAGTCTACCTAGCTACCTATATAATTTGCGCATAGATGAATAACGGTGTTCATAGAACACCAAGATGGACAGTATCAAACCAAAATGAATGCGGAATACAGGACAGACAATTTCCAGACACACTGTCAATAAAAATGAAATTGATATCACTATTTTCAAATAATGTCAATGAAAAAGCCAAGTAGTTTTAACAAATAATATTTATCTAGCCTTGTTACTTCTCTTAATTTAAAATTAGCATCGTACCAAAATGTGCTAATGTTAGCTAATGTGGCTTCCATTTTTTTGAAGCATTTTCAATGTACAGTCAGCTGCAGTAACATGTATACACTCTCAAGCTTCCACATTTAAATTACTCTTAATTTTGCAAAGAAAAGTGCACGCAAGTATATCAAATAAATGTAGTCATCTTAATTGTTAGAATTCTTGTCATAAGAAGAATGTCTTTGCTAAATTAAGTAAGAGTATAATATAAATGTTAAAGCTTGGGAGTGTACGTCTCTGCAGCTGACTGTACTACATTGGTGATTCTATTCTTTAATACTTCTGTGGATTTGTGTGATTCCAGTGCAGACGGCTCGGACTCCAGCTATTACCGCGACGCGCTGTCGTGGGTGTGTGGGGCCGCGACTCTGCTAGGACTCGCTTCCACGTTGTTGCTGCCAAAGTTTTCCACTGACACACTTCGAATAGAAGGTGCGTCTTTATTTATCGTAGAGGTTTATCTTTCATCACCTTTCACCACCCTGGTTCGAAAGAACTAGTGACACGATATGAAGAAGAGGGTTAGAGATCACATCAGCATCTAATTTCTAATTTGGGTAAGGGGTTGCAAGTGGTCTGCACTGACGTCCCGCTGTGGGGTGTATTGTGCATTGACCCCTTTTTTGTACTAACTTTACCCCATCCAGCCCAGCTCCCCAAAATAGCGGAGCAGGACCCTGGGTTGATGGATGGTGTGTTCCAGTTTCCCGGTGGATTCATCCGGACCCGTATCCAGGATTTTCCTCAGCCCAGTCTTCTTTCTGGCCTCTTCTGTAGCTGTGCAGTGCACAACCACGTGTTCTACGGTTTCCTCCTCTGCGAAGCAACCGCGGCAGATCACGCTGTCCGTCGCATCAGCATATGAAATAAGAGACCCCCCACACTAGCGTTTTTCGAGCGTCGTCGTCGTGCCAGCGTCCGAACAGCGTAGATGCGATGTCGATGCCGCGGCGATGTGACGCCAGCGCTGGTTGCCTGCCGAACGCCCCAGGCTTACGCGGCGCCAGCGCAACGTTTTTTGCGAACAAGTACTATCGAGTAAGCGTTCAGTAGCCGGCCAGCGTGCGGACGCTGGCACGACGACGACGCTCGAAAAACGCTAGTGTGGGGGGTCTCTTAGACTTATAATATTCCTCGAAACGTGCGTTGGTAATTATACAATCGGGTTTTTATTTTGCCGTTTGTATCTATTCAAAAGATGCTCGAAGAGAACAATCGGGAATATATTTTCCTGATCGTCCTTATTAGTCGCAATCTGGATAAAATATCCCGATTGGTCCTAGTGGAAACGCTGGGGGTAGGGACAATTGTGAATAGGCGATACATAAGTAAATTAACCATGATACTATCAGTGCTACGCTAGGTACTGGGTAATGCACGAGAGGAGCCTCTTCGAGGCGCACTTGAAATGCTTTCACCACACTGGTTCGAAAGAACTAGTGACACGATAAAAAGTACATTTAAGTATTTAAATCACATCATGAAAATGCAGTCATGGAATTTGCAAAAAAAAAAAACTTGCATGGGTCGTTCGGATAAATAATATTGCAGCTGCGACCTTTAGTGTTGCAAAAATAGATAATTGGCACAAAAACCAAAAACACATTGAAATTCCGTAATTTTTTAAATCAAGTAGTTACCCAAATTAACAGTATAGGTAAAATGTACTTTTTACTTGTGATTATACTTTGGAGGTAAAATTTTATAGAATAACATTATTTTGCAGATTCTTCAGTCAACCATACAGAGGAAGAAACTCCATCACCGGGTGTAAATATATGAAGCTAATTTAGACGATATTGATAAATAATTTACAATAATAGCAAATATTTTATAAATATTGTAAAGTACTTAGTAATTTATAACTATTAAGCTCAAAGTTACCTTTTAACAATATTATTTGCATTCCATTTATGGAGATTGTCGTTATAAGTTTTACTAAAGATTAAGTAGCTTATTTATTTTCAAATACTCTAGATAGTTTTTCTATTTGGACAATAAATTGGATTCATCATGAATGTTAGTTTTTCTATCATAAGCTAAGCTAGCCTAACTTACCTGTCACTAAATATAAGTGTAATTTACAAGACATAGTTAAATATTTGAGAGATTTTTTTTTATTATAATTACACAATCCTAGCATGAATGGAGAAATAACACAACTGGCAGCTGTATTTCCGAGATTTAGGATTAGAAAGGGTCTTGTTTTAGTATTAAAACCATCATTGTATCCAATAAATAATGATATAATATCACAAGCTTGCGTTGCACACTTAGACTTTTTTAAGACATACAAAATACTTTTTAAGCTTGAATTAGTAAAGCTACGCCCGATGTGTTCACATCTTGAGTTGCGAGAATCTACTTAGAAAATATAAAAATAGAAAATTCAGTCTGATGTAGCAGTCAAAGCCATTACAGTGAAGCGGACCTCAGATGGGTCACGGGTCATGAACTCCTGACATACTTTAGCTGCGTCTTCCAACAAGCTAGCTTCAGTGGTTGGTCCGTGATTGATAGGGAAAGCTTTACGGCCATCCAGCTCATACAGAGCTCCATCCTTGTGGATGAGAGTAATAAAATGATGAATGTCACTAAATATAAGTGTAATTTACAAGACATAGTTAAATATTTGAGAGATTTTTATAATTACACAATCCTAGCATGAATGGAGAAATAACACAACTGGCAGCTGTATTTCCGAGATTTAGGATTAGAAAGGGTCTTGTTTTAGTATTAAAACCATCATTGTATCCAATAAATAATGATATAATATCACAAGCTTGCGTTGCACACTTAGACTTTTTTAAGACATACAAAATACTTTTTAAGCTTGAATTAGTAAAGCTACGCCCGATGTGTTCACATCTTGAGTTGCGAGAATCTACTTAGAAAATATAAAAATAGAAAATTCAGTCTGATGTAGCAGTCAAAGCCATTACAGTGAAGCGGACCTCAGATGGGTCACGGGTCATGAACTCCTGACATACTTTAGCTGCGTCTTCCAACAAGCTAGCTTCAGTGGTTGGTCCGTGATTGATAGGGAAAGCTTTACGGCCATCCAGCTCATACAGAGCTCCATCCTTGTGGATGAGAGTAATAAAATGATGAATGACTACATCATTTGCATTGGGAGTATTGGTTTGGCCTTCTTGGGCCAGTTCTTTGTGAGCATCTATAATGCCTTGGTTCCTCTCCAGAAGTTCTCCCCGTCCAATAGAATCCATCTTAGTGGCTTCTTCCAAAAACTTCTTCATGTGCCCCTCAGCAAGCTTGATTTTGTCGGTGTTGTTAGCTACTCCGTGTATAAGCGCGACGGTGCCGCAAGCATTGCTCAGATTCTGTTTCATGTAGAACACATTCTCCGATACCTTTTGTCCTTTAGCTAAGATCTCTTTTTCCTCCATCTTGTGGTACTGCTCGTAGACATCAGACGTCGGGAATAAGAGTAATACAGCGAGAACCGGGCGCGGCACGAACGCCAGCATATCTGAGTCTAAGCCAATCACATCTACCAAACTCCAGTCCTTCGGAACGCCTAGTTTCTGTAGGAACTTATTCAATACATCGGGGTTGGATTCCAAGGGAACTAGGGTTTCTGAAGCCATTGTGAACACTGAAAGATAGGTTACCGGTAATTTGAAGGTAGGTGATGGATGATAAAAAAGTGGAAATTTATTACAATAATAAGTATATTACCAAGATAGCAAGCTTTTCTTCCTTGATGCTTTCTTCACAGCTGGTGAGGAAATAGGAACCCGAAGACTTAGTTGGTTTTCTTCAGCGGCGATCGATTTGATACAAAAGTACAAAATTTTGCAAAGTCAGCCGCGATCAATACAGAACAAGAATACCTGGATGATATGTACGACACGACATGGTATGGTAATAATTATACATCATAACCTGGACATCCCAGGAATGCACAGGCCAGGATTTCGCTCCACTAAGATATGTGTGCCAGGTTTTGTATGCTTCACGGGTGGGTTCGAGATTGTTAGGTTCTCGAAGACGGGCGGTAATCATAATAATACAAAAATTAAGAACCCTAATTATCTGTGCATGATCTTTGCGGTTTGACAGTTCACTTTTACATCATTGTATCATCGTCGCCATATTGCAATATTCTCGATTTCTCGGATTTCTTTTGTTCTGCATAATGATAAGAACCATGGATGGAACATTATTGTAGATATTATCCGCGTAACCCCCTCCTGCTCCAGAAAAAGAGAGCGCAATGGAAGCAAGCGCGTTGTGCGCAACAACGGAAGATAACTTAGGCAAACACGGAATGAAAAAAGTCTATGGTCCAGTCATGGTCAGTCAGCATATCGTACATTACCGGCTCCCGAGCAGCTGATTGATTGATCGAACGAAATGAATCCACAACAACGAGCCACACTTAGATCGTGTAGCTAGGACTTTATCTTTATGTTGTCAGTATTGCTGTTATGTCACTCAATCTACATGTTTGTATGTGTCAAAAAACTCGAATGTCAAACAAAACGAATCAAAAATTCAGAAATCAACAAAATTATCATGAATTTTCTGTTTATTTGTTCGCCATACTCTAGTATATATTGTTTTCTAACATTTTTGAATTAAAGCATGCATATTTCTATCTGGATAAAACAGATACTCTCTCAAATTCAAAGACCTGCGTGAAAAATCGCCAGACGAGATGGCAGTGTGTGGATTGAGGACGATATTGCTCATCGTTTGTGTTCTTGAACTAGTAAGTTTTTATGACTAAGTTTAATACTACAAAGCATATTTACTCTTTCATACATTGTATCCTATATAATTTGTGTTTAAAAATGTATGAAATGATTCATGCCAAGTGCATGAAATTAACCTTGTACTTAATTACTAAGGAATGCAAAATGTTTTCAGAAATAATATGTATTGTATTAAGCTTAATTTTTAATTATGGTTTTTATATTTGCAAAAAATTGTAGGTTTTATGATTTATCATCTTTGGCACCTACAAACTAACACCTACCTTTTTGTGCCTTTTGCAGATTATAACAATACAGCGGCAAGTTTTTGACTTCCTGGGCTTTATGTGGCTGCCGATAATAGCAAACTTCACAAACATTTTGTTTATCATATTTGGATCTTTTGGGGCTGTCCAATACATCACTAAATATGTGGTTGCTGTAAGTGTCCTTGATTGAGATTAGTTTGTATGGGGCAATGCACAATGCACCCTTCAATGATCAGTCAGTGATGATTACTGAACTGAAGCTGTATCATGCATCATGTATCTTTGACTTGCCTTGTAACTCTTATATGTTCCTTGTTATATTGGTCAAATAAATGAAATCTGAAAAAAAAAAATCTGATATCTGAACCTCTTCATAGAATAGATGAAGCCTTGTATTTTGTATTGTACTACTGCTTCTATGTAATATTTTATTCAATTTACAATGAAGCTTCATTATGTTAATTTTCTCTTTTTCTCTTTCTTACTGACTGGCATCACAACCCATACCAATAAGTTGTATTAATAATCAGTATTGTTATCATTATCATGAAACCTCTTTGAGGCACACTTGAAATCCTTTCACTACCCTGATTCAAAAGAACTAGTGACACGATTTGATCAATCATAGATTTTGGGGCAAAGTGGACAGTATGTGAGGTCTGTGCTTCATCAAAACTTAATGTTAACAAAAATTGTAACATCAATTGATTTAAAAAATTATAAATAACTAGCTGGTGCCTGCGACTTCGTCTGCGCAGGATTAGTATTTCGAGTAGCGGCAAAATCTTTATAAATATGTGTTATTCTGATGTATAAGCTATATTATTGTAAAGTTTCATTAAAATCCATTCAGTAGTTTTTATGTGAAAGAGTAACAAACATCCATCCATCCATCCATACTTACAAACTTTCGCGTTTATAATATTTGTAGAATAGTAGGATTAAAGAAGTCAGAATCTGGTAAAATCAATTAGAAGGTTCAAAAAGTGACTTTCCCTAAGTTCCAGATTATTCATAGTTAGGTACTTATTACCATCTGCTAGTAAAGGTGCTGCCACACTGCTGTTAAAAAAATGTTTACAAACATTTTCTAACATTGTGATCATATGTTTTATTAACAAATGTTTACCAACATTTGTAAACAGCTGTGTGGCAGTCAGTACCTTTAAATTTCAATAAATTAAGTAAAGGTAATTTTTTCATTGTGATCATATGTTTTTTTTAACAAATGTTTACTAACATTTGTAAACATTTTTAAACAGCAGTGTGGCAGCACCTTATGAGTGACCCACATTTTTGCTAAACTTTCACCATGAAACATTGGTGCCTAGTGTTATGTAACATACAAATGTGTTAAAAAGTGATAGATGCTTGTTGTGTAACATGTTGTTTTCTTTCCAGTACGCCATTTGGAGTTTCCTGTGGCTTGGTTGGAATGTATTCCTGATATGCCACTTTCTGAGCATCGGGACACTTAATAAAGTAAGTTTAATTTGATATTAATTTTCTTTCAGTTGGCCACAGGTAAATAAATATTTTTTTTTCATTTACTAAGGAGAAGTATAAGCAGAATTTAAAGAAAATGATGATGATGATGAATAAATGCTTTAGGGATAATGACTGATGAGTCAGGAAATATTCATTCACAAATCACTTTGTTAAAGTGCTAGTATTTAAGACAGACTTCAAAAAAAGGTCCTCCTTTTTTCAACTTTCCTGTTTAAAAACTGAATTAAAAAAAAATATTTGAAAGGATATACTTCTAAATTGGTCCCATACTTAGAAATTTCATGAAAATCGGTACAGTACTTTATCTTTAAAAGAGGTTGTGTATATCTTAGTGCCTACTCTGTGGTTTACTAAGAACACCTTTTCTTATTAAAAATGTTTACTTAAATCACAACAAAACCTTTCACCTTATTAAATTAAGCTATGTTTTTGCTACCAATACTAAATTAGATCTCAATAAAAAACAGTCCTATCCATATTTACAGGAGAGTGGTTTGCTATCGCTGGGAACGGGCAGTGTCAGTTGGTGGGAGACAAACGGGTGGGGCTGTCAGCCGCAATGGGGTGAAGTCGACGGGCCCGGCACGTGGCGGCCGGCACACGTCGACGGGTGCTTCCTGCAGTGGGACCACGTAGAACTGGCCCAGTCTGCAGTCGGCGCTCTATTCGCCACCATAGCCTTACCACTCGCTATTCTACTGGCTTTCAAGTCGTTCAAAAAACGCAAGCCTAAAGCAGGTAACTATAAGGGCTCTTTTAATTTAGACGTTTCGTGTCGGACCGCTGCAGTGCCGAAGTGCGTTTGTCGTGCGGCGTACGGACGGTCGTTTAATCGTTCGTATCGACGCCGCACGGTTGCCGCACCGTGCGCTTTGTATGAAAATAAGTGACCGCCCGTACGCCGCACGACAAACGCACCGCTTCGGCACTGCAGCGGTTCGACCCGAAACGTCTAAATTGAAAGAGCCCCAACTTCAGCATTGTTTAATTTTTGTGTTGTTTTTGAGTGACTTATTATAAAAAGTACATCAGAACCTACCATTGTTGCAGATAAAGGCACGCTGTCCCGGCGCGCTCCCGTCTACACGATAGAGCTGAGTCCGACAGAGGCTGTTACGAATGAGAGTTCGCTGAAGCCGATGACGCCGCGGCGTGTGAAGAGGCGCTCGGGCTCAAGGGGGAATAACTCCTCCGTACGCCGATCTCGTCGCTCGTACAGAAACGCCGCGTACATGTCGTCAAATGCGTCATTACCGCGAGATCCGCGCGGTTCCCGCCCTACTTCCGCCCATTCTTCATACTCAAACTTCCACGCGGCGCGCCCCGCCTCATACCACACGGTAGAAAGAGAAAGAAACACGCCCACAGAAGATTTATACGATCAGCAACCCGTTTCGGAGTCCGTTCCGATAGTAACAAACAGGCATACGTTGACGAGGCGGAGCAGTGTAAAATCAGGGTATGACGTTGTCGGGCCGTATAAAGATTCGGATGCTCCGAGTGAGGTGAACGCGGTGCCGTGCGCGGATCTCACCGCGAGGATAGATAATATCGCGCGGGATTGGGGCGAATGCCACGAAGGAGGTTGGCAGGAGCCTCCGCCGCCCGCGCCTCCGTATTCCTCGAGGAATACCCCCCCTCCCGCGCCGCCGTACAGCGGCCGTAACACTCCACCGAATCATCCCTCGCAACAAACATACAACGCTCATATCGCCCCGCCTGGTCCGCAATACGCTCCTTACACTTACCTTCCGGGCCAACATCAGCACTACGGGCATCGAAACACGCCGCCTCCTGCCCAACAAAACGCACAGGCCATGCACCAAACCTCATCAGCAGCATTGCACCCGCAGTATGAAAACCACGCATACGACTACCACAGTCGATACGCCCAGGGCACGCCCGTTTCGCCTGGCCCACCGGCTTACCAAGCCATCAACGAAATATACACAAATATGCCTCAATGTCAATGAGGTTTACTTCATGAAATTCTTTTGATACTAGTTTTGAGCCATATCAGTCTTTGAGCTTATCGAATGAATGTACAGACAGCGTCATAGATAAGTATCCCCCTTGCACGAGACACCCAGCTTCAAATTCCTTCAAAACTCCGCTGCGTTGTACAAAGAAGATTTGCCTTAAGGCTAATCCTCAAATCCAATTCCATACAAAATGTTTCGGACAAATACTCAAAAAATACGCCGTATTATAGTAATTTCTTCACACTATTCGTTTCGTCCATGTTTTTTGATTTCGTCAACAAAAAAAGTGAAAGGTTTCATAGTTTAATTTAGATTTTATACGTGTTTTTAAGTTAGTAGGATTAATTTTAAAACACGTATAAAATCGAAATTAAAGTATGAAACCTTTTCTAATTTTTGTTGACACAATCGGAAAACATATACGAAACGAATAGTGTGAAGAAATTACTATAATACGGCGTATTTTTGAGTATTTGTCCGAAACATTTTGTATGGAAATTTGTCTTGAGGATTCACCTTAAAAATAAATCATATTTTTATAATCATGTAACCCTAATCATAATTTTATACTATTTTTTTGAAGGTATTTGAAGCTGGGTGTCTTGTGCAAAGGGGATACTTATCTATGACGCTGTCTGTACCTACTTAACTGTTTACGGTTATACTCTTTGATGTGCCTTAAAATATACACCAATATGCCTCAATGTCAATGAGGTTCAATTCATGAAAATCCCTTAATACTAGTTTTGAGCCATATCAGTCGTTGACCTTATCAAATGAATGTTCTTGACTGTTTACGGTTATACTCTTTGATGTGCCTTAGATCCAGTGGTCTTTTAGTTTAGGTGACAACACACGATTATCGTCTAGCACCCTAGAGTTAAGGTACAAGTTTTGCAAACAATACTTGTTATTTTTAAGTTTACATTTAGTGATATTTTCCTACATTTTGTGAATTTATTTTTAGCTTTAACAGGACTATTTTATTTTTATAAGAGTATGCTAAATACAGGGATTTTTTTTATAACATTCCAAACGATTTAGTACAAGCGTCAAATTTTCATTCCAAGGTTATCATTTATTTTCACTCGGGTTTGGGTGTAGGAAATATTATTCAGTAATATAAAGGGTATATTTATATTATATACCTTACATTAAGTCTGATGCTGAATCTCAAAACATATTACTTATCTACTTTTATACTTTTTAATGTTAATTAAAAGGTTTTCCGTCTGCAACGAAATATTTAGGATAATATACTTGCACGATGCATTTGTTTAGTGAAACACGCGTCAAGCTCAATAGCGCTATTTAAAGCATTGCGGTAACTTGCTAGTAATATTGCGCGTGTCTAAATACTAGCAGCTATTATGTATCTGTAAATGTAAGTCTGATTTTTATATTTTTACATACTTGAAAAAAAGTACCTACACTGTTAATTAGTAATCTGTTCAGAATCTCAATATTGTACTTACCTACCTATTTATTTGGCACTGGTTTGCCTTGCTTGTCTCTGCAACGAAATATTTAGAATAGATTATAAGATGAGCTCACTCTAAGCATTATACGTCGTTGTGACTTGATAGGTAGGTATTATTATAATGCTCCGTCCATTGATTTAGCGCTTTCGGTCTGCAATACGTGGTTACTTTACGATGAGTCCTAAAAAGAAACGTTTATCATTTTTTTATACAAACTTGTCATAAAGTAGCAACATTGCAACGTTTGCAACAAACATTTGAAGAAAACTATATCCCATATTTTTGTCTCAGTTGCTTAGAATGTTTTTATGATACAATTTTATCGAATCGGAGTGTAATGTCCCGCGTGCTCAAAATTGCCCATTCTCAAAATAGCCAATTCTCAAAACGGCCCTTTTTCCAAAACAAATAGAAATGAGTTCGTATACTCGAACTTGATCTTAGATTATAACTATTTAGTTTCAAAAAAAATTAATCATTAAAATCAAAACTGCATTTTGCGGTTATCAAGTTAGTATTATGGTTTCAAGAATCATACAAAAAACCACTAAGCGCCTTAAATGTACCTGCGGGATATTTTACGTACGCAACAAATAATTCGCGAACGGGGCAATTTACGAAACTTACGTTTTTAGGAGCGGGACATATTGCGAAAGGGAAATTACACTCCGATTCGCTGTTTATATTATTGTCCTGAATATAAATCTATGATGTTGTCCAAATATGATTAAGTTTCGATGTAATTCCCAATGAGCTTTAGTAGTTTAAGAATTAATTTAAAGATTATTTTGGAACAATTTCCAATTAATTTTTATACCAAATATACACCTACGATTATATATATTTTTTTTTTTCATTTTTTTTTAATCTTAGTTAAATAAAACTATTTTGATTCGAGCATTGGAATTATATTTCGTAAACGACTTACTATGTATATTTAACTTATACTATAAAACTTATACATAGGTACTTTCTTTGTACTACAAAAGTTCAAAACAAAAATCTTGGACTCTTGCAGTAGATATCAGATTGATTGTGATGCAAATGCAGTTATTTATTAACAGGTAAAAAGATAAAGCCTCAAATTAAGACTAAAACTTTTATAATTAAAAATTACGAAACAGTATATTAACATTTTTTTACTCACAGCGGTCTTTTCAATTTTAATTTAATAAGACTGCATTATTTTTACAGTTACAACCATAGCACCAATATTATACAACATAATGGAGGAATGAATCCAGACTAGATTCAATTATTCTCTATATTGCACCAAATAATGGCAACATTATAAATATCAGTATCCAAAATAACCCAAACACTTATCACAATCTATAACTAAGTAATACCTACCGTTCTTGCGACATAGCGAGCGAATCAGAGACCTCCAAAACGGCTAGCGTGAATCAACTTAGTTATACTATTATGCCCAAGATACACAAGGCTAGCTTTTGAAGCCAGGATAGCAAGATAGTGATAGTAAAAGTAAGCAAGTTCTATTTTGGGAATTTATCTTTTCGCGTGGTCCAAAGATACAAAATACGTACGAGATTTTGACTAGCGCCTCCTTTCATCCGTAAATGGTACTACAACATTTAATACAAACTGTCACGTTACCCTATGCCAGGGGTCGGCAACCTGCGGCTCGCTAGCCACATGCGACCAGAAATGTATGTACGTAACGCAACGAAAGTGGACAGCTTTAAAATAAATGCCGCGAGTTGAGGCACTTATATTCAACGCGTGGAATAGTCTTCAAGATTGCTACAGTGAGGTGAAGAACTTGGCATATAGTTGAAGTGACTATCTTCGGATCGACATATTCGTGCGAGCAAGCGCATGATATTTATAAAAAAAAATTGTGGCTCTTTAAAAACTTTGAAACTTTTGTTAATTGTAATTTTTTACTCTTCCGCCTCAAAAGGTTGCCGACTCCTGCCCTATGCAATAGTTTAACTATTTCTACTAAGGCCTGCTAATGCATCAGATGGCGGGTAGTTGCCTCCGTTCGGCGGGCGAGAGGTCGGGATGCCACACGTCCACGATGAGCACAAGCCTCGCCCCCGTGCCGTTGTGCCACACTTCGTGCTCGAAGCTGTCATCGAACATCAGAACTTTGCCCGTCTGCCATTGCCTGGAACAAGCGTCGACAATTAAGGCAAACAGAATACCCACATTTGATACTTTCGGCTATGTATGTAGTACATTCTAACTATAAATAATCAAAGTTTTTACAACATACAACAACCGACTTCAATGGGACTGTTTTAGTGACCGTATGCACCACTGAAGTCACAGTGAAGCAAAATACGCAATTTGTTCACTTCAACGACTTTTTTTCAGTTGTTTTGATTTAAAAACTAAACTACTGAATCGATTTTGATAAAATTTCTATGGGATCAATTTGAAAGTATAACCTCTCAAACAAAAAGGAAAGAATTCTTCAATACAGTTCATAAACAACAAAGTTCTAAGGTAACAAACATAAAAAAAACCTAATTGAGAACTTCCTTTTTCGAAGTCGGTTGAAAAAGGAATGTAAAAAATTTAAATCTAAAAACCACGTTGTTATGCTTTTGCTCTATCTCGCTTCCTTTACGATATAGCGGTTTTTTTAGATTCGGATTCACAA
This sequence comes from Lobophora halterata, assembly GCA_932526365.1. Classification (NCBI taxonomy): domain Eukaryota; kingdom Metazoa; phylum Arthropoda; class Insecta; order Lepidoptera; family Geometridae; genus Lobophora; species Lobophora halterata. The sequence goes on from OW052002.1 coordinate 7,689,391, forward strand.
TGCATTGTCATCGAGTTGTGAGCTCCCCGAAAGCTCCAGCTAATTGTAAAGTGCTCGAATTTGAGATGCAACATTCCACCCGCAATGACACTTTCTTGTTTGACTGTCAACAAGAAAGTGACTTATTAGAAATAAAAATATAAGTCGGTAATACGTACCGGGTCTCCTGATCCACTCTAATGTAAGTATATTTGGTGTTGCTCAGTCCCAGATGCATCCGCAGCCTGCAGTTAGTAGGGCCGACGTGGGGACGAACGTGCGTCCCCGCCTCCATAGCGCTGAATTTGACTTGACCCCTCCGGCAACCGCTCGCCCCCGCCTCGGACCGAACGATACCGCACGTCACCGGCGCTTTAGCACATCTATTAGGAACCTCCCGACCTCGAACGAACAAATCCAACTGCGACCATTCTCCCCGCTCTTTCAATCCCTCCTTTTCTTTTTCGTACGACGCTTTAGCCGCCTCTCCTTCTTTCAATATCTCCTTCCAAGACTTCTCTAAAGCGCGGGCGAGTCGAGAGTACGGCGTTTGTTCTACGTCCCACCACGGCTTGCTCTTCAATCTTTCCACGTTGTATAGAGATCGTTGATTGGGTGATAGGAAGTGTCCCAGTGCTGCGCCTCGTTTGTGAACTTCGTTCGCTTCTGAAAAGCGTCCTAATAGGAGCAAAGCGTCTCCCAAATGGTAGTAAAAGCGGGGTTCGTTGGCCGGCCCCGAATCGCCATCTAGTGCTTTTGTGAAAAGGTTGACCGCCTCTTCTAATCGATTGTGTAGGGTTTTTAGGACAAATCCGAGGTGAGCTAATGCGAAGCGGTCGTTTGGCCAAAGTTTGAGCGTTTCTTTTAGGACATCTTCTGCTAAGTCAGCTCTGAAAGCAAAGTGATATAAGTTAAGTTTTGTTTTCATTTAAAAATTTACAATACAAAGTCTTTTTGATTGTAACAAAAATTACCTGTTCGCCATGAGAAGGGAGACAGTGAGATTATTTCGATAATTCGGATTGTCGGGGAACCTTCTGATTAGCATTTTGTAAATAGGCTCCGCACTCAAGTAAGTTCCTGGAATAAAAATAAATAGTGTTAGAATATCATGCCAGTCAGAAAAATCCCAAACTAAGAAGAGTGCAAAATTGGCAAAGTCTGGCAGATTCACCGGGTGGTAACAAAATATAAAATAAGTTGATTGTTATCAATCAATTACTTCCTATTCATAAAAGGCTTGGTCCTCACTGAATGACACACAACGTACGTACAGGCCAAACGAATGAACGTAGAGACATGAAATTCGGACCAACTGACTTCAATCGGACTGTTTTAGTGACCGTAGGCACCACTGACAAGTCATAGTTAAGCAAAATACGCAATTTTGTTCAATTCAACAACTTTTTTTTCAGTTACTTATTTTGATTTACGAACTAAACTACTGAACCGATTATGATAAAATTTCTATTAGAGCAATCTGAAAGTAAAACCTCTCGAACAAAAAAATATTTTTTTTTTTTCCAATCAGTTTATAAACAACAAAGTTCTCAGGTAACAAACATTTAAAAAGATTTATGTCTACTTGCACCAAACTGTCAAAGTCCCTAAGCAATTACTTTACTCGCTTGGTAGTTCTTAACAGTACAGATTTTGACCGTTACGAACTGTCAAGCGAGTAAAGTTGTTGCTTTGGAACTTTGAAAGTTTGGTGCAAGTAGGCATTAGAAAGAAGTCTGTTCAAAATAAGATTTACCTCTAAATTTGATTCGATCCAGCGTCCGATTGGTGACTTCCAGAAGCTTCTCATCAGAGAGGCGTTCGTTCATCTTGAGCAGTTCTATGTACGCCGCGATAGCTCTACTCAAGAGCTGGTTATCCTTCTTAGCCTCTGCGCCGATGTCCAAAGCCCTAGCGGCGATGTAGCGAGCGCGGGCGCTGGACCGGAGCTCTGCAGCGCTGGCTCTCTCCGTAGCGGCTGACCACTCGCCCTCCAAGTTAGTAACACTCTCACACACACGCAACAAACAAGCGCATCAGAACCCTCACTGGTCAGTTCACTCATTGAACAAAGATAGATAGATGATAGTTTTTTTTTTTAATTATTGATTTGCGGCTTTAGTGACACTGCGACCGTTGTCGGTATATTGTGCTCGCCACTTGGACCTATGCGGTTAGAGTTCCTCACTAAACCCTGCCGCTATGATGAACTGCAGGAGTTTTTTGTGAGGAACCTAGATGATAGATAGATAGATGAACATTTTATTGTACACCAACAATGTAGTGAAATGTTTATTATTAGCCAACTGCAAATGCCAATGCTAAACAATAGATGGAAAAGGGAATGTATCGTCTCTTGGGCACTGATGCTTGATGAATTTTAAATGAGGTGTCATTTGATCGCAGGAGTGCCAAACGTAATATGTCAAAAAATCTAGATGGCGGCTGCAAGTTGCCATTGTATATTTTTTAAGGCCTAGAATCTCGCGCGCCGCTATCTCGCTCACTCATTTGTACATTTTTGAAGATATAAATTGACTGAGTATAAAATTCAAAAAAGTTGCAGTGCGGTGGTTGTCTTACGAGTACTACAACCTCACGATTTTTTTTAAGTACTTAGGTATATTTTTGTTTTGATATGTTTAACATAAATCGAAAGAAATATGGATAAACAATTTTGCCCCATTTCTCTTTATCTTTAGTTCAATGATTGAGATACCGGCAAAGACTCTGAACTATGCTATACTTATGATAAAGTTTTCCTTATGTCCTATCTAAGGGTAAAGTCGTCAGTGACGCGTCAGGGACGGGACGCGCGGGGTGCGGGCGCATCACGTGACCCGGGGCGTCACTGACAAGGGGCTGAAAGGGAGGGGGGTATGGCACAACGAGCAAAGTATGGGATGCAAAAACAGTTAGTCGAGCCAGTCCTGAAATATATATTTTATTAGTCTTAGGCTCAGTTCCCACTGGGATGGGAAAGCACTTTCAGTGTCAATTATTTTATACATTATCTTAATTCTTATAAACGCCTATACGCACAGTTCAGTGCCGACAAGTTCCGTACCGTAAAGTATAAGTGAAAATAAATATTGTTTCATACATAACACACAGACGTGAATTTCTAAAACTGACATCACTGAACGTCACTGACTCTCAAGAGTTCGAATGGTGTCTTAAAACGTCGATGACACAGGGCTAGTTTACAAGCTACAAGCCAGCGAGTTCGCTTGTAGCTTGTAAACTAGCCCTGCCGGCTGTGTCATCGACGCTGCGTCGTATTTTATTAATTATTACACAAAATATTACAAAGTACTACTAGTATTGCAAGGCCACTGACAGGCTGTCATCGATCTATTTAACGAGGTAGATAATATTTAAAATTGTTTGATACTGAAAGTGCTCTACCGCTGTCGATCGCTGCCATCCCAGTGGGAATTGAGCCTTATAAAGTAAAATGACATAAAATTAATTACGGGTATTTTGCAGTGCATTTGTAACGACGCGACGACGGTAGAATATTTGTGATATACGTATTTATTTTATTTTATTCGGTACAATGACAGACCACACACCACGAAAGATTATCGTTCAGTACGTATTAAAAGTATTCATACTACTTTTTTTTAACTTTCTGCTATTAGGGAGTAGGACCGTATCGAACTGTCTGGACGAAAAATAAATAGTCAAACGTTCCTTTGATGTAATTATTTCCTGTTAATGAGTAGATCATGCATTTTGCTAAGCATTGGATATGAAGCAGAACTATTTGAGTCATTGTTACTGATTGCAAATAAACACACTTAATTAATTACACCAAGGAACAGTTAAGAACAGTAAAACAGCAGAACCAGTTGTACTATTTCAGCTGCGAGAATACTGCTATACAGGTTTACTATCAATGTTTTTCTTTCGACGAAGATAAATACTCCACTATTTAGACGAAATAATTCCCGTCCTGTTATATGTGCTTGCTTGACTCACTATTTATGGGTACCTACTACTTAGTTGCTAGCTAATCCCTCTCTTAAGGGGAATCCTCAAATCCGAATTCCATACAAAATGATTCGGACAAATACTCAAAAAGTACGCCGTATTATAGTAATTTCTTCACACTATTCGTTTCGTCCATGTTTTTTGATTTCGTGAACAAAAAAAGTGAAAGGTTTCATACTTTAATTTAAATTTTATACGTGTTTTAAAATTAACCCTACTAAATTAAAAATACGTATAAAATCTAAATTAAAGTATGAAACCTTTCACTTTTTTTGTTCACGAAATCAAACAACATGGACGAAACGAATAGTGTGAAGAAATTACCATAATACGGCGTACTTTTTGAGTATTTGTCCGAATCATTTTGTATGGAATTCGGATTTGAGGATTGGCCTTAAGGCATTTTCAATTGTTTTTTTTGCAAACTGTTTAGTTAGGTTGCTAAAACCTACTAACCCCCAGTTTCAATGTACTAAACCCTGTTTTTTAACCTACTAACTTTCCTATTTTAACGTACTAACTTTCCTGTTTACTGCGTACTTACCCCCTATGATTTAGTAGTAGCGTATTAACCCTATCTACTAACCCCCTCTGGTAGTAGTAAGCCTAAACAGAGGTGTTAGAGGCGTATTAAACCCTCTGTCTAGGCGTACTAAACTTAGTGATCTCTCAGTGAACTTAGTGATCATTCATAATGATAAATACCTGGCGGAGGTCGCGCTCTGCTTGGTCAAGCGTCTCGCTCCAGAAGGCATCAGCGGGCTCGCCCGGCCACTCGTCTTCAATACTGTTCCCGCCATCCTCTGGAAAGTTATGAGTTATAATTAGTATTTTTCAGCAGGTACAAAGCATATCAGAACTATTTCAGATGGTTATTACTTATGAGTCTTCCTTCGTTTCAGCAATGAACGACACAAGTAAGGGTCGGACGACAGAGAGAGCTCATCCGAGGTTTCCCTATATCATGAATGCAAAGTTTTTTGTTTGCGAGAATTAATGGATACATAGATGTTCGTGGCTGGAACGCCAAAATCACTAAACAGATTCGGCAGAATTTCGGTATGGGTTTAGTTTATGAGCTGGAAAAGGACAGAGGCCACTTTTTATCTCAAATCGCGAAGGCAAAACTGCTAGCAGCAACCATATCGACCATCACCATCTATCATCCATAAAACGTAAAAAAAAACAAAAAAAAATAATGTATGCATCTAGTACTTTAAAAAGCGCATGCATTCCTAAAATCCTATAAAATTGAAAGAAAACACTCACACGGGTTATAATTATCAACTCATGCCAAAAGTTAGTTTATTAATCAAGCCACAACGACACTCCATACTATTGTTCCGCCCGGGCCGTTCTGGTTCGGGCAAGCGTCCATATTTAGCTTCCAAACGGCTCAACAGCTCTGCGTCATCAACATCCGATATTTCCTCTTCCTCTAATTCCTCTTCAAGTTGCTCTTCATCTATAATTTCCACGTCATCATCATCTTCCGGTTCCGGTGTCACTTCTTTAGTAACGTCGGGTATAGTTTGTACTACTGTCGGCATATCTTTTTTCTCTTCAAATACTTCTTCCATTTCTTCTGCTTCTTCTTCGTCACTATATAGCTCCTTGTCTACTGTGTCTTTTTGAGCGACTACGGGTTGTAAAGGCTGAAAATTACCGATGGTTTTTGAGTCAAGCCATAACTCATTTAAGTACAGTCTTTTAATTTTGATATCTTTCACGATTTATGACCTACCTTGGTAACGACAATTTCTTCTTCCTCTTCATCTTCGATTTCCTCTTTAGGCGGAGAAGAGATAACAGGCGCTTCATTTTTAACTTCTCTTTCTATCGGTTGAGATACCGGTAGTTTTGGAGCGACTAGAGTTTATTAAAGTTTTTTGTAAAAACATGACTTTTCTATAGATAAAGTAAGCAATGACGTCACAATAAGCTAACATATCGCTTCAAGTTTGCCCCTATATCCCGTTTCTCCATCGCCATTCGTAATGGTAGCGAGCGGCAAACTTGAAGCCAATCAGTTATATCGTACCGCTAGGTGGAGGCACTGGTTCCGTTATAAGAGTCATTCTTCTATCTGACAAGGGTGTTTCTTCTCTACTCGAGTCTGGCTCTTCGTCATTGTCTGTTTCTGCAGCGGAAATACCATTTACTATGTCGAAAATAACATTTATTACGTCCAAAATAGCATCAATATCAGTAACTGCATCGGAATTTCAATTTTCAAAGACGAGAATTCGTCTTTTTTGATAAAGTTATAGTTTCCTGATTTAGGTGATTGACATCGATCATTGAACTTGATAAAAGTTCATTGATCTATAAAATCTAGTAGGTACTTATCCATATCATCTGATAAGCGTGATTTCAGGAAGTAAGTATGTTTAGAAATAGCGATAAAATTCATCAAAAAAAATGTTTAGCTCAAACAGTGTCAGTAGATATGTAGCTAAAACAGTGTGATGAGTACATAGGGATTCTTTAGGTACATTACAGAATACTAATGAAAACTCTACCCAATAACACAGAGAGAAGACGGATAGACCAATAGTACAGATAATTATAGAAAATTCGTATCCTATTTAATATTATAGGACTAGCTAAGGTGGGATCGTTTATGAGTTGTTGGAATTTTCAAATTCTTCTATACCATAAGGACCGGCGCCAATACGGCGGAGCGCAGAGCATTTTTCAGTTCGGCAGTGAAAAATGCTCTGTGCTGCGCTCCGCCGTATCAGCCGTATGGGCGCCGACCCTTATGTTAGGGCTATCCAAGGTAGAGTCAATGTTCTATTATATTATATTTACGACACCAAGGCTTAGTTGGTAGTGACCCTGCCTACGAAACTTGGTGTTCCGGGTTCGATCCCCGGCCGGGGCGAATATTTGTGTGACGAACACTAATATTTGTTCTCGGGTCTTGGATGTTGTGATGTCTTGTATGTGTCCGTGCCACCAGCGACACAGGGAATCCTAGTGCAGGGGTGTGAGTGTGTGAATGTTTATTTATTTTATTATAAATTGAACGTTATGTTGTAGCTTGTAAGGTTTAAAATAGTACGCACCGCGCGGGGCGGTGGCTCGGCGGAGCACCGCATGAGTGGCGACCAGCAAAGCTCCGCCCACCGTCAACTTCAGCCACACTGCAACAACCATACTCTCGCTCATTCATCTTGCAGTTAACGTCATCTGGGTTACGTTTAGCCACTTTTCAACCGACTTCAAAAAAAGGAGGAAGTTCCCAATTAGGTTGTTTTTTTTTACTTTGTTGTTTATAATTGTTGAAGTGTGTGAGACCAACACTAGTTTAAGAACTTCTATGTAGAATGTGAAGTATGTTACTTCAGGCAAAATAAATAATATAATTACATTTTAAACAATTTGAAATATTATTTTTATTAATTGAGAGGATATACATGCTTCCAAATTTATCCCATAAAAAATTAGTGAAAATCGGTTCAGTATTTTGGTTTTAAAATCAAGATAACTGAAAAAATTACGTCATCCAAGTAAACGAATTTGCGTATTTCGCTTCCCTCTGACTATTCAGTGGTGTTTACGGTCACTAAGATAGACCTATTGAAGTCGGTTATAGTATGTTTTGTGTAAAACCTTGATTATTAAATAGTGACGAGACAAGCAAAGCAAGGACTCACGGTCACTGGACTTTATTAGAGAAATAAAACTTTTAGTCATTACTTTCTTATTGTCTTTATTAATTTAATTGAAACAATCAAAATATCTCTAGCTTATTTTTATAACTGTGTGTGGAATGATGATGAATGTAGAGTAGAACCTGCATATTGTGCAAACTAGGCAGACGGTAAGGATTTTAATCTAGGAAATAAGGTACACGGAGAAAAACAAATGGGATAGCAAGACTAAATAGTAACCCATAATATATTTTCTTGAACCAATAAATAATTTTCGTTAGCTAGAACCATGATATTGTAATCGTAACAAAATTTCGTTAGCAGGAATTATTATTATTGTAATCGCTACTAAATTATTCTCGCTGTCACAAATTCAAACAGAATTTTAGTAACTATAACGAGATTTTTTTCTCCGTGTACGTATACAATTCAATGCTCGAACGCTATGCTCCAGGATCCATCACCGAGCAATGAAATAAAATATCTTATTTCGATTGGATAAGTATTTAATTCAATTCATATTTTTTTTAATACTGTGAGACCGGTTGTTTGCTTTGGAATCAGTAGATCGTCAGTTTTAGCACAGAGTACTAGGTTTTAGTCAAAGTTTACGATGCCATTTTTAAGATTGAGACCGAAGGCGACAATACGCGTGCTTAAAATGGGCTGGCGGTAAAAATTCCTAGCCATCAGATCTCGAGCTTCATCTTCAGCTGTGTCCTTCCCACCATTGTTAAAAGGCCTCTTGTTCTCCAAACTCTTCCCGTCTGTTCTGATTGCATCCAAGTTTCTCACTCCAACCTATCTAGACTCTAGCTAGAGGTATTATTAACCGCCCGGTTTCAAAGTAGCGTTTTTTCGCGCGCTTATACGAGCGTTTTGGCTCACGCGCGTATATGGCGTTACAACGGTGTTTACGCACGGTTATTGTTGGCGAGTGTCATAGCGACGCGGCGCGGGGGCTCGGGCGCGTATGTGCGACAACGCTCGTTCGACTGGCGCAACGCGCGTACACGCGTTATAAAACCGTGCGCCGAAACCGCTCGTTTTATTTTTTCAAGTATCACAAAAGATATTCACAATCCAATAATTAGGATTTTTAGGTTCTTACACGTATTAGGAAACATGATCACTTATGTAATTCAAATGAAAAAAGTAAGAGAAACATATTTATGTAAACAACATTTATTTTTAGTTTAGCTTATATTAGGAAAAGCATATTTTTTAAATTTCTTAGTAATTACGGTTAGACTCTTTTAAGTTAATGTTTTTTTAATTAGTTATTCAAGCACGCATTTCTACATCTAGTTCAGAAAAGCCTACATCTAGATTAGAAAAGCCATCGAAGTTAGTTGTCCAAGCTCATGCTGCAAATTCAGATCCAAATTAACCTATCAACACCAACTAGGGTACAATCAGCTGCACAGACATGTACACACTCTCAAGCTTTCACATTTATATGTATTATACTAAATTTTGCAAACACATTTTTCTTCTGACAAGTAAGAGGACACATTCAATTTGAAAATGCTTGCGTGCACTAGTTTTTGCAAAATTTATGCCGAGTTGCACCAAACTATATAATATTATATAGTTTTTAAGCAATTACTCAACTCGCTCTAAATTCAGACCATTAAGAACTGGCAAGCAAGTAAAGTAATTGCTTAGGAGCTTTCACAGTTTGGTGCAAGTAGGCATAAGAGTAATATAAATCTGAAAGCTTGGGTCTGTATACATGTTGGTGCAGCTGACTGTACATACATCTTCATTAATCTAACTCTAATTAATAAAATAACTTCATCGTTTTAACTCAAAAATGTGCTCCAAGAATACATCCAATTTGCTAAAGACATCTGTATTAATTTTACGGCAGAGAAATTCAATATGATAAACGATTTTTTCTGTAATATTTGTATCGATTGTGCTGATAGGTCAAGTTGATCGCTGTATCGTAGAGTGTACTCACTGCCTTGCGAAGCCTCCTCTTTCTCCTTCCGAAGCGCCTCTTGCTGTCTTTCATATTCTTCCTCATCAGCTAATGTGTCCTGTGGCTTTTCTGAGGTTGTTTCTCCCACCTGCATATTTAACATATTAAACAATATAATATTCTGTTTTACGTTAATGCACACTAATCTGCACAAAAGTCCATAAGTACTCAATAGTATTGAGTACTTATGGACTTTCATAAGTACTCAATAGTATTGAGTACTTATGGACTTTTGTGTTGTCAATACCTTATACCACATTAGTTTTTGTTTATGCGAAACCTGAAATTAGTTTATTCAGAATCGATAACCAAGTTCAAAAATAAATATATTAACCCCTTTAATGTTAAATTTCGGAAAATATCTCAAATAATAAAATAAACGGGGCTCAGCTTTTCATAAACAAAAACTAACCGTATACATACGGTTAGTTTTAGTTGAGTAATTTAGCGCAGGAGAAGGTTCTCCATGAAAAAGGGAAGGACAAAGAAGCAACACAATTATGGATTATATTGCTATGGAGGTGGTATAGAGTTTTAGATTTTTTTTTTATCGTGATTAGAAAAAAAAACGGGTCTCCGCTTTTGCATAAACAAAAACTAACCCAGTATAATCTAGCTGACGCCCGCAATGATGTTTGCATTGGGAATTGATGAAATTCCTTTCTTAGTACGCGCCTACATTTCTTGACGAAAACACCTTCCAAGTTTCAAGTCTGTACGTTCAACGGTTTGGCCTGTACGTTGTCTGTCAGTCAGTCAGGTTTGGTCAGGATGCAAGAATCTTACCTCTGCTAAGGGTTTTCCCTTCGGGGCGGTGATGGTTTCTACAATTGGCAGCTCATCAAGTTCATCAGGCTCCAAGAACTCCACATCATCGTCTTCCATTGAAATGTCTTCTTCAATAGGAGATTCTTCTTCTTTGGATACCTCTATGACAATAAGAATACGTTTGTACAAACAAACACAGAAGAATGATATTGATATATTTTAATACATATCTCATTTTGCGGTTTCCATATGAAGTCGGTAGTCTAATGCCTAGAACACACATACCGAGTACTCGACCGAGACAGTAAAATTTTACTCGGCCAAGACAGTGAAGCTTACATCAGCCAAGCACTCGGCGCTATGTTTATACGAACTGATGAACTGAGTACTCGGCCGAGAGCACTGTCTCGGCCGAGTACTCGGTACTTGTAATCAAGGCATAAGTGCGGTTTGAGATTAGCGGATTAACCGAGCGGATTCGCCGCTCGGTATATGAGCGTATACGGGCGTTGGGCTTTTAAAGTTTTGCGAGTACCGATTCGCTCGTATATACGCGACAAAAATACGTTATTCTGAAGCCGAACAATGTTTTTTTAATGATTGACGAATTGTATGTTTATTACTACTCGGGCGAGTAAATATGACACCTGGCTCGAATGACGTTTGTGCAAAACACAGCGGGGAATTGGATAATCTTGAAAGAGAAGAGGTCCTGTAATACTTGGTAATGATAAGGCTTCGCAATTAGAGGAAGAAGAAACATGGAGGGCGCCGCGCGGGGCAGCGGGTGGCGCATTAAGTTCCGAGCCACGTGTCAGACAGGTGTCATGATGATTCGCCCGAGTTGTAGTATCCTACCTAGTTAGTCCTTACCTTGACTATTGCCATCGTCATCATTGGCCTGTTCCTCGACTGACGTTGCGTCGTCAGTAACTTCCTTCTCAATCGTTTCTATTTCAATATTAGCCGGTTCTTCTTCATCTCCGTGTTCGTCATCGTCCTAAATAGAATTCATCACTATGTTAAAAGAAAGGATAGGCAAATGAAAATCGCAAGCGGGATATTTTTGTCATAACGCCCCGATCAGACATTAAGGGTGCGTCTCCACTGACACAGAGCGGAGCAGAGTAGATAGGAGCGGTCCGTGAATAGGCCAATCACAGTGCTCGAAATCCTAGAAATTGGTGGGTATGCCGGCAACGTCAGCAACGTCAGAAAACAGCCAACCAGAGAAAGTATGTATCAATCATGCAGCCTATTAGTATTTAATGATGCATTGACGTAGGAACTTTTAACGAAAATAGCTTGCTTGCCTCTTTTTTTATTCCGAGTAAATAAGGCGCGACAGATGACAAGATCGACGACATCCTTTATATCCCTGCTGTCTGACATTATCACATAAACTGTGTAAAGTGTGTATCAATAAATAAGTGAGCATGTGATCGCAACAATGCAGTCATGTCGAACACACGCAGTAAACAAAATGTACCTATTGCAATTCTGGCAAGAGTCGTGAGTTGAAAATACAGCTTCACTTTATATCGAAGTCATGATCTATCTAAATAATGCAGACTAAATAATGGTGAAGGAAACATCGTGAGGAAACCGGCATATCGTAGAACCAAAATTTCGAAAACATGCGTCGAATGCACGAAAGGAGCCTCTTCGAGGCGAACTTGAAATCCTTTCACCACACTGGTTTGGAGGTACTAATGACACGATAAGAAGAAGATGCATACAGAATACAAACCATTAAATAGTCAATAAAGCTACAAGTCTAGCGCAAAGTTCAAACAAAAATGCCAGGGCCTTATTCTACATGCTATGAATAAACGTTGAATCTAGCATGATATCTACTCACGAATAAGCCCCGCTGGCGAGTTATACACAATTTCTAAGCCGTACAATACGATAAAAAAACATTAGGTCTATTGGCAGGCATAGACAAACCAATATGGAGTGCCTGTATTGTTTTTCATTGTCCACAAACATTTGCACCATACTATAAATAAATTGCACGTAATAATAGCAAGAAGTTTTCATTGTTATATACATTCAGTCAGTTTAGAAATTCCAGTCTAATAATTTTGAAAAACGTTAGCAAGTGAGCTATGCACTAATAGCGTGCTTTCAAGTTGCAATAAAATAAGCTTTAGAGTGTTAGTGCCAATTAAATCAAAACATTTTTATTTTTCCACAGAAGCGTCACTCGTTTGCACCTCATTATCAGCAACGGCGTCATTTTGTAGATAATCGTCATCATCATTTAGTGCGTTATCTTCTTCAGTGGCATCATTGTCATCATCTTGTTGATTATAATTCTCATCGTCATCGTAATTTTGGTGACCTTTTTCATCATCATCATTATCGTCGTCGTAGTTATGTTGCTTTTCGATATAATCATCATCATCTTGTTGGTTATCGTCATCATCATCATTATTATCCTGTTGGTTATCGTCATCATCATCATCCTGTTGGTTATCTACATCATCATTTTCGTCATCATCATCTTCATTATCGTTCTTGTCATCACCGTCGTGAACAGACTGTTCATCGCTTTCTACTTCTTTTTTCAAAAAATCTTCATCGTCGTCGTCATCATCGTCATCATCATCATCCTCGTTAATTATTTCGTTATCTTCATATTTTCTTCGATAGATGGGTTCCTTAATATCATCCTGCTAAATATTAAAAATAGGTATAATTTAATATCATGCCTTAAATATTTGAAATCAATCCAAAAATAATCTTGTCTCCCACCTCATCATCTTCAGCTGTGTTTAACTCTTCACTGGCTTGATTCTCATCTTCATCATTGACAGCTTCTTGGGAATCATTTTCAGCCTGTTCTGAATCGTCATCGTCATCTTTTTCCAGTTCATCGTCATTTTCATCATCAGTTTCTTGTTCATCGTCATTTTCTTGTTCATCGTCATTTTCATCACCATCATGATCGTCTTCACCTTCGTTTTCCTCATCAACATCGTGTTCATCATCATCATGTTCATCATTATCGTCGTCACCTTCTATTTCATTACCATGTTCTTCATCATCTTCATCCTAATTTAGTGATTCCACACAGCATATAAGTTCCCAAAAAGTTTTAACACATGTATGAAAATCACCTGTTTCTTTTTCAATTAAATATACATAATTTATTTTGAGATGGAATGCATAAATATTCAAAGCAAGATTTAACAGCAAATTTTCAGTAATCTGTTTAAACTTACAGTTAAAACTTTTATTAAACAGCTATTAAGCAAATCCTTATAACTTACATGGTGTTTCAGTTCCAAGGTGTGTTCATCATGGTGATCATCATCAGGGGAATCTTCAATCCATCCCTCCAAGATATTGGAGTACTGAGATTCCACTGAATTTGCTTCCACTGCAAAATTATAAAAACAAATCACATATTTAACAACGGCTTCACCTGCATACTACGAGGATAACAGTAGCCAATACCCTTTCTAAGTCCTAAACTATAAGCCCATATTTTTAGGCCTGATCACAGAGGAAAGACTAGCCCGACCCCTAGTTTAGGTAAAATTAGGTAAGAAAAATCCATCAATCCTCATAAAATCATAGTGATATCTTTAATTATTATAAGTAACAGTTTTCAAGGGGTTCATTGACCAAATGTCAAAAGAAAACTACCTATTTTTCAATTCAAAAATAATGTACCTGCATAAAAATTAATCAGTAAAAAAAATTGAAGCAAACCAATATACAATGACACTTGATCACTTCAAGGTTCATTGAACTATAGCTTACAGACACAGGTGTTTAAAATTCATTAGCTTCCAGATTAATCTTTCACAACTACAATTTTGATTACCAATACTTTGATATAATGTGATAGTAAATTGGACGTACACGAAGCACCTATTTACAAACTGACATAGATTATGTACCAGGTCTTCTCGCATAAATTTAACCTCATCTACCAATTTTTTTGTCTTTTTGTTGTTTTCGTCGGAAAACTGTTATTGTTTTATACTTACATTCCGTAAGACCTCTGTTTTCTAATATGATCAGTCCAACAAGAGTAATCAGCACAGCGAGAAGGGAGAAGAATATGATTTTAGCACACCAGTGGCCCCCAGTGCCATGCTCGCTTTGTGAGTGCATAAACACATCGCCTTCCCCCAGAGCCGCCGCCGTACCACGAGGTTCCTCCACACCAAGATCATCTGAAACTAACGCATATTATAGGTACCTATCAATCCTTCAAGCCACTTTCCATTGAAGACTGGTATTCAAGGTGGAAAAATTACCTTTCTTTTTCTTTTTATCCTTACGCTTCCTTGGTTGGACGTCGCCTGACATGGTTCACTACGAACTAGCGGTCCGTAGGCGACAGGAATTCACTCTATTGTTTCATAACCCTGTGTAAACAAAGATACAATGAACTTAAGAGTCTGTGGCAAGTGGCATGCGATTGTCCAAATGCACAATTTTCATGAATAGAGAAAAGCTCGGCGCACGTTGTAATATTAAAATAACCTACGTAGTTACGTAGATTGTCGTAGATTTACCGCGGCAGCTTTCTTGAATTTATTTTTTTTTTTTTTTTTTTTTTTTTTTCAAAGAACCTAAGTTCTTTAGTTTTGGCTTCACATCAAAGGTATATAGCCAGTGTCAAGTAATTGGAGAGATTATTTAGTCATAAGTCAGAGTCGATAAGTCAAGTCATGCCCCTGTAAAGTAGCGGTGGTTGCGACTTTACTAGAGGCTTCTATGGAGTTTTGGAGGCAACACGAAAAGTCACGTTTTACAGCATTACACTATTCACCAACACTCATACACGTTCACGAGCACTTAATGGATAAAATACCACCGTTTTTACACTTAAACACTCAAAGTTATACAAGTTTTGTCAATTAATTTAATGCCGCCAATGTGCCATTTTTCACGTTCCCGCCAAAAACCATCGAATTTATTTTAGCTGTAACCTAAAAATAACCGGCGAAGACAGCTGACGAGAGAGACAGGGACATAGTTAATTTTTGAACGAAAATCATAAATGCTTTCAAACCACTCTGAAAAAATTAAGAAAACACTGTAAAAATATTTTTATTTGTTTTATCTACTGCCTGAAACTCGTAGAGAAAATTAATTAAACATGTATTTTTTCGACACGATTGAAAAAACGATTGTATCCATGGTTATTTGTTACATCTGTTGTTTTAGAACGAATATTTCACATGACTGTCAAATCAAGTTTGTTCCATTTTGTAAAAAATACATTGAGCATAAACATTTTCTGTCCTTTTTGCGCTTGCATTTAATGTATCATACTATTTCAATCATGCAGGGCAAAGGACACATCGACGACGTGAGAAATTGAAATTGACAGCAGTCAGCTGTTCCTAAAATGTAAACAAAACAGTTATATCTCAGATCTCAAATTTCCAATCATTTAGAAATGAGCGAAATTATTATTTTGTACGATGGGTACTCTTCAGATGCAATCAATAATCAAATGACTGCTAACTGTACCTGTACACTGATAAAAGGAGTACATGACATAATCGTTGATACAATGACATCATGGGATTCAGAAAAAATACTTACCGGTAAAGTAAATAACTTCATGTAAAGGGTCTTACTTACCTACTCAGTACGATATCATTGTTTCATTGCAGAATTGATTGTAACAGCCTCACTCTATTCACAGCTCTTGAAAAACATAGTGTGAGGCCAGAGAAAATGAATTTTGTGATATCAACCCATGGACACTCTGATCATATAGGGAACAACAACCTTTTTCTGAATGCAAAGCATATTGTCGGCTTCAGCATTTCATGTCAGGACACATATTACATACATCCATTTGATAAAGGTTGGTAGCCCCTAGCCCTAAACAAGAAAGTAGGTAACTAACCAAAATATTTTACTTAAGACTTTAAGACTTGTTTTTGTAACTCAGGTGTAGATTACGAGATAAACAATAGTGTGAAAATTGTACCAACACCCGGGCACACTCTATCAGATGTTACTGTTCTTGTCACTACAAGAGAAATGGAAAGTGTTGCAATAACAGGTAATGTATCACCACCACTTCTTACCAATATCGCTTTTTATACCTATACATATATTGAATTATATTTTTAAACAACGAAACGGAGGCGTATTCTCAGTTCGACACAACACAATATTTTTTTTTTAAATAACAATTCAATAGTCTGCACCAACATCCACTATGAGGTGTATTGTGAATTGAACTCTTATTTGACTAACTCTACCCCAGCTAACTCTCCTAAGTTCCATTACCTGGGTTGATGGATGGTGTATTTCAATTTCCTAGTAGGTTTCAGGTACTAAGGCCAAGATTAATTTGGCTTCTGTAGGTAACTAAAAATACTTGAAGTAAGAAGTACTTATTAATGATTTCAGGGGATTTATTTGAAAAGGCTGAGGACATTGAAAATCCAGATATATGGTTAGGAGCTGGCAGTGAGAGCCCAGTGCTACAAATGAAGAATCGGTCAAAAATAGCCAATCTAGTCAACTGGATAGTACCCGGTCATGGACCGCAATTCAGAGTGACCGAAGAAATCAGAGATTCACTTAAAAGACAAGCTGGTGAACATTCCAAATGATAAACATGAATTGAAGTAAAGAAACAAATAGATGTGTAAAAAATCTATGAATATGTACTTACAAAAGAGTTTGATGGCCTTATACTTTTTAATAAGTATTTTAATGCCTACCTAAAACAGGTATCTCTAATATACTTAGGTATTTACTACAAGTGAAAGACAGTTTTATTTCAGGTAAAATATTAATAAATAGGATCCCTTGCTTCCATATCGAAAATTGTACAACAACAAGCAATGCTTACAATCAAAGTTTGGTGGATTTCGATTTATAATAATCTGAATAAGTGTTGATTAGAATCAGAAACAACAATAATTCATAGCTTATACACAACAACGTAAATACCTACTTATTTATTTACTAGCTGACGCCTGCAACTTCGTCTGCATTGCGAAATTTCAAAATTCCTTTTAGTAATCTTTTTCAGCTGCTGATGAACACCCGAAAACATTGTACCAGGTTCAAGACTCTTCGTTCGCCTGCACGTTGTCTGTCAGTTAGCCAGTCAGGACCTTTTATGTTGATATTCCTATGAATCTCAACTTAATAATGCAGTTTTAAAACACTTATATGTTTCTGTTGTTCACAGTTGCTAAGATAAAGTTTGCATAAAAAAGAATATAATTTAAATGTATTTGTACGAATACAAACACATTAATATATAATATGTACCACAAGACTGGATTTACTTGATCCAAGATCAAATATATCTAGTGTTAGTTCTTGATACAAACTTATAGTAAACATATTATTTTAGAAACATAGCAATTAGCCTAGGATATTTTTGCGTAAAATATAGGTAGGTACTTTACTTAAGTTTAAGTAAGTTAATTAATAAGGAGACGAAAATAGTTTGCTTAAGAAAAATATCGCGATGCAAAGGACCACAAAAGCCGCACCTAAGTAGATTATAGGTTTTACAAACCTTTTATAAGTAAACAAATAAGCACACAGGTTTAAAGTACGTACATACATTTGCATTGATAAGTGTTAAATCTAAAATGCCGGAACGTATGTTATTTATTACAAACCAAACGATTATACTAAACTGAAGTTTGTCCATTTCATGGACAAAAAAATAAAAATAAAGAAGAATTAGGAAATAACAAATTAAAAACAAAACATGGTAAACTATTTTAAAGAAGACTAGTTTTCACGTGCAAAAATAATAAATATATGAAAATTTTACGATAACGTTGATCAATTATGATGCTTAAACAAAATTAAAGCGAAAGTGAGCAGTATACATCCGCCGTGGAATGAGGATAGTAGGTATTGAACAGACAATTTTACAACAAGTCTATAAAATACGGCAAAGATTCTGCACTCCTTTTAGAAAGGCATTTTAACTGTCTAAATAAACCCTCAATAATCTGCATGGCTCTGCAGTTTCAAAGTTCCTATCATGAATATTTCAAAAAAATCAACAACCTAATACTTTGCTTAGAAAACAAACTTACGTCCTACAGATATCCTTCACTACAAGTGAAGACACCTCTTTTATGTCACAATTTAATCTATCACAATCAATAAACAAACTATATAAATTATAAATAAAAAAGAACCAATTTCAATTTTCAATACTTAAATATTTTTCCATAAAATAATAAATTCTTTGAATCTCTGTAGATTTATAAATCAATAATTTTAGATTGTGGCACACGATATACAATTACGGATGAAACGTTAGAAGCAACACACAAGCTAGATATTGCTTCCCGTGATACCTTCAACTGAAATCCTGGTGTCCACAAGTCCAGGCCACATTTGCTGCGTGCAATAATCAAATAGATCTTTTTATTAACTTCCTATAAACTACGAAGAGCAATTTCATATCACAGCCGAAGATCAATACGATACAAAGCTCAAACATGCCCATATCCGTTCCGAATATTTATCGTTAGCTGCAACCAAAACAAAAGGAAAAACATGATACACAAATATTCATATATTTGTATAGATATTGGTATATTTGTATAGAACAAAAAAAAATACAAGTTTACTTATAAAATGGTCTTTCCCCGTGTAAATTTCAATGGGTCAAAATCGGACGACAGACATTCAATCCTTCCTATGTGAACAAAATAAACAGTTTCACATATATACTTTTTTTACATGACTATGGCGAAGCATAAAGGATAAGAGTATGAAGATATAAGAGTTACCGCATTGAAATCGGGAAATCTTATCGGGAGCTACGATGTCAAAGTTTGAGAAACATACGAACGTTATTTTAATGCACGGGGTAAGACCGGATTCTTAAAAGTAAAAAAGTTTTCGCCCTGTTTTATTTGGACCTCGAGGTAGACCTAAACTTCGATGGCTGGAAGGTATTGAAAAAAAAAACTTTCAAAGCACTCTGAGTCCGCGACTGGAAGGAGAAAGCCAGTATAATAAAATCAAATAATTGAAGATTTTTTGGTTAAAAGACTTTACCTGTGGGTCAATGCTTGTAGGAACTGGTTGAGGTTCATCGAGGCACAGATCTGAGTCAGAGTCAGTTCGTCTGAGAGAGCTATCCTGTAATATAAAGAGAATAAATGATATTAAAAACGAGTTTCTATTCTCGACCTAGCAGCCGTAATTAGTCAGGCGATTCACGCGCACACGTGAGAATTCAATTTTTAATAAACACATCATCAGACTTTCTCCTAAGCGCGAAGCGACATTAACCAATCAAATGATTAATTTAGGGGCTATTTAAAAAAAAAACTATTAACTTGTGAATGAATTAGTCCATTACATAAAAGTTTCGTCGTGTCACAATCTGATGAATGTTTAACTTTATGTGTATGTTAGCTGTTAAGTTATAACAGCCATTCATGCTTACTTCAGCGTCGATGACACAGGGCTAGTTTACAAGCCAGCGAGTCTGCTCGTAGCTTGTAAACTCGCCCCGTGTCATCGGCTTTTTTTACAATCGGCTAGTTGAAAATCCTTCCGGTCCGCTAACTCGCTCACTTGCTAGCTTTTAAACTCGCTGACTAGCAAAGATAAAGATAAATTTATTTGTACCATAAACAAGATTAAAAAGCATTATTAGCATACAATTTGATGGTTTTTTTTGTTTGTTTGCAGTGCCTACACTAAATATTCTACTTGTGTTGTAGCCCGTAACCAGCCGCCCGTAAACTACTCTGTGTCATCGACGCTTTAGAGCGGTTTCTGACTAGAAATTACCTATTAATTTAAAATTACGTATTAAACCGAGCGGATTCGCTGAACGTGTTCTATTTTTTGCAAAAAAACTTAAATGGGCAATGTAGCACGGTTACTACGTTGTATCTGTGCAGTCAGAATTTTGAGTTTCTATCACAAATCTCGGATACTTTCGGCTGTCGCCCTGTTTCTACAAAATGATAGAGTAATAGCGGGGCGATTACGGCGCCTGCTGCGAAAAACAAAAACCGCTTGAAATCGTTTTTATACTTTTGATTTGATAAAATATCCGGGTATAGAACTCGCACATCTCAAAGCTAATGTTACTGAAAACTTACTCCTTGCGTGTATTGGTGCGTGGTTGTTAGCACGCGCGCCACTGGCCGGCAGAAGTCGGGCAGGGTCTCCGTGAGCGGAGGCCGCGCATGCGTCAGCAACGGCTTCAGGAGTTTGGAGTCCACTGCGCCCCACAGTCGCGCGAGCCGGGCCTTCTGTCCCGTGGCGCCGTCGCCGCCGCCTCTAGGCGTCTCCTGACATACAACATTACTTAAAAGATGCAAATTTCGCAGATGACACACAAAAACCAAGACATTAGGGGCCTTCCATTAATTAAGTGAGGCGTGGGTGGGGGAAGATCTCGGATTTTTTTTTCTTAAGAATCGGTGTAAAATTGCGGGAAAACTGGGTTAAATTAAGTACCTATATATATATTTCATCACTAAAGTATGGCTAAATCATATAATTAAAATAATATTGACATCGATTCACAAAGTAAATAAAAAAAAATTGGCAATTAAAAAAAAAAATATATACCGTAATCAAGCACATATTAACTCTTTACACTATAAATACATGATCTTACGTAAATAATGGAAGCCCCCTTATTAAACACGGTGTCAAGTGCACACTCAAGTTGCTTTGACAGACATTGAAACTATTATGTAAGTTGGGGTAGACAAAGTTTCAGAACAGTTTTTACAGTTTTGTACAAAGCTTTGTATCAGCCGTAACTGAATTAAAAAGCAATAAACTTGTTCACTAAGCAAGTAGGCATCCTCAATATGCAAAGATAAAATACCAATTATTCAGCAACGTTTGATACCAGAATTATTACTAGTCCAGACCAAACTTCCATAGGTTATATGATGAAAAATTTATTAGGTATTGTCATGCTGTCAATAGTCCATTAAATATGAATTTATTATAAGTAAGTAAGTAAAAATGTACATACGTCGTCCAGTTGCCAAGGCATAACCACTTCTTTTGCGCCATTAGCCCACTTAACTACCATGCGGCCTCTCTAGATTACAAAGAAAACCAAAGAAAGCGATAAGGTAAAGTAGTGACATGCTCAGTGCAAGACGACGGTAGATGCATCATTCCATTGAAATGGCTTAGTGAGGAATAATGAATTTGGGGTCGAAACATTGCAATCAGTTATATATTATGAACCTAATTATATTTGACTTTTTAAAACAGTAATAGTTGTTCTTAAGTGAACAACATTTATAATAGAGAGAGCGTGTGTGATTTACCTACATGATAAGTGGTTATTACAATGTTTTATTTTATTAGTGTAATGCTGGATTTACATGGTACTCTTTTCTCGTTCAACTTGAGCGAACTGAATTGAACGATTTAAACATAAAAGTGAATGAACCATTCCATCTTTACTCGCTCACATTTTAGCGTTACGCCTGGTTCACATTATTCCAGTAAGCTTTCCAGTCCAGCGGTCGAATCCAACACTGGAATGCATAATGTCAACCAGCATTGGAATGCACTGAAATAAATGGGCATTCCATACGGAATAATGTGAACCGAGCATTAGAAGCCAAAGTGTAAACTCAGCATTCGATAGTAGTGTTTGTAAAGGCCCATTTACACGATACCATTTTCTTTTACATACAACGGCAATAATTGAATGCAATTCATGACGCGCAATAATTGATCTTCAAGAATTGTATGTAACTGTTTACACGCGGCTATAAGTAAAAAAATGGAATGCAATTATTGTATGAAAGTCTTGACAAAAAATAATTGCTGACAAGTTTTGACTTGTTTAAACACAGACTTTTATGTGCGTGTATCATTTTTCAGCAGGTTGCTTCAAGTATTACACGTTTTTGCGTTGTCAAATTTTCATTCAAGTGTTGAACGTTGCATGAACTTGCATGTACTGTTTACACCAAGAAAAGCTTTGAATCAAAACTTGTATGACAGATAAAGAAGAATGTTACGTGTTGTTTAGACCATGCAAGTCATTAATTGCTTCAATTTAATTGTATGCAACAGGCAAGAAACTTGCATCGTGTAAATGGGCCTAAAGAGTACAAATAATTTGAAGTGAAAAATGTTAGTAAGTCAGTAAATCCGTGCATTATTGTACAATGCGTGCATTTATTATGTTAGTCTTACTGCTGCCCTGTCGCAACTGGCCGGTTGCGCGGGGTCCAAGTTTCGAAGGCCCAAGGCGATATCCGCGGGCTGGACAAAATATTCCATTTCGTTTAGTTAAAGACAAATAAACGCAAAGGCCAGAACAAAAGAGCCTTTACACAGTAGGGAATGGGTGTGCAAATCTATAGAACTTCGAAGTCGAAAGGTGCATTCGGTTTAGCTTTTCACAATGTAGTTAACATGCCAAAATAAAAAAAATAAAACCTCTTGCAGATGCTATTTTAGCTTTACTTTAGAGACTAATAAGATTGAGGATTTCTATAGATTTGCAGCCCTGAATGATAGGAGGAGGGTATAAAAGGTTTAGGTACTAAATATTTTAGTTTTTACACTCAAATGTCACCTCACTAACCCTATTAAAACACGAGCGAATAGGAATGTATGAAAATATTATTGTGACACCTAATACCCTACTTCAATAAATAATTCGGTACATAAGCAACCTTTCCTCAAATACGCATTCAAAATCTATAATCAAAATTATCGCCAATAACTCTCACTTCTCAAAGCTGGAGCAAAAGGAGTTTGAAAAAGAGCTACACCAGTCCACATAATAAAAAAGGTGCCTTCTCACGGCCTGTGGTAACACGGGCCGCGCGAAGCGAGCGGCTATAGGTGGCCCGGGGGCGCATGGCGGCGCGTCCTATTGGCCCGTGTTAACACGCACCGTGAGAAGGGGTGACGAATTCATCCGAGGCGCGGGCTCGCTCGTACAGATCCACTCGGCGCGGCGCGGCCCGTGTTAACATAGACCTTGAGAAGCCTCCATAAGAAGGATTGTACTTGAGAAAAGTGTGCTAATTTAGAACATCTATAAGCACAATAATATAAAGCACCGCTACAGCGAATTGTGTACAATACGTACCGGTCCACCAGACTCCGTGGCGTGGTATAGCTGCCACAACAATGTTTTATTAATACATGCGCGGCACCACCCATACACGGCTTGTATTGTGCCATTGTGGAATGAATGAAATGGATTTACTCAATCAGTTTAAAAGGAAGCTTTACCTACACTAATGGAAAGCGTGGATTTGTTATAGGTCGCACCATATCTAAGGAGAGAAAGATCTCCGACTTGTTGACTCAGATTTGAGAAAAATGTCTCTACGAATTGTATAACTATCTCGTATGCATCAAAAATTAAATGAATAAATACTTATATCCCAAAATAGAAGTTAAGTACGTTCCACACTTTCGAACATAACTTGCTTTAGTTATCTTCAGTTATCAAGGAAAAATGGTATGATATTTCATTCATTCATTCGTTCAATGAAATGTAGCAACGTTTTAACTGAAAAAAACACGGCCTTGTATAAACGAACTAAAAATTTAGGAACGATTGAATGGTTTAGCGCCGTGCTCAATTCTATTGGCATCCAAATTGAACGATAAAATGGAACAGTGTAAATCCAGCCTAAAACAAAATAAGTAACTAAAATACTGTGCGTATTGTGTTGTGATTTTACTTAATTACAAGATCACAAATATCTGGAAATTAATATATAACTTGCGTATATGACTTTGAAACATCTATCTAGGTACCTACTGTTTTCGCTGAAAATTATATTAGTCAGAAGTAATATTAAAGCACTAAGCCAGCTAAGGTCAAAGTTGAAAGTGTAAGTACCCACACGTAAGTAAGAAATATAAGCGAGACAAAGTAAGAAATTAGCAACATAAAGTGTTATCACATTGTTTTAGGAAGCAAAACAGGTGAATCTATTCCTTACTAAAATTCTGTGAGTTTAAAAACTGTCTATCTATCAAAATAAAATTGGAAAATAAGAGCCTAAGAAAAAGTGCTAAATAAAAAATAAAATGTTTTAAAAATACTTACGCTTCTGACATCGCGATATGGTAGCGCTTCGCTTTCTTCATTACCTTCCCTGAAATAAAAAAAAATCTTCTCAACACAAATACCCAAAACTATGACCTATTTCTAAGTCTGTACCCTTAGTACGAGTTTGATAATTTCCAAAACTCAATAGTTTTGGTGAGCTCGCTCAAACGAATAGTTTTTGTTTAGAATTCCATTTGGTCCTTCGAGATGGATAACAAATTAAAAGTTCTTCTATAACACAAACCGATACGGCTATTTATTGTTTGTGAGGTTTCAGACTAGCGTATATTTGGCGCGTGTATACGGGCAGATGGTACTCCCGAACCTTCAATGGCGTATACCGGCAGTAGCAGTAGCAGTAGCATGAGGTACACGCGCTGCAAAAAACAAAACACGAGCGGCGAATCCGCCCGGTTAATCCGCTAATTTGAAAACCGCACCTATAGGCACGACCCACGATCGACAAGCATGTCTGCTGAAACATTTTCAGTGCTTAGTGGCACCCAAGCGCTTCTTTACAGCGCTAATGCCTTGATCACACGTACCGAGTCCTCGGCCGAGTACTCGGTACGTATAAACATAGCGCGAGTGCTCGGCTGAACGAGTGATAGCTTTCACTGTTTCGGCCGAGTAACATTTTACTGTCTCGCCCGTTTGCTCGGTACGTGTGATCTAGGCATAAATTTAGTCAGAACTATTCTCTTTCTGTTAGTTATTTATAATTTTATTTTTGGGTAATCCTGTAGCTTGTGGTGCAAAGATTTCCAAGATGGCGACAGTCACACGCCGTATTGTACTGACTTACCCAGTTGGTATACGAAGGTAGGCCAAAGCGTGGGTGGCCGCGCCGCCCTGCAGCACGACGGTCGCGATGACAATGAGCGAGGTGGTGGTTAGCATGGCCTGCCGCGCCTCCGATACCGTGTTGCGAATCGCCAGAGCAAACGACATGGCGCCGCGGAGACCTGAGGGATAAGATAGATAGAAATACTTTATTGTACACCAGAACTTGTGCAGCGTAAGTATAGCATAATCAGCCTATAATGTTCCCATTGCTGGAACTCAGGCGTACTCTTGGCAGGAGAGCGAATGGGTCTTAATCCACCACGCGGACCCAATGCGGATTGGTGGATGTCACATGCAACATTTTTTTCAGCCTATAATGTTCCCATTGCTGGGACTCTGGCCTACTATCGGCAGGAGAGCGAATGGGTCTTAATCCACCCAATGCGGATTGGTGGATGTCACATGCAACATTTTTTTCAGCCTATAATGTTCCCATTGCTGGGACTCTGGCCTACTATCGGCAGGAGAGCGAATGGGTCTTAATCCACCACGCAGACCCAATGCGGATTGGTGGATGTCACATGCAACATTCTTTTTCAGCCTATAATGTTCCCATTGCTGGGACTCTGGCCTACTATCGGCAGGAGAGCGAATGGGTCTTAATCCACCCAATGCGGATTGGTGGATGTCACATGCAACATTTTTTTTCAGCCTATAATGTTCCCATTCCTGGGACTCAGGCCTACTATCGGCAGGAGAGCGAATGGGTCTTAATCCACCCAATGCGGATTGGTGGATATCACATGCAACAGAACATTTTTTTCCGTCCTTTGACATGCCGGTTTCCTCACGATGTTTTCCTTTACCTTTGCGAGAACGTGGGATGCAAACATATATTTTTTTTACTAAAAACACTTACCTACTTACTTTTCATCGTACGGACAAAATAGGTACCCCATAATGGTATTGCATTAAATAGCATAACTGTTGGGAAATGATATTTGTTACCTGAAAAGAACAGCATGTGTTGAAAGTTTATGGGTATTGGCGGTTTGCGGCCCAAGTTCAGTAGGAACGATAGTGGATAGATGTTCACAGCGCGGCCGAGAGTCGACGTTATCTATTGTCTCGATCAGAAAACTATTTTGGTACACAGATAAACAACTCTAAATTTAAATACATGTAATACAATGATTGACTATAAATATACTTAGATAAAAATATTGTAAGCATAAAGAATCTGTTCTGGTCATGAGCAGATATTTTAAAGTCAGGAGAGCGCCTGTTCGTGTCGACTACACACAATTAACATAAAATGTAATTAAATACTCCAAGGTCACATTTTTTCCGGACAGACTTATGAAAAAATAATATTAAATCCTCTTTGGGACATACACTACTTTAAAGGTCACATACTGAAATATATTCGTATTATACGGCCCACGATTTAAAGCTCTCATTTGAATGACAAGTTAAATGCTGGATTGGAGCTGTGCCGTTGCGGTGGTATAATGTGCCATGACCTTAAGTCTGTAGCTAAATCAGAAAAAAATTGACAAGCGAACCTTTTAAATCGAATATGTCAAAGAAACTTCTGACTTTGGGGAACATGAAGAGTGGCGTATTGGCGGCATTAAATTAATTAACAAAACTTGTATAACTTTGAGTGTTTAAGTGTAAAAACGGTGGCTTTTTATCCATTAAGTGCACGAGCACTACGTAACACGTAACGTGTATGAGTGTTGGTGAATAGTGTAATGCTGTAAAACGTGACTTTTCGTGTTGCCTCCAAAACTCCATAGAAGCCTCTAGTAAAGTCGCAACCACCACTACTTTACAGGGGCATGACTTGACTTATTGACTCTGACTTATGACAAAATAATCTCTCCAATTACTTGACACTGGCTATATACCTTTGATGTGAAGCCAAAATAGAAGAACTTAGGTTCTTCGAAAGAAATAACTTCTGACTTCGAAGTTAGGTGAATAGGGCTTCTGATTAAACGTTGTATTTATATTGTTTTAATAGTAAAAAGGATACAAATCCAGCGATGATGAACCACGGGTCGAAATGATGCTTCGGGAAGGTGAACATCGAGACGCCGATGTACGTGAATATGAAGTTCTCAGCTAAGAAGTTGAGAAGCTCGAACAGCTGTTTGGTGCGGTTGCGCGAATCTGACGACAGGTTGTTGTACGTGTAGTGCGCTTGGCAGATACCGCAGAACAATACTGCCACCACACCTGTGGAGGGAAATATAAGAAAAATAAATATGGTTTTACAAAAACATACAACAACAGACTTCAATCGGACTGTTCCAGTACAAAATACAAAAATACAAAATATTTATTTCAAAAACAGGTTACATAGGAAGAGTTTTAACCAATGGACCCCGCACTAGGGCTAGCCTGTATCGCGGGGATCCGAAAAACGATTTCCTGAATTACAGAATTATAGAGAACATGCAAGACAAGACAGACATTAATTAGTAAGTAGGTAACTCTAGATTTAAATCAAAATGTTGAGATTAATGAATTACCGTGACCGTAAACATCACTGAAAAGTCACAGGAAAGCAAAATACGCAATTTTGTTCTCATCAACGGTGTTTTTTTCAGTTATTTTGATTTAAAAACTAAACTACTGAACCGATTTTGATAAAATTTGTATGGGAGCAATCTGAAAGTATAAACTCTCAAACAAAAAAAGGTGTAAAAATAATTAAAACTCGCCCGGTTTTAGATTGTAAACAAGCCCTGTGTGATCAAGGCTTTATATACTAAAAAAAAAGTGTTATAGAAGTGTGATGTAAACAAGCCATATAGCCATTCTTGTTACAGCTAGTCACTTTCTTGTTAGTCTGTCTGTCGTTCCAGGTGGAATCTTGCAACTTAAATTTCGAATACTTCCATATTACGTAATAAATACCTGTACCTGGCTGAAACTTTGAGGATAGCTCAAAACTCAATGATAACACAATCTAAAACTATAAAAGCAGCTATATCTCATAAGAGTGCTGAACTGGGCGGAGTGGAGAGGAGCGAACCGTGAATTGGCCAATCCACAGTCCGCTCCGCCCAGTTCCGCGTCGGTAGAAAAGCACTCTGAAAGAAGCGAGATAGAAAAAGAATAATAACGTGGTTTTTAGATTTTTAATCTACATTTCTTGTTTTTTTATTTACCTGTGAGCTCACAAACTTCAGCAATAAGAAAGGCAGCGTAGGACATTAGCACGAAGAGAGCGGATTCCAACAGCGGCCATTCGCGAACATGAGTGAATTTCGTTATGTGTGCAAAGTTAGGGATAATTACGAGTATAATACGATACAACACAATATACCAGCAACTTCGTTTACGTTGCGAATTATACATTCAATTCTTAAAAAAAGCCTTAGTACGCGCCTGCACTTCTTGACGAATACACCCTAAGTTTTAAGTCTCTACATTCGGCGGTTTGGCCTGTACGTTGCCTGTCAGTCAATCAGTCAGTCATTCATTCAGGTCCAAGCCTTTTATATAAAAGACAAAATAAATTATATATTTTGATTGATAAACACAGGGTACAGGCAGGATATATGATGAGGTCCCTATGTTTTTGAAGTAACAATGTTGTGTTCTAAAGAAAACTTAAAACTTTTACACTTCACACACACCACTGACAAACACAATGCGATTATTTGTTATTTGATTGTAATTTGTAATTTACTGCTGTTAGAGTTACTTATCTACCCAGACTTACCTACCTATAATTCATATA
Organism: Lobophora halterata; assembly: GCA_932526365.1. Taxonomy (NCBI): domain Eukaryota; kingdom Metazoa; phylum Arthropoda; class Insecta; order Lepidoptera; family Geometridae; genus Lobophora; species Lobophora halterata. Next base: position 7,718,388 of record OW052002.1, read on the forward strand.
TATTTACAGTAAACAAAATGTAGACTCAATTTGGTTTAAGAATAGTATATATTTCATAGCTTATATAAGAAAAAAAATGTAACTGTGAGTCTAATATTAAATAAATAAAAGTAATTTATTTATTTTTTAGACATACCAAAATCCATTGATAAAATAAAACGATTTTGGTCTAATCAGAAAAATATTTCTCCTCAAATATCAAGTCCTTTCATAATTAGTCTATAATTCTGTTGGGATCCAGATGTTACTCTTGGCTAAGAGAGCAGATTTACTATAAAAATGCCGTGTTTGAAAAGGATATCAATGCAGTGAGGCAGCCAATCAGAGCGCCGACAAGCAGCGAGAGACTGAATATCCCAATGAAATCACCAATGGCAGCGAGGAAGGCGGTGATCTCGAAACCACCGTCATGGGAATACCTCGTCTCATAGTTTTGTATTGCTCTGAAACAAATAAAGTAGATATTAGTTTATTGGTGACACAATTGGTCGAGATGCAAGTGTGTTGGATTGCCACGCCGCGCCGGTGTCGTGGGTTCGATTCCCGCTTCAGGACAATCGGTGTTTACCCTGAGTCTGGGTGTTTTCTATGTATTCTAAGCATGGATTATATGGATAAAAAAGTTAGTTTAACTTAGTTTGGGCAAAGATTGGTATGTATCATGTTTGGGGCTTGATATAAGTTTTTGTAAAACCTTGATTTTATGTTGTAAAAACAGTAATATTTACCCGCTAAGTACTAAAGCCACGGCATCGTTCAGGACGCTCTCGCCGAATATCATTGCGTAGAGATTCACGTCTACCTGTAACACCAAACCAAATCTGTATCATTATGATAAAAAACACAACTAAATAAAGGCCATAGCTAATTCTAATTCTAAAAAGGGGGTACAGCGGTCTGCGCTGGCTTCCCGTTGAAGGGTGCATTGTGCATTGCCCCCCGATACTTATTTAATACTGCCCCAGCCATTCTAGCTCCTTGAAATAGCGGAGTAGGACTCTGGGTTGATGACAGCACTGTTCCAATAGCGTGCTTGTCGACACGTCCGATGGAGATGAGTCCAACAGCTTGCGCAAGCCTGTCCTGATTCTACTCTCCTCTATCGCCTGGCAGTGGATTACCACGTGCTCCACTGTCTCTTGGTCTAGTAGGCAGCCTCTGCAGATATCTATATCTGTGGCTCCTATCTTGAACAGGTGATGATTGAGGTCACAGACCAAAGTGGCCAGAAATTACCGAGTCCTACTAAAGGCCATACCTACTAAGCGAACTAATAAGGTGGCGACTTATTTACATTAAAATACGCATATTAAAAAATTCACGTACGTAAGGAGTACAAAATCCCACGATATCTCACCAAAGTGAAGTGAGAGAGAGGGGGGATTGTTAGAAAAAATATTATATACAATGTATAATTGTATACAAATCCAACATGTAACATGTTAACATGTAGTTAAACGGATTAGCACTCGATGTCGGAAGTATACGTATTGATGTATACTTCCGACATCGAGTGCTAATCCGTTTAACTAAGACTAGACCGAAATTAAAGTTATTATGGGAAGCATATATCCAATACTAATAGGAAGGATGCTAAAAATGATGTTCGCATTCCGCAAGAGAAAATTTAATAATGTTGATTTTATAATGATAAAAGATATTTTTATTTAGATTAAATAATATTGTCAAAATTTTAGGCAGGTAATTATAACAGTTTTTAAAATAGAGCCCTTTGAACACCTCGACTCAGACCATAACTTCGTTCGGCCAATTAGTGAGATAGTGAGATTACTTTATGCGATTATATCTGCAAGTGAACTAATAAAGCCCAAATCTCTACAATCGCAACCATTTACATGGCCCATTATATTTATATTTGATAGGATACATGTCATTGACAAAGAGATATGATGATAAAACCTCAAAAAATATGAAATCACTATACCTACACAGATAAAACGAAAAAGAGATGCATTAATATTGTGATAATATCATGAGTTGGTCAAACAGCTAAGCCAGATAATACCCATAAGGTTAAAACATAGCTCAACAAGGAAAACCTATAAATTAATATTTTGCTTGTTATTATTACAATAAATAGAAATTTTAAGTATCAGTAGGTTTACCTTCTATTATCCACCTATTAGGTAGGTAAAATATATAGCAAAATAAATTGTATGTAACCTAGGTAACAATTTTTTTTCTCATGTTTTATTAAAAGTAAACATGACTTAAAAAAAAGCCAGGGGCTCTTCTGATGGTAAGAGATCACGCCTGCTTATGACCTGAACAGTGCTACACAGGACTTTGATTCACATAGGCCGGTACAACACTGCTAAAGCGCTCGTCCACATTCAAACATAATGATTCTGATTTCCCAACTGTAATGTGGTAAGATTCTAGAATATTTCAAACCTAATTTGTTAAAAGCTGACTGAGTAAAATAGATCTTAATGTGATGTAAACATTAATAACAAAACAACTTTTGAAAAAAATATAAAAAAAGTGAGGCTTATCAGATTATATTTATTTTAAAACCTAGCCTAGATCTTTCTCTTGTACCAGCCCTGTTGGTGTTGAGCGTCCCTCGTCCAGGTGGTCCCCAAAGCTTTTGCGATATCAAAACCCAACATACTTTTGGATATCTCGAATTTCTTCGTTATTTGTAGAACTATGCTTACCTTCAACTGCGAGAATATGGCGAGCACAGTCAAAGGGTCCGTGGGTGAGATCAAGGCGCCGAAGTAGAGGGTGTCCAGGAATGTGAAGCTGGATGCCAAAGACGCAGGCATCAGCTGCACACACCCGTACATTAGCGAGCCGATCACGAGCGCCGATAAGGCTGTGCCCACCATCGCAAACGTCAATATAGCGCCCAGGTTCCGGAAGAAATATTTCTAAAATAATAAAAAGTATTGCATCAGTACCATATTGTGCTTAACGGTGATGGAAAACATCGCGAGAAAACCGGCACGTCATAGAACCTAAAAAGTACCAAAAAACATGCGTCAAGTGCACGAAAAGAGCCTCTACGAGGCGCACTTAAAATCTTTTCACCATACTGGTTGTAAAGAACTAGTGACACGATAAGAAGAAGTACCTACCTACCATATTTCATAAGATACACCGGCTATATTTTTTTTTTCGGAAGTACTTAATTCAGTTAGTCGCAGATGGCTGTTACTGCGTCGATTCTTTTATATTTTTCTTAGACCCGGTATATGCAATGATCAGGATATAAAAGTTGTAAATACTCATTGTTTTAGGATTCTGATTGCTGATTATATCAGGATGTAGGTACATTATAATTTTTTCCTCATTTATTGTTAGGACCTTTAAATTATAAGTCTGTAGGTCCGATAAATTTAACAATGAACTATAACTTAACAAATATAAAACAATAACTCAAATATAATCAACAAAAATAACAAAACTATGTAGGTAATATTTGTGTACTATTGTGAAAATGTAAATGGTTTGTTTAAAATTACTTTTTCCTTCATACTCATTATTACTGATAGCAAAAGTAGATAACATTATATCAAACTACATATGTGAAATATCTAATGCCAGAGGAAAATGTGAAGCAAAACTGAGCCCTATAAATAAAAATTGTGTTAACTATGGTATTCCCAGAAGACTCACATAACCTAATGGTTATGTGAGTGTGAGTAGTGTGTGGTAGCTACGCCTGGATAGACACACCAAAATAGTCTTTTTAGCTAGCTAATAAATTATTTCAACACAACATGGTTTTTTATCATTCATACTAATTGATTTGCATACTTTTTTTTTATTTATTTATCGTAGTATCAACAGCACTCCATTATGTAAAATAACTAATAAATACTTAAAATAAGTTTCTCAATTTCAGGATTTTTTTCTCCAAGAATTCAACACTTCTGTTACATACTTTGTTGTTTTAAAACAATAACTTACCCTTTTCAGACAATATCCAGCGTGGAATATAATTGGTGGTAAAATTATGTTGAAAAAAATCTCGGGATCAAAGGTTGCTTTCAGATCTATCTGATTTTGTTCCACATTCACAATCTCTCCTCTAAAACTGTATGCATAAGTCTTATTTGGCACTGGGGCTTCTAAAAAAAAATGGACACATTCATGTTACATACTTTACACAAAAATAATAATTACACTGACAGTTGCAAGAAATTAAGGACCTGTGGTCTGTCAAAGACAAAAAGGTGTACTATGAATGCAGGCAACAATCAACCGAGTATGATACCCAGCAAGGTCAAATATTTCATTGACAAACCCATATTTTTCTTCTCATAGTTTGGATGTTGTTGTCACAAGCATCCTTGCCACCTGTTATACAGCAAAACTTAATTCAGGATGGTGAGTGTTTAGGTACATACCTCCAGAAGATATTTGTATTTTGTCAGGAAAGTGGAAACGTAGCATGTCTGGTGGTACCGACTGGTTGTATTTGGCATTAGTTGCTGGATGCACATCCAGATATGAGATCTGATTGGTGGTCCCGGCATAACGAATGATGGCTCCCACAATAAGTCCTGAGAAAACACATTTTTAAAGCAAATTTCTTAAGGAAATGATTACATTGTTAATTTAAATAGGTACTTTATCGCACAAATTATATATTGTATTGTACAAAAGGTGGCTTAATGCTAAAGCATTCTCCAGGCTCCAAGCCTCGCTTACTGGTAGTGAAGTGTTAGTGTACTAAACATAAACAAGAAAACATAGTTTACTGTTTGATCAAAGAAAAAGTATCTGAAGTGACTGGTTTTTTTAATTTATTTAACAAAGAATGTTTATTCTTCGCATTTGGCTCCACACATATTAGTGTATTTAGCCAGTGTCAAATAAATTATCGCAATGTGGTCAAGTTATTGAATATACATTTTTTATTGAATTGTTGTAAAAATTATAAAAATAATTATTCAGTCAAATGTCAAACATCCTAGTCAAGTCCCCGAACTGACTGGTTGGGGTTTTTGGCGGGAACATGAAAAATGGCGCATTGGTAGCATTAAATTAATTGACAAAACTTGTATAACTTGAGTGTTTAAGTGTAAAAACGGTGGTTTTTTTATCCATTAAGTGCTCGTGAACGTGTATGAGTGTTGGTGAATAGTGTAATGCTGTAAAACGTGACTTTTCGTGTTGCCTCCAAAACTCCATAGAAGCCTTTAGTAAAGTCGCAACCACCACTACTTTACAGGGGCATGACTTGACTTATATAAAAACTCAAAAAAAATGACTGGTTGTCTGACCATCATTTTAAAATTTCTTATTTGATTTTTACAAAATTTGGCAGGTATGTAGGTGGGCAGGCTTAACAGTCATAGAGTTTATGCATGAGTTAAATCAGCTTAGGAGAGTTGTCCAGGACTGACAACACTCATGCTAACACAGAGTTTATTTGGGCAAAAAACATTTGAGCCTTCAATTTTATTACTCAGAATTTGACTTTAAAGTGTGTAGCTAAGTAACTTTATAATTTAACTAGGCAGTTTACAGTGCTTTATTCAAACCAACTAAAGAACTGCTCAAGGTCTTTCAACTGAATTGTAGATGATCATATGATAGGTGTAAATTGAAAGGTGCAATTAGTGAACATGGTCATGATGAAATCTGATAAGGATTTACCGTAGATAACAGCCAATCCGGTCTCATGTAGCCAGCTCACTCGACGGTGCTTGAACACCCAAATTGTAAGCACAGTGAGGGTCAGAAGACAAGTGTATATCAATAGATTTAAGCTATCGATTCTATGTAGTAACGTGGCTTTTGCGTCCAAAGCAATGTCTGCTCCAGACCCATGGCATGCTGTCGATAAGCACAGCAGGATGGAAACAGTCGTTACCACGGAATTCATTGTTATTATCCTTTGGTGTCCCCTAAAAATATACAACCATAAATTAACTTTGGACACAGCACGTACACTAAAAATCTATCATTTTACTACGTTATTATTACGCACTTAGTGCAGTAGATACCTATAATAAAACATACCTACAATAGACATGGAAATAATTAGGTATTTCCAAACGACAAAAAAAACTCGAAAATAAATCGATCTTCCCGTCTCTGTAGCAAACTCTGTAGTCTGCTACTGTTGCCAGATCAATCGGGGTGTTGGATGCTAGAATAGCCTGAAAAGCGCTATATTTCCAAGTTATCAATACATTATTGAGTAAAAAAAATATACCACAATAAAAGCGAAGATTAGTTAAATTAATCTGGTATATTTTTGTACACAATGCTAGGTATGTTCTTCGTGGGTGCAAGTACAGCATGGTTTTTTGCGTTTACAGAACGGATTTCAAATCGATAATTTGCCAAACGAACATCTAAAAAAGTTAATAACAGTTTTACAATTTTACATTATTTATTATGATCAATATATTATTAGAAGTATTATTAGGTAGCTAATATTCGAATGGGATGGGATATCAGTTAGTTCTACTCTCGATAAGTATAGCTAAATATGTTTAGTACTTCTAGCGGTCGCAGCGCTAAAATGGCAACACTTCAGCTATTTTCCCATAATCATGTAGATTTGACAGTGACATTTTTGATGACTGCGAATTTTGATTTTGACAGAAATATATTTTTGTTTTCGATACATCAGTTGTAATTCGTTGTACCTATTTCCTGTAATAAGGTACCTAGGTACTACTACTACTTGTAGGTACTCTTCGATTGATACCTATAACGTGTCGTTGCCACTGGGGTCTAGCAGAACACCAGCGCTGCAGCGTGCTGTCAGTACGCTGCAGCATGAAAGCTGAGCTAGGCCCCCATTGATGGAGGACTCTGTTACTCTGTACCCTTAGTACGAGTTTGATAGTTTCCAAAACTCAATAGTTTTGGTGAGCTCGCTCAAACGAATAGTTTACGTTGTAATCGGCAGTACGGGCTAAATTTTTCGTATTAAGTTTACACGATATCAACCATCGACTAGCTCGATTGAACGAACTTCATGGTATATACTTCTAACTCTTTTACACGTCGGCAAAAGAAAGAGATGAACATATCCTTTACGTTTGGCGCTTTGTACCACGTTTTGTTTTTTTTTTATTTGCGCATAGTGTTGGCTAAAGTCATATGACCATACTGCCTTGTCATACGTTTATTATTATTTTTTTATGGAGGCGTCGTTTTTTTAAAGGAAAAATGAGCCCATCATAATTTAAAATTATGGATAGATTTCATAGAGTGGTAATTATTTCTCTCTCTCTGGAAAAAAGCCTACAAGATATGTCTCGAAATTTGTATAATAACCCTACCCATATCCATAATTTTAGAAATGGTGACTTAAATAAACCGGCCGAAGGCCCTCATGTCAGGCTAAGAGCAATAAAATGTGGCAGGATTTACAAATATTTACAAATACTAGCTTGTTCGCATAGCTCTCACCGAATTTTATCTAGTGAGTGCGAATACTACAAAAGTTTTCGTAAACGTCATAGTTTACTACCGCTGACTTGTCAAAGTTAGAACTCGTACTGCCAAAGTGCCATAAACAGCTCGAAAACTTTTTTCGTTTTCGAATACTATGTGTCGATCAAACTCATACTGCCGATTTTAGTTCATGAAAGTTTTCGCTAGGGGCGCTGTAAGCAAATGTATGGGAGGAAACGAAACTACATATAGTTTTCGAAAACTATCAAAACTCGTACTAAGGGTACTGACCTTTTTTTGTTAATTTATGTTTCATGTGGTTTTCATCAATAAAATTATTTATTTTCTTTTTTCTTTTCTTATAAAGCAACACTGCTACCAGAGGTACATACAACCTACTTTTTGCTAATTTTCGTTATATTATGGCACCTACATTACCACTGCACTTTTTTTTATTACAGCATAAGCTAACTACTACAATCTATATATAGGTATATTACAAAATTTACAAAAGGATACAATTGGGCCACCCATAGACCGTTGCAAACGATCTATAGGTAGCTCAACTGCTCCAACTCGATACCCGATGGCAGCGTGCCGAGGATACTGGCTGCATTGCCTCTTTGTATAGCAAGGCTTATTCTTTGGCCCAGATAGCTGCCAGCCCTCTGATCACGCGTCGCTTCGACCAGACGCTCTGACAAAATTTTAAATACGCGGAAGGCTCCCATTCCCATTCTCCACTGCACTAGGTAGGTATCGCTTTTCCATTTCCGCTCCTATGGGTACCTAGTTGGAAAACATAATCAATTGAAGTACCTACTAGGATTTTTGGCGGGAACATGAAAAATGGCGCATTGGCGGCATTAAATTGATTGACAAAACTTGTATATCTTTGAGTGTATAAGTGTAAAAACGGTGGTTTTTTATCCATTATGTGCTCGTGAACGTGTATGAGTGTTGGTGAATAGTGTAATGCTGTAAAACGTGACTTTTCGTGTTGCCTCCAAAACTCCATAGAAGCCTCTAGTAAGGTCGCAACCATCACTACTTTACAGGGGCATGACTTGACTTATCGACTCTGACTTATGACAAAATAATCTCTCCAATTACTTGACACTGGCTATATACCTTTGATGTGAAGCCAAAACTGAAGAACTTAGGTTCTTCGAAAAAAAAAGAGTATCTACTAATTATGGACGACATGGTAAGGCATAAGAAATTATTTTTTTCAGATTTTTTTCAGGTCGCTTGCTTGCGGTTTGTACCTACACTTGAAGAGGAGCTCCGCAAATTCTTGACTCATAAAAGAGAGAGCCTTGCTGCTCTGTGGTTACGCTACATAAAACTTATTCTTTGCTATGGCTTTAAACACCAGGAACATAAATACCTTTTTTTAAAAAAATAAATGACTAGACGAGCTCGGCGCCTACTAGTAAGATAGGCTTGCTTATACAGGAAGTTATGCTTGTCTATCTCTTTTTGGATGGCCTATGTAAGCGACTGATAAATAAAATTGTAGGATGGATGAATTCTTGATGGTACCTACTACCTAGAGCGGAGGCTCTACCGCACTTATCCCGATAAGTACTTAAGAATAACTGATTTCACTATCTAGGTAGCCTTGTTAAGTACCTACCTTATTTTAATTTTACCCTATGATTTCGAGACAAAAATATTCCCGAAATCCCCACTGCGGTTGGTGATTGGTGTTGGTGGGGATTTAGATACTTTTTTTAAGTAGGTATAATGAGTATATAATAATAGGCCTTTATAATGAGTTAGTAGAACAACGGCTTATTTCCGAAATCCCCACCAGCCATTCGATTTCGGGAAAAAAGTCTAGAAATACCCACTACCAACAGCACTGGGGATTTCAAGAATATTTTTTTAGAATCCCTACTAAGTATTAGGAACAATGAAAATTTCCCCCACTAGTGGGGATAGCTAGTAGGGATTTCGGGAATAAGTCACAACAACGGGTGAATGAACTACTTATTTCTACAACCACTATGGCTCATTATGATTTCTAAGTCTGAGGAAATCGGGGTTTTTTCAAGGGGATGTAATGGGGAAAGGCCCGTTTGAAAGGCTGTGTATTTTCCTTATATCTAGCCACTCACATAATATCTACTTAGGTAGGTACTATTTCAATGCTATTTTCGTTAAACTTGGTAACTCGTAATCTAGAGTGGGTTATAAACTCGGTAAAATGACTAAATAAATAGTATTTTTATCCTTTTTGAAGTGAAAACTTGTTAAGGCGCACTGAGCAAAATATTTCGTAGGGAGTGAATTGGACTGGGCTACTGGGCTCCCAACGCTCGTATATAACACTACTTCGGGTAAAATCGGCTAGTAACATTATTAAGTGAAGATGGTATTATGTGTAGACTACTCTACCATCTTTCTCTATAAACATCATAAAACAGGAAAAATATACAGAAGCACAAAAATCATGAAAAGTGAAGGTTAGATGTACCTATGAATTAAATTAAATAAATATACTTTAACATTGGAGGAGGCTAGGTAATCCCCTAGGTGTTCACCAGAAGGAAAAAGGTTTTTTTATTTACCTCTTTAAGATACTTTACCTTCATGACTAATGTAAATGGGTACCTATGTAGGAAAGTAGCTGTGCAGCAAGGGGCATTGCATTACTGTACATAAATACCATAGAAGTATTAAAGTAAAGAATCATAAAGCAGTACATTGAAAAAACCAACGAAATAGCCAACTTCTAGGTACATTTTGGTCCGAGGCTAATCCGAGGGAACACCGTTATTCATCTATTATGTATAATTACGTATTCATGCATGAAAACAATTTTACATATTGGGTTTTTTCGTATAGATTCATTTTCAGTAATGTACAAGGTGACCTAACTGCAATATAAAGGTGAACTAGTCTGCCGCACGTAGGTACTCTGACCACAACAATATCTGTCTCGAAAGGATTTGATTCGGCTGATTAGATAGGTATTCGAATTGTCACCCACCTGATAACCCTGAAAAGCATATAATATTTGTTGTTATTTGTACACCAAAATCCTGAAAAGCAAGCCATTTTATACTTACGACTATTATCAGCATCATATAAAATGGGCTTCAGAAACGAGGTATTCACAAGATTTTCACTTTAATTGCTAGGAAATTAAATAAATTAAAACTGAAATGAAGGTCCATTTCGTAATTAAAAATAGAGACAGCCATCTAATGTTACGACGATATTTGAAATTGGAAAAAAAGTTATGTCTAGCTCAAAAATCTATTAGATTTTGCTATTTTTTAATTTCAAAGTTAAGGACATCCCCTGGCGTAGAAGGCCTATGCATGTGCAATGGGGCTGTGTTAACATGGGCCTTTATTAACCGACAATACGCGCACGCCCGGGCAGCCTAGCTTCACACGGCCCAAGAAAACGAGCAAACAAGAATTTGGGGTCCTTTTGGAAAGTAAAGAAAGCAACTATGATCTTCTATTTCTGTGGTGTTGCGTTAAAATCGCCAACGTAAAAAATACGAAGTACCTAAGCTAAGGAATTACTTCGATTACTTCATTTTGAGCTGTTACTTTTTTTGTGAAAAAGTGTAATAATATGTGCCCAACAAAAATATTTTCATAATAAATGTGAGTGACATTGTCGGTCCTTCGGGGTCCCTCTCAGGATCCGCCCTGGGCATGGGCCCCGTGTGCCCGTATGGTAAAGACGTTATTGGTGGCAACCATTACACGGGAACGAAGTAAGTTCCCTTGCTCGTCAGCATCAAACCACGCAGTCACCTGCTGATTACAGCCAAGATGACGGCACGCCTTTATCACTGCCTCCACTTAAATTGGCTGTCAGTCACACAGATCGTACCATTGTCTGTCGCGCAACAGTGCTCGCAGTCTCGCCGCGTGCGTTGCACGTTCAAATCACGAGACTTCAACCAAATGTCCTAGCGAAGTGATATAATTTTAATATATTTTAGAACGGTGATATTTATAAGTGATTTAGCTGTAATTGTTTTAGTGCGATAATGAAGATGTTTACGTTTATATTTATTTGTGCAGTTATTTGCATAGGGTAAGTTATTACAACGTTAAAAAATCTAGTGATTTGTGTGTATATTTTTTTTATGTTACGATATGGCGAGACCTTGCTAGTCACTCTCCTGATGGTAAGATATCACGCCTGCCCATAGCCATAACAGTGCTACACAGGGCTGTACTATTTTTATAACTAAGTAGTATACCTAAAATAACAAGCAGTGCTGCACAGTTCTTGCTTTATTTTCCAAAGCCCTTCGTAACACTGTTTTGATCATGGGCACTGGGCAGGTGTGATCTTACCACCATGGAAACGCCTTCATTTTTTGTCGCATAAAACACAAAATTAAGAAAAAACCCTTTTATACAACTGCAATTACCACTGACTCTATCAGTTCATCAAATAACTTTATAAGATCGTTTGAATATTAAAATTTAAACTTATATACGGAAATGCAATGGTTTTATTATTTAAATGCTGGATTTGTGAGCGGAGATAAAAAAAAATGTTATAAAAAATAACTATACCTTTAGGTATTGTTTAGGTAGATAAAATACAACCTGCCAGTAACATAATTCTGACATTCTACCTAGAGTTATTACGTTATTAGAGTATGCGGAACAAATTGTGCTGATATATTGAAAAAGCAGTAACAGGTACTTTAGACTAATGACTAATAAAACTATACCTATACTTACACCGCAAATTTTTAATCACTAAAAAAAAATAGGCATTTTATCAGTTGCTGTTACTGAACACAGATATGGAAAAAAAACTTGAAATTTTAGGTCGTTTTTTTTTTAATGACAGTATGATCATGATGATAGTAAAAGTTTAACAATATTGTTACTACTGTTAATAGTTTTTCTACGGCCTTGCGTCAATCGGATGCCCACATTGATAAATGTTTGACAAACCCGGGTGGTACCCAGCTCGAACCAGCGCGCAAAAGCTCAGCTCAGGCGTCGCACTCGCCCCGCTGTCATTCTGTCATTTTGTATAAACCATTACCATTATACAACTTCTGTATTGCCCATTTACATATTTTTGGTAACTAATAATATACAAACATAATTGCACGAAGGAATTAATACATTATTGTAAACTTTTCTGAGCTATAGAGTCTTTGTATCTAGATAAAGTATTTAATCCAAGTCTGCCTATCGATCGAGTGGCTTCAAAGCTAATACCGAAGCCACTGGCTTACACGACAAGATTTATTGTAGAATTTCTGGTTATAAGAATAACATGATCTGTATTATGGGGTTAGAAATATGAGCCCGTATTATCTGATGAGATTTAGTGAATTTACTCTAAATTTAGATAAGATTGCGTAGGCTATACTTTACTTTATCTGATAAAATAATTGCATTTGTCGTTGATTGACTGTTTGCCTACAAGAATCTTAATTGCTTTTGAAGTTCACCTTGCTTATTTTTTGATTTGTTACTGTGTTTCAGAATATGTACCTTCATTATTCTACCTACGAAAGCTTAAAAGTTGTGAGAAACAATAAATGTAAAAAAATACACTCTCATTGTACGCAATTTTTTTATAAACTTAAGTTGAGTTTGCAATCCAAATTACCTAAGACAGTGATTCGCAAGAGGTAGGTATCATATGAAGATGAACTTGTCTTTGTTTAGAACATAAGTTATGTTATTACAAGATATCATTATAATTTACATTTATTTATTTACCATAGGAAAACTAAACACTTGGTATCGTTAAATGGAGATATTATGTACAATACATATATCCGCAATGAATTAATCAATTGCAATAAACGCATGAAATAATCAATTACCGTATTATTAAAGTCATTAATTTTATGATGCCATAAGGAAATTATCACAAAAAAAGTTTAAAAACTGCGTTCTTTGTTTTCAAGCTAGGTACCTATGATGAATTATTATCATGAAACTTAAAAAAAAGAACAGACATTAGCCAAAATAACAGAAATAAAGAGATCACGATCGAAATAATGACGTGATGGATGAATGGACGGCATCCTTTCGTTGATTGAAAGAACCGACTCTAGACTATATTATATGTGCACGTACTTGGGCCTTGCGGTCAAACCTTTGTAATAATCATATTTATAATTTATGGCTCATAAAAAAAAGCAAAAACAAGTTTTAGATTTTATCCCCAATTCGTTTTTGTCTTATTGTGTTTGTAATGATCTCTGTGATTAGCTTAGGTAAGTCTCTACCTACGATTAACCTATGAGATATAAGGTAGATGATCCGTTGTCCTCTGCAGTAGATGCATGTGACTTAATTTGAATGTAAAGGTAATAACTAAAAGTTGGAAATACGTATAATATACCAATAAGTATACTTTTTTTTTCTTTTAAATTAGATGTTTGTACAAAAAAAACCTACCAAAAAGTAATATTTTTTTTCGCAATCAAGTCTTGTACTTTTCACCTTGAATCAAATTATAATTTAAAATAATTCCAGTAATACGTTATTTGAGGAAATCGAATTTTAACGATCTTTATTTTCGTAGTTTTGTCTCATTACAAGGAGCGCGTTGATATCTTTTGTATGAAGAAAAATATATGCTCTAAGTTTTAAGATATTTTATTCTCAAAGGGTTTTGAACTGAATTACTTACAGACAATACTTAATAATTGTTATAATATAATAACATAATATCACATGTCCTAATATCAGAAGTCCTGAATTTCCAAAAAGGCTGGATATCAATATTAATAACTGGCTGACGTCTCTTCAAACTTCCTTTGCGTTGTGAATTTAAAAAAGTCCTTTCTTAGTACGCGCTTACACACCTTGACGAACGTAACCTTGAAATTTAATGTCTCTACATTCAGTGGTTTGGCCAGTGCGTTGTCTATCGGTCAGTCAGTCTAAGCCTTTTATAGTATATTGATATTGATGTTGTCTTTCAAATTTAACTGAAAATGAAGGTAAAAAATAAACCTCGTACCTTATTGGGAAATTGCAATATTTATCGCAATAAAAAAAATGCGATTTAAATTTGACTAATTAGTAACCTACTTGCCATAGTTTTAAAGACTAGGTCACAATTATTAATTTTCAATTAACATTGGCCCTTTCATAACCTTGCAATTATTAATTACAGAGTGATTGTACTCTGACATACAAAGAGGTAACTTGTAACTTGGAATGCATTTGGTCCGCTTTCCGCTAAAACTTGATACTGTTGCATTTGAAGGCTTTCCGCGCGGAAACTACGCGGTATTGCATTGACAATGACATAGTCAGCAAGATATCGATTATTCAATGAAAACTTTTAAAAGGCAAAGGCTAGTTTGCAATTATCGGCATTAACCTTGCCGCTATTATCTTTGATGAACATAAACTGTAACTTAATATTTAAAATTTTATTTAAAGTAGATGAACAGTGGAATGAACCAATAATAAATTCAGTAAACCATTCTATTGCTTGTCAAACACTAGTTGTTTGCTTGGCTGGTTCCGTTTGGTATGCAAATTTAAATTTACCAAAGGTATAGTAAATTATTTTATCTTATGCTACGCTTTAATCCTTTGTGTAAGTAGAACATCATAATATTATGTAAGTACGTAAGTATTATATTTTTATGCAATAGAGTAGTAAATAGTTACATAAATAATTTGTGATGAGGCTAGTATCTCACCTTCTTAGTGAGAGACAAAGACATAGAGGTTATTTATAATTAATTTATATTTTTCTGTATTGGATTATGGGTTATCTGAAATAAAAAAATATAACAACAACAACAGACAGATAGTCTATATTTTATTAAAATAATTTGAAATTTCCCAAAAAAAAAAGATTTTGTTAATCTTTTTAGAAAATAATTTTAAAAGCATGAACCGTATTGAATTGGAGAAATACAAAGATTAATGTAAATAAGAGGTTTTGATTGTTCCATTTTACTCGTTAGTCTTATTCACGTTTTTTTTAATAATCAATACCCAACTATTAACTTCTAGCAAAGTTACATAATATTATGCATGTAAATAGGTATATACCTAAAATCTTATGTTGTAAGATTGTTTACAATATAAACACGACACAAAAAAATTATATAAATGTATGCACTATATACCGCAGCGTTAGCTGCCTAAGTTACGTTTTAGCACAAAGTAATAAGATATACAATTTTAGGTAATAATGAATTTGTTAAAAAAAGATCAGGTAGGGGAAAGTGGGTAGGATTCGTACAGAAGGAGCATTCGTACAGTGGTCATAAAGTGGACTACGAAATACATTGGCACGTCTGCATTTGTGTGCGTGACTCTTGCTCGAACGCCTAGGTTAACCACGAAGTGGGGTGGCTGTGCGGCCGCTGGCTTCGCTGGGACGAGTCGAAAAGTGTTTTTGGGATGCGTAAATAATTTTTGGATTCACCTTTGCACCCGTTTTTCTCTAATAAGTTTAACTCAAATTGTAAATCTAATTTATTATAGTTTATGATATAATGCCCTAGATTAATATGCAAACATTCATTTTGTCAAAACCACTACAGTTATTTTTATTTTTATTTTTTTTCCTATTTTTCTGGGCTGGGGTACCTTCGTACAGTCATGAGCGGGGTACATTCGTACAACCCACTTATGACCTGCGTCATGAAGTTTGCTTAACAATACCTATAATTGTATTTCAGAATAATCCCGCGAGTTTATATAAAGGCCAGCCAGAGGAGACATTTTCATCTTTAGTTTTGAAAAATACCTGTCTTTGTACAGTACCCAATAGTAGAATGGGTATAATATGCAAGAATAGTGGTATTTTACCCTGATGGTTAAATATAATAAAGATTTAATTTCCAATCAAGGACTTTTAAGAAGCCTGTTACTCCAAATAATGAGTAATTTTAATTTCATTAACATGTTTTAGAATAAATTACTAAAATATGTAAGTGTTTCATTTTTTCTAGTTTATTTGTCAAACCAATGTTGTCAACGATTATTACTTAATTTATGTCTGAGTCTCTGATAACTTTGAGCCCATTATTGTATATTTTATAGCCTTTTTGATGGCTATGTACGAAGACACCCCACTATGTACGAATGTGCCCCATACTATGTACGAATCTACCACACGCGCGGGGTACAATCGTACGTTTTCCATTTTTTTTTAAAACGACGACTGCTCTTTCATCTTGCATTGTATCCACACTAGACTGTATTATTATAAAAGCCAGATATATAGTTAATATATCAGCATTGTAATTATTTTGAAATAGCTGTTAGAATTTATTTTACAATGCTTAGAGTAAAAAGTGTACGAATCCTCCACACTTTCCCCTACCTTTACGTATTTTTATTACAAACTATCTGGCACACGCAACTTCGTTTGCGTAACGTATTTTCAAAATTCCTATCTTCCACTTTCAGCTCATGACGAACACATCTCTATGTTTCAAGTCTCTACGTTCAGTGGTGCCTGTGCGTTGTCTGTCAGTCAGTCAGTCATGACCAAGCCTTTTATAAATATTGATGCTATACATACACATAGCTCAGTTCAGAGAACGATAATGTCAATTGATTATTATCATGTACGAGTATTATCTTAACAATAGCAGCATAAAACCATTCAATATGTCCTAGTTTTCATAAGTCAAGATTTTCCTTTTCCACTATTAGATTAGATATCTAATATATCTCTGATAAATCAACATCTGTTGTAAACAGAATCAGCTTATAATTTGAAAGCTTGTTGCACACTTTAAATGTTTGTATTATTATTATGATTTCAGAAACTAATATCAGATATGAAAGAGTACCTAATTAATATTCAACTTATAAAATAAAACTAAGAAACCTATTTTCTTTGAGATTATTATACGAGTAGTTGTCGTTTTGTTATATCTTTTAATTTATCTGTGGTACTAGTATGGTGGCTGGCAACTGATGAAAATATTACAAAAACTAATACCTACTAAATAATAGGATCTAAAACCTGCTTACAACAAAAAAGCGCAACAGAGACAAATAAACAGCATTTGTCAAGCTCTACACGATATTAGATTCGAGATTTGTAGGTACCTTATAATAACATTGGTAACACCTACAAATTAATGCTCAACCTTTTCATTTTGTTTACAGGGATGCCCAAAAAATTAACTTAGCTGGAGGTTCAAAATCAAACTACACATTCCCAAAGGACTTCTTATTTGGAGTCTCTACGGCAGCTATCCAAATAGAAGGGGCATGGAATATTGATGGTAACGTCTTTATTATATTTTTTACGATTTAAAAGTTTAAGTTATCGAAATACAAATACTTATTCATCATTATTATTCTACAGGAAAATCAGAGAGTATATGGGACCATTTAATTCATACTAACACAACCTTCGTCAAAGACGGAAGCAATGCGGATGTCGCTGCAGATTCCTACTATTTGTATAAACGAGACGTTGAAATGGTCCACGAACTGGGAGTGGACATTTACAGGTTCTCGATATCTTGGCCTCGCGTTCTACCCACCGGGTTGACCAATGAAATTAATCCTCTAGGAATTCAGTATTACGATAACTTGATAGACGAGCTGATAAAGCACAATATAACGCCAATGGTGACGATATACCATTGGGATATGCCGCAGAAGTTGCAGGATATGGGTGGGTTTGCGAACCCTCACTTTATAGATTACTACACGGATTACGCGGGGGTGTTGTTCAAAAATTTCGCACACAAAGTGAAGTATTGGGTGACGTTCAACGAACCTATGCAGACTTGCTTGGAAGGCTACGGGGGCACGTACCGAGCGCCGGCATTAAACCGCCACGGAATCGCGGAGTACCTTTGCACCCATAACCTTCTAAAGGCTCACGCGAGTGCCTACCATCTATTCGATAAGGAATATCGCCATTTACTCAACGGTAAGTTTCATTGGTAATGTTGCAACAGTATCTTAGATACGAATTGTTCTCACCTTCCTTTTAATTAGTAGAGAATTTTGGCACATTCTGTGAATTACGCAGGCATTTTTAACAATAAGCTCTTAAGTTTCTCACATGACAAGTCTTATTTTACAATTTCCAGGTAAAATCGGCATGTCCTTGGACTCTAACTGGGCGGAACCTAAGTCAGATAATGATGAAGACCGCAAAGCAGCTGAACTGTATTTACAAACTCATGTAAGTTCACTCAAGTATCATCCCATACCAACCAATATTAGTCTAGTAACATTCCTCCACCAGTTCATACTAAATTCAATATAGAGACTAGAGGCTCGCCTCTCGATAGTCAATACCGACTAACCGGTTATCTCTAAACGACAGCAAAAACCGTGATCTAGTCTATAAACGACAAAATCGATTACCATCGTCATTGACCCTTACTACAAAATTTTAGTTCTTTGCAGTTAACCTGTATAAGTTGCACGCCATGATTATGATGATTGATAATTTAATAGGTTCTCGGCATTGACATCCATTATACGTACCCTTTTGCATTTTAATTTATAGTCTGCCTGCACGACGAATATTTTGTTCTAATAAATTGATTTGATTGGAATTTCTTTTCTACCTGATCCACAACAGTGGGGAAAAATCTCAACAAGTACCTCTTCTTGCTTGTTTATTGTGCTTGTATTATTGATTTTGAAATACATTTTATTATTAATTTATTGTGATTAGTTGGAAATCCCGCACCCAATAGTCATGGTCAATATTATTTTCTTAGTCATTGGGATTGCTCAAGTCAATCAACCAACACAGTGGAAACCCCCTTGCTCGACCGAAATGGTGCAATGCTATGGCAAGATTACATCACTTCTAATACTTTCCATTTACCATGAATTTAGTATCTAGAGTAGTGTCATTGTAATATAATATATCAGCCTTAAGGGTAATCCTCAAGGCAAATTTCGATACAAAAGGTTTCATACTTTAATTTAGATTTTATACGTGTTTTAAAATTAACACTACTAATTTAAAAACACGTACAAAATCAAATCGTACTGTTAACACAATTGGAAAACATAGACGAAACGAATAGTGTGAAGAAATTACTATAATACCTACGGCGTACTTTTTTAGTATTTGTCCGAAACATTTTGTATGGAAATTTGTTATTTCATGATAAAAAACTTCATAATAAGAAAAAGAAGAATCACCCAATATACCTACCCATCTCATAAACATGTATTAATAAAATTTTATCACACATCTCCATAATACCAGAGGTTAGTTAGAGTTAGAGGAAGAGAATGCTAATTAGCATTAAGTTCACCTGTGTACTTGTTTTTTTACCTTGTGCATGAAGCATTTTTCAACAGACTTCAAAAAGGAGGAGATTATCAATTCGGTTGATTGTTTGATTTTTTTATTTTTTTTTTACCGTAGACCTTTGTTGTTTATGAACCGATTTAAAAAAATCTTTTTTTGTTTGGGAGGATATCCTTTCAGATTGTTCCCATACAAATTTCATCAAACTAGATTCAGTAGTTGAGTTATATAGGTATCCAAATAACTGAAAAAAAGTATGTCGTCGAAGGAAACAAAATTGCGTATTTTGCTTCCCTGTGACTTTCAGTTGTGTTTACGGTCACTAAAACAGTCCGATTGAAGTCGGTTGTCTATGTTTTTGTAAAACCTTGATTTTATATCTATCTATTAATCTATAATAACATTCTCAGACCTCCTTCCTTCCTAGCTGGCAACAATAACATTTTTAGGTCACTAAAACTACCAACTGCATTTTCAGGTGGGCTGGTATGCACATCCCATTTACTCCCCGGAAGGCAACTACCCACCCGACCTTATCCGTTTAGTTGACGCTAAAAGCCGTGAACAGAACTACACCAGGTCCCGTCTACCTACATTCAGCCCGGAAGAGGTGACTTACATCAAGGGAACAGCGGACTTCTTCGGTCTAAACCACTACACGACTTACCTTCTCAGCATGGCTGATGGGGAAGTAGGAGCAGTGCCTTCTCACGAAAACGATGTTGGAATCGTCCGGGTGCAAGACCCTAATTGGCCATCGGAATCCTCATCGGCTTGGCTCAAGGTAATATATGACGGGCGTGTTATTTTCTTCACTTATCTGTAACTATGGGTTCTACTCACAGCTTTGTCGGCCTGGTAAGTACATT
This sequence comes from Lobophora halterata, assembly GCA_932526365.1. Lineage (NCBI taxonomy): Eukaryota > Metazoa > Arthropoda > Insecta > Lepidoptera > Geometridae > Lobophora > Lobophora halterata. The sequence continues at coordinate 7,738,895 of OW052002.1, forward strand.
GTTTGTTATTCCAGATCCTAAACTAAATCTTCGCCAAATAAAATACATAGGTAATTGGCTTAAAAAAAATGTTTAGGGTTTTCATAACTTTTAAGTATTTATTGTTGAGCGAGCATATACGAAGACCACGCAAACGAGTTGCGAGAATTAATCTAGAGACTGAAACGAGTATAGGTAAATTAAATCCTTCTATTGGTCCCACTAATCGTGCTTTGGAAACCTATAAAAATCTATTAGTTTTAATATAATGCATTATAACTAAATTACACAAGATACCTCATAAATGATATATAATGACGCATAAACCTTGAAGTTCATTTTAAGCGTATTTTACACGCATTAAAAAACGTTTGTGGTAAAAAATAAGAAGGCTGAAGCAACCCTAGTTGGTATTTTTAATCTATGCATCGTGTCTACCTTGGGCAAAGTGTACCTAATGAGTAATTTAAAGGTTCATTTTCCTGCACCTACCTATGAATTTTGCATTACTTTCTCTTATACCTTCATTAACGATATTAGGAAACGTGACGCAACCTCTTTATAACCGACTTGGAAAAAGGAGGAGGTTCTTCAATGCGACTGAATGTTTTTTTCATACCTAAGACTGCTCAGAATGTCATATTTGAGGGAAAGGGATCTTTCAGTTTCTTTAGTTATAAATAAGTTTGTCATTTAGTATATATAATTTGTTTATTAATTATTATTAAAATAAATTAATTAATTTGTAATTAATTAATTTATTTTAATTTCCTATCCTAAGACATTACTGCTTGGTGGCAGAATACTTTTTTACATCGTTATTGCGCCCATCAAGACGGAGTCCTGATTGGGACGCCTCCCAATGCTAAGTGCGGTTACAGATTAGCGGATTCACCGCTCGTGTCTTGTTTTTTGCAGCGCGTGTACACGCGATAACGCTCGTTACCCGTGAGTCACCTCATGCTACTGATACTCGCTAGAAAAAACCGAGCGTAAACGTCGGTATACGCGCGTTCGGCTTTTGGAGTCTCACGGGTACTAATCGGCCCGTATACGCGCCACAAAAATATACTAGTCTGAAACAGAGTGTAAACGCAGGTATACGTGCGTTTGGCGTTTGAAGTCTTGCGATTACCGAACCGCCCGCCCGTATACGCGATACAAAAATACGCTAGTCTGAAACCGCACTAGAAGATTTATTTTGTTTTGCCTGATGCAACAATCAGCCTCGTTTTCACAATCAACTACGAGTATTTTACGGCATTTAGTTTCGATATACCGTGATAATGATTATACAGATTATATGTGTGTCTACGTTGTTTGTTATTATTGTAGGTACTCTACATCCGTCTCGACTGTTTTTTATTCCACGTTTTATTATAAGGACCTTGCCTACTCAATTACAATACTTATGAATTTATCAGTATTATACCTCAACCTATTAAAATTGTAAGACTTAATTATAGCACACGTACAATAATAGCTTTGATTTTAAAATTGTGATACAAATATGGACAGCAAGCTGTTCTAAATCCTGAGGATCGATTACATAGAGTTTGATATACTATTTGTTAGACACGCCGAAACACGACGAACCTATTGTAATTACCTTAAATATTTGATGATATAGCAGAGCAACGGTCAGCAACAGGCGGACCACGGTCCGTGTCCGGATCGTGGTCCGCCTGTTGCTGGCGGAAAGTCGAATCTCGGACCGCCAAATATTTTTAAATTTACCGGCTTAGTATTTCTTTATGCGAAATCTGAAATTAGTTTCAGAGCCGATAACCAAGTAAAAAACCAACCCCTGTTAAATTTTGTAAGAAATCTCTTTTGAAAATGTCTTAGTCCCCTTGTGAAAAAAACTATAAAAACCATATTGAATAAATACTGGCTCAAGACCATCGTTGGTGTAATTACTCACATAAATTTGGCGTATCATGATAATATGAAAGCAAAATTAAAAATAGTACTAGACCTACTGCTTAATCATTACTTATTAGATTTTTTCTGGACTTCGATAAATTCTTTCCTCAGAATCCGGACCCCACTTAAAACTACTTGGCGACCCCTGCAGTAGAGTAGGTATAGATGGAGTAGGTACAGTAGAGTAGTGAAGTTAAGGCACTGCTTGTCTTCGTCGTAAAGCTGCCTGAAATAAATTGCTTTGGCAATAAGGTCAAAACGCATTTATAAGGTCGTCCATTTTTGTCTTATTTTGCTCTTGATTTGAAGCATACGTTCTGTTTAATATTAAAATCATCTTTTGACCTATCTTACTGAATATTATATTGCATTCATCATTCGGTACAATAAAAGAGTTATAATCAGTTAAGAACTTATCTTACTGACTATCAGAAAGATGCTTGTGTGTAAATAAAAAGTGCAAGATATTTTTGATAGCGATAAGATTGTTTGTTTACAAAAATAACTCATTGTTCATGCACAGATTAGATACCTGATAAAAAAATATACAAGAACTCTCTAGCGATCTACATGTTTTCATATGTAGCAGTATAACACACCCGATCAAGACACCCGTTTACAAAGGGACCAGATTAAACTAACCAAATGACCTTTTGGTCAGTTTAAATGCAGTTTTAGATTAGCGGATTAACCGAGCGGATTCGCCGCTCGTGTTTTGTTTTTTTTCAGCGCGTAGGTATAGATACGTATAAAAGCCGAGAGACACTTCGTGCTTACTGTCACTCGCTAGCAAAAACCGAGCATAAGCGCTGTTATACGCGCGACTACTTTTGAAGTTACGCGAATACCAAACCGCCCGTATATGCGCAACAAAAATGTGCTTGTCTAAAACCGCACTAAAGTGCTTTTAGACAAAACACAGGAGGACAGATAGAACTTTTGTGTCCCATCTGTCCCCCTAGGGTGAATAATTCGTATTTTTCAGGTGGTCCCCTTCGGCTTCCGTCGCCTGCTACACTGGATAACCAAAAACTACCCCAGCGTGCCAATAATCGTGACTGAAAATGGATACGCAGACTTCAACGGACTTGACGACCGGACGCGCGTGTCTTACTATAGCCATTACCTCAACGCACTGCTACACTCCATCCATGAAGACCACACCAACGTCATAGGATACTTCGCTTGGAGCTTGATGGATAACTTTGAATGGGACGACGGATATGTGTAAGTAACGTTTTAATGCCTAGATCACACGTACCGAGCAACCGGGCGAGACAGTAAAATGTTTCTTGGCCGGGACAGTCATGTAATGCCTAGATGACAAGTACCGAGTAAACGGGCGAGACACTAAAATGTTAATCGGCCGAGATAGTGAAAGCTTACATCACTCGCTCAGCCGAGCACTCGTCGCTATGTTTATACATAGCGAGTACTCGGCCGAGAGCACTGTCTCGGCCGTTTGTTCGGTACGTGTGATCAAGGCATTACGGTGTATAATATAATCAAGATTTACAATATCAAAGCAAGATGGAGGCGGAAAGCAGGACAAAAATCTTTCTCGTGGTATCCATTTACAATTCATCGGGTGCATATTGAAGATGCTAAGGTTTTGTAAAAACCAAAAAGTATTGTTCTGATCTTACAAAGTAGAGTCATATCATAACAAATAACTTACTAAGTATTATGTTTTATTGAAAGATTTAACAGCTTCACTTATTTTAATTACAATGAAAACAAAGACATGACGATTATCGTGACTGATTGACGTAAACTGTAGGTAGAGATTATCTACGCTAAGATGACTCGCTCTCCACTCTGATCACCGCACTGCAGCAATCTAAAGTCAAAATTTACTAATTTAACAATACGTTTATCAGTCGATATTGAGGTAAAGATGGCGAATATCGTCATATTACCAAAAAATAACTCTATCAATAAGTATTTTGGTTACTTTGTTCAGGCGTGGTTAATGTACGACTGGTACAGTAACGAAGGCAGTTTTCATATGCAATCCGAGTTCAAAGTTATTTTCGTCTTTCAGTCACAATCACAACATTGCCAATTTTAAAATTAAAAATATAATTTCTATGGTAGAGACATCTACCATTAAACATTTGAAATAATGTTAAAGGTGTTTAGTGTACGGTACTTACTCTACTGACCAGTTTGTTACGGAAGAGCCAGTTAGTTTCAGTTCTGTTAACTAGATGGCACTATGTGTAATTTTATTTACGGATTGTATGACTCTACATTTAAACTTTTTTTTATTTGGATATTTTTTATGATCTCTTATCTCTCCTTATCTTGTATTTATGGTAACTAACAACAAGTATTTCATGGTACATTGTTTGAAATAAGACCAAATTAACCTTGGTTAGAATTGTAGGTAAACAATTATAAGGCAAATAAATCTAAAATTTAGACTTTTTGCATATGTAATTTGATTATGTCTTCGTTTTTGTACATGAGAGTTAGGATATTAGATTATTACATTCATCGTGAGGAAACCGGCATGTCATAGAACCTAAAAAACATAATAAACGAAAAAATGTTCTTCATTTGACAATGCACGAAAGGAACCTCTTCGAGGCGCACTTGAAATCCTTTCACCACACTGGTTCAAAAGAACTAGTGACACCGTAAGAAGAAGAAGGATTTTAGATTTCATTAATCGTATTTACTACAGCTAGGTTTTTTATTTAAAAATCTATAATCCTTGATAATGGAAATAAAAAACGTATCTTCTTCTTGAATGCCATCTATGAAAAAAAACTTAGCTAATGGGTAAAAATAAAACAAATCGTCAGTCAATATCATTCACGATATAATTTCACTCGTCATGTTTGTATGTATTGTAAATGCATTAACAGGTCCCGCTTCGGTCTCTATCTGGTCGACTTCGATAGCCCCAACAAGACGAGGACGGCGAAGGATTCGGCCAAGCTGTACTCGAGCGTGGTAGCCTCCCGAGGTCTGCCTGAAAACTACGACCCCGAGGATTTCACCGCGTTCTCCTCAGCTGGATACCTCGCACCCACAATTCTCCCTCTCCTATCCATACACAGGCTCCTAATCTGATCTCTACCACAAACAATACTCTTGTTTATAAAATAAGTAGCTAAACTACAATTAAAGTTTAAGTAATATCCTTAAGTTTCATTTCAACTTGATCCCTTAAAGTAAAGCTTACGCTAAACACTAATGAGAAAGTGGGAGTCGACAGGACGGTCCGAAGTCCGCACTTGCACTGTCGGATTTCTTTCAGTACTCGACGGTGGCGAGTTTCTTGGCGTTGTCGCGCGCCACTTCGCGTTTGAGCTGAGCTTGGATGCAGGCGAAGGATTTGCCCTTAGTCTCGGGCAGCACCACCAGCATAAACACGAGCCCCAACAGCGAGAACGCGGAGAAGCCCCAGAATACTGTGTATATTCCGTACGCATCTCTCACCACCTGAAATAAATGAAACAATAGATACTGTTAAAACAAGTACACACGAAAATACAGGAGTATTGTGTAAACTGGCAAAAAATAGCCAAACAATTGAGCATCGCAAAACAATTGAACTGAATAGTGGACTGGTGACAAAATTCGGCATTGTTAAAACATGAAGTTAAAGCCTCAATTCACAACAGTTATTCGCAACGGTTTACTAAACTATGACATGCTATCTACGGCTTTTACCGTATGGTATCGAATTATAAAGAAGTTTATGCCTTTTCCAGCTCATAAACTACACTACCCTACCAGATTTCAGCTCAATCGTTTTGGTAGTTTTGGCATGGCTGAAAAACAAACATCTATCGTACCATCCATATTCATCCATCCTCATAATCATTGATATTTTTAGCTGGATATGTACATATTGAATGCATTATAAACTAGTCTGAGTGTGAGTGTGTGTCTCTACTTAATTTGTATAAGTAAGTTTTTTCCATGGACAAAATAAAATTGATATTCCAAGAGTTTTACCTGGAATAGCTTTTGTACGGTGAACATAGATATGCCAGTGTAGATGTGGGCGATACAGGAGGCATATAACTTGACATTCGTCGGAAACATCTCCCCAATGATAACGTAGGGTACGGTCGACAGCCCAATAGCGTAGCACACGATGTACACAAGCAGAGCGCACAGCGGTAGCCAGGAGAGACTTGCCACAGACGCACTGTTTGTCGTGTAGAAGAAGAAGTATGTTCCAATAGTTCCGTTCATCAGTCCAACGCCCAAAGCTGATAGTATTAGAAGAGGCTTCCTTCCAACGCGATCGACTAGGATCACAGATAGTACGCAAGTGGCTACTTGCACACATCCGAGGATGATAGATTCCTGGTACGGCTGTATTCCCATCGCGGGGGTAGAGGTCCCATTCAACGTTGAATTCAGCTGCGAAGAGTTGCCTTGTCCTGTGGTGCAGTTGAATATCACTTCGGCGTAAGCGACCACCGCTGCACTCCCACAAAGCTGCTGAATAGTAAACACACCCAAAGTGATCCACATAGCTTTTCTGTTAGTAGCTTCAGTGAGGAGATCTCCCCACGACCCTCGATTTTTCATGTCTTCTTGGACGTTAAGCTCTATGTTTTTCAATTCAGTTCGGATATCACCGCTTCGTAAGTTTCTGAGGGACCGTTCTGCCCTCTCGCTTCTTTCAAACTTTAAGTAGTAATAAGGAGATTCCGGGAGAAAGATGAATGTTAAGACGAAGGAGATGGGCAGGATCAAGTTGATTCCGGCAAGTGTTTGAATCGACACGAAGGGTCCGATGCAGTACTGGGCAAGAATTCCGACCTGAAAATAAACAATCATTCTTTTAGCTATTTGGTCAATACTATAAGGCCAAGAGGAATTGTGTCTATAGTTAATTATTAACTCCAAGGTTATTGAATATACTCTTTTTGAACAGTCTATTTCAAGATCAGAAGTACTTATTTATTGCAAAGTGGATGTGACTGGCAACCTTGTTAGGACGTTACCCAGTAGCCTACCCGTCTGGATACATTTTTGTGTTTGATATTGCATTAAAGATTTACAGCGGGCTACGTGTTTACATGAAAGCGAGGGATCTACGCTCAATGCGTAATTAAGGCAATGAGTCACGTACAACGGTGTCGGCCGTGTGTGCTACCAATTACGTGCCAATGCAGGAACAAATTTTAGTATCAACCCGTCTGAATAGCGCCAATTACATGATAAGCTTCAGGGCCGACTCATCAAATAAATTATCTAAGATTTTATTCAGACAGTTCCTTTAAAAATAGCGATATGATCTCATTTCTGTTTGATGACATCTTTTTATCAGTGCTGCATAAGATTGTTTCAATAAAATTTATTGCATTTTTTAGTCTACGTAAAACATAATACACTTCTTAACTGGTATAAAGATAAGACAATTGAGTATGAAATTAAGGAAAACCTGCAATTTGTAGCACCACTTTCGCAAAAATCGTTTCTTGAAAAATTAATTATAGGATTCTACTCTCGGCAAAGGCACTTTACTAATAGGGCAAAGTATATTTATACTTGTACAATGTACATACTTGTATATACATATATATCCTTGAGAAGTTATGTTCTGAGTTGTGTAGGTATTTTATTCTTATAAACAAAGAGTTCTGAGAATCGAAAGCTACAAATGATACAATAATTATATCCATTACAGTTTCGATTTTGTAAATATGGTAGAGTACATACGCAATTACGCATATCTACGCATGGTAGAGCATAATACATAGTTATCATTGTCTTGATGGAATCTCACTCGAATAAAAAACTTGTAATTAAAAAAAATACTATCTATCATATTATTATGTATCAGTGAACAGTCCAAACAAAAAAAAAATATTCCTAATACCTTAAGAACGATCTATCTATTTAGGTACTCCGAGCACGGAAAAACAACGTGGTACGTAAATTGGTGGCTGAATACGACATCAAATGAAAGATAAGACGTAGCTCAATGTCGAAGTCATGATATTGCATCCCTAACCACAGGATATTGATGATCATAAATGTCCAACAAATGGATGATTGTACAGCGTTGGTACCGGGAGGTGCAGTACCTAACTACCTACTAGTCATTGCTCATCTCCGTTTCAAATTATCATGGTCACGAGGGTATGTTTTCACATAGCTGGGATAAACAATTATCTTCTTACGTATGTAAGTGATATCAAACATGAAGTAGATTGAGTTTGTAGGTAGAATATCAGAATGTTCTCTACCAATAGTACCTACAATAATTAGTTAAATAGCAACTTCGCCCGCGAGGTATTAGAATAAAATGTAGTTTATCTTTTGCTAGATCCTAAAATATCATCATTATCAGCCTATCGCAGTCCACTGCTGGACACAGGCCTCTCCCAATTTGCGCCATCGCGCCCTGACTTTGGCTTGCCGCATACATCTTCTGCCTGCAACATTTTCGTAGATCGTCACCCCACCTGACCGGAGGGCGTCCTACACTACGTTTGCCGATTCGCAGTCTCCACTCAAGAACTCGTTTACCCCAACGGTTATCAGTTCTTCGGCAGATATGGCCAGCCCACTGCCACTTCAGCTTGCAAATCTCTGAGCTATTACGGTAACCTTGGTCTTCTGTCGGATAACCTCATTGCGGATGTTATCCTTCAGCGAGACGCCGAGCATAGCCCGTTCCATAGCACGCTGAGCGACTTTGAACTGGTGGACTAGCCGTACCTAGCGTACCTAAAATATACCCATGGGTAATTAACTACGCAATAAAACAATTAATCTGTTACCGATCGGCGAATCGGCGAAACCGATTCAGTTTTTTATTGCGTCATCATAAGTGACATTAATAATATTAATATCTCATTTATTATGAATGCCATGTTCAGTCTCACTAATAATATGAGTACACAAAATCAGACCGATATGTCTAAGATTTATTTTAAGAGTTTTGCAGAAAGCTATTTTCTTGTACATAATAGCTTGATGAATTATGCATAAAGATCTGGCATTTGACTCTGTTTCTAAGTAGAGAAATCGTGCAAGGATCTAGTTGATTGTTATTAAAATTGGAACATTTTATGGATTTATTCATTAAGTGTGCCTGGTTTATGTACAAAATATACAGCTAGATTTAGAGCGAAACGAGATAAACTATTGAAAGTACCTACGTAAATATTTTTATTGGTTATTATTATGCTATATTATGTAGTTTATTTGACTCTACATTTTCCATCTAAACAGCTAGTTATAAATCCCGATGCTATACTCGTATATTTTATTCATACATAATAGGAAATAACGATTACCACTAGTTACTCAAAATATTGCGATAAACTTTCACGGTAACATTTTAAATAAATGATAATAAGTAAATAAAAATAAATATTTTAGACATTTCACACAACGCCATCTAGCCCCAAACTAAGCAAAACTTGAACTATGGGAACCAGATGACTGATATACTTAAACCATTTAAAAAAAAACATACCACCATGGAATACATACAAAACACCCAGACTGAGGTTAAAAACTGATGCTCATCACACAAATGTTTTTCCTGAAGCGGGAATCGAATCCGCAACACCGGCGTGGCAGTCTAATACATTTGCCATCCGTGTCGACGACTAATATTAAACCTGTGTGGTAGAAATACTCACTTTATTCATTAATGTGATGAGTGTAGAGAGCGCGCCCCTGACTTCGTTAGTGGCGATCTCTCCCGTATACATAGGAGCGACTGTGTACACGATGCCGTACCCCAGCCCGGAGAACATCCGAGCCACGTACAGCCACGTGACCGAGTTGGCGAAGATCACCAGCACCCAGCCCAGGATGAAAGGCACCGCGCCAAGGAGAAGCGTAGTCTTCCTCCCAAAACGGTCAGCGAAGTAGGCAGAAGGTACCGGCGTCAGCGCCGAACACAGGATCATTATTGAGACTATCCAAGACCCTTCATCGGATGATGTTGGTATATCGCTCCCGTGTGATTGAAGTTTTGGAAGCGTCGGTGATGGCCAACCGTAGCAGGTTCCTGCTGTCGCGGTGATGAGCGTTGCTGAAATAGACATAATAATTCTAATTAGTTTTTGGCAATAGCAAACAGTTTTCAGGGTTAACAGAATACATAAAGGCGATCTCAAAACGATTTGGTTGTTACTTCTGAAGTGTACAGCAATGCTATTTTCTGGTGGCATGTAATTTAATGTTGCCCAGTTTTTTTACAAGCTTTGAAATTCTTTTTTTAGCTAAAGACAAAGAGTCCTGAGATGCCAAAGGTGTTAATGAGGAAATGTGTGTCTTGCCAATTACGTAGGTTGTATGAAAATTCATGCTGAAAAAGCATCGTGTTCTAATTAATGTTAATACTACAGTATGGTCACATTAGTTAGGGTGCATTGCACTGTGTTTTATATGAAGAATGTTTGTCGAGTGTTTATCGGTATTACCTTAACTTGAGAAACAGGGTAATCAAAATGTTTACCTGATTAGATAAAGGATATTTTATGTGTTTTAGTAAAATTCTATTGATGTAGAAGATGTAAATTGATTCCAGTCATTTTATAAAAAAAGGGATTGCTATTCAGCCAATGTTTATCTATTATTAGTCGCAAATACATAATTTAATTATTAAGCTCTTGATTCTTTCTTAGAAATGAATTACGTAGGTTTGACGTTTTTCCTATACTAGCTTAGGAACCCAAATCAAAGTCATAATGTAGGTGATGAGTATCGTCATTGCTTATTCATAAGATACTAGCTGGTCTGGTGCCCGCGACTTCGTCTGCGCAGGTACATATCATTATAAATAGTAGCCTATGTATTATTTTCATGTATAAGCTATATTATTGTAAAGTTTCATTAAAATCCATTCTGTAGTTTTTACGAGAAAGAGTAACAAACATCCATCCATCCATCCATACTTACAAACTTTCCGGTTTATAATATTAGTAGGAAGTAGGATTAGACGAATGAAATAAGACAATAAAATGTCATGTGAGTAAAAATAATATATGCAAACAGCATTATAAAACAATCCGATTTACAGTTGAAGATGATAATTTTAATATTGCCATTCAAAAGAAAACGTTTGTCTCTTGAAATAAACGCACCTATGGAAAATATTCAAATCCATTTTTATTTATAACTTAAACCAATCTTAAGAATGCCTTGGCCTTAATAGATACGGGAAAAACCTTGGAATGAAGACTACGTATAAGCATAAGTATAATCGCTTCGATAGTGGGATTTAACATTCTGGACGTATCAAAGACGTTTTATAATGGAAAGTTACGGCTACTTTCGAAATGTCAACAGTATCGATAGCTTATCCCCCATTATTTGAAGCTCTTCACTTGGATTGGATTATGAACAAGCTGGTTGTTGAGTCAGATTTCCTGGCAGTGTAAAGTAAAAACAAGTTTGGGAGTGCCGCCGCGCCGCTATCGTCTTATCAACGCACTCGTGGAAACTTCTGACCACTTTGAGTTCCTCTGATAAATTAATAAGCTTGATAGGATTTATTACTTTAGGATTTATGCTATGGAATTGTCTGGAAAGTTTTTAAAGAGGCCGTATCAAAAGTAACAATCGCTAATCTAAGCAATCCATAGCTAATGAGGCAATAGAAGGCCATTATGAAAACATTCATACTTAAGTATTAGCAGTATTAGGTAGGTACGAGTATGATAAATTATTACAGATTTAAGTGAGTGGAGAAGCCTACCTCACATTGTCTATATACCATCCATTCTGTGTCTTCGGCTTAGCAGAGTGCGACATTTACCGGCACTTCAAGGCATTCTGACACCTTATCAAACCATCGCTTTGGACTATCGTGGTCTCTCGTCCTTGATTGTAACTATAGGCTTTTCAATGTTCAGTCCAGTAAAACAGAATTAAAAGGAAACTAATAAACACGGGCAGGTTTGGAAACGCGCCGACCGACGACGCCGCCGTCGAATGCCAATTGGCACTCTGACAGAGTCCGGAATTCACGGTAATGGATGATAACATGTCGCGTTCCGACCAGGCGTCTCCGCTAGCCGAGTTTTCATCACGTGTGGACGCTATTCTAGCTTTTATACACAGGTCAATGGTTTCGCGAACGAGACACTCTTTGATATTAGAATTTTGTAAATATTATTTTCCCAGAACGGCACCATGAAATATTTATGGAATAACATGAAATGGGGTTTTTATTGGGAATAGTCAAGTTGCCATTTGCAACGGTGCCATTCAGATTAGTGCCCTACTGGGAATACCTCAAAGTTATAGATGTCTGTGCAGCTGACTGATCATATATTTTTCACATGAAAGACACAAAGTATGTTTAGAAATCTATTCAGAATAGCATATCTGTCTAGAAATCTATTCAGAATAGCAGATCTGTCTAGAAATCTATTCAGAATGGCAGAAGGTGGATGAGAAGAGCCGAATATCGGGCTCAGTCGTGTGCCTTGGGAGAGACGTCCAGCAGTACTTCTATAGGTTGATGTTGATGTTTAGAAATCTATGTTTTACTATGTAACATTATGCTAGCTGGATGTCAAGTAGATTAATCTTGTGATCAATCAGGCTATTGCGCGAGGAATATCTAGAGTTGACGTTGAAAAATTGGTTGGATGAAAAATCGGTTCAAAGATTCAAGGCCGGAGCAGAAATGAATATTTTATGATCTATTCTTCTTGGTGCTGCGTTACCTTCCTTTGGGGTTCCGAGTTAGAAATCTATGAAATCAGATAACAATATAAGTATTTAAAACTTTAGCTCGGGTTACGAAATTATTAACTTAGATACTGTTTACATTAATATTTTGGGTAACATATTATTTGCCTGTGTTTGACGGTGAACATTTCTCTTCAATGGGTTATACCTATGTAGTGTAGAGCATTTTTACCTAACCTACTTTACTAAGATTTAAGAGTCATAAAATAGTCATGAAATGCTCTTCAATTTATAAAATTAAAAATGTATCTAGTCCGACCGATCAACACCGATTCCAAATCCACTGAACTTATTAACATACAACTTGTTGAAGGCTATGAAAACCCACTTTTTACGCAGTTGCTGAACATATTTTTAGCTGTAAAAGTGTAGATAAGTTGAATATAAAACCTAACCTAATCTACTTCCCTAACTAAAGACCAGTGTCCATATCCATAGTAGAACCAATCAGAAATCAACGAAAGTAGGCCTTTGCCCTTCTCGCTTTTTTTTTCAGCAAACAGTAGCTAGCAATGAAGCTACCTAGTTTTTGTTTCGATATCAAGAGCCGTGTATGTGTGAGTGTGTATGAGTCTGCTGTATGACCTGATGAGGGGAGAAGGCGGAGGGCAGGGGCGCGCCGGTGACGCAAACCTACCGCCGCGTTAAGGGTATGTTCAGACTAAAGTAAAATAAATAGACTTGATATGAATAATCACATTTTTTAAAAGAAAAAAACCACTCCAAGGAAAATTATGTTTTTTTTCAGGTATTTCAGGTAAAACCAAACTACTAATCCAATTGTATGGGAACAATCTGAAAGTGTTTTCTTTCATTTTAAAAGAGAATCGGTTGATAAATGACGTTCTGAGTTAACAAACATGAAAAAGTTACAATCGAATTAAGAATGTCCTCCTTTTATGTGAAGTCGGTAAAAAACAATTGGTGACACATTGGGCTAGGCACATCTCATATATGATTTACATGCATGCAGAATGATGGTAGGTAGGAATTCACTTCTACAATGGAAACTTTTGAACGAATTGGAATTCTCGATTACTATATTCTGAGTCACTATTATCGTTGGCTTTTGGTTAGTATATACGTAAAACATGTGCTTAAGTGTAGCTTTGAGTTTGCGTCTATTTATGAAGCAGGAAAATACCAGTGTTTTTTAAGGAAAACCCTACAATAATAACCTATTAATTAATTATGTACGTGGTAGTAACAATTGATTTACGATACTGAATTTCATCTTAGTGTCGCAATTTTTACATCTTGTTAAACGTTTTATCAGGTTTATAAATATTTTTTTAATTATATTAGTAAATATACTGTGTAAAGATAATAATTAACTTTGCTTAAAATTTTGCGACTGAACACACCCTATGATTGTTAACATACATTCAAGAAAAATATAACCTATTCAGATTGATGTCAATGTGTGTGTGACAATCCACGTCGGAAGCAAGAACCATTGTTACATTTTCATGCTATTGAACACCAGATAAACTAACCATAAAGTAGCCTTTTTAACCTACCTACATAACATACTAATGCACTCATAACGTAGATATTTTGATTATTGATATCTTTCTTCTAGCTTTCTGTTTGTGGCAATTATTTCGTGAAATATACGTATGAATGGATGTGTGTAACAGGAACAGGTTAGCTGTCAGATGGTACCAACCTCAGAAAAATTAAGTAAAATAGAATCTTTCCAAAATATGATATGTTAGATATTACACATTATATGCTCGTTTTTTATTTATATCCTTGTGAAATTTTCGCAATTTTGACTTATTCCTGCTCTTTCATGCCTAAAAATGATCAAAAAAAATACAGTAGCCGAAAGCTTTAAAAATATAAAATATTCAAATACTTCTACTAAGAACCTTCTTTACGTTACATTTTATTTTTCAAAATGATTTTTCGTCCCTACTTCTCATTGACAAAGCTCGAGTGAGCGATATGCTTCGAAACAGGAAGATTGTTCGCCTTTTCAGTCTCAAGATATTTTCAATATGCCTATTCGTTGGTTTAGTTGGTTAGTCTAATCGATGCCTAGGCAACATACGAGTTATATTATGAATAATGTTTGATATTTTTCTTCATACACTAAAACACATCTCAATGTTATTCAATATCACGTGACTGGAACACGTGTTGGGTGACTGGTAGAGCTGCGTGCGTCGTGCGCTATTATGAATTTCAAATATATCTTCATCCATGAATTCAATAACACTATAATTTGCCACCTCAATTTTCTATTTATATACTATAGTTATACCTATTTACTTGAAATATATATTGTACACATTTGAAATGTTCCATGGAACGGAACGATTTTTGAAGTGAAACCTAATTTAGGCTGAGCAAAACATTTCGTGGGGAGTGAATTGGACTGGGCTGGGCTACTGGGCTCCCGATGCTCGGATGTAACACTACTTCGGGTAAAGTCGTCTAGTATATTTATCTTTCCACTGTTAATTATTATTATAAATTAAATGTACTCACTGTCAATCTATGAAACTACTAAATGGGCTTAAAACTTATACTGTGAAAAATAGTTGTATTTCGTATTACTAACCTCGCCTTTGAAGTAGTTTTCACTTCTATCGAGTGGTACAATACTTTTTTTTGCAGAAGGAAGACTTGGTTCGGTTCAAGATGTTTGTTACAAAAAAATAACAATAAAATTGGATAATGAAAACATTGTGTCCTTTTTTACTATTGATCCAGCATAAAAACACCAGAAGAGGAAGGAAAATTATAGAATTTAATTAGCACATTTTAATTATTTTGTTATACCTATCGGAGTTGCATATTGCTCTATTGTTAGCAATATAAATAAAATACTTTGTATATTTTTTGAAGGTATCAACCAACTTCCCTCTCCTCTAGTAGGTACTATGTCTGCAAGTTTCATAATCCATTTTATCTTTCTTAGGTTTTCTACAAGTAGATAAAAATTAAGAGTTAAATATCAACCTCATTATTTGAGTAGTTTATGAACAGATCAAATGTGATACAATAATCAATGAAAAGGCTTAATTCTGAATGACTATTAAACAACGTACAGGTCCAACCAATGAACGTAGAGATTTGAAAGTTCGTCAAGAAATGTAGGATTTTAATTCATTCGCAACGCAAACGATGTAGCGGGCGTCAGCTAGTTACTAGTATAAGAATAATATTCTTATCTCTTCTCGTGAAAGTATAAGGTAGCTCCGTAAATAAAAATATGTCATTTAGGTAAACACATATTTAGTACTGCAATATGTTGTAGTTATAAAAATCTAATGCACTTATCAGCTAGCATTATGATTGAGCTTCGATTTTATTTGTTATCACATTATCAGCGTTAGATCGGCTTGTACGCTTGTTATTGCTATACCTATTTAGGCAAAGATATAACAATATATATTGCTATATCTATAACTATATAGTTTGCTGGATTATTTATAATTACTAGTATTAGAGCCAATAAACTTTTTCTACTAAACTGTAATATCAGATCTATCAACTATTCGTGTGTTTCAGATAGGTACATGAAGATAAATGCAGGCTAGCCTGAGTAGCCAGGCTCTTGATGGCAATATTGGCTATGTCAACAATGTGGTTAGACGGGTACAAAGTTCGATTATGTGGGGTAGGGCGAGTCTGCGTCGTCATTCTACGTATACCGCTTCTGAAGTGGGTGAATTGGACTCAATCGATTCCTGAGCTATTGTTTATAAACATTGGCACTGCAGCTCTCTCCAACGCGTTCAAGCGAATCGTATAAATCACGATGTGTTATACGCGATGCCATTGACTTGTGTATAAGTTGAGACCTTGGTGCTGAAACCTGGGATTGACCTGGATTGGAAACTCTATGTAAACTAGACGGTATGATGCTGGTACCCTGGAAGTTGAGACAGTCGCTTGTTTGGAAAAAAATACTTTTCAACCGACTTCAAAAAAGGAAGAATCATTTCGGTTGATATTTTTTTTTTGCTTGTTACTTCAGAACTTTGTTGGTTATGAACCAATTAGAAAACATATTTTTTTGTTTGAGAGTATAAACTTTCAGAACAAGTCAGTTGATTGTCAACCGACTCCAAAAAGGTGGAGATTATCAATTCGGTTGAATGTTTTTTACCTCAGAACTTGTTTATGAACCGATTTGAAAAAATATTTTTTGTTTGATACTGTCAGATTGGTTTGGTCCCATAGAAATTTTATCAAAATCGTTCTAGTAGTTCAGGTTTTAAATGAAAAAGACTGAAAAAAAAGTCGTTGAAGTGAACAAAATTGCGTATTTTGCTTCCCTGTGACTTATCAGTGGTGCCTACGGTCACTAGACCCATCCGATTAACGTTGGTTGTGGTATGTTTTTGTAAAACGTTGATTATTTTATTATTACAAATTACTCCTTTACATTGTTTATTTTTTTATATATTTATTATTTTATTTATTATATATATATTATATAATTACATATCTTTTGAGTCATGAAACACAGCCTCTCATGTACTTATAAACGTTGGCTTCCAATTGTGATGCTAATTCAAAGAACGGCATTATTTTAACAAGTCGTAAACACGATTTAATTACATAACGTACATACGAAGTACCTTCCTACTTACGAACATAACTTTACAAGTAACGATGAAATGATTCACTTTGAAAATTTCGACACGGTAAGTTTTGAAAACAAGCAAAGAGTTTATAAACTGTTTTGCAAATTCATTGAAATGTATATTGTACACTCATGAGTGTTGAATTGAAGGACGACACCTATTGAGCAAGATACAACATTATCGAGGTTTTGTTAACTTCATAAAATAATGAATCTCATTAAAAACATATTGTTTACAATGATTGTAAGCAAATACAAAATCTTGCACAAATAATATTTGTTTTGTTTGCCTCGTTTATTATTACCCGACTGCCAAGGAAGGGTTATGTTTTTCGCGCGTATCTTGTATGTATGTTAATTTCTTTGTTACCTCGTATCTTCCAAACCGTTGGATGAATTTTGACAGTTAATCATTAGAATCGTCTCAATAATTTAACTTAGTGGTCTTAGATGAGTTTTTTTTTATATAATCTAAATAGAGGAAATTAAAAGGAGATTACAAATATATATGTATATGTATGTATATAAGTCATATATATGTATGTATGTATACGTATATAAGTCATATAATTAAATATAATTTCCCAAAACTTCGTTTGCGTTGCGAATTAACAAAATTCCTTTCTTTGTACGTGCTTGCACGAACATATCCTCGAAATTTCAAGTCTCTACGTCCAGTGGTTTGGTCTGTGCGTTGTTCGTTAGTCAGTCAGGAGTCAGGCTTTTGATATATTGATTATTAATAAATATAACTATGTATTTGATTGCGAATCTATACATCATATTTTCCTAAAGCTACATAATTTATAAAAAAAAATCTCCAATCGGGATGAATGCAAACTGAATTCGACTTTATATATACCTGTAAAAATTTAGAATAATTTATATTATATTTTATACCACTGCACTACCTACTTACCTAATTTTATTGTAGTGATTGTAAATGCATAGTAATAAATGATAAGCTGTTATAAAAAGTAAATCTTCAATAAATAGTAATCATGTTTTACTACATTTATTAGAAATTATAGGTAGGTTAGATAACTTAATCACGTTTCAACCCACGCAACCTGAATATTCCGCATCGTTATTTCAGTTAGCTTTAACATGATTTGATTTGAGTTTAATTGTAATAGGCATCAGCTGTATAATTATAATACATAATTATAAACAAGCTACAGTCACAATGCCTATCGATATTTAAATCAATATATATTATACACTTACCTACTGACCGACAGAAATACGATTCTGCAAAAACCTATCCTTGTATGTTTTTGCATTGATAGAACAATAAAAAATAAGTATGTAGACGTTTGATACTATCAAAGAACTATTGATTTTTTTGTATACTAATTTGTAACTCTCAAGATGTATGTAGCTTTTTTGATGTAGCTTAATGTACCTATAGCAATATTAACAACTTTTTGTTACAATAGCCGATCCTTCTTAGTTTTGATTACCGAAAACCGCTATTATCGGTTCTATTACCTGAGCTTTGGAGTTCCCAGAACTCAAGCGGTCAGTTAGTCATTAATGAAAAAAAAGTGCATTCTTTTCATCATTCCTCTAAAAAGTATGTATGTATGTATGTATGTTATATTGTTAGTAAATGGATAAAAAATCGTATTGTAAGAATTTCGCAATTGTACAATTAGAACTGATTTCTAGTAGAGTTAAAAATGTAGAGATGATGTTGCCATCAAAGGTTTGGTTGGGTTGGGAGATGATTATAGAAATTGCTATTAAATTATTATAGAAGTTGCTTTTAATATATATGTCATTAAAGTCGCGGAAATACTAATTCTAAATTATATTTTCGAACCTTACATTTGGCAGCGCAAACGGAATAAATAATATATAATTAGTATGATACGTATATGTGACTATGTATGTATTATATATATATATTTTTAATCAATTTTATCTACTAGCTCTTATACCCCATCTCTTTCTCTATTCATGACTGTCCATGAAACGGTTGCATGGAATAGATCGTTTTAGCAATAAGGCCGTCTTTTGTATTGAGTTTAATTAGATTTAGTATATCTAATTGTTTTATCCTAGTGGTAAACAACAAAGTTATTACCTATCTATCTATAATGAACGATATATACATAATGCCTTACCCACTGATCAAGACTATGGTAATGTAAGTATATGATAGATCACTCTCCAAATGTTAAAGCATATCGTGAGAAACAGCAGTTAGTTATGATGCCGAGTAATAATTAATTGTGAAAGGATAAGTTAGTAACACCTGTTTACACCTGTCACATGACCACGCTTTCTATAATGCAACGGCAGTAGTGCCACAAAAGATATGCTTATCTTTAAGAACTTACTTAAAATTTTCCAGTTTCAGTTGATCTGTTTATGACAAGAATGATAGCCATTTGAAACATGTGTCACTAACTGGTAGATAACCTATCGAACCCTGGTGTAACCAAATGGCCCAGGGTCTTTGCTTAGTGCCTGAAGCACACAGTTGGTATTTGCACCTTATACCTATGTAAATACATAATAATGTTCCATACAAATGTCGGGAACATGAAGGTTTTTTTTATATTTCATCATACTTGTATTGATGAATATATTGCTTTGGTCTGCGGTAGGTACGAGTATATCTAGCTAATGTTTTTTTTAGTTTCTGGGTATCTATGGATTTAAAAATTAAGTCGGGCATTGCATCATTAGATAGACAGATAGAAATACTTTATTGTACATCATAACTTATTATGAACTTTTCTTGATGACTAATGAATACGATGCGAAGAAAACATAATTATCTGGGACAAGTACGATTTCTTTGTGTTCATACTTAATTGTGTATCTGTGTCAAAGCATTATTCTTGTGATGGGTTTTATCAATTCGTGAAACTCTACGTGGATTGTTATTTCAATGTAGGACGGTACTTACAATTGAATTTAGTTGAATCATATCAATTGATTCAACGTAGAGTAGAAAAACTCCAACAATAGACCACCTTTTAACTTTTTATATTATTGTAACTTCCTGGCTTCCTGGTCACTTTTTTAAAGAATAAAACAAGTTAGAGGATATTTTAAGACAGCTTGTACCTATGACAGTGCTACCTATTATTTGTAACGATAATTAATGGGAAAAACACGCACGAAATATGTATAATGAATTAGAAGGTTATAGACAAATTATACAACTCTATATCGTATGCATGTGGTGTAAATATATGTGTTCATACTTAATAAAATAAAATACGCGAAATAATGAAAAAGCGATGATTTGCATAAAATAAACAGTAAAATATGAAGCTCAAACAGTTTAATGAAGAAGCAGTAGATGGGTGAGCTATTTATAAAGATGTGGCAGAGATGACAGTGTGAAAAAGTTTAGTTAGTCGACTTTAAATGATATGTAAGTACGATTTGTAGGTATCGACATGATAAAATATAGTAACTACGGAAAAATAAGCGGTGAAGTAATGATTTGGCATTGCTGTGGCTCGGGTTAGCGTTGTTACATACGGTAAAAGTGGACACATGGCCGTTTTGAAAGACGCGATAGGTTATGTTATACATTTCAACTCACCACATAGTGCTGTTCCATATTCCTTCCAATGCGAACGAGTTTTGGCTGTCATTGTAACTGTGTTAATTTTGACTTCTAATTTACTGTATGTTTTGGAATGAGATTATATTGAGCACTGACTTTAATTTTAGAAAAAAAATACTAAATAAAATTCGAACCCATAGTAATGGTTATAAATAATAACAAATATAAGTTAATAACTAAATATCACAATACAATATATTCGATCTAAAATTTAATAGGGTGTTGATAACGAAACGTTATAACCGATTGCGCTTCATTTTGGCTGGTTTATGTGTTGTTGGTCTGGTTCATGGTGCGAGAAGAACGCGTGCAGTGTCGTGGTGTCGCGACGGAGACGAGTGAGCAACTGAACGAGAGCGAACGGCGACGGCGGCGCGGCGCGGTGCGGTCGCGAGGGAGCGAGGCGAACGAACTAATCGCGAACCGTCAAAAGGGATGGAATGAGGCAAAACGGCGCGGGCGCACGCTTTTGCTGGTTGTTTATCGGGTGGTCGAGTAGCTCTTGTTGAGATAAGAAGAAGGTCGATAACGCAGCGCTGAAGCACGCGGTGACACCGCGTGGAGCAGCCAGACTACTCCCAACGCAGCGCCTCCAGATATTTGTAGAGACAAAGTTATTTTTAGACATTACTATAAAAATAGTTCTGACTATCGATAACTGTACTCACTGTGTATAGTTGTATAAGGTCGGAAATGCCGTATGCCAATTTGCAATGCCTAAATTTTCCCGAGACAGCTTTTAGCTCGTACGTTAAGTTATACAGGAAATCACTAAAAATTACCTGTTGGTTTCCATTTAACTTGCGTACTGACGACGTTCTTCCAATCATTGTCGTCACCGCTTTGCTCTACCTGTTGCGTGTCCGATGGAAATGCCCGTATTCTTGGATTTCATTTTTGACATTCTCACAATTAAGAGTTCCTGTACTGGTAATAGGTTCTTAAACTAAAATAAAATGCATTTTAAAAACGATAACTTTTTGCAATACTTGTTTTTCCCATAATTATTAGATTTATTATTTAATTAGGCTTATTATGGTATTAGGTATGGATTAGGCTTGATTTACTTTGTTACAATAGAAAATATTATTATACCTACTCACATAAATTATATTTATTGTAATTTAAAGTGTAGATAAACCTCTCTATCTATACCTATCTTTAATATGATTTATTTCCCTGAATTTATTTTATTACAATTTAGATACTTTTAGTACATAGTTATATACGTACTTACTTAATCTAAACATGATAAAATCAAGGTACCTGAAAAACAACATAACATAACACTACATTTCGCAATACAAATTACCTATAATATCAAATATTTAAGTTTACAATCTGACTGGTTATTTACTTCAAGATAAATAATGATTTGTATAACTAGGTTATGTCCAACCTGGGTTTGTAGAATAACAATGTTGCAATCTTGTGTGTGATTAAAATATTGACCAAAAGAAAAAACAGGCGACTGAAATATCTTGCGGCATTTAGGTTTACCTATTCTGATACTAACCTCAATATTCATATTCAACTTATTTATTTATAGTAACATCCGTTGGTGAATGGAATGTGTGTAATTTATGTATAACAACTTCTAACTTACATTGTTATTGTATATACTCAGTCTTTTTATTTACAAAATGAACAAATGGAGATTGGGTTAACATAACTTTGCAATCAATCGAATGCCCCATTACATCCTTCAAAACACTTTTCTTTTATGAAAAAGTGAAAACTGCGAAGTTTATAAGTCACATTGTATTTGAGATACAATTTTTTAGAGATCCGTCTGAAAGGTGTCAACAGGACCCAGTTTCTAAGCCTAAGCGCTAAGCTCAGAGGGTTCTCTTTATCTGACTCTACTATGTGTTGTGTATATTAATATCCCTGTAAGCCCTATAATATGGGGAGTATTCCCCACGTCCTGGTGAACAACGTTTGTTCTACTATACTTGAAATTTCGAAGATTTTCATTTATTAGTTACAAAAAGTTCACGTAAAAATATGTGATTTTCATCAAATTATCCCAATATTTTACGTTAACTTACTTTATAGGTAAATCTTTAAACTCATTCACGTTATTATGTGGATGAGGTAAAAGGTACCTTTCAATTTGTGGTATGGCGTGCATACTATCCGTTAAACCACAAGTGTAGGTGCAACGCGACAGGACGCGTTAGTATTTTCTAGTAGCAGCAGGGGATACAAATAGTAAACCCACTCAAAATTGTATTGGTCACAAAATAAGTTACCATTAAATTAAGCTTATACATTTGTAAAAAAAAATGTTGAAACAAATGGCAAAAAAATGTAGTGTAAACTTGGCCTACGTAAACGGACTTGGCCGAAAAAAAAACAGATAAATAGTTTTTAGGGGTATTAATTCACACATTGTATAAGAGCACGTAGCATGGTTTTTTTTTAGAATTTGTTATATTTTTCAACAAATACAAAACAATTTGAGATATTATATGTACTTATGTAGAGTAAGTAGGGCGGAGTGAAAAGCACTAAAATAGCCCTCTACATTGTAGAGTCACCACTTCGTACAAGAAATATTTGTTCTTCAACTATTTTTCTTTTCGCTCTATATAAATCTAAATAAGCTGTTTATTAACCATTGATCAAAAAATAAAATTTCAACAGGCATTTAGGGAATTAATTCGTAAACAGTAAGATCCGAATCATCATCATCATCATCAATCTATAGCAATTCACTGCTGGACGTAGGTCTCCCAAGGCGCGCCACTGAGCCCGATCTTCGGCTCTTCTCATCCACTTTCTGCCAGCTATAGCGCGCAGATCATCGCTCCACCTGGCCAAAGGTCATCCTACACTGCGTTTGCCTAGACGTGGTCTCCACTCAAGAACACGTTTACCCCAACGGTTGTCGGTTCTTCGGCAGACATGGCCGGCCCACTGCCACTTCAGCTTGCTGATCCTCTGAGCTATGTCGACCACCTTAGTTCTTTAAGATCCGAATAATTATTATTTATAGTATGCATTTAGTGACGTGGCTAAAATTAACCTGTTAGTATATAATAATACGTAAATCTGCAATAATCAATGAATCATCGCTCACAGACAGATTATTATCATTAGATAGAGTGTTATGTGTGTTATATTGGCCAATTTCAAAACATACGAGAAGCGTTTGTAAGTGATGTGAAGTGTGATAATGTAATGGGATGTGATGTGATAGTGAGTGATGAGTGATGTTGATGCTGATGACACATTGCGTAACTAACCTTGGAAACAGTCGGGTGACACCCAAGATCTTTAACAGTGGCGTAGTAAGGCGTGGGTGAAGGCGGCCCCACGCTTACAACCTTGCACTTAAAGGGGCCTCGCGGGAGGCCTCCTTTTTGAAAGCCATGGCCTCTATAGTACTCTACTGTAAGAAGATCGCGAAACTGACATCCTCAACTTCGTTTGCTAATTGTTTTTTAAGTGTCACTTTCTGCTCTTGACGAACAAGATTTCAATACTCTACGTTTAGGCTGTCTGTCAGTCGGTCAGTAAGTCAGGACCATGCTTTTTATCCTAAACACCAAAAAAAATCGAGCGAGCCTTAATATAGTCGCAAATGATGTGTAACATCTGACATCTCACTTTGTATTGGTAATAAGCAACATTTAAATTTGGAATTATTCAATTTACTTCATTTTTCTGAGGTTGGTATCGTCTGACGGCCAACTTCCTGTTACACACTTCCGTCCCATTTTCACAAAATTAATACCTCCCAAAATTGTCAGAAAGCAAGAGGAAAGATTGTACACATCAAGAAGGTAGGATCTTTTATCTTGGGAAAGAAAAGAGCCTCGCTGATATGACTTCGCTCCCGTCTAGATTAGTCCACGCTACGCAACTCAATTCAGAAGCGACGCAGTTTACGTCAGAACAGTTATCAGCGTCAGTACAAACAATTGAACTCCATAAATCCCGAAATTATCTATCACGAGGTGACGGCATGTAGTGGATGTGTAAACTTTTATCTGCGAAAACTAATATGCACTAATTAATCTTAATCCTGTCGTGGAGAATTAATAAATAATAAAAATAAAGTAAACATAACTGAAGGAAATATTACAAAGTTCCTGAGAGCGTTTTTATTTATGTATTAATTACCACCTACTATCTAATAAAGATACGATCGTAGAAAAACGCAATTTCCTTTTATAGTGTTTGCCAAATACGGATAAAACAACCTTGCGAAAACGGAAATAGGGACGGAAATCACACGTAGAGTTGTGATTCATAATAATGGTTTGATTTTGTGGAAAATACTATAATTAGTACAATGACTTCCAAACTAATTATTATATTTATATCTATCTTCTTCTACCTTTGTAATTCTTTATATATAAAAGGCTTAGGCTTGACTGACTTACTGACAGACAACGCACAGGGCAAATCACTGATCGTAGAGACTTGAAATTTGGAGGGTATGTCCGTTATGACCAAGCGCGTACCAAGGAAAATTTTGATTGTTAATTTTGTTGATTCGCAACGTAAAAAAAGTAGGTAGCGGTACCAAATAGTCAAATAATAATTTGTTAATACCTACTTAATTACTGTTATAAAGAGTTCGGATGGCCGAGGCAAGGTTTTTCGAGGGCAATGCAACAAAACTGCAAAATGCATCTTAAAAAGAAAATCCAGCGCAGTTATGAAAATGCTTTGTTAAGGCGGCGCAGTCACACTAAGGCCGCATTTTTGAGTTTTTTAAAACTATGTGAGAAATCGAAAATAGTGTTATAAATTCTGAAAAAAAGATATGCATAAGTTGAGGATATAGTCTAGCCAAATTCGTAGCCAGTTACAAGATCATAAGTACTTCACTCTATAGAAAAAAAACCCAAATTTACCCTTCTTTGTAGTGTTTTTTCAAAACCATGACTAGCCTAATGATATTTTACAATTAATTTTTGCACTTAACTATAGACAATAAATATTTCTAGACAAATTCGTAGAGTTTGACTTGATAAAACGATTTTCTTTTTTATTCAGTTTAAATAACTACAAATTCGCGAGCGCGGCGCGCCGCGCTCAGTCGCGCGCTGGCGCTTACAGAGGCCGGACCTGTGTCAGTTTTCCCGCGATGACAGATATCACAAATTAATTATGCACGATATTATTCAGTTTGTCAAGTCTGTCATTCTCTGTTATAGTGCCATAGTTTATGAAAATCAGTATGACTAGATACTGAAAATCGTTACAAGTCAATGGGGCAGTCAGTCAGGAAACTGACATGGACGCCACCACGGTAATGAATCTGCCACCTGCAGATTCTTATGAAACACCACACACAGATACCGAGTATGCTGCTATCGGGTACAAGATACCTACAAGAAATAAACTTGGTAGAATTTTAAGATCATAAGTGCCTACACAATTTTTAATTATTATTATTTATTTAATAATTTATTGCACACACTATATACAAATGTAGTACAAATGGAGGACTTAATGCTAGAGCATTTTCTACCAGTTAACCGTTAGATTAGTTAGATAGATTAATAATAGGTTAGTTAGATTTTGACTTTGATATATATAATATTTTTTTTATTTCATACATGAATTTGTTTTATTTGATACTCTAGGACGTGGTGGCCGAGTGGTTGAGGCCCTTACCTTGCGACCTGATGGTCGCGGGTTCGAATCCCGGTTGCAGTCATGCGTAAATGGGTTTTTTCGATCAAAAAATCTATGTATGCATGCATCCCACGTTCTCGCAACGGTGAAGGAAAAACATCGTGAGGAAACCGGCATGTCGTAGAACCTAAAAGTTCGAAAACATATGTCGAGTGCACGAAAGAAGCCTCTTCGAGGCGCACTAGAAATCCTTTTACCACACTGGTTCGAAAGAACTAGTGACACGATAAGAAGAAGATTTGATACTCTAAAGCTAAAGATAAATTTATTGTTATAATTTTTCTGTAATTCTGTTATTCTTTATTGTACACACAAACATATTAGAATACAAATCATAAAAGAAAAGACATGTACAAAGGCGAGCTTAACCCTAATAAGAGTTTTCTTCCAGCAAACCTTCTGAGGTTAGAGAGAGGCCATGGGAAGTGTGTATTTTTATGATAAAAATAGATTTATCTTTATCTTTAGCTTAAAAACATTATGCATTTATAAAGTCAAATAAATGAATAAATAAATACCTAAATGTTTGGACATTCCACACAACGCCATCTAACCCCAAACTAAGTAAGCTTGTATTTTGGGAACCAGATAACTATATGGGAATTAAATATTTGTCCTAAGCGGGAATCGAACCCGCGACACCGAGCGTGGCAATCTAACACACTTGCCACTCGACCATCCGTGTCGTCAAAATAAAATTATCCTACCGCTTATTTCTCTTTACTGCATTTCCTGGCGGGGTCATTCAGAGTTCACGGCAGATGAGTCCATCCATGCGAAGTATTTCGCGCGCGGCTTGGGACAACCCTATATGCCTATTTGACGGAACTACGCGTCCTTAAATTGTGCTTTTACCCTACAATGTACAACACATTCTTCTTTAAATCAATGCATCAATTATAAGATTTATTATAAAAAAAATGCCTTGGCACAGGTTAACGGACTTGGCCGAAAAAAAACAGAAAATAGTTTTTAGGGGTAGGTATCGATTTACACATTGTATGAGAGCACAGTAGCAAGGATTTTTTATTACAGAATTTGTGATATTTTTCAACAAATACAAAACAATTTATGTAGAGTAAGTAGGCCGGAGTGAAAAACACTAAAATAGACCTCTACATTGTAGAGTTACCACTTCGTACAAGGATGACTGAGGCAAGGTTTTTCGAAGGCAATGCACAAAACTGCAAAATTCATCTTAGAAAGGAAATCCAGCGCAGTTATGAACATTCTTTGTTAAATTGTGCTTTTGTAGGTTAAAAGTATAATCATACAACACATTCTTCTTTAAATCAATACATCAATTTATAACTTTATTTTTTGACACTTATTATAAAATTAAATAACATTCTTAATTGCTTCCGTCTGTCTCTGTTGCGTATAATGCTGGCTTTATTAACGTGGGCGAATCGAATTCATCCGAATTGAGTCTACGTACTGGTAGACTTACAACCACATCAATGTTCTTTCAACAAAACTGAATCATCAATGATTTCACCCAAAATGGACGATTGTCGGCGGTTTCAGTGCGAGCGTTGGAATGTGGACATTGATCAGGCGGCGACCGCGTGAAGCGCACACAGCTGCACATGCTCGTGTGTGTGCCAAATGCCATGTACGCATACTTGGCACACATCTGCGTGTACAGAGGTTAAACGCACACAGAGATAGTACCTAAACATGACGAATGGACTGTATTTTCAAGTCATTCGATTTTTTACTTCGTCTCTACCTCTTTGCCAGTCTCTACCATACTAATACGTTTCAGGTTAGGTCCCGACGTGGCTTGAGCTAGAGACAACAAAATAATTTGGCCATGTGTTTTTTCCTACTAATTTGCAATAAATTACTGAATTACATTCGAACTATTCAAACAAATTTAGTAGTATGGTCAAACAATAAGTAATAATATGGCCGTTTTATCATTAAAGCATAGGCTAGGCATTCTAGTTATTCAGACGACGTAAACTATAAAGACTTGGGTACCTAGATACCTAGTATACCTACTTTATAATGAAATACTTATGTAGGTATCTTAACAAGCAACAAGCTGCACAAATGAGTCCAGTATGGGTCACCCGTGTTGGTACTTTAATAAATAAATAAAAAAAATATATGTGTTATGAAATTAATGTTTGATCAATATGCTGCTACAGAAAATTGTATTCAAATGGAAATTATAAACGCACGTTGTATTTGCGTAAAAAGTAGCCCATTTGTTTTTCCAGCTCATAAACTATTACCTATACTACCGATATATTAATTTTAATGTAATCGGTTCAGCAGTTTAGCGTGGTTATGGAACATTTATCTATATGTTTATTCATCTATCCTCACAAACTTTTGCATTTATGATATTAGCGAGACATATCGAGATATAGGAAAGCAAAGAAGTATTTCAGTATTCAGTGGTTTATTGTAATATTGGGTAGGGAAGTGCACACTTACGTATCACGCACTGGAAAACGGCATGTATAAACAGAACGATGACGTCAGCACACACCCACAGAGATAACGCCGCGATTCTCGTTATCGCACACATTAATGCATGCCCCAGCGAGTTACTGCAAAGGTAGCTCGTCTTACCATTTTAGTTTACTTTAACTAACCTTATACTATTATTTATAAGTAGGTGCTTAGTATTTC
Organism: Lobophora halterata; assembly: GCA_932526365.1. NCBI lineage: Eukaryota > Metazoa > Arthropoda > Insecta > Lepidoptera > Geometridae > Lobophora > Lobophora halterata. Next base: position 7,767,997 of record OW052002.1, read on the forward strand.
ATTATTCATAAGATAAAAATATATATAATGTAAGTACTTGTACTTAATTAAAAATGTAAAATGTAAAAAGTGTTTGTGAAATAAATAAATGAAAAATAATTTGGTATTAATCTACTCTAGAGCGTTCAGTTTAGGTAGGTATGCATTTAGATTGAGTCAAAACTGAAAAGTATTTACGAATTCGAGATAATTTATATTTTACGAATGGGTAAAGTAGGTATAATCAGACTTTAGGTTATATTCGGAGGAATCAAGATGTATTTTTGGGTCGAATCAAGAAAGCGCGTCTAAAGTTGTGTATATCTTAATACTCTGAGGTCTAAAGTAAAGGTGACATTTTAATTAGGAAAAAAAAAATAGCTAAGTTTCCAGTTTCCATTTTATTCTTCTTTGCACGATGATATTCATGTAATTTGGTAATAGCAATAACAGTTCCGAAAGCGATTGCTATTATCAAAGCATTTGAGATAAAATCAACGTTAGGTATCTACCTATTTTTTAAAAAGTTCACGATTTGAGTGCATCTTCTCTTAACCCACCCAGAATCATATACGACCCCTAAAGCTAAAATGGAAAATTCAGAAAATTTTCAAGAATGTTTCATTGCGTTCAAACACCTAGAGTTGTCTGAATTTCAGACATATTACCTTAATAGATGTAGGAACTGTCAGAGAATACCTATAGAAGTCTAGGCTAATATTTTGGTTTGTTTATGGGTGTTTTTCTACATGCATGTACCCAGTGAACGCAAATAAAACATGTACCTAAGTTTGAATATGTTGTTTCTACAAATAAAAGTAAGTATGTTGTAAGTTTTTTATCAGATATCTGGTTACCGTGTTAATATTTTTATCCTGTAAGTATTCTTCACTGTTCCTATATCTATACAGGTATGTCTGAAATTCAGACTACTCTGTCATAGTAGTTTCAGCCAAACTAAGTAGAGTTTCAAGGCCTACCTTAGTTTAGCTTGATGGCGTTGTATCAAATGTCTAACCATTACGTATTTATTAATATTTTAACAATACAAGCGGAAAATGCGCCATGTCAGCGGTCCTTCTATACTGGTCTTTTTAATAAGGTAGATGTTTAAGAGTACCTATGTAGTCTGCTCTCCTGCCCCCCCCCCCCCCCCCCCCCCCGTGCCACGATAAATGAATGAATAAGATAGTTATTGTTGAACGTTATTTGAAACTAAAAGTGCTTTGCCGGTCGCTGCCATCCCAGTGGAATTAGAAAAAGCAGCGGGCAGCAGTACTTTCTAAGTATTTTCAGCTTTTCAGGGATATAAATATACGAGGATGGCACTAGTAAAATAGAATAAGCTTCAGTTTCGAGAATTTATAAATATTTATTTCAAGTTATTAAATTTTGTAACAATATTAAACGTGAATGGTTCATGCAAATTAACTAAGTACTTTTTATTAATAAAATTAACATTTTCATGACACGTACACTCGTGGTGCATTAGGAATGTTATAATCACAAAAATATTGTAGTAAATGCACTAATATTATACATTGTTTAATAAGTACCTAAGCGAGTCTTGAATTGGCTGGATATAAAATGGAGCTAACTGAAAATCTTGAATAATTTGTATCACCAGTCTAGTATGTACTTATTTATCTTGATGTCTGCATCAGGAATTGAAATTTATACGATATTCAGTCATGAAGATATTATTCACGGTCTTCACATATTTTTTAAATGAAAACTTCTTTAGGCGCAGAGAAAAATATTTTATGGGGGGTGAATTGGACTGGGCTACTAGGCTCCCAAGGCTCGGATGTAACACTAATTCAGGTAAAGTCTGCTGGTATAATGTTTCTTTGTGAAGATGCTAATAATATTAATAAATTATATAAATATATTTAGTAATAAATCCGCTTAATTTCAAAGTTTAAACCTCTGTCGTGTGGTCGTAAGCACACAACTTTTTATACATTGTGAATAAAATTTAATTTATACCGCAATTTTACAATCATCAACCACACATAACTATATTGTGGCAAGTAACTGAAATAACAATAGTACCTACCTTGGTATATCAAAATATAATAACTATAACTTAACTTCAGTCAAATTTGATGTGGAATGTTTGTTAACAAACCGCCCCGATTGAACCAAATATTTACCAAAGTTACCAACTTCTGTTTGTTTTTGGAAACGGAAGTTTCTGTTCTATCTTCCAAAAATCTACGTAAAGCAAGTGAATTTTCGAAATTGGCTGACGTTTTTGTATAGTAATAGAGGGATGTAATCTTATTAAAGTACATAGCTTGTAGGTAGGTACTTTATAATAGCTATACATAATCTAATATTCTTTTTGCAGACATTTCTAGAATATTACACATACTTACTTAGTTATATTAATTGATGTGGGATGATTTCATTGACATTAATTTGTTACGAAAGAAGAAACATTCGTTACAATTATAATAAAATCAAAGTTTTACAAATACATACTACAACCGACTTCAATTGATCTGTTTTGGTGACTGAAGACACCACTGAAAAGTCACAGTAAAGAAAAATTCGCTATTTCATTTACTTCGACGACAAATTTTATCAATTATTCTGATTTTAAAACTAAACTACTCTAATGAGTAGTAGTAAGAGAGTTTTTCATCAAATTTCATTTTTGATTTTAGATGAAATTTGGGGACGAATCTGAAATTATTTCAATAAAAAAAAAGAATTTTATCAAATCGGTTGATGTATGACAAAGTTTTGAGGTAACAAACATAAAATAACAACCGAATTGAGAACATCCTCCTTTTTTGAAGTCGGTTGAAAATAAGAACCAACACTAATTTTAACACCTCACCTTTTCAATATAACTACCGGATCTACACTTCGGCAGAAGCCATACTCTGTTCAGTCGCCCACACATTTTCACCTAATTGGCCCCTTCCTAGACTTTACTTCTAAATAAGTAAAGTAATTTAAATGTCCTCAATGCAGAAGGTTGTTTTTGGTTTATTTACTTATAATAATTATTGATTGATTTAACTATATTTTAACATAACAAAGATTGGGCTATTTGCAGACCCGAGTTCTGAAATAAGACTTGAGATATAATCTAGTCTCAAGCCGGTATGCTTTTAAGAGTTTTTCTTTGAGCTGATAAGAAATCTTGCCCTAAGGCCAGATTTAAACTAAAGCATCTATTTAAAGTATCTATGGACCTTAATCTGATTAGATATTTAAATATTTTTTGGCAATCAAGAATTTTAGGTAGAGTATGCGCTGTTCGAAAAATATTATTTTTTATTCAGTTGAGGCGCTCTTTTGATTGTAAAATATAGTGCCCATGACCAAGACAATGATATTTTTTTGTAATTCAAATTATACATGTACTTAAGTAGGTACTAACATAAACAATGTATTTTCTTAGCATTAATATAACTAAGCCCTATTAACCATAGCATAAGCTCTTCATCACCAGCTTCTATGTTACAATGCCATTACAGTGACAACTCAACAACTTAAAACTAATATTTGTACTTATTTACAGTAAGTGTTTATTTTTTTTATTATTAATATTAACTAAATAACACAGGCACTTGGTTAAGCCACTTCAATCACACAAAGGACGACTTACATAAAAAAAAATTAAAACCACAGATAAAACATATTCAGTAAGTCCATCGAAAGAGTGTTTTTTCAAAAATAAATAAAGTATTTGTGCAGTATTGTTTTTTGATTAAGATTTTCTACAGAACTCTACTTGCGGTTAGCTTGCTGCTAATTTTGAAAAACATTTGTTCAATGCGCTGTAAGGAAGTTTTTTCAACTTACGTGATTAAAACTGTGAATGAAAGTCATCCTTCCTAAGAAGCTAGTAATCCTTAAATCGAGGTACTTATAAGTACTTTTAGTACCATTTTAAGTATCTTTAATATGTTAAGTAGATTTAGAAAAAACGTATGTATTTTAGTTCTCTGCTATTTATATCGCTCAAACTTGCCTTAGATACTTGCATCCTATCTTCATTATCCTAGAGAATGGGCTGTTCTATTTATCACAGTCTGATTTGGAGTACCCTGTTGTTGCTAAATGATACTCATAACTGAATCCTGAAACGACATTCGAGTCTAATTTCAGACACATACACAGATTTAAAAGAAAAATTCTCAAACTCAAAAATAGGTGTTTGAGGCTCTCAAGTATTCGATTCAGAAAACGGACCTAGTAAGTTTGATGAATGAAGACCTGAACATATATGTATCATTCATAATTTTGATAAAATCATACACAGCCAAACCTTCAAATGGAGTTAAATATATTCTAATTCTAACAGTTGCTTGATAGAGTCTGGCCATTTTAGGTGTTGTTACACCTACAAACCTACAATGGATATAGGGACATCCAGGTCCCTAATTTTTATAAACCCTGTTTACTTCTATGTTTATTCAAAATATATTTTAAACCAGACCTCGATATTTCGCATCACGATCTCGATATTACGACTAAAACTTACCACTCAAAATACCTATAATTTAAACAGATAATAATGAAAGAATTTTCTCAGCTCTTATGAGAATATCTCAAAAGCCTAAACGGTATTTAATATTTTGTATCAAAATAGGGAATTATCCACTCGATATCTTCAAGACGCGCCGGCACCTTTCCGGACGGAATTTTTAAGTACAAAAACAAGTATCGATGGAAAAGTATCAGATATATCACAAGTTTATTTTAACCCTCGCTATTTGATCATCGTTCTTTTCATACATGACTCTGTCACTTCTGTACAATTTTTCTTGTATGGCAGCGAACGACTGACCCTTTGTTTCCGGTAACATTACCACTATGAATATAACCCCGGCTATTGACAACGCGCCGAAGCCCCAAAACACAACATACACACCCAAACTGTCTGCTACGACCTGATACAATTTGGTGACCGCAAAAGTCATTAAAGCCACAAATATCTGTATTGCACATGTGGCTTTCGATTTTATGTTTGTGGGGAATATTTCCGATGTGATAGCGAAAGGCACTGTCGCCAATCCTATCGTGTAAAAAATTATGAAAATAGGAATAAAAATGTTAGGAATTAATTTTATGTGAACGATAAAATCGCTCTTATTGTGTTGCAGGAAGAAATACGCTCCTATGATGATGTTACAGAGGCCGACGCCACAAGAAGAGATCAGCAGTAGCGGTTTTCTGCCTAATCTGTCCACTAGTTGTGACGAAATGGCTGATGTAAGCAACTGCACGGAGCCGAATAAGATGCAAGCTTCTTCAACACCCATTGCGGCATCGGCAGCTCTGAATATTTCCTCAGCGTACGATATTATAGCCGTACTGCCACAGAATTGCTGCGTGAAATAAATCCCCAAGAGAATTATAAGGCCTTTCTTGTTTCCACCCACGGCGACTAAGTCTTTCCACCTGCCTTTCTCCTTCATATTTTCTGTCACTAAGCAAGTCATACTTTCTAATTCTTCTCTGACGTAAGCCCTTCCGCGAAGCTTCTTCAATGACGCTTCTGCTTCTTCTTTGTGGCCGGATTTGATGTAATAGTATGGGGACTCCGGCATGGTGCTAAAAGTGACCACGAAGAGTATGGGGATGGCAATGTTGAAGCTGGCGAGTCCGAGCATGCTCACGTAGGGCCCGATGCAGTATTGAGATAGAATACCAAACTGAAATAAAAAAAAATATATCCATCTACTAGAAAATGTACATTCCGAGTATGTTAAATATCGAACATTTACAAAATAGCTAACTGACACCCGCTACTTCGTTTGCGTTGTGCATAAGCTAATTTCTTTTCTTAGTACGCGCCTACACTTCTTGACGAATATACCCACCAAATTTCAAGTCTCTATGTTTTTGGTCAGGCCTGTACGTTGTATGTCAGTCAGTTAGTCAGCCAGGACCAAGCCTTTTTTTAAATTAGGAAGTAATTGATATTCGAAGAACCACAATACTGAGATTGTCGCGGTTTGATAAATATGGCGTAGGTACGATAAATTATGTTGAGTCGTCGCAAGTGAACTAAATATAAATTTAATTACACATGATGAGAAATATAATAAAGTAGTAATTGATATTAATATATTCAATGACATTTTCAATTCATTCAATATAACCAGAATCATTTATAATATAAATAAGGACTAGTGTTTTAAACTAATTATAGGGACACGTGACGACCATAATGTATATGACCATATTAAAATGATAATGGTTATAGTAACTGGTTTAGAAAATTCTAGACGTCCGAGGGCGAGAAGGTTGCTTATAATCTTTTGTTTGATTTGTCGTCGTCTACAATTATTATAACTACTAGCTGGTGCCCGCGACTTCGTCTGCGCAGGTATCTTTATAAATTGTAGCCTATGTGTTATTCTGATGTATAATCTATATTATTGTAAAGTTTCATTTAAATCCATTCAGTAGTTTTTACGCGAAAGAGTAACAAACATACATCCATCCATCCATCCATCCATCCATCCTTACAAACTTTCGCGTTTATAATATTAGTAGGAAGTAGGATTTTTAAGCCCAAAGGTTATGCATAAAATTTAATTTATACAATTAAAATTTTCTAACTTAATATTTTGTCATTTCCGTGTTAATTTACTTACATATTTTATAAAACCTCCTTATCTTCACGTGTTAGACAAGGTATCGTATAGGGGATTACCCATCCATAGTCAATTCTCATAATCTATTTTTATTAACTTGGCAAATAAATTCCTATTCAGGTTTTTTGGCAAATTTGATTAGTTGACAAAGTACTAGTTTTTTGTCCTATTTATTACCTATATAAAAACTGATGTATTTAATTAGCTGTGGACCACTAAATATTAATTTATAGAGTTGTACTTTTTGCTTAAATATTTCAAGGTTTTTTAGTATTCTGATATTGGATTATAAATCACTAGCTGACACTAGCAACTTAGTTTGCGTTGCGATTTTCAAAACTCCTTAGTACGCACTTTAAGCTCTTGACAAAAACACCCTCCAAATAAGTGTCTTTGTTCAGTGGTTTGCCCTGTGGTTTGTCTGTCCGACAGTCAAGTCTAAGCCTTTTTTTAATATAATATGTAGATATATTGATGATTGATAAAGCAGGGTTGTGAGGGGTTTGATTTAGTTGTAGGATATTTGTTAAAAAAAAATCGGTTTAAAACAGGTTTGTTATTTAGCCGAAAATATATTTATTTCTTAAAATATTAAAGCCATACAAGCTTTAGAAAGTATATTTAATGGGATCGTTAGAAATATGACTTTGGAAAATTAGTAAAAATACTACTGCTCATTGGTTTCAATTTACTTATTTTACAAATAAATGAGAATATTTACATTTATTTACAGCATAATATATTATAGAATATTTACTATTAGAAACGTTACGAGACTTGCACTTGGTATTTTTTTTTGAATAATCAGATAAAAGCTACTATTTTACAATTAGGAACAAATGTTTATGTGTGTTATGTTAATACTTATTTGTTTAGGTAAGTACTTAAGTAGATAAACCTACTCGTATCGTTCATCGATTTCATTCTAGAGGGTAAGTCAAAGTACATATAATTTAAAGTATACACCTATAGTTTAAAGGTAGGTATTATGATTCTTATCAATACATATTTTTTCTTTTTTTTCTTCTTTTGATTCTTTGCGTTATCAAAAAAATCAAGACCTATTTGATAAGAAACAAACACTTAAGAATAAGGAAGGTAACTGACCTAATTTTTCATATCTGAAACGTTACCTTGTGACAGTCTTAAAAAAATCTAAAAATACTTAGGATATTTTTGTTAGAGCGAAGCGTCTAACGTCGCGAAAAATACTAATGTTATCCTCAATTTATAGTAGAGTCCACGTACTACTTGCCATTGAGGATTGCATTCCAAGAAGTAAAACAAAGAAAAAATTGTCAATTGTGTAAAATATATTAGTAAAATAAACGAACCAAGCAGCTCTATTCTATACAGATCAGACCAAGATCAGTGTAGTCGATTGAGTACCATTATCCACAGCTATTGTAATTTTTACGTTGAAGTAGCATTATATTATTATGGAATAATACACATCTTACCAGTGCGACATATTACATACATAAATTCGTACTGTGATGGAAAATATAGGTATGATCTTAAAATGTCGCTGGGCTGTGTACGTTGCCAACTCAATTGTCATTGAAACGATATTTTGGAAAGTAATAGTGGTTTTTAATATCTTGCAACTATTTCCTATATTGTGCAATTATTTTAATATTCTATTATTTTTTTAGAAGTTTCGTCAGAATTTCATAAAACCTGAACCTACTCATATATTTAAGAGTAAGACACGTACGAACTAAATATATGTACAGCGACCACACCACAAGAAAGTTGTGCAATGAAAGCTTAATTGTTTTAAATTGAACATGACTCAATCTCATGATGCACATCAATTGAAGAGTCGACTCTACTTACGTTCTCCAAAGTTGATATAACTGAAGAGTCAGCTGCAAAGTGCTTTTGTCAATTTAATTTAAAACACGAAATATTGCCAGTAATGTCTTAATTATTTATCTGATTGACTGACTGACAGTCAACACACGGGCAACACCACTAAACTTCGTTTACCTAAAATTTTGGCTATGTTCGTCAAGACGTATAAAACGCGTACTTACTAGAAAAAATATATATTTATTGGCTACGCAAACGTGATTGTAAGTGTCAGCTAGTAACTCTAAGCAGAAAAGGATATGGATATACTCGTACATACAAGCTGCTTTTAACCCTGTTCCACACAGGCAGATACACGGGTTTGTAAAACAACTCGACAATTTTTGAAGATATAAGTAAAAACAGTTTTGCCCTATATCCTTCGCTTATGTTAAACATATCAAAACCAAAACTTTACTAAAACATTTCTTGAGGTTGTATTATAAAAATCACCGATCCACTTTTTTGATATATATAATCAGTCAATTTATATCTTCAAAAATATATAAAGTGAGCAAGATAGCGGCGCGCGGGATTCTGAGCCTTAATATGGTACGTAATATTTAAAATTGTTAAACACTGAAAGTGCTCTGATGATCGATGCCATCCCAGTGGGAATTGAGCCTAATTGTACAACTTACCTTTGACATAACAGTGATGAGCGTAGCCATTGCACCGCGCACCTCATTGGAAGCGATCTCACCGAGGTACATGGGCGCAGCTGTGTACGCGATACCGTAGCCCAGACCCGATATCAACCGGGAGACGTAAATCGTGGGCACATTCCCGGCCAGCATCACCAGGATCCAGCCAATGATGTACGGCACCGAGGCTAGAAGCAGCGTCTTCTTTGTACCGATGCGGTCGGCCAGGTATGACGCAGGGATTGGACTCGCAGCTGAAATGTTGGAGGAATTGCGTTAGGTTCTAGTGATGGATTTCGGTACCACTGAGGTTAGACTTCAAAATGAAAATTCAATTTACAGAAAAAGTAAACAGGACAGATGGATAAGCTGAATCTATATAATTGTTCTAGCTTGTGCCAGATATTATGTCTCTCTCTCTACTGTGTTCTGTTTGGAAGGGTACTGTAACAAGTGAATTTACTGGGCTTTCGAGACTGACCAAAATGTCTCAAGGTCATAGCGCTCGTCCGCTATAGCAGTGTTGCACGGGCCTATGGGAATCAAAGCTCTGTGTAGCACTGTTATGGTTATGGGCAGGTGTGATCTCTTACCATCAGGAGAGCGCCTTACTAGCCTGAAAACTTTATGCTGGTAAGTAAGTAGAGATCTTTCAGTCTTAAAAATGCACAACACTTCTTTATCGCCGCCTTACAAACGCCTTTACTTAGACTAATCGCGCGAGTTGCGAGGCATGCATATTTAGACTGAAAATTCTGTTACTGATTCTCATAAGTGACGGCTTTTTCAGAAGCAAATTATTTCCAATACTTAGGTTCTAGTAGACTTTAAAGAATATAAACAGACGATTCTTCTATCGAGCGGCATGCTACTGCATGTGTAATATTTATCACGAACCAAATCTAGAATGGATGTTAGCTAATGTTAATCAGGCGTGGAAATTAGAGGAAGCGAACAATTTTCTTGCAGGATTTCCTTTATTACTATCGATTGAGTATATAATATGTATATTAGTACTCTGCTATAGATAAAATCTTGAAATAACTATTTTCCCAGAGAATATTTATACATATGTCATTCCAATATATGGTGCGAAAAGTTTTTCATCAAAAATAATTATAAAATATTTTCGTAATAACTTATCAACAAAACCTAAAATGGAGGCAAAATAATCTGACTGTTTTGAAAGAAATTCTAATGAAAATAAGATTTTAAAGTATTATAATTAAATATAACCACAGTAAAAAAGGTAATTATCCTATCGTAGTTACTACTACTTACTACAATATTACTATTAATATTGAAAAATATATTTTACTTATCTTTATCTATTAGATAATAAAAAGGGCATTATTAAAACATCTACTTCCTATATCTAGGAATTAGTAGGTAGCTCTACGATAACGCAAGGGTTACGTACATAGGTACCTAAAGTTCCCAACACTATAGATTAGGTATTACGAACACAAGAAATACCATAAGCTATTTTATTTAGTCTATTGTTTGTAGTGTATGTACCTACAAATAATAGTATACTTATCAGTCTAAAATCCGTGGATTCTGATGTTTGGGTGTGTTTTAGTTAAGATTTAGTGCAGAAAGACAACGCACTTTATGTTTTCTTGAACTCATAAAGCTGGCAACTTTGTGATTACCACTGGCACTGGTATGATACTGAAGCGGACATCCAAAGGCTGATATGATGATGATGATGAAGACAAATACTCGGGTCTGGTACCTGCTAGCGAGAGTGGTGGTATCTTACCCAATCTACGCAAACCTTTCAACGTTAGTAAATAGGAAATCCCATTCAACGATTTGAATCTAGTTACTCAATTCACCATACGAGGAAAAGTCACTAGTAACTTAAAGTATTTTATACATTTGAATTATTACTCAGTTATGAAACACTTACTTACTTGCATTTTTATCGAATTTAATGTGATACTATAAGGAATATTCAATTCTATTTCATGCTGACGACCGAGGTCCTGTTCAACCAATCCTGGCAACGACATCTATTTTCAAGTACTGTTTGTTCCATGTAGTTTTATTAACAATGAAAAAGCCTAGTAGTATCTAACATATAATATTTATCTAGGCCTGTTACTTCTCTTTTTCGAAATATAGCATCGAACCAAAATGTACTAGCTAGAAGCTAGCCAATGTGGCTCCATTTTTTGGCGCATTTTCTATGTACCTACTACATAGAGATTTCATACTTTAATACTTCTGTGTGCAGAGCTCACTGAGGCATCAGGATAATAAGGGTAAAGAGTCTCACCAGAGCACAATATCATGATGGAAGCTATCCATGAGTTCTGGTCGCGCGTCGACTTTATAGGAGAATCCTCTTGAAGGAGGATAGGCAGCGTTGGTGACGTCCATCCTACTGTGGTTCCTGCAGCTGCCGTGATCAGCGTGGCTGGAACGGAGGAAAAAAATAGTTCACACTACATCCATAAAGATTATGTATACATATACATATATCGCTTTGGAGCTTACAACAATCATCTAGTAGATATAAAATGATTGGTACTGACTAACTGACACATTGTAAAATCGTTTTAAGAGCGAATATATGTACACTGCTCCATTGCGTTGCGTTGCAGTTTTTACTGGCATTTGCGTCACAGTGCTAGATTTGTACCTATTTAGTGCCAAATGATAGTACGAAACTGCAACGCAACGCGACGCAACGGAGCAGTGTGGCTTCGGGTCTTATGCAGGAAAAATAAGGAAATCTTAATTAACGATTTAGTCTTTGTAATATACGAACGTAGTAGCGAACTCTTGAAGATATTAAAGTACAATAAAGCGATCGGTATTAGATAGTATAAAACTAGATAACCAGCTTTAAGTCTCAACTAAATATATTCTTCTAAATTTAATACGTTTATCTAGCAAAAAACCACCACTGCAAGACCACAAGCAGATATCTCGTTTTTATCTAACCATGACCCTATATGATATGAACACACACATGAATAAACTTACACTGTTAACAGTAATTACCATGGGTGTGTGAAGGACATTCTATAATATTCTTTTATTAAATAATGCTTTGATGCAGTTTTTAGCTATTTTTTTAATTCTTGTCAGATCACGTTTCCGTCAAAAGAAAATATAGGTATGTACAGGAATTCGGGGTCTAAATAAACTTTATTATATGTACAGATAGAAGATAAATAGATGATGAAAAGATTGGTGGCTGGACTTTGACGTCATTAAGGGGAATCCTCAAATCCGAATTCCATAAACTATTAAAATTAACCCTACTAACTTAAAAACACGTATAAAATCTAAATTAAAGTATGAAACCCTTCATTTTTTTTGTTGACGAATCAAAAAACATGGACGAAATGAATAGTGTGTAAAAATTACTATAACATGGCGTACTTTTTGAGTATTTGTCCGAAACATTTTGTATGGAGTTCGGATTTGAGGTATACCGTTAAGGAACAAGCATTAATTTATCAATCCACCTATCTATGTATATTGAATGGAAAATGTCGGTTAAATTAAATCACTTTTGGGGCCGATTTTGATCAATAACAAAACAACACACTAAGGTTTTGAAAAAAAATAATTTCCTTACCCGGAATCGAATCAGTTTTTTTTTTAACACTCGCACTAGGATTCCCTGTGTCGCAGTGTGGCATGGACTCATACAAGACATCACAACATCCACGACCCGAGAATAAAAATTTATGTTCGTCACACAAATATTTGCCCCGGCCGGGGATCGAACCCAGAACACCAAGCTTCGTAGGCAGGGTCACTACCAACTAAGTCACGGTGTCGTCAATCAAAACATGGTGTCATTAATTTTGAAAAACATAAACCCACCATGTATGTACCATTACCATATGTATATTGCGCCATCTCATATTGTTAAGTTCATAAGTATCATATTCTGGGAACTAATGTCACAGCCATGTTATCTTCACCTAGAACAGATGTATGCTATCTCACTAAAAATATTTATATCATCCAGCATTTGGAATGATAAACTGGTCTACTAATTAACTCCATATCGATGCTCATTCATCTCGTTCATATAAACCAGTGGCAACGAGAAAAGGCCACTCAACTCAATAAAACATACGAAAGTAAACAAGTGAAGTGAAGATAAACTGGACTCAAGATAGGCCACTGTTTTTACAACAAAATAGACTAAGATTATATTATTTATTGTCATAAAAAGTCAGATATTTAGGATGTTTTGTCTAAAGGCAAAACATCGGTTGATAACTGAATCTTATAAAACCGGGTTTGTTTTAAGATATCGTTTATTATTATAAATATATAAGTATGTGAGGATGGACAAAGAGATGAATGTTTGCTGCTCAATCATGTCAAAACTAGTAAACCGATTGAGTGTAAATTTAAACTTATAGGCATAGTTTATGAGCCGAAAACGACAAATGCTGCTTTTAGATATTAGATTGTAACGGGTATTGAAAGTCTACGAAAAACTAAGTGCTACTTTTATCCCGATAAGTAGGTATATAAGGTATTTGTGATACCTAAAGACCCCACTCTGGGTTGCTCAATAAATTTAGTTAAAAAGGCATAATATTAAGATATCGTGTTACGATAATTTTCTAAAGTTAAATTCACATTTTCACAAGAAACCTTCAGTTTTATAAGCAACTAGCAGACGCCTGCAACTTCGTTTGCGTTGCGAATAAACTAAATTCCTCTCTTAGTACGTACTTACCTATACTTACCTACACTTTTTGACGAATATATCCTCCAAGTATCAAGTCTTAACGTCCACTGGTTTAGCCTGTAGGCTGTTTGTCAGTCAGTCAGGACTAATGCTTACCTTGCACTAAACTATCAATGTTCCTAAGCAATTACTTTACTTGACAGTACTTAACCATCTGAATCTGAACCGTAGAACTGTCATGACGTAACATGAAGTAAAGTAATTTCTTGTGAACTTTGGCAGTTTGGTCATAATTTTTTTCTATGGTTTGGTACAAGTCGGCATAAGTATTTTATATTAGGTATTTTCTATTATTTAAGCGGTATTATTCAAGCAGTAGCGATAACAAGGTGATAAACTGTTTAAGGTTTATAGGCATTAGTTATGCTTACCTAATAACTAAGCGTTTCTAATAAAGTAGGTACCTACCTACCTGCTTATCTTAAACCTTGACTAAACTTGTCGATTGGCAGAAATTGGATTGTAATATATCGTAATCATTCACGTTGTTTTGTTGAAAATGTGGCTGATCTGCATGCGTTATTGAAGTGAATTTGGAAATAAAATATTTTAAAACGCCTGCCCATGACCAAAACAGTACTACACAGGAGTTAAAATCAAATAGGCCGCTGTAACATTGCTCGTTCACTTTGATTAATTTTGATGGCCAATCTCAAGAGCGTAGTAATTTCAATAGCTACAATGCCATATTTAGTTTTTGGAGCTAAAGGTATGTAGATAGAGTATGCATTATTGCTCACCATCTTAAAACTAGACAATTACAATGGAAAATATTAAAATTTTAGTGGACAATGGGCGGTCTTATCGCTACCAAGCGATTTCTTCCGCTTATTTATCATGCGATTTATGTACGAACCTACTCGTAATGGTAATGTTGCAACATCATAAAGACTCGGTAGTCTGTGAAACTGAAATAAAACACTAGTTTTCTGCTGAAGCATGAGACATAATGATATGCCATCAGGAGGAAAATTACTGAAAATTATGAGCGATTACGATTACATGGGGCCATGAGGCTGTCATTCAAAGTAATTGTAACTAATCCCTTGATCACACGTACCGAGCAAACGGCCGAGACAGTGCTCTCGGCCGAGTACTCGGTACGTATAAACATAGCGCCGAGTGCTCGGCTGATCGAGTGACGTAAACGAAGTAAGTCTCGGCCGAGTACTCGGTACGTGTGATCCAGGCATTAGCGCAGGTTCAGATAAGTGGATTGACCGAGCGGATTCGCCGCTCGTTTTTGTTTTTTGCCGCAAGAGCCGCCTCAAAACTACTGACACTCGCTAGGAAAAACCGAGCGTAAACGCCGGTATACGCGCGTATAGTGGCGTTGGGCTTCTGAAGTTTCGCGAGTATCAATCCGGCCGTATACGCGCGACAAAATACGCTAGTCTGAAACCGCGCTTATATATGCTTATAATAATTTGTCGAAGTCCGCTTAGCTCAAAATAACAGCACTGTTTGAATCATGGGCAGTTGGACCTAACCACGATGGGAAAAGAACGTAGTAACCACTGGCAGACGCCAACTTACAAACACAACTTCGTTTGTGTTTCGACTTGAGGAAATTGCGTTGTCTTTAGTCAGTCACTAAATAGAAGAAAAAGATTGATTGTGTAACAACATTACTAGTTGGACTTATGCTAGGTACATCATCTATACGTTGTGGTATACCCAGTTACTCATAGAGCTATTTTACAAGATTAGCTTAGATAACCGCTAAACGATTATAAAGTCTAAACGTATGGTAACAAAGCCAAACAAACATGAAATTGTACATACATACAATACACAGCGCCATGATATTTCGTGGAATATAGGCAGGCTTAGTCAGTGTCTAAGTAGGTGTTGATGACGATTTTCTGCTTGAAAATTTACAGACAAAATAATGGCATGTACTGATAAATTTGAGAAAAATAGCACGTTTTGTCGCTAACCGACATCTGGTTGCAGACTACATAGAATCAAGCTTTTATATTTTATTTGACGATGACAATTTTACTTTAGAAATATACTGAAAAGTACCATAAAAAATAGCCTAAAGACGAATTTACCTCAATTCGCATAAAGACTCTTCAATGGCAATGATTTAGGTAAGTTAGTACTAAGTACGAAACGAAAAACAATATTTTGAACAGCAGTTTAGTGTCTCAGTTGAATTTCAAATCGCTCAACAACGAAACGACCTGTTTTTCCGCAGAAAAAATAATCAGCCATTGATTTAGGTAAGTACCTCTACTAAGTACGAAACGAAAAACAATACTTTTATACAGCAGTTAGTGTATAAGCTAAATTTCAACTCTCTCAACAACAAAACGACCTGTTTTTCCGCAGAAAAATTAATAAAAGTAAAGCGGTGTTGTGTCAGCCCCAAGTCGCACCCAGCTATTAGCGTTGTCAGGCGGATAATAATACTTTTTTGAGGTGATACTTTTCAGCGGGGCCAACGAGGCTTTTGCAGTTCATAAATGAAGTAAATAATAATAATTATTAAAACAATGAACCCAAATTGACTATTTTTTACCCAAATTAATTCATTCTATCACCGTACATTGATCCCGAGATATTGAGGTCACCTGTGGCACCTTAAACCTATTGCACTATTGTGGGTATATTTTGTGGCATAAGTCACAAACTTCAATTTCCTTTAGTTTTTAGTTCACAATGTGAAAACGTCATCGAACGCAAGTAGATACCTTTTGAGTATTTTTTTTGATATTTAACATCTTTCATTTCGTAAATTCGTGAAAATGTTGTTTTCGTAACAAAAAGTTGGCCTTCAGATGGTTATTTACCTCAGAAAATGACGTTAATAGAATCATTCCAAATTTAAATGTTCCTAAAAAATGTAAATGTTGTTAATTACCAAGGCGAGATGTCAGATGTTACACATCAAAAAATATGCGACTACTGTCTACTGTTTTATCTCTTAATAATATGTAGTCTACGGTTGTCTGTAAAAGATTGCGATCTAGCAATAAGACCGACCTTGTAATTTTAGTTTGTATTTCTTGTTTTGTTTGTTTTTAAGGTGATACAATAAAAAATATTATATATATCTATCTATCTACTTTAAGACTCGTTCTTTAAATATAAAAATAAACGAGATTTTTTTAAATATAAAAAGGCCTCTGTGGCCCCGCTGAAAAGCAGCACGGCTTTTTTGCGCGAAATAGCTGACACGCTGTCAGGCGGGGCGCTTCATTAGCCCGTATGGCTGACACCCTCGAAGTTCGGCTGCTGCTGACTGAAATTCGCCAGAATGAGGCGATCTGACCTGACCACCGCTTAATTTTATCGATACATTGTTATTGAATGAGTTTGCAATTTTGTTAGTTAAGTAGGTATCTATTATTTTTCGGCGATGATACAGCAATATGGCTACTGGGAGATTATGAAGATTCTGGATCAGTAAACTGTGTTCAGATTTGATCAGGTCTTTCAGTCCAAAAATTGCACGCCCCTCCACTTGCGCGATTAATCTAAGGACATTTGTAAGGCAGTGACTTTAAAATTGGCTTATACAACAAAAATGTTTTATGAATTGGATGAATTTAATGCAATAAAATAATTCTTTTGATATAAGTATTTTAATATTATCTTCTACCACATAATATGGTATGTAATTAATTCAATTATTACTGAATGCAACTGCATATTTATATTTTTATGACTATATCGGTAACAATTTGTTGCCAAAAAATAACTATGAACTATAAGGGCCGTGCATTCTTAGACTGCAGGAGCTCTACCGAGGTATGTAGCATTTTGTTTTGTAATCGTACGGTTTCAGACTAGCGTAAGGGCTTATTCGCACGAGCAATATTTAAACACACGTTAAAAATCTGTTCAAACTAATTGTACCAATGTATTTTGTTCGTTTCTCGTTTTAAATGCGCTGACGTGCGAACAGCTACTTGGAAATGCATTTGTTCTGTTTGAACGGATTTTAGTTACTGTGTGAAGAACCAGTACCTTTCTACCTATGAATTTATTACAATGGTTTGATTATGTGCTGTAGTATTAAGAGCAAATTATTACCTAAGTAATTTTTGCTCAGGATAAGGAAGGTTATTTAAGTCGTGACTTAAGAATTCTTTTGTTCGTGACTCGGTTTAGTTGTAATCGGCTTGTTACACCATACTTTTCAGTTGGGCAAAGAGATATAGCGGGAAAACCATTACACCTCTTGTAACCATGAATTTATAATATTGTTTGGTTTTTCCGAAAAAAGTAGGTTTGCGGTAAGCCCATGGACACTTGAAAACGAATGCGACTGTGTTCGTTACTTTCGTACTTACTCATAAGTTTTTAATCTTGAGGATGTTTCGAAGACTTGTACAATACAATGCTAATTAATATTAATAAGGACGGAATACATATTTACTTTTTTTATAATTATTTTAGATACAACAAGATAAAATAAATAATGACCGTTATGCAGCGCTATAGGTTTAAGATTTTAGCTAACAGCTAGTAGTTGTTCCATTGTTTTAAAAAATTACCAATTACCGATTGCATGATATATAACATATTAAGTAGTTGCCTACTACAAAGTTAATGAAATATTATATTGTTTACCGAAAAACATATTTTTCGTTAAATACTTTACCTTGTTCGAATGACCCTCAAGTCTACATCTATATACCTATAGTTCTTTCATCAGACGTAAAACAATAGTTAAAACAATTAACTTTGTCAGTATGTACAATAGTATGCTTCATATATTCATCACGGTTAATGAAGACTATGGAAAATGTTCAAATATTGAGGCCGTTGATGGGTGCAATGACCTCATATTTAATTAGAATGTAGGTCATTAATTTAGTGTATCACTGAGCGAAGTATTGTTGGTAGGTACCTATACGTACAATAGTTCGTCCAGTGATTCACTAAGTTCTTCTATGCCATAAAGATATATGAAAATACTTACATAAATCATAACATCACATTTCGTCTCCTTGGATCTAATGTGGATTAGATTCATATAGAACCAGCTTAAAGTTTAAAAAACTGAAAACACAACCGCAATATATTTATACATTCATTGTCAATTAATTATTCCAAATTAAATGTAAACATATAACTTATATACATATATTTTTGTGATCTCCTTTAAAATACCCTACTCGATAGGTTTGGCCAACAAAAAATTATTGACGACTTACTTTTTAGCTCTAATCTGCTAACATCTAAATCCACTCGGGTTATTGAGACGAATCTAACGATACCGTTTAGAAGATACGAGGTAACAAAGAAATACAAGATACGTGCGAAAAACATAACCCTTCCTTGGCAGTCGGGTAAAAAGGTAATTACCTAATAGGGCATTCTACTTTTGGTACCTAACTAACTAAGACGGTAAAATGCTTAAATGCGTGAGTTCTTCATTATTTGAAAGGGCTGTGTTTGCAGGCTTTATTGGCTGGGGCATTGCCTACTTATTGTAGGTATGTAGCTAGATGCAATATACGACTTTGAACAATTTGTCATCTCACAACATACCTACTATATACACAACACCTATATATATCAATTCAACACTCTTATCACAATATTATTAATTATACACGTACTTTTGTTAAGCATGCCATTAAATTGTTGTTATAACTACAAATAGGTATTTTATTTGCGTTTTCTCTCACGACACAGACACGATCTACATAGTTGCGGAAGCACGTTTATATTGAAGTTTTCAAAAATAACTCACATATAAATATGTTTCAAATGATGGTGCAATGGTCAGATCCATGGCTATTTATGTTTTGTAGTAATTTCGTGAAAATGGGACGGATGTGTGTAATAGGAAGTTGTCCGTCATATGGTACCAATTTCTGTAAAATTAAGTAAATAGAATAGAATAATTCCAATTTTGAATGTTACTTTTACCATGGTGAGATGCCAAATGTCATTATGGGATCGTTCGTTTTTTTTACAGAATCCATGCAGAGCAGCATAGATTTGTTTAGTTTATACAATCAATTGAATTAAAAAATAATTGAGTCATTATTTATTCAATACAGCTCTACCACTATACCAGAACAACTAGAGGATATTGCTATTCTTAGCATTAAGTTTGCCGGTACCTATCTTGTTATTTACATTTTCCTGTATAGTACCAAAAATCATTGGAGCATTTTATACTCTACTAGCTGATACCCGCAACTTCGTTTGTGTTGCCAATTAACAAAATTATTTTCTAAGTACGCACTTTCAGCTATTGACCAACACATCTTTCACCACCAAGTTTCAAGTCTCTACGACCACTGGTTTAGCCTGAAGGCTGTCTGTTAGTCAGTCAGCCGGGACCAAGCCTTTTATAGATATTGATTGATTGATTGATTCTTGTCGCTACGCAGATAAAAATACAGGCTTCCTTTCCTACCTACGTAGGCACTGCGTAGATATCTCGTAGACTTCTCGTAGCAGTTGCATAGACTATGTAGTGCCTGATTAAACAGTTTTTGGAAATTTATCTCATTTTGTATTATAGTTGGTACGCTATTATGACGTAGAATCTACGTAAGTCCTGTGTAGAGGCCGCGTAGGCATCTTATGCACTCTTGAGATGAGTAACTCAGTAGACCCCCAACCTACCAGGTGCCTGGCAAAGTGGCAATAAAGCAACGCTTTAGTTATAATAACAGAAACATATAATTTCATTATTTACGTTGTTTTGAATTTCTCATAATACAGTAAATAAAAAACTTTATTGTAGGTATTAACTTATAAAGAAAACTTTTTACAATTTATGATTGGTAAAATCATTTAGAAACGCTTCAACTTCGAACGAATTAAAATTGATTTAGCATATTGTTGTTAGCGCTGGGCTTAAATTTTTTTTTTATTTACTGGTATTTAGCTACAACTTTTAGTGTTAACTTTATATCAAACTTTAAAAAACTTACAAAATTGTGAAATATTGTAGCAATAAATTTCTTAATTGTAGCAAGATCAAAAATGTAGAAGTAAATGTTCATAAATTACTTACAATTACAACAATATCATCGCATTGCAATTATTATTATTATAAGCCTGTTATGGCTACCAAAAAAAGGCCACCCTTTCCTCTTTCCAAATTTGCATTGCAAATTAATAATAAGAAATAAGTTTTCGATTACAGTCTCCGATTAAATAAAAAAAACATATAAATTACCGTAGTATAAAAAGGAAATAATATATCATTTTGCATAATAATTGCATGGTTATCTTTATCATGATATTGCATTATTCTGAACGCGAAGTTTGTAAGTTTGGACACATTTGTTATTCTAATCTAACACACCAAAACTATAAAGCCCATTGAGTTAAGCATATAATCAGCAAAAACATAATATAAACAAAATATTTAAATCTCTAAGGCCTCTTTATAGTTAATTCTGTTGTTTTAATAAGCTTTGTTCTTGTTAGTATACAATGTGTAAATTTTTCTATCTATCTATACAATGCTAACTACTAATCTATGCTGATGGTTTCCCCATACAAAATTATCGACCCCGATATCATGAGGGCAAAGTCGCTGGGTTAGACTAGTTGTAAATTAACTTAATAGGTAATGCCAGTCGTAAAAGGAAGTGATTGAAACAATATACTGCAAATCAGGGTCAAACGTGGCACAAGACATGCATACATTTTGTTTAATAGAATACATTAATTTCTTTGTTTTACTACGAGTCGTTCGTCAACTGATCCAATAGATTACAATGTCGTCCAATTTGGATGAGTTGGCAAATTGAATAATTTATTTTTTATACGATACCTTTTTGCTATAAAGCTGGTGATAATATTGTACAGTCGCTAAGTGCTATAAAATAGTATATTTATAAAAAATAACACATTATTATAAAGTATATCAGCTTTCGAGACTGACCTTCGAAAAGCTAAGTTTTATGTTATTATAATTTTATAAAATATATGAATCACACATTATAAATATATATTCACATTCGTGTATGTATCAAATAAAATAAATAAATATATTTTAAACTATAGGTTAGCACCTAGATTCTTAATTGAATAAAAATATTTTGTGATTGAACAGTTTTGAAGGCAGCGCATAGCAAACTACATATTTGTCGAAAAGTTTTAATTAAGTACCTACCGTGTTTTTTAATAATAAAATACATTCATAGTTAACCGATTATAGAAACCTACTATAAACACAATTAATGCCAACAAATGTTTTTTTAAAATATTATATTAAATTTCTACTCTAATACTACCGTAATTTTACTACCCGTATGTAGTAAAATTGGGTAGTTGCTACATACGGGTAGTTGCTATGCGCTGCCTCCCACTAAGATAAATCACAAAATATATTATTTAATGCCGTAACAAGATTATTAACATTAAAAAGTACCTAGTGAATATTTTAATTTGACAAGTTCATTACACAGAATATGTTCTTGATATGTTATTATTTTTTGCAACGGCATATAAACGGTAAATGAGGTAAGTATCTCTCTACCTTAGTAACTGTGAATTTTGGTAACTACCCCCGGATGTGTCAGAAAGTAACCTAAATTCATTCATTCTTCGTGTCAATGGCTCGGTTTCAGACCACTCTCGACCTAAATTGATAAAAGATAACGTAAATGAATTTATCAGTGTACAGGTTCCCGGTACCTACGAAGGTACTGTTGCTCCCCACTTCTACAATTAGCATAGTTGACGGGTAGAGTGGCAAGTGTTGGGCTGCCACGCCGGTATAGCGGGTTCAATTCCCGCTTCAGGACTAACATTTGTCTGATGAATCACCCTGAGTCTGGGTATTTCTATGCATGTATTTACAATAAAAAGTATTCTATCAGTTATCTGGTTCCAGTAGTACCTACAAGCTCTGCTTAGCTTAGGGCTAGATGGCATTGTTTGAAATGTTCAAAACCTTTTTATTTTTTATATTTATTTATTTTATAGTCAGCAAATACCTATGTTTCAAAGAAGAATTGGCCACCAACAAGCTAAAGAGTAAAGTCCTTTCAGTACGATGACTGATCCATCTTACTTTTTTTTCATTCTTTAAAATATCGCCTACATGTTAAAATTAAATTTATTTAATTAATAATATTAAGGTTAGGGTACACGAAAATAAAATAAACAAAAACACGAACCGCTCAGCGCTGTCACATACTCCCTCCACTTGTGGCTGTTGCTCATGTCTGAATCTCACTCGCACTTCAGCTACTAACATTTATGTTCTCTGTGTAGCACTGGGTTCCCGACACTGTCACTAGCGGAGCGGAGCACGCGGCTAGGTGCTGCATGCTCTAATATTAGCCGGCCACGTGTTACCCGCGTTTCGTCGTTTGCGTGAATGCTCCGCCCGACGAGCACTGGCTTCCCTTTTGTTGACAGTTTCAGCTGTCAATGTGCGTTGGGTTTGTAAGCATTGCCACGGTCAGCGCGGGGGGCTATGTGTACACTAGCCACACTACAGTCCAAACAGACTGTTCAGATAACGTATTTGCTTTATCATTCATTGGTGTGTGTGTGGCGGGCGAGACTGATAACGTCATCATTGCGACTCGATTTTGCAAACTTCGGATCGTTTCTTTTTCGGGTCTGTTTTCTCTGAAATAAGTCTTGTTTAAGACAACGATGCGAAAAAATAGCCTTATGTCTCGAAGAGGAAAGTCTTAAACGATAACAAACATTTGTTTAATTAAATGCAGACACCGCAATAAGCGGGTTCGAATCCGTTGTGTTTTTTTTAAGAAGGTACTTTATGTAGTTTTTTTCAAAAACCACCCAGGTGTATTAAAAAATAAGCAATATATTATTTTCCTTCATCAATCACACTTCTAGCACTACCACATCTCCATAATACGCAGAGGTTAGCTGGAAGAGAGTGCTAACTAGCATTAAGTGCTCCTTTGTACTGGGTTTTTTACTTTTTGCAATAAAGCATTTTCTATCTATCTATCTATTAAAGCCTAAGTATATTATTATTACATAGGTATAGGTATGTAAACATAAATTAAATAGGTATGTTATAATTGTTTTATAACAGAAATATATTAATTGATACCTTTTGTTGAAAATTTGGTTAAATGAAAAGCTAATATAAATGTAAGGAGTAGGTACCAGTAACATAAACCTACCAAACCCAACAACTGGTGTATATTTTAATGTTATACAATACACGTTATGCTAATAACGAAACACCGATAAAAAATTGGTAATCGCGAAATAATAAAACTAAAAACCAAAACTTATGGTTGTGCCATTTTAATAAGACGTTCTTAAAATATGTAGTTTATTTAATTTCATAAGAACATCTTTATCTACTTACAGATTTCAGTTTTGAACACAAATATAGGTATGGTATGACGAAAACACAAACAGTTTTTTACTACTTAAATAACAAAATATTTGCACAATATACAGCGTGTGTTATAATAATTCACATATATTTATAATATATACAGTATATGTTATGAATATAATATGTGAAATGCCATACGCGTTATATTGTCCATAAAAATTGAGTTTGCTAGATAAAGTAGGAAATTCCTTCATTAAAGTCTGCTGTAGCAAAAAATATTGAGGTGTGTCATTTACCCAATTAAATTTTAATCTAAAGTGTTTATTTTATGAAATTCTTATCTATCTTCAATTTCATCAAATAAATGGCGACATACATATACAAGGTAAAACACCCAATCTTCGTCACAAATCTTAGACTTCACACTAGTATTCTGTAATGTTCCCAAATATAATATGGGTATATATGTATAATTTTTATGATAAAATATTGTTTTCACAGATGTTCAACATTTTTTTTGGTATAATATACCAAAGTAGGTCATATTATTACTGACAATAACAACGTTATTCTTTGCAACTAAAGTAATATAAATATAATATTACCTTAAACTATAACTACCTTATACTTATAATATTAACGTACTTACCTTAAATTATGGAGTTAACCCTGACAATAATATGCACTAATACAGAATAAAGTCAATCGGAAGTGTCTTTGAACAATTTACTGTTATTCCGAGATAGCTGCAGCTCTACGTACCTACATATAATTTATAAGTAGCAAGGTTTCTGACAATGTCAACATCTTTTGTACTTTTTTTATGCTACTTACAGGTGAGTGAATAAGTTCATTCTATCCAAACGTGGTCTATCTTTGACCATACCCTAGCTTATCATCAGATGAGGTGGTGATCAAACGCTTGACTACCACTATTAAAAAATCCAAGTGAAATGTAAATATATGGATACAACTTGTACCTTTTGTGTTATGAGAATATGTACTGCTGCATCCTCAACTGAGCATGTGTCTAAGTAACAGAAATAAAATATAGCATTTGCCAAAAAAAAACGAGCTGTCAAAACTATAACTATACTGTTTCGCGCTCTTGGCAAAATATCTAAAAAGTGTGCAAAAACTGTGTTTTGGTGCAAGAAACTTGTGTTAA
Source organism: Lobophora halterata (assembly GCA_932526365.1). NCBI lineage: Eukaryota > Metazoa > Arthropoda > Insecta > Lepidoptera > Geometridae > Lobophora > Lobophora halterata. Next base: position 7,793,270 of record OW052002.1, read on the forward strand.
AGTGGACATTAGTATGTTGTGATACTGTGCAAACGTTATCTCGATCTAAAACGTTAAAATTACGCGAAAAAACAACAAAAAAACAAAAACTCTTGTCGCCAACTTTATCCCTAACCTACCCTAACAATTTTTTTGCTGATTTCAATCCGGAATCATTAAACCTGTAAGCATTTAACCTACTTACTTACTTGGTATTATGGAAAACATGCCACAATTACAAAAAACTTTACCTAATTTCTAGTGTATATTCATTTTGGTTCAAAGCAAAACATTACTTACCCCTATCTACCTAACTACATCTTGCATTATCGACGTTGGTAAGTACCTACACAATATTTTTTCAAATGAGCCGAAAACATTTCAGTGAACCCAGTGCGTGCTACTTTTACAAATCAGGTTAAACAATACATGTTTATTAGTTATCTGATTATCAGTTGATTATCTAACCAATCTAGATTAAGTCTAGATTGGCTGGGTCTGATAAGAACTTCAAAAACCTAAAACCGCTATTAAGAAACCTAGAAAATGAATACTTTTCCTTAATAATCCGAATTCTACTTAAAGTTATGTAAAATTTTGTATGATAGGTATCGTGCCAGTATTATTAAATTACCATATATGTAATAAAAAGTATAAATATATTTAGTAATAAATCCGCTAAATTTCTAAACAAAGGTCTTAATTAACTTAACTCTAGTTTAGAATTTTAGTTTTACCTTAGCACCTAAAACAGAAAACCCAAGTCAGAATTCGACACGTGTTTCGCCTCTACACGAGGCATCCTCAGGAGATGTTACTAAATATATTAATACTATTTATTAATATTTATGGATTTCTGCAAAGTAACGCCTGAATCAATTAATTATATTAGGGAGCTTGTTACTAGTTGAACAAGAGTATACAAAATTGTAAAGCAGAAGAAACTTAATAAAATGTTAATCCAAAATGAAATATTTCCATCATCCCAAAGATGCTGTCAAGGATTATCCTCCTGTTAAGATTTATATTTCTTTCAACGTGAAGGTCCATTAAAAAATATAAAATAATTCAGGATGTTTGAAACTTTTAATAAATGTGAAATGTTTTGCAATTCAAAACGAGGTCTCATGGATTATTCAAATGAAATGATAAAAATTCTATGAAATTAAGATGAAGAAAGGTACCACTTCAAAAAGTCAAAACTTTTTCGGCTTTCATTTCTAAATTTAAAAAAAGACTACCTTATTCAATGCTCATAAGTACCAATTAATATTGAGATATATTGCAACAATAGAACGAGGCTAATGTTGGATACATTTACTCGTACTTAGGTATTTAGTTTTATCCATAGATGTTAAATACTATGGATTAGAATACATTAAAAATGCTTCAAAAACACTCATCTTAGTCCGAAACTACATTTAGAAACAGAGTAGTAACCAAACATTATTATTATTATTATCTCGTCTTTATTAATTTTATTTATAATCAAAAACATATTATTTATATTATATATTTATTATATTTATAATAACTTTAAAATACACATTAACATTTTTACAATATTTTACATTGACTACACAATACAGATCGATAAATTAACCCACATTTGGAGATTTTGTAAAAATCTAATCCAATGTGGGTTTAGGGCTTCCGAGACAGGAATGGTCTCACAATTCGAGCTGTATTGCTGCGTTTTGGGCTTTTGTAATGATGTAATTTGGTAGTGACAATATCTGAAGATGGATTATTATTATTATAGTAACTAAACAGCGTTTTTATAAACTAATAATATAGTTCAAAATTACAGGCTTTTTCATTATTGATAAATCTCCATCGTAAAAGGTAACGAAAAATATTTTAATAGAGATTCGTATCCTTCGTTAAGAATTTTGAGGTCAAGATCGTTAAATATCGAATACAATAAATATTATGTTTATGAGTCAACAATGAAATTTTACAATGACTACCGATTTAGCAAGTCGATTGATGTGCAAATTAATTATATGATGCTTTAAAAATATTACATTGATGTCTTATTTGTTACTAAGGATGAAGGTTTTATTTAATCAATTCAATTTTAATAAATAATCATATTTATCAACCCACCTAAAGCACTATACATACATACGTAACACTAGTAAAACTAAAGAAATGGTGCGAAACCGCCTAGGGTAAGGCTATTATATTGAACACAGTAATGCGTACGTACACTCTGAACCAGTTTTAGTGAATTAAAAAACAATAATTTGTCAATTTGTAGATAAGCAGAAAGTGATAGTTTGTTGAAACGATAGCTATTATTTATTAGTGAATTGTATATAATGTTAACTGTAGTATTATATTTTAAAACATATAAATATTGTTGTTTATCGGAAATGTTCATTGACTACACATTCACTAGCACATCTCCATTATAACCTGTGTAGGTTAGCTGGAAGAGAACGCTATCTAGTAGATATTAAGCTCGCCTGTATACTTGTTTTCACCTTGTGAAATAAAGCATTTTCTATCTATCTATCTATACCAAGGTAGGGAAAAACCTGAAATAGGCAAGACAAAAGCGTTATAACTACTGTTTAATGCGTAACAAAACATCTGTATTTAAGTCGTATTGTAATACAATAAAAACACGCTTTTTGTTTGATTACAACTCTGAAACACCAACAATACCACAATAAACAATGCCAAAACCCCAAACCATTTAAAAGTAGATATTCATTGTATAAATTCCATTGTAAATCGTGAATATGCAGGTTAACATTCATTAGCCCAAAATTGCATTCAACCGAAATTAAAGGCGAAAATCTCGGGCTCTCAGTCATTGTTGCCTTTTTTGGAGCAATAATGGAACTCGAAAACGGCAGTAAACAACATAAACGCCCAACTTGAAATCCTGACGTGACACTTAATTTTGTTTCTAGTTTTGTGCTAACTTTACATGTATACGAGTATACGTCTCTACCTGTATTTTAGTATAATATCTGACTTTTTATAAGTCTTTTTCAGCACCGTTCTTTATTGTTTTATTTAAATGATTCCTAAAGCTGACTTTTGTCTCCATACCTTTCTTTTTCCCTTTATTCATGAACTTTGACACTGGCAGTTATAACAGGTAACGCAATAAGTACATTTATGTACTCGTATAGCAAGCTAAAATGAATTGCAGAGAAGCCATTAATGTATGTTAGGATTATAGGAAGATATTGTTATGAAGATATTACTAATTAATATACTTAACTCATTATGAAAATAGGTTTAATAATCCCATTATACATATATGAAAGACACAAAAAACATGCAACACAATCCATTCATTCAAATGCTTTGATTTGCTTTTATGTTCTATAGTTTATATAATTCCTACATGCGTTTCTAGGCAAAATCCATAAATTAGCATAGTAGCTGGCTGAAATGGACTTTTCATGCACGCTCGCTGTCAAAATTGAAGCTATAAATAAAACGAATAAAGGACGAACTTCCGGCGCACATTAATCATTGCAATCTAGTGGCGGTAAATTTTCCTTATCAATGACTAGTTGCATATTGGATGCAAGGCTCCTTCACAAATCTATGAAATACATGAAACACATCTTACAGATGGGGTCCCATCGAGTAACACCCAAACGAGTAACAGTGTTACTCGATGGGAATTCTTTCCCAACGAGTAACACCCATGTCGTGGTGTTACTAGATGGGAAGGATTTTTTATTTAATTTTAATAAAATAAAAGATTTCCCACCTACTTTATGATAATAAAATACTGTTGACAGATTTAATTAATTAAGAAAGAACTGCAAAATTTTTTTTTTTTTTTTTTTGTGAGAGTAAAAAAATTTTTGTACATGACCTCTCTACCTACTGACAGTCATACATAACCATTTTTTGTACTAATTGCGACTTATATTGAAATATTTAAAAGTAAAAAATACCTTATTAAATTATTACATTGATTATTGTGCAAATAAAACGCTTGTTCTATAATACTAAGTATAAAGCAACTCGTAACGAAAATGTTAAATAGCGTTCAAAAGTAGAGTTCTGAAATTTTTCCACCATAAAAATCTCGTTCAAGTATGAACGCTAAGTGAAACAAAACGGATAAGATGCGTCCCTAAAACAAAGCTCTCATAAGCTCTGTAAAGCAAAAAGCCTGTATAGCTTTCATACAAAGCCATAAAAATAACACTTCCTCCAGCTCTGCACGCACGTTACAGTCGTGTAAAAGGAAACTGTAACCGTAAAACCGAGTAGTATTGTACTAAAGAAGAAAATTTAGTTTCGTAAAGAAGACTGGTTCTATTTTATCGAGAGCGGCGTTTCTCGGAATGGCTATGATTCGATATAAATCGAATCCAAGGTGGTACAGTGAATGCAAGACGCGCCCGCTAGCTACCCTTTTTAGTAAGTACAATCAACGACATTGAAATAGTAACCTCTTACTCTCCTTGCTACTGAATTGTATGTAATGCTAATAAGAGCATTATTAGCAATGATTCGCGTGAAGTTTTGCACGCAGCCGTGAGACGAAATTCATATTGTTATCGATAAGCATAAAATTTCTCATCAGATAAGCTAGGTGGTATCATAAGCGTCGATGACACAGGGCTAATTTACAAGCTTTTAAATTCGTATTTATATAAGTCATTGTAAACTCGCCCTGTGTCATCGGCTTTTTACAATCTGCTAGTTTAAAATCCTTCCGGACCGCTTACTCGCTCACTCGCTAGCTTTCAAACTCGCTGGCTTGTAGCTTGTAAACCCTGTGTCATTGACGCTTTAGGCATAATTTGTCACCAGAACCACCCATATATGCAAAGTTTCAACTCGATCGGATATTAGATGTGCCCCAAAAACAATCGCAAGATTTGAAAATGTTATGTTGTTAGGCAAGCCTTTTCATAATTAACTTACTCTAGTTCAGAATTTTAGTATCTAAACCTGGTAAATCTGGTTTTCTGTTTTCATACGCTGAAAACAGAAAACCAGAAAAAAATAGATCTCGTTTCAGATTTTGGCGAGTCAATCTCAAAATAAATCTCCTGAGGATGCCTCGTGTAGAGGCGAAACATGTATCGAGTTCTGACTTGGCGGCGCTTTGGTTTATATACTTTCTAGAGTTAAGTTAACTGAGACCTTTGTTTAGAAGTTAAGCGGATTTATTACTAAATATAAAGCCTTTTCATTATCATTATTAATAGGTTTTGTAAACCAACTAAAATATACGGAAAACACACGTTCTTTTGAATGCATATGACTGTATCCATCTGTCTTCTTCCGAGTACTGACATCGCTTTAGGCAGCTAAGTTCGTTTGTGCAAACACTTTCATCGCAGAACTCTTTGCCCACTCGGGGCTTGTTTTACTTGCTTTGCACAGTCTGCAACTCTTATCATATCCGTTGTGCTACAGTTTAACTTTAAAAGATGAATGCTATATATTCAAGCAAGCATGCAGCTAGTAGGTCAGTAATTAAATTATAATGATATGCTAGTATAAAAAAACGACGTTTTTAGGTTGTTTTATCAGGATTTTACAAGTAGGGTAAAACAGAGTAAGATGGTCCAAAAGGATAGATGCCCATTTTTAGTTTGGTTTCTTTAAAAATGAGATATTTATCCTTTATAAATGAGGTAAATGTTTAAAATTTCTTTAAAAATGAGGTATCTATCCTTTTGGGGCATCTAACCCTGTTTTACCCTATTTCCTACTCGTAGTGAGAATGAAGAAAGAAGTAAATAATTCAAGCGCTAAATTTATTAAGGACTAATGATGTATCTAGGTGGTTTTTAAATGATCTTCAATAAAATATTTTACATATAATTGTGTATGTGCTATGATATTTATAACAGGCGTTCGAACAAGCATATTTATCTCATTTTATGTTATAAATAGCCCATAATTTGCACATCCTCTACTTAATTCTACTGCCAAAGCTTGTTTTGAACATAAGTGCGGTAAAGTTATGAACGCTGCAACTTACATGCAATCTAAGTACCTAAGTCCGAAGTGCAGTACCAAAGCAAAGGACAAGCTTAACTTTGTTAATTTTACATAGCGGTTAGTTTGAAATTACATAACTTTACCAATCTGTGTTGCTTAATTTTAGATTACATTTGATAATTTCATTTTTGAAATTTTATATTTACGTTTAAATATATAAATATTTTGGACATTTCACGCATTATTGTGGGACTATGGGAACCAGATACTGATATACTTTTTTCTCGTAAGTAAATTATATGGAATACATAGAATTACCCAGAATTAGGACAAACACCGATGTTCATCACACAAGTGCTTGTTCTGAAAAGCGGGAATCGAACCCGCGACATCGGCGTCCAACACATGACTGGTTCTGCGTTTCCCTTTGCCACTCGACCAATCGTGTCGTTTAAAACAAAGCTTTTACGAGGTGGTAAATATTCTATTACAATTTGGCGAACATTAAATATCTTATGTGACATGAAATACCTACTCCCTTGGGTAACACACTTGGGTATACTATTTATTTTATTTTATTTTATATATTTAACATTAGACTCACAGTTAATTTTTTTTCGTATAAGCTATGAAATATATACTATTCTTAAAGACTAACACACAGATATAGTTTATGTATGAATAGTTTATCCATCAGTTATTACACGTGTGTGTTTATGTGTGTATAAATTGTAATATCCGGTGCAACCACCAACAGTTCATTCATAGGAATGTATATCTAAGTTGTATCTTGTTACTCTCAATACTTAACTATTATTACAATAATTGGAATATTCTTTCTTAAGGATGCACTATTATTTCGGATCTGTATCTGACGACGACTGTACGTACAATATACGTCACGTGGTATGTGGTCCCAATCGACGGATTCAAAAATGTTAACCGGCGATTCGAACCGTGGTCGCAATACCTAGTGGTCCCAACCGACGGAAGCCTCATTGATCTCTGGATCATTTTCCATTCCACACACGATTTATATTCACGATAAACAACCTATTTGAACCAATACATTTGAGAATGTCAATATTTCAACGCTAGCCTTTCCTCGAGTGAAAAGCAATCAAAGGGCAAATAGATTCTATAGAAAATGGCCTTTCTAGAGCTTCAATGAGATGGAATAAATAGAACGAACTACGAACGCTTCTGCAGAATAAATTCTAGGTTTATCCTAATACATTTATAATATCGGTTTTATTGATTTCGATTTGAATAAACTCAAGTGGAAATGGCTTTATTTTATGAGTAAGTATGATTGGAATTGAAAGAGGCTATATTATTTTGAACGATTGAATTTCAGCATAAAAATAGTTATTTTAAGTCTTATAAGTTATCTATTAAGACTATTAAGTCTTATATGTTAAGACCAAAGTCTTATAAGGAAAATCTAAATTAGAAATTCATTGAATCGCTTACAGAGTATACCAAAAATTAAAACAGAAAGACAAACGCTTTTAAGGATTAATGGAAAATTTCCTTCGGTTATTCTGTTTTATGAATTTTATGAGCGGGATATAGTTTTTGATGATATTATCACGGACGACTATAAATTAATATATCGAGCTATAACATATGTATATTATAGCAAGCTACCACACACGGAGACGATGCTATAATATATATTTTGCCTTGATTTAATTAATACCATAATATAAATTACGGTATAATAAGTACATAATTATGCTGGTGACGTCACGAAATAAATATTAATAGCTGGGTGTGTGATGGGCTTAATTATTGAGTTTATATACCAATCTATTAAATATGCGTTCATCAAACATACATGTTTTTTTTTGGAACCGCAGTGTGAAACTTGGAATTTACTTTACGTTAACATTTTACATGTGAAGTATGTCGTATACGAGAGTTGTAGGTAGGTAGGTAGGTGCTTACTTACTATTATTGTTATTTGTGCTTTACGTTGTGGGTGACCGGGACCTATGAATAAATGTTCAGTCTTGGATATACCGTCTTTCAATTATAACGACATGGTGGCAGCGGTGGGATTCGAACCCATGCCTCCGAAGAGACTGGTGCCTCAAACCAGCTTACTCCGCTTACTTACTTTTTGATCCGCTTACGAAAATACTCGTACATAGGTAGACTATTTGCATAATATTCTCTACGATAGGAAGCCAAAGAAGGTTCTCTTTGTGCGAGTGTGCTCTTACGAGTAATAAGGTCTTCAATGATACCCTACAAGCGTTTTATATCAGCGGAAAGTTGAATAGGTTTCCTGTCTGAGTGACGTTTACGGGTTTAACTGCTTCAAGTATTGCCACATGTTTTTTTCCCTTTTTTTAGCCCTGTGCGTGAAGCCAGTTCAAAGACTCAGCTACAACACGTCAAAAGAAAAAAATTGAATCGATTGAAGCTACGTGATCGAACTTCACAGACATCATGAGGTCTGAAAATGTGAGAATATTATGTAGATCTAGCTTATTATGAGAAGGTATTATTTTTCGCTGAACTGATTGATATAAAATGAGGCAAAAATAGTTTACCTGACCATTTTCAAATACCATGATAAAATAGAAAATCTTAATTGCCAGGCCATGGGGTCCAACATGCAAAACTCTAACACTAACTCGAAATTTATAAACGCTCTCGTCAAAAAAGTCGTGTTGACCGCGTGGGAGTTTCCTTGACTTTCGATCCGAAGGTCGTGGGTTCGAACCTGGCCGTACACCAATGGATTTTTCTGTACATTAAACACGTGCTTAACGGTAAAGGAAAACATCGTGAGGAAACCGGCATGTCATATAACCTAAAAAAGTTCGAAAACATGTGCCAAGTGCACGAAAGGAAAGAAATCTTTTCACCACCCTGGTTCGAAAGAACAAGTGACACGGTAAGAAAAAGTGCTCTCGTGTCATTAATCTAATTAAAAAACCACGTATTTCATAAAAGGTGTCGCATGATGCAGTGCCCGCATTCGTTCCGGGCAGAGATAAGGCCCCAGGCGGTTCCAGCTGCTGCTAGATTGCCTTTGTGGAGCTCGTGAACATTCGGAACATACACGGGAACGGGAAGCAAGTTATCAGAGTGATGGAAGTTAGTTTCCCAGGAAAAGGGATGATGTGGTAGAGCAGCTGGAAAACCGAACATCTCCGACTTTTTGATTCAGGGCAACCCAACTAGCACTTTCATTGGACCATTTATTATGCGAATTTTTAGTTCCATACTTCAAAGGTAAAATCGTTATTGTTGAATAAAATATTATTTATTATGTGTGACTTCGTCATCGGTACATACTATCGTTGATTTTGTACAGTCAACACGAACATATGATGAAATAAAATAATCAACATACATTTGTGCAATACCTACTAAACATTCACATTAAACACAATAAACTAATAGGTAACCAAAAAAAAGTTTATAATACAAACAAGTACTAAAAACTACACATAGACAAAATAGTACCTAAACCAAATAATAAATAATATTATTACATACCTAAACTCTAAATTAACAATGATCTATTTATTTACTTAGTAAATGTAGTAGTAGGTTATTGAAGAAATATAGCGTTAACTGCCACTTTAGCTTGCTGATCCACCGAGCTACGTCGACTAACTTGGTTTTCTATAGTATAATCTCGTTGTGGATAATATTCTTCAGAGAAACCTTGTAACTACATATTTCCGTGGTTCGTTGGGCGACTTGTGTACCTAATTATGAAAAGTTGCGTAATAATCAAGGTTTTTAATTTTATAAAAACATACTACAACCTACTTTGTTAATTGTGACCGTTAACACCACTGAAATGTCACAGAGAAGCAAAATACGCAATTTTTCGTTCACATCGACTACATACATATTATTTTCAGTTATGTTGATTTATAAACTAAACTACTGAACAGATTTTGATGAAATTTCTATGAAACCAATCTAAAAGTTTATCCACTCAAAAAAATTGTTTATAAAATAATTTTTTAAATAAGTTTATAAACAACAAAGTTATGAGGTAACTTAAAAAAAACTGAATTCCTTTTTATTGTCGGTAAAAAAACATTTTTTTAAAATTCAATGTTTGTGGTAAGGTGGACAATGAATCCAGTACTTTCGAAAAAGTTATGTCATAAAAAAGTAGGCACATGACCTGACTCTGTTTAAAAAGACGGACATCATCCGTCTATGGTCGCATCTCTGGCGGCTCTACCCGGGAGTTAACTGTGAGTGGAGCATAGTTCTAGTATTATCAGGTGAGGCCACAGTGGAACAAAGGTACCACCTGCCCGGAAACTGCTCTAAACTTGTCTAACTAATTTCAAATGCCGTATCGCGTCGAAGTTCTGACTGTGGGATATCAAGTTCGTGTGATTATTCAACGCGCGCCCGTTTCAGGCGTTTTCATTATCACACCTTTCATTTGATGTTCTGCTATTTGCATAAATTGTTTTAGAATGTTTTGAAGAAACAGTAAAACAAATATATACGGAAATTTGACGCTGGTAATGTTTGATCTGCCTACCCCTATATTATATTGTAAGCACATGTGAGCTCCAAAGAAGCTCTCATTAGCTTCTGTAAACTGTTACTTTACCAGGGTAAAGAAAATTAAAAAGCGTATTCATTGAATTGAACTCATTGAAGTATTAAACGTGACAGCTTGAAGAGGAAGAGGAATAAGAGTGTGTTTCCATTGACGCGGAGCTGGGTGGAGTAGAGAGGAGCGAACCTTGCATTGACCAATCACAATGCTAGAAATTCCATTTCCACTCCACTTCGAGCACTGTGATTGGTCAATTTACGGTCCGCTCTTCTCCACTCCACCCAGCTCCGCGTCGGTAGAAACGCATCCTAAGTGCGCCGATTACCGCGTCGATTACCTACATAATTCTTCGGAAAAATTGATTATGAAAATCACTCTACTCTACATCTACGTTCCGAGATACCTACGAGTAATAGTTAGCGGTATCTGAGTTAGTGGTAGAATAGTATCTTAGGAACTCAAATAATATGGACTTCATAAGGCTAAATGGATATTCTTGATGAGGATCGCGCTATGTTGTAACGTATAGGTACCTCCACTAACAACAGGGTATCCGGCCATGTTTAAAGTTATATAGGAACGTAGGTATACATATATATATTCGTATATAAATCTTGTATCTAGGTACACTTGCCGGCTTTACATCGAAGCTAATTAGAAACTTATAAGATGCTAAGATTTTGCTGCTCAGGGTAAATCTTATTAAAATTATATTATATTATAATATAATTACCTCACACATTAGAATAAGATTTACCCTCAGCAGCAATATCTATGTAAATATTGGGCCTAGTTAGGGTTCATTACTAGCGAGGTAGGGAGCTTTTTCTACTTAAAAAAGTACCTAGGGTATTTATACTTGTGTAAATTACCTAAATAGGTACCTAATAAAAATCATTCAGTACCTACTTGTTCCTAAACTCTTTGCTACGATATGTAGTAAGAAAACGTTAGCAGTCGAAGATATACGTAACTTCATTCCCTTTCAACTTAGTAGATAATAACCACTTACCTAATAGTTATTAACTACTAATTCAACAATCTTTCCAGCCTTGTGGTACACTTTACGGAAAAACTATCACACCTATAAGTTTGAGCTTTAACATAGTGTTTTAATTTCATGTTTAGATGTGTTATCATTATCAACCATTAAAATAATAGGTAAGTAGGTATTTTATAAACATTTTAAAAATATGAAATTGTATTGATTTATAATGTCTTTGTACTACTAACGCCATCTGTCGAAAATTATGGAACTGCTCCTAACTAGCTAGTTATAACAAGTGATTACTTAATTATTTTAAGTAATTTTGTAAGTAAATTTTGTTAATAGAAGTAAGTCTAATAATTAAAGTAATAATTTCACAAAGAAGTAGTGAAACGACCGTGTTACATTGTCCGTGTGATCAGATAATTTTGGAAGTGTGGCCTGGGCGGTCACCATAAATTTCATCTTTATGAGCCATTATCGCCGATAATTTACCCGACTTCCCTTTCAGATACCTACTTAAAAATAATACCTACTGTTATATAGTCTTTTGTTTCCTACAGTTTCCAGGAATAAATATTTTTGAGTGATAAAAGACAATTCTTCGAATTTATTTGTTTATAGTAACTATAAAACATAGTTTTTTCTCAGAGAATTTTCGTTTTCGTGGTCGCAATCGCCCGAAGAAAAATAATAAAACTAAATCGATCGACCACGGTCCCAATCCGAGTGGTCCCAATTGACGGTAGCCTCCCCATATTTGACCAAACTGCCTGCCTACCTACCCTACTTTTGTCTGAATACAACTCTTTATTTGCATTTAGTTTGCTTTTCCTATTTTTTTGCTATCTGCATCTTAACGATACAAGACAAGCCTAGGATCTTTGAAAAATTCAGTGAGATATCGCGTCATCATTATTTCAGGCAAGGGCGAGAAAGCCAATAAATTGTACCCAAAGGTTCACCATCAACAACACAGCTCTTAATGTTTGTCTCATTCCAGAACGACTACAATGGACCAGAATCCTCCATTACGTACCCATTTGTACGCATACTAATGCCGGGTATTGGCAAAATTAGAGTACTGCCGGAACTTTTATGTAAGTAGATTTATTTGGTAGTCTCTACTGGTCTTAATTTCGGCATAAAACGAAACATTATTAGATTACTAGTTAATTCGTAAGACAGAACGTTATAACTTTTTTTTACGAGTATTTATAATCATAGAGGTAATGTAAGTACCTAATAGTCACGAAACATCCATTCCAATTTCATTAGATTTCGCTAACGTCTATTGTTAATATTATTATCAAGCGAGCTCCAAGTTTTTTAATTTGTCTTCAAATCAGTTCGAAGGTCAAATACAAACATCTGGACTCATATTTTTCAATTGGAATTGGTGGCGTTCAATTAATATTAGATTTTCCTTGTAGATCAACTTCAACTGCCTGAACGAGACCAAAAAAAATAATAATATTTTGGTAGCGAATGCCTGGCCAATGAGTTGCCATAGCATAATCAGCCTATAACGTTCCCACTGCTGGGACTCAGGCCTACTCTCCGCAGGATTTCAGGTTAAGTTTAAGTAGGTATACAGGTTCAGTATATTATTCTCGTAATAATGAACCTTCTTAAACGTGGGACAATCATGCTTCACTTCACACTTGTAGTACCTATAACACATTTAATTTAATGAAAGTTTTTGAGGATATACGATTACGAGAGTGTTATATTGAACTACAATACCCTGAGTGACGCGAGTTCTATTCCTACGTCAGGACAAACATTTGTATAGCTTTTTTGCTTGTATCTTCTTTGACCTAAGTCTAGTTCTCTGAGGAGGTTAAATGGCATTACGATGAATTTCCTAATCGAAAGAGAAACTCTACACGACATTTTTCCTCCTTCTTAAAAACTCGCAAGCCATTCGAGTGCTGTCTGTTACATAATCAATTAGAAAAACCCGTACTATTAGCTCGTGACCCAAGAGATTATTCTAGAAACGACAATTTACGTAAGCGCTCAGTTAAAAATTTAACGATGGCGGAATGAGATAAATCCCTCTGGACGGGATTAACTGTTTGCGACTGTGCTTAGACCGACTCAGCCGCTATTAGGTCGTCTGCGACGGGAGATAGCTCGGTTAGGGTCTAAGTAGCATATGGCTTATCCACAATATAGACACAGTTTCACCATTAGGTATTGGCGATGCCGCCGTGGTAGAGAGTCCATGAGTCATAACATGGTGTAGTTAAGTCGGTAAGGGAGAAAACAAACGTAACTAAGTGCTTATGTGGGTATTATCTTGTGACATAGGTACCTATGTACTAATGTGCCAAAGTAATTTCCTCCGATACACTAAATTAGCTGCTCGGACTTCGCCTGAGTGATGTTGTAATAAAAAGTACTTTCTCTCATTTTATCTTTAGTTAAGTACATGTAGGTTTTTATTTAAAGTTTTGCTTAGATAGTAGTTGTTAATTCTTGTTCTTCTTCTACTTCTTCTATTCATGACGAATTTTGCCTAAGGACTTCCAGTCTTGAAATGCGCACGGTTCCTTCTACTATTGCTAAGTCTCCCTATTTGACTGCAACACAGTGCCCATAAAATACAGCCTTTGGAGGGTACGAGTCTTATATACTAGATACTTAGTACTCGCTAATGTGGACTGAATCGTGTGTCTGTATGTTTATTACAGCTAACAGTAGAATGACTGTATTGCAAACCCATCAAGTTAATACATAGTAAGAAGCTAACGAGCTGGAATTTTTGCTATAAGCAGAGGTTGATACATCGCATCGGTATGAAATTGAGCATTCATTTTTAATCGTTATATCATTCTAATTAACTTGGCATTAGCAGTGGCCCATTTATATACGTACTAGCTGGTGCCCGCGACTTCGTCTGCGCAGGTATCTTTATAAATTGTAGCCTTTGTGTTATTCTGATGTATAAGCTATATTATTGTAAAGTTTCATTAAAATGCATTCTGTAGTTTTTACGTGAAAGATTAACAAACATCCATCCATCCATCCTTACAAACTTTCGCGTTTATAATATTAGTAGGATAGGATTTACTCGTTATATTCCACTGTTTTAAATGTGAAGGGAATATAGAATACATATTATAGGTAAATAAAATACAAAAGGATTAAATAATATTACAAAACTTTCTTAAAATTATATAGGTACAGGCAAACAGATGTTTTTGCTTTATACACTTATTATTTAAGTTAGTAATAAAAAAGTAAGTCATGCGTGAACCACCAAGTGACTGATTCAGGTGTCAGAGCTTTATACCCGCCCGAAGGTCTTCCACTTGGCTTAATAGCCATAGCTTTAGGTTCATAACCTTACCACAGTCCACATCATGGCTTATGAACTTTTTAAACACCAGCTGCAAATAAAACCGAAATGGTAATGAGAAAACAGTCACGGCGGCGATTACTCGCCTAAGATCCGATAATACCGTCGTTTTTCTCCCATAATCCTGAAAAAGTGATGCTGCCCGCGCATTACTGGGACGGCTACAGAAACGATTCCCTGACTAATATAAATAAAACCTTTCGAATTCCAGTTTTAAATCCATTCAGTAGAAAATTCTCTCACGAAAATGAATTGTAGAGTAGGTACTTAAAGAGAGCGATCTTATGTCACTTTATAAGAATTTATTGGAAACACTTAAATTGAGATCTTTATTAGAAATAACATTAAAAATAAATACGTTATAATGAGAGAATGAATAGATTTTTTATATGCAATAAACAAGCTTTTGTATTACATTATCATCATCAATCTAGTATATCCTAGTTTTAATTTTTTTTTAATTAGATTTTTAGCCCCTAGTAAAATTGAATGAGCTATTTCAGATTACCACGTGTCCTGCATATGTTTATTCAATTAAATATTTGCGCATAATTGGAACAGCTACAGATGCAGATCGTAATCAAGCATTATTAGCATAAACCAGGCTGGCACTAACAATGAGCCCTAACTAGCCCCTCATAGGGGATATTACGACTAAACCAATTTAGAGAGCAATGAGGTTTCCAGAACAGTAAGCTATAGTTAATAGTGCAAATATCACAACAAAATAAATATATGAACAAGTAAAGAGGTAGCCTACGTCATTCAAAGAAAGATAAAAAAGATTAAGCCCAAGGCAGTAACAAAAACTAAATACCTAGTATTTTGTTAGGGTAGTAAAATTTCAAACAAACTCAGTCATAACAATCAAAGGAAAACCAGCAAAACAAATGCAAAGGTTGAAAGGTTTTATGACAGGAGGAAGCTTCGCCATAAATTGTGGCGGTTGACGCTTCCGCCCTCGAGCTGTATCCTCCACGAGTTTATGCTGCAACTTTTTATTTGGTGCTTCCTGTGCAGCGCTGCTTTCTGTTGCAAACGGACGAAACAAAAAGCGCTTGAGTAAAATGAATCGTGTAGACTTGCAGCAAAGCAGGAGCATTTCCGGTCATCAATTAGCAGCTTTTTATTACTAACTAGTTATTCCTGAGCACCTATGAGTATTTACTTATATCGTTTTTGCTTCAATCTAGAACATTATTATGTTTAGACGGTAAAATTAAGTATTTATTTATGAACTCTTTGAACGATGCGTTTTTGAGTAAAACCTACCTACGAACGGTCTGGTAAACTACTATAAGTATTTCGTGTAATGAAACGGTAATTATTTCCTTCAAAGAGAAAATGACGCTCATTTATGAAGGTTCCAAACTGAGAGCGGAAAACTTCAGCCAGTGTTTTTCCTAAAAAGTATTTTGATCTTTTCAGAAGACTCAGAATTTTGGTTTCATGCAAGTTTTATTTAATATTTTTTTTTTTACCGAAAGTATTTACCACTAAAATGTTATCCTGTTAAATTGCTACGCCATATTTTACTGGCAATCATCTTGAAATCCACGTTTTACGATTCAGCTTTAGAATCAATTCTCGTGGGGGTTCCAATAAAATATTTTCATACAGTTTATGGCACTGGAATCTCCGTTTTAGATCCGTCGTTAAAACTATCTATGACTAGATAAAGTTTTATTATTCGTCTCCGGTGGCGACGTCTCAGTAGGCTAATGTATCGTCGCCTTAGTTTGCATGCACATAGGAAATACCCATTAAAACTTGCAATTGACTTGAATACTGGCAGGGAAGTTAGAATTAGTTTCGTGAACTAAATCATTAATCTTTCAAAAGTAGAGCGTTCTTCCTGTAACGGATGGAGTGCCGGAATTTACGTAACATAATATAAATAATAATCTAAATAAACTTGCAAAGGTTAACATTATCCATAATAATATAAACAAAACTTAATATATCCATTAATATATACGAGCGTATTATATACTTCATGCAATAAACCATTTTCTCTCGTTTCATTAAAATTGTGATGACTAGGTACCGAATGCTAATCGCAAGCTGGCGAACTAAACTTTTCTTGTGTCTGAAATAAAATTATTTAAAGGTAAAAATTAAAAAAAAAATAACGGTTATGCTGTCTGAATCTTGCGTCAAAGGACTAACCTATAACTATGACTTTACTGATGAGTTTTTCTAGTTATGTAATAAAATATTTTTAAAAAGCTTATGTAGTCAAGAGTAGGAAGGGGTAAAACATTAGTGGTTACGCTATACGACAGAAAATAACTCATAATAATGTAAAAGACAGAAAAGCTTTTAAATCTTGCTTCCTGTTACATAACGAAGTGAGGATGCCTTCCGGTAATGAGTGGCTGCTTATTGATTCTCCCATCCTCGCCTTTCCCGGGTTTTCAAACTAGTTGAATATTTCACTAGGCTGCACATCGGGCAACTTTGCCCGCTAACTCGGCAACTCCGGAAAGAAGTCGGAAATACTTATGTATTCTGCACGTTGTTTGTGGGCTCTTTTCTGCAGCTAAGTAGGCAGTTAATGACCGCTTTATTTAGATAAAATTCGAATCTTGTATCGTTCTATCCATCCTGAACCGTCACTTCAACCGACTAAGGAGGATGTACTCTATTTGGTTGTATTTTTTATGTTTTTTACCTACTTACTGTACTATACGTCTCTTTTTTAATTTGAAAGTAATGAAAGGTAATACTTGTGTATATCTAAGTACTGTTTGGTAGTACTTTCAGATTAGTCAAATAAAATTTTCATTAATCCTTTTCATTAAAATCGATTCAGTAGTTTAGTTTATAAATAACTGTAAGAAAATATTCAAGCAATCGAAAATGCGTATTTTGCTTTTTCGTGACTTTTAGTGGTGTTCATATTCACTAGAATCCTAATTAAAGTATTATTTTTTGTTAAAAAGGTATTGTAAGCCACTGAGTAGGTAATAAATAGGTAATGCTATATATAGTTTGTCATATACATTTTACTTACTACAAATCATTCTGCAAAACTTATGAAATGTTTCCGCTTTTCAGGAACACTTAAAGTCACGAGTGAATTCACTTAATAGAAGTCTGAGTAGCGATAATAATAAAATAATTGCTCCGGACTCCACTTGAGAAAAAGTCGTTAAAGTCTAGTGCTCTCCTCGATGGTAGAGCACGGAAGGAGTCAGGAGTCAAATCAAGTCGATTTGTGGCCATTTAAAAAGCTTATTTTGGATCATTCGGGTGTCATTATGATTATCTATGATGGCTTGTATTGTATTCGTCGAAAAAATCTATGTACGCATCCCACGTTCTCGCAACTGTGAAGGAAAATATCGTGAGGAAACCGGCATGTCAAAGGATAGAAAAAAAAATGTTCTATGGCATGTGACATCCACCAATCCGCATTTCGCTCTCCTGTCGAGAAAAGGCTCGAGTCCCAGCAGTGGGAACATTATAGGCTGAATATGCTTAGGCTTTGCAAATAACCTGTACCAAATAGGAAAAATAAGTTTTAAGTTTGAAAAGTAAGCTTTTGAAATGGCTTCTGTCTTTTAAGTTTTAAGTTACAGAATGAGAAGACTCTTAATAAGTTGGAGTCATCTTGAATACTCTTAAAAAAATAACATTTTCAAAAGCAGAAATTCGATGACTTTTAAAAGTACAATGTTGCTAAATTTTCGATTAACCCTGCGACAGGCCATCGATCATTTCAAATTTATCTCAACTCAACACAGAGAAGAGTTGAGAGGATTCACGACAAAGTTAACCAAGTAAGTTGCTTGCTTCGTCATCATTTGCTTCTTATACACTGGTATCATATAAGATATACTGCCATTTAAGTGCCTTTATCTTCAATAAAAGTTGAGTTAGAATCTTCAGGCCAATCTACGTTTTGAGGGTCTGTTTATCATTCTTTAGAGGAACCGTACACGTAGGTACATATAGGTATGTACCGAGGTGCGGATTCCACCCGTGCTCTATCAATTTGCATCTGTCCCGTATTTCCGTCGCCTTTCTTCCTCCCGAGCTATGTGATTCAGCTCATTGGTATTCCGTCCTAAGCTTCTCAACTTTAATATAAAATAACGAAATGCCACAACGGTACCTACTAATACCATGAAGGCTATTTCCGCTTGAACACCATTTCTTTTCCATTCTAAGGAAAGTCCTAAGACCGTAACAAAAGCCGCTTTTCATAATGAAAGTCATGAAACAAACTTGCTACGACTTATTTATTGTCGTCAAGTGCCCATCTATTACCAAGGAAAATAATTTAAAAATGGCATTTAGCATCAACATTGTAGCTAATACTTATTAGCCACGTAGGAGGCAAATAAATTGTGGAAAACTCCAAGGGTAGCGCAGGCGTAGGAAGCCAACCCTCTTCAGAAGTGACTGTTGCTTTCATTCATTACAGTTTAAATTATATTTTTTGGGAGAGAAGTTCTGTGTTTTTTGAGTGGTTTTGTAATGTTTTATAATTAGATATTTTGCAACGAATGGGAGAGACAAAGTACTAACTAAAGTCTGAAAAAAGTAATTTATTCTAACGACCTCAACCATTAAAAGACAAACCATCAAAAAAACTTTGTAGATTTAACCGGTTTTAAATTTTAAGTTCTATCAAACACCATGTCGCACTGTCGTATTACGTTTATGTTGCTGTCGAGAGTTTTTTTTTATATGTATGTACTTATTTGTCTGACACGAGTTTCACATTCATATTATAAAGTCTTTGTTATCCAAATTGGGAGAAATATTATGACCTACTTCTGATTCTAATTCCCATGAAGGTAGTAAGCAGAAGTACGTATGTTCATACGCCAATTTAATTTAAACACACAATTTTCTACGCGCAAACATGAGTTCCCTTTTCTGCGAACGTCATACAATACAGGAGTATGTATAAAATTGAATTACTTACACAGTAAAGAGATGCTAACCAACTCTTTTACGGTTGAAAGATCGGGCGAATAAAGTTATTTTTATTACAAGTCGGTTTTACAGACGTGGTAATGGTTAAGAGGCTAAGAGGTAGAGATAAATGTAGGTACCAAAAACAAGCTTAAAACATTATGGTAATCTCACATATAGTTTGATGGCTCGTGTTGTATATTTTTGGTTTGCAGTGCTCTAAGCATGATACTTGTGTTGTAGGCACTGCGAGACACTGCTTGACCTTCGAAATTTGGGTGGGTAAATTTGGCGTGCTCAGCGCTGTGAAACTCCTAGCAAATAGTATGAAATTAGGCACGTCAACGTGTGTTACAAAATAAAGAGTAATATAAATGTGAAAGCTTGGGAGTGTAGGTATACATGAATGTGCAGCTGACTGATACATACCACCTGCCTAACATAGCATCTTTTGGTTTATCAAACAAATTTTCAGGTTTTCAGAAACGCGTAGGTAGATAGATTTAAAAATTAAAATATTTACGGGTATCTGTTAGGAAGGTACGAGTATTGTTTTGACAGCTTTACCTGCTAATTATTTATATAATAAAAGGTATTTCTATTATTTTAATAAACTTTGATTTCTCAATCACGTAGAGATTTAGTTTGCAATAATTTGCGCAGCTTATTTCAAAACTTTCATTATATGAAACCTAATGAAACTTATTATTGAACATTCATTATAAGCAAATAATTGATCAAAGTATTAGTTAGTTCAATTCAATAGAATAAAGTTAAGCTGCAGTATCGCAACGGTAGCTCGGCAAATGTTATTTTTAATTTATCAAAGTTGCCTCTCTAGATGCTACGAACGAAGCCTTAAAATTGAATTTCCGATACTTATTGGCTTGGAACGAGACCCGTCATAATCAATCCATGAGAAAATAAGTTTCAGCGTACACAGAATAAATTTTTTACAGCTCTCAGGGCGCAAATCTGAGTTTGGCGAGTTTTCTTTGGGTTTTCTACTTTAAGTTAGTATACTCGTAGTTTAAACTATAACCTAAAATATTCAGTGTTCGGTTCAACGAGGAAGTCAGTATATCAAAGTAATGATAATTGGGTACTCTTCTGAAATAATAAGATACGGGAAGAATTGGGAAATCAATATTTATGGCTTTAAAAAAAACTGCATAGCAGTGAAAATGATTTTTAAAATAATTATGAATTGTAGGTATTCAAAAGAAAACGTAGCCAGGCGTTACAGAATTGACTATTAAAGATGAACACAACACACGTTTTGAAGCTATTGCAAGAATGTGAATATACGCCTTCATGTTGACTTGAATCGGGAAACTTTTAAGGGTTAAATCAATTGGAAATTAGGTAAAGGTCAAATATAATGTGTGTAGAATACTGGGTGATAACAATAAGTAAAAAAATACCGGTTGTGCTTGCTCGACTTAGCTGGGCTATGTACTACTCGGGCGAATAAACATGACACCTGGTTCGAACGAAGTTCGAAGTGGAATTGAATAATCTTGATAGAGTAGCTTTAGGAAGAGGTCATGTTATACTTGGTAATGATAAGGCTTCGCAATTAGAGGAAGAAGAAACACGGAGGGCGCCGCGCGGGGCAGCGGGGGAAGCATCAAGTTCCGAGCCAAGTGGCAGCCAGGTGTCATGTTTACTCGCCCGAGTAGTATGTAGGTAGGTATAGGCACTGTATATAATAGCTTGAAAAATTAAATTCATTTAAAATGTATCAGTATCTTCAAAATTCAAGGAGAAAATCTGTTAATTCACTTAACGTTTATCTTTTCTAATCTCTTTGAATTAAAATCTCTTAGACAAGTCCCATAAGTAGCAACTTAGTTAGGAGACACGTCCTAGCTTGAAAGGATTTCACTTTGACTTCTGAACCTGCAGTATAATGGGATTAACAAAATATCATACAACCTTTGTAGCAAATTAATTACTTCGTTACCTAATGGATAATACAAGAATACAACAGATTTTATTCAAGTGCATAACAACCTACTCGTATTTAATTAACCTGTGATTATAGAGTAGTGACAAGCTATTAGACGTAGGTTGGTGTATGTGGTACGTAGCCAAAGGGTCAAAGGGTAGTATTGTGATTTGAATTTTGAACGTCAAATTTGTGTGGAAACTCGTGAAAAACTAAGTAGAAGAACGCCCGTAAGGCATTGTAAAAAGGTTTGTTCGAAAATCGAACTGGCCACCATAAGCAAAACTCAAAAAAAAAAAAGGTGCGACCTCAAAGATGAAACAAAAGCCGGTGATTGCTGTTCACTGACCTCTATATCAGTGTCGCTGCTGGAGCCCTGGCTTTTTATTGCCCTGTAGGTGTGAAAGTAGAGTATGCCCCTCTAAGATAAAGTCTGCCTTCATCTTGGGTAGCTTGACCCTCGCGTCACTCAGGACTCTACATAACTAAAGTCCCTCGTTAGCTCAGGGTTTAATACATACAGACATAAGACACTGCTTTATCCCCTTAGTGCATAATCTACTATTGTGTAGCACTGTTTAGGAGCAATGGTGATATCTACCAGGTTTAAGGTCACAGCTCATTAGAGCCACCTGACACCCGACCAGCACCGCCTCGTCCGGCTCGGCGTCCACTTAACCACCAGTTTTTGTCACCAGTTAACGTCGCATGGTCAACCAGAAGACCTACGACTAGTTGACACCGCGTAGTCCACGAATTTCCATGAAGTCTGTCAGCGATTGGCACCATGTCTACACGTAGGAAAGCGCATAGCTTGACTCGTCACTTACCAAGTGCTATTTTTACACAATATTTAAACCTCTTGCAACGAACCTGCAAGCAAAATCTATCTATCACCAATACAGTATCGAAAGCGACCGTAAATTGTACCAGGTTATTCTAAAGCAATGCTCGAGACTCTGATTTCCCCAGGCGTTCAACTTCTCAGGAACATCTTACATGAAGCCGTCTGCGAACTTTCACACAATTTGACGCAAATATACTGTTCCATATTGAAACAACAAGTTAATTTCTGCGAAAGCACTAATGAACACTGAGATAATGCATAGTATTTTTTTTTTAATTTTTAATCTAAGTTTGAATCGAATTTTAAGATTAGCTAATATTATTAAAAATACTGTCGATTAAAAATATGTCTATTTATCTATTTATTCAAAATTAAGGTCTGTTTGCGTGTTTTTTGTTGTTGTTAGCAGGACTGCAGTCTTCTTACCCATGTATGTTTTGTAGCAAGATGAAACTGTTACATATAAAAATAATACTTGTGAGGTGAAATGGCAATTAAGTAACTGGCGGCTCACCCAGCTTAGTTTAATCCCGGCCACTAATTGTCGATGCTGTGTCGCTGGATAATTATGTGAGGTTATTACAACAGCTTGTCCGTTTGTGACGAAATTGTTTTATGATATTTTGAAGGCCCGGAAATGACTGCTTTCTTAGAACTCAAGCCCCTTTATCAAAACTATTTTTGCTTTCATCACTTGACTAAACCAATTCAAAACTCTCGGAGGACTATTTGTATTATATATATTTGGTTTAGTAAGAACGTCGAGATCGTCAAGTTAAGGTTTAACATTTGAAAGGTTAACGTTATTAATTTATATTTTAGAGAAATTCTATAACAAGACCAAAGGCGAAGAAAGTTCCAATGAAACATCTGAAGAATGATTAACTTTTAACAATTATAATATAACCAAAATTCCATGGAATCAAGCTTATCAAAAACTTTTATCATAGTAACGAAAACCTTTGTAGCATTGTTGGAATAAAAATCAAGAACTTGAAATGTTAGTTTTACTGTATATCCTAGTACTCTCTGGTTTTACGGACTTTTGGTTTCAAAAATTTGCTTCCTTATAAAATAGGTGTTACCATTTTTTATGGTACCATCAGCGAGGGGTAGCGTGAAGAGAAACTTTGTTAAGGTCATTGACTTCTGAGGTCAACGACCGCCTAGCTAGAGGTCAAAATCTACGAGATAAAAGTGGGGTGACAGTAGTACCTATGTTTTACATGCGAGCGAAGAGAGCGTGCACAGCTTTGCAACTGGAAAAATACCTAAATTTTATTTACCTTATTTAACATTACCTTGTTTGCGATACTTTGACCCGAACTTCTAAAGCTGTCTAAAGCTATTCGGTTTGAATCTAGGATTTGCAACTTTTTGTGATAATGTGAAACGCTGGTGCAGCGATCAGGTGGAGCTCGACGATTATCCCTGACCACCACAATCGCAGTAATTGCTGCACCGTTTGTGGAATCAGCTCTAGTAGAAACTTGCAAAGTCCCGATCGTAATACGTGACTTGTGCTTAATATTCCGACTGTCTGCGGTATTGCAGGTCCTGGTTTAATGGCGCACATTAACTATTGTCGGGATTATCCAATTTAAATTTCAAACACTAAGCTTTACACTTAATTTTTTCGACTTGATAAACGATCACAAACTGTTCTCGACAAAGTTTAATTTCGGCCAGAACTAATAGTACGATGACACACGGCTTTTTTACACGCTACACACCAGCGACTTCGCTTGTAGCGTGTAAAGTCGCTGAGTGTCATCGGCGTTTTTACAATCTGCTTGTTGACAATCCTTCCCAAAAGCTAACACACTCACACGTTAGCGTTTAAAAACGCCAACAATCAGCTTGTAAAAACGCTTTTGTATGTCATCGTAATATAAGCAACATTCACAGCGTCGCCCGTTACACTTTGAACTAAAAATGCAAAAGCCTGTAAGAAAGAATAATTGATAAATTGGTATTTGTTACGCAATTTCGTCAAAACTAGTAACGATCGGGCTAAAGTGTGATATAGATTAAAACCTGAAACTAGATAGTTTTAGTCTTTAACTTTGGCGAAAGCTTTTAAAATATTTTGCAAAAAGAATTCTGGTTTTTTACCTTTTGATATTGGCTATATCGACTCATCGAACAAGTTCAAAGATGTAGATAGAAAAATAAAGCAGCCAAAGTGAAGATGGTCCGGACACATGGTTAGAAAAAAAAGTTAATATAATATGAACGGTATCCTAGAGATAAAAAGAGGAAAAGAGAAAGGCAGGTATAAAGGTGGGAAGATGATATGAAACAAATAGAAAGTGCCGTAGAGAAGAGTCGCAGCAGACTGGACAGCATGGAAGGAGTTGGAGGAGGCCTATGTCGCAAGACAAACTGCATTACAATAATAAAACCAAACAACAGGTAAATAGGTACTAAGTTTAAAATCTAGCATTAACTAAATGTAATAGCATGTAAGTAGAGCAGAATAAAGGCTCTTTTATTTTATTTTATTTATTTATTTTATATCGACTCGGCCTTTATAATTTAAAACGATAGTGTTCTATCGTGTCACATCAATTCTAGGATCATACGATCCAATTTTATCTCTTGACATAAAACGTATATCTAGAATCTAATAAATAACGCGTCCAGTTTATTGGTCACATCGTAAATGCATTTCAATGAGGTCAGCCAGGCAGGACTTGACCACGTAACCACAAAACTTTTATTGTTGGCTTTTGCAATTCAAATTGCGGGGAAACCAAGGTAAAATAGGGTTTTTAATTCTCAATTTTATTGTATTCAAGGCAATGTAACTAAATTAGCAATCTATCACGTACCTACTTAATGTATGGTGTAGGTATTAGTTGTAACTACACAGATTATAACACTTTTTATGATAAAAGTCATATATAAAATATAAAAGGGTAAAAAATAACTTATCTCCGAGTTACACTAGTTAGTTACACAATTTCTGTTTTCTCCAAATTGTTTCGGTTAATTTTGAGGGTTCTCTGCCCTAGGGGTGTTTTAATACGACTTATTTCAAAAGGGTCGTTTGCATTGTCCTGTGCTACATAAAGGTTTGTTTTCAAATTGGTTGGTTTAAGTGGGTTGGTATAACATGGCCAAGTTGTGGAGGTCGGTTGGTTTCGTGACGTGGTTTTTGAGCAGTGGTTCTTCATTTTGTCGGCTATGCGGTTGTCTTATCTCGCGTTGCGTGTTGTTGGTGCGTAACGATATGCCACGCCCCCGCAGCGTCTTCACACTTTGTTGCGCGCGCATTCCTCCACTTGCGTAAGGGTGGAATCATACAGATGAGCTTCAGCAGGCTTCAGCCTTCAAGATACCTGACTGATATAATTTTACGACCAGCTGTGAACATAGCCACAACTCCCTTAGGATAAGATGTATTACCTACAGTAGAGTGGAAGCAAGCACGAAGATGAAAAAAAATATAGGTTTTTACTTACTTAGAAGAAAGAAAAGAATTGGAAACTGTAATTTGGAATTGAATGATTTTATTCTAAAAAATAGAGACTTTACATAGAACGGACACCAGAAAGACCCTTACTGCGATGATCCAATGTGTGGACATAAAATTAGTTATAGTGGCTTGTAGTGGATTCGTTAAACTGATTATAGAGGCGTATCCCTTGGTCTTGGAGCAAACATCTTAACTGTAACTTATGAAAAAAAAATAGATGCTGAATAATTATAATGATGAATATAAAGTAACGAGTTACAAAATTTGTCTTCACCGATCACCGAAATAGTAAAGAAAATGACAAATAAAAAAATATTATGACCGTACCCTAACGTAATATCATGACCATTTACGTGATGCGTTGGAAAAATCTGAAGTAGAATCAGCATCGCACGCAGCGCCACGGTACGGTACGGTCGCCGAGACAAACGACTTGTACGTCACGCGAGACCGTCCAGCCATCTAGCGGCAGCCATAGGAACCCTCGCACCTGGCTCCAAATACCCGAGCCGAGCATTTCTCCGTCGCGCTCGCACCAGTGGCACGTAGTAAATAACCTCAAAGCGGCCATCGCGAACAACCAATCACCAAAATATCGCTCTACGACACATTTATAACATTGACATCGGTCTCGAAGACAACTAAACAGTGCTTTAAACGTGACGTAATCCCTCACGCCTCAGGATTTTCAGTACAGTGTTGCTCAACAGTGTTTTTACCAATATCGAAAGTTCTAAAAGGACGAAATGTCCCTTTTGGTGGGCTGTCGCTCGGCAGCCCCCAAATTCTGTGCGATTATGTGGTGGTTGTTGTTTATTTGTGTTATAAACGTTAAGACTTTCGGAGCATTAGCTTCAAACAGCAGTGGTCCTGTATACACGAGTGAGTATTTATTTTTCTAGTTGTTTACAATTTTTTTCTGTACCTGCCTGATTGACTCAGTCTACAAAGTCACGGTGCCTATTACGCCAGTTAATAATTCATTATTCTTGTGAAGGCTGCGTAAACAAGTTGTTGATCGTACTAGTAAGATCTTTGCGTCGTCTTCGTCAGAAGAGAACGTAACAACTACTGCGGTACTAATTTTATTTATAAACGAAAAACTGGTTTGTTACGTGCTGCACGTGTAACTTTACCTACAATTAATTGTTTATGTTTACTCAAGATACCTAAATACTTTGTAGACTATCTGATTGCGATAAGATTACTTCGAAGCTATATCACGCCACCCTGTAGGTACGTACAGTCTACGGCTATCAACCAACCTGATGTTAGTATACAGTCAGTGCTAAGGAAACTTATGGTACTTTACCTGAGCTAAATATAAATACTAACAACACCAATGAATCATTAGCATTACCTACCAGTCAATCAACACCACACTGGTTCGAAAGAACTAGTGACACGATAAGAAGACCAGTCAATATCTAAGTACATATCTTACACAAATCATAACCAGCCTATAGGTACCTAGCTACCTAGTACCTAAGTATACCTATCTAACACCAATCATTACCAGTCAATACCTAAGTACTCTTATACCTGGCTAGCTGGCTACATACCATTTGGACAATGGACGTTATATCTAAGAAGGTAGAGGTACGTATTCATATGTACATGATAATTATTATTAACATAGGAAGTACTTAGGTACAATTTTTTTTTATTTGCAAAATTATAATTAGTACTATTAAACTATAAATTGATAAAATATTGACTTGTATATTTATTCCTCATCGTGTCGACGTAACTGAACAAACAATTTGAAAATAGTGGCATTTAGGAAATCGCCCTAATTTTAACTACAACTAAGTACTACTTATATATTTACTTAGTTATATTTAAACCTACATAATGAATAATGTTTATAGGTAGATTAACTAGTAAGTTACGGTAGTAAGTAAGTAGCCAGCTACCAATAAGGATCATACCTACTCAATACCTAAATGATAAAAATTATTACCAACACATTACATACGTTGTAGCCTTGACCGTTATCTTTATTTTCGTCAAGTAAATAAATATGTTGATAACAGATCACAAAAAAACACAGCAGCTCTGTAGGAATAGCCCAATTGTATTTTAATAAGTAGGTAGGTAAGTATAATTTTAATTACTATTATCTCACAATTATGTAAGTACGAATACAAAAAATTCTAAAACTAAATTTATAAACAGCTAAAATGTACAAAACACATGGACCTCATAAGTTTGATAATGTTCTGTATTCTGTATCTAACGATATCTGGATGAACATAAAGGAACAGCTTATTTATATATGCCTATCATCATAATTTAATCACTTAATTTATCACCTATTGCATGCACATATGTATGTAGGTCTCTCCTAAAGTACACCATCTCGCCCTGTCCTTAAAGGTTCGTTAATTTGACATTTAGCACTAGGTTAAGCACCATTTAGATTTGTCAGTAGACAACTACATTTGACAATAACGCAGGAACTATGACGAGAACACAAGACACGCGAACTCGCTACTCGCTAGTCGCCGCTCCTGATGCCGCGCCGCTACAAGCTAACGATGACGTGGCCGCGTCACGATCGTTTCGTATTTTTGTATTTCTCGCTCAACGCTGCCTCTTGACGAACTATGGGTGCGTTTCCACTTACGCGGAGCTGGGCGGAGTGGAGAGGAGCAGGCCGTGCTCAAAATTAGGTACACTTCCACTCCACCGAATGAGCACTGTGATTGGCCAATTCACGGTTCGCTCCTCTCCACTGCACCTAGCTCCACGTCAGTTGAAACTCACCCTTATGCGGCCTTCCTATTAGGCTTGCCGTACCTATCGACATTTTAACTGAAACCTTTCGTAGATCCTTACGTTACTTTTCCTGCTCGGAGTAATAGCAGCCAAAATAAGAAAATCGTATTCTGTAGGCACCTGAATAAACTTTCTTACAAAACAAATTGTTTCGCCTGAAGATCCATATCTCAAAGACACTTTCCATCTGGGAAACAAAATGGGTCATCAATATAATTCACGCTATTTTCCATTAAATTGACTATCGTTACAAGGGCCCTGTCTTCCGCTCCAAATGTTTTCTTTCGCCAATGTTTTCTTTTACTTGCGCTTTGGTTTACAGCTGTACAATGTTTATTTGTTTCATTTTACATGGAAGTTGTGTTTACGAAGGAAATGTTTGCTCAATGAGCTTGAGAAACTTCAATCAATCAAACTTCAATGGATTATTAGAAGACATAGTACGAATTTTGATAAAGGCGATTCCTCGAAATACTATGAATCTAATTAGATAGATAGAACATTATTTATTGCACAAAGTAAAAAACATGTACATAGGCAAACTAAATGCTAGTTAGCATTCTCTTCCAGCTAACCTTTGCTTATTATGGAGATGTGGTTGTGCTAGATGTTTGATTGATGAAAGAAAATAATATAAAGCTTATTTTTAGTAACATAATACTTACGATATTCTACAAAGTACACTAATAAATAATAAAATACTCAAGTATTCTGGAGTGATAAGTAGTGACCAGATAGTTTTGATTTGAAGACCCTAATGGAGGTGGAATTGCGGATAGCTACAGGAAGAGAGTTCCACAGTCGGATCGCGCTGACTGTGAATGAGTTGGTTTAATAAGAGGTTTTGTGGTGTGGATAAGGAGATGTTGAGAACTACGCGAAGCTAATAAGATATTCACGGTTCTTATGTCAGGTACCACACGCTTGGCTAAGCTGATTCTTAGCTAGAATATTGAGACAATACCCAAGGCCTATTGTGGTTGGGGCTTGCTGAGTCTGGTTACAGTATCCATTTTCATGCTCATATAACTTAGCGGATCTTTCGCATTATGATAATACCTACATTAGACTACAATTGGACGTCATTATTATTACAATTATTTATTTATGATACCTATAGTTTCAAATGAACGCAAAGATCAAATTGAATCTCTTACTACAGATTAGTCATACACATAACATGGTTTATTTGTTGAATATTGTATCCATGTATAATTCAATTCATCATACATGTGCCAAAAGACCAAAATAGAGGCGCAAACAACCGAAAGTAGCTAAAGACGAATATCCTGAATCAGTGCAAAGTTCACAACGGTGGTGGCACTAAGCCAATGCTTGTATCTGGTATTTTAGTGCTGTTTACTGTTTTGTAGTTGCTCGGTTACGCTGATAATCGCTCTTTTAGACCCGCAGATATGGTTACTGGGAACAACAATGGATACTTGTTACAAACCGCTATTGAAACTGAATGGGTGGTCGAGGAAAAAGAAGTTAGTTACTGTCTCAATTTTGGCGGGCCACGGGGTGCCACGGGTAGCTGACGCGACGACTATAAAAGTCCTGCTGATGAAAGAGCACAATCCCATTGTGATGGCTATAAAACGGCTTTTGTGCCCGAAGGAGCAGTCATTATGTGAAAAATGAAAAACGTATACTTGTCATATCTAGTCCAGTTTTATTGGAGACGCAGCTGTTTCGTTTTGTGAATTTGTTCTTTGAAATTATTCTTTTTATTTCTAAAGGACGAGTATAAAACAGGAGGAGGTTCTTAAATAAAATTCTTCTTAAAAAATCAAATCAAATTAAGTTTAAGTATCAAAAATGGTTCGTTAAACCTGTATATTTTTTGTCATCTTAATAAGGCGGCGCAGTCACACTAAGGCCGCATTTTTGAGTTTTTTAAAACCATCTGAGAAATCGAAAATAGTGTTATAAATTCTGAAAAAAAAATAATGCATAAGTTAAGGATATAGTCTAGCCAAATTCGTAGCCAGTTACAAGATCTAATGTACTTCACTCTATAGAAAAAAATCCCAAAGTTACCCCTCTTTGTAGTGTTTTTTTCAAAACCATGACTAGCCTAATGATATTTTACAATTAATTTTTGCACGTAACTATCCTACTTCCTACTATCCTACTAATATTATAAACGCGAAAGTTTGTAAGGATGGATGGATGGATGGATGGATGGATGGACGGATGGATGTTTGTTCCTTTTTCACGTAAAAACTACTGAATGGATTTTAATGAAACTTTACAATAATATAGCTCATACATCAGAATAACACATAGGCTACAATTTATAGAGATACCTGCGCAGGCGAAGTCGCGGGAACCAGCTAGTAGACAATAAATATTTCGCGCGCTGGCGCTTACGGAGGCCGGACCTGTGTCAGTTTTCCCGCGATGACAGATATCACAAATTAAATTATGAAATTAAATTATTTAGTTTGTGAAGTCTGTCATTCTCTGTCATTGTGCCATAGTTTATGAAAATCAGTATGACTAGATACTGAAGATCGTTACAAGTCAATGAGGCAGCCTCAGGAAACTGACATGGACGCCACCACAGTAATGAATCTACCACCTGCAAATTCTTTTAAAACACCACACACAGATGTAGATGTAGAGAGAGTATGCTCGTATCGGGTACAAGATACCTACACTAATATTTTTTGTAGAATTATGTACTTATAGTACCCACATAATTTTTAAATAGCTTTAGCTTTATATAGAGCTACATATACCTATAGTAGTTTATAGTAGTATTATTAGCTGACCCAACGAGCGCGAAGCGAAAGCCGAAGGTCTCTACATCAGGTTGGCCAAATATGCTTGTGTATGTCTGTCCGGGCGGCCACCGGCCACTGTCCGGGCGGCGTCTGTCGGCGGTTGTTCTCCTCTTCAGGTCGCATTTCTCAACAGATAGTCGTGAAATTTTGTAAGCAGGTTCGGTAACTGAATATAATTTTTTGTCGAATTTTTTTTTGGATTTTTTTCAAAATGGCGGAGATATGGGAGTTCAAAACATAAAAAAAAACATATTTCAACCAATGAAATAATGATGTATGATGTAAAATTGTCCTAATCCTAAAATCAGTATAAATAATTTGTGTCATCAGCTAAACACAGCACTGATCGCAGCGAAGCACCAACCTGAGCGAAGCGAAGTTTGTCCGTTCACTGCTTGCGGGTCACATCGAGATGAGCTCGCTTTGCTCAAAAGGTGCTTTGCAGTAAAGCGAGCTCCGACCCGAGCGTAGCGAGACAAGTACCTGAGAGTTATAGGTGTATTTTTCAACTAATTCAGGGTTAAAGATTTAGATTTTGGTGTCAAAATTCAAATCCAAGATGTATGATTTATTTTTTTCAAAATACTATCATGGGTGTGTGTCGATTTTGACTAATTAGGGGTTGAGGATTAATAATTTTGTTTTATATTTTAAATCAAAGATGGCGACCAATTGTTTTTTTTTTGTAATTTATTTTAGGGGTATCGTTTTTGACTAATATGGAGTTGAATATTTTGTGTCGGATTTGAAATCCAACATGATGGACCATTCTTTTAAAATTTTTGCTCATGGGTGTCGTTTTTGACTAATAAATGGATGATGATTAGCAATTGTGTGTTATATTTTAAATTCAAGACGGTGGTCTGTTTCAAATGTGCATTTATTTTTTGTTTTATGGATTTAGGTGAGGTGATTGCACATTTTACTTATTTCGATAAATTTTTACACATTTTTTTTTGAATAAGTAAATTCAAATATAAAAAAATATTGAATTTAAAATGATAAAAGGTAAAAAAGGTTTCAGACTTGGCCATCATCGCTCTTCTCAAAAAGCCAGCCTATATATTCAAACAAAATTCTAATTTATCACTACCATAAACAAAGTTTGATCATAAAATATGCATTTCTAAAGTAAAATAAAATTATCCTACTGCTTATTTCTGTACTGTAATTCCTGGCGGGGTCATTCAGAGTTCACGGCAGCTGAGTCCGCGCGAAATATTTCGCGCGCGGCTTGGGACAACCCTATATGCCTTTTTGACAGGACTTTGCCGCCTATGTTTACGTACAACTCTCACGGGTTTATCTGATATTACTGATGCTTTCAGAAATGCATAGATTTTATTTAATTTCTATGTTAATACTGAAAAAGAACGTAATGATAATAAAAAAAAATTACATTTCAACCAACTCTACCCATTCTAACGTTAACTGCTTTTGTGTAAGAAATAAATTACGTTTAATGAGACAAACATAAAAAGGATGAACGAAAATATAAAGAGAGATTTTTGTTGTTAATTTAAAAACAAATATAATGGTCTCATGCCAACTGAGAAGGCAAAACGGAGCAACCATCCAGCTATGAAATTTCGAGTTCCGACAACGGGAAACACTACACAGACTTAGAAGCTTATGGGTTTTTAGAAAACAATGTAGTTTATGCTTCCAACTTTAATGATGAGCCGAAACTTTGCAAACTTGATACATTGTTAGGAACTTCAAAGTGGTGCTAATTGGAAAAACAATTGTTCGTAAGCGATAGAGCGCTACCTCACGGCGCAAGATGAAATCCTCTCATAATGTAGAGAATATAAGCTTTCATTGAAGAGTCTTATAAAGTAGTGTGGAGAAAAAATATGGAGCTAAATGGGCGGGTGAATAGATATTTTTATTTGTTTGTCATATTTGTGTACTCTGTAGTTTAGGGTTTTATAGTTTCGGAATCTCACTTCACGACTACAATACCCAAGGGACGACGGTAGATGGACCAAAGCGGCAACAGAGTGGTGGTCGTAGGGTGCACGCCGACCTAGAGGCAGACCACCCGCCCGATGATCGTAAGACATCATAAAAGCAGCTGGCGGCCAGCAGATCATGCTAGTTCAAGATCGCAAAAAGAGGCGTAATGAAGAAGAAGCCTATATCCAAAGTGGGTGCAAGAGGCTGAGAAGATAGTAGTTTTAAGTACGTTATCAAAGCACGAATTCATGCGCACAATGAATTCCACTAAACCACCAGGTTTTTGGAACAATTCGCGAGGCAAGGGACAGATCTACTCTGCTCTTATGTACTCGTATATCACAGAAGTATTAAAGTATAGAAACAATGTAGTACATTTTGGTCAGATGCTAATATTTGATTTTTTTTTAATAAGTCATATGTACTTAAAAAACAGAAAAATATATATGTTTGTCTAGTTTTTAGGAATATACGTACACTGGAACTATGCTAGAATAAGTTACGAAATAAATAATTTTTGAAATTGATATGAATATTTGAAAAAGAAAAGAAACAGTTCTACATGTATATTATAAGTTAAAACTACGAGGCTTTTTCATTGTTAATAAAACTACATCTTAAACAGTAACAAGCATTATATGAAAATTGAGATATTTCAATTTTATTGACAACTAATTATTGACAATGTGTCTGAAATTTTTTGGTCCTGTTTTACGACTCCGTATTGTTTTGATACTGTCCATCTTGGTGTTCTATATGAACACCGTTATTCATCTATTTCGTGTATTAATTTAACATTACCATCCATCCCGCTTTGGGCGTTACAAAGCTGTCAACCAAAAACCGCACCATCGCGACTGAGGTGAGAAAAGGGTTTCCATAATTTGGACAGTTAATATATTGCTGGAATTTAATCCAATTAAACGTTTGAAGGTTTCATCCATTAGAATGTCTAATGTATATTGCAGGTAAGTATTAATACATCTCTTTATCTATGATTACCGATACAATATGCCGCATCTAGGTACTCTTAACAATAAAATGGATAGCAGGTATAGGATTTATCTTCAACCGACTTCAAAAAAGGAGGAAGTTTTCAATTTGGTTGAATGTTTTTTTTGTTTTTTTTTTAGTTTTAGTTTTACCTCAGAACTTGTTGTTTATAAACCGATTTGTTTTTTTTGTTTTAGATTATACTTTCAGATTGGTTCCATAGAAATTTCATCAAAATCGGTTTAGAAGTTTAGTTTTTACATCAATTTAACCGAAAAAATATGTAGCCGAAGTAACCAAAATTTTGTATTTTGCTTCCCTGTGACTTTTCAGTGGTGTTTACCTACGGTAACTAAAACCGTCCAATTGAAGTTGTCTATGTTTTTGTTAAACCTAGATTTAATATGGATTTTATTGAATGAGTGTCACTGGTGTATCCGAGACAGGATTCAAAATAACTTCGCACATATTATCATGATTGAAGTATGTTACGAATTACAATAATAATACATGCTTGAAAATGAACTTGAACGTAGTTACAAAGTGATTCACTTATAGGTAATCTCTTATAGGTAAGGTACATATCTAATACACGTAAGTTATGAATTATTGTAAAATAAGAGCTTTAAAATAATATGATAATGTTTTTCAGGCGTCTAGTCTACAAATATTCAGGTACAAAATCATATTGGTTCATATACATATCATATCATATATCACACGACATAAGTAAAAAATCTTCCAAAGCGAGGTTAATAATACGAAATACAACTATTTTTCACAGTTTGACAGAGAGTACCTAACACTTAGTAAGATTTTACCAGTCGAATTTACTCGAATTAGTGTTACTCCCGAGCGTTAGGAGCCCAGTAGCTCAGTCAAATTCACTCCCCACGAAATATTTTGCTCAGTGCGCCTTAAGAACTTTTTACTTCAAAAAACAACCTCAAGTAAAATATTCACCTCTAGTAAAATACAACTAGATATAATTATGTTGTAGGTATAAATCGAAGTAAAAAAGCAGCTTTTTGAACCTGAAATAGATTTCAATTTGTTACTATTCATGAAGGCTTAACAAGTCAGTTTTACGCCGACCCGAATTTTTCCATTGTTGTTCCATAAACGCAAAATTATATCTTCGTAGATATAGACAGGTGATTTGAATGTAACATACAATTATTTATATTTTGATTATGGAATACGCTGATAGCCGTGCAGTTGCCTAGCAAGCAACTGTCAGTTTACATGTCAAAACATCTGCCAAAGATATCTTTAACTAAACTACGTGCGATTAGGTTTAGAGAAAAAAAAGAGTTTTTCGCCGTTGGTCATGAATAAAGATTTTCGTTTGGATAATCTTTCTTGCGTAATTTCTTTATTGTAAGAGGAACACTAGTCTAGAACTGGGAAAACTCGTGGGTTACCTCGAGTTCAGTCCTCGTTTCATAATAAAGCTGGTAGAGACTAGATTCTAGAGTGTTTTGTCAACAAATACAACAAACTACCAGTCACTTGAACCATTGTCAGATTGTAAATCTTCAACTCGATGAATGCACTGCTTCATTTTAGTAGTTCCTTTGTACTCATCTCGGAATAGCAACACGTGATGTAGGATTTTCTTAGATATAAAAAAATAGGTATGAAAAAACTGCATAAATAAATAAAGTGTGCAATACAATGCTGAATGTGTATTAAGGGGAATTGTCAAGGCAAATTTCCATACAAAATGTTTCGGATAAATACTCAAAAAGTACGCCGTATTATAGTAATTTCTTCACACTATTCGTTTCGTCCATCTTTTTTGATTTCGTCAACAAAAAAAGTGAAAGGTTTCATACTTTAATTTAGATTTTATACGTGTTTTAAAATTAACCCTACTAACTTAATAACACGTATAAAATCTAAATTAAAGTATGAAACCTTTCACTTTTTTTGTTCACGAAATCAAATAACATGGACGAAACGAATAGTGTGAAGAAATTACTATAATACGGCGTACTTTTTGAGTATTTGTCCGAAACATTTTGTATGGAATTGGATTTGAGAATTAGCCTTAAAATAGGAATATGAATGTATTTCAAACTTCCATATAAAATGCTTTTCGGATCGGCCCTAAAATCAAACTGGGTTTGTTTCGTAATTGATCGATGGAGCATTCGCCATCGATCACTGTTGTACGAAAATTAGCGGCCCAATAGCATTCAGTCGGTCACAATTGGAATAAAAGTCGTTGATTTGTTTTCATTGTTAGTTATGTCAAGTACGAATATTTACGACCTTTACTATACATATAGCACCCAGACCAATATAGATAATCTTAAAGCACTAATAATTATTTTCATAGTGCCTTGCAGGTAAAAAATATCAAAAAAAAAAACCAGTAGAGCGAGCGAAGCTACGATTCTTATTGGCAACTGCAAATAAACCGAAATCTAATATAAAATATTAATTTCGAGGTATTTGAACTTTTTATTCTAACATGCAACAAATAGTCATCGCAAATTCGCCTCTTACTGGCACTTGCATTCATCGATATTAATTTGATCGGCCGTTCCAGTTTGGAGTCTCTGCTTTAACCGCTCAATTAAGGTCCGCTGCCAAGTCCAATGCGACACTTAACGTTGACCTCGATCCTGTATTCGACCGTTGTCATTAAGCCTTACTGCCACTGCCACCCTATGCTGAATGATACAGACTCACCCAATAAGCGAGGGTTTGATCGGAATTGGAATCCATTCGATGCGCTCAAACGATTTTAATACCTCATCATAAACTGCTAAGACCTACTATTGTTTGCAACTCGCACGTACGTTAGCTGTTTCTACCATGGGAAGACCATTAGTTGAGCGTGTATGACTCGTATTGGTTGTGGCCCGGATATTCGAGTAGCCGATACTAATTGCATTTTAATTTATATTCTGCTGTGAGAGATTTCAACAGAATAGAAGCACTTTCGTTTGCATTCCTCGTTTACTCACATTCGTTGAGTTCTCATTTCTAATGACTCAGTGTAATGTATGAGTAAGTAATAAGAAACTGCTAAACCGCGTGAGTGTTCCTTAAATATATTATCAGAATTTGCCGACATTAACAAAGGTAGTGCCTGTTTTATTTAATGCGACCCCGCGACTTTATTCATGTCGTTAAGAACAACTGTTCTCTCATCATTTAATAATACTTACACAATTTTAACTTTTTTAACATTTTCATAAAATTTTGAGGACGTCGTTGAAGGAGGGTCCATATCTGCCGCGAGTTGAAAGTTTGCGCATTAGCGAAACCGGAAAAAGGGGATGAAAAACTTGACGACAACTTCCCAAAGGAGGACACTGAAATCGCACAGCATTTTCAAGTTAAAAGTTAACAGAAAACGTTAACTCCATAAGCCGAGGCGAGGCGCTCCCGCCCCGATGGTTATCTAGGCGAAACGATTCCAGAGATCTCGGGCGCGATTGCAATTCTACTAACGCTAAACCATGAATCAGGCGAACCGAGTTTTACGAGTGATAAACTTCGGTTGCGCTGAAACAAATCATGCAAAAAGTCTGCGTTATCTCAAAGGATTGTGAAACAAACTGAAAATGCAGACGTTCCGAAAATGAGCAACTAACGAGAATAGTTAAACGGACCTGTAATTTGCATACAGATTGGCTTTCAGGGATAAACGATCCATTTGTATTCAAACGTAGGAACCCGGCTCAGTGGCCGACGAGCATTTATCCAGTTTAGGATTTGGGGGTGGCTGTATCATTCACTGCCGATAATCATCGTGTTGCCAAACATTGCCGTTATTGCGTCTAGGCGTACCTACATCTCCAAGATTAAGGAAAGATGTTAAGTTTCATGATGAGTTATTAGGAATGATATGATTTTTAGAGTTCCCAGTCTAACAAGGAATGCCTCTATAATATTGTTTTGTTATGTCCGTTTGTCCGAATATCATTCGTTATTTGGCACCATTAGATAAACGCACGTTGTGCCCTCTACAAGAAAAGTAATAATTTGCAATTTTTTTAAGAAAAGCATACATAGTATTTTCATTAGAAGAAAAAACCTCGTAACTTAACGTACCTTCTAGCTAATTTAGTAAAAATATTTATTACAGCATAAGCTAACTACTACAATCTATATATAGGTATATTACAAAATTTACAAAAGGAAACAATTGGGCCACCCATAGACCATTGCAAACGATCTATAGGTAGCTCAACTGCTCCAACTCGATACCCGATGGCAGCGTGCCGAGGATACTGGCTGCATTGCCTCTTT
Organism: Lobophora halterata; assembly: GCA_932526365.1. Taxonomy (NCBI): domain Eukaryota; kingdom Metazoa; phylum Arthropoda; class Insecta; order Lepidoptera; family Geometridae; genus Lobophora; species Lobophora halterata. Next base: position 7,832,104 of record OW052002.1, read on the forward strand.
GTATAGCAAGGCTTATTCTTTGGCCCAGATAGCTGCCAGCCCTCTGATCACGCGTCGCTTCGACCAGACGCTCTGACAAAATTTTAAAAACGCGGAAGACTCCCATTCCCCATGGACTAATTTAGTTGCCATACCAATGTACATAGTTCATAGTAGCCAATGGGAAACCTAATTGTTAACCTATTGTGATTGTAGTCACAGCATCAAACATTTAAAACAATCTATTGGTTTTTAGTTAAAAGACAATAGGTACGACAGTGGGCACAGAAGAGGTGAATGACACCACGCGACTCTGATGACCGCGCCGAGACATTTGATGCAGACGACGGGCGAGGGGTGCAAAAATATGTACCTAGATGAAATTGAAGCTCTACAGTCCAGCTATTTGCTTGAATCATGGATTTGTAGCGATGTCAGTTTTATGACAATTTTAAGGGAATCGTTAACCATGGAGTCCGTTCTTATAGAACGTCACCGTTAGTACTAACTTCGCTTTAATTGTCCGTATAATTTGATAAAACGTCGGGTTAATAAAATTATCGGATACGAACGAGCCTAACTCGAGTTTTAATTAAATATTTTTTGAACTTCCTCAAGCTTTTTGAAGTAATTAGGTTTCTACATGAAAGCCAATAAATTAAAACTTCAGCAATCTTGTTCAAAGTTCTCGAATAAGATCAAAAAACCAAGTTCAATGGAAAAGTTCGCTTACGCATCTAATCATTCGAGTGGAAACTTCGGGTTGACATGCGGGTATGTGCTCGTTCGAACCAATACAGGGAATTGATTTAATCGCCTGCCAACCGCAAAGCATCCTAATAGGTTTAGCTGACGAAGGTGCGCAATAAAGGCTCATGTACCGCTTGACCTGGGAATTTGGACCGTAAAACAGCCGATGGAGTGCGATATACAAATTTGTCAGGGAGCAGCCGATTTGCCCTCAATGAGATAGATGCGAGGGCACTCTACGCAGATTGGATTGGCTGTCAAGCCGAGCGCGGCGTGCGTTCAGTTTGAGTCACATTACAGACAAATTTTTTGGTAAACCATCATGCTCTATATTCTTTGGACTTTAACTTGAATTGCTATAAATGATAGTAAATTCATACTAAATTATTTCTTTAAATTTTGTAAAGAACTAACCCAGTTATTTTTACAAGTAGGATTTTTTTGACTAACCTATTTAATTGGACTCACCAGGCGGGATGGGAATGAAGACTTTTGCGTACAGAAATTAAGCAAAACATTTTACAAATTGCCGAGAAAGCCTTTGGAAAATAGTTGAATATTGCTGTAATTGAATTCTTGACCGTGATGTTTCATTAAGTTGTCTGCTGCAGCTGAAAACACAACCACAACCGTTTTAGCCAATTTGAATACAAATTTATCGTTACAAATAATTTTATTAGTAATTACTGCACCATAGTAAGTGTTTAGGTAGCTTTTTTATTTTTTTGCTTACGGGAGCTATTTGATAGTTTCCATAAATATTTTTTTCTAATCGAATTTTTAGCTCATTTTGAATTGACTACCGCGTCGGCTCTATTCGTCGCACTTAGGTACTATACCTACTCGCAAATGGCTAGGTATATATTTACTTAACTAGTTATTTTCTATTTATTCTATTCATGTTTGTTTATTGTATATTGACAAAAAAAATAGAATTATTCTATCTGTTATCAGATTCCCACAGTTCCCTCTCCTTGGTTTGGGGCCAGATAGCGGTGTGGGAAATGTTCAAACATCATTTATTTCTTTATATAGTCCCAAAACACGAGTAGGACCTACTATCTGATACGAAGATGATCGTAGTGCGGAGTTATTATACATACTAAAACAGCTTACACTTCGTTTTATTGCAAATAAGGAAGGAAGTAGAGCGCTTGAAAAGAGGATATCCTTTCCTTCCCAAGATAGTCTAACCCTCTGGCTATAAACATTATGTAAATTATTTATGGTATCTCACCCAACCCAACAATATTTTCCTGAGCACTGGAATCGTATCATGGAAAATATTGGACCATAAATCACAGTTCAGTGGTCACAGGATAGCCTCGCTTTTGTATGGAACAGTTGTACTCTTGTGTCCATAACATAATGCGAGTTGTAAAGGCTCTTTGGGATCACGGGAAGTACCCATCGCACACAGTAGCAACAGCGATGAGTTATAAAACCAACTTCTGATAGGCCATTTCCATCCATTGTAGCGTTTCTTCTGTGACTCTCCACTCTCGAATATTTTTTTGTCATCGAGCTTTATTTTCTCATGTAAAGGAAAGTTTTGCTATTTGTATTCTAGTTTGTGACTACGAACAAAATATTTACAGAGTGTAGTGTAAGATAGTTGTAGTGTTATTGTGAGAATACATGTTTAACGTAGAGGAGTAAGTAGTAATACTTGCGAGGTCGTATCCCTCCTACGTCTGGTCTGGCACACTCATTTTATAACAATGATTCCTAGATGTCGTAAAAGGCTAACAGTGAGATATAATAATGTGGTTTCAATGAAAAACATAAGAACATCGTTTACATAGAGAACATCGAACAACATTATAAGCAAAACTAGCAAGACGCCATCTCATTTTGTCAGATAAAGTAGAAGCTTAGAAAAGAAGAGTGGTAGCTTCGTCAGATAAAGTAGAAGCTTCGTAAAGTAGAGTGGTAGCTTCGTTAGACAAAGTTGAAGCTTAGCAAAGGAGATTGAGCTTCGTTAGATAAAGTAGAAACTTACTTAGGCAGAGTAGGTGCTTGTTAGATAAAGTAGTTTTTTCAGATATGTATTTATTTTTATTTCAACAAGTGTCCAAACGAGCAAAGTGCTTTCTTGGATGGTAAAAGATTACACCCATGACTAAATAAGGATTTCAATGAAATACCTATTCGAAATTAAACTAGATTTTTTTGTTTTAGGCATGTGCCTATCCGGACAATTTCAATGCGAGAACGGGAAGTGCATACCGATAGCGTGGGTGTGTGAGGGAGACGACGATTGCGATGACAACTCCGACGAAAAACTAGAAGAATGCAAAAAAGGTTTGTTTGGTTGTTTCTTTTATTCACTATGAAATAGTTCCTATGCAAATATTATTAAGTAACTAAAAAAACCTATCATAAATTTGCTCAACGATAGGAATCATCTGCAATGGATTGATTAAAGTACCTACTGAATAGATAGATGGTAATTATTACCCTATCAAAGCAATAACATTGGTTGAATACCCAGACGAACCGACATCTGAGAGTCCTCAGTTCAAGAATGGCCTCCATTTATAATAATTAACGTTCAAATATCGACGTCGAAATAATGTTCTAGACGTTTCGAATCGCCTCATGACAAAGCTGTGTTGTATTCACTATCTATCATAATTTATTGAGGGAAATGAATTCGGTAACTTAAAGGACTCGCCTTCCTAATTTTCAATCAATTGGGACTTCTCAAGTTTATTCAATTTAATTTCCTGTAGCAATTTATAGAGATGGCAATATCGATACTTCGGTATGCTGCCACGGGTGGTGGTTGGAATTAAGGTAGTAAGGTTTAGGCTCAACTTTTTGATTGAAGTATACGTACCTTTTAACGCAGATTAAAATCAATGTTATCAAAGGAAGGAATGCAATTTTAGCAAAGTATTTGCCTCAAGTAATTGGAAGTAAATAATAATGCAGAATTAGCATAAAACAGAACGCTTACCTATAATATTCCCTATAAGCAAAAATGTATATTTTTGCCTATAGAGTTCGCGCAATGAAAGCTGGCGCTGTCAAAGTACTCACACTAATGCAATTTCACTACACTTTGACAAATTTAGGATAATAATTCTGACAGGTCACAATAGGGACACTACGCTCTTATTCACAAACTCTACACAAGTGCAAGTGTGAATGTGTTGTTCGTGCCGGCTTTTGTTGCGCGACCTATAAATACATAGGGTATCTATCTTATGATACATACTGGACGTATTATCTATACCTACCCGTGTAGATGATACGTATGTCTCTCCTACCTACACATGTACATACTGTTGGTTATTTATAATGGGTTGTGTTTCTATGGTAGGTACATTTAATATGATTGTCGTTTAAATTCTCAGTGATGAATTCTCGCGACTTCGCGGCGCCTGCCGGACAAACTGATTGTTGCTATAGTATGTAATGTAGGTATATTCACACTGCATCAATAGATATAAAATTTTTTTTTTTAAATAATTTATTGAAGCGAAGGGTTTGTTTAAATAAGAACATGTCACCCTCGTAATGTAAACATATCTTAAAACAAAACATTGGATCTGAATAACTGACCGACAGACAGATAACGTGCAGGCCAAACCGCTGAGCGTAGAGTCTTGAAAATTGGAGGTTGTATCCGTCAAGAGCTGAAAGTGCTGAAAGTTCCATTAGTAGGTGCTAAGAAAGGAATTTAGTTAATTCGCAACGCAAACGAAATTGCAAGCGTCAGCTAATTGTAAATAAAAATGCTTGCTTTTTACAATACATTAAATCAATAGAAATATGTGTAAAAATTGTAGTAGGTAGGTAATTATTTTAATTTAGCTAGGTATAGTTTTTATGAACGCGCTGGGGTTTTCCCATTAGCATCCGAGGCTATTGTTCTCTAATAGAAAATTTTCGTACATTTATAAAAAAAATAGAAAGTAAAAAATATATAATACATATATACTTATATGCAACTAGCCTCAGGGCTTACCTACCACCTCACAATCTGAATTGCTTTCGTTTTGATCTGTGGATTCTGTGGGTTACCAACTTTCATTATTATAATTTTGCATCAAAGAAAAATAATCGAACTGTGGGATTGGAGCGGGAGTTGAAAAGTCGCCGAACCGACTGCCTTTTTCGCTTCCGTTGGCTTCCATTATCTCTTGGATGTACCTACAATGTAATTTGTGACCCCTGGAACCGGGAATCAGTGACTGCTCTTTCATCATTTACGTAGCAATGGCATATGGACTGAAAACATGCTTTTTCACTTCTATTTGCTCGTAAAGTTTAATTTCGTGCACGCTTTGCGGGAAGTAAAACTGAATTTTAGGCCTTAGGGCAAAAAAAATAATTTAATTAAAATCTTTTTAAAGAGGTTCATTTACATGCAATAAGTTGAGAACTTTTATAAATTTCAAACTTGCTTGTAAAGTTCGCTTCAGGCCCTTTGTGTACAAATAATTAGTTTCAGCTGAAAAATAATGGATTGAAAATGTTTTATGTCTATCTGTGAGTGAAATGTTCAGTCAGATCTTTATTGACCTGGTGAAAAATAAATAACTTTCAATCAATCATTCAATATCCTTTCTTTACAAATCATGAGGTAGGTAAATCATTATATACAGATAGGTACTTTACCTATCTGACTTTCGTAAGTTGAACTTATCATAAGTTTCCAGCAGTTTATTTACTTTTGATGGTAAATAACATTGTGCTCATTCAATCAGAATTATTTAATCTTCATTCATCTCTTCCATGCCTCAGGGAAATCGTCTACCTTACCTACCTGCCGAACAAAAATGTAGGTTTTTATATTCATTCAATTGGACTATGTAAATAAGTACCTAACTGCTTAACCTAGTGATTCATTTACGTTTAAATTTATTATTCTGCAGTATTGTTATGAATTCCAGCTTATCAAAATAATTAACTTTAATACTTAGAATATCATTGACGTACATAATAATTATTATAGATTTTCTTTGGAGTTTTAAGTTGAACACACCTGTAGAATTAAGGACACCTAAGAGCTAGGAGACCTAAGAACATTTAGGCATTTATATGTGAGTAAATTCCTGTGACCGGTAATTGTGGTCATGAGCAGGAGTGATCTTTCACATCAGAAGAGCGAGCGACACATCGCCTTTCGTAAAAAAATAGGTAGGTACTTTGTATTGTACCTAAGTATTACAATAGTGTCCTACGTAAAGCTAAGTAGATACTAAAATAATATACTCGTACTTCATAGTTGGTATGTAGGTATAGATACAGGCATTACTGTCACCGTAAGTTAACAAAATAACGGTTTTCAAACACGTTATAGAAAACAATCAACCTAACTTAACAATTAGGGTGACTGTGACTGTGTCGTGAATGGTCTGTTTTAGAGAGCATGTTTTTGCTTTCACAATTTAATGTTTTTCAAACGTAAAAGTAAAATAAGGAGCAAAAGTAAAGAGCTGTAGGTATGTCTTTGAAATGATACACAATTTGTAAACACATTTTTAACAGAATCGCTAAGCTCCTACTTATTCCCTGGATTTCTGTGTGCTTACGTAAAAAAAAATCTCTATTCAAGGATTGTTCCCAAAATAAGGATAAAGCTAGTTTTCTATTTCGGTACTGGATCTGCCCTGTTGTATAAAATTATATAAACTTATTTACTTATTAAATAATTAGTTCTATTTAAATATCATAATTAATATTAAAAAAAAACAATTTCAAATTTGTAGGTTCCGAACTACCTAATGATGTGACGTAGAGGGCTCACTCTACGAAATTTAGGGAATAATATTATGTAGGTAAGTAAACCTTCCAGCCAAAGTAAAAGTAAATTACTTGAGACTATGTTTATTATTATGTAGATGTACCGTCTGTACTGTACCTATAAAAACATCAAGAGTATTCTCATTACCAAACTTCAAAGGGAAAAATGAGAACAAACACAGTTAAATTTAATTATTAATTTGATTTAATATTCGGCAGTGGATCGAGAAAATTTCACTCATAATTTCGCAAGCCAAGCCATAAACTTTGAATGGAAGCCGCCCTTTCGAGCTAAAGTTTTTGCCTATCTGATGAAAGAGATTCGGCCATCTTGGAAAATTGCGCAAAGCCTATTTCATAATCTTTTTGGGTTAGCACGAACCCCTTATTGATAAGTTCTTTATCACTTTCTCGTAATTTACATGTGTAAGCTTTTCTTTATTTTCTACTAACTAGCTCCTGCTCGCGACTTCGCCCACGATATCGAGAGTAAAGCTTATTGTAAAGCTTGGAAAATTCATTTTCGAATTTCAGCGATGAATTAGTTCGGTTCAGCAGTTACGGTGTTAGTATATTTATTATCAAACCCAAAATCAGAAAACTAAAAATTTTAGGTCTTTTTAGTACTATTAAAATAAACTTTCACTCTACATACGACATCATTTAAAAGTTTGTGAGAATCGATGGATTGATATATGGATGATTTATACATAAAATACGTTCCGTTTATATCTTTACAGTCGTTTATGGAGATATTACATTTCAAATAAAAATCCACATGACGTTCGACGCTTGCAAAATATCTAAGCTATGTACTCGTATATGTCCACATATTATTACTTTGAATGATAACAGTAAATAATATGATTATACTGTGTCAGGCTTACTTGGAATTTTATGCGCCATTTAACTGTCGTTTGCGGCAGCGTCAGCTTTATATAAAGTGACAACCCTTTCTGGCTGTCCCTGAACGTTACACGGTATATTGAATCCTAAAACGGACGATATAATACCGCTTTTACCATGAACTCTCAAATTAAATATGAGTTGTGCCCAACGATACAGCCTTCGGAAGTAACGGCACAAGTAACGAGGCAGAAACTAAGTACTTTTTATATTGCCACCGACGCTGTAGGCTGTAGTCATTCCTAAAAAGTCATTTATTTTTTTAATATTTTGATAGAGTCTTCTAGACCTCCGACCTCCATCTAGACGAAATCCATCGCTGGCCACATCGTCACTTACCATCAGGAGAGATTGTGGTCAATCGAAGGTCTATCACAAATAAAATAAAAATATAGGACGTACAAGTAATTTTTGATAGGGCCTCTAACATCATAACTTTGAATTTATATGCTAATAAAATTCTTACTTATTTTTTTTACTTACCAATCACCATTTTGTTGAATAAAAAATTTAAAATGCGAGATTACAGTCACCTTAAATTTGTTTGAAACTCAAACTTTATTTATCCGTATTAGGTAAAGTTTGGTAAAGTGAAACCCCAAAAACCTTTAAAGGTCAAACTGAGCTACGTCATTTCAAGATGAAGGGTAGTAATTGCCGCTATAAAGTGTGGTGTCTCCTGAATCGGACGGCCGATATTAAATTTTAGTACTTACCCCCAAGTTTTTGGCAGTAAATTTCTTATCGACTTCTTTATCCTGCTTGCTTATTTAAAAATGCTCTAATATTTTTATTTATATTTCCTATAAGAAAATCCACTCACATAGTATAGTGATTAAAAGTATAGTAAGTGCATTGTTGCTAATTTTTAATTTAATTATTTTTAAATTAAAGTTCGACTTTTAAATTTCTTATCGACTTCCAATTTATTGTCCTACTCGCTTATTATATGAACACTTTTGAGCTTTGTAATTTATTGATACTTATGCAGCTTTGTTTTTGTTTTTAGCACCAATACAAGGAGGACAAATATTTCACTCCACATATAAAGTCACTTCCTGTTATATTTCTGTTTCGGCTTCTAATAACAGTAATCTCGACACACGACAGTGTGTCCAGCCACGGTCAGGCCCAGCGAACTGGCGGGTAGCACTGTGTGTAAGTTTACACGAACCATTTGGAGCCACTTTTGACCATGTCATAGCTAAAAAACTAATCAATATAAACACACCAAATTTGGTTTATGTATTGAAAACCCGAAGTATGTGAAGTTATTAAAATTTCATAAACACAGCTTAAACGGTTATTTAGATATTAACGTTCAAAAATCGTCATTTTTATCACTGATTGACTGACATATAGACGTAAAACCTAACCCACTTCCAGATGACCTAGAAAGTTCAAATTTGGTATCCAGCTAGGTAATTGTGTGTATACAAAGGAAAAAATCAGAAAACAGTAAATTTATAAGATTTGTTTTTTTTTCAAATTATTCGATTTTATGAGGTAAGTTTAGCGCCTTGCAAATTATGAGAGCAATTGCCTTGCAAATTTTTGCAGTATATTTCCATTTCCATGATGAAAGGTTGTTTTTATCGTTGTATGTACTTACTTTAATATCAATAATTCAAAAATTATTTACAAAAGTGCAAGCTAGTGGAAATGCAAGTTGTCGGAAAACACTAATATCCCGGCACATATGTACTTACTACCTACAAAGGCAGGTACCCACACCTTATTTACGCTATTTAGGTAGGTTAGGTACTTAACTTATTCTACTTTTACCTACCTACATACATTTAGAGGCGATGATGGTGGTGTGTAAGTAAGGAAAACAAATAGGTAGGTAATTTAAAATTATTAAGACTTCAGATCTACATAAATGGCTAGCCAAGGTCTACGTTATAAATAAAGTAATAATAAAATTTACGAATGTCTATAGTAGACCTTGGCAAGCCGTATATGTAGATCTGAAGTCTTTTTTCGGGGAAAACTACTTCTCGATCGTGGCTCCTATTTTCACATATTATATGTGTTTTGTTCAGATTGTAGTATTCCCAAATAGGCACCAAGCAGGAAAATAAGCTAATCCTACTCACATGAGTCGACAATAGCGCTACTTTTCTGATTCATTGCTTTTTTTTATCCTTGTTAAAACAACATCTTAAGTTTTATAATAATAAAACTTAAGATGTTGTTTTAACTTAGGTATAGTCTACATCTTCTCATATAATAAATCTATCTATTTCATTTTAGTTGTAAGTACCTATCTTATCGTATGTCCTATGTGTATCAGGGTAAACTGATGTTTGCTACTAAATATTAAAATATTTTTGTATACAGTTTTCAACAAGATTCTTATTTCTTATTTAATAAAAAGTCTAGCTTTTTCAATTGATAAAGAAAATACCTACTAGGTAATAAGCACCAGCACCAATGATAAATATTAATTCTATTTCTACCTTTTCTTATAAACCGAAGTAGGTATTCGTAGTAAGACACCAAACTGAAAGGCATCGTTACAAATGGCACTATATTATTCCCATGAAGGGCACCTCAAGCGTTTTTATGACGTGGTTAGATTTGTGTCAAGTTATTAAAATTATTTTAAGCTATGTATAAGAGTATTATGTAGTTTCCTTGTTCCAATATTAATTATTAGCAGGTTATGATGACCTTAACCTAATGTTAATTCGGTTGAAATGTACGTTCGTTTATTAATTAATTATAATAATCTTAACGCGTAGGTACTTACTTATGAGTAGTTCTGCGTCTCCCACGCGGTAATCTCCTACGAATCCTACGAACTGAGTTACTAAGGCTGTTTTGATTTTAATTTATGTTTTTGTACAGTCAAGAGCCAGAAGAGGTCCTTTTAATGCTGGGTAAAAATAATAAAAGACCGTGAACTCGAGAACATTTATTAAAATAATACATAGTGTTACTTACTGAAACTAACTTATTTTTTTAATTGATTTTATTTATTTATCAATATAAACAATTAAAATACATTGGTTGCTTATGTTAACACTAATAAACCACTAAGGTTTGTGCAAGTGCTATGAGTTGACATTTCGAGCGTTATCTCGATAATAATTACAACTTTATTATACCTAGTCTTACAATCTCCAGTCTCACTGTATACTATTGGTAAATTAACTCACTATTATACCTTGTTAAGTTAAACTTCATTTTGATAATGTTGTTTTTATTAAAATACCTACTATTATACCTTTTTGGGTAGCTTAATAAACTAGAAAGTTATAAATAAATAATAATAATTCACACACCAACTTATATTATATTATATTACTTATATTCAGTTATAAGTAATTTGTACGCTTAGTGCCACAAAAAAATGTAATAACATTTAATTAGCCAATTTTCATTGGTTTGGTGACGCCCATATAAAGGTCTGGCACACAGAGACGTAGACAGACATCCAATCGCGAAGGCTCGTAAGAAAGGCCTTATGCTCTATGTACAAATTACTTTTGATATCAATAAAAAATATAAACGTTTGACGTAGCAGTCCATTTACCAAATCTTAACCATCCATCCTTCAGCGAAACTCATTTGCCGTCGTCAGTGTAACTGCAAAACAACGTGAAATGCATTCTGAAACAAGCGTGACTGCGCCACGAACGAACACTTAGGACACAAGTTATACCTACACGTATACTAACGCTGTGGCTCTTGTAAGTTAAGGCCGGTGTCCACCAAAGCAGAGCGAAGAAATGTGTGCCAAATCATCAATATATACTGCCTGCATTTTATCTCTTTGATGTCTTTGTAGCTCCGCTCTCCACTTGAGAGCGTCAATTAGCCAATAAGTCGATGACGAATGAATTTTGAGTTTCAGAAAACTTAGTTTATACTTATAGGTAACGAGTCAAAGGGCCGAGTTCAAAGAGAGGGCGAAGAAGTGATCTTGTCTTCACATAAACGTTGACGTCATTGTCCGGTAACGCTGTCATTGCCCGGTAACGCTCATTGTCCGGTAACGCTGTCATTGCCCGGTAACGCTCATTGTCCCGTTACGCTGTTAGTCACGTTAAACTATCGTCCGTAAATTAACTTTACACACAACCAATATTTTTTTATGAAAACGAGTGATGAAAGCTAGGCGCTTTCCTTTAATAAGAGATCACGCAATAAAAGTGCTTCACAGGATTTTGATTCACATAGGCTGGTGCAAAACTGCTATATAATTTTGATCTCCTCTCTAACTTAGTATTATAACATCATACTGCTAAAAAAAAGTTGATCTTCTCTTTTTCTTTGTATTATATCATATCAGGCAGTAGAGCAGGCCTGTAACAAACTCGGTTCCTCATTGTCGATCCAGTCACGTCTCCAGAGAGGGTTGCCGCAAGTAAAATTGTACGCAGCTGCCTCCCGCGGCCAGCGACCCACTTTCAACGGGTAGGAACAGCCCTGTTTCCATCCCATTGCGCCAATTATGAACTACCGCGAATTCATATAATAACCAATTTGCTGCTCACGGCGGCGCCTGTTGATAACATTTCGAACAGCCGTGGGCGCTTCCCCACTCTCTTCCCTTCAAGGAAATGGATGGTTAGTGATTTTAGCTGCGATACATAATGGTATTGACACAAGAGAGTTAAATATAGATTGGTAACCGAGCGATGCAACGTTAATTAACACAAAATAATTCATCATTCATGATAGGGATATAAAAGTTATAGTTCAATGTTATTACCGTTTTCGTTAAGCACTATAGTGCTGCTATGATGTTGGATTGGATTAAATGCCTACTAAAATATTTATTTCGACCTTCTAAGTACGGTTTCAGTTTTTGTCGCGCGTTTACGGGTGAATTGGTACTCGCGAAACTTCAAAAGCGTGTCTTGAGGATACGCGTGTATATAACGGCGTTTACGCTTGGTTTTTTTCTAGCGAGTGTCAGTCAGTAGCATGCATGAGGCGACTCTCGAGGCTCGAGCTGACAAAACAAGCGGCGAATCCGCACGGTTAATCCACTAATCTGAAACTGCACTTATACGATTTCGATTGTTTTAATGGCTAAGTTTGAAGGAAAAATGGGGAAGTTCGGTTTTTAAATTATATAATTTTACCGCTTTGCAATTTCCATTTCCACCTTTTGGAAGAAAATTAGCTCATTTTTCAAAGCATTTAAACGCGAGAAAAATATTTTTTATCTGGTTACGTAGATGAGTTAAGAGTTACCAAAATATTTTATCTACGAATATTCTAGTGATAAATCGGTCAGAGAGAATCCGACCTCGCCATCCGATCTCGTTGAAAAGTTGCACCGTCATACTCAAAACCTCGCAGCAGCTCAGATAGGTACTTCACAAAATAGCAACCAAAGATCGATCCATACCTCAACCCACATTATCGAAATGAACTAGAGCCATCCCACGTGAATATAAGAATAGATAACTTAGTTCTTCATATTGTTCCATCAGGAGCTGAATAACAGAGGTAGGTATATGTATACGTTTATTCTAAGCATGTTTTTCGCGTTAAGAATTGACTAGTAAATTGTCTTTATTGGAATATGCCAGAAGTATAGGGCGCACGTGGTATATTTAGATCGAAATGTCGATAGCAAGCCATAATAATATCGGCCGAAGTATTTTGATTAGAAAAAGCTTTTGTTACAAACTTGTACCTATTTAGTCCTTGCTTAATACCTATTCCGTATTACTAACTCTACAACATTATAAACCTAGCAAGCATGGCCGTATACAGGGGGGCGGGGGTTTGGGGGTTCAAACCCCCCGAAATCTCTGAGTCAAAAATTTTTTTTATGCACTTTTTAAGGAGAATCCAATACACACAACTAATTGTTGTTCGTGAGAATATTGTGAGCATTTTTACAAATTTCGGTAAGTTAAAATATATTTGTTATCTAACGTAACTGTGAAGTATCTTACTGACGTATAATAATGATTGTATTGTTTTTGTTAACTCATTGAACATTATTCCCTATTATACCTACTTATTATTATTCAACTGAGAATTACGATCCAGCTTACTAGGGTAAGGGTATGGGTTCATCGGAATGAAAACAGTAGTGGCAGCTTGGAACGTAAAGAGCCGAAAGGGCGTATAGATAAGATACACCGGCTTCTGAGCGCCATAGAGCAATTATTGCAGGCCATTCAACTGGTCGTTTTTTGTCAACATGCCGAAGATACAGCTCTCGGAAAGTCACTACGCGAATAGAATAATTAGATCAATCAAAATTTAGATTTTGTGATTTTGAAAACAGTAGGTAGAAGTATGTAAGTAAGTAGGTAATTGGAAATCGAGTGATGTAATTGTTATCTCCTAAGTATAAGGTAATAACATGTTTATTCACCGCCGACAATTACCTGCTTAGTAACATTGTATGATGATCATAATTATGATTAGGTATTTAAAATTTCTGTAAATAAAATAAAGGACTTGTTTTATAATGTGTATTATTTTACTTTATATCTATAATATTTAACGTAAAACTAAGAAAACGTTGAAATACATCTTATAATATAAAATAATTAATTTAAAAAATAATATAATGTTATTATTTCGATCTGGGTTCGAACCCAGTCCATTCAACTTGATTTTAATTTTACCTGCCATCGCTACCGCTGTGCCACAACAAGCGATAACTATATTGATGAATTTAATGATGTTATCGAATAGCTGTAGAAAATAAAACTAGTGCATTTGTGTATGTATGAGTTGCTTAAACACAGGCGTAAGCTGGGTGTAAGGTCAATTAGAGAGCCCACTTAAACTTGCAATAGAATGAACGTACGTTCATTCTATTGCAAGTTTAAGGTTCCTGAGAGAGTTATTTTTAGGACTAAACTATTGGCGTTAAAATTTGCGGCTCGCTTCGCTCGGCGTAAAATGTACGTACGTTCATTCTATTGCAAGTTTAAGGTTCCTGAGAGAGTTATTTTTAGGACTAAACTATTGGCGTTAATATTTGCGGCTCGCTTCGCTCGGCGCGATCGGGTTTCTTTCTCCAAAGCGGTTTTCCTCAATAAACGAAAACCCTGTTTTTTTTCGGCTCGCTGCGCTCGCCGCGGTTAGGTTTGCCCTATTAAGGGATTTTGGCTCCTGAAAAAATGTGTTTTCTTACACAACCAAGATCCTGAAAAATTATGTAATTGTGATATTTCGAACTAAATTAAGGGTACAAACATACGGATCAACCTTCCTTGACCCCCCCCCCCCCCCCAAGTGAATTCCTGGCTTCGGCCTTGCTAGCAAGACAGCCAGTTAGATATTCGGGTCGAATATCTAAATTGAAATAAATGCTAAGAATGTCTTCTACAAAATTAAAGATCAAATTAACTTTCGACTATGATGAACCGTTTGCCAAGACAGTAAAATTGTGAGGACTTCAATGAAATTTAAAGAAAGCAAAAGTCAGATGGTACTTTTTCAATTTACATGAAATTTCCGTCATGGAGGATATTTTCATTACTTTGTCGTCCTCCGAATGGTAATGAAGGTCTGCTAGAAAATTTCACGACAGATTTCATTTTCTTGATGGTGTATTGTTCAATGAGACGTGAAAATGTTCATTGATCACGTCTGTTTAGGTTAAACTTCAATTCATCTACAAACTGATGGTAAAACGCTTAGTTTTAGATTTCATTTTCTATAATATGGTGTTTGTTCGATGAGACGTGAAAAGTTCAATGCTCACGTCCGTTTAGATTCACGTACAAACTGAAGGTTTGACGGTGTGATTTATGTATAGGGAGGGACTATAAACCTTTGTTGATATACATACATATATGTATATACGATTTGGGGCTTTTCATTTTGAATCTTCAATTATTATTTTTTATTTATTTTTGAACAGCTATACCTACTTGATTCACCAACTTTTTAAGTAACCACTATACACAATTTATTTTGTAGTAAAATCAAATGAAGTCACAAGATGGTTTTTAATGTTTTGACAATTTAAAATATACGTATAAATCACTTATTTTTCAAATAATTCCTATACAAAATTTATTGAAATAATGGCAAATTTCAAAAAGACTATCGACCCCGGCATGAAATGCCATGGTCGTAAAATTTAAAAATTATTACCGGTCGATCCCAGCCGCCGCTATACAAAGCTAGTAAACAAAACAGTTTAAACAATTCGAATTAATAAAACATTAGGCTCATTAGGCAAACAGGACAAATTAGTTAGAAAATAAACCCAATGCGAGCATTATTAGGGCACTAAACATTGTTTGACTTTGTGGCAATTTCATGTTAAAGCGTATCGCGTTGTGTAAATTGCCTGACCATTTTACATACTTAGTTATTTTATTAGTTGAAAATATTATTACATATACGCATTTTTTATCATAAAATATGTAAATTGTGATTACGATTTAATTTCAATACTAACATAATATTATGCCCATGAGGTCCATATATATTAAAATTATTAGGTTGGTATGAATAGCCTAGAAAAATTGGTATAGAACATATTTTATAAGCTTATTTCAGATATTTTTTTGACTTACTAGAGTTATGCAATGTAACATTTTGGCTTTGGCTAATATTTATTTATTTATTTAAACGCACAAAACACATCACTACCACGTATAAAAATTATAGGTTAACAAAGATTGTACAGTTCTGAACTTAATAGCGACATAAACATATGTACGCACAACTAAACAAAACATAAAATATCGAGCAGACTAGCTAATTAAATATAGTATTTAACTTAAATAAGTTCAGGGATCACTAAACTAAACTTAAAAATACTTAAACTAAACATATGATTGAATTGAAAAATAACTAGGTACCTGCTTTCTGAAGCCTATTTTATACTTGACTTGCCATAAAAGTCTTGTATAAAATGGTTTGCTTCAGACCCTTAGTGTAAAAATTACTATTAATCAATACTTAAATATTTTATCTACAGTCCGATGGGATCAAAGATAGCTAAAGAGTAGGTACTGCTATTAAATGAGATTCAGGCGGAAATGATGGCAGGTTCCGGTTCCGGGTTAAGACATTTTTATTTTTACTGGTGCATACTAATCGCAATATTCTATCTGAAGGACGCCTTTAAATTAAATTATACATTTGTAGGATTTATTAAAAACTCCATTAAAAATGTATGTTTCTTAAAAGTAATAAATAGCCTAACATTACTCAGACCCCGTATTATAGGAATAGACTTATCAAAATGTTTGATCAATCAAAATATTTTTCATGAGACGGGTATTAAACCCACGAAACCGACGTGGAAGTCGAAGCTAACTAACCACTAGATCAGCCGTGTCGTAGATCCATCGTCGTATATTACCAGTATGACTTCATACGTCTCAGCGTAATTGAACGCCAAGAAGCCTCCTTCGGTAACAATGTAACGCGCTGCATAATCCAGCATTTGGATGCGATGATCTTGAATGAGAGGTAGCGATTTTCAGTAATTCTTTGACACCCGATTTCTTTACGTTCCCGCTACATTTTACAAATGAGCGTAGGTAAGCCGCCACAAAATTCCGCTGATGAAAGATGTGTGTAATAAGGCCTAGTAAAAAGCTAGGGTCAGATTTATCTGCGTCAGCCGCACGGAATCATAATCCAAAAAGATCCTAAAATCACCGACATTTATAAAAAATAAATTACGCGTTGAACAAACAACCCTTCCTCATTTGTTTTGCTCAAAAGTCTACTCAATGCCAGAATACTAATCCGTAAAAAATACTTTTTCTTTATAAATGTCTTGAACTCCATGACACGTTCAATTTATTTTGCGTTGCGAATTAAAAAAAATCCATCTTAGTTCTCGCTTACACTTCTTGACGAAAATAGCCTCGAAATTTCAAATCTCTACGTTCAATTGTTGGGCCAGTGCGTCTGTCAGAAAGTTAGGACAAAGCATTCTATAAATTAGGTACAATAAGTGGAATAAAAAAATATTCTTCCATCAAAATTGTTCGCTAGTCGCTCTGCTTATGCTGGCTATTCTGAGGCATACAACGGCGCAGTAAGCCAGTGAATTTTCCGCATCATTAATCGAGTTGTGCCGCGAATCCGACACCGAAACAAACCTTACGGGATTCGCCCCATAGATCAGTCGGGATTTACCCCTTACACCTGTGTTTGATTTCTAAAGCCAGCAATCGAGAGATACCAAGTTTGACGCTCATTCACTAAATCTCTATCAGTGATTGTATGAGATGATCACAAAAAAAATCTTTTTTGGGTGTTAGTGCAAGATGAAGTAATATGCATCAAAGGGGAAATTCATGAATAAACATCATATTAAAACATTGTCCCTTGTCAAATAAGAAATATTTTTTAACTGTTCCCAAGACTTTAGGCCACAATTTTATTTTCGTTGTGTATTTATCAGGGCCCTTCTCATCCGCTGCAAAAAAGATTCCCAAAACATAGTGATCAAAAAGTAATCTTAGATCTTGCCTTTTAACTAATTTAACCCTTTCCATATAATAAATGTATCTATGTTATGTAATTTATTTCGTTTCTGTGCCATTGAGTTCTATAATTTAGTTTAGGACAATATTTATTTTCATTTCCATATTTATAGAGTAATAGTACAACCAGAATGGATGCGGCGGGTAGCGAAAGACAGAATAGAATGGAAATCCTTGGAGGAGGAGGAGGCCTTTGTCGAGAGACAAGCTGTAGATAAGAAGAAACCGGTTGTCGTGTCGATACCTAGATTTGTAAAACAAACAGCAATAAAGGCTTATTTTTTATTTTTAGTACAACCATTGGCCTACACGAGACGAGATAATTATTGACGATTCGAGCACGACTGCCAATGATCAAAACGTTGTAAATAAACAAAACATATTTCGCAATCCAAGTTATAAAGTTAGAATCCTAAGTGGGTAAGTAGGTGAAGCTCGGGCTAGTTTATTTACAGAACAGCAAAATGCCTTCGGTGATTTTCGGCTCACGTCCGGGGAAACTCCCGGGGCGCTTGAAAAAATCGCTTGTCTACGAACAAATTTCCGCAAATGGCGCCTGCCGCGATTGGCTCCGAGCGAATGGCCGTATAAATTAAGTTACCCACATCTACCTTAGATAAACTTCTACGATTCGTTCTACTTGAAATCTCCAACTTCTGACCTTTATAACGGAATGTCGTTCCTATATTTTCCGTTTTATAACATCAAAAATGTTTGCTGAAGTTGCGAAATTCGTGATTCTGTTCCGTATTTGCTACATAATTTATAAGCGGATGAGCTGCACTCGAGTTTCAATAGTACTGGCGGGCAGCGAGCGGTCTATTCACGATCCGTATTTTTCAGCTTTCAGAACGCTATCGTATGCTAATAAGCCTCTCAGGGCAGCATGAAATGGGCCATTACGGCATAGCCTCAGTGAAAAAATATACAATTTTTTCATTTTTAATTCTCAGATTCCTTGACATTTAAATGCTTATGCTTGCAGACCTTAAAAAATAAGAATAACTTTTTAATTTTGTTTTATTTCTAAAGTTAATACAGCAATCCTCGGCGGGAATTCTCTGCAGAGCTAATAAACGTACTCATATCTAGTACAAACAACTGCAGTGAGGCTAAAGCCACGTAAAAAGTTACGAAAACAAAACTCGATACGATGGCTATTGGCTAATTGGAAGCACAATTGCCTCTTGAATTGATTGCACAAAATGTAGTGCACCGAACTGTAGCGTTCTGCACAAAAATATTGATAAAAAACTGAGCACAAACAGCAACATCCTAAAAACTGAAACCTAAAATGTTTCTACATATATTGCTTCCCAAAATTTATGAATTGAAAATCCTTGGGTCTCTTGCACCAAAAATAACCTTATTCATTGTTTAATTTGATATCACATACGCACGATGCAAGCTTTGAAATCTAATCTAAACGAATTAAAAAAATACTGTTAGATAGAAATACCATAATACTTACTACATAATAGCATAAGCTTTAGGCTCTATTGAAATGCAATTTAAATTTACTACAAGTTCTATCTTACGTTGTGAAATGAAAATCGCTATAATCGCGTTTGATTGATAAGTTTTCATAACTGTGAACTTTTCATATAGCAGATAGTGCAGACATAACTATTCTTCTTCCGATGTTGATTGAGTGATATCTGAGGGTCAAATAATAGCAACTAAGTTGAAATCAAAACGAGCGATGTTTGTCGGGTAATAAGGGTTTATTTTGTCAGATTCGCGTCGCGAACGTGACGGAGCGGGACAATAACGCTGAGGCTATGCCGTAATGGCCGACACGTCTGATTTATTCCTATTTCTTTTATGTGACATCGAAATGGTTTTCTTTTACAAGGTTTCCTTTCGGGCTCCATTTCGAGCATTCAAGTCACTGCCGCGGACGGGCCCACGTTAGGTGAGTTACGACCGCCATGTTTTTACATTAAACATCTTTTACCATTTAGTGCGAACAGCGAATTAAATGAGACTAAGCAGAGTTTATGCTCACTCCGAATATAAGACGCTAATATTTTGTATTAGAAAATATTATCGTTTTCACGAAAATTCGTTCCTTGTTCTTTTTTCGTGTGACATGGAGGCTCGATAAATCAAGCGTGAACAGCAACCTCACGACGCAGATAAGAGACATGAACAAAGGGGTTCCATAAATCGTTATTAACTACCGCCTCCCTACCCTTTTCAACTGGAGTGTATTGAAATATGTCGATAGTGTTATATTCGTTCAACTTTGTCCTAGTTTATGGAAATAGCCGCGATGTAAATTTAGATTGGCGCAAAATTGGCGAAGATAACGCTGCTTCATTTTATTGTTCAAATATATCGATAAATGAGCTTGAATTTACTGCGTGTGAGATTGTATCTCTCGGAACATTATTCTCGTTTATCTGTTTCATTTGTAAAGAAACGCATATTAAGCACCTACTATTGCAGTGAAATTGTTTCCAAGAAACATTTTGGTTAGTCGTTCGGTAAAACATCCATGAATAAGTAATTCCAGTGACTTGTGTAAAGTTTGTTGGAACCTACATTGCATATCTATTAAATGTGCTCTGTATTTTATTCATAACTTTCTTCGTATGCCTAAATTTAATAGGTAGGTGCAGACAGCGTCATAGATAAGTATCCCCCTTGCATTATAATACCCAGCTTCAAATCCCTTTAAATCACCGTCGCGATGAATGGAGAAGTTTTGCCTTTAAAAAATAGATTATATTTGCATAACTGTATGTAAACCTAAAAATAATTTTAAGTATTACAATTTTTTGAAAGGATTTATAGCTGGGTGTCTTGTGCAAGGGTGATACTTATCTCTGACGCTGTCTGTACCTACAATTTGTTTAACTACACCTATAAAAAAATATCTATATTAGTTTTGCCACAGAGGAAAAAATGTAGGTAAACTGTAACTAACCTACTCAGAACAGGGCATGGCTTCATACTACTACATCATAAAGTGTTAAAGAAAAGTATGTGTCTATAGGATACATACTTTTCAGATTGAAACTAATGCTTTTATTCGGTAATAATATCAATTTCCGTTTAAGGATAACGTTCTCGGAATAAATGATGTAAAAACAGAGATACATAATTTTTTGTGTCTACGACGGTGAACGCTGCGATAAATCTAATGTAAACAGCGCACGCGTATAAGAAACGAAACAAAGGGAAATAGATATACATTACAGGTCACATTACTGTTTTTTATAACCTTTTACCGCGTGATCGTAGTTTTTTGATAAGGAATCAGGACTCCTTTAACATTCGACTGGTTGAAAGTTGAAGGAACAAAATTTTAATTACCGATCTCAATGGAGCATGTTTGGCCGAAATGTATCACTGCCAATATACTAATTGAAACATCAGAGCGCGTCCGGCACTCCCTATATGAATGCCATGCACGTTGCCGTTGTATGAAATGTATGAATGGTAGTGTCAGACGCCTCGATATTCTGACACGGTATTGATAAATTGTTCATGAATTAGAAATAATGGTTCCAGCAATATTTGGCTTGAAATTGTGGAGATTTATGATCGAATGATTCGGGCAATCGATTTTTATTCGAATCACAAATCATTGATCCAGATTTCATGGAATCATACGTAGGTACAATCTCTAGATTATTAATGATCTTGGTTATATACATTGTTGATTATATTCTTTGTCTATTTATCGAATGTTGTTTCGTTATATTATTCTCAGATAATATATATTATACATGTTATGTATCAAGTACCTACACTAGGTTTCGTTTTGGATTTGTAAATCTCACAGGTTTACTTCACGTAATTCAACTGTCACAAAATCAACAACTATATAAATATATTTAGTAATAAATCCGCTTAATTTCAAAGTTTAAAGATACGACACGTGTTTCGCCTCTACACGTGGCATCATCAGGAGGTGTGGACTCGCCGAAGTCCGAAACGAGAGTCAAGGACTTCGGCGAGTCCACACCTCCTGATGATGCCTCGTGTAGAGGAGAAACACGTGTCGTATCTTTCTCTTCTTAGGAGTCTTAAGTGACGCCTGAATCAATCAATTATCGTGTCACAAAATCCTTTCAACGATTTACGAGATTATTTTGCAAGTTATTTTCTTTGTAGGTTTGTATATACCTAAATAGTAAAATAAAGTAAAAATGCTAACTTATTTTAGAGAAAAACGTGCCGATACATAGTAAAAAGCAACGTATATTTATTTCTTGAAATACATGAGCACAAAGTTGACAAAAATAAATACAGTAAATGTATCCTGCCGTCTCTGGTGTGCAATTTTTGTTTACCAACAAATAAACATTTCACAAAATACTTACATAAACATTAAAAAAATCTCTAAAATTTAAAATACGTTTCATCTAAAACATGCTAAGGTTACGGTTAAAATAAAACTAGTACCTATCTACCAAAGTTTGGTCTCGCGAATATACACGCGAAAATTTAAAATTTTGTCACCAAATGTTTTAATGAACGGCCAAGTAAAGGCAATATTGATGTTAGTGAGCCTGTTAAGCAGCTCAATAAGTCTCGACTGGCTGTTATTACAGCTAATGACTCGTGCTAATTCTCCTGGCTCCGGAGCTCAAGTTAGAGACTCGGCTAAGTATGGCGAGGTGAGCGCCGATAGACGTGATTAAGGCGAGCTTAGAAATTTCGTGAAGGATGCTGAAAGGTTGAAAGTTTATTTGGGAATATTGTAAAGGTTGCAACAGGACAAATATTATTGTCTCTACGAATAAATCTCGGACGAGTTTTATAATTAATTCTTAGTAATATGTTTTTTTTGCATTATAGGGGCCTATTCTGATAGCACCAAAAACAAATGGGCTAGTTGTGGTTAAATTTGTTGCCACCAGAATAGACCCAAATTATTATTGTCTACCAAGATTTGAACCCAGCACTTACCTATTTCTTATCGTGTCACTAGTTCTTTAGAACCAGAGTGGTGAAAGGATTTCAAGTGCGCCTCGAAGGCTCCTTTCGTGCACTTGACACATATTTTCGAACTTTAGGCTCATGTCGGTTTCCTCACGATGTTTTCCTTCACCGTTAAGCACGATCTATCGTGCTTAAAAAAATTAAATTAAATTAAAAATTAAAAATAAAAGCTCTATCTTTTTGAACAGAAAAATCCATTGGTGTACGACCGAGTTCGAACCCACGACCTTCGGTACGAAGGTACTCATAGCTCTAACCTTCTAAAATTATAATGTCCTGGTAAAACATTGCATTGGTATTCACGCCTACCATTAATCCCATACTATATCAATTCATATCATATGCATGTAATGGCCTTTACAACACCCATCAAAATAACTGTGTTACGACCTCTATCCATATTCAGTCCATAGCAATCCTGGGTATAATAATGTACGGAACCCAGTTATATAATCCTGGAGATTAATGGACTACCGTTCCATATAAATTACACCGACTGTTAACACGATAGCCTTTTTGTGAAGGTCTGCTAATTTTATTCTCGCGAGCAACCTTGTTTCATTCAAATTTGATAGCGAAACATATTTTATGCATAACTTACTTTTTGGGCCAACATACATAAATAAATAAAATGAATAAAATAAAATAAGCTTTATTTCTTGCTTTATGTATGTAAAATGGGGTTACTCATTTGTTAGTATGTATATTATTATTTAAGTTAGCTAATTATTAATATATATTCTTTATTGCACAAAATACAAGATAAGATTTACAAAAGGTGGGCTTAATGCTAAAGCATTTTCTACCGGCCAACCTTATAGGTTCTTCTGTATCTTATGTATCTTAATTTACATTTGCATCTCAGTTTATTGGAACTTCTTGCTTTTCTGGCTTCTTCTTTTACTCTCTTATACTTCAGATGTAGATTTAGATTTTACTCATACAGTTTGTTTGTGCAAGCACCAACTAAATGGAAAAGCCTCCGCTAAGTGCGTTCGGTGATGATGGTATTTTTGAGCGTATGAAAATATAACATAACAAAGACTCGATTTGGTTTCTAAAGTAGCAAAAGAGGGTGCAATTTTAATGAAATTTTGTGTTGTTTACTTTGGGTGAAGCAAATGATATTCCGCTTAATATTTCTCAATATTCCTAAAGGTCGTGGAAAGCCCGGGAGAACACAGCGGAATGAACTTTATTTGTTCTTCAAAACATAAACCACTGAAACCGTTTGCAGAAATGTACGTTATGCAAGTAGAACATAGAGAAGAGATCCGTTTACCCAGCAATGGAACGATGCGGTATAATAAAAATAGTTTAGTAAAGAGTTTTAAAAAAGTTGCATTTTAATGTCCTTTTATATGTTATTAGCTATATTATAACAAGATTACATTATAAAACTTTCATATACAAAATTAGCTACGGGTCAAAAATAGTAGTGAAATATCAAGCTACATATTTTATTTACAAGTAATTGGATCTCATGCCAACATGTACCATTGACGCCCTTGGCCGCAAGGAGTGAAAAGAGAGGAGGAAACACAGTGCGCCACAAATGGCTATGTAAAGGCATAGACCTATAATATACCACTAGTATATAGGATGGTCTATGGTAAAGGTAATAATATTAATAAGCCGCTTCAGCTACCATTTTAATATATTTTTAACGATGCTATTTGTAGCTGTTTTATTTAAATAGTTTATTTTTGATAATAATGTAGTAAAAATGTATTATGATAAGATTCGGAATAAAATAAACGGTATATAATAATTGGATCTCAAATTTATATATTGGAATAGTTACCGTATATTTTATGAATGTGACCTACTTAATAACTCGTGGTTTGTACCCTTTCGAGTGCTACAAGCTACGCCGCCGGGGCATAGCCAATTGTAGTTACACAAGTGAGGTTTTGCTCTACGTGGTTAGGTAAATAAATAAGAGGAAAATATTAAAAGGGAAACCGGCTTTCAATTGATTCTGTGAGGTTAAAATTATATAGGTAGGTTTTAAAGCTCTAAATCTAAATTATTCAAGTTGTCTGAAAGTTTAAATTATATAGGTACGTACCTCATTTTCTTTAAGTATATAAAAAAACAAAGTTTAGCTAATTTCTGGTTCTTTTTTGTCTGATGCTTAATTTCGAAACAGCGCTAATAAATAGCGCTCTTGAGCGATTTAGAAAAATACTTTATCGTCAAAATAATGCAATAGAAAATAACATTTTTTTTCTGAAGTGTCTTTATTTATTTTTGGCACGTTTTCGACGTCTTTTTTTTTAGTAAGCTTAGTTTCTTGATGTTATATCTATAGGAACACCATTCGTAACCTTTTCGATTGCTACGGGCTACGCCGTAGCCAATTATGATTGTAGTAAGTGGGGTTTTCCTCTACGCAGTAAATGTTACTAAAAATATTAAACAACAAGGAAAAGGAAACAGGTTTCCGAAATAACTGGTAAAATCTATATAGTCTCGCTACAAGCTACAACAAAACATCTTTCCTAATAATCAAGAAGAAAGAAGATCCCTTGATTATTGTATTTAAAATAAGTACCTACAGAGTAAAATTTCCCTACACGATTCATAAAATGGAAATCGCTTTGAATCAAAACGAAGCCTTCCTATAGTTCTATCAAAAAGTGAAGCGAGCGGCGAGCACTCGGTAAAAAGTGGACGCTGCATGTAGACCGTTTTGAAAGGTCAAAGCGTTAATTGGAACGTGAAGTCAATCAATTTTAGGTTGCAAGCCTTGTCGGAAACGAAACTGAAGTGTTTTGTAGTACATCTGGATACTTTGGTAGACATCTAACAGTCTCAAACTACCGTTGAAGTATTTAGGGTAATCCTCAAGGCAAATTTCTATACCAAATGTTTCGGAGAAATACTTAAAAAGTACGACGTATTATAGTAATTTCTTCACATTATTCGTTTTGTCTATGTTTTCCGATTGTGTCAACAAAAATTAGTAAGGTTTCATACTTTAATTTAGATTTTATACGTGTTTTTAAATTAGTAGTGTTAATTTTTAAACACTTATAAAATCTAAATTTGCCTTGAAGAATTACCCTTAAGTATATTACCATAAGTAGATTACAAGGAGCCTCTTCGAGGAGCACTTGAAATCCTTTCACCACATTGGTTCGAAAGAACTAGTGACATGATAAGAAGAAGTAGATTACCATACCGTATTAAAGAGAAACGCGCTAAATAAAGTATGTCAATTAAGCTAACATTTTGTTGAAATAGAGTTACAGCTATGTATAGTAAAAATAATTATGATTTATTGTTATTCATACACAATACGTGGTTTGAAATTATATTATAGTGTTATTAAGACGTCTTATTAGGTGGATTAATATAATCAAGTGTGTGCGTGTCATACCTACTTATTAAAATACCGTTCCGTTCCACGTTCGTTTGACGATCGCAATAACTCTCAATGTTCAGTGTAAAACCGCGTAGGTTACACAACATAAGGATTGTCGTGCCAAGTGCTCGCAAAGCCGTGTCATTTGCTGATACTACGTGCTTCTGGCGTTTATCTCGAATATACAGAACTGCCTGGAACGTCAATCAAAAGAGTCGAATTTCAAATTTCACTTTCATTGTAAAAGCTTTTCACTGTTTTGTGTGATTGTAAAGTTTTCACCTTATGATATTTAATTCCGAATTGTGTAAATTAATACTTATGGTACGATTAAACACGGCTTTTTTATACGCTACACGCCAGCGACTTCGCTTGTCGCTCGTAGCGTGTAAAGTCGCCCAGTGTCATCGGCGTTTTTACAATCAGCTTCTTTACTCCACTTGTAAAAAAGCTGTGAAAAAATAGAAAGCCGGGCTAATTTACACGCCACACGCTGGGGTGTTCGCGTGTTTTGGTACCTTATATGAAAAGCTTCGCTATCCTTCTCCTATAAAATCTGATCTTTCAGGTAGTTTCAAGTTCTAGCAAAAGCTATTTTTACATAAAATATTTATTTTTTAAAACAAGTAACAACAACGTATATGGTAATAGATTTTCACATCACCAATTGACTCAAGTGTCATAAAATGAGTAGGTAAGTCTAATTATTTAGGTTCAGCAGTACGCAATAACGTAATACAGATCCTCTCATTAATCCCATTAGGTTGAGTCACGCGCATGTAATTAACGTTGCCCGAATAATGGAATTTACATGAAAAGCTCGCATCCTGTAATAATGATAGCAGGAATCGTTATAATTATTATTGTAGCATTCCAAAATGTTTTCGATTTTAACAGTTTCCGAAAATATGTTTTTAAAGGAAACCTACATGCTTCGGACCTCCGAATATCCAACAATTGAAATAATTATTAAAACAAAACGTATTGTTTCAAACAACAATAACAAAGCCATCTCGCATCAGCAACAAAAAACGTTTTTACTTGCATGAAAATAGCGTGTTTCAAAGAGTTTGAAATTATAGAAAATAGGAGGAAATGTATATTTACGGGCTTCTCGTTTCCGACTTTAAACAATAGTTGCAACTCATTGTTTAGGGTCCATTAAAACGTAGGCGTTTTGAAATAAGCAGGAGGTCTAATTACATTTTTGGGTTATTGTGTTTAACAAACAACAAAGGGTGCCTTGTTGTAAATATTGACAGGACAAAGCTGGATCTACACTCGTCAACTTTCTCCTTTCAATTTGGATTAAGCAAATAAATTGAAAGACGAACCTAATGATCATAATCATCTTTCATCATTATTGTTATCGATGTTTGGTTTTTAAGCCCCTCGGTGCAAAATGAGGTTCATTTTTTTAATTTGTGTTGGACCTTCAACTGATCAAAACCTCACCTGATGATATGTGATGATGGATCTCGAAGGTCTAGCCTAGAAGCAAACTCTCTGAAAGGAATGTTATAAGTTAGGTAGTTTCGGTCAGTTCGCCTAACTGTTTGCATCGTAGATTCTAAACGAATTGATTGATTTTAAAGTGATTCTTCTTTTATAATTGAAAATTTAAATAAGTACCTATTTAATTTGAATTATTCCCATCTGTCACCCTGCTCTGTCACCCAGGGGACAGATGGGCAAAAAGTTATATCTGCCCCCCTTTTCTTGTATTTTAATTCAGAGAAAGAAATATTGGAGTAATAAGTAAGATAGGAACGTAACTTGTAGGTATATAGGGCTGTCTGTGACCTAGCAGAAATATAACCAAATAATTAGGTTTCACAATAAAAGATTCAGATTTAAAGAAGCATAACTCAACATAAAGCTTACCTATTTAATACCGACCCAAACCTTACGTCAGTTCTCACTTTGCGTAGGCCGGCCACAGTATTTATTCTTCCCAATAATCGATGGCGGCGTTATCGCGAGGCCGATAGACGTTTGTCTGCATAATAAATGAGCTCGAAGCTCCGACCCGTTTGCTGCCTTGTTTAGAATACTTCCACGGATTACACCCTAATACAGATTAAGTATATTTTGATCGTACATTGTCCAGTGGTTCGCTAAGCTGCGGCCGATGTGCCATTATTTACCTACAGAGTAGATACAGATAAACGGATTCAGAGAAATTATGACGGACGAATGTAGTGAGTGAGTGACAGGTGTATATCAACAATGATGTTTATATACCTAGGACACTCAGGTAGGTAGCTTCAAAGAAAGGTGGAGTCATAAAATGAGACAAAATTATTGTAGACATTCTTTTCAAATGTTTTTTTAAAGAGAGTTTAAAAATCAATGAAAAAATTAGATGCCTGTAAAGTTGGTTTACGGACGATAGTTTAACGTAACTACCAGCGTTACTGGACAATGACAGCGTTCCAATGACGTCAACGTTTTCGTGTATGCAGCGTTTATCGATTTATTAAACGTAGTCACGTTAAAAACCTTGTTAATTTAAACTATAAGTAGTGTAATTGTCTAAACGTAGGTAATAGAATTGGCTAAATTGACCAATTTTTTTGGTTCGTTGATGATTGAAGATTCGTTAAAGATGTTTAGTTTCTTTAATTACTTTATGGTGATAGGTTATTAGTAATAACCTATCACTATTACAGTACACGGCTGGGTGCGTAGATTTAAAAAATGTCTGAGACATGCAAACCTCTTCTTACTTCATTCAAATTTTCAAGACGAAAATTTTCCTTACAAATTAATTAAGATAATATTCAAATGGAATTTTGTTTTTGTCGTAATAATTGAAAGACGGCATATCCAAGACTCCACATTTATTCATAGGTACCCACAACGTAAAGCACAAATAACAATAATATAGTAAGTAAGCACCTACATACAACTGTCATATACGACATCTTCCCTTTTACATTTTTTTTTTTTTTTTTTTTTTTAAGTACATTCTTAAAGATAAACATATTATTATGCATGTTTGTTAAATTTAAAGTTCCTACTACCTACTCACATAATAGTACTAATTATAAGATATGACTCCCTAGGATAAAGTAATCTAAGCACACAAGGCTTATATTAAGGTACCTACCAACTTATTTCGTAAGTAAGTATAATATAGTATAGTAAATAGATAGGCGTATCGATCGATCACCTTATTAAAAGATACAATTTCGATTTTGGGGTTTAATTACTTCAATAATTTAGGGTTTCATTATTTTAATAATTTTATCTCGTGCTTCCTTAGCCGCCGGTCTGCGCGAACGTTGACGAACTACGTCTTTAGATAGACTAGGGTTAATTCCAACAGGTTTGGTACGCGTACCTTCGTCCTCATCGAGATCACTATCGCTCATTGGATTACTACTACCATCCCAGGTTTCATCTTCGCTCAGGTGAGTATGGGAAGACCCTTGACCCAGATGCGTTGGGGGCGGTACAGGTGAAGGACTTTTTTCTTTATCAAGTGGTAGCTTAAGTAGATGACGCCTATTTCGCCTATAAAGCCTACCTGAATCGTCTTTCACGAAATATGAACGAGTCTCTGCAGCACGACCTACGACTTGCGCCGATTTCCTTTTTCCATCGTCCATGACAAGCACCGGCTGACCCGGCACAAACTTGCCTAGCGGCTTAGCCCGTCTGTCATAATAGGTTTTATCAGCCTGTTGCTTACGTAACATCTCTTTATAGTCTAACGCATTGTCACGACTGGGCTTTAATTTATTTTCGTGTGATGGGAGTCTAGTATTAAGTCTCCTTCCCATTAACAATTCAGAAGGGGAGCTGATTCCATTACGCGGCGTAGCACGATAATTTAACAATCCTAAGTAAAAATCAGTTCTGGTATTTAGTGATTTTACTAAAATATTTTTTACTATTTGAACACTTCTTTCGCTTTGGCCATTTGACTGAGGATAATTTGGCGAACTAGTGATGTGCTCAATACCCCACGTTTTACAAAAATCCCCGAATTCTTTTGAAGCATAGGCGGGGCCATTATCGGTAACTAGCTCCTGTGGTATCCCGTGTCTCGCAAACTGATCTCGCATTGCGGTCACTACCGCTTTAGTGCCAATGTTAGTTAGCGGATTCACTTCGATGAAATTTGAAAAGTAATCTACCAATATCATGAAGTATTTGCCTGCGTATTGAAATATATCGGAGCCTACTTTAGACCACGGCAGGGACGGTATACGGTGCGGGTTGAGCGGCTCGCGCGGCGGACGGGGCGCGCGCTCGGCACAGGCGCGGCACCGGCGCACCATCTCCTCGACGTCGCGTGACATGCCTGGCCAGAACATCACCTCCCTAGCGTGACGTTTGCATCTATCGATTCCCATGTGACCGTCGTGTAGCCTACTTAGCATTTCCGACCGAACACTTTTAGGTATATAAACCAAATTATCTTTAAATAAGATATAGAATAAATCCAAAACTATCTCTGTAGGACCATTGACCTCTTACTCGTTCATCGACCTCGTATTTGTTCGCCGGCCACCCATCCTGTATGTATCGTATTAAAAGTTGACATTCTATATCTTTAGACAGAGCGTCTATGATCAATTTCATTTTACTATCACTGAATCTAACATTTTCTAACAAGAAGCAAGACTGCTCGTCTACCTCCTCAGATACCTTTTCCGAAGTCGGTTCCGGTAAGGCCGCTCGCGATAAGGTGTCCGCTACGTACATATATTTTCCTGGTTTATATATCACCGTAAAATCGTAGCCCTGTACGCGAAGCATCATGCGCTGAAGGCGCGCGGGAATCGAATCAAGCGGTTTCTTAAACAATGCTTCCAAAGGTTTATGGTCGGACTCCACCGTGACGTCACTGCGTCCACATACATACTGATGGAACCGTTCGAGAGCATAGACGATCGCTAAAAGCTCCTTCTCTATCTGAGCATATCTACACTGCGTGTCAGTGAGAGTGGCGGAGGCGAACTCGACTGGTCGGCCGCCCTGCAGCAGCACGGCGCCGAGCGCGCGCGCGCTAGCGTCCACCGACAGCAGCACCGGTTCGCGCGCCGAGTACAGCGCCAGCACCGGAGCCGTGCACACCGCACGCTTCAGCTGCGCTGCAGCCGCGCTGTGTCCAGCCTCCCACGCCCACACCGTATCTTTTTTTAATAAATTACGCAGCGGGAGCGCTATTTCCGAATAATTCGGAATAAACTTGGACAAATAATTAATCATGCCCAAAAACCTTTCAAGCGCTGGTCTATCTTCGGGTAATGGCATCTCCTCTATAGCTTTCAACTTATTTTTATCTATAGCCATTCCGTCCGCACTAAACACATGCCCTAGGTAACTAACCTGCCTAACTTGAAATTCGCATTTATCCTCATTGAACTTTATTCCTACTTCTCGTGCCCTATTAAGCAATTTTTTCAGTCGCTCATCATGCTCAGCTTTGCTAGAGCCCCAGCATATGACGTCATCGATGAAGGAGTCGACTCCCTCTAAGTCTTCCAGAATTTGGCGGATTCTGGAATGGAAGACCTCCGAAGCGCAATTAATTCCGTAAGGCAAGCGCAAGAACTGATACCTCCCGAACGGACTCCCGAACGTACAGAGGTCAGCACTGGCGTCGTCGAGTTGAACCATCCAGAACCCTGAGCGAGCATCTAACTTACTAAAGTAGCTAGCCCCTTCGAGCTTAGTAGCGATCTCGGTGAGCGTGGGCAGCGGGTAGCGCGCGCGCTGCACCACCCGGTTGAGCGGCCGCGGGTCGAGGCACACGCGGAGGGTGCCGTCCTTCTTGGCCGCCACGACTATCGCGTTCACCCACGGTGTCGGATGGGATACCTTTCGAATCACCCCCATTTTTTCCATACGTACTAACTCTTGTAACAATTTATCGCGCACCCCTATCGGTATTTTTCTAACCGGACAGACCGACGGCTGGGCGCACTGGTCTACAACAATAGTGTATTTACCGGGTAATTTACCCAAACCCTGGAATAAATCTCCATATTCATTTATATTCAGCGACAATATACGCTTAACCATACCTAGTTCTTCACATGCATATTTTCCTAGCACACTCTGACAGTCAAAATCGGCAACAGTAAAACGCAATGAATAAGTACTATTTTTATATGCACATTGTAGATAACAATATCCAACAATAGGTATGAAATTACCACAAAAAGACTGAGCCCTGGTGTTGTCTGAATTGATTATGTGATTCGGTAGCCCTAGCTTCTCAAATGTATGGCGCGATATAACATTTAAATCAGACCCGGAATCTAGCTTGAAACTTTCCGTAGCACCTGTATAAGTAAAAATTAAATTCTCATACCATTTAGAGTCCTTACGATCCATAGTCTGCGACAGTGAGGAAACGTAGTACAATCCATCATCCTCTTGTTCCTCACCGTCATCGTCACTTTCAACCGCGGCGTCGATTTGAAGTACACGTCTACGCAATTTCGGACACATATTTTTGAAATGACCTCTTTCACTGCACCAGAAACACATTGCATTTTTAGCCGCACACCTAACATAGCTATCACACCCGCTTATACCACACGCGGTACACACTAACTTCATGGAGGATGCGCGCTGCTGGCCGGCGCCGGGCCCGGGGGCTCCGCGCCACGGCGCGCGCTGTGGCTGGCGCGCTCCGCCACCGCCACCGCGCCCTCGCCCCGCCGGCATCGCCGCGCCACCTCGCGCTCTGCTGCCGCCGCCGACGCCGCTCGGGCCAGCACGCAAGCCGCCGCCCGCGCCGCGCGCCGTCATCGCGTCCACTGCTATCATCTGAGTCTTGGTGCCGTCTATCTGTCTCTGCTCCTCCGTGGACATCTCGTTCGCCTGACATATTTTTACGGCTCTAGCCAAAGTCAACTCGTCCGCCCTAAGAAGGCGGTCACGCAGTTTGCCATCTTGCACGCCACACACGATTCTGTCTCGAATGAGGCCCTCCTCCAGATGCTCAAACTCACACCGTTGAGCGAGCAGCTTCAAAGCCGTCACGTATTCATCAATCGATTCACCTTCTTCCTGATTTCTTGAAAAAAATTTAAATCGAGCCATTGTTGTATTCTGCTTGGCCACGAAATGTTCATTGTATTTTTTTACAAGTGTATCGAAACATTCTTTATTTTCATCTTTGGTAAATTTAAAGGTGGTGTAAACGTCGTATCCCTCCGTTCCGATGAGATTCACCAACAAACTTGATTTCACATCTGTTGATTCTTTGCTAACACCAGACGCTTTCAGAAACACGTTAAATTGTCGCAGCCATTTTTGCCACGCTTCGGCCCGACTCGCCGGCCCTCCTTCCAAACACAATTCTGCCGGAGGCCGCGCGTGTTCCATTGTTTATGAGTTGTTTTGATCGTTACTATCACTTTATCTATCGTACAGAACACCACAACCGATATTTGCACGCTAATTTCTAATATTTCAACACCGCTGTCACCATGTCGTAATAATTGAAAGACGGCATATCCAAGACTCCACATTTATTCATAGGTACCCACAACGTAAAGCACAAATAACAATAATATAGTAAGTAAGCACCTACATACAACTGTCATATACGACAGTTTTGTGTCGAAATTTATGTTACGGGTACATAATAAGCTCATATTTATACATGTTTGCTCGTTATATGCTATTAGTGATGCTGTTTCCAAATGCTGAATAATTATTTTCCGTGTTTGCTTTGTTGGACGATAACAATAATTTATCGTAAGTTCAGTGGTAATAATTTAACATTATCACTAAACTTGATATTCATTTATGTCAGCTTAATGAAGGATGCCTTTTGCAAAGGATATTAATGATGATTGATGTGTAGGTTCCTAAGAATTTTTACCTTTCTATGCTCATGCGATTTGGGTAAAGATTTTTCAGACTCTATATGACCCTCATTCTTCTGAGTAGCATTTAAAACTTGTAAGTATTTAAAGATAAGCAATCTTAAACTTATTTCTATATAAATATTAAAACTTATATGCATTGATCTTCAACATGGGGCTTTAAAAAAACTTTAAACAATCGCCTTTTATTAAAGCCTTTGTTACCTTTTTGATTTGCGATTTTGCTTTCCGACGAAATATTAAAGGTTTAATTTTTTTTTCTTTTTTAAGTATTTGTTTCAATGAAAAAATGTATTTATATACTTATAATGTATGGAGTTAAAGTGAGTAAAAGTATTTTCTGTTTTTATGTGTAAAGAAAGAATCAAAATACTAGTCAGGCGATCTTCAACAAAGCCTCACAGAGTTTTGATTCACAAAGGCCAGTGACTCAATAATCACCGCATATACTCATAAATTAAATACAAATTATGGCGTAAGCTTCTTCGCAGAATCTCACGTGGTCTCATATTCTAGCTCAGTGCAGAATGCGTCATACCTGTCAAGGTAACAGAGGTACCTCAATCTCTCTCCTCTAATGCGAGTGCCAGTCCTGGCTATTACGTGACATGGTAACCTAAGTTCATAAGGGTCGGGAGCTTTCACGTAGCCTCAAGGCAAAAAGTAAACTTATATCTACGGCCAATAACGCTCGGCCTATTTCCATTCTTGGGAGACCTATGATTTATTTTGTGTTCGAACTTCGAAATAAATTAGGTTGTGTATTGAAAATATTTTCGGAGATTACCTACATAATATTTTCTATACTTAGTACGAGTATGCTACTAGGGGTGATCCAAAAGTTATAATAAGATAATCGATATGAAATACAATGTTTAGCTGTCTAATTTTGATTTATCTTTCAACATAATTTCATAACAAGTAAATATTGAGTCCATCTCTTATAATGCGCGAATACCTTTTGAAAAAAATATTCATCTTGCCTCTCCTAAAATGCTTTTCGTAGTTTCTCTAAAAAAGGTAACACTTTTAGGAGGCGTCCCCTACCAAATTCTGTTTAGATGTGTAACAAATCCGTGCCAGATGTTCTGCCGCTAAGCAGTAAAATGTTATTATTAATGTGTTCCGGTTTGAAAAGCATGGTTTGATGAGTGAAATTAGGTACTATTAGTAGTAAATTAGTAGGCTGCCGAGAATGACTACCATGTCACTCTAATAACAGTGTTGTCGTGGTCATTAGAATTTCTGCGCAACACTTATAAGTCATGAATAAGTGTGATCAATTGGGATTGCTTATTAAAAACTAAACTAAGTAAAATTTTAGGTTAGTTTTTTTTTTAATTCATTTTATACGAGAGTTGATCAGATGTACAGTCGGCTCTGTAATTGTTTTTACACCCAACTTTGTAACCCTAACCCCTAACCCAACCCGGTTTTCTCCTGTGATTAAACCACTCACACAAACACATCATCTTTGTGCGTGAATAAACTACTGATGTGAATAAACCACTTAAGATATACCCCTAATATAAACCACAAGTAGTTTAATCACATAAGAACATTGGCGTAAGCTGAGTGTAAAGACAATTACAGAGCCGACTGTACACGAGAGTAGGTCGAAATCAAATACACAATTGGATAGAGAGAGACAGGTAAACCGTAGTCATAACGACCTAAATGTATATTATAATAGTATTGCTGGTAGATCTTCAAACAACTATTGGATAATCTGAGACGCGGTTTCAGTTGACATATTGCTGAAGACGAAGACCGAGTTCCATCAATTCAAATGCTTTACATCTGTACGCGAAGGGGAGGGGGTATTGTTCAAAGCCGGTGACGTAAGGGTCGCTCCCGGTCCAGTTTAAGCCTTGACAGTGACAAATGTTTCATTTATGCCCCAGTATGCACGCAGCTGTATTTCCAAATCTGCCTCGCGAATTTTACCCATCCATCCATTGTTTAATTTGTAAGCTGTTTTTTCGTTTTTTTGTATAAGGTTGTTTGTACAATCAGCGGTTTTGATATTAAAGGCTGAAATATTGACTTTCCGTGTTAATATTGACCATACTGGCGTCCTATGGCTAAAATTAGATTATGCACCAAGGGGATAAAGCAGTGCCTTATGTCGTGAGCGGCATATGGGGACTCAGTTAACTTCTGAGCGAAGCGATGGGTTCAAGCTGCCCAAGACGAAGACAGGCTTTATCCCAGAGGGGCATATTTTCACACCATCTGCGAGACAATTAAGAGCCAGGGCTCCAACAGCCACTGATCTTTACTTTATAAGTATAAGTAGAGATCTGTGAGCAGCAAACATCGTCTTTTGTTTCGCGTTCTTTGAAATCGCGCCTTTTTATTTTTGAGTTGTGCTTATGGTGGCCAATTCGATTTTAGAACAAACCTCTTTACAATGCCATATATGGGCATTATTTTACTTAAAGTTTTCCAAGAGTTCCCACAAATCCCTAGGGAGTTTCGTACAACATTACCCCACTTGGGAGGTAATGCTTTGCTCTACCTTGAGATTACATGATAATATGTTATTGGATA
The DNA here is from genome assembly GCA_932526365.1 of Lobophora halterata. Lineage (NCBI taxonomy): Eukaryota > Metazoa > Arthropoda > Insecta > Lepidoptera > Geometridae > Lobophora > Lobophora halterata. Next base: position 7,868,685 of record OW052002.1, read on the forward strand.
TTGTCGAGCACGTGGTGTGAAAACATAGTTAAGTGATGCTGCTCCAGCAGTGAGCTGCTTTATTACGTCTATGTTGACGATGATAATGAATAATGACTTTTTGCTAAGTTTGAAAATACCAACGATTCCTCGAGTACTTAGTCTTTAAACTAGGTTATCTATATTTAATACTTGAATAGGTTTAACTCTGAATTTCGGTGGACAGATTAAATTATTCCACTCGGTTTCCTGCACCGTCTGAGGTTACTTAGTAAGTACTTAAGTAGGTACACAAGGACGAACTCTGTTAACTTATTTTAATTTATTTCAGGTAAGTTTCCAGAGCACCTGTCACAGAGCTTGGGCGCTTAAGCGTAAGTTAAAATAGTGACGATAAGATAAAGATTTTTATTTCGTAATAATACTATAACTATAAATTACAAAAGGTTTTTGAATGACAAACTTAAACGAGTGAATGTAGAATAATTAAACTACTTAACAGATTTTGTTAACATGTTCTAAGTCAAAGTTTACCTATAACTTTCAACTCTCAGTTTGTAAAGCGTCGATGACACACGGCTTTTTTACAAGCTACAATCCAGCGAGATGTCTTGTAGTGTGTAAACTCTCCTAGTGTCATCGGCTTTTTTACAATCTGCTTGTTGATAACCCTTCCCGAAAGCTAACTCGCTTTCACGCTATCTGTAAACTTACCAACAATCAGCTTGTAAAAAAAGCCGTGTGTCATCGACACGCTTAAAGTGTAGGTGCTAACCCGTGCCCTACATAAGGGTTAAGTCATGGTTATTATTGGTACATGGTATTACACGCAAAATATCTGCCCAAGGTGAGTACACGGTAATCTTATCCAGGGAAAACAGGAAAAGTATGGGTAAAATGTAAAATTCACGAACTGACAGTAAATAATGTGCGAACAGCCAGGATAAGGGGCCGTGCATATGAGTGGCCTTTGGGGACAGATAGAGTCGAGTCCGTACCCTTCGCAGTGTATTTATTGTTTATTTTTACTGCTAAACTGGTTGGTGCAATTCGTGAACCAAGGGCTTTAGCTTTGTAAATTTTTCGAGATTGTTTACGAGTATTAGAGCTGAGGGAATCTTATTTAAAATTAAAAATCTTTCTTAGATCGCGCTTCCACATTTTGACAAAAAACCCTACCAAAACCAAAACTTGATGAGTTAATGTGTTGAAATGTCGATAAAGCCTTTTAATTCTGAATTAAAAAAAAGGTTCGAACGAATTAAAAAAAATACTGAAGGTCGTTAGAAAATAATCAGTTTTTATGCCAGACAAACCAGTGATTTTCGCTATTTCCAAAAACGCAGATTATTTTCTTCATAAAAACGTTATAATTGAGACGATTACCTATAATTCTGAATAAAAAAATAATAAAATCACTAAATGTAATTTTATCATAATATAATTTTCCAGTTGTTTTCCAAGAATTTCGGGTTTTGTTTTGCTTAGGTATTTTTTTACACGACGTAGTTAAAAATAAACACTCATGCTTTTTTCCATCTTAGCTTTTCAAAATCTAACGTAAATGAAATTAATGAAATCTAGACTTTGAATTGTGATAGCATGAACATTGTATGTATGTTCATGAACCTAGGATAAAAACTACCGTCTAACTAAACGGTTACATCTAATTACCTAGCTGTCGCAGCCATGCACAGAATAAACAAGAGAATTATATGTTACGATAAATATGAATTAATGCGGTCTAATTAGCTAGCTTATGTGCCCCTGCGGGTTACAATGGGCAGAAGAATTTCAGATCACGTAGTCAGTGCACATAAAACGCCGCAATACTAACACAGATCTCAACTTAACAGCCTGCTATCTCACATATTTTTGGGGCGCTAGAGATACCCTATCTAAGTATTAGGATATTTGTGCCGCATTGGAAGGCATTTGCGTGTAAAGACATTTAGACGAAAAACATGAGCACGAATGGGACATTATCCTAAGATCACTTGAAAAGACATGTGAACGATAAAATCAGTTATTAGCGAAGGAAATGTAGAGTAAATTTTTTCATGAACTTACCAGTATGAGTAAGTACGATTCATAATCAACTTAGACACTTAGGTATAACTACAGCTGCGTGATCTATTTGTCTTTCTAATGTAGGTATTTCAATGTTGAATGTTGGCAGCCTAACCTAGCTATGTCCACAGCAGCTGCACGAAAGGACCTTCGATCTTCGACAGCATCTCATCGCCTTGATAGAATAATAAATTGTTTGTCTATGGAAGGGTTTATTTACCATTCGATTCAGTCTCATGTGTGAATTAATAATGAAACCTTGGAAATGAATATGAATGAGGACTTTCAAGGAAACAAGGGTACGGCTAATGAAATATTTTATAAGTAGATCTACTGTATTACTTGCTGAGAATATAAATCGAAAGGAATGTTTGTGTTGGTAACAATATCTTGCCGACCGAAAATCCTGAAAATTTCTTAGAATTTTCTAACACTGCGTATGTTTATGGCCCAATAAAATAAAGCTTTCTAGAGAAGTTGAATTAATGTTTCCCAATAACGAGAGCTAACTAACCTACACTCGTTAGAAGTTACAACTTCTCCAATTAGACGGCACGTATGGATGAGATTGTGTTCATTCATATTCGTCTGCAAATCCGAACGAAGCGACGCGAAAGAAATGATAGAAATGAGATCTTGATTAATACGATTCTAAATTCGGTCTTCCATGCGAATCCAGGTCGACAATACTTTATTACATTCCATGCAGAATCTTGACTTCAATTTAACTGAAAAGACGTAAGGTCCCATTGAATGCTTTCTGACATGAAAACGAATTTACAACTTGGATTTATAATCCAAATGTGGCAATATTACCTATATTAAGCCCTTATTTAGCTAATCAACTACTCAAATCAAGAAGTTTGCTTAGTTACTAGCCTAGTATGTATCTATCTATAAAAGCCGTAATTTTTTAGCATTTACACATTTAAATTTATTAAACTATACGAGTGCAGAGACTACGATACCAAACAAAATAATTTGTCTCAAATTCCAGTCGAATAGGTATAAACGGAATTCTGAATTCTATGTTCGGAATAGAGATCGTCTCTAAAAACATTATTGTTCTAGGCTGCAAGCTGTTCATACAAACTATTTCTGAGAGAAATTGCTTTTTTCCTGAAGTACCTACTTAGATAATAAAAAGTTGTGAAAAGGGTAAAAAGTATGGTAATATCAAATGGAAATGGAGCCCGGCGCTTCGTAGACATTCCAACTTCTGTCTAATGTGTTTTCAGGTACAATTTCTCCTGAAAAATGAGGTGTTTCAAAGCTACGAGAAAGAATGTGATTACCTAAGAAACAAAGTAATAGCAAAGAACCGGGAACGTAATAAACAGACCGAAAGAGTCTAGAATTTGTTTGTGATATAGAGTTTTTTTTTCTGAAAGAAAACTTCTTCATAGAATGATTTTAATTTTTACGGTAATATGTAATTTGACCACACTTTGAAGTAATAGTTGTAAATATTTTCCACTACTGGAACTCAGGTCATATGTAATAATATTACTTATTCTTTGCTCAGGTCTACTCTCGACCGGATTGATAGATGTCACATGCCTCAAAATATTTTTTCTCTGTTCTATTACATGCCGGTTGCCTCACCGTTGTGGGAATGTAGGATGCGCCAACAGAACGCAAGGCAAGGTCCTCATCCACTCGGCCACCACGTCTACTAAACATTCATACCAACAAAATTCTTTGCGGCTGTAAAGTTAGAAATGTTTAGTCAGAAACTGTAGTGGTCAAGCAGTGCTTGAACTTTGTGGCCGACCCCTATTCATTCATTACGGTAATACCTTATAGTATGCTTGTGGAATACGCTACGTGTTTCCTCTTGCTTTGTATAGTCTTGAAATACCGTTGCTTTAAACGTGCGCTAAGATATTTACGAAGCAGTGACTAAAGTGTAGTAGAAAAAGAGAAATCATTTTTTTTGGGTAAAGTGCAGAAAAACAAGTCAAATCTTATGCTGATCACATCGGAAAATATATTTTTATATTATTAACTTCCTACCTTAAATCACTTAAATCAATATTCGCTCGTGCTTGGGATAGAAGAAGATCAAACAGATTAAGCTTTCTGCTGGTAGATAGCAATAATGTTCAAATGATAAGGTACCTACTTAACTCACCGAAATTGTTTGTGGTTTCTAAAAAATATGTAAGTAAGAACACCCAAAATTAAGTTTTGCTGACACTAATTTTGTAGAATTTCAACAAGATTCCACAAGATATAATCACCGAAAAGTGTCATCGGCTTTACGAGTAGGTATATTTAATTCCCCTCTCTGATTAACCCCTCTGGTCCACGTATACTCTGCACTGAACAGCACCCATTAATTGAGTCTTCAGCTTGGAATGTATAGGTTCGTGATTGGCAAGCGGGAGGCTCAGAATTCTGCGGGTCACCACAGGTATTGTTGGAATGTTACTCAAGGGAATGCCTCGGAAACCACTAGCCCACACTGAGATCTCCCAACTTATATTCGTGGTAGGTATAACTAGCTGACACCCACAAATTCTTAGAGAGTAAACAAAAATTATATTCGTACACCCTATTCTAAGACGATTTTTTCACTCTAGAAAATACTTACATTTGAAATTTGACAGGTGACAGCCGAAACCTTAGTAAAGCGGCGGCCATTTTTTTACTTACGTAAGGAGAGTTTGAGTTTGAGGAATGACTTATGAATACGGGGGACGAATACGGGGGTTAGTATAAGTACACTTGCCGCCTACACACGCGATAAACATTCCTCCAAATTTCAAGTCTCCACATTCAATGGTTTGGTCTGAGCATTGTCTGTCAGTCAGGTTACAGTCTTCTATGCATAGGTATTGATTGATTGAAAGCTTGTAAATATAGGCTATCCTATAACCACGCAATGACCAGAGTAGAGAGTTGGTAATGTTGATATTGCTACAAATTCATAAAGTAATTACTAGGTACATTTTTATTGTTTCTTCGAATATTTGCGACGAAAAAATCGCGCTCCAATGAATCCTTACAAAATCTATAGCGGAGAACGGATCCGCGCTTGAAACATTTATAACAGGATTTACTTCAAAAAAACAGGGAGCACATAATTTATCTTTCATGCATAATTTATTTTCGTTTGCATGTTTTGTTTTGCGATTAGCTTTTTTAGGAAAATGGAAAAGTAACTTCAATTAAAATGTCTTTTGACGGGCAAATGTTGTTTCGACTTTTTATCGCTTTCGGTGTGACCTTTTGTTGTTACCGTTGAGAGCTTTTGGCGACATTAATTTGTGTATTTTCTTGTCATTTCATTTCCGTGTTGAGAGCTCGATGAATAATAAATGTCATTCTACTTATAAGTAGACATACTTTTGCTTACAGGAGTTTTGCTTTCATTTTTAAATTCTTTCAGGGGTAGGTGCCAAGTACTCAGAACAAATTAAGCAAACAAATGCGTTTTTTTTTAATGTAAATTTCTTAAGAATTTTCGCCCATTTAAATTTTATCGATGTGGCCCCATATAGACTTAGTAAGTGAGTATTATCTGGCCGTTATGGCCAAATGGTGGACATTAGCGAACACGTGAACGGTTCCTGCAGTTCTTAAATCATAAGTTTCCAAAACTAGCCGCGGAGCAACTTTGCCGTAGCAAAATATACCTTTTATAGGTAACCCAATCACCCCCTTTCTTAACCAAAACAAAGCAAAGTATGTAAGTAGGTACACAAAGTAGGTACGTACTTAGTTGGCTAAGGAGCCAAGCTTATGCTAAGATTTTATGAATTATCGTAATTCCTTATCTCGTTTGAAATTTTGCCTTGGAATTTCTAAATTATTACGAATTCTCTATCAATAATATATTAAAATTTAAGTACCTACCTATCTAGGTAATAATGTTATGGTAGAGCCCGTATTCGATAATTATTTTAATAATAGTTACAAAATCCTAGGTATAACTGTTATTACTTATTATAGAGTAGGGATCAATTCACTGCTCAGCGAGCTATGGAGAGAGCTATGCTCGGGGTTTCTCTTAAGGATAGAATCCGAAATGAGGTCATCCGACAGAGAACTAAGGTGGTCGACATAGCTCAGAGGATCAGCAAGCTGAAATGGCAGTGGGCCGGCCATGTCTGCCGAAGAACTGACAACCGTTGGGGTAAACGTGTTCTTGAGCGGAGACCACGTCTAGGCAAACGCAGTGTAGGACGACCTTTAGCCAGATGGAGCGATGATCTGCGCGCTATAGCTGGCAGAAAGTGGATGAGAAGAGCCGAAGATCGGGCTCAGTGGCGCGCCTTGGGAGAGACCTACGTCCAGCAGTGGACTGCTATAGGTTGATGATGATCAATTCACTGAAAAATAAAAAGGTTTCCTTAAAAAAACAACAATTTGAAAAATAAAAATGAAGTCAATTCTACATAAGTACCCACGTATACTAATTTTCAACAACGTCTAGCCAGGCCTAGTTAGGCGCTATAATAGAGCACAAATACTAGTTAAACTAGTACTATCCCGTCTTTTCTTCATCTCTAACCAGCCAGCCTGAGACCGTGACCTGAGATGGTGACTTACCTAATAGGTGGGCACGTACGAGCCATGCGATAAGGATGAAATGAGTCATATCCGTATGCTTTATCTTTATTTCATACTTATTTGTCTAATTACATAGTTATTACTTCGATATATTATAAAGTATAATCCATTTTAATACTCTAAGTTTACTTATTGTAGGCTTAGCATAACTGATTATATCTTAGGTAGGTAAATGGATCCTGACCTCGATATCTCCACAATCAATTACAGAGACATAGTCTAGGTACACAATTTAATCTCAGATCCTCTCAACCGCAAGACTGTGCTTAGTGGTGGTGTTGGTGTCAAAAGGACAAGGCTATTAATCAGGTAATCTAAGCGTACTTTACGGTAACTGGCTATGCATGTATGTACTGACAGCGCCATAGATAAGTATACCCCTTGCATAGGATATCCAGCTTCAAATCCCCTCAAATCACCGCCGTGGGCGTCTTGATATGTTTTGCCTTTAAAAAATAGTTTATATTTGTATAACCGTATGTAAGCCTAAAATAATTTTAAGTATGACAATTTTTTGAAAGGATTTATAGCTGTGTGTCTTGTGCAAGGGGGATACTTATCTCTGACGCTGTCTGTACATTGTACAGTCACCTGCATTAAGTCCTCCGCTGCAATGCAGCCCTGTCTGTATTTTTCCTAGGTTTTTGCATTGTTTTAGAGTACAGCAGGAAGCTCGTGACCCCTGGTGGTTGATGCCAGGGTATGGAGAGCAAATCTCGAAGTCCATGCACGACATGAGCCACCAGCAGCTTGTCGTAAGACACCGCTCATCGTCGCCTGCACTGAAATAATATCTAATCTAAGTCTAATGTTTTTTAAAACATGCCACAGTGCTCAATTTCATTAAAAAGTACACAGTAAAAACCCAAATTGATGTTACCGTCAGTTTGTGTTGTGTTAATTATGTAATCATTTTCTCATTAATGATAGTCATGATTATACCTACATTTCTTTGGTGATAGTTACATAATTATGGAGTTTTTACTTTTGTAATTTAGCACTGACATTCTTTTAAATATTTGCTACTAAGACATCTTATTGCAGACTGTTCTATTGTTATTGGCTATGCGTGTACTACGGCAACTCACTATGCAATAGTAAGTAATTGTAGCCGTGCGTCATGTTTGTATCAGTACACTTTACGGCTAATTTGTAAACTGAGTTATCTCTTAGTTTCCTCAAACTAAATTCTGGTATGCAAGTAGAGCAAAATAGGTATTCTAAATCGAGTATTGTCGTATTCTGTTAAACATTAGTTCAGCTATTCAGAGACAATGTGTACTGACATAGTGAATAATAGAGTCTGCTAATATTTATAACAAGCTTCATATTCTTATCGTGTCACTAGTTCTTTCGAACTAGGGTGGTGAAAGGATTTCAAGTGCGCCTCGAAGAGGCTGCTTTCGTGCACTTGACACATGTTTTTTTTCGAACTATGCCGGTTTCCACACAATGTTTTCCTTCACCGTTAAGAACGTGTCCTATAGGTCCTAAAGTGTGATTTGATAATGTATCTCTAATTGAACGTATAAGCAATATAGTAATAGCATAATCAAATCAGCCTATAATGTTCTCACTGCTGGGAGGCTGGGTCTCAGGCCTACTCTCGGCAGGAGAGCGAATGAATCTTAATCCACTACGCGGACCCAATGCGGTTTGGTGGATGTCACATGCCATAGAATTTTTTTTTCTGTCCTTTGACATGCTGGTTTCCTCACGATGTTTGCCTTCACCGTTGCGAGAACGTGGGATGCATACATACATTTTTTCGACCGAAAAAACCCATTTACGCATGACTGCCACCGGGATTTTAACTCGCGACTATCAGATCGCAAGGCAAGAGCCTCATCCACTCGGCCACCACTTAGTATTGAACGTAGTCTTTGATAATTGAAATCCATGAATCGCGTCATGAATCGTTTTTCAATGTCAAACAAAAGTTCGATAACTCCACCGGGTTAAGACGGGCCACTTTACTCACACCATTAAACATCCTTAATGGATTGTCGGTCAAAAGCAATCTAAAGTAAGTCTACAGAATAACTATATAACAATAGCTACATACCCGTACATCATGGTAGTTTGCTATTATATGCAGTGCATCCGGCGGGTGTCACCTCAAATAAATCTTGCTTTGTCCAAGCACATTATGTATGGTAACACCGGGCTCTTGTCACAGGCCATAAAGGAGATAGCTCTCTCAAAAACCAACTGACAAGACCAAAGATTTTTTATGTTAAAATACTTGAGCAGGACATTATTATACTCAAAGGTTTTCAAAGCTCTACAAAACATAGCTCTACAAAACCAAAAAATCTTTCAAAAAAGGTAGGTATCTTTCAAAATCTCGATGTGTGTTCCCTCCTTCGAGAATTGCTAGATTCTAGAAGATTCCCACCAATAAAAGTTTATTTCCTGTGCACATCTGTTTGTCTCTATTTTATGTTAGTCGTCAAAAGCAAGATGGGTCTATTTACACTGGGTATTCTAGTAGGCGAAATTAAATTAAATGTGTCTATAACTACTTAATTGCAGTGTGTACGTACGCCCTTTGCATTCGTTTACTATTTATGTACTGTACCAGCTAGTTAGCTCCTTAGCTGTGACATCTCGTTGGCTGCAATGTCTCAGACCGAACTACAGTCGCGATTAAAGTTATGTCGCGAAAAGCTTTGTTTAACCCGCAACACAGAAGGGAGGCAGCTTTGTGTGCAACAAAAATGGAGCGGTAAACGTATTTCGTGCAATATAAATATTTTTATGGAAGTAAATATAAGAAAATAAGTAGGTAAGCTAACGAGTTCTAGAAAATATTTTCAGAGAGTTTCGGAAAATAACTTCATATTTACTACAGAAAAGAAAATATTTTCAGAGAGTTTCGGAAAATAACTTCATATTTACTACAAAAAACAAAGGTTGTGTAAGTTAGCTGTCATAGATTTTAGGTAAAGTTTGTAAGGTATCTAAAGACTTAAAAGATAATATTTAATAAGTACAGAATAATCTAACTATTACCTACAAAATATTTCATAAACAAAACTAAATATAAATAATGAATACATCCATCTATCTATCTATACATATATCTGAATTTGAGTTAGATATTCGAAGTGAATTGAAGCAAGACTAAAATCTTGGCACGCACGAGCGAATATATACTCTAATTTTATTAGGTATTATAACGGTATAAAGTACCTATACTATTGACATTGGCTTAAATTCGTATTTTTGTGAGATGCAATACCCACTTAGTGTAATTTTTATTTCGTTATTTAAAAACTCAATGCACTACTTACTCGTATTTAGGTAGGGTCGGCCCTGTAATTGTCCTTACACCCAGCTTACGCCGGTTTTCGCCTGTGATTAAACCGCTAGTGGTTTATATTATGGGTATATCTTAAGTGGTTTAATCACATCAGTAGTTTACTCACACGCACACATGATGTATTTGTGTGAGTGGTTTAACCACAGGAGAACACCGGCGTAAGCTGGGTGTAAATATGAATTCGTATTCGAATATAAATCAGAATTAAACTGTAGTACCTTCCTTGCAAATTGCTTACATCATACTTAAGAACGTATCTCCATACTGTAACGTTTAAAAGTTTCTGAACCAACCCTTAACAAGATCAAGATTTCAGCTTAACTATTTAAAGATCTTCCTCTGGCTTAAATTCATCCAATTGAATCTGCGGGAAGCTACTTTAGGTTGCATGTAGCGTAGGCGGTACCTACATTCCTACTAGTAAATAGATAGGTACAAAATTAATTAGTTTACTAGTGCACATAAAATACTAGCACTACACTTACTTCTCGTAAGCATTTAGTTTACCACTGCACATAAATGTACAACATTAGAAGCTCTACTAAAACCACTTTGTAAAAGCCTGATAACAAAACTGTAATTGCCTGAAAGTCATTATGAAGTAGGAAGCTATTACAGATAAAAAAGGTAACTATCTTATATAGGCACGCAATACGCAATTTCGTTTACTTCGACGACATAATTTTTTCAGGTTTTTTGATTTAAAACTTAACTAGTGAACCGATTTTGATGATATTTCTATGGGACCAATCTCAAAGTATGGTGGTTTATCTAAGTATTTATTTATTTTAACACTTTAAACACTCACATATGTGAGGGAGGACTTAATGCTATAATAGCATTTTCTTTTTTTTTTTACGAAAAAAAAAAAAACAAATCGGTTTATAAACAACAAAATTCTGAAATAACAATCATAAAAAAACAACAACTGAATTGAGAACCTCCTTTTTTGAAGTCAGTTTGAAAATAATTAAAATACAGTAAATAATAAGAACAAGAAAAAGAAGAACAAGACGACATCCACAGAGATATATATTTAGGTAGGCAACCTTCGTGGAGATCTCATTGTGAAAGCATGAGACATTCCCCAGTAGGTCTCGTTCGCATCGGATCGTCAGTCAACGTCGCCGGAGCCAATAAACGTACCAAGCTACGTGAAGGGACTCCAACTAGCCAGGAAAATTACATCTCAACTGCTTTTACTAGTTCTTTTAGAATCTATTTTAGTTCTATTAGTCTAGACGGGACGCAATCTGTCAGCTGTCTGGTGAGGTGGATTAATGTGTGCATGAAATCATTGAAAAATAGCCAACATGAAGCGAAGAAAACCCTAAAGTCTTGGTGAATCGAAAGTTCTGTGTAGCACTATTTTTAGGCAGGCTTGACCCCTTCATTCTGGCTAGCACCAAGCTCGTTCCGTCAATAAAATACATATTTATGTGAAATACCTACTACATGAAAAAAATACTTAGTTATTTTGAACTTAGTTTTGCTTTTAGAATTAATTATTGTTTTTTTTTTTGCAACTGTTTTGAAATTGCATTAGTTTAAGCACTTTTAGAGCTTGACAGTCCAGGTTTCGTTGACCGACCTGCACCTCATGTCAATAAAAGGTATTTAGTAGGCTTAAAAGTTGAAACCGGTAACGGCTATTAGGTACAGCTTTATAATAATTTGTCAAGTTTATGTAAGTAAATGAGAGTAGAAATCACAAAAGTTTGTAGTGTAAAACCAAAACAATAGTTTAAAAACGTATTGCGAAACACCAGAGCAGCGAACCCTATTTATAGGGTTCGCTGATAGGGTTCGCTGCTCTGGTGTTTCGCTTATAAGAAGCACTTTTTATATTTTCAATAATAATAATCATAATTCTTATTGAAAATATAAAAAGTGCGATTCTGTTAAAACTTGACACTGATAAATGGTGGCCAATAAGTCGTCGGCCTCACATTTGGCCGGCCGTACGTCACTGTCAGTGGTGGTCGCCGTAGCCAATAAACGTCGAGGTGCAGTCGTGACTCGCCACTTTCAGGTGCCACTTTCCGAGCTTTCCATGGCTCGTTGGCAGTCAGCTTCAGGAAGCTTTTAAGCTTCTTCTTATAAGCGAAACACCAGAGCAGCGAACCCTATCAGCGAACCCTATAAATAGGGTTCGCTGCTCTGGTGTTTCGCAATACGTTTTTAAACTATTGTTTTGGTTTTACACTACAAACTTTTGTGATTTCTACTCTCATTTACTTACATAAACTTGACAAATTATTATAAAGCTGTACCTAATAGCCGTTACCGGTTTCAACTTTTAAGCCTACTAAATACCTTTTATTGACATGAGGTACAGGTCGGTCAACGAAACACAAAAAGTTTCCTAGAAAAAAAAATGCTTTATCTCTTGAATCTCAGAGAAACGATCCCTGAAGCAACATTTGTCCTGAAGATCGAGGAATTAATCACGTGACTGAAGAAAATATTTTTATACAAGGATTTTCTTGTCTCAGTCTTTAAATAAAGTAACCTACTTAAAAAAAAATCAAAGCAAAGATTTATTTATGCATTTGGTCGGGTGTTGAGGTATTGAAGAACGAGGCATAATGTTTTTTAACCGACTTCAAAAAGCAGGCGGTTATCAATTCGGTTGAATGATTTTTTTTCTTTTTTTTTATGTTTGTACCTATGAACTATGTTGTTTATAGACCGATTTAAAAAAATATTTTTTGTTTTAGAGGGTATACTTTCAGATTGGTCCCTTACAAATTTCATCAAAATCGATTCAGTAGTTTAGTTTTTATATCCAAATAACTGAAAAAAAATATGTCTTTGAAGTAAACGAAAATGCGTATTTTGCTTTTCATATGTGACTTTTCATTGGTGTTTATGGTCACTTAAACAGTCCAATTGAAGTCGGTTGTCTAAGTTTTTGTAAAACCTTGATTATATTACGTTACTATACTACCTATACCTACTTACCTACCCACATGTTATGCCCTAATTAAACGTAGACAACAATTACTTTATTTAAAGACTGAGACAAGAAAATCCTTGTATAAAAATATTTTCTTCAGTCACGTGATTAATTCCTCGATCTTCAGGACAAATGTTGCTTCAGGGATCGTTTCTCTGAGATTCAAGAGATAAAGCATTTTTTTTTCTAGGAAACTTTTTGTGTAAAACTGGTTAACCTTTAAATTACCTTGTTTCACATTTAAAAGGGTAGGTAAAGGTTTCTTTTTAGCAAAACAATATAATAAATGTTAAAACAGTTTCATAGTATCGTTCACAGGCTCTATACGCTGTAAACTGATTGGAGTTTGTAATTATAACTTCACGAGAGACTCAAAGGATTTCAGGAAAATGTCTCATTAACTTTAATTTTGCAGGGGATGAGCTTTTATTGAATTAGAAGATGAGAATTTTGACGCGTTTTTGCTAGAGGCCGTGAAGAGACCGTAGTTTTCTCCTTTGGAATTTCAAAGGAATTTAAATAATTAGGATGGCTTAGTTAACACTACAAGTTTTCATCTTAGAATCATAACTTCATTTTTGAAAAGGTAATCAGTTGGCTATTTATAGATTTGTTTTGTTTTTAAAAGTTCTTTATTCAAAATAATAAAAATTACAATACGGTGATACTAAACACTGTTCAGCTCACCTATAGCAAAAGTTGGAATCCATTCAGTGACCTATCTGCACCACAAAACCAAAATCAATATTTATTTGTCAAAAGTAGTCAGTTTGACTTGGTTCTGAAAATATAAGGCACAGAACGGAGACCTGGTGACTCGATAGGCTATGGCACCTCTTAGAGTCTCTAGATAAAATAATAATTGATGTACATATAAACTTATTAAATCTTCAATAATTTTAAGAACTTAAGTACTGTCTTTACATTTGCTTACGTGCACTTTGTCAGCGTTTTTAACAAGGTGTTTATAGATCACTAAGGTCCAGAAGACATCTATTTCCGATAGAATATCGCCCTACTACACACTCGTTATGTAAACCTACACACATACTGAAAGTCTTCGTCCTATAGCATGTGAGGCACGGTTCCATTAAATAGCTGGTGACAAATTTCGGTTACCCACATGCCCTCCTACGGACCCTTCAAGAGTCAGTAATTAAACTGTAAATTACTCTTAAGTGCAGGATCGTAGGTACTGAAGGTCGTATTGGAGACACCCCGAGAATACCAATGAACTTAGATCCGTAATCAAAAATGTTTTGTGGACCGGTATAAATATAGCTAGAGAATATCTGAACAATACGTCCGACGTATCTTGGCGAGTCTGAACATAGGCTAATTTTTACGTACGACTGAGCGAATCACTGAATTAAGACGATATAAAACATTGTGCGAGGTACGCAACGACCTACCTACCACAAATCATGAATAGGGAATGTAAATTAACGAATGACAAAACCATCAATTTCAATACGTAGGTACAATACGGCCGACGTATCTTGGCGAGTCTGAACATAGGCTATGCGAACTTTAGCGCATGAAAACACGCAATAGAAAACTGATGATGCCAATTTATATTTTATAAACCAACTAGCATAAGCCCGCGCTTTCGCCCGCGTTGATATATTATACGTATAAAACAATGTTATACGTGTTTACATGCGCTAAAGTTCGCATAGCCTATGTTCAGACTCGCCAAGATACGTCGGCCGTATTGTACCTACGTATTGAAATTGATGGTTTTGTCATTCGTTAATTTACATTCCCTATTCATGATTTGTGGTAGGTAGGTCGTTGCGTACCTCGCACAATGTTTTATATCGTCTTAATTCAGTGATTCGCTCAGTCGTACGTAAAAACTTCGTGGGAATCGCTGGACGACTTCATATTTGAGAACACGGTACAATAGCGAATTGGCAAGGTACCTAAATAATTACGTTAGCAAATGCTTTTGCAGTCCAATTTATTGTTCATTCAAATAATATTATGACTGAGTTTGTTTCAGGAGTTAAAAATTGAACATGTTTTGTCTGCGAATTGTCTTGACGTTGACAAACGAGGACCGTCCGACAGATGCAGAGCGAAATTACGCCACAATTTCTCATTTATGCTATTTCGTGTTACCTTTTCCATTCGCATGAGTATTACGTTTACGTACGTATATTCGACAAAACTCTACAATTAAACTACTAACTTCATTACAGCTATGAAAAATCGCGTACCTTTAAATTAAATATAAACATTCACACACCCACACCCCTGCACTAGGATTCCCTGTGTCGCAGGTGGCATGGACTCATACAAGACATCACAACATCCAAGACCCTAGAACAAACATTTGTGTTCGTCACACAAATATTTGCCCCGGCCGGGGATCGAACCCGGAACACCAAGCTTCGCTGGCAGGGGCCCTATCTAAGAATAAGTAATACTATGTACCATACCCATATTCTAAGTCGATTTTTTTCACTCAAGTGAATACTTACATTTGAAATCTGACAGGTGACAGCGGAACCTTCAGTAAAGCGACGGCCATTTAATCACTCACGTAAGTATTCACTTGAGTGCAAAAATCGACTTAGAATACGGGTGTAAGCCACGGGTTCGTCTTATTAACTTAGTTTTATAATATGTGTAGGTAATGTATCTGAAAAATCAGTAATAATCGAAAATCAAAGGCATATTCAGTGTTCTTTACTCAATAATTTGTTTTACCGGGACGTAACATCTCTTCAATATGAAGAATCATAATACGTTCCCTGTAAAAACCTAAAGTACATTAACTGAATATTTAGAGCTTTGAAAAATATAAGTTCTTCTTTGAATATTTACCTACTGTATCACTTTACCCGTTCCATCGTAAATGCCGAAATTCATGAGAGATCTAGCAAATAGAAAAATCTAATATCGAATACCAGGGATTGAATAGAAAATGCTTTGTGAAGGCAAACGAACGTTCAATGAATTTTTTCACATATAATTTCAGACAAGGTCGTAATACCTAGACGTAGACACGTTATGATACCAAGCTAAACCTACACAAGACGTGTGATTAAGTAAATCATAACCTATGCTTTACAACGAACATATGAGAGGCGTAAAATAATATTTTATAACTGACCTAAAAACAGTAAAAAAAATCCAGGCTCAAGTCTTATAACTGACCTAAAAACAGTAAACATTTTTCCAGGCTCAAGTCCACATAAGCTTACGCCAAAGGTGAACAATTAAGTCCACAGAAACGTTCCTAAAGATATTAGCAAAGTTGTTACATGAAGCGAGTCCGTGGCCGAACTTCCCGGGTGTCGTTTAGCTCGTAAAAGAACGTTACTACCGCTCTGAATAGATAATAAGGATTTTATTAAAATTCCTTGCCTTGTTTCGCTCCGAGGCCCAATGGCGAGTCCTTTGTTCTGCGGCATGCGAGTCTTAAATTCTACCATCGTTGTCCCCAATATAATTTCAGTGCCCCATTTATAGTCCTCTATTGTTGTTTTCGTATTGAGTTTATTCGCGATAATAAGGGAAGGAGTTTTGGTTGTTTGCTTATCTCTTCTCGATTTACGTCGGACCCAAATACTCGTTTCTTTAAAATACCGTTTTATAAGTACCTTAGTCGGAATCTAGTGCTCAAACGAGCTCTATCTATCTTTTTAAGTATTGTAGGTACAATGTAAGAAATTGGAAATGGAATATAGAGCGATATTTTGGGTCGTTCTTGATATATATTTATATAAGGACTTATTGTAAACACATAAATATGTTCTAGAAAATAAACAATATTTCATTTCATTTTATTTCTTGCATGCAATAGCATACCTACTGGTATGGGTTAATTGGTTCGCTTTAATTGATCCCTCTCTACGCCAAATAACCTATAGAGTTCAATTTTCTGGTCAAATGAATGGCTGCCGCCATTCCAGCGCGCGGTTACTGCATGCCCTCTGTTGTCTGTCTGTTGTACCCACTGTTATAGATAGGAAGTTCAAATGTATATGTCGTGGCCAGATCATTGAATTGGCCATTTCATGAAGTTAGGCGCAAAATAGTATTCCACTCAAGAACTGAGAGCTAGAATGACGTTGTGACGACACCAAGCTTGCGTGACTAGTTTTTTAGTGAGATTGATCCGTCGAAAATTGTTTTTTATATAAGAACGTGACGAAACAAGCTAGGCGCTCTTCTGATGGTTATAGATCACGCTTTCCCATGGCCTGAACAGTGCTATACATATACAGGGTGTTTTTTTGAGAAGGGGGGTGATGGCCAAGTCCGAAAAAACGAGAGGTACAGAAAAGTCATGAAAGGAGTCATGCCCTCGATTTATATGAAAACAATAACTGCATATTTAGTTCCTTTTTCTATCTGTTATTTTTGACAAAAAACGACACGAATAAAAAGAAAAGGCACTCTGTATTATTGAATTAATAGATTCTGTTGCTGATAAGGATCTATCTTTACATATAAATTTATTAAGTACTAAAAATGAAAGAAATTAACAAAATTAGCAATCACCACCCTTCTCAAAAACCCACCCTGTATTGTACTCGTGCACTTAAACATAAGATAATTGATTGATTCAGGCGTTACTTTGTGGAAATCCATAAATATTAATAAATAGTATATTTAGTATATATATATATATATATTTAGTAATAAATCCGCTTAACTACAAAATGTTTCGGACAAATAATCAAAAAGTATGCCGTATTATAGTAATTTCTTCACACTATTCGTTTCGTCCATGTTTTTCGATTTCGTCAACAAAAAAAGTGGAAGGTTTCATACTTTAATTTAGATTTTATACGTGTTTTTAAATTAGTAGGGTTAATTAGAATACGTATTAAATTTTATTATCTGGTGCCATGGCGGCGGAACAACCAATTCAGTTCGGAACTTTATCTGTTTTAGGTGAATAGATAATAATAGGTGTTTGAGGATTCCCCTTAACTCTAGTTTAGAATTTCAGAAAATCTCTCGTTTCAAACTTCGGCGAGTCAACATCTCCTGAGGATGCCTCGTGTAGAGGCGAAACACATGTTGAGAGTTCTAAATCGGGTTCTATGTTTTCGGCGCTTTAGTTTAGATACTGAAACTCTAAACTAGAGTTAAGTTATTTAAGACCTTTGTTTGGAAGTTAAGCGGATTTATTACTAAAAATATTTATACTATTTATTAACACTTAAACATATTTTGATGATCAGTCTCGAGAGCCCAGTAATTTCACGATACATGTGATGGTTCATCTTTTTTTAAAGTTTCAGGGGCAACGATAATGTAAATGCTTACGAGTACATTCAGGGCCGTATTTTAATAACTCAGGCATCGTTTTTAAGACAATAAACATTATGTTAAGACATTATTTCAAAATAGACTAAGGCGGGCAAAGTCCAATTTAGCTCGTACAGTCGAGCTTCAATAATGACTGATTATAATATATCAATATTACTGATAAAAAAATCAGTTGTGAACATACAAATATTGCACTCCCCATACTCGTAAAGTTCAACTTTACGCTAGGTACACGGGAAGTAAAACTGCATTTTAGACCCTAGGGCAAAAAGTGAGTGCTTATAAAATCTGTACCTATTAATAATGTTCAGTTTGTTATAGGATTCATACCGGAAGTTGAGAACTTTTTCAAACTTCGAACTTCAGGTATCAGGGTATTGTGGTATAAAGCATAAATAAATATAATTTTTAGATTTAAATCTAATATTTTTTTACTCCGCAATTTTTTAATTTACAGAAATAAAATACGCGTAATCAGTTGCCTAGAAAAATATTACTTTTGTATGGCAGCCTTGTTTTTTTTGTACGAGGCCCTATTGGATGTTTACCAATTTCAAAAAAGGAACAAAAAAATACCGTCTGTGAAAACTTTATCTTTCTACGACTTTTATTTTTCCAGATACCAGGTAAGTCCCCAAAGGGGGTAATAGGGGGGCGAAGTCATTGTAATGACGCACCTCAACTTTCAAAATTCAGTCAACTATTTTAATAAAAAATACATGCAAAAACATTGCTCTATCTATCACCGTTTACGAGATATAAGCATTTAAATTTTGTGTGGATTTTTTTTTGTATGGCAGCCATGTTTCTTGTAAGGCCATATTGGATTATTAAAAATTTTAAATGATAAAATAAAAATACCATTGCTGAAAACTACCTACATCTTTTTTTTTTATTTGCGAATCCAGGTATAACTTCTATAATACTTCTATAAGATTTTATTTTATCCAGAATACTTCTATAAGTTATCACAAATGTAAACGTGACAGGTAAGGTCTACTAACTAAAGGACACTTATACTCGCTGATTTAAGATAATTGATTCATTCAATACAATACAATACAATAATTTATTAATAATTCCCAAAATTACAAGTCAAATACAAAATAAAATTAGCACATAAAATAAAATATTTTTTTAACAATAGTACCTATAGGTATAATGATATAATATTTTTTATATTTTTTTCTGGTCATATCGCAGGGAGTTTTAAGAACTCGTCTACGCTATAAAAACTATGCTCAAGTAGCCACTTTTTGGTCTTAGTTTTGAATATTGGCCGAGAAGCTGCATCCCTTATCTCTTCCGGCAATCTATTAAAGACGTTACTTTGTTAATATATTCAGGCGTTACTTTGTTAATTAAGCGGATTTATTACTAAATATATTTATATAACTTGTTGACACTTATACTTATAAATTAATTAGCCAAAAATAAATTTTAGAACTGAATCCGGCCCATTTGCCCTTTTAAGCATTACCGTAAAGGTTAAACTTACTAACAGTACCTATGGGTAACTGTCACATGCCACGGGGTGGCGCGGTGTCGCGGCGTATGAAGTGAAGCAAAGAGAATAGATCACACATATTGACGTCATCGATACATCGAGGCGGCGCGGCTGGAGTGAACCCAAAAGGCATTTCATTTTCTCAATAACTTCGTCAATTTTGGCTGAACGAAAAAAATAAAAAAACACAGTTTTTTTAGAACTTTTAACAGCCTATAAGCCCTCATACTCAGATTATTTTTAAATTATTGTCCATTGCACATTACATGTGTAGGTACCTATGTATAGTTCAGGAACTGGATAAAACCAAGACTTGCCGACTCTACCTCTAACTTCCTCTAATGGAAAATAAATAAATAATTGTTTGCAGTTATCAACTGAATAGGTACTCTAAGTAATTACTTACCTACTTATTAAAGTTCTGGGATGCAATGAAACAAAAATGATGGATCCAACGAAGTTAGTAAAAGGACCTCGAAAACAACTTACCAATTTCACTCAGGTTTTTACAACTTGTAGCGTAATCTCTAAATAATTTAGTACCTTGGTAGTAAAGAAAATTTAATATTGTCTATGACCTACCTTTTGTTGATAAAAGCAACCAACTAAAACTTTAGTTAAATCTAGATTGTGCCGAAAAAGTATTTGCGAATATAGAGCGCTAACAACCGTTCCCAAACTTTAAATTGGCCTTTGTTTGCTACCCTCGTGAAATCTAGATTGTAGCTCGTTTTAAAGTAGGAACCGTGAACAACATTCAGCTGAAATGAAATGTTTATTATCTGGTGCCATGGCGGCGGAACAACCAATTCAGTTCGGAACTTTATCTGTTTTAGGTGAATAGATAATAATAGGTGTTTACGAGTTTGGAACCATTTTGTAATTTTTGGAGTATTATTTAAATAAATAGTGAGTTTTATACGATGGGGTCCCATCGAGTAATACATAAACGAGTAATATTGTTACTCGTTGGGTTTTTTTTTTCCAACGAGTGACACTGTTACTCGATTGGAATAAAATAATAGAAACTGTGTTACTCCATGGGAATAAAGTGTCGCACTAGATTATTGGTAATAATGACTGGTGTTTCTTTAGTATAACCTATATGCTTGGACATTTTATAAAACGCTATTCATTATTTTTCTAAACAGAGCTTGTGTAGGTTTTGTAGATCGGCGTGCAAGAGTTATTCATGTGAGGTCAGTGTGAAACAATACTGTCACTCCATGTCATTGAGAGGGTTCTACCGAGGCGGTTCACAAAGTTTACTAAGTAATGCCGGGTACAGATTGGTGAAACGTAACATGCATTGAAAGAGTTTGCCGTCCACATTGCTGCGAAGAATCATAAAAGCTAACAAACTTTGTAACAAATTCTCAGTGTAGATGCGCGCGCGTTGTATCCGGTACCGCGCGGCAATGTAAACGATAAGCACTTTTTAGCTTGAGTTTTGTACGGCGCGGATCGAAACCGTGCGGCTGCCGTGATTTTTTCTAAACATACACGTAGCCGCGTTCAAGTCACGCGCGGAGATTTTGATTCGAGGGTTTTCAGACGTACGCAAAGCGGCTCGCAGCGTGGGTTAGGTTTGTAGTTAATGCGCGCAATGCATCCACGCTTGCAACGAACATGAAATGAAAGGCAAAATGATAGGTACATTTCATGTTACGTTTTACTTTCACCAATCTGTAGGCGTCTTAAGGGTGCCTTTCCACCAGAGATGTGCTATGCAGCTATGCTGCGAAGATGTGAATTCTACGCTACGAAAATATGTGACCGTTTCCACCAATACTAAGCTATGTAGCTGTGCGAGGAAGATGCGCTATGAAGATGCGCCGCCGCAAAGTAGCTGTGCGAGAAAGATGCGCAGCTCGAGCTATGCGATGTATCGATAGTAGGGAAGCGGCATAGTAGGCATCCATAGCACGCATCCATAGCACGCATCCATAGCACGCATCCATAACACGCATCCTTCCATATAAAAAACGTAGCTTAGTTGAATCCATTTCCACCAGTGCTAAGCTATGTGCACTTATGAATATGATTTGTGTATATCAAACGCATCCATAGTAACGTAGCATAGCACATCTCTGGTGGAAAAACACCCTAAGGGTAGGTACGCGTGAACGGCCACTAAGCGACCGCCGCGCGTGACAGCTGACGAGACCACGTCCCTGACCACTGAGGGGTATGCATTGAAATGAAATGGACTATAGACTGAACCTAACCTTTCAGTGGAGAAAATTCTTATTAACCTTACAAAAAGATAAGTAAATAAATAGATTTAATATTACAAAACATATGAAGATGAGATAAGGTGTTTTTTTTTGTTGATGAACTTTACGCTCTTCACGGAACATTTTTAATCACCAGAAAAAAATACGCATAATCAATTGCTGTACTGAATACATAATTATATGGCAAAAAATTAGGTCATATTTTTGTCGTTTTCCTGTGGATTTGCGTCATACGGTACCTATCATTGATAATAACTTAAGTTTTATTCATCGTTTGACAAAACCTGGTTCATACCTGGTACATACAAAATACTGACTGCACAGATAAAACGTAGTACTCCGTCTGCATTGCCCATTTAATTTTTTTGATAATAAAATATTGAAGGTATGCAGCCAGGGTCAAGTAATTGATGAGATTATCTTTATTTTTTTCATCAGTCAGAGCTTGTGGTCAGAGCCTTGATTTGACACGAAAATAACATCTTATTCAATCAGCGGCTATTTGATAGCTGAATCTGCCACTATTTGATATCAAACTTGACAGCAGTAAATACCAGAGATTGAATGGCAAATCAATACGTTCGACGCGCAAATGATGAACGATAAACCCGCTTAACCCTCCGAATATCAATTTGATTGATTTTGGAGTAGTTGAAGTGAATACTGTGAATGGAGAACCGAAATCTGAAGCCCTTCAAACTATGTTATGAACGCTTACAGTGCGTTATGTTGAGAATTCACAAGTTTTAGTTTAATCTATTAGGTACAGTCAGCATCGGAAGTCGATGACCACATTCAGATTTTCAAAATCGATTTACTTACACCATTTATCACTATGCTGAGACCAACGGCAATGTCAGTAGTACCCTAAGTTGTTAAGTTCGTTTATAGGTACATAGGTTGTCTGGAGGAGATGTTGATTAAGGATAAGACCGCCTTTTGTAAAAACCCTAGCTGTACATTGTTTTGTTACATGTTTTTACAATAAGAAATATTTATTATTATTATATTATTTATTTATAATTTTTTCTCGTTTAAATTTTATTATTATTATTATTATACCTAAATCGCTCAACATGACAAGTTCTAGTATTGAATGAACATCATTAAAGTTCAAAATTAACTGTACCATTGTCAAAAATACATAATAACATGGTGTATAGCGATTTTGAAAATCTAAACATGGTCATTGACTTTTGATGCTGACTGTACATGCGGAGGAGATTGGGCAAGTTGAACGGGCTCTTAGACACAAGTTCTCCCATTTCTCTGATACATGCCCATGCACGCCCCATGATTAAGTTTCGTACTGAGGAAGATATGACAGGCTGATGTGTTATCACTAGGTAATGGAACCGAAATGAACTGGAACAACATCACCGTTAAATATTTGGTAGCGATGTTTGGATTTTACTGTTAATTAAACGGTTGAACAAACAGTTTTGAATTTATTCGTAGATTATAGAGGTTCCAATATCGAAACGTCGACGTTCGTCGGGAAATAAATCAAAAAGGTATAAGTAGGTACTTACTTATCTATTTAAAACGTAATTAAAAGAAAAACTGTTTAATGAGGTTCCATAGTTATGTGTCAGGAAATAAAATAGATATACTTTTTCCATTAGTCTAATGATTAAATGTATCACCACGTGAGATGGTGGCCTAAGGCCTTATTATAAAAACTGAATGCAATGATAAAAATCTCCTGTAAATACTTAATTAACGAATTTTAAAAATAAAAAAATGATCAGTGACGTTATTTCTCGTTACGAATGGAAATCGTAGTGCTGCAGGAAATCAATTTTCCGACTGGCTTCATTAAAGTGAGCATTCGCTGGGCCGAGCTATTTGACGTTCCAATAATAAATCAAAGCGAAGTAGCCAACTGTGCAGATCCGAGTCTGATTAACAGAATATTATACTTAAGTACCTAGTTACTTACACCCATATTCTAAGACGATTTTATCACTCAAGGAAAAACTTACCTTTTAAATTTGACAGGTGACAGCCGTACCCTTAGTAGAGCGGCAGCCATTTTATTACTTACGTAAGGAGAGTTTGAGGAGGAATGACTTAGAATACGGGTGTAAGTCAGTCCTCAAACTCACCTTACGTAAGTTGTAAAATGGCCACCGCTTTACTAAAGGTTTCGGCTGTCACCTGTCAAACGTAAAGAAGTATTTTATTACAACATTTTAACGTCTCAGGGTGAAATTACTGGGCGTTCGAGACTGACCATCAAAATGTCTCAAAGTGGACGATAGCTAAGAGCTGTGTTGCACCGGCCTATGTAAATCAAATTCCGGTTTAGCACTACTTTGACAATGGGCAGGCGCGACTGCTTACGAGAGAACGTCATTAATAATAATAATGAGTCTTATTATAGTGTTAAAATCATAAAGTTAGAATGTAAAGAGGGGTAATGACATTTCAAATGCGATACAAGAAATGATAATAAGCATGTGCGAGTGATTGTCTATGTGTTGCTCAAAAATAGTGATGGACTTTCAATAAGATGTTTTATCGACATCGATAACTGTGGTACCTACCCATTTTGCGTCACAAGTCATAATAGAGAAAAAAATAGTGCCTACTACACAATCATGTTGTTAATAGAGTGTTAATTAGTGGATAATCCTTCAGCTGCGTGTGGGGGTCATCAGAAAATGAAAATATGTTCCCAGTAGAAATCCCACGGACTTAGAATTTTTACTGGGTACATATTTTCATTTTCTGATTAGACCTGAAGTCCCCCACCCGCAGCTGAAGATTATTCACTAATTACGGCACCACCTGTACATATGAAGATTTTAACCAAAGGAATGAGATGGGTTTGGTTATTATTTATTAGATACTAAAGACTAAATAGCCAAGTTTTGGCGTTATTCAGGAACAAAAACTTATCCATCCTCACAAACTTACATTCATAATACATAGTAGCAGGACTTACCAATATTTACCTACAACTTACTCATCAATCCAAATAGGCGGTAGTCTTCGAAATAAGATTGTAATAGCTAGAAAGTCGATTGTGTATAATATATATATCTGTTCTTTTTTTAAAGTTGGTTGATTATAATAAACAATAATGAAGCCCATGCAAAGGTTTTATTCAATGACTGAAAAATACTTTATTTAAGAATATTAATTCTGAGTTTTGTCATTATATGTAGGCACGATACGTAGGTATATCTGTCTGTCATAATATATGTAGCCTATTAGTTTCAGGTAGGTAAGGTAGGTACTATAAAATAGGGATCCAATTGCAATATGAAGTTGGATCTCGCTTTTTCTTGAGTTGAATCTGTAAAAGAGGTTGATTTAAGATTTATGTCCTTAACTAATAATTACTTGACTAATGCCTACTTGCACCAAACTTCCAAAGTTCTAAACAATTACTTCACTTGCTTGACAGATCTTGATCGGTCTGAATCTGAACCGTTAAAAACTGCCAAGCGAGATTGCTTAAGAGCTTTGACAACTTTGTACAAGTCGGCATAAGGTCACAAAATACATTCTTTACGCCTGAATTGAAACATTGTTCAACATGGTACTTACTGGAACATGTAACGTAGGCAGCGAACCTTTCTTCAAAACACGTTAATGTATTCTGAATAAAAAACAATCGTTTTTAAAATGATTGCTGCAAACTTTTATATTGTTTTGATCATCGCTCTGTTTCTGAAGAATTTGTAACCATTTTTTTCTGTTATGCGGATCCTTTGGTAAGCTGAAATTAAATAAGTAAAAACGATTAGTTATAATAATACTCGTATTTTAAGACACAAAATAAAAATGACACAAGTGGTAAATTTATTTTAACTAGGTAAAAATACCCTAACGATAGAAAAGAAAAGAGTTTTGTACCACTTTGCATAACTACCTACTCATTAGGTACTATCGATATTTCATGACGTCATCATTTTATCAAGCCCTAGCGTAACGAAGCAATATTTGTTTTTACATGAAAAATCTATTATTTCTCCATATATGTAAGAACGATTTGTACACACGGCAAGAGCAATCAAAACTCCACAAGGCACAACGATTTTATAACTAATTGTAGAAGAAAATTGTCCATAAATTTTTCTACGAAAATAAACCAAATATTTTCTTTACTCACCTGTGAAATGAATGATTATCTGGGTTATTTCTATGCGTTGTGCCACACGTGTTGATTGAGCAAGTAACCATGCTCTTTAAAATTAATAAAATGGTTTCATTTTGTAGATTATTGTAAAAAGATAAAATAATTTACAAACAATAACTGACGGGGTCTCAGGTGCTTCAAAATGTTTTGAGTGACGTGACTTAGTTCTATACTGCTCTTAATCATAAAAAGCTATACTTGCATCTCTTTCATTAACCGATCTTTTGGGGGCGACAGCCGAAAGTATCCGAGATCTGTGGTTAAAATAAATAAATAAACGTCAAGCTTGTCTTGTCACTTGTTTGCATAAAAAAAGGTTTCCTTCAAATCGTCGTGTAGCTATCTGCACCTTTTGATAGTTACTGAAGGATGAAAGGAAGAAAAACTTTACTTACCATGAGAAGATACCCTCTTTTCATGAAAGAGTTACCTTAGCTTTCATCGGAGGCGATGCGATATCGTTTAGTCCAGTGACAATATATTATTTTCTAGCTTTTCTATGTAGGTATATTAAAAAATACCCAGCTAGAACGAATTGGAGACAGCTATGTTTCGCATCAACCTGAAAAAAAACACGGAAAATAACATTCTACTTCATTTTTAGGCCGATGGATGACATAATCTCGATACTACACAGAGTACGAAGATATACGCAATACTAAACTGTTCCTAATAATGAGACTGTTAAATTTGGCACGTGTAACGTAACGCGTCTAGTTCGTAACTTAATACAAAGTCGACTGTTGAATCCCGGTTTCACTTAGCTATGTAGAGCAAACTTCCATTAATTTTATTAGGACTTCCCGGCAAATACAAGAGTTCTGGCTCTTGTATCGAACTAACTGCCACAACTAGGTGCTTTATGTAAAGTAAAGTAAAACGTAAAATTTAGAGTATAATTAATGTATTTCAATTAAAGTACATTACACTTGAAACAAAGCTCTCCCCACCAAACTAAGCTGAGAACAACTTGTGTCTTGGTAGTGAGTACCTTCCACTGAATTTGAAATAAATGTGTAGGTACTCACATCTTTAGTACTTATGTACTTTATGTGACTTCACCTTGTCTTGTCTGCCTTGTGGATGTTGGAATTAATAAGTACTCACATTGATAAACAGAAAGCTTTATTACAAACGTGTTACAAAATAAGGACTTTAGGGAATGTAGAGATGGGTATCCTAAACACGTTTTTCAAACATGTCAAATACAAATGAGGTAAGCAGTTAAGATTCTGCGCCGGAACCCAATAAAGCATTTATTTTGCATTTATGAGTTTCACGTCACACAATCTTGAGAAGGGTTAAGATGACAACAAACGACAGAGGTCGCCTTTTATACACACTGTTAAAGGATTTTGTGTCTCCTGTGGTTCCTGCGAAACGGTGGCTATAAGATATGAAAATACCTACGTAAAGACCCAATAGCTTAGTAGCTAAAGAGTACCTACTCTACATACCTACCATAATACATTAATCAGGGAAAACAACGGTTATGTGCGCAGACGCGATTTCTTACTATTGAGAGAGCGTTTTCCTAGACAAAATAAACTCAGTTACTCGTAGGTATGTAGGTATCTAGTTTTTTATATACCGACTTACCTACCCTAATTGATACCCTAAGATAAGTGCCTATACTTACCTATTTATTGTGTTGTGTTAATCTCAGTCTTTTCTTACTTAGAATAATTAATAAAAACGACGACCATAGAGAATAAGAGGGGGCTCTTCTAACACAGGTTTAAGCAACTTACTAGAAGAGCCTCCATATCTTGTAAAAATATACAACTAAACTAGAATAAATATTTTTGATTTCGATTTTTTAAGTTACACAATGTACACTGTACCATTAAATACAAATCAGCGCACGAAAACGAAGCAACAGCGTATGGAACATTTATAGGGCCTGTAAGTTTTATAGGCCCTTTTAAAGAATCCGAATAATACAGAGATCCAACTGTCGTTCCAATATCATGAAGTTGCGATATTGACAATCCTCGCGGAGCTCTTGCGGATTACATACCTTCTAGTTGTCTGAGAGTAGGTCAGAAGACATTTAAATCTCTTTAGCCCAACTTTGTTCTAGCCTGAAATCTTGATATACTTTACGTGTAGACAAAGAATAATCAGAATACTTAACTGCATAAGTAAATTGACTAAAAAAAATCTATGAAGGTACTCGAAGACACAAAATAGGTACAGTCAGTTGCACATACATCTACCTATTTACACTTCTAGGCTTTTACATTACTATGGGCCCCCCAGATAACTGAATGAAATAATACTTAAATTTCCCAATCGACGGAAGCCTAGATGAACAGAGGCTTCCGTCGATTGGGACCACTAGGTATTGGGACCGCGGTCCGAATCGCCGGTTTACATTTTTGAATCCATCGATTGGGACCACAAACCACGTTACGTACATTGTACAGTCGTAGTTTGATACAGATCCGAAATAAAAGTGCATCCTATAAATTTATTCAATACTAGCTGACCCGCGTGCGACTTCGTCACCCGTGGAAGAATTGTTTATTGTCGATGTTTTTTGTTCCACCCGTGGAAGAAATGTCATCACACTGTTTGTGAATGAAGCGGGGATCGAACCTGCGACACTGGCGTGGCAGTCCAACACACTTGCCATATAAGTAGATACTACAAGTAGGTAGGTACATAGTTAACGGAGTTGAAGTCCACAAAGTCTGCAAGATCGTTTCGAAGACATTCCAACTACGAGCATTAGTGTACTTCGAACATTTGTTACAAAACTTGCAAAGCTTATTTTTATTTTGTGTACAGTCAGCTGCACCAATATGCATACTCTCTCAAGATTTCACATTTTTATTATACTCTTAATTTTGCAAAGACATTCTTCTTCTGACAACAATTCTGACAAGAGGACTACATTAATTTGAAAATATTTGCGTGCACTTGTCTTTGCAAAATTAAAAGTAATATAAATGTGAAAGCTTGGGAGTGCATACATGTTGGTGCAGCTGACTGTACTTATTTAGAATCAAGATCGAAGCTAACTTGGGTTTAGCAGTATGGTCGAGTCTGGTGAGGTCGTTAACTTTGAAAATAAAATTGATGTTGACTTTGAAAGACTCACGAATCGTGAATGTTTTTTGTCTCAAAAAGAAAGGACATTTATTAGGGCATTAGTGACACCACTAAAACCTTTTAAACAGTGATAGGCATTAGTTGGAAAAAAGCTCACTCTAATGGAGCTTTTTTGTATAAAAGATTTGTTTTTTAGGAATTCACTCTGTATTTAGCTCCAACGGTTTTTATTTGTGATAATAATACTTATCATTGATTTAAATAAGTAGGTACTTTCTTACTATGAACTCATTAGATAATATAAAGAAGGTTGACTTGCTTTGGTACCTACTTATAATTAAAAAAATACTATAAGAATTAAATATAAGTATTTAATACTTACTAATGTGTAGGTACCTTTATACAATGTGTAGGTACCATTATACAATGTGTCCGACCGATCTTGAGTTACCGATTTTAAGGGGAGTGCGGTAGGTCGTGGGGGAGGGCGGATTTACCGATACAAAAAACTTGATCAACAACTTACTTAAATATCGGTAACTCAAGACCGGACCATTGTATATTATGTCACCGTAAAGTTGTAAAAACCTTTATTTTACAATTTAACGGTTTTCAAACCCGTTATACACTGTCGAAAAATTGTGAACACTACTAAAATCGATCAATAATAATAAATAAGTACACAAATTATGGTTTTTACATGGTTAATTTGTAAAACGTTTACTCAATAGAAGCGCTTAAATATTTCGCGGTAAGAAAAAAAAATAAACCCAAACTTACCTAAAGATTGGTATGTTTTTAAAGAGCATGAAACAATTTAACGTTTTTTTAACCGTTATATTTAAAACTAACTACTTTTGCAATTTTACGCAGAATTATCTAAGTTATTGAGTAATTTTTGACGGAATATTTTCTTTTACCGGAAAAATAACCTATTAAAAGCTTTTCGCAGAAAACATTCCTTCCTTTGAAGCAACATGTTTTCTTCGACATCCATTAACGAGTAAATATTTACTCTTTAAATTGCGTAGCTGCTTTATCCCTAACTGCTACGACGTAGCACCGTTCGTAGAAGAGCAAATGGCAAGTTTTCAGCTTACAACTAAACTGTAAGGCATTTACTGTTGGCACCAAAAAGTCAGTGACGAAAAAAGTTTGTAATGATGAATGGATAGATATGGATGGATAGAGTACATATTACTAATGGTTGTTTATTCCTCAAGCAAGCAAATGAACAAAATAAAGGTTCTTATTCTTATTTAATCAAGCCAAAACGACGAAATATTTTTTGGCAAAATATGAAATTGTATGGAACGCGATGGTCGTTGACGGAACGGTGTACCTATTATTATTTTTTATATATTCATACTTTTCAATACAAAGTATATTTTTTTTTCCTGACACGGTCCTAGCATGGTCATGGTATTATAAACTGGAAAGGCATAGGGTACTTTCTACATGTATATTTCCCGATACCCCGCAAAGCCGCAGGCGGCAACCAGCAATATTATTATGCCTAGCATGCATGCATGCGTGTGTGTGAAATAATAAGGCAGGCTGTATAATTAATGGCGAGTGTACTGGGATCCTATGTTCCGAAACACACGCAACCCACGGCGGTAAGCCACACATTAATATTTCACAGCGGGAGCCGAAAAGGAAGAGGTTCTCAATTCAGTTGTTCCTTATTTATTTTATTTTTTGTTACCTCAGATCTGTCATTTTATTACTTAAACGATTTGGATTTTTTTCTTTTTTTGAAAGGATATAGGTATTTTGCACAGACATAGATGTAGAGTTGTAAGTAGTATGTTTTGTAAAACTTTGCTTAAAGGTAAGGTTATCTACCTCATCTTTACTTAGGTGGGTAGGAAAATTCTAAATGTTTTTAGCTTGGCTCAAGCAATACTAAAAAAATGAGATGAAGAATGTTGTAAAAATATATTTTATCAAAAAAATATTTTATGATACCTAACGAATGGTAAAGTTTACCAAAACCGTTTCGGTTCTTTGAATCAGAATCACTAATTGTGTTTTAAAGTCTACAACACGGGATCTAAGTAGAGTAAGCATCAACGCTTTATGTAGACACTCTAACAAATAACTTTGTTGTTGAGGATAAACGGACGGACGTAACTCTGCGCCCCAGAGGCCACTTAAAACTTATGTGGCTTCGTTAACCATAGTCCTGTATTTCAACTGTTGTTAAGATAGCCCAGAATAATAAAACAAGGCCCTTCAAGTAAACCTATAACTTAAGTTATTCAATTAATAATGTTAGGTATTGGTTATAGGACTTTATTAGACTCCATCATCTTAATAATAATCAAGTGTGACACTTTATTCCCATCGAGTAACACCATTACTTGGCTGTTACTTGTTGGGAAAAAAAATCCCAACGAGTAACACCCTGACTCGATGGGAAAAAAAATCCCATCGAGTAACAATGTTACTCGTTTGGGTGTTACTCGATGGGAACCCATCTCAATAATGCATAATAATTGATGATCGGCTTGGTAAATAATTAACAATATAATTAATCTACGAAGTAGAATTTATTTTAATAAATTAATCGAGTTTTATATTTGGTCACTAAAATAACTGTAAATATTTATTATCGATTGGGTATGTATCAGCAGGCTACTGGTGTCCCTACAGATTGGCCCTTCAAAAATAAACATAGAAATTCAAAGATGCTATTTCACCCACCACCCCCAAGTTTTTCCAAATTACCTATCTGCATGGATTAGTAAGTGCGGTTCGATCTAGCGTATTTTTGT
This sequence comes from Lobophora halterata, assembly GCA_932526365.1. Lineage (NCBI taxonomy): Eukaryota > Metazoa > Arthropoda > Insecta > Lepidoptera > Geometridae > Lobophora > Lobophora halterata. The sequence continues at coordinate 7,900,619 of OW052002.1, forward strand.
CGCGCTGCAAACACCCGATCCTTAGTAGGATTGTTTTGGTACTAAACTTTAAAAGCCGAACGCGCGTATACCGGCTTTAACGCTCGGGTTTTTCTAGTGAGTGTCAGGAGTTCAGGAGCATATGAGGTGTCTCTCTCAGCTTGTAGCGCGTATACGCGCGTAGGTACACGCGCTGCAAAAAACAAAACACGAGCGGCTAATTTCGCTATAATCTGGAACCGCATGAACAATGTCACAAAGATTTTATTCTGATAGGAATCCAATAAATCAAGTGAGATTTCTGCCCATTGTTTTCAATTAAACAAACGACACAATACACAAAAAACATTGCACTTATCGGATCACGACACAAGTTGGATAATGGATGAGTTTGATCACCTACTATTATTTTCTCCCCATTCCAATAGGTACTCGGAGAATGAATGAATGAATAACACCTCACAGACTGTGCTGAAAAGAGGTTCACAATGACAATAAGTACCAGTTTTGTTAAAACTTCGATGGCATGTCAAGGTAACAGTGCAAGTTAACAGAAAAATTGGTTTTAAAATTTCGTAGAAATGTCCTACTTATTTAATGTTGTTCTGTCTTTCTGTTAATTTTATGAAAAATGGAACGGAAGTGTGTTCAACTACTGTAAGGGTCGCTTAATTTTTTTTTGCAAACAGAAAGTGCACACCCGTTACTAAAAACTGGGCTGATGCATAAAAATTACCTAAAACCATATCGTTAAATCCGTACCTATTCAGTCAGTGGTGAACTCGTTTGAATAGAATTTAAAAACCAAAATTAAATTATAACAACTCAAAGTTCTTTTATCCATTCGTTTTAGGAACACGCTAGAAATGCTCTCTATTTTTCCCAAATGTTAAAAACCGAAACGCAGTTTGACTACGTTTATTTACTAGCTCTACTAGAAATGTAACATTTTTCCGGCAAAAATGACAAAGCAAGTTGGTTGGAAGTTCTAAGCAAATACGAGATCGAAGAATCTAGAACACGGAATGGAGTTCTGCATATTTCAGAATCGGTATATATGTATGGTATGCAATGCATCGACGCCGACGTTCTCTCTAGCTCGGCTTTACTGGTGAGCGCAAATACCCTGAACAGATCATTCGCAATGTTTACCCATCGATCGAAAACAGATTTACGCAGCAAGAACCAGCCAAATCAATCGTACTTACGAACATAGTAGGGGATATATGATGTAGTTCCTACTATCAAACAGGTTTTATCAATATTTTTTCTCTAAGTCAAAAAAATCCAAAATCTTTTATTCATAATCTCTTGTTAATTTTCCTGTGCTGTTTGTGTGTGTACCCAATAAAAAACTCTATCTATCTATCTATCTTGATTGTTGTAATATGCATACTTTCTTAGCGAAATTTAGGTGGATCCGTTCGGACGAACAAAATAAAAGGTGGATCAGTCTGGAAATTGTTAATAATAATCATGAAAGGTGGATCAGAACAAGGGGGATCTGACCGGAACAACTCGTTTTTTTACAAGGTTTTGAGACTTTTCTGGTAAGTTTTATAAACCTGTGTTAGAAGAGCCCCCTCTTATTCTTCTATGGTCTATCTTAGATAAATACATCAATGTTGTTAGTTTAGGTACTAAAAATTTAACTAAGTAAATTCAAAATTAGAAAAGACCTCATTGCAAATTCAAAAAGAGATCATTCTTATCGGACCTTTTTTATAAGTTTAATAATTTATCATTTATGTACCTACATAAATAACCTTAGGATTTCTTTATTATTTAAACGATTATGCGTGTTGAAGTGAAATAAATGAAATAGTTACAACGTAGCATTCATGTAGAAAAGTATCGGTGACGGTGTTGGCTTATGGCAGGCGTCTAGATGCCAGTGGATTTTTCCTAGACAGTTACTTTGTGGTGTGCAAAGATGTAGGCGTTTTACTTGATATTTCCGACATAACTAATACGTATATTTCTCCTTTTTAGGTACATATCCAAACTTATTTTGAACGAAAAACTTGCATCGTCACAGACGTGAAACCGAGAGGTAAGTTAATTATTTTTTTTATTTTTTTGAGGATGCACAGATAGTATGAAATGATATATTTTTTTCTACTGACGTTTGAGGAGGTTACTTCTATGCTGTATTAAAATTAGAATTATATTGTAAAATGTTTAACATTACGCCTAAGCAAGCATGAAGAGCAAATACTATACCCACTTAGGATTATTTTCCTTTAATTTCTGAGGGGAAGCGCCTAACAAAACTATAAAATTTACCTAAGTAAAATGTTACGTGCTCTTTACTAATCATCTGCTGTAGGTACTAACATCAGAGGTATTAAATAAACCATTATGATTTAAGGTAAACGTTGAATATTTTACGAAATGCTTCCAACCTATCAGTTACTTTGATAAATTAATTTTCACCCCATCTACGAAGTCTTGTAAATGTTAGTATTGCGAAGTGTAAAAGCTTATTTTAGGCTCATTTACTTTTTGGGTTTTTGAACCCTCGAATCGTATTTTTTTTTTGAGAATTGAGGTTTAAGAATCCAATTCAATTTTATCGTACACTAGCTGACACCCACAACTTTTACCTCTTGACGAACATTAGGTATACGTAGGAACTCCAAGTTTCAGTATCTATCTCTACAGAATTAGCCTGTGGGCTGTCTGCCAGTCGGTCAGTCAGTCAGGACAGGACTAACCCTTATATAGATATGGGTTTCACTTTTTATAATATTTTTAATATTAAAAACGTTACCAGGTGGAGAAGTGAGCCCCGGTCCCAGTCGTTCTATTATTTTTGAATTCAAGTTTTTAAGGTTAACAGTGAAGACCTACCTACATTTTGGTGAATTTTTCATTTGGTAGACTAAAAACTGTTATTAATTATTTGATTCTCAGCAGTGTTCACTCTGTTATTTTCCCCGTTCTAATTTTTAAATTGTGACAGCTGGTCAAAAGTCTGTGCATGTTCAGTCAGAACAATGTTATCATCATCATCAACCTATAGCAGTCCACTGCTGGACGTAGGTCTCTCCCAAGGCGCGCCACTGAGCCCGATCTTCGGCTCTTCTCATCCACTTTCTGCCAGCTATAGCGCGCAGATCATCGCTCCATCTGGCCAAAGGTCGTCCTACACTGCGTTTGCCTAGACAATATAACTATAACATAACATATATATATAACTACATATAACAATGTTATAAAACCTTATAATCGAGATTTTTTTAAGGGTGAAAAATATGTAGGTACTTAGGTATATTGATTTATTTAAGTATTTAGGAAAAATAGGAAAATGTTTACTTAATTTAGTTAGGTAGTACCTTCCAGAGTTTGCAATTGTTGCCAGGAGCGAAGTGAATTATTGCCAAACTAGGATAATAACGACTGATATAGATAGGTTTACGCAAAGTCCGCTGAAAAGTTATCATGATAAACGCTATACCTAATAAGAACCGTGAATCGTGTCAATTACGTAAACTACGTTAAACTTGTAATTTATGTTGACTCTAACTTTTAAGTAATTACGACCTCTGGATTTAACGTCCCAGGGAAAAATGATTGACTTTAGGATTCAAATGGAAAGGAAAGGGATAGCTATTCGTGAATTTATATAAGTACTTACTTAGTATGAATTGGCTATTTTTTATTATTGACCTAAGTCGTATAAACCTATACAAGAAGGCTGCATACAATACTCGGGCGAATTAACATGACACCTGGCTGACACGTTGCTCGGAACTTGATCCTTCCCCCGTGGCTCTGCGCGAGACGTCCTACGTGTTTCTTCTTCCTCTTATTGTGAAGCCTTATCATCAACAAGTAAAACACATCCTCTTCTCTGCCATGATTATTATCCATTTCCACACTGTACATTGCACAAACTTTGCACAAACGTCATTTAGCCAGGTGTCATGTTAATTCGCCCGAGTTGTAATATGATTGATGATTTTGAAGCTTATTTTGTCTTAAAATAAAGAAAAAATGATTTGAATAGTTTCCTTGCTTCGAAAATACACCATCTCCAGAGCAATAAACAAACGTTTCAATTGTTTTTCTTTTTCTGAAAAACCTTTGCAGTTCCGACTCGGAAAAGCCAACATTTTCTTAAATTCAGGTGCTCTTAAATTCAACCGACTTCAAAAAGGAGGAGGTTGAATGTTTTTTTTGTTATTTCTAAACTTTGTTGTTTAAACAACAAAATATCTCAATTGAGAGGATATGGTACCTACTTTCAGATTGGTCCCATAGAAATTTCATCAAATTCGGTTCAGTAGTTTAGTTAAGAATGAAAATAACTGAAAAAATGTGACGTCGAAGTAAACAAAATTGCGTATTAACTTCTCTGTGACTTGTCAGTGGTGCCTACGTTTGAACTCTTCTTGAACCGCCTGATTGAAGTCAGTGTTATGTTTTTGTAAAAACTTTAATTAGGTACCTATTTCAATTCCTATTAATATTCTTAGTAAAAAAGTTTATTTGTGAATAATATTCAATAAAACTCTAAACAAAAAAGGTTGGTTAAACTTCAAAACTAAATAGCTACCACCTACTTACTTACTTATAGATAATTCAGATCATATTTTTATTTATTGCACCTCACATGAATTAAATAAGTAGGTACCTACTTACTTAGATACTGAGACACACACACAGAGTAGGTAGGTACCTACTAAGATATAAACTAATTTACTAATACTTATATGACAGAGGTTAAAAAAGAAATGATGGAGCTAAATTATTACTAACTGGACTCCCCGTGACACGAAGCGGAGAAGAGGAAGACCAGCTACCCTGCTGGAGCGACGACATAGTAAAGGTGGCTGGAAAATTATGGTCTAGAACAGCTAGAGACAGGCAAAAATGGAAAACCTTGAAGGAGGCTTTCACCGCCATAGGCGGTCCCTACACATAATAAATATAATCCTTATGTTATTTGTAATATGTAAGATTTTCAAAGATTTCAAAGATTTTTATTGACATTAGACTATAACATTACAGTAACTATTGCACCAAATCGTTATATCTATACGTAATAGAACAAAAAACACAACACAAAAAACACAAATACGCACAAAATATAGTACAAATACAAGACAAGTTCAAAGAAAAAAAAAATTGTACAAATAAAGAAAACAAACACAAAAAATATAACATAAAACAACAACAAAAATAATATAGAGACTATATAATTATGAATATTAACTTAATATATAAAACGTTATATTCTGTAATTATTATGTAATTTGTGTAAAGGAAATAAAACCTTTTTTTTTATAAACGTGTATTCTTCATCACGAATGAAACAAACTAAAGTAGGTACCTACCTATTGGTAACTAGCCGAGCTAACAGCAAAGTTAATATTAACGGTCCTTGTGCGCAGCTTCGTAGTTTGCAGTGGGCAAACTTAGTATGGTAGGTACTGACAAGCAATTCATATTCTAATACTTTTCTACTGTATGCTTACTACAAAGCAAGCAACGAAGAGTAGGAAGCTTTATCGAATTTCAATATAAATGTCCGCTAAAGCCGTAAGTAGGAGTCTTGAGGAAGAATACGTAGGTGCATATTATTCTTTGTGTACAGTCAGCTGCACAGATATGTATACACTCCCAAGCTTTCACATTTATATTATACTCTTAATTTTGCAAAGACAATCTTCTTCTGACAAGTAAGATAACTACATTAAGGCTAATCCTCAAATCAGAATTCCATACAAAATGTTTCGGACAAATACTCAAAAAGTACGCCGTATTATAGTAATTTCTTCACACTATTCGTTTCCTCCATGTTTTTCGATTTCGTCAACAAAAAAAGTGTAAGGTTTCATACTTTAATTTAGATTTTATACGTGTTTTTAAGTTAGTAGGGTTAATTTTAAAAAATTCCGAAACATTTTGTATTGATTTGAGGATTCCCTTTAATTTGAAAATACTTGCATGCACTTTTCTTTGCAAAATTAAGAGTAAGTTATATAAATGTCAAAGCTTGGGACTGTATATGTCTGTGCAGCTCTACCTTCGCAGCGTGATAAGTGATGTTCATGTTGTCAACTTGTTATTATAGCAAAAAGCTTAAAGGTAGAATACTTCCACCCACATTTCTATATTTATGTAGGTACCTAGACTTCAGTAAGAAGCAGCTTACCTCCCTACTAGGGTCTTTGTTAATAATAATATCTATATAAATAATCTATATATATTAATAATAATATCTTTGTTAATATAATACCTACCTACCTACACCTACCTATCTACTGGATAAAATTGAACAGAATAGCGTAAAAATTAGAGCTTTCAACAACTTTCCTTTATTATAATCACTAGACAGAGTGATCTGTTGAATATTAAATTATCCCAGCAGATGTTCCCTAACAACAATCTGGTTGATTATGAAACAAACAACGGCCTCAGATAACGACTCGTAATATTGGATTTGAAGCGATTTTCAGTTGTTTTTGTGGGGAATTATGCGCAAAGAGTGCTCTTGGGATCCAGAATGAGTTCAAGAACACGAAATTAGATAATAACAATGTTGGCCAATGAGGCAATTACTGGGCGAAGAGAGCCTTCGGTACATTCTGGAATAGGTACCTACCATAGAAGTACTTATTATAGTATAGAATCACACTGTAGTGTAGTACAGTCGGTTCTGTAATTGTCTTTACACCCAGCTTACGCCAATGTTCTCCTGTGACTAAATCAATCACACAAACACATCATGTGTGTGTGTGAGTAAACTACTGATGTGGTTAAACCACTTAAGATATACCCATAATGTCTCGTGGAGCTACTGGGAATAAGCCATATAATCCACAAGTGGTTAAATCTCAGGAGAGCACCGGCGTAAGCTGGGTGTAAAGATCATAACAGAGCCTACTGTACATTGAAAATTCGACAAGGAAAAGGGAGCCAAATCGGCTAACTTCTAGTAGGTACATTTTGGTCCGATGCAAATTTTCGAAAAACCTATGTTATTTCTCATATGGCTAGTTAATATTATAATGTAAAAACTACTTTTTAATTGTTAATATAACTACATCGTAAAAAGTTACAAACATTTGAAATTAGAGATATTTATTTTTTATAGACAGGGTGTCTGAAAATTTTCTGTCCTGTATTCCGCATCCATTATAGTTAGATACCGTCTATCTTGGTGTTCTATAGGAACACCGTTATTGATCGACCTATTCCCGTCCGATACCAAAAATAATACCAATGATATTTGTTTATGGTCGTAATTAATATTCTATTCCTCACGAATACCAAATTTTAAATATTTCAATGAAGTACCAAATCTATTCCCAACTAATACCAAAACATAGCTTTTGGTACAGTAACAGAAACAATTTACTTTCTAATATACAGGGTGTGTCGTAATGAGTGGATAATCCTTCAGATGCGGGTGGGGGACTTCAGGTCTGATCAGAAAATGAAAATATGTACTCAGTAAAAATCCCACGGATTTCGGTTATCTAGGAATACTCTAGCAAAAAAAAAAAGATAAAAATTCCAAGATTTGTAACCTTGGCAGCAAAAACAATAACAAAGGTAAAAAAAAATGGAAGTTTCGAAAACGTCCAGTAACTCGAAATCCGTGGGATTTTTACTGCGTACATATTTTCATTTTCTGATCAGTCCTGAAGTCCCCCACCCGCACCTGAAGGATTATCCACTCATTACGACACACCCTGTATACAATACTAAACCTTTACGAATTCTCTTCATTCCGGATTTTAACTTACATGTAGCCGTCGATATACATCGATGCAATTAGCTTAAGTAAATCACTTGTCTATGGTACCTACTTACTACAGCTATACTGTACCTAACACTGTACTGTACAGGTACTTACTACAGCCGCGGTCAGGACTGACAAACAATAACTTCGAAACAACTTCCATCCCCTTTGTAAATAAGCAACAACGAACAAACAAAACAATTTTCAATTGCGGTTGCTTTATTAGAGTTTGATTTCATTCGATTTCAAAGCATGAAATCTTATTGTGTTTCAAGTTTTTTGTTAGAGCTGGAAAACATAATTTCATATTCTAGTTTTAGTACCTATCTACCTACTAGCATCAAACAAACATATCAATCATTACATATGTAGGTAATTACTTAAAATTGGGTACCACATCTCATGTTTTTCAGGTGTTCCTTTTAGGTACGAAAACTTGTTTTGTCTTTTGGGAGCCTGACTCTAATGCCGACTTGCACTAAACTATCAAAATTCCTAAGCAATTACTTTACTCATTTGACAGTTCTTATCTTAACCTTCTGGATTTGGACCGTTAAAAACAGGCAAGCAAGAAAAGTGCTTAGGAGCTTTGACAGTTTGGTGCAAGTAGGCATAAGAGTCGGAGTTTCGAACCGCCCAAAGGCATTTGACTACTTATTGTTATTTTTATTTTATTTTTATGTCTTATCGTGCCTTGAAGCACTCAGATATAGATATAGTTAAGATATAGAAACTTCTATAAAATAGGCAAGCTCTTACAGATAAAGCGAGTAGAAATGAAGAGTCCATCGCGTCATGTCTCTATGTTAGCTGGACTACAGCCAGCAAGTCAAGCAACCAACCAGACAATGCTGTTATGAGATTTTGCAGTCTGAATTAGCGCGGTCTGGCTGTCATATTTTGAACAGGCTAACCTTTCAGCTAATTTTGAGATTAGCACTTGAACATCCAAAACCTAGATGGGTGTCTGACTGAATGTCTTATTAACTAAAAAAAATAATTGGGAATTTCAACCAATTTCGATTCTTCTTCTCCTGTTATTGTGTCACTAGTTCTTTCGAACCAGTGTGGTGAAAGGATTTCGAGTGCGCCTCGAAGAGGCTCCTTTCGTGCACACCAATTTTGGTAGGTACCTATCAGACGATAAGTCGAAAACCGAATAACTAAAGCCGGTCAGGTAGGTAGGGACCTCAGGTATGCGTATGTTACGTTACCTAATGAAGCTACTTCATAATGAGGATGTTGGTAATATAATTTTCTTTGTGTCTGTAATTGCGCCTTTGAAGCTTAATGAAGGCATAATTATCTTTACTTACCTACACAAACGAGACCACGCATGTTCCCTAATCTAAGTTCGCAATCCGAGCAAGCATCAGGCATTTTTTTTTTACTTTCGGTAGGTAGGTACTCAATACATTGGCTTTGCCGACCAATTTCAATCCAATTTACATTTCAATCGAGAGCTTCATGTAAAAACATGAGCAACAGAGAGCCGCTGCGCGCAGAGCAGAGTTTATGAAATAATGTTACTCGCGAAATGCTCGCACCACTCAAATATACGCCTTCATAATTTCAGGCCAGTTGAACAAAAACTCCATAAATTTACACAGAAACACTAAGTACCTGGGGAACCATAAATATGTTGCTCGAAAACCTTTGCATCAGAGCCTTTGAGTCTCCAGCGTGCAACTGATATCCTACACGCTCTCTACTTCCATTTCGGAAATTAGCACATCTGATTCCACCTTTTGCTTTACTTTGTGTTCCTTCCTATGTAGATTGCCATCCTTTGTTTGCTTTGAGAGTGAAAATAGTTGAAAAATATTTGCATGTAAAATTTGTAGGGACTTAAATATTTTCTAAGTATCGCCATATTTCTAAAAGTGCTCTACTTATTATTCAGAATTGGAGTGTTGATATCTGGGTAAAAATGAGATTGTTAGACACGTAGTATTTACATATACTAAACATGATAATTTTGATAATACCTACTGACCGCTGCCATTACATAACTTTTCTAGTGTTTGGTTACATATTTATCCTATAACCTATGCCATACCAACAACAGGTAGATAAGAAAATTTTCTCATAAAATTTGTAACGCTACTGAATACTCGTACATTTTATTTATATATGCATGAAACAAATACGAAGCTTGGTCCTTGAGTATGAATTTGAGAGCGTACTTGGGTGCAATGTATCCAAATACTCAACATAATTTTCGACTCTACTGCAATTTAGTAGAGTTTAAAATGTTTCACATTTTTCGCCCGAGTGCACGCTAAAGACTTCGCATTGCATCGGTGCAACGAGTAGCAGATAAAGTTGCTAAGCGCGGCCCCCAGGCGTGTGGTGTAAACCACATTTATACGACCACAACAAAGGTCCCTGAAGATGGCGTAAAAGGTCTTGTAGACTTAGCTCTATTTCTAGCAGCTTTGCAAGAAAGGTTTTATTGCTTCGTTTGATTAGGTATTTGTAGTACGGCCGGTTTGAAGTTAGGCGATGATACCTTAGAACGAGATAAATGACACGAACAACAACGAATCCTGAAGCGGGACTAACTTCAAGCCGGCTTAGATCCGTTGGTCGACTCGTTTTATACCTACTTAAGTATATTTTCGGTGCCAAAACGTTATAAAGACGTAGGTCAGTACGTGTAGATAATTAGGGTTTAAGCCTATAGGCTTAACCTACGAGACGTGACTGTTGGTTGAGCAAGTATTTTTTTTAGTTCAAAAATCTAACATGTAAAGATAAAAGAATTTAATATACATTTTAGATTTTTGAACTAAAAAAAAATACTTGCTCAACCAACAGTCACGTCTCGTAGGTTATGCTAAGTTCGACTCTAGAATTTACATAATCCGTACGAAAAATGAGATTCAAACTAGCTTAGCGTTACTCGTAGACGGCTTATCACGTCAACACCCACTGGATATAAAACTTTGCAGTACCTATAAGTATAATCACTTATTTATAAACATAAAAGATGGAATAAGTACGAATTGACATCGAGACCAAGACAAATAAACCGTTATAATAACATTGTGAGTAGGGCCTCCAGTACCGGTTCCTTTTTCCAGTACCGGGATTTCGGTACCGGCACACGGCCGGAACCGGGAGTACCGGGATTTTCGGTATTCCCGAAAATAATTAGTAGCCTATTATTAAGTCAAACAGAAAACGATAAAATAAAGAAAAGTTATGTTATATTTTTATATTTATATATAATTTACTGCAAGCATGTTATGTAAGAGAAAAAAATCGCGTAACTAATTGAATATTGCATTAACAATACAGTCCCAATTTTTAAGTTATATATCAAGTATAAATGGCTTATAACGAAAGTTTTGAAGTGGATATTTCTTTGTTTGCAGGATTGTATAGGATTACAGTTCAAAAGTTAGTACGTCACATGCGTAACAACACTTCTAAACGAAGGTTGATTTGATTTCTGATAAAATAATAGTTTTTAATCGTACTTTATTTGTTATTAATCTTCACAAGCCAATGCTCAATGATCATGTCAATGTCAATGATCGGCCTCATAAGTATGTTAAAATAAGAAAGTGCCAATTTTATTAATTTCCTCTGTGATAAACTATCGATAAGTATATATGTCAGTTTAAAATTTTTGTCAGAGACGTAACATAAAGAAGTATTCACTTATAATTTACGGTTGTATCTTCGACACAACCCGTTGCTTTTTAACCAGTGCGTTCTACCCATAATTAAATACTCAACCAAGGCGTGAACACTCACTGTTCTGCTAGATATCTATTTAGATAAACGACGCAATAATACACTATTAACGAGCTACGCTTGGAGTTTGAGATACTTGAAGGGAACTAATGTCATTAACAAAGCTTATAAACCCGTATATCCATAGTCAGCTGGTTTTAATAAACATAAAGCACAGTCGAATTGCAGAAAACGGAATCATTATTCATTATTTCTTATTAATAGTAGGCTAATAAACTGTTGATGACAACATCGGAGAAGATGGAAGACGAGCTAGACTCCTACTTGGAAGACTGGAAGACAGTTGCCCTTGACAGAAAAGAGTGGAAAGAAGGAAGGGAGGCCTTTGCCTTGCAGTGGGACGATTCAGGCTCATAATAAAATAATAATAAGAAATAAAAATAATACGTTCAGTGGCTTAGGTTTTGGAAAGACCGTCACGTCAGTACAAACAGCCCCAAAGCCCATGTCATTCTTTAAATAAATGCATTGAGACGACGATACCAACAATAAGCTGATATTGCAACATTTCCTTAGTTCTGAACATCAACAGCACCTTCGAAAGTTAGTAAGATGGGCGGGTAGGATCTAGTGGGTAGAGGAGTTACTGTCTTTCCTTCTTTGTACTAACAGAATGCTCTATTTAGCTATGGTTTTAAAGATTAAAACCCTAAAAAAACTCTTATATACTAAATTTTAAGTAATCCCGAAAGTACCGAAAATCCCGGTTCTGGATTTTTCTAGTACCGGTGCTGGAGACAGCCGAGAATCCCGGGATTTCCCGGGATTTTCGGTTCCGGGATTTCCCGGTACTATGCCCTATGTGAGGTAGTAGGTACACCTACTTATCAAAAACCTGAAATAGGGCTGCAGCTGGCTTTTCTTCTGACAGGTACCTATGTACCTAACTAGGACGCAGGCAAAGTGGACGAGCGCTCATAGCAGTGTTGCATCTAAAAAAAGCCGCGTTCATATTCTAGTCTAGTAGGTAAGTACAGTAGGTATCTTATCTTTTCGAGATTAAAACGGGCAGGACAATTTGTTATTCTGTATCTTTCCAATATTCATAGAAAACCTGACACGATCTAGGGTGAAAAGGTTAAGCTCACTTAGCATTCACTTCAACGGAGTGAAATCCAATATACCTACCCCCAAATAATATTCGAAGCATGTCAAAGACTTATTGCGAGTTTGCTTTTTGAATCCAATTGTATCGTCCCTTCGAGAAAAACAAGGATTTTCTAGTGAGGACTATCTATGGTAGGTATCTTACTCTACGTAGTCCATTCTTTGTAAATGCCACCCTCAGTAGGCAAAATGGTTGATGCGTCGAAGTGGAATACCACTTCGACGCATCAACCATTTTTAGTGAAATAACTTTTTTTATGGGTGTCTCTACTACCTAAGAATGCCTAAGTATTTTGAAAGAACTTGAACGTTAGACCATATTTTCGTGTATGAATATTTATTTATTTACACAACTAATTACTAACATAATGCTAAAACATAATAAAACTAAAATTACTTAAATATGTATAAAAATCATAGTACCATATTTTCTATTCTCTATATTATTTTCCAAAGAATTATCTATCTATCTATTCATGAAACGGCCGAGCCTCGTTCAGATGGGTATAGTTGGAAGCTTGCAAGCAGGTCAGAGCGGAAATAGGTTTGATTTTCGCGTCCCTCAGTCGTCGTAGAAGCTTTGTCTTCAAATATCACCCCTCACCCCGAACACTTGGGAAGTTATTGTTTTCGGTTGTCATGCGAGAGATATATTGCCCGAGAAGATACGCCAGCCGAAATCGCATTTTGCAAGCTTTCATTTACGAGTACGTGCTTATAATAGGTACTTACCTACTTAAAAGTACCTACCTAAGTCTTATGTTAATTTTAATGTGGAAATTGTGGATTGAATTAGATGATATTACTTAGTACTTACATACCTATTTATTTCTTCTATTTTACCTTAGAAGTTAATATTTCATATAGATTCAACTGGCCTAAGTAGATACCTAAGTACCTTTCATTAGTAAATCTACAGCACAAATTCAAAGTAAGACTGACTTAATGATGATAAGTAGGTTGTATTTATTTATTGAAGTCAAGCATGAACTGCGTGGGACACATGATTGAAAGAGCATCAAGAGATTGATTTTACTTTCATGTTTTACAAAGCTTATTTCTCCCCAGTAAATAAGATCGACGATTCGATATGTAGGTAAGTATTTTACCTGTCTTGAGGACGAGCAAAATGATAAGGCAGGTTATTGACTTGAGATAATTTTACACGACTTCAAATAGATTGGTAGGTAGGTTAGGTACTAATAAAATGATTGCGGGACAGTTGTAGGTAGGAAATATTTCATATTGGAAAAAAGCAATATTTTTTTTTTATTTTGTAGAGTTTAGTCATTGTTGCTAGCGTCATTTAACAAAATTTAAAATCAGAAATAGTTGAATGCTCGGTTGACTTTATCTCAGTAGCATTCCAGTCCAGAGGTCGAACCCAGAGCTGGAATAATGTGAACTAGCACTGGAATATACTGACTGGTATGACGGTGTACTTTTTATTCCAGCTGAAGCAAAAAATCCAGCGCCACTGAAAAAAACGTTGAACAGTGAACTTGCATGGTTATTCATTGTTAACCGAGGAACAAAGAATGCTGGACCTAGTTACACTCCCAGTGTAACCGATCCAACAGCTTTTGAAACACTGGAATAATGTAGACGATATGATCCATCACTGGACTGCCTCGCTGGACTACTGGGCTGGAATAATGTAAGCACGGCATTATGCTACGTCTGTGTCGGGGATGTTACGGTACGGAGGTGGTTTTAGCGGAACCGGAATCGGAGTCGGTTTGGTTCTCATTCTCTTTAACTCAGACCTCCGATTAAAACCTCCTATTTAAAAGTATCGGAGCCGGAGTCGGAACCGGAGGTGCAATATCAATCGGAAGTTCCGACATATCGAAGTCGGAGTCGAAGGTCCGTAGGTAACATCTCTGGTCTGTGGCTTCGTGCGACTGAGCCTGCTCTACAAATCCGAAAGGTACTACAGAATGATTAACTATAGTTTCGAAAGCCCGATCTAATACAATGCCTATAACTCTACTATAAGCTTAAAGTCTGTAAAACCTCAAATACGCTAGTGAGTCTAAAAATGTAGAATGAAGGCTACAAAATAGGGATGGACATGAATTACCGCAACTATTTGTCTTGGGCAATATGGCCACCGCAGACTGATGTCTCTTGAAGCTCGGGACACTAATCAGATTTCGCATGAGAAAGCTGCCTCATTCGTTTCAGTTAAGACTTATCCTAAGCATAATGAAAATAAACATAAAACTGGGGCTGTAACCGAAAGTACCTGGTCCATGCATAAAAGAGACATTAATCTCGCTTTATTTGAACTCATATTAAAATGGAAAACGTTGTTTTTCTAACTTCTAACGTTAAATTGGTTTCAAGTAGATAAAATGTTTGAAAAAGCTTTCAAAAACTAACAAGATGGTAATAAATACAGTATGAAATACCTGGTAATTTTCAATTCGCTTTTAATTTTTATATCAAACAACATTTTGACAAGCTTCATTTTACCTACCTATTAAACGAACTTACGATTTAGTTACCTGTATAATTATGTAGCTTATTAATTTTCAATCTCAAAAAATATTTTATCACGAGAAAAATAATAAAAAATACGTACCTAGAAAATTCAACGGACTAAAGTGTTCTAGATAATAATGAAACTCTACCGAATACTACTCAAGTACTGAAATGACCCTAGAGCATTTTCGGTACTTTGTGCGCAACTCCTATAAGCATGTTTACGTTCAAATAGAAGTCAAAGGTGAACCTTTATTTGCGTGCAAACATTTGTCTGGACTCGATCAAATAAAGGAAAATGTCTGGAAGTAGGCATGGAAATGATTGCTACCTCTATTTCATTGTCACATGGTTATATGATTTCATTTTGTAACACAGGTGATTTTGTCACCGGTGATTTTTCATCAGTGGCTGCCTAATGTGATAATGTTATATTTTGTTAAAATAATTGACGCAATCACCGGTGATTTTGTAACAGACTTGGTCTCAGGGAGTATCAAATGTTATGAGTGATCAGTTTTATACCATGATAAATAAGATGTTACTCGGTATAGACACCTTTTTTGTTAAAATAGTTGACGCAATCACTGCCACTCACAGTCAGAACACTACTGACTGTTTGAAATTGTTATTTACGTTACGAATAAAATTGTGAATGGTTACAAGTATCATGTCATCACAGCACAGCGTACAAAATCGCCTGCCGGGGCGGGCTAGGTGGATATCACCGGTGATTTTGTAACAGACTTGGTCTCAGGGAGTATCAAGTGTTATGAGTGATCAGTTTTATACCATGATAAATTTCATGTTACTCGGTATAGACACCTTTTTTGTTAAAATAATTGACGCAATCACTGCCACTCACAGTCAGAACACTACTGACTGTCTGAAATTGTTATTTACGTTACGAATAAAATTGTGAATGGTGACAAGTATCATGACATCCAAGCACAGCGTACAAAATCGCCTGCCGGGGCGCGCCAGGTGGATATCACCGGTGATTTTGTAACAGACTTGGTCTCAGGGAGTATCAAGTGTTATGAGTGATCATTTTATACCATGATAAATAACATGTTATTCGGTATAGAAACCTTTTTTGTTAAAATAATTGACGCAATCACTGCCACTCACAGTCAGAACACTACTGACTGTCTGAAATTGTTATTTACGTTACGAATTAAATTGTGAATGGTGACAAGTATCATGACATCACAGCACAGCGTACAAAATCGCCTGCCGGGGCGGGCTAGGTGGATATCACCGGTGATTTTGTAACAGACTTGGTCTCAGGGAGTATCAAGTGTTATGAGTGATCAGTTTAATACCATGATAAATAACATGTTACTCGGTATAGACACCTTTTTTGTTAAAATAATTGACGCAATCACTGCCACTCACAGTCAGAACACTACTGACTGTCTGAAATTGTTATTTACGTTACGAATAAAATTGTGAATGGTGACAAGTATCATGACATCCAAGCACAGCGTACAAAATCGCCTGCCGGGGCGCGCCAGGTGGATATCACCGGTGATTTTGTAACAGACTTGGTCTCAGGGAGTATCAAGTGTTATGAGTGATCATTTTATACCATGATAAATAACATGTTACTCGGTATAGACACCTTTTTTGTTAAAATAATTGACGCAATCACTGCCACTCACAGTCAGAACACTACTGACTGTCTGAAATTGTTATTTACGTTACGAATTAAATTGTGAATGGTGACAAGTATCATGACATCACAGCACAGCGTACAAAATCGCCTGCCGGGGCGGGCTAGGTGGATATCACCGGTGATTTTGTAACAGACTTGGTCTCAGGGAGTATCAAGTGTTATGAGTGATCAGTTTAATACCATGATAAATAACATGTTACTCGGTATAGACACCTACTTTCCATACTTAAAAACAAAGTAAGTAGGAACCTACTTCCGAATACTTTTCTTTACGACTTACCTTCCATTACATAGCTTTGGATGCCAATTTTATTTGAAAACATTAGGTACCGCTCTCGCTTTAAGCACTCACGTCTCCATTTACGCAATCATAAAAAAGTAAGGTGAGTTGTTAACTTGTTATAAAAGTCGCAATATAATGAACCTGCATAATAAGATATTCTATGATCTTGAAATGAAAATACTTTCTTGAGTAAATAAGAGTCGAGACGAGCTATGCGTTCTCCTGATGGTAGATACCTAAGAGGTCACGCATGCCCAAGTCTAAAACAGTTTGTAGGTACTGTACAGGATTTTGCTTTACATAGGTTGACGGCACAGATGGTCGAGTAGTGCATTGGACTGCTACGCTGAGTGTCGCGGGTTCGATTCCCGCTTCTTCACAAACATTAATGTGATGAACATCGGTGTTTGTCCTGAGTCTGGGTGTTTTCTATGTTAGGCATCGATGTAAATTACATCAATGTATGTAGGCATTTATGTAGGTATTTACAAAAAAATATTTATCTAGTTGAATAGGTATCAATAATCTGGTTCCCACATCGAGATAAAGTGTAAACATTTATATCGGTGGGTTCTCCCATAATACGAGCTTGCTTGGGGCTATTGGCGTTGTGCAAAATGTCCAAACATTAGGTACTATTTTATTTTTATAGGCCAGGGCAAAACTGTTATAGCGCTCGTCCACTATGAGACAATTTGATGGTCAGTCTCAAAATGCCAGTAATTTCAGTAGCTACACTAGCTACTTACAATGCCATTCAAACCATTCTTACACATAGGTAACTGTTCTACGTTACAATACCTGGCATTGACTGGGCACCTTAAAGTGACGCCTCAGAACGATAATATATTAGTGTTCGCGTCAAACACTACGTAAATGCTTGTGTTACGTTCATACGTATCTACGTTACAGAGTTCTCTGTTTACGTCTTAACGTATAACCGCTCGTAAATTTTACGAACTTCGGAGTAATATTGCTTGGTTATTATGCCGCGTAGTTGCGAAGAATAGGCGTTGTCCCGACCGCAGTGGTTATTTGCATAATTTTAATATTGCTTCTATTATGTATGGGCTTTAATAAAATAGTATATTATATATGTTCTGAACAAAGAAGTAACTCGACTTAGTTAAACAATTGGATTATTAAATACCTACCTATGGCTTAAAATTTATAACTCGATAAGATTACAATGCAGCAGATTATAATTGAAACTCATGTGTTAAGTAGGTAGTAACCCACAGTCTGCTGTAGGCTAGGTACCTACGTACTGCTTCAGACTTATCGTTTATCGGAAAAATTGGAACAGGATTGAATACATCACATATGTAGGTAGGTACTTACTTCATAAAGGGTGTAAGCTCAGCTCAGAAAAGCGTGAGTACAAAGAATGCTTGGATAATCCAGTCGCTTGAAGATTTTCAGTAAATAAACATGGCGAACGCCTATGTAGTGTATGAGAGATGAGTAAGTAGTTAGCGAATTATGTATCAACTGCAGAATTTATAAAAAAAAACACTAATAAGTATGATGACTGTCATGCGAAAGACCACTACGTAGTACTATACGTACGCAAAGTTGAGGGCAACAGTTAGTTAAAAATTGTATGTAGGTAGAGAGCTTCATCAAAACATATTTTTGTAATTAAGTAAATAGGTAGGTAGGTGGTACCTAGTGATTCATCTAATTGTTTGAATATATTATTTTGTGTCGCAATATCAGGACTAGATTGTGAGTAAGGATTGCTAAGATTAGATTTTCGGAACAAGAACATTTACGCTACAAATGTGTACCTACTAACAGGAAAAACAAATATCCCTTGAGTTTCACAATCTAAACTTTCGTAGGCTTGAATAAGCATTGGCAAAAGGTAACCCGGTGTGCACAGTAGCAAATCGTCGGACATCGCTACAAACTGGCTGGGGGCCAAAACCGGACACACTGGTCGCACACGTAAAATGGACAAAACCTGCAGCATTAATGCTAAAAGCCCTATCAATTCCAGCTTTTAAGCACGTACTATTTCTAATTGCTTAGCACATGCGTTGTATTGACAATAAAATGCAATTGCATCGCGAATGTTTGATTCTGCGGGATTCGGGAATGGGATATGCCCGACCCAATTTATTTTTAGATTTTTTTTACAGGTTCTAATAGTGAAACCACGGAGACTACTCATTTCATTCCTGGTAGATCAGCTGAGTTTCAAAACTGTGAAGGTGTTCCTACTTACCTACCTACTAGATATTATCATTTAATACTTAGGTAGCTGTTGTTTTTGAATATTATTTTTTTCTTTGCTCTTCTTTATTCTGTTTTTTAACACATCATCTTATTTATGTACTTTCTCCATCTGTAAAACTTAATTATACCTATGTGCTACATAGGTGGTAAATAAATGTTTGTCTTTGTCCAAGGTTTAGCAGGAATTTTTCATTCCTCGTGGATTAACTGTAAAGTTCAGTTAGTTTATTTACCTTATTCACCAGAAAGCACTCCGATGGCAAAAAAAAATATTATCTAAAGCTAAACACAAAAAAAAACACATTTTTGTAACCTGTGCTCAAATATTAATGGAGTCTCTAGACTAGCCAATTCAAGCTCAGTCTGTCTCTTGATTCCCTGGAGCAGGAGCACAATGTTTGTTTTTACTATAATAATATTTTATAATTAATTGAAATTAATTTATAAATTAAAATTGTAAATTTCAAAATTTTTCATTATGACACCAATATTGCTCCAGATGTTATCTAATAAAAGAGGCATGATTTTCAATTTAATGAAATTCATTGCTCAGTCTTATTATTTAGTCAAAGTAAACAGAAACAGTTGCGTATGTCTGAAAAATATAACAGCCCGCTTAAATCGAAAACACTACAATTACCAACCAATTGATCCCACGGTGATAAAGCGGCCGTTCGGGCGGTTCGAACGTTCAAAAACGCGAATTGGTTTCCTTTGGGACGCTCGTGTGCTTATTTTATTCGATGTGGTTTCACCGCCTCAGTGATATAGGTCGACGTACAATTTCCTGTCCGTGGTCGGCTGTGACCGCTGCTCTTTCCCGGGGAGCTTCTCTGACAACCTGGAAGCGCTCCGGATATGGGACGTCAAGCCTGGTAACTTTCGCTGCAGGGCTATCGAAATTGCTTCCGACAATCGTATCGTATAAAATCCTACAATACTATATACTTACTAAATATAATAGTGTTCACCTATTTTCCGGCTTAGTTTCTGACCCTGACCTTCTACCTATTTAATTTTTTTATTAAGCCATTTGTGTCCCACTGCAGGGCAAAGGCCTCCGTCCACTCCTTCCACTCCTTGCGGCCAAGGTCACTCCTTCTATCTATACCCTTATATAAGGCTTCGTCCTGACTGACTTTTATAAAACGCACAGGTCAAACCACATAACGTAGAGACTTAAAATTTGAGGATATGTTCATCAAGAAGTACCTATAGGCGCGTAATAAGAACGGATTTTTTTTATTCGCAACGCAAACGAAGTAGCTAGTTAGGACCAAAATCGTTTTAACAAATTGAACTCAATTATACTTAATTGTGTACCTATGTATGTCGTAGTGCTTCCTTGATTTAGGTACAATCAAATGCCTCTGTTCAAACCAACATTGTTTAACCTTGTAGAATTCGAGATAGATGAATAGATAGGTACCTACTCACATGGATGTTTGCGCTTTAAGCAAGCCAAAACTACTAGACCAATTCAGCTGAAATTCTGTATGGGTTGGGTACCTACCTATACACTATACCCATACTGAATTTCAGCTCAACTATCATTTTGAATTGGATTGGAAAGGATCATGATAGGTACTTTTAAGTCGATACGACGTCAGCGAAGCGTAGGTAGAGTTCTTATCTTCAGTGCCTATACAAAGCTCCTAGAGCACATTTTTATGTAGCTCCAAGCGATTTCACAGGTAGGTAACATTTGCGTTTCCGATACGTGAACGCATCAGTGAAAATGCGATATAAATAATTCAGTGGGATGCTATCCGGTATCGAAGCGAGAATGTGCCTCCGCGAAGTCAGAAGGGTAGGGCATACAGCAATACTTCAAAATAATGATGCATCAATATTGTGATGCGAACCTCATTGGGATGGCAATAACATGTTTTACTAGCATATCATAAGGAAATGTCTGAATATACTTAATCATAAAAAAATAGAATATCGAATAAGCTGGGAAAATAAGTAGTACTCAAGATATATAACATTTTTATATGATTTTATATTTTGTCAGTGCTGCAGAGGTCTTGGATTTATAATCAACATAATAAAATCCCAGTAATTTCACAAGCTACAGTGCTCTTCAAACCGGACACACAGTTAAGCTTCCTCATTAATTAAGATTTGGTATGATTGAACCAGAATCATACTTACAAAATACAAACTTCTTCACAAACTTTCGCCTGAACAATAAAATATGAAATTAAATTATTACTTTCATATCTATATTCTATATGTACAGACAGCGTCATAGATAAGTATCTCTCTTGCATTATAATACCCAGATCACAGTCGCGGCGAATGGAGAAGTTTTGCCTTTAAAAAATAGATTATATTTGTATAACCATATGTAAGCCTAAAAATAAGTATAAGTATTACAATTTTTTGAAAGGGTTTATAGCTGGGTGTTTTGTGCAAGGGGGATACTTATCTCTGACGCTGTCTGTACCTACCTTGAGAGCTGAAAAATCTTACACACTCCAAATTTTTAAATCTGTTCAATATGCTATAGTACCGATAATTACCTCAATGATTTAACCCAAAACTAACTTACTCTTTCAATATTCCAAGACTCGTATCTTGATCTATGGATGTATGGCAAGGGTAGATATGTTGGTAACTCGAACTGAAATTGCTTTTCTCACGAACAGAGCCCTACATCGGCATTCACAGGAGCAATTTGTTGTTATTAGAACGTACACGTCCTTAACAGAATTGAAGACGCTTTGGATCAATTTTGCGAAATTAGCACGCGTAGGTTTTGCATTCTCGTGGTAGGGTTTGTCTAATTACCCGTTCCTTTTTTCGTAACGAGACTTTTTCTTTGAATAGCTCACACCACAACTTTGTTTGCGGAACGAATTACCATTTTGTGTTGAAGATAGTTTCTAATTCAATTACGTTTGCCTGCCTAAACTTAATTAATATGTAGGTAGGCAAAATTCTGTATTAAACGGGAAATTAGAAAACTTGTAGTCAAATCATATTTATGAAATGCAGTTTCAAACGAGTGTATTTTTAACTTCAATTTGACGACAAACTTTTCCGGACATCTCTGAAAACTGTAGGTAAGTATTAGCTTTGCGAAGTTGAGAGGACAGCTCCCAACGCCCGCCGGATTTGTTAAAGCAGAGAATCCGGCGCGTCGCTATCTCGCTCGCGCATTTGTACATCTTTGAAGATATCAACGACTTACATAATTAATATAAAAAAAGGATTTTAGTAATTTTGTTACTACAACCTGCGAAATGTTTTTGTATATTTTGTTTTGATATGTTTCACATAAGCGAAAGAAATCGGGCAAAACTGTCTTTTCATATTTTCTTTACCTAGGTTACACATATCAAAACAAAAAATATATTAAAACATTTCGTGAGGTTGTAGTAACAAAATGACCGATACACTTTTTAAATTTATTTATCAGTCAATTTATTTTATCTTCTCTATCTATTGTATCTTCAAAATCTATTGTATCTTCAAAAATATACAAATGCGCGAGCAAGATAGCGGCGCGCACTCTCGGATTATGTCCATAGTTCCGTTTGACTAGAAACGGGGGCGACAGGAAAGCGTCGCAAATGTATTTGTGACTAAACTTACGTATGTACATTAACGACACTGTCAACAATGAGGATATTGTCAACTTAGTGTACTCGCAAACGGGTCGCCAACAACAGCTACAACAGCGACGCGGGGCGGTGGCTGACGACCGTCAGTTTTCATACATTTTGTAGCTGTCGGACGCCGGCTACGGTCGCTGTAATCGGCGACCCGTTTGCGGGTGAATTGAACCATGTCTCCTTTCATCCCATTTGCTATACATATTGTTGAAAGCCGTTAAAGTTAGGAGGATGCAGCCTTTGCAGGATTTTCAGGCATGCAATCACAAAGGAAGAAAGGTCCATTATCAATGTAAAGTCAGATTTGCTACCATCATGCAGTAATGTAGGTATAAGTAACCATTATTGTGATTTAGTTTGAAGTTTACTGTGGCTAGTAAAATTTATTTCAAGACTTACCTACTACAAAAATGTCTAAAAATGTCTGTCCAAAATGTCTAATGTTGTGCTGAATTAAAGTTTTGCGTAGCATTGTTGTGGTCATAGGATGGGTCAGACGTGACATCTAACTATCAATTAAACGCCTTGCTTATAGTAATTTTTTTGACTTATAAAAATCTCAATCTTAAACTTTATTTGCACAAACCGAAATATTTTAATAACGGCTGAGCTTAATAAATTGAATGAGCTTTAATCTTACCCAGATTCTTTATATGTAAGTACCTATCTAATTAAAATTATTTATAAGGTCTTTGTGGTATACGGCTCTAGAAACAATGTTTGATGTGTGTACTTTCCCTATGTAAAGTTGTTAAGTCGTAGGTACTTAATTCAAAGAGCTTTGATGTTTAGTAGTACTCGTATAGGTACTGTACAGTCAGCTCCACAGACATGTATACACTCCCAATCTTTCACATTTAGAATATACTCTTAATTTGCTAAGACATTCTTCTTCTAACAAGAATTCTGACACGTAAGTAGACTAGGTACATTAATTTGAAAATGATTGCCTGCACTTTTCTTTGCCAAATTAAAAGAAATATAAATATGAAAGCTTGGGAGTGTATATGTCACATTCAAAACTCATTGCTGGTCAAAACCAATATTGACCGCGTAAAGCAGTCAAAATCGATATTAACTAAGGGCCTTGGTCAATATCGATTTTGATTGATGAACTATCGGTTAAAACTCATAAAAAGTTAATATGAGTTTTGACTGTAACATATAGGTACATATCAGAGCAGCTGACTGTACATGTCGGTGCAGCTGACTGTACATAGCTAGAGTCTAGCAAGCAAATATGTAGCAACCAAGTTAATAGGAGTGTCATAAGCATTGCTAATATAAACCTCAGTTCGTTATATTGCCAACGAAACGCTATATCCTTTATGCTGGGGCCTTTTATCGCGCTATAATTCGTGTCACGTTGTCACGATGTTCTTGTCTAACTTTAAGAAGTCAATATTTCGTTCATTCGTCATATTTCGTATTCACCCGAATACATCGCAATACAACGGACTACTCGTCCACACTTGTCGCGATAGCTCGAATATACGCGGATACCCGCAAATGTAGCCGTAGCATTAAAGTGTTAGTAAACGTCAGAGTAAATAAATGAAATCAGAACGTTCATAAAGCGACCGCAGATAAGATAACCCAATAATCCGGGGCGCAGAACATTAAATGCAATCTAAGTCACAACGAATAAGTTAGTACAAAGGCCAGACTTTATGTGTGCCGTTAAACTAATAATATTATGAACGCTTATTAAATAAAACGACGCAATTAGATCTATAAGGCGTTATTTATAGTAATGAGTTGAGATATGACTGCAATTATAACAAGCAGAAGACGAAATGTACTTATTTCGTTTTCTGCTTGTTATAATTGCAGTCACACACACACTACATGCTTAGGTATATACAGGATGAGTTGAGTACTTTTGGCCGCCCTCTGAGGACAAAATCTAAATGGCTATACTCGTATTTATGGAAACATGTTGTCTGTAGTCACGGGATCGATTTTAACTTTGAAATTCAAAACTCGAAAATCAAAACATTTTTTTTTTCCAAGAATACATTATTGGTTTTAGATATTTCAAAACGCAGTTTCTATTTTCATCAAAATCGAGCCCGTGACTCTTAATAAATTTTTTTTCATTACTATAGCCGTTTATATTTTGCCCTTTAGAGTACTTACCCCGTACCTATATTGTGTTATTTATCTATCTATAAAAAGATCTTTTAAAGGAGGATAAACATAGAGGTACTTACCTACTTATTACTTTTCTACTTATTACTTTTTTTTGGACTTATTATTTTTCATGAAAACAAAATCAACAAAAATAACAAGCTCCGAGAAAAACAACTTAAGTTTTTTTCAGTGCCTTCTGGTTCTTTTATCTTACCTTTACTTTTCTATTTGTGTTTTTCTTTACCTCGATATTACAAAGAAACAGTCGACAGCTGCAGTTCTCTCACTAACCTCGCGGTTTTTTCCTTGGTTGGTTTACCTATCCTGTAAATAAGATATAATATTATAATAATACGAGTTCTATAAGAGCAATAAGTAACAGTAACAAACAAGTATTATTGTTATTCACTTATCTTAAATTTTATGAAATTTTTAGATAGATACATTGATCGAGATTGATATTATGAGAAACCTTAGGTAAGCCATAAGTACCTATAAATTAAAAGAAAATTTGTATACTGTATTTTACAGTGAAGTATATGTGACTCTACTTAATACATTCATAAGACCAGTCTGTTACCATACTTGAGAGAAATAAATCATTCATTCATTCAAACTTGATTGAACACAATTCATTCCAAAAACCTTTAAACTAACTTTCTCTATGAATACTTATTTTAAAATGTTTATGTGCAATAAGAATTTTGGTAAATTACAAGTATTTTATCCAGTAATTCAAATATCGTGGTCTATCGATGGAAGTAAACTGGGGTACAAATCTGTTTTCATCCGTAGAAAATCCGATCACACGATCCAAAACGTATATGAAAACACGACTATGCTTATGGATCGCACCCGACTGCGCTCGAATTAATGCAATCTTGATGCGATTTCAGCAAATCACATCGGACGTTGGAATATTTGACCACTTGTCAAGTCGTCCTGTAGGTATATGCATTTGGCAGCAGAATATAATAATTGCATTTGACTATCATCGACTAGCTACTGCCCGCGTGATATCGAGATAAAATACTTTTGCGGTCTTACGTCACGTGGTTTGCGGACGACGGATTAAAAAATCTTATCCGTCGATTGGGACCGCGGTGTCAATGCCTAATGATCGACGGACTCATAATATATTATGATCATAATATACCTACTTACATTACAAATTGAATGGCAGCTAAATCTGTCCAGAAGTTTTGATGTGACCCCTGGTGAAACCCCTTTATTATATTTGTAGGATTTCGAAATTTTGTCGGTAACTACCTACCTGCCTATCTACCTTACATCTCTATCTATCACATAACAGTAAACAAATGAGGAAAGTTTAGTTAGATCAAGATAATTAGTTGCCAAACAAGTGTTTTTGTTTGTAAACAAAACACTGTAGTTAATAAATCTACGTGAAAGCAGAAATGAAAACCCTGAAAACGGCTGAAAACAATTCATATTGAATTCTGTCACGAATCGTGATAAACTAGCCAGGCAGTCCGCGAAGCCTCTTTAATCCACATTGTATGGATTTGGATTCAATTGGGAATATGCTGGATTTGAATCCATTGATTGGCACTGGCAATCTTTTTATCTGACAAATGGAATCCGACGAACTGCGTGATACGTGTTGAATAACACATGATAGGTGAGATGCATATTGCATATTGCTGGCTTTTAAAAAAAATGTTCATTAAAGTCACTTCACAATATCACGCAACAAATTTCTATCTAAAGTTGCACTGATCAACCATTTTAAGTAGGTATCACAGTTTCCCTTTGGTGGTTCGTCTGCTCACATATCAGCGATCACAACTTTTTTGATGAAGCGAAAACTTTGACGTCGGAGCGACCGGATCGGCTTACAAATCGTAAGTAACTTCGCTACATTCTCCGCATGAACAATGAAATAATATGAATTTGATACTTAAAGCTTAAGGATATGAACCTATGTACCTAGAATCGAAACAGCTTGGATTTATGGGCTAGGTAGTTTGTTTCTGCGCTCCTTAGGGCCATAAAATACAATCAAAATCAATTTAATTTAAAATTGAAATGGAAGGCAATCGAGGGTAAGTCATTCATTGTCTGAGGAATTCCGACTTGCGGAGGCCATTCCGGGCGACTTTAAGACGCAGAACGATTTATACCATTCATGAGTAAGATCAGCGGGATCGGAACACCGTGTTCGTGGCACTTAAAAAGTCATAAATTAAGAATGGTTGGCCGCAGCGGTAGCTGGCGAGGTGAGCTGCTTGTGAATAATAGCCCTTAGAATAATCTCAACGAGATTCGACTGGAGGCTCTCGGTTCCGAATTCATATTAAGGGTTTCGTAAAACGTACGAAGGAAATTAATGCAGACTTGCACTAAACTGTCAAAGTTCCTAAGCAATTACTTTACTCGCTTGGCAGTTCTTAACGGTCAGAATCTGGACTGTTAAGAACTACCAAGCGAGTAAACTTGGGGACTTTGACTGTTTGGTGCAAGTCGGCATATGAGGTTGATTATCTAAATATTGGTCGGTATGGTATAACAAAGTGAGATTTTTTTTAAGTTGTTAAGTTGTCTAATTTTTTTTCAAAATTTCGAAATAAAATTGTCAGCTATTTTGGGACAACCATTTAGGGTTAAGTTTGATTGTTCTTAGGTCATTCATTTTGACTGGTGACCTTTGCGAACATACTAAGTATAAGCCTGTTTTCAATGAGTCCCACAGGCTTCGTTTTGACATGAAGAGTTTCGGCTTTTGACCGAATCGCCGCGGTACGTCGAGCGGAGGCACTTATAGGGTCATAAATTAGTAGTAGCTGCCCACAAATGGCGAGGTGGGTGGTTGTCCGAGTGAATAATGGGCGCCGAGTGACCCAACGATGCCTGTAATGTTAAAAAATTCCTATTTACAAAATGAAATTTATTTCTGTGTTTATATTGCTTTGTTCCTGACTTCATTTTTACAACATGAGTTATTTTACTCTTACTTTCCGTTCTGTTTTCTGTTTTGAGGGTTATGCTTGAATTATCCTCGTTATAACTCTGGTGGAGTCAGTAGAAGTTTAACAGCTTTTTATATTTTTTTTATTTTTTTCAGGTAAATTGACATCAACACATTAAATAAGACTTCAGCGGTAAGTTACTGAAGGAAAAGTTGCACCCGCGCCGTATGAATCAAGGTCTTGTTTTATCCAATAAGTGTCAAATGGGCATCTAAAAGTGCCAAGGTTATATTTATCATTGCTTCCCAAGTCCCAAACACAACAAAGGCGGTCTTCTTAAAATTATACGTCGCAAAATGCGTTGCGGAGATGATAAATAATTGGGTCAGACGGAGTCGCGTCTGGTCACATCACATCAAGCTGATAACCTCGCCAGCACGCGTCGTGTAAACGTCACAGTCTTAATCTTGGTACGATGATTAGGTAATTAAACCATCGATATATTCATATAATATGAAATTATCTTTATACCATGTGCCTATTTAAATATGGTGGAACTGATATATCCGTTGTAAGCCAGCATAAGAAGGTCATACAGTTTTATCATATACAGCATTTCAAAGATTCGAAGGCATCGTTAGACCGTATATTTGCTTATAAGTCTTCATTGCTAAGCAACATTATTCCAGGTAACCGGTCCCATAAAAGCTTGGCTAGTTTATCACCATTGATTGCGATCACACTCAGCATTTTAATTTTGCGTCCAAAAATCCTACAAATTGATCAAAGAGTTAAGTACTTAGTTGTGTTGATACACTATTTGGTCGACGTGTTTGATTCCCAGTCAACAGCGATTCTTGAACGTTCTTACAACGTACTTAAACGTTGCAGTTGCAACTTATTGCAGAAAAGCTCATACGAATAAAAAAAGTTTAGGCTTTTATCTCTACGAAAAGACGAAACCGGCGTAGGTAGGTATGCGTAAATAATTATCTAATATCAAATCATGGACCTCTTACAATCAGTATGTTCTTTGTCGATTGTGTAAATATGTAGTTACAAAGAGTACTTCTCACAAAAAGTATATATTCTACTGAAAGATTTATTAGTATCTAAACCGCTTGACTTTCTATTTCCGGTGGTTTCTCTGCGGCGATAAATGAGGAAACTTGCTTTCTCTCGGCTTCGTCTCAGTTAAGAGGGAAGCTACCCGATTGAGAGTTCATTTCAAGTTCTCATTGTGTGCAATCGAATGTAGGTCTGCGAGATAACTGAAGTACCTACTAGACTCGTTATCACTATTAACTACGCTTCAATTTATTTAAGTAAAGATAATATCGCTAGAAATAACTTTAAAGTTCTAAACCGAAACTGTTTTAAAACAGGTACCTAGGTAGGAACTTTCGGAGTAAAACGTTTCGTTAGAAAAGCACTAGTCCGTGGCTTTTTCTTCTGTTTTCTGTTGTGGTTAAAGGTAAGGCTTTTCGAGAGCGACAGCTAAAGCCCCACGTGCGACAAAGAAAATGCACCCAGTTGGTGTTTCTATAATAAAAGTTTATCAAAAAATAAAACAAACATTTTTGTACCGCCAGCCAGACACATAACCTGCTGCGCCAATATAACCGATATTAATATTTTTGCCAATATTTAAAAATGTCGGAACGAATGCATCGCTTTGCTTGGGCTGCGATATTGTGAATTGTGTTCAAAGAAAATATTGCAATTCCTGCCCAGCGCAATATTGCAATTCCATATGTTGCAGTATTTTTTTTTTGCTGTTTTAATTCAAATAAGAAGGTTCGAAGAAAAACAAGATTAAAATAGAAATATAAAATGTTGTACTCCGCCGTTTATTTCTATTCACACCACACCGTACCAATCGCTTACCCAGTAGGTACTTCATCATGAAACTAAGAAGAATGGAACTGAGCTAAGAACTTTAAAGATGAAAGTTTGTGCATAAATTGAGAGTTACAAAATAGCGGGGCGGCCAAGGAAACTCTATCAGGGCACCTGCGTCCGGATCTCCGAATTTAGATTAGTGCATCCAACTTGAGGGAGGCAACAGTCTCTTGAAGTTTTCTCCGACGGAAATCGTATAAATGTTAATGAACGTCAGACGTCTCTAATGAGATTACCGCTCCTGTGAAATTGGATTCTCGTGGGACTTCTTTAATTTTCAGTCATCGTGAAAGTTACGGGGATCAAAATGGGGCGTCAATCTTTGACTGAATGAGGCGCATTGAGTAAGTTTCTTTCACGGAATTAAGTGTCAATTTGAAAAGGTGTCTTCGGTGATTGAGATGGAATACTTAATAACTGAACTGTAAATGATTGTAGTTTAGATGTTGCAAAGTGCAGACACAACTTGCTACAAAATGTCGTCCCTTTTGTCGACTTCTATTAATGAAGTTCACAAAAGGTGAAAAAATTTCGTAGTTAACGAGTCGAATACCAAACTGCATTTTCAAAGCAAAATTTGCCAGTTTCGGGAGTCAAATCCAGGAATTCATATGATTTTTGCTTAAATGATGCATCAATCGTAGCAGCAGTCAACATACATAGAGGTTCAATCAGTCAGAAGTCCCGGCACACGTCATGAATTTCACAGTAGGTTCTGCAATATTCACCCCATCTGTCGCTACATGCCCACCAGTTTATGGATATACCTTTGAATATGTTTTCTTTCTTTGTCATAAAATATATTTTTGTCAAACCCCGAGAAAAATGAGACAACATTTTACCGGCCAACCCTTTTGATGAATATTTTTATTCTGAGTAGTTACTTTTATAATTTATCTGCCATCAAACCTAAAATATGTATTGGTCGCGTGTTTTTATTTTTCGCTAAAAGAAGAATATTAGTTAAGTATATAACTTAGCGGAATCAGGACTATAGGCAAAAAGCCGTTGTCCAACAGCAAATTTTATAAATTGGATGTCACCTAATGATTAGTTGTGTACCTAGATTGGCCTACGCTCCGGATAAAGATAATCTCAAGCAGATATCGGGTTTTGCAGCGATCTCGACCGTTGTGGCTACGGTCGGAATAGGAACGGCTTGTGGGCTGATCGGTCTGCGCCTCAAATTGAGAGGCGAGCGGCATCGGTACCGTGCAAATTGAAAGCGCTACCAAATTGCTGCAGACCTTTGTATTTGTAACCAGGGCCGGAGTGCCGAGAATCAATCAGGGTAATGGGGGTTTGTCCGAATCTGCTTGGATTAGTCGCGCTGTGCGCTAGCGGCCAATATGGCTACGGACTTTCCAATCGGCCGATGGACATCCTTTGTTGAACTGATTGAATGGACTACGTTCAGCACTGAATGTTAAAAACTAGTATTGGAATCGCATGCTGAGAATATTTATCAGATGAGGTTGTAATATAACAAGTTTTTATAGTTGTCTCTTAAATACGCGCAGTTAGTCCTATCTCTACCAGTTTAATGCAAAAAAAGGCCTTTAATTAAATGCCAGCCCGTCGGTAAAAAACGTGGGTCCAGCAATCTCTAGATATTTGATCCTGAAGCTGTCGCACCACGGTTTTTAGCGTTATAGCAGCAATCGATTTGTTTGCTAAGGGCTTTTAATATGCAAGAGAAGACATCGTATCCCGGCACGCAGCTTGCAATAATCTGGGATTACCATCTTCGTGGCATAGGAACTCAAGGAACAGGCTAGCAACATTGTCATGTCACCCTATCCAACTAAATAAATAGAAGTTTAAAAATAAATCCTTTCGCGTTCAAAATTAACATTAACATTTTTTATTTTATTTTAATCAAGTACAGCAAACAGTGTTTACAAAATAAACATATAAAACAGTAGGAACAGAACGTTATCTAAGTAAACAAAACAGGTTATTGTTCTAACTGCAGCTTATTGAGGATTTTGTGTACACGATAGTGGAACAAACCACGTGAGCTCATAACGTGTCTAGTCGAAGCATTCGCAGATTACTGCCTGCGGTTTGCCGCATGCAGAGCACAAAAGGTTTGGAAAATGTTCATTGCTGCCACCGGGCCTAACAATTATCGCACCTCATTCCTAATAGACGTTTAACCAACCCCGCCCTCGCTTCTGCAATTTTCATTCATAACAGTTGATCTCAATTATACTGGCGTATCTAAAAAAAAAAAAATGTAATGAAGCAAAACCAGAAGAATTTTTAACCTTCAGCCTCAATTTCATAAGGAAGCGACAAAATACCTAGTCACAAAGCCGAAGTTTCTTTTGTTTGAAACAATGAGTTTAGGAGGCAGAGCGCGTCTAGACTAAGGCTAGAAACAGCCGGTGGCGAGCAAAAAGGAGGTCCCCCGGCATACGAATGAAGAACTAGTGGACACAAGACGGTCGCACGTAGGTACCACTTTGTCACATCAATGTTGTCGCACTGAAGAGAAGTAGCGGACGCGTCGAGGGCTTTAAATTCGCTAGCTATCTGCTGAAAACGAAGTAACAAAATATCCATTTCACTTCCTTTTTCAATAAGAACCGATGTGACAAAGTGCGGATTGGATTCGAAAATGGAAATTCAGTTATATCGACTACGGTGAAGTCAAAGGACTCACTTTAACAAAAAAATACATAAACATTACAAGTCTCAATATGGAAGAAAGTAGGTTAATTTTCCCTATTAAAAAAAACATGAATCCATTTCAAGGTCTCAATTTCAGAATAAAATAGAAGCACTAAACAAACCCTCTTAATGAGAAGTGGCTGGACATTCTTCCTTTGAATGAAACTCATCTCCGTCGACGTAGTCCTTTTAAACTTCGTGATAGTGCTAATTAAGTGTGAAGTGTTTTACTAATTACTTAGCTCTAGAATCGTGAGAGGGAGTGTGTGGTGTGTGCTCCTTTATTAAACAACACCTCTGGATTGCGTCTATTATTCTGCCTTTATTTCGTACCAACATGATTTATGAAGATGCTTCACGAGCCAGTAAATTAAAAATTATAAAGTAGGTAAAATGAACCAGGTTTTGCTGCAGGATTCAGTCACGCAGAAATACCAAATAATAGCTATTATCTGAATCCTGATGACTGAATCCTGCAGCAAAACTTGGTTCAGTCGTAATGAAAACATACGCGGTCGGAGGAAGTTTATAATCAATTCAATCCGGCGACTACGTGTGTTTGTTTGGCAACAAGAAAAGTTTTCTGTTGTTTCTCCCTTTTCACACAAACGATTTTTAATAAACAACGCCGACAAAAGCAACAATATAAAGCTCTAATTTGAGTCATTTGTTGAATTTATGGCCCGATAAAACTTTGGGTAGCAAAGTGTTTGCAGCATTCGTAAATTTATTTCCCAGCCTGTTACCGCGATCATTGTGGATTTATTATCTAGGAAGGAAAGGATGATTTCTCGCAGCCTTCATGGTTCGTTTCACAGTTTCTTTTTAAAAAAGGCTCGTTGATATAAAATTAACAATATTTAGCGAGAGAGAGAGATTATGTTAACTATATCACAATTGTTTATCTACTAATTGTAATTGTTATTAGAACTCCTGCAATGATAGGTACTACATAAGTATAAGTAACAGGTTTCCGTACTGCGAATGTTTGCTCTGATTTTAGAAATAAGGAAATCTTGTAAGGCAATCTTGAATGACAAAACAGAGGCGTTGTTTCTAACGTGGTAGGTACCTACAGGCCAATTTATTTGTGGTTAAGTGCACACAATAAATTTCTCAAATGGCCTGTGCTTACTCCGACGAAGGCTGTGCGCTATTTATTTCCTCAGTCCAAGCTTTATTGTCGAACCTGCCGAGTGCCGACATATTGTACAAGACAATGGAGCTTAGATTTGTCGCTTGATGTCATAATAAAAGCACGCATTACCCGCTATTTGTCGCGTAATATACGCTTTTATAACATTTTTATAACCCAGCATAAAGTTAAGCCACTAAGGGTGTCGTATCCTTCAACCTTTGACCTTAAAACGACTGAAACTTTCTCCAATTTTCAGTTATTTTTCGAGAAAAATCTTAATTAACAGAAGAATTGCTGAAGGGTAAAGTTTCGATAAAAAACGCTAATTGTTTTGACGTTTAGACCGATGAGATGATTTGTTTAACAATTTAGAGGCGATTTCAGATGAACGAATCAACATGTTTTGAGGCGTGCTGGGGAAAACGGGACTCGTTAGCTGCTATTGAAGTTACTTGGAAACAATGGCCGCAATTGAATCAAGAAATCGACTAGTAAACATGAGCAGGAGCAGGCTAGATAAATAATGGAGATTGTGCTTAGCTAGTTCTTAGTCCTAAGGTAGACAAAGATGTGTGATATGTAGAGCACTGAGGTATTAAAAACAAACGGAGTATCTACCTGACTACACTAAAGCTAGAATTGTTTTTTAATTGTAAAATCTCCCTTTTTTAATTCCGAATGTTATGATAAACACAGGTTAAATCATTTGGAGCATTGCTGTTACTGGGTAAATAGACTAAGGTAAGCACACTTCCGATTTCACAATTTCGCTACTTTTTATTTCCGAAAAGCGATTTTCCTTCTAAAAAGTAAGTCAATATAAACACCAGCTGAAATTGCTTCAGGTATTTCAGCGCTAAGGATGCAGTTTGTTCTTATTACCGTGTGCTAATAAAAATAAGGCGTTTGCGAAGCGTTAATGTACGATGTTAGTACCCTCGTATTTATGCAACAGCACGTTAACAAGACAACATTACACTACAGCAAACTTTGCCTCACAAACTTTGTAATTAATGTCCCGTTTTATAATTTTCCCACCGTGTGCAATATTAAAGTTGTTAGGGGATATTTTGACCATGCATGAGCTACGCAAGTTAACCAACAAAGTTTTGCGTACTTTGTGCATTAGGGTGTTGCAGGTGGGTTGACATAATAAATGCAGCAGTTTTGTAATTATTGGCTAAAGCTGTTAGGAGACGTACCCTGCATGATGACGCTGCTAATTCCAGTATTTGACAGTCATATTTAAGATTAGCGGATTCGCCGCTCGTGTTTTGTTTTTCGCAGCATCAAGAAAGCGAGAGCCGAGAGCCTCATGCTACTGACACTAGCTAGCAAAAAACAGAGCGTAAACGCCAGTAAACACACATATTTATCCTGAAGCGGGAATCGAACCCGCGACACGGGCGTGGTAGTCCAACACACTTGCCACTCGACCATCCCTGTCATCCACAAATACAGTGGACCATCCCTGTCATCCACAGGCAGCTTACTTTTTCAATCATCAATTAATTTATGATGAGTGTTATCGGTTTTATGTCAGAGTAAGGAAACAATAAATTACATATCTACTTATATAAGTATACTTATTTCTTACGTACCTAGTACCTACTACTTGTTGAAGAATATTCTTATCAATTTATTAGCTTCTCTTTTGAACTTGTCTATTAAAATAATGAATTGCAATAAAATTTATCAACGCATTAATAGCCTTTGTTCCTAGTTTCAATGATAAATGTAGGTACCACAGATATAGTGATGAGTAGGTACCTACCCGCTAACAAAGTAAATCAGCAACAAAATGGACTCATAAGTTCGCGTTTTCAAATAGTAAAATATTGAAGTTGATGAAGTATTTTTTTGTTAGTACATCTATATACCTATTATGTAAACCTTTCAGATTTAATTTCAAAAATTTGTCAGAGTAAGCGTCCGGTCGAAGCGACGCGCGATCAGAGGGCTGGCAGCGATCTCGCCCTTAGAATAAGCCTTGCAATACAAAGAGGCAATGCAGTCAGTATCCTCGGCAAGCTGCCTACCACTAGATTGTTTGCAACAGTAAATGGGTCCAATTATTTCCTTTTGTACATTTTGTAATATAATTTTCTAACATTGATTTAGCATTTGAAATATTCAACACAAAATGCAAAAGCTCTTGCGTTATAGTTACCTACTTATTCGAAAGTCTTGATAGGGGTCACGTCAAAATGACTTCCTTGATCTGCGAATACGAATTTAGGCGAATTTGTGACTCCGTTGAACGGCAAAGACTGTTCAATGAGCAAAGCCCCAGGCTCTATCTGGTCAGAAGCTCGCTAAGGCCGCGCACTCGATGGAAAAAAAAATCCCATCGAGTGCGCGTCCCAAACAGTGTTACTCGTTTGGGTGTTACTCGATGAGAACCCATCCCTTCTTGTTTTATAATACCCACCCATCGACCTAAATCGTGGCACCATAAACTCAAAAAGCAACCCCGATTTGATTATGGGCCTCTTATTTACGCTATTTCAGTGTTTTAAAAGTTGTACAGGTCTACACTGACGTCCCGTTATGGGGAGTATTGTGCGTATAAGCTTTACTCATAAACACGTTAG
This sequence comes from Lobophora halterata, assembly GCA_932526365.1. Taxonomy (NCBI): domain Eukaryota; kingdom Metazoa; phylum Arthropoda; class Insecta; order Lepidoptera; family Geometridae; genus Lobophora; species Lobophora halterata. The sequence continues at coordinate 7,936,911 of OW052002.1, forward strand.
AGTACGTAAATATAAGTAGGTAGTGTACCAGTAAATATGAGACACTGCATCGTAATAATATAACAAAGCGAGGATTTTATCATAAAGTTTTGTCCAAGATGGCGGAATAATAAATATTGATGAGGCTAAACTTTATTTGGAAGCAAATAAATCAAGAGTAGGCTATTATTTATGCAGTGGGATATTATCTCTATTTAGTTTCTTCTTCTTCTTCTTTCAGTGCCATCAGCCATCTCCTATCAGGGGTTGGTAATTAATAGGGCTATTGCACCGCGGAATAGAGAGCGTGTACTCTTGTTATACCATTGTCATAAGTTTTTGAGCCCAAGATATTCGACGTCTGACGGGCTTTTTTTTTCCTTGGATTTTACCTTTCGCTGAAGGAGTTCGTATTGGCTATTACGCAAAATGTGACCTGTGCATGTCTTGATGGTTTTCAGAATTTATACGACATTTTTCGAGCACTGTAGTCATATATATCCACATATCGAAAGTTTCCATAATTTAATTTAGTGAAATTTAAATTTTTAGAAAGTTCTAGAACATTACTGACCACAGACTATTTCATAAATTACTAGTACTTAGACATGAAATACGCGACAAGTTTTTGGATCCTAATTGGAAATCAACTATGCTCTAAACAACAGCACTTTATTCGAAATTTTCACTCGCAGTTGCTTCTAAAATGAAATATATATTAGGGTGCACGCACACAAGTGGTATGATTGTGTAGTATATTACGTAGGTAGGTAGGTATATTATATTTGAAACTTAGCCTGCGATCGTTAGGCACCGTACTCTTTCATTACCGACTTACCGAATTGCAAAGCTTTACGGTATTAACGTCACATCATATTACTTTTAAAAGCAATATTTTGAGGTGACTAGTAATACGTACCTATAGTACCTACCTAAGTTACTTTTATGATTAGTTGATTTAAGATAAATAAGAGAAATAGACTGATTTAACACAGGCGGGAGCGTCGTCGCACTCCGAACCACTAGATAAGTTAGTTCTCTCTCTTTTATATTTACAACAAATATTTTGAGTTTTAAGCAAAGCTATGTTACTTTTTATGTTAACAACAAAAAAGCACATCATTCTCCTGTCGGTAGGATATCATGCTTGCCCATAACTATAATAGTGATAACAATGACTAACGAATTCCGATCCTTATTTATACCAGAATATTATTCGTAAATACTGTAACCTTCCACTATCGAGACGATTGGCGATGGTAGGTAATTAATATATGATCAACTAATACCAAAATAGTTTCATATAGGTACATATAATTTTAAAATAGAAACGAAAATCGAAGCGATCAATAGGTAAACCAGCTTTTTCTGTCCCGGCTGCGGCAGAAGAAACCGGCAGCCGCTGATGAAATTACACAAATGCTAATGAAAGTCGAGCTACTCGAGTGAGATTAGCGTCGTCGCTGCGAAATTGGACCTGTTTAAGGGACAATTTTACTCCGATCCGAGAATTTGTACCTTTTGTTTTTTCCTTTTACTTTCGCGCAGGTAGAATGTACACAAAATGTTATAGGATTTCGGTCTAACAAAGTCACAAAGTAAAATCACTGTCATCTCTTTTTGTAAGTACGATTCCTTTTTGATCTGAAGATCAAAACGTTACGTCATCATTTTCAAACATTTTAAATATGAAGTCATATTTCAAATGACATAGGTATGATAAGAAAGTTGTCAGGTTACGCTACATGCACATAAAATAAATATTTCAAAGCGTGTAAAATCAAAGGAAGACCTAATATAATACCGCAGAAGCAGGTTTGTTTGTATGAAGTATGAAGCTAAACATAAAAATCCAAACTATTACCGTCAAACAAAACATTTGGAACATTAATTCGCGACGATATCTTCCACTACTTAAATAAAAGTAAACATGTAGGGTCCGTTGAAAAAAAGCGTTAGGGCTGTCCAAAGTCACGTCTTTCTTGAAGCAGTTACCTTCAAGCAAGACCGTGATTAACCCATTTAATTAATTTTGGCAACAAACTTTAAGTTTATGAAGTAATAAAACTGCCTGCAGAAATATTTTTGCTATTTAGCACTTAAACCAACTTTAACTCTATGCCATGACACCCCCCATGTTCATTATTAAAATCTACTAAGCCTTTGCATACAGGATGCACCTAAATAAAAGTGACATACCTAGGTACATACATTCAAAAGCATTACTTACTTTCTTCCTTCGTTAGTTTGGTGCAAAAGCTAAACTATTCCTAACAAAACTAGTTAGAACAGCTTCAGTTAAATATTGAACGGACATTGTCGTGACTATGTGCTATCAAATACAAGTAGCGGCATGTAAGTCTAGCGCTGAACAATACGCGGAGGGGTTACTGTATGTGTAGTCTCCCTCAGGTACCTATCTTACTTTTTACTTCTGTGCAATAACGGTCAGCGCTAAAGTTTCGTGCCGCTACTTGTACGTGGAAATAAATTCGAGATAGTTTCTACACTCTAAGTTTGATAGAGTTTGATGAATGAGATTCAAAGCGTTCTTATTGGTTGTGTGTGTAATAGGCTACCTACATAAAATGTAAAAAAAAAACAATGCGACAACCCTAGCATTGTATGTGATGAGACCCGTTCATTCCACCATTGTATAAAGGCGTTATAATCCCCGCTATGTGTGATTATTTCATATTTACCCACACAGCGGACGCTGTCCCAGTCTTAATTGAACGTTTTTCCCTTTCTCGTAATATCTAGGGAAAATATCAGAGGGGGCCCGCCAGTTTATTAGTTGGATGAGGGCCTACTTACCAACCGACCACTAATAATTTTGCGGTATTTATAACGCAAATATTAATTAAATGTTGGTAAATTTGCAACGTTTTCCGGCAAAGGGAAAATTTCGAGTGTGCAACTTTTAGTGGAGTTTTCGTTTATCGTACTACATCGAGATCGTCCATTGTACCTAAATACTTTATCCATACTTACTATGCATTTATTGAAGTACGTACTTACTAGCCGAGACGCGCAACTTAGTTTGCGTTACGATTTTCTAAAATTCAATTCAATTAAAATCAAGTTTCTACGTTCAGCGGTTTGGCACGCATTGTCTGTCAGTTAAGGCCAAGCTTTTTATGTTTATTGATTATAGTTAGCTGCCTGTGGCTTCATTGAGTAACATCCATCCATCAAATCAAATAAAAATCCATCCTAAAAAAAAATTGCGCTGATAAAACGAATAGGTGATAGGATAATGTGATTTTCCTGATAGATACAGTCAAGAGTTTTTTAGGTAACTGCCTTTCTGAATAACATTGGAATTCTAAACCAACCCGTAAACGCAATTGTATTGAAACCGTCGTTTAAAAACTTACCTTATTCATTCATAACTCATAACCAACAACCGCGAAAGAGGTAAAACGATTAAAATAATAAATCGTGGAAACATTGAATGCAAGTCGTTATTTTCATATTGCACTTGTTGGGATTGTGGGACCGGGGCGCGGAAACAAAACGACTTTTGTTGAGCTAAGCCGCATCTATAGAACGCCAGCTTTTGAGCTCAACACTTATATACCTCTACGTACAGACAGCGTCAGAGATAAATATCCCCCTGGCACAAGACACCCAGCTATAAATCCTTTCAAAAAAATTTAATACTTAAAATTATTTTTAGGATTACATACTGTTATACAAATATGATCTATTTTTTATAGACAAAACTTCTCCATTCGCCGCGACGGTGATTTAAAGGGATTTGAAGCTGGGTACTATAATGAGAGGGGGAAACTTATCTATGACGCTGTCTGTACATAAAGTATTCATACTTACTAGCTGACACGTGTAACTTTGTTTGGGTTGGGATTTTCTAAAATTCCTCTATTAGTTCCAGTGTCTACGTTCAGCGGTTTGGCCTGTGCATTGTCTGTCTGTCAGTCAGTCAGATCCAAGCCTACGTAGAGGTACGTAGAGGTAGATATAAGTATCTACCTCTACGTAAGTACATAAAGTATTGAATAATCAGCACTCTACAGTATTTTTTGTACGCACATACCTACTAAAATGATTTTTGAAGTGTGGTAAAAGTTCAGTCATAGACTTTAGGATGAGTATAGCTAGTTTTTTTCAAAACAAATGCATTTTTGTCATAGCTATTTTGGAACTTATTATCCAAGTACCAGAGACAGCAACTGTTTCAAACGTACCTAATGAAATAAGAGTAATGTATAAAAACAAAATAGGTACATATGTATGTGTGTACATTTTAACATTATACTAAGTAGGTTACCAATACCTATCAAATAAACTAAAGGCATTATTCCTTTAAAATAGCTGTTGTCAGATCGAGTACCTACTTATTAGGTTATTTAAAATAAAACAACCTCCTATAACCTATTATTTTAATTATAAGTAAAGTATAATGTTATACAAAACCTAGCTATTTCCTGACAAAATATGATAAACATGTCATAACTAAGATAACTCGAGTCTTCGTACCCGTTACATTGAATATTTTTATCGAAAGTTCAATGGTAGAGTATTGTTTACATTAACTCCTCGTAATGTTTTTATTACGAACGTAATTAAAAAATAATGGTACGCATAAATCAGTTATTATTTACCGCCGGTCTCGGTGTAAATAGGATCATTCAATGATATTTTAATCAGACCGAACAATAAATTAAACACCATTTAGGTTCATTTTATATCGTGCCTGTATTATTGCTACTGCGGATTAATCAGGATTACAGATAAACTGGAGTTTTGTATGCTAAAGGATTACGAATATTACGATTATTCCATTAATAATTGTTTTAGCATAAGGCGCTTAAATATGCTTATAAATTCTAGCGAAAATATTTTTTGTATGCATAGCTAGGTAGAGTAGGTGTACAAAATGCAGAACCCAAAATAGGAGTTATTGTAGTTACACACAGAAGTATTAAAGTATATACACAATATACTACCTACACTGAAAATGTGACCAATAAAAGAAGCCACATTGGCTAACTTCTAGTATATTTTGGTCCGATGCTAATTTTCGAAAAAGAGAAGTAACAGGGATATTATATGTTAAAATCAATATAAAAATCATATAAATATAAATAATTGTTAATAAAACTACATCGTTAAAACTAACAAACATTATTTGAAAATGGAGATATTTCATAATTATTGACAAGGTGTCTGAAATTTTTTGGTACTGTTTTACGACTCCATTTTGGTTTGATACTGTCCATCCATAGGAACACCGTTATTCATCTATGTAGGTATGTACAATACGGCCGACGAATCTTGGCGAGTCTGAACATAGGCTATGCGAACTTTAGCGCATGTACAGACAGCGTCATAGATAAGTATCCTCCTTGCATTATAATACCCAGCTTCAAATCCCTTTAAATCACAGTCGCGGCGAATGGAGAAGTTATGCCTTTAAAAAATAGATTATATTTGTATAACCTAAGCCTAAAAATAATTTTAAGTATTATAATTTTTTGAAAGGATTTATAGCTAGGTGTCTTGTGCAAGGGGGATACTTATCTCTGACGCTGTCTGTACCTACACTCATGTAGAAAACTGTTGATGCCAATTTCTTTTTATAACCCAACTTGCATAAGCCCGCGCTTTCGCCCGCGTTGATATATTATACATATACAACTTTCTTACACGAGTGCACATGCGCTAAAGTTCGCAAAGCCTATGTTCAGACTCGCCAAGATACGTCGGCCGTATTGTAGTTACACATTTCAGTTGCATTAATTACAATCAAGGCAATCAATTTGTCATAATCAAAGAGGCGTGGCGCAGGTGAGACAGGCAAAGTATAAATTCATTAAACAAAGGGAGTCCGAGCCCGACTAATGAAGAGGGACGTCGCCTATAATTACATAGTACTTCTTGTTTTTTAACTAACTGGGCGAATTTATTAATTAATTTTATTCCAGTGGCTCGTCTATGAGGGCCATTACGAGGAGAGTGAACCCTCCTTTGTGTTCGATGTGCCTGGTTTGTACAAGACTCTCAAAAACTCCCTAACAAGCTTTATTTTAAAAATGGTTTTCGTTTATAATGTTTTTTTTTTGTTTTACTAAACTGTAATTATTGGACATTTTACTTATGGAACTGTTGAAATTTAGAGAGATGGAAACATTTCGTCAGCGGAAAGCAAATAACGCATAAGTTTGTATTGTATCTATTTTGGCTAACAGCAGGCATAGCTATAGGTATTTTAGTTACATACTCGTATAAACAAAGCCAACATCTAAGAAAACCCTCGCGTTACGCATTAAACTGAAAATTTAACAAAATTATAATGTGATGGATTGTTACTTGAATCATCGCAGTTGGAACAGTAGGTATTATAATAGATACCTATCTACCGGAAGCAAATTAATTATTCACGCACTCCTATGCTGATATAGTAGCGTAAACCCAGAATTGCTGCTATAACTATCAAAAACACCCATTCTAAATTGCTATATACCTACGAATAGTTTAAAATAAAAAATGTAGTTAATTAATCTATGTAAGTGTAAGTAAATGTTTGTAGTCTATGTCTATTCGGTTAACTAAACCAGAGAATTCTCCTATGTTCCTACACAAATTAAACAAATTTTTAGCAGTGTAGGAGGAGCCAACCGAAACAATCGAAAGGCAAAAAGTAGTTGCACACTTGATTCACCAAAATCACAGCAATATTTATCCTTAATGGCCACTTCCGTACACAGTCTCCGAAAGCCTTTGCCCGGTTTACCGAAGCTCTTGGCTGAACGTCACAGGCTCCGTTTAAATAGCTTTCATCCGAAACTTTTCCAATATTTTTTTCATCACGTTTATCAACTTCCGCGGCGTATCACGGCAACAAACAAATAAGTATTTTCCCTCGGCGACATGAGTTTATCAAACTCATTTCCATTCTGAAGCCTTGTAAAGAATTTATTGGGTCCTACCTAACCCATTATTTATTATTATTTATTGTGAGCCTGAATTGTCCCACTGCAAGGCAAAGGCCTCCCTTCCTTCTTTCCACTCTTTTCTGTCAAGGGCTATTGTCGACCATTCTTTCAAGTGGGAGTCTAGCTCGTCTCTCAATCTTCTCCGCGGTCTGCCGCGACGTCCTATACCGGTACCTAACCCATACCGAACTTAATCTGTAGGTGAACTACGAACTGGAGTCTAGCGTCGTCGCTTCGTCTTCGTTATAGGCGCATCGCTTTTCATTAGTTGCGCTCCTGACAGGCATGTGTTCCAACGCTGTGACACTAACTGCCAAGATACTTCGTTAACTTGTAGGAACTTTTATGTGGACGAACAAAGTCGATACCGATACATTTTCTTGATACGACGTCTCGGGAGTGCTGTTTATTTTATAGCCGTTATGAAAATTATTATTCAAGAAAATTCTTTGATGCTTTTAACGCTTTTACCTGGGGGAGGAATGCTATTTGCATGTAAGCTTTCAGCTGGAACAAATCGAAAGATACATTTTATTTATGCATAATGCAAAAATTCAGAGTTTGATGAACTCCGTTTCATACCGTTCGTTGGCTTTTGTAATTACAATTTTACGAATTCACGAGAGAACATGATTATTTACTTATATTTAGGATACCACTGATAATTCGAAGGCTAGGTGCCGAGTCTTATATATTATAGTGATCATACGCAAAAGAATATAGTCTAAATCGGTCAAACGTTCATATTATGTAGGCCTGTGGGACGAATGACAATCGACAGAGCATTACTCGTAAATAGAACCCTTCGCAAGTAGGTCGTGCGTATCCGGAGGGTATCGCTATCGGCCATACCGTCATTATAATATACAAATAGTTCTATATTAGACCATACCGACTGCATCCTACAAATACATTGGGTTCATTAAGTAAGTACTCTGAATATTCTGATGAATAATTCAGTCAGCATAGTTCATTGAATTGTATTGATGAACTAATACTGACATCATTGTTTTTATTTTTAAACCTAATAAGCATGATGATTAGAAGGCATTGTAACACATAGGTTAGGTACCTACATATATGAGTAAAAAAACTTATTGAATTACTTTATGGTGTTCTACGTTGTTGTTTCGGACAAATCAGTATTAAAAAGTATATTCAAATAAAAATCATAAAATATCGTACGAAGTTTGTCGATAAATCTACGGCAAAGTTTGCGTTAGCTCTAAAGTTTGAACTTTTAACACGTTCGGTTGGATTTTTCAAATAAAATACGTTGAGCGATAATCTATAGGGAAGGCGACGTCGTTAGTTCACAATCTTCTATTTGGAGTAGAAGGTTAACCTGTAGAAATTGTAAGATGTTGTCGATACTTTACGTTTATTTTCAATGGAAAATACTTGAATTCTAGACACATCTCCCAATGTAGCAATTTTTCGCCCTCATTAACAATAGTATAGTATAATGTATATGTATAAATTAAAATATAAACTTTCCAAGCATAAAAAAGTTGGACAAAAGTTGGACTGTTTAGATATCTATGTATGTAGGTATGTAGTAAATGAAAAAATGGGCAGTCTGCATTTTCTCGCTATTCCATTTCACAAGCAAATGCTTTCAAATGACTATTGGATGCTTGCATCCAATCTGCTTGCAGTAATTAACTAGACTAAAATCTAAATACGTTTTGGTACGTAGGTATGGTGATAAATACGATGATTACAGGAAATCGACTTACTCGCACATTAGTTTAAGCACACAATTCATAAACAACGTAAGCTTTATACGCAAAGAAAGCGAGGAAATAGAAAATCAACTGAACCTACAAGAGATCTTTGATGTTGCACATTTTTTACCGTACCTACCTATTCAAAAGCGTTTTAGATAAGTATCACATACATTTACAGATTTATCTCGTTTGGAAGAGAAACTGTTGCCGTCACAAAAGACATACCTACATATTTATCTGTAACGTAAACTCGCTACAACATTCAAAATCGGTGCGTCGTAATTCCAACCCTCTGAGGCGCCTTGGATTGCGGTCCGGGGTATAAATTTGCTTGCGGAGGAATATAGGATTTCTGTTAGAAATTAACGAGGAGTCAGTCAAGTGTCATATTGTCGAGGCTCATTGCTTCTGCTCTTGACTGACGTATTCGTATGTGACTGACGCAATCTCACCCTCGCTTTGATGAGTGTAAACAGCTATTTAAGTCGCATCACTGCGAAATTTGCTAGTATATTGGATATCATGTAAATACATCTAACCTAAGCTTTGCAAATATTATTAAATACCTACTTATCACGATCATAGCGTTTGGTATTGTCTAAGATATATTGAACCAACTCACAATGAGTAAGAAAAGGTACGCAACCGAAAAGATAGAGCTACATATCTACCTTTATGAACTTTGGAACTTCTTAAGCAGTTAGAAGCTTTTATAAAATTCATGCTGTACTTTTTTAGTGCGCTCTATGGCGTCTTATGTCCAGCGGTATAGCTAAGATGAATCCAAGCTCAACTCTAAGTGAGCCCAAGGGAACACTATAACTTGAACTATTTAATTTACAAAGCAGGAATTCTCGCATTGGAGAATACGACTCTACCTACTCTAGAAGTATGAAACGTTTCGGTATCTTTGATTTACTGACGTTTTGGAGCATGATCAATTGGCACAGCTAAAACTACTAAGTATACCTAGTTATAAGTATAATATTAAAAAAAAACTTTATCTCATATCAATAAACGAGATGGATACGACTGATTAGTTAATATAATTGATTGATTCAGGCGTTACTTTGCGGAAATCCATAAATATCAAACAAATTATATATATATATTTAGTAATAAATCCGCTTAATTTCAAAGTTTAAAGATACGACACGTGTTTCGCCTCGCTAGGTGTGGACTCACTGAAGTCCGAAACGAGAGTTCTCTCGTTTCGGACCTCCACACCTCCTGATGATGCCTCGTGTAGAGGCGAAACACGTGTCGTATCTTTAAACTTTGAATTTAAGCGGATTTATTACTAAATATATTTATATAATTTGTTTGATTAGTTAATCTCAAAATGGCGTCTATATTTTACAAAACTATCAAGCTATTTGAATTTCTCATAGTAAAATGAAGTCTGATGTGTTGGTTCACGGTTCGTAAAAAGGTTTACTTTTTAACAAGACTTATCTAACAGTTTCAAGGGGCGTAGGGTAAAAAAGGATTACGTACAATGCCTACAATGTAGCGAGATTTTTATGACGCCGGGTGAGAATGGGCATTAGAAATACCCATTTTCATCGCATAATACATTGTTTGTAAACGCTTTTTGTGGGTTTTGTTTCTAACAATGTTTTACCCTAAAGCCTTTAATCTTGGGAAAGCTTTTATTCCTGGTATTACAGCTGAAGATAAAATTGGTACCAAAGAGTGTAGTGCTTATCCTACACAGGACCATAACGTAAGATTTTAGTTAGATAATATTTCTTATTTATTACGTAAGTAAATTTAGTAAGAAGGTAAGTAGACTGTAGGTACTTGAAATGGTATAAACTGTCGAAGCTTGGTAGCCAACGCAATTACTTACTTTTCCAAGCCGGGCAGCATATTTTCTGATGCAATCTGGAAACAAGCGCAGTGAGAAACCAGCTTTTAATTTTAGCATAGCTTGGAACGCATTAAAGTTGCGTGCATACCTACTTACGGTGCGCGAAAGGCTGGCTAAACTAGATACTGATGTAATAAATCATTAAGTCTACATCATTGGAGGATGATAAAACTTTAAACGTAAATTGCAGTTTAATGGTTTCCTACGAAATCTTCGTTGTTTTATAGGCTCCAATTTACTGCCACCGCGCCGGTTAGTGCCTTTTTATTGTTTTCTCAGTTTTCCAGCGCGTAAATAAAACATTTTTGGCGAAAAAGCACTCGACTTAAAACCCATTCAAGAAGAATTTGATTTACCTATAAGTCTATATATTTTATTATTAAAAAAACTGGTTAATTGAACTAACTGAAAATGTAACTGGAATTTGTTTTAGGTATAAGCTCATGAGGTTAATCGAAAGGTAGGTACTTGACAATGATATTTCCTCCCTTAGTGAACTTATCACAGATTTTCAGAGGATGACCTATTTGCGTTGCTGGCAATATTTGCTCAAATCCTTGACCCCTATGTTCGAAGTCATTAATTAGCGTTACATAGTGGACAGTTCGAATGATTCATTAGTTTCAGTTCTATCTCTCCATTCTTATCGTACTGCAGTGTCGCAGCTACAGCTAGGAAAATTCCATAAATAGGTCAGTAATGTTTTCTACTAAAACAAACAGCTATGAAGTGGAATAGATTTAGGCGTTAAACTATACCAAAAGGCACTATTTGGTAGTAGTTAGTTTAACGCCTAAATCTATTCTCACATCTATTATCACAAAATAAATTCTTTGGCACTACCAAAAATATTTATTGCAGTCGAGTAACCACTATGGTTTAGTATTACAAAGCTTTTAGTGGCAAATAACATTCCAAACAAGTTGATTTCGCAACACATAATCGACAGGTTTCACACGAAGAAAGGTTAGTGGGGGGGACTCCTTTTTCAATAGGATTCGCAATTGCTTTAACAAGTCACATGTATGCTTGGTAACATTGATGGTAGAGTTTAGTGACTTCCGAAGTAGCAGGTTATCAGACGTGGGGTATGGAAGGGGTGTAGGGAGATGCGCGGGTGTGGAGGGTGGGGGGAGGGGAGAAGAGAGGGGGGCAGTGGAGGAAAGCTGGATGCTGGTGGTGTGTTCAGCCCCCGCATTCGCGTCCCGTTACCCGGTGCGATCGGTCGCGCCTCCCCGCCCGCGATTCAACTCATTACCGATTTATTTACGCGTCAGCTTTTATTTTTATTTACGCAGCGTCTGTTTTCTTATTCATGTGATTTGGAGGTTCGTTGTGACTATTGGAAGTGACGTTGTGATTTTTACGGTTCCTTACGCTTTGATGCTGGCATCCCTTTGAAATTTCTTTGTTTTTAAGAGGTTGCCTACTTTGGCAGTTATGGTTATGTAGGTATTACGTATGTTATACAATTTTTTAACATTGTTTATATATTAAGAGTTTACTTACATAGAATCAACTTGTCCACAAAAATATGAATTTATTATTTTAGTGAAGTGATTACACTAACATAATTTAAACGTTGGTCGATCGATTTATTAATTATGAAATTACAGCCCTTCATTATGTTACTTTTGCGGTATAGTTTTGTGCTTTCTTACACAAAGAGCCGTGAAATTACTTCACATATCTAAAACTTTTGGAATATGAAAATTTAAAGCGTGAAACACGAATTTAAATTTAGTAAGCTGCTTATAAATTTATGCATCTACTTAGCTGAATCAATGAGTTGATAAGTATTTTTTGTTCTCAATTAGAAACCTATCTCGATTTAGCTTTTTCCTCATTTAGGGGTAAGCTGTCCCGCCCGAAAAAGTGATATTTGCGATTTCAAAATAAAATGTGGTGGCACACAACGTGACCCCAAAAAAAACTTCATTTATGGATCTATCCGTGAAGGTTTCTGTATACCTACTTAGGATTATTTTATTTTGGGAAAATTAAAAAACAATGTCAAAGCAGACTAGCTTTAATTATTACTAAGCTTCGTAATAGCATTTTTATTTCTTAACTTAATAACAACATTTCTTTTTGAACAACAGAGTCGCGATAGCCTTGTTTTTCGAGAACAAACAAGCAAACAATATTTCCATGAATAAGTAGGTACCTCAAACAATTCAATATTCTTCTTCTTATCGTGTTACTATTTTTTTTAAACCAGTGTAAACCTCGGTGAAAGGATTTCAAGTGCGCCTCGAAGAGGCTCTATTCGTGCACTTGACACAATACATGTTTTCGAACTTTTTAAGTTCTATGACATGTCGGGTTCCTCAAGATTAAATATTCATCCGCCCATTATGAATTAGGTTAGCTTGATCTCCATGCGCACTTACTACCCATGTATTTGTAACACAGTTTATATACCAGCAACATTGTTGTAGTAAACACGCAACATTGTTGTAGACTGTAGTAAACACATAGTGCACACGAGCTGGGAAGTGAAGTTCCTAGTTCCCCGTCCTACTCTACTTATAAGGCATGTGGCCTCGGACATAAAAACGATAAAATCGCGCTTTCGATCCGGACCGAGAGCGCGTTTCTACTGGGATGATTACTACGAACGTATATTCGCTAGAGAAACTTTCATCCTTTTATGATTTTTCACAGAAACAAGATTTAAGTAGAGTGTAGAAAATCACAAGAACTTAAAACTGTGTCGGTGTGACTGTTACTCGTAAGTGGAAGCTGTGCTGCACCACCAAAAATAGTTTTTAAATTATGTTCTTGTATTATATACTCGAAGAAAGAAATAGGTACCTACAGTCGGCTCTGTAATTATCTTTACAGCCAGCTTACGCCGGTGTTCTCCTGTGATTAAACAATTCACAAAACACATCATGTGTGTGTGTGTGTGAGTAACAACTGATGTGATTAAACCACTTAAGATATACCCATGATATAAACTACAAGTGGTTTAACCACAAGAGAACACCGGCGTAAGCTAGGTGTAAAGACAATAACAGAGCCGACTGTACCTATTTCTTTTTTCGATTTGAGTTATGATAAATAATAACCTTGTACCTATGTTGATTATCATGATATTTGCAAATACTTGGCCTTATAAATGTATTACTTATCATTGATCTGTGTAATATCGCTTCCAAAACTTTATTAATATCGCTAAATGAAATCTTAGACAAAAAAAATTAACTTTCTAAAATAGGATGACTAAATTTCACAATAAAGCTAAGATTGATCGTTCCTCTGCCACTTTAAACGCAAGTTTAAAAGGCCTATAAAATATTCATAAGTTCAATAAGTCAAGAGCTTTGTGTAATTTACTAATTAAAATGTTACAGAGTAAAAGTATCTACGTTATTATTATAGGTACGAACTTATTAAAGTCTTAAAAGACAATGCGTCTAAATTTAACACAAATAAATTTCAAATACAGATACAAATTCATTTATTGTGAAACACAGGTGATGAAATGGTAATATAGTTTGTCATCGAGCTCTGTTTTTCTTTTTTTTATGCGAAGCGCAATTCTACGATATATCTAACCTAGATAAGACACATGAAAACGAATCTATCATCGTGGATCAGAAAATATATTCTACAAAGAGGTCTGCATTTACTCGTATTACGAAGTCAAAACAACAAAAGAAAATAGTAGAACAAGATGACTACCTACTTAAAATTTAACAGAAAATATTTTGTGCAGAGCTGTACCTTTAACCACTCCAATTTATGGTAAAATATTGTTTTTTTTTTGTATTCAAAATTGACTATGACTAATGCTCTTTTCTGAATAAATTGATTAAATATTTTATTCATCTCGGATAATATTTCAACCCAATACTAATTCGATTCCAAAAGGTTTCCACTGGTTCATCTTACTAATCGGATTTTAGACTAATTCGGTTTATTCTGAATCGAAAACGAGAATTTTGCTACTTTTCCCTACTACCTACTTATTGATTAGTAATTTATTTATACTAGTTATGATAGCTTAGGTAGATAAGGTACCTACCTACCGACAGGTAGGTTAGGTCCTTACACAAAATGACCGTTTACTATCTGCTGGTAGTTTTTACTGGATTGGACTGAAAAATATTATGACTGATGCCGATGTATGAAATCATGAATACAGTTTTGAGAGGTAAAAAATATTCACTTGCGAAATGGTTGGTGTAAAGGAAAAGGTTGTGCTTCTCTGTTTAAGTTGGTTCTGCGGTCTCAAAGTGCTAGAACATTTGTCGTTATCTCTGGTCATAATAATCGCCCGAACTCCGCTCGTCCCGAATGGTTTATGTTATGTTGCACTAGAAAAAGTTCATTCAGTTAATACGCTTCAGTACATAATTTATTTAGTCTGAATGAGAAAGTTCCACTTCGATGAACTATACTTCTCACAAATAATTCAAAGTTTCCTGAAGTATTTCTTAAATTGAAAATAGTTTTGTTTTGGATGAGTTTTAGATGAATAACCTTTATGCATCAAGCACTTTAATTTAATGAATTTCCAACATTATCAAAACTCATTTTGTTTTTTTTTGTAAAAAAAAATGATAAAATAAACGGAAAATAATGTCTACCATAAAAAAAAACTTTCCACTGAACGAGAGCCATAAAAGTCTTATTATTAAATATCGTGGCTTACTTTGAGTGCTCTGTGGCACTTAATGGACTATGTAGAATTGCGCTCATTCCCAAAGGACGCTCAGACACACTGAATGTCAATCGTGAATGAACTTTTGACATTCTAATAGCATATAAATGCTAATTTTACTCATATTTTACTATGTGCTCCTGCGAAATGATGGAAATCCCAATCGAAATTCAGTTCATAAATCAGTTGCAACGTTTTTCTACCTCGGTAATAAGCAAGAAAATTTATTTTAGCAAGTTCTGAGCGATGAAAAAATTCTACTTAGCTTGTAACTCGTTATGGGCACGCGTAGGTAGATAAAGATTGATGGATGAAAGGTGTTCCAAACGAAAGTGGTGCAGAACCGGCAAATCATGCTCTCTGCTGGGAACGAGGAAGCATAAAAATGAAAATAAATGTTTATTAATTATAATGCAAAATGGAGGCTGTCTATTGTATATTGTAAAATAGGTCAATAATATAGGTATAACTAGGTTAGGTACCTACTCGTGTAGCAAATATAAACACAATTATTATGAAAGGAGAACTATACTCGAGGTGGCCCCCTGAATTTTCCTAGTTATAGACTAGTTTTCCTCTTACAATTAAGAAATTTCGAAAACAAGACTAACCAAACGAGCATCTTTATTCATGACTTACAGAAAAAGTTTTTTTTCTAAACCTAGTGGCCCGTCGTTTGGGCAATGACTATCTTTGGAAGATTTTTTACCGGTTATCTGAAAGTTTCTAGGCATCACGGCCATCAGTGTAACAAAACCATTTTGAGCGTATCATTTACTTACGTACGTTGCGTTTGCTTTTACTTTGTTATGCAAACTACATTCGTTATCATAGACAAAATATAAATAAATGTCATTTAATTCATATCACCTTTCTATAGGTAATACGAAGATATAACTTTGCGCATAAATGGAAACAGGAATTAAAAATAAGGGTCAGGGTTCTTAATAAAGCTGAAAGTCTTTGATTTTTCAAAACTTATTATATTTATGGTGTCGGGATAGAAATAAAAGTAACTATGTATGTAAATGACATAAATCAAAATAGAGGCGCCTAAAATACCAACGATGTGGAGTTTTAGTATTCGATGCAAATGGATGCATGGACTGATTTCCATATACATTCAGTGATGGGCCTTGCTGACCTTTGTTTGCCCTAGTATTTTTTTACCGCGCTAGTTAACATTTAAAAACAATTTCATGATTGTTAAAAATACTAAATGGTTACTAAATGTTTCAACTAACCTGTAAATAAATAACTTACCTACCTGAGAACAATATTTTTAAACTTTGTGTTTAAAATTTTGTAGCATATGAACCAAATACTGAAAATTATTTCTTTTGAATAATTTTATACAATTTTTGGATTTAAATAATTTTCCAACTTGTAAATTGAAACCTTAATCTACGTTCGGAGCGCCTAAAGTCGATGTTTCCGATAAAGGGGCGTGCTAACTGGTGTGAATTTGACAGAAGCTGTTAATTATAAGGTTGTCAGTCCCGATCGGCATAGCTCCTTGCGGCTGGCTCCAAAGAAAATTACGACTCACGTATACGCCTCGTTTAACACGCGTTCAGTTTAATGATATCGTAAAAGGAGTCGGGAGTACAAATGCTGGATTTTAATTTCCATTATTAATTTTTCTGCGAGGTTTCTTGTTGCGAAAGTTGAAGTTTATTTTTACTTTTTACAAGATTGATCCATTATTAACGTACTAGCTGGTGCCCGCGACTTTGTCTGCGCAGGTATCTCTATAAATTGTAGCCTATGTGTTATTCTGATGTATAAGCTATATTATTGTAAAGTTTCATTAAAATCCATTCAGTAGTTTTTACGTGAAAGAGGAACAAACATCCATCCATCCATCCATCCATCCTTACAAACTTTCGCGTTTATAATATTAGTAGGATTAAGCCAATTATTTATTTATTTGATTATTGGCTTATCTTAACATCGCTTTCTTTTTTTAAGAAGTTTCTTTCATCATGGATTCTACAATTGTAGAGTCAATGCAAACGACACTTTTTGACACTTTTGTCAACTGTTTTCAGATGTCTTGAAGTTAACAATTATAACTTGCACGAGTAACGCGATTGTCAAGACTTTACCAATTTCCGTTTTAAGCTTGTTTCATAAACAGTGGATGTTGAGAATTTTATCGGTCATATATGAGGAAGATATCATTTTATTCAAGTAAAGGCGTAAGTTCAGTGACAGATCAGACGCGATCGCTCAAGTTTTGTCATAGTTGCTTTTATGCCTTTGAGTCCAGCCCTAGAATAATGGCTGGTGTAATTGACGGGAGCGAAGTCTTGGTGATTAATTTTCGACGCTACGATCAATCCAAGTTTACAGGGAATTAATGCGGATAAGAAGGGACTTCGGACTCTTTTGAGACTATAAAAACGCCATCCGGATTTTTATGAGGCCAAATTTTATTAATCGCAACATCGATTTGATAATGGAAGCAAGAAAGCAGAAAAACGCGATTTTAATGTTTCATGCCTACCTAGTAAAATCGTGTGCTTTATTATGTCTTGCAAAAAAACGGAAGTTCATGATCCATTGTAAAACTTTTCGCTTTCTGATCTTGGAACTTGCTCATAAAAAAATAATAAAATAAAAATAACCGCTACTGAAAATGAAGCTCAGACCGATCCAGCAGTTGTTATTGTCTAGAGGTTTGTACCTATTTGCATCGACGAGTTGCTCAAACTTCGCCCGTATGATGGTTTCGCCAAGGATGAGTTTTGAGAAAAGGGTTTTTGGGATAACCATTTATGAATGTTCCCATAGAAAGGTCGTACCAAAGCGCGGAATTGGGTTAAGAGGCTATGTGAAAATTTGGAGTCGCTGCGTTTCATTCTTACTCGGTATCGGTACAGTTTACAAACTTGATGTTAATACAGTGATTACTTGAGGATATAATCTAAATAAATGTAAGACCGAAACACGATTGGTGAAACTTTTCTCGATAGATTTATTTTTTGAAATAGGCCCTCTTAAAATCTGATTTACATATATCCTCCGAATTTAGAGAATATTTACGGTTTATTTTTATACTATTGAGTGAGTAATCACAAAACTTAGATAAATGTAAAAGGATTATTTTATAAATTCAATACTTTTCAAGCAATACGATATTTTATCATTTGTTGCTTACGTCCCTTACTTTTGAGCGACAAAAATCTATATCTAACCTCTTCCTTCGGGGTAAGGTATCTAATTGCGCTATCTCTGTCTTACAATTCGGCAGCTGTCATTTCTGATAGTTTCACATATCCTCTTAAGGTTGATTTGATAATTTATTATGAATAGGGGTTAGTCCGAGCTAGGAGCTGAGCTAAATACGAAGATTTTCACAATATTCTCAGACATAACTCTTGTTTTATTACAAACAACGATATTCTTTTGTTTTTTAACTAGCTAAGTAAATAAAGCTTTTTAGAGAAAAGTTTTATGTGCAGTTTTTTAGGCTTTTCTTAAATTCTTGGTTAGTAATAAATAGCGAAGCCACACTGCTCAGTTGCGTTGCGTTGCGTCGCAGTTTTGTAATGGCATTTGCGTCGCAGCGTTAGCTTTGGACGCATTCAGTGCCAAATGCAGTTCAAAACTGTGACGCAACGCAACGCAACAGAGCAGTGTGGCTTAGCTCTTGCACATTAAAACACAAAAAAAAGCTTTATCGAACTCTTTTCTTAAAAATTTAGGAAAGTTGTTAACAGTTGATACTTATCACTTGATTTTTTTCGTAAATATGATAGAATGGATTGTGTTCTAAAACGCATATTAATTGTTTCATAGCACGTGACTAGCAACAAGTGTGTGATTAAAAAGACAGCAAGCCAATTAATTACTCTAATGCATCCCTAAAGTCTGTCTCATCAATTATCTAAATGACAATTGAGACCAACTTTACACCCCCTCGACGAGAATCTTCCACTACTAACGAATAAAGTAGTAGCGAAACTGACCCGGTATTCATAAAATTAATTAGTGTAATTGCTTGTTCTGCATTCAAACACCTCAGTAGTAGACTGTTTGTCGTTTCGGCTAATTCTATTAAATATTCAATTACGGCTTCGTTCCTCGGACGAGTTTGGATAGTAAATAATGAGTATTTTCGCTCGCCTTAAATTCAGTTGCGGCATTCAGTATTGTCTGGGATTTTCGAGAACCGGCAGGTAATTTAGACTAGAATAGAACTCGATATCGGTTCTTAATGGAATTCTCACGTATTATTGTTATAATAATTCTAGTTCCCAGAGCAATTTCTAACACAAAGCATATTTTTGTAAGATTTTTTTTTCCTTATTTAATTAGGCTCATCCAAATTGAAGAACCAAAATGTAACGCTTGTTTAAGTTCTGGCGCCTGGAAAATTCTAATATGTGTGGTCACTGGCTAACCTTTTTCATTTCTTAATATGTTAGGCTAACATATTAAGAAATGAAAAAGACCTCACATGTTTTTTCATCAAAAAATTAGACAAGTAGTCACATACGACTACATATCTCAAGATAGTTTTTGTTTACATCTGCGGACTGGTTCGTTTGTATTCCACACTCGAACCAACACTGCGGCTCGTTCCTTGATTAAATTTTCATACATCAGATCTGTCTCTAGGCGACGGGATTACTGTGGGCGACACAGTTGCGGACGCTTGCTTTATGAAATTATAAGGGTTTCTCAGGACATTACATTACTGAGATCAAGCATTTGTGCGGGGATTACTAAGCTAGCGAACGTGGGGTAGCCTTCCTAAACGATATAGGAAAAGGCAAAGGGTCAAGGAATACGTGTAGAAAATTGAGTATTTTTAGTTTCTAGACCCAAACTTTTGCAAAGCTTTTACATTGTTCTGTTATTTGTTTATCGGGTTATTAAGCTAGCAGAGAAAAGTTATAAGACAAATATACATACTTTTTAGTGCTATTGTGTATGGTTTACATACCTACCTACGTATTTTACAAACGTAGCCGACCTACCTAAAAACTGCTATAAGATCAGAGTGGAGCAAAATTCGTCTTAAGTAATTTCCGTCTAGGCATACGTCGACGAATGGTACTGGTATCGATATTTTTTTTTGTGTAAACATAACTCTTTGAAACAGAAAAAATAGTAGGTAATTGGTTGATTGAACTAAATTAAATGGGTTAAATTAGTTATGGCACGATTCATCACATGATCACTGACCCATTTAGGGACCTCGCCCTCAAACCGTAAATTACTTCGTATCACGTGGTGGCCACAATCACAGACGTGAGTGAAGAAATTTATAGCGCCAGATAAACGGAAAATTAGTGGGTGAATCCACAACCGAACTAAATGAGATCGCCTATCTAGACAGTCATTTCACGTTTGGACCACTGATGCACACGTCAGCGGTTTGAACTGAGCTTTTTTGGTAAACGATCAGCCATCCAATCAAGGGCTGAAGAATTGAATTGGACATTAGGTGTATATTAAAACCCCTACCGTTTACTCCAATCAAAAGGGCTGCATTCTATTAAACTGGATCTTTTTAGATAGATAAATAAAAAAATGCACCCTGACGAGGTTTATGTTCATTGTGTGTGTATCTTTTGACACACAAAAACGATTTTCTTATGAATACTATAAACAAGTTTGATATACTCATTTATCAATCATCAACTCTCTCTAACATCATTTAATTTATCAACTGACTGACTAACAGACAACGCACAGGCCAAACCACTGATCGTAGAGTATTTGTAATTTCGAGGGTATATTCGTTATGTAGTGTAGGCGTGTAATAATAAAGGAATTTGGTTAATTAGCAACGCAAACAAAGTCGCGGACTAGTTTAAAAAAATGCAAGTATATGTACCTAGATATCTACCTAACTCTACATCTTCTCACAACATAAAGATTACCACAAACATGTTATGGCACTGAAAACACTTTTATGCTACGGTAAAATTGAACTGTATAGAGTAGACAGACCCTATCGTATTAACTGTATCTAAGGAATTATCATTTACTTTCATCTCTACCCTATCTGAAAATGGGATTTGCGCAATATTTGATAGGCGTAATAACTTTTTAAAGGCTTACATAAGGGCAAGGGCTTCGGGATCGTTTCAGGGATTACACAGACAACCCGTTTTAATACTAGCGATTCCCTGTAGGTTCATAATTTCAACTTCCAAAAACAGATTCTGGCCGTAACTCGCTTGTTGAATTCATTATCGTGTGATGGGTGTTTGTGTTGGAAATTCGTGTTAACCTTAAAGCTGCTGAGGAAAATTTTCAATTATAAGCCTGATTGAGTAATTTGTTAAATTAATTTATAGATGAAAATGTAGACTTTCACTAGCTACAAAGATCATCGCTAACGTAAGGCACCGTAAAATATTACATTACTACAATTTTGAGTAGATAAAGTTAACCAAATAAAAGATGGTAACAATTGTGACTTCCAAAGTTTCAACAATTATTATTTTCGTAGCTCAAGAGCCACTGATGTAGACAGTGAGAAAACTTTGCTGAGAGAGTGCAATTCGTAACTTTTAAAGAGATAATGGCGTATTGTTGGCTTATCTGGCTAGCGACGGTCGCTCTCGTCACGAGCGGCGAGGCCTCGATATACGATGAAGACTACGATACCTACACCAAGAGCTACGACTACAAGACCGCAGGTAAACTAAATTTAAAGCTTATGGCCTGAAACTGCGTTAAGCGGGCGCCCGCGCGGTTTCATACAAAAGTGCCCCCACGACGCGACGGAGCACTTTTGTATGAAACCGCGCGGGCGCCCATTAACGCAGTTTCAGGCCTAAAAGATTGAAGTGATTGAACAACATCCAATCATCTCATCTCATCAAAAAAACTGCATGTGTACATACATTTTTTTTAAACAGATTTGGACATTTTATATATATTATAGAAAACATCCAGACTCAGGACGAACATTGGTGTTCATCACACAAATGTTTGTCCTGAAGCGGGAATCGAACGACACCGGGCGTTACAGTCCTACACACTTGCCATTCGACCTTCCGTGTCGTCAAATATGTTAGTGATATTCTCTTTTAGCTAAATGAGTAATTCGTTAATTTACAGCATGACTCGACGCTAACAGTTAGCAGACGTTAAAACAGTTTATTATCTAGACATAAAATTGTATTTAAGCCGCCTTGCCGTTCGATATAGAACAGAATTCTCGTAAATTGAGTTTCGTAACGAAGCCTTCAAGGCAATAGCCGTCAGACGGTTTGTTTAAACTAGGTTTTCTGTAATACCTAAGGGGCCTGTTTGGATAAAATGTTATCTGACCTCCTCTAGCAAAGGACACATTTTGCTTCACATAAAAGCAGTGGACTAATTCCTTAAATTTCGAAAATTAATATTCATGCCGCGTAGTGGGAGCTTCATATTACCACGCGATGAGATACTCGAGGCCATTTTAATAATTTATTACGAGAGATAAATTTGTTAAATAACCGTCTCACCTACAGAACAAACCACACAGGATGCTGTTTAGAAGGGGTTGATTCCCTCTACGTGCTACGTTTCGTAGCACTAGCTACGACAAAACCACCTGAATGTAGCAAGTGTCTTAATATAGCGTTACGTTCGTAGCTCACGTAGAAAGCTACACAATGGAAACATGTAGCACTTATATTAGTCTACAGGTTTGTGTGAGTAAAATCACTTAAAATGTCGACAACAGCGTTGTATTATTGCAGTCCGTGTCCATCTCAAAGGTATGGCTGGGTAAGCATCACTAGAGTAGAGCTAAAATAAATAAATAGGTATTTTGGACATTTCACACAACGCCATCTAGTCCCAAACTAAGCAGAGCTTGTACCATGGGAACCAAATGGCTAATACAATAATTAAATACTTTTTTTTTGTAAATACATACATAGAATACCTACATAGGATACACCTAGACTCAGGACAAACACCGATGTTCATCACACAAATGTTTGTCCTGAAGCGGGAATCGAACACGCGACACCGGGCGTGGCATTCCAATACACTTTCCATTCGACCATCCGTGTCGTCTGAGCTATAAGTGTGCCGAACACGAACACCTCTGTAGGTAACATATTTTTTGAGTGCGCTCCAACTGCAGCTTCCGTCGGTAACGAATGCACTCATCGCCTACCCGGCAAGTAAGGCAAGGTAATACAATTTCCCGATGCACTGACGTTATAGCCACCTTGGGCACAATTCCGTCTAATGCTAATGCAACGCGCGACAATGTTTAAAATATTTTATTCAAATGGCTATTGTCTAGAGGCGAGTTTTAAGAAAATTGAAACTGGTAAATGGTTTCTACGACGACAGATCCGCTACTTGCCGATGTGACCTATTTTCGGAAAGTGGATTATTTTTCGGAGAATGTTTGGCCTTGTTTGTCGTAAGTATAATGATTTCATCTCAAAGAGCAATAAATCAACCGTAAAATGTGTAATAAGAAGACTTTGGCAAATGGTTATGAACAAGAGGATCACATCACAAATATATGGCGCGTTAAAATACTGACGAATAGATTGGTCGAGCGGCAAGTGATGGACTGCCACGCCGCGCGCCGTTGTCACGGGTTTGATTCCTGCTTCAGGACGAGCACTTGTGTGATGAACATCGATGTTTGTTCTGAGTCTGGGTGTTTTCAATGTACCTATTATATGTATGTATTTATTGACAAACAAAAAAGTATTTAAGTATTAAGTATATCAGTTATCTGGTTCCCGTAGTAAAAGCTCTGCTTAGTTTGGAGCAAAATGAGGTTGTGTAAAATGTTTATATAAGTAATTAATTAAATAAGATAGGCAATAGGTTTCTAGTCCCATTAAATCTCATGTTAGATAAAGCCTGTTTAATTATCATAATTGCGCTCCCCGGTAAAGTACGCCGAGGTAAATTCACATTAATCCGATCAACGGTCCTGTTCAAATTACGAAACACACGAAAAAATGTTCAATGAGACATACTAAACATTAACATTTTGTTAGAGGAAATGCAACTTTACATTTGCTTACTGAAATAAATACTACGTCTTCTGAGGGCGTTACAGGTTTTCCCACTAACGTCTTCTAACGGTAAGCTGTAAATGCATGTTGGGAAATGAAAATGTTAGTGCCGCCTGTTGTATTTTCCTTGAATTGGAAAGTAGAATTTAACAATCAACAAATTATATAAATATATTTAGTAATAAATCCGCTTGATGTCTAAACAAAAAAAAAAAAAAAAAAAAAACAAAAAAAAAAAAAAAGTAAAGTAGAATTTATTGTGATCGTAACGAGTTGTTCGTGACGTTAATTTCCACAATAGTTATTTTCATTCGGAAAAAATCACACGCTCGCATTCGAGATGAGTTGAATTATTTTCTAGGGCTATGATTAGTCCCAGATCTATTCTTCTTCTTATCGTTTCACTAGTTCTTTCAAACCAGTTTGGTGAAAGGATTTCAAGTGCGCCTCAAAGAGGCTCCTTTCGTGCACTTGACACACGTTTTCGAACTTTTTAGGTTTTATGCTGGTTTTTTCACGATGTTTTCCTTTACCGTTAAGCACGTTTTTAATGCACCCATAGACTTTGTGAACGGAAAAATCCATTGGTGTACGACCGGGTTCGAACCCACGACTTTTGGATCGAAAGTCGAGGCACCTCCCACTCAGTCAACATAATACGACTTGATAAGAAAAACAAGTCGGATTTCATCCAGAGAAAATGGTAGGTTCAAAACACTTGCCTTGAAGAAATAATAACCTAAAAACCAATTTTGACACGATTCAGCAACCAATGATTGGAAAAATAAATGAAATTGTCAACTAAATATCTTACAAAGCAAGCACAAAGCCTTACATGATTCAATGTGAGATCGTCCCGTCATCACACCAATGAGGATCGAGAAAGGCCCCACAACGCCTCCGAAGCAATTTTGCGAACGGCAATTTTCGTCGCCATTTCACGATAGAGTGGTTTCATTCAAGTAAAGACATATCTGTGGAACTAGCTTATCGGACGAACACAGACGTATCTTCGATTCACCCAATCGTCTCTGCGACGGGGCTCAATAGCCTCGACCGACACTTAGCTCCGTTCAGATGCACTCAAATGTAGCGTGTGTAGTGTACATTTACTAATGTGTCCATTCGTTCACAATACAATTTTATTATGAATAAATAAAAGTATGTTCTTATGACACTAACAAAATTCATATAGTACCTACTCGTATTTATACGTACGAGTTCATAGCGCAATAATAGAGTATTAAGCTGCTAGCTTCGGATATTTATGGGAATGTCTCACTCGAAATGAGGACTAATTGCCGACCGCGTGACGTTGAAAACTCTCACGTAATACAGTAATGGGAAAGTACAGCGATAACCACGAGCTTCAAACAAAGATTGGAGCGATACTCGTTGAGAAGAAGCTCGCATTAACATTCCAGTGGAGGAGGCAATAATGTGGGTGCTACAAGGTGAACGTTCCGCTCGAGCAAAATGCCTCGCTCCGGTAGTCTTAGGAAAATGTGGTGCCTATTCTGTAGCATGTAGGCTAAAGAAAAACGACGAGTATTGCAAAGGTCGTTCGCTTCCTAATCCGGCGGGATTCCTCGAAAAAGAAACGTCGGATCGAGCGAAAGGCGTTTTCGCTATAGTGCGCCTGACTTGCCTTGGTCTACTTACCAATAGATAACCATGAGAAAAGTCGATACGAACTTACTATAAAACTTGTAGGTATTCAGAGCAGCAAGTTTGTATACGAACCTATCAATTATGAACGTAGCCACAGCTTATTCTAGACTTGAAAACCTATACTTATCTATCGATATAAACTTTGATCCACGAGTCTGCAGACGTTCCCTTTTACGGCGGGGCGAGTGTTGAATATTAATCTGCAGAGGCAAAATACCAAAATTTCGTGATATTATCGGCAGGTGTATTGAACTCATAATTCAACGAGTTTTCATTCCATAGAGCATGCGAATTTCGTGTGAAATACAGTTTTACGACAATCTCTGATAGTAGACTTGAATTTATCGCGTGGGTTACAGTGAAAGGGCTCAAAGCTCGTCGACGAGGCGATATTATTCTACAAGGGTGCGTTTTGTTTACAAATTGCTTGTCGGCGCGTGCCTTGCTCAGTTCAAATCACACTGGAATCACTATGAGTCTCGTCGAATCGGCCACGACAGCCTGTCTATAATTTTCTCCAAGCTTGTTTAGAACGGCAATTTCAGCCGAGAATGGTTTGATCCGGTTTACAGGTTTCTTACAACTTTCAAGAGTTTTAAGCTATAGAGACGAAAGCGAATGTTGAAAGGAAAACTTGGTTCTATCTTGAATCTATCTATGTTATGTGAAAATGTCCAAAATATTTATTATCATTATTATATCTTATCAGCTTCCAAAAAACGAATTCAGAACATTATTAAACAATTAATATAGATATACCTAGTGTGATATTTTAGTAAGTTTTAAGAAATTCCGTCAAAACTTTTGATTAAATAAACTTGGACTTTTTAACTTTTTTTTTTGGTGTTTAAACTTATTTCTGACCGGTAAAAGGACATTGAGCGACATTTTATCTTTATGTGACAAAAATGTGACTTGACAAAACACAAAGTTTTACGAAAATATTTTTATAAGTATAATAAAAATGTTTGAGAGGGAAAAATAATCTTAAGAAGAGGTATGAGAATAATAAAGTAAATACTCGGGTTCCTTCTTGTTCGGTATCATGTTACAGTAGGTACCCGAGTGTTATATGAGTGAAGATTAAAGACCCCCGTAAGCGTCGACGTGTTGGACGTCACATCTTTCAAATAAATTAAAAGACGGGAGGAGACATCCACAAATTTTTCGCCCTGCAACATAGGCATTTATTGCGACAACATTACGGTCGCTTTTACGGCACCCCCTTTTTCCAAAATATTTATCCACAAAATTGTGGTTGGTCGGGAAGTAATGAAAAATTTACCCCTGGAAATACCTGTAGGTAAAAGCGACGTAAAAAAATATATTTTATTATTAATTCGTAGCATTCAGTTAAAATTTACCTGGAATCATTCATAATCATAAAGACGTGCTAATAATATAAACAGAGTGAAAAAGGTTTATTTTTCAAAGTAGAAACTGCCTAACATAAATGATAAGAAGGTTTTCTAATTAAAGATATTCTTATTAAGATGCTTTTTTTTCTTTTTTTTTCCAGAAAGTCGCACGTGTACAGCATCTGAATACCGATGCAAGACCGGAAGGTGTATTCCCGCGTCATGGCGCTGCGACAGCGAAAAGGACTGCTCAGACGGATCTGATGAAGACCCGAGTATATGCAGTATGTACATTGTACAATCATCTTGTAACATACATATTTGTAGTATGTAAAATAACTGTTTCTAAAAATGTTCACTAGTAGCACATAGAACCATATAAAAAGGGATTCGGGACTTAGAGTTCGAACAGTAAAACTGGTGACATATGAACCAAATGTCAACCTACTTCGCAAAATTTGTGCGCCGAAAACGCAAACACCATTTCGCCGATAAGTTTACTTTAGGGCCGAGATGGCTTCTCCCGACCCCTGTTTAGGAGTGAAACAATGAAAAAACAAGGACCCCGAAATGACAAAGGCAGATTTAGCCAAAAGTTATAAATACTCGCCCGACCTAACACACAGTTTCCCAAGGCGAAAGTTCATAAGTGTTTTTTTTTTAGATTTACATAATATCTAACGAATTTGTTCGAAAAAATTTGAGAGGGTTTGTTTCCTTTTTTTATTTATTTTTTCAAAACTCACCAACGGTTTTTAGGAGATGAGAATAGTTTTAATTTAATTTTCAATTAACCCTATTGTGTTGCTATTCTTTCAAGTCATTAGTCAGTAAGTAGGTATAATGCAACTAATCGTGCAACTTTAACTATTACTTGCTTGATTACTAACTAAAAATATGTCTCTTAGAAAACTTTGAGGTCATTCTAAAAACGGAGCCATAAAAAATATCAATAATTATGAGAAAAGTTGCCAAGTATTTGTTACCTGACGGAATTCTTGATGTAGATTAAAATCTTAATTACGATCGAGTTTTCAGTATTAATTTTATAATCCTCACCCTCTGTCTGCCTTACCTGTTTATATCGTGAATCCCAAATTGGGGTCAAATTAAATCCATCAATCGGATAACTTTCATAAATTAAACTTAATGAATAAATTAACATTAAAATAGTATCCGTTCAATATAATGACCAAATCTTAATGATTTATTTTATACCGTAATAAGTAGAAGTAGGTAAGTACTTTTACAATTTATTGAAATAAAATACTAGAAGTACTTATATATAAATTAAGCCCAGATATTTCTCTCTGCTGAAATAAGACATTACATACAGTAAATTTGTTGACGCGCCCAAATAAACAGTTAACGACAATTATAAGGCGAAAACTCATAGGCGCTATGTGAGAAGCATCTAATGAATTTCACTTTGAGGCTGTGGCATCCATAATGCGTAAGCCTGCCTGAGTCTTTGAGAATTACAAGACACCATAAAGGTTAACGATTATTTGTTTCCTTCGGTAACAAAATAAAGGGGTACAATATCAAAGCATTAACATTTGCAACAGTTGTTTATAATTATCTGACAATGACACGAAAGAAACATCACGTAGGTAACTCAAAATTTGCAGAGCTCTAGAAGATAACATTTTAGCTTTCTTTCGTACATCGTGAGTCTAAAAAATGTAGAGGCAGCAAGTAAGGCTTGCTACGGTTCCAAATATTAAAAATTACATCTTCGCAGTCGGGTGAAAAAACAACGCCATCTGTTTGTTTTCGGGAAATTACTTCGTTCATATTCCGTTTTCATATTATTATTCGAAAAAGTTAAGCAGTTTCTGAGCGGGCTGAGGATTTTAATTCTTTGTTTTTCTCAAACTGCAACATTGTGAAAAAGCCTGTGGAAGTTTCCAAGGTTTTATAGAGGATTGCCGGGGGTTCTGGCAACCGCGCACGCGTAACTTTGTTACACTTACAGCGAAGTAAGTCACCTCACATAAAGGGAAATCCTTTTTGCTCAACAGAGAAATGTAGTATTTTGTAAACAGACAACATTGTTTAGGATCGACGTAGACGAAGCCATGATACAGCGCTTTGAATGAGAATGTAGTTACGTGATACTGACTAGTTGAACAACAACATAAAGTGCTTCAGCTGTGCAAATGCTAGAAGGTAACTCGTATTTCACTTGATGTAAACAATCTATCGTAGTATGTGCTTCCTACGAGATTCGAGGCGGATCAACATCTCCTAACTTAATTTGTTGACTTCTGCGCAGTGTAAAATTACACACCAATAAAGGACTGTTTAGCATCATTAATTACTGTTGCCCGTATTCACTGTTTGCATTTATTATTTGGGAGCCTTCGCCTCTTGAATTTTAATCGTGTTTGCAGTGTCATCGTCCGATTAGATCGCGCTGATAGAATAGGCTCGTCCGTCTCTCGATTCAAAGTTTAATCATTTATGTTAGAAGCTTTCATAAACCTCCCGCAGATTTGTTTGTCTCATTCAGATTGTGTTTAATTAAATTGAGATACAGCTATGTTTCAAAGCGAAATTGTTCAGACGTATATTTGGGTGATACATTTCAAAGTTTCACATGCAGCTGGCGCGCGTCGTTGTCCCGAACACAAGTTTGTATGTGCCACTGGACATTGTATACCGGCCGCTTGGCGTTGCGACTACGCCGCCGATTGTCCCGACGGCTCTGACGAACACCAGTGTGGTAAGAGCATGCTCAAAGGGATAAGCATGAATTGCAACTTGAGATTGATCAAAACAGGGTAAGAAATGGAGCATGCTGCGTAAGTAGGGTCTTAGTAGCCACATTATGTACAATTTTTGATCACGGGTGCCATTAAAATGTTGACAGAAAATCAATTCCGGTGTCAAACAAGGATTTCCGTAACTTGACACGCGTTAGAGAGTTTGTGCCGTAAAATTATAATTTCCTATGAAGAATTGACTGAAACTGAAATAGGTCATATTGAAGTAAAGCCTCGCGTTCGAATCAAAAGCGAAAGAAAACATGAATTTGATTTAGCACCTAGGGAATACGAAAGCGGCACAAAGAGGAATGATGAAAGCGTAACATTATCGCGTGTATTTGCATCACACTGAGCATGAGCATGAATTGGGTTGGCAGAAGTGGAGCCGTGCGGAGCCGACGAGTTCACATGCCGAGGCAAGCCGGGCGAGTGTATCCCGCTCACGTGGATGTGCGACGACAACGCCGACTGCTCGGATGGATCCGATGAAAAAGCATGTAGTAAGGGTTTGCATTTTGATTGTTGATCTCTATTCAGTCTATGGTGGTAACTGCAAGCACTTTCTTAAAGCCCATATAGAATGTGTTCCCGAAGTAAGCCGCAAGTAGTTTGCAATGGCAGTGACAAAACTGAAATCGTTTCTGCGCAACTACTTCAGATCATTTCGGAAATACACTCATTCGGCGCGCATACAGTATTTTATATTCGTTGCAAAAGCCCAACCTAAGGCCGGATGACATTATATCAGCACCTTTACCTAATATTAACAAAATTTGCTGTTTATTAGTGAGCTCAACCAGTGACCTAGATATATTTAGGATGGAGAACCGTAACATCTACTGTGGTGTTCTGCCTTCGGGACTGATGTCATGTCACCCAGGCAGGAATAATTAAGGGATAAAGGAATGATTTCGTAGCAAAGTAGTGGCAATGACGAAAGTGCTCGCAGTAATCAGTCCTTGCATCACACAAATTAATTTCATTTGGTTATCAGATGGGATCATCGCGAAATAAGTTGAAAACAAATTGAATGTCACTTTCGAAACTCTTGAGGCTAATTCCTGTCATTTTTAATTTATATATATATAGATATACCCGTGTAAGTCGCCAACTCATAATTAAGTCTGTTTCCATTTCTTAAAAGGATTTTAACGAGCCATCATAATTTTCTTGTGTTTTTACTTTATCTCCTATTCTATTTTAATATTCGCTTAGAGGCCGATGATAAAATTAACTTTACAAAATGAACTTTACCAAACCCTGATAACATACGACCCGTAAAGGTCAGGAGTAATTATGTAAGGTTGTCAAACATCAGAAATTGGAGCAAAACTTGACATACTGAACTCAACCCCAACGCTACTATCGCAAAATTCGAGTAGATACTAAATATGTTTAAGAGATTTTTATTTTCAAGTTCAAATTTTAATTAAATTTTTGACGTAGGTAGGTACAATGAGACCGCATTTCAAGGAATGTTAGAAGAAAGAGATCAATTTTAGAAGACTCCATTAAATTTATCATAGCTTGTTAAACCTGCCTCGCGGTATGATTATTTTCATCAAAACATACCTACACTCATTCAACAAAACATTGGTTCCGCATTGCATAACCGTTTTCACGCATACCAACTGAAAACATTTTCAGGAACATCAATAGTGCCCCGGCATGTTTTAATAATTTGAATTGAATGCAGTTGGCGACTTAGATCGTATTTGTGGAAATTGCATGAAGCCGACCTAAATATTTTATAAATACGCAGTGCAAACAGTATGTACTTATACCAAGTTATCGGCGAACTAGTTTCTATACTCAGAATAGGTTCACGGACGAAATTCTAAAACAGTGAACCAAAACAGTTTTAAAACAATATATACTTAACGTCATGTACTGACTCGGTATGAAATATAAAGTTTGACTATTGATATTCGATATAGAAGGAATCAATCAATCATTGGGTTCGAACCCGAGTAAACACTCTATCGTGATAGCATTCTATCAACGCCCGCCTCATCCGTCTATAATTCTTATCTGCCCGCACCGGACTTGCCTTGAAGGTTGAATGATGATCTAGCTTGTGTATTTTGAACCCATAAGCCGCCTTGCAAAGAGCTTTAGTATGATTACATAGGCGCGGCAATGTAATCTTGGAGCTTTCCCTCGACGCTCCTTGACTCTCATTATACTCAAATCTCCAAGCGAAATATAGTGCAATTCATACACTCCAGCACAATAGCGTAGTAAGTTCAAAAGACAACTGCAACGTCTATCTACTCACCACGGGAATTTAATTAAGGAGTTGCCTTCGTAACAGTGACGATAATAATTCCACAAAAATAAATCCTTAGGAATACGCAGTTCTTTTAGAGAATGAAACTAGTTCGCTGACGATAAAAAGCCGCGCTCTTGTTAAGAAAATAAATCTTCTTTCATTCAGTTGCTACTTAGGATGTAAATTACCAAAAGAGAATTTTAATCAGCCTTGCACTTGTGTAAGGATAGTTTTTACTGTTCTTTGTGTTTTCATACCGAAGTTTCTTTCATGTTAAAATTACATGAATTAGTTTCTCGAACTCAGCGCTATAAGAGTTATGAAGAAACTTATAAAAGTAATATCATTTTTTTTTTGTTATTGATTTTCTTGATATTTGGTGTGTAGACGAGACGTGTCGTTCGGACGAGTTCACGTGCGGGAATGGGAAATGCATTCAGTCTCGCTGGGTCTGTGACGGGGACGACGATTGCGGAGACAATAGCGATGAGGTGAAGTGTCCCGCCCCGACCTGCCAGCCTCAAACCCACTTCTCCTGCGCGGATGGACATTGCATCTCAGCCTGGTGGAGATGCGACGGAGACATCGATTGCCCCGACGGCAGTGACGAAACGGCAACGGTACGGCTATAAACAAGAGGGCATGATTTTGTATTCTCTTTTCAGACATCTCTGCTTTGCCTTACGGATAGCACCAAACATTACAAGATAACTAGAAAGAATAATTTAATGTAGTATTGACCGCTGGATGGAAAAAGAGAGTCTCAAATGCTTATTCTAAAGGTTAAAAAAATCGGTTATTATTGAACCTATTCTAGCTAGCTAATGAATAGCCACTAAAACTAACAATCCAACAAAGACTGCACGATTACAACGCAGGCTTACAGGCACTCATTCGGAACGTTCAAAAAAGTTCACCGTATAACTTTTAACCCTACTTGAAATCTCCTTTCAACCTGATGAAAAATAAAAGACGGCGATTTTTCTTGGATTGATTTCTGTCTTTATGACGTTGCAGGGTTGCACAGCAGTACCGAAGGTCCGATCCCCGTGCATATCAACAGAGTTCGAATGCCACGATCGCATGACATGCGTACACAGAGCGTGGGTGTGTGATGGCGATCGGGACTGCCCAGACGGCGGCGATGAATCCCCTGAGATTTGCCGCGGCAACGTCACGTGCCGACCAGACCAGTTTCAATGTAAAGACCACAGCTGTATCCCAGGAGCGCTTTACTGCAACGGCGATAAGGATTGCCCGGATGGCAGCGATGAAGTGAATTGCAGTAAGTAAATATATTTCAACTAGCTGACTCCCACAAATTTCTTTCTTAGTACGAATTTTCAGCTCTTGACGACCCTCCAAATTTCAAGTGTCTAGTTTCAGGTTCGGCCTATGCGTTGTCTGTCAGTCAGTCATCAGGATTCACCCGTTTATATACATATATTGATGATTGGTATTGATTTGAGGTGAATGACAATTATGTGTAATTGGTCTAGAAAACCGCACCGAATGGGTCTAAAATGACTAAACATCAGATTGGAGATACCCTAGAGCCAAAAAGCTCGGGATCAAAGAGATACAATAAAAATGTTCTACGGCATATTATAAATTTTTCAAGTTTTAATTTTGTTTTCTACGTAAACAGACCAGTGAACTAAGAAACCGACAATGGGCGTTGGAAACAATTTCCGAACACGCCTGTGGTTTTAATTATTTTATACTAAAGTATAAAGTAAACTAAAGATTTTGCGAGTTTCTCAAAACTGGTTACAGATTTCCAAAACTTAATTTTACACTTAACTTTCGGGTAAAACGTTAAAGTTTGTTTTCAAATTTAAACTAAGCCAGTCAGAACTTTGAACATAATCCCAATAGAGTACTTACCTAATGTCATAGACATAGTACAACAATCTGATTATTATTGTATTGTAACCGAGCCTAAACTCAAATCCCTAGAGTATTCGGATCATGCAAAACATGCATTATGCAAATGAACTATAGTGGTTGCAATTTACGAGCAAGCGTCAACCCTACTTGTGGTTATAATCATGTACACGCACTTTGTCCAAGTGTGATTGTATCTGTTAGAACATTTGATCCCAAATAGGCATAAGATTTTCTCACAGTAATTAAGCTGCATCGACATAAAACGTATAATAAACAGACTAATTCATTCATAAATAGGTACATTCAGCGTCAGAGATAAGTATCCCCCTTGCACAAGACATCCAGCTATAAATCCTTAAAAAAATTGTAATACTTAAAATTATTTTTAGGCTCACATATGGTTATACAAATATATTAAATTTTTTAAAAGCAAAACTTTTCCATTCGCCGCCACGGTGATTTAAAGGGATTTGAAGCTGGGTATTATAATGCAAGGGGGATACTTATCTATGACGCTGTGTGTACATCATACATCCTATGAATCACATTAAGATTGTAAAGGCGCAATATCGAAAGGCGATTGATTGACAGATGGATGGATGTTTGTCGCTTATTCACGCCAAATTTCCGATATATTTCGATCCTAATTCACTGAAAAAGAACATTGGCTATATTTTACTCCCGATAATACGCACGCCGCCGCTGGCAGCTAGTCAAATTATATGTATATTGCAAGCATACATCATACCAGCCTAATGCCAACTTTATTACTTTACAGCGCGACCAAAAACAATATGTGACAAGCGGACAGAGTTCGACTGCGGCGAGGGTATGTGCATCCCTCTGTCAAAGGTCTGCGACAAGAAGCCTGATTGTCCCAACTTTGAAGACGAGCCCAGAGACAGATGCGGCGAGAACGAGTGTGCTAAGAATAACGGAGGATGCACCCAGCGCTGTGTGGACACGCCGGTCGGATACTACTGTGACTGCGATAAGGGATACAAGCTGGTTGATAACAGAACTTGTGAAGGTAAGCCACTAACTGTACCCCCTAACATGAAAGAGACTGGCCCATACGCGGCGAGGTGTAGAAACGAGGACGAAACGAACGAGGAGAACGAGGTTTCAGAAGAAAGACTCAGCAGTTATAAACTGCTGGGAAGCATCTCCATTCCTGCAAGAATCTGTCTAGATCGGTACTGTCAGCATCAAAAGTCGATGACCATATTCAGATTTTCAAAATAGCTTTACACCATATTATATTTTTAACAATGTGGTGTACAGTTAATTTTGAACTCAACTCACTTTGATACCGGAGCTTGTCATGCGCGATTTAGGCATAATAAATTATGTGACCGATTTGAAAATCTGTAAGTGGTCATCGATTTTTTTGCTGACTGTACCACTACATTACAAGCATAGGTATAGTACCTAACTCGCCTGTACAGAACTCTTCAATACTGAGGCTTTCTAGACTAACAAGTGCAATACCTAGTACAGCGCTAGCTCGTCCACTTCGAGATAAAAAAACCCGCTAAGTTCTGTTTGGTGCTAGGCGTAAACACTATTTGTGACACCTCAAGTAAAATATCGGACGAGACGAACCGAAAAAACAGAACAAAATTAAAAAAGAGACAGACTTTTCGGACACATTTCACAAGTTTGTATATCTTGCAAAAGTTTCTGGAGCTTTTTTTTCAGTTTTGAAAAAGCTTTTATTGAATCTAACCGACTACGAGAATCCATAACTTTCCAGTCTTGAGTAATATAAAATTAAAATATGTACCTTCCAAGTTGTGTCCCAAAGGATTAGCGTGGAGTTAATCAATACATTCACTCGTCTGAAACTCACTAACAGTCCAACACAGAATCTCGCGGGCCCTGAAACAAAGTTATTCCAATATTAATTTATGAAGTACATAATATCCAATATGTGTATGCGAGTAACTGGAATTGATTGATAGTACTTCCGCGTTCGAAGCTTCAGAACTTCATATAAGTTACGAAGCATAGACGTGGGTTTGAATGACAAGTAAGCTTGATAACTTGCAAAATGAATAACGCAGGGCACACTTTACTACTGACAGGTATTTTATACGAGTAGAATTGGAATCAAAACTTTCAACATAAGCCGTTTGTTATTTCTTCTAGGCCTTCTTGTCTTCTAGTCTAGTGTTAGGGTCATGTTCAGACTAAACGGAAAAATGTTCGATTTATGCTCAATTTACTGGCTCCATTGAAAATAGGACCGTATTACCAATTACCATACCATATGCTAAAGTAGAAAATTGTTTGAATATCGACGAGGGTGCTTCTACTTTAGACTATGGTAATACGGTTATACTTTCAATGGAGGCAGTTAATTTTTACGTTCGGTCTGAACTGATCCTAAGCCAGTAGCCAGATCTGGCCTTGGAGTTTTGAAACCGTTCGATAGTCTACGTAAAAAATGCAAGTTCCTAAAGGCATCAATTAGCCTTGGCCTATGATAAATAGAACGTTCTCACAATTTGTCCTTGAAGCTCGAAGATGAATGCGATGGATGGTGTCTGAATTAAAGCTTTTATCATAGTCATCGGATGGGCCACTTGGTTCTGAAAATAATAGCTATTAGGTACTTTGGTGGATTATAAAAACTATACGTATTCGTTAAATGACGGATCCAAGTAGTCGAAAACATCAGTATTGGTCCAGATTACCTTATACCTACATACCTTCCTGTTCCGCATGAGGCTGATATGATGACGATGACTTGCTGAACCTAATTCAATTTCTTATTTCAGACGTGGACGAATGCGCAGACCCGGGCGCGTGCTCCCAAACCTGCATCAACGAGAAAGGTACCTTCAAATGCGAGTGCCACGGCGGGTATGCGAGGGACCCGCGTGATCGCACCCGATGCAAGGCAACGGAAGGCCACCCGTCCCTACTGTTTGCGCGGAGATTCGACATCAGGAAGATCAGCCTCGACCACCACGAGATGGTGGCTATTGTCAATGATACGAAGTCGGCTACGGCGCTCGATTACGTCTTCAGAACGGGCATGATTTTCTGGAGCGATGTCACTGATGAGAAGATTTACAAGTGAGTTTTAAACTAAGCTAGGTTTTTTTTTTTAATAATTTGATACTGACTGCTTTTGTTATGCCTGCGTGGTATCGAGAAGCGTTTTCCTGTGCATAAACTATCGGTTTAGTAGTTGCGGCGTTCGTGAAGGAACAAACATCTATCTCCACAAAGTAGTCAGGATATTTCACAGCGCCATCTAGGCCCAAACTAAGCAGAGCTTGTATTATAAAAACCAGAGAATTGATAAAAAAATTATATAAATTATATGTCAGCATTGTTTTATCACGGCCTGCCCATAACTAAAACAGTGCGTGATGTCTTATTATCATCATCAAAAGTTATAGCAAAAAAGTTCACCGGGAAATGTTGATGACGAATCTTCGCAATCAATGAGAAGAGGGTAACGTAGATAAATAAAATGTATATAAATATTATCTCCAGCAGTCATAATACGTCTGGAAAATTGTCGCTACTGATTATAAAAATAACTAATCATTTGTGCAAAAGGAAACGTGAATCTTATCATTGATAAATTTCCATAAATCAAAGTAGCTTGATTAGTAGCTTGATTAGTAGGCAGCTAATTCTAGTAAGCTTTGATAATGGTTTCTGAACGGGGTTTTATCATCGTGACGCCTGCGTTACAAACGTAATTTTTTTTACCATCAAGCCGTTTTAGCCACTACTGGACGTAGGCTTCTCTCAATACGTCATTAGACTCATACATACACATTAGATTGAAAGAACTAGTGACACGATAAGAAAGAATACGTCATTGAGCCCAGTCTTCGGCTCTTCGCATACACCTCTTGCAAGCCACCTATAGTAAGTTATCGCTCCACCTGGCCAAAGGGATTCTCTGTTAAAATAGTATTTTAAAAATATGAAATTACATGTGAATTGAAAACTTCTTACATACTTATCACTTTCTTCTTTATTTGTCGCAGGGCCCCGATAGACGAAGGCACACAACGCACAGTCGTGATCGGCGAACAGCTGATCACTTCCGACGGTCTAGCGGTTGACTGGATTTACAACCACCTGTACTGGACAGACACGGGCAAGAACCACATCGAACTGTCGGACCTGCAAGGAAACATGAGGAAGATACTTATCAGGGATAGTCTGGAGGAGCCGCGGGCGATCGCGCTCAATCCTCTTGACGGGTACGTTTGTAAAGGCCAGTGGCTGATTTGGTGTTTAGGGTTTTAGGCTCATACCATATTATAATAGTTGTGATACGGTCTAGCGGTCGACTGGATTTAGAACATGGTTTGATACACAGTGGTATTTCGTCTGGTAACTTCAAGACCATTTCCGTCGGAGAAATTCGACCAATGACAACGCGAATGACATTCAGATACGTGATCGATCTTGTCGTTCTTTGGTTGATTTTGCCGGTGGTACTCAATCATTTTTGAGTTATAAAATAAGGCGGATTTACAACCACCCGTTCTGGGCAAGAATCACATCGAACTGTAGGACCATAAGAAATATTCTCATCAGGGGTAGACAACTAAAGCCATGGGTAATCGCGCTTAATCTCTTGGCATTTGTATAGGGCAGTGGTTATTCTAGTGAAAATACAACTACCTGTAATAAGTACTGAATAGACACGGGCAAAAACCAAATTGAACTGTCGTACATAGGTACCTACGACACAGTCCAATTTGGTTTTGGCTGAAGGAGCCGCAGGCAATGGCCTATGGGCCAGTAGCGACTCTTGTATCACAGTTATGGCCAACGACTTTGCTTTGGCTGGGAATCATATAGTAAACATCATTTCCACTACTTACATCAGATCTTCAACATCATATTCAACTTACGCAAGTGCACTGTTGGATTTTGTTGCCTCCCTGACACGACAAGCTATCTCGATCATTAAAATTATTGTCACTCTTAATATCGGGATTGTGACTCCTAAAAAATCTAAGCAGCTTGATTTGAAGTGCTATTTTGAGTGTTTGATAGCTAGAGTCGTTGTGACGAGGCTTCCGTCGATTGGGTCCACAAACCACGTCACTACATCAATAAAATAAGCATCTATCTCTATCTATGCTGGTTTATATTAATTTATCATTATTAGAAATAATTACTCCCAAAACAATATGCAATATGCAATCTCAAAATAACGAATTGCATTCCCAAAGCATCTCGAGAATTCACGTGGGTTACATCGACCTCAAACCTTTATCTCAAAAGTTAAATCAAACGTCAAAGTGAGTGAGGATACATTATTGAGTTTAGCTTAGAGGCAATAAAGTATGTTTTATTTTAGTTGGATGTACTGGACCGACTGGGGTCAGACACCGAAGATCGAGCGCGCGGGTATGGACGGCTCTCACAGACAGACCATCGTGTCCTATGACGTCAAATGGCCCAA
Source organism: Lobophora halterata (assembly GCA_932526365.1). Lineage (NCBI taxonomy): Eukaryota > Metazoa > Arthropoda > Insecta > Lepidoptera > Geometridae > Lobophora > Lobophora halterata. Next base: position 7,976,546 of record OW052002.1, read on the forward strand.
CGGCCTTACTTTGGATCTTGTCCGAAAACGCGTTTATTGGGTAAGCATATGGATTTATTGATCGTGATATTATTTATCTTAATTTTTCCTGTAGCTGGTGGGTTTAAGTGCGGTTTCAGATTAGCGGATTAACCGGGTGGATTCGCCGCTCGCATTTTGTTTTTTTGCAGCGTAGGTACTACTACTCGGACGAATTAACATGAAACCTCGCTGACATGTGGCTCAGAACTTGATGCTTCCCCCGCTGCCCAGTGCGGCGCCCTCCGTGTTTCTTTTTCCTCTAATTGCGAAGCCTTATCATTACCAAGTATTACAGGACCTCTTCTCTATCAAGATCCAATTTCACGCTGTACTTTGCACATACGTCATTCGAGCCAGGTGTCATGTTAACTCGACCGAGTTATACGTAAGCGGCGAGAGACGTCTCATGCGACTAAGCAGTTGCTAGAAAAAACTGAGCGTAAACGCCGGTATACGCGCGTATACGCGCATATACGCGCGACACGGTTTTGAAGTTTCGCGAGTACCAATCCACCCGTATACGACGCGACAAAAATACGCTAGTTTGTAACCGCACTTATTAATAATTGTAATGAAATAATTTGATATCACTACGAAAGCTGGAGTAGACAGGAACTTCATGCTTTTATGGACTGACGCGCATACGATCAAGGTCCTGAAAAGAAACAAAAATAATAGTTTTCATTACAGTTCAGGTCTGAATAATAAAACAATTATGCACTCCGTATAACAAGTAACAACATTCCATAAGAAAACAAGTAGTTATTTTATATTTTTTCACACCACCTGCTCGACAATATCCAATTACATATCATGCTATCATCAAGGTAAAGCAAAGCATTACTTACCAAGGGAGGTAATGTGGTATGAAACTCCCAAGGGTAGTAATGTGATTTGAATTTGGAACGTCAAATTCGTGTGGAAACTCGTGGAAAACTCTAAGTAAAAGAACGCCCATATGGCATTGTAAAAAGGTTTATTCTAAAATCGAACTCATAAAAAAAAGAAAAAAGGCGCGACTTCAAAGATTGTGAAACAAAAGACGGTGCATGTTCGCTGCTGGAGCCCTGGCTTTTTATTGTCTCGCAGTAGGTGTGAAAAGTAGAGTATGCTCCTCTGGGATAAAGCCTGTCTTCGTCTTGGGTAGCTTGAACCCCTCACGTCACTCAGAACTCTACATAACTCCCTCGCTTCTCAGGAGTTAACTGAGTCCCTCGTTTGCTCAGGGTTCAATATGCCACCCGCGACATAAGACACTGCTTTATCCCCTTAGTGCATAATCTACTATTCCGAAGCCACGTCATCGGAGGGTCTGTAAAAAACAACTTCGAAGCATCGATGGAAAACTACAAACAAACAAACATGATAATTAACAATGTACGAGTTGTAAAGGCATCCGCGTTTGCAGATACATTACGCATCATATCAATTGATAGTTTATTAGCGAGTCCATAAACGCCGATACAATAACAAAGGATAATATTATTATCAAGTCTTAGTACTCTAATCATATGCGTGGAATGGGCAAAAGATTGGCGCAGGGAATTATACTAATTTTAAAGTGATTTTATTGAGAAGATAATAAAACGTTTTGCCGATCAATAATGAATTAGTGACATCAACTGAAAAATATATGTACTTTTAAAATAAACATTAAATACCTATGTATTTGTGGTATGCAGCCGTAGTTTTTGAAGAGGCCGAATCGGTATTTCCAAATGAGTCGCAGTAATTATTTTCATAAAAAAATAAATTCAAAATAGATATCCATTTTTTTATCGTTTTTTATTTAATTAAAAACGTTTTTGAATTTGATAAAACGAGCCAGACTTACAGTAGTCGCATATGACGTGTAATATCCAACATCTCACGTTGGTACTAAGCAACATTTTAAATTCGGAATTAATCTATTTACTTTATTTTTCGGAAGTTGGTACCATCTGTGGGCCAACTTCATGTTACACACTTCCGTCCCATTTTCACGAAACTACTCCCAAAAATTTACAGAAAGAGAGAGGAAAGATGTTATAATATTTTTACCAACTAATTGATACAGGTTGATGCTAAAATGAACACGATATCATCATGCAACTACGACGGGTCATCTAGACGCGTCGTGCTGTACTCCACTGACGTCCTCCGCCATCCGTTTTCCATCACCACCTTCGAAGACTCGGTGTATTGGACCGACTGGGACAAGACTGCAGTCTACCGCGCTAACAAGTTCAACGGAAAAGACGTCGAGGCTATCACTTCCACACACACTGTGAGTGAACTTATTAGGGTTTATAGGGTGGGATTTCAGGGAAAAAAATCTCCTTTTTTTTACCAACTTAATTTGCATTTGTAAAATTTATGGGGCTGCTAAATCGTAAGGTATTGGGTTAATAAGTAGGTTAGTATTAAAATATAATACATAATTTATAAAAGGGGATTATTCCAGACTTCACGATGATAGCTGTTTTTAGAAGTAGAAGGACTAATAACTACCAAAACTAACACTAGTAAAATTACCATATTTATGTTTTTAGCAGGATAAAATCATTAAGGAAAGTCGGAAGTCAGAACGTTATTATTACCTTATAGCTTTAAATAATAATCAACCGCAAATATTTAGTCAAAAATAAACTGCCGGAAAGCCCACAATTCAAATCTCAATATTTTTCCTATTGAACCAAAACAAGTTTACTTATTTAAAAACAAGGTAAGGGAATCATCATAGAGAATCGATTTGAGGAAAACTTCGAGTATTTATAACAAACAAAAAGTAAGCCCATTGTTTTAAAAAAATGTGTATGTCCAAGCAGCATATGAATGCCTAAATTACCTACGCATTTGTTAAGGATTTTCATTACACAGCAAATAAGCAAGATTTTAAGATTACAGAAATTTGCGGATAAATTGTAGGTGTAGGCACTTCTTCTTCTTAGTTCTTTCGAACCAGTGTAGTGAAAGGATTTTAAGTGCACCTCGAAGAGGCTCCTTTCGTGCACTTGACCCATGCTTTGTAGGCACTGAATAAAGTATATTTTCAGACTCGATAGTTGGTGCTTTTTGCAATCACGGTAGCCCAATGAGATATTCAAGACAGTTCCTATTTATATAGGCCTAAGCTTACGAGATCAGAGATACCTATTTCCAGTACAGGATTGCTACAGCCTTGATTGACCAGCCTCTTTAACACCTCGTCTAACTTGCATATTCTTGCCAGCAGCTCCAAAACCCGATGGTGATCCACGTTTACCACCCATACCGACAACCTGATGGAGTGAACTACTGCGCGGCTGTGAACGGCCATTGCTCGCATCTGTGCCTGCCCGCGCCGAGGATCGCTGCCAACTCTCCACGAGTCTCGTGCGCATGCCCCAACGGATTGCGACTTCTACCAGACAACCAGATGTGCGTCGAAGACAGTGAGTACTCACCTTTTATACCGTGGCTTAGTTGTTAGTGACCCTGCCTACAAAGCTTGGTGTTCCGGGTTCGATCCCAGGTCGGGGCAAATATTTGTGTGACGAACATAAATGTTTGTTCTCGGCTCTTGGATGTTGTGATGTCTTGTATGTGTCCGTGCCACTAGCGACACAGGGAATCCTAGTGCAGGGGTGTGAGTGTGTGAATGTTTCGAACGGAGATTTATTATTTTTACCTTTTCTTGACATTTTCTTACGTTTGAACTATGATTGTTTACTTTTAAATGCCTTTGTGTGAGATGGCCGGGCGGTCCTTTAGACAATGGACGGATGACATCGGTTTTATCGTTGGGAGGCATCCTGCAGGATGCCGTCTAGATGGGTCCCAACACAGTGACATATATTCTACCGCAAAGCAGTATTGTGCAAGCATTACTGTGTTCCGGTCTGAAGGGCACTGCGGCTTGCAAAATTACCGTAAAATACTACAACATTGCCACCAAGGGTAATTTTGTCCGAAGATCAATTTATATGCAAATCTTTAAAATGCAAAAATATCTGAATACTATGGTAAGATTTATTGACTTAGGTAGAAAATAGGTTATATGCCTAACTACACTGTCTATCAGGTGTGTCGCTAACTTTACCCAGTAACTTGTAAAAATTCGTCGAGTACGGTGCGTCTTTTTGCGGGCAAATTTTGGTGCAAATGCAAAAGTGAATTGTGCGTGATAGCGAAAACATAGGTTAGTTTAATTTATAATATGTTATACAAAAACCTTCCAAGAGTATTCTATGCTATTATCATTGCCGAAGGTCTTTTAAAACTAAAGTTATAGTGGTGGGCAAAGTTATCTAGTAATGTTGTGATCTACTATTGTCAACATTACCCGCCATCAAAATAAGCTTAGGGTTGGCACTAACGAAACTTGCTTTTTTATTATTATAATTAAGTAGAAGTAATCATTAAAATCATCAGTTTTACCAGATATCGGAATAGGTAGAGTTTATTGACCTAAACTTCAAGGAAGTTAGTAACATGTGAATTCCAACCTCAAATTTAAAAGCTTGATTTCAGAACTATAAAATAATTCTGGGATTTTAAAGGAGGCTATTATCCACATGCAACTTACTTCTCTTGAAGTTCCACGAAGTTTAGGCAATTACTATGTACCTAATCAAAAAAAAACCGTCAAGATCAATTTACTGAGACGTGCCAACCCTAGCATTTTTAAAAAGCGAAATGCGGATTGTATGAAAAAGAGAAAAAAGGTCTGGGTAACTTTGCCCAGCCACTTTGGCAGGAAAACTTTCATGGTATCGCTTCAAAACTCAATGTGGGCAATGTTGGCAACAAATTCAGATAACTTTGCCCGCCATAAAAATTAATAAAAAACATTATTTTATATTGACGAATAATAAAATCTGATAAAATAATACATGCACATTATCTTATAATTGCAGATGCTAAAAGAAAATACATACGTTACCATAGAAATATTATGCAAAAATTGAAAAAAAACGAAAAAAGTGGGCAATGTTGTAGTATTTTACGGTACTGTACTTTCGAAACTGACCATCGAAATGTCACAAAGTGGACGAGCGCCTTAGCAGTGTTGCACCGGCCTATGTGAAACAAACTCCTGGTGTAACACTAGCACTGTTCTGTTAATGTTCAGGCAATGTCTCTTCCAAAGAACGACTAGCTAAAAACGACTTAAAAAAACGTAAACGTTGCGACTTACGAATGCGGAAAGTCTGTGAATAAAAACCGCTCGTCATCGTGGCGTCTTACGGGAGAGGCCTACGTCCAGCCGTGGAAGTCCAAAGACTGAGTTAATGATGAATTAACAGCTAACGCCGCTAGGCCTTATCACGGGCCTTAAAAGAGCTCAAAAAGCTTGAAGGTGCCTTACGATGTTTTGATTAGTAATAAGCTGGAACAAGCCCAGCAGTTGGAGGTAAAGATGTGTTATAAGGAAACGCAGTAAGTTAACGAAATGCTATAAGATGTGTTATAAAACGCAGTAAGTTGACAAAATGCTATAAGATGTGTTATAAAGAAACGCAGTAAGTTAACAAAATGAAATGAACGGAAAGCTACGATGGATTTTAGATATTATACCCGCATGAGGGGAGTTTGAGCCTGAGAATTTGGGAGTTTATATTATACCTATCTACTCAATTATTATACAGCATTACTTGTTGGTTAAAAGTTGTTTCATTCTGCAAACTGAAACACGTTATTGTGCATGGAATGCGCTTGCCTTTTTTTGCAAAACGGACCTTTACATCGAAACTGCAAAAGGTGAATGAAATAATAAAATGAATGCGGACGTTTATCATCAAGTTTTGAGAAGGATACTTACTTACTTTTACATAGGTACTCGTATATCTCCAATACCTACAGACACAGGAGGTGGCAGCGTGCGTATTGATTGGACTTGTTAGGTACCTATATTTTTTTTGCACCTGAAGCAAAACCTTAATTAAATTTAATAGGTCATTTTAATCAATTGATAAATCAGCTAAGTACCTCTACGTGTTGGACCCTAAGGTAGTGTTTATTAGTAGAATTTATTAATTTTTTTGCCATCTTAGTAGCCCCCAAACTAAGCAGAGCTTGTAGTGTGGGAACCAGATAACTGATACAATACTTTACTTTTATTTTCTAAATACATACATAGATAAAACCCAGACACAGGACACACCGATGTTCATCACACAAATGTTTGTCTTGAAGCGGGAATCAAACCCACGACACCGACGAGTTCATCGAACTTGCCACTCAGCAAAAAGTAAAAAGCTCAGCAAAGACACGGATGGGCGTGTCGTCTATTATGATGTTAATTATAAATACTTTACTTAGATACTTATCAATGAAAATAAAAAATAAATGGTTCTCAATTTGACACGTATTTCGAAATCTTTTTTTTTATTGATGACCACAGGGTTTACATGGCATTACAGGGCTATCTGATTTTGTATTAAGTTAATTCATATGATTATTTTGTGTAGGTTAGAGTACATTCCAAGAGTGGTCCCGTTAGAATATAAGTAAATAACAATTCTACTTCCGAGTTTGTCTGTTCAGGACACACTAAACGAGAGGGAAACTATAGAGAATCCTTATCGGACTCGAGACCCTAAAACGGCTGTTTGACTTTTGTATAGGTTAGAGTACATTTCAAGAGTGGTCTCGTTAGAGTTTAAGCAAATAACAATTCCACTCTCAAAAGGCAGGACAGACGAGACGAGAGGGAAACTATAGAGAATCCTTATCGGACTTGAGAAGTCGAGACCCTAACTAAACGGCTGATTTACGCACTGTAGTTTCAATGACAAGAAAAAAATAACAGCTGTGACGTACTACGTATGTTTTTAGTTTAGTTAGGTTACATAGTTACCTACCAATTTTATGGTTTTACTTTTTGCTGTGTTTGAGGTGGTTTCGTTTCAATATTTACAAGCAAATAAGGTAATATTGAGAGTTCAGGAGCTATCATTCTCATTTTGTCAGTAGGCAATGGCTATCCAATCGACCACATAAACTTATGAATGCAAAAGTTTGTTGATGGATAACTCAGTGACGTTTTAACTTTTGAAATGATGATTGGGTATATTTGGTTAGGTAAGTGTTGTAATGTAGATGCTTGGGTGAGTAGGAATTTAAATTTATGTTTAAAATCTTGGCCAGTGTATCTTGTAAATTATGTTTTACCTACTTAGGTATATCATAAGTTTTTTATAACAATACCACACGTGCAAAGCCGCGGGCAGCAGCTTATATTCGATAATTACCGATTGTCTACAGCCTAAATGAATAATCAGGTAGGCGTCTAGGAAGAAAACTGTGTGAAATTTTATCAGTGTTCTGATATCAATAAATATGATTATGATATGATATGATAAATATGTATGTTAGTTATAAGGTATATATTTATTGTTGCCTGCAAAAAAACTCTTCTTTTTTTATTATTATATCCAAAATAAATTAATCGTTTGTTGGCATAAATTAATCAACTACTAAAATAATTAACTGGATGCGTCAGATGCACTTGTAAAAATACAATAAACCTAACCTAAACTCGCAATCATATTCTAAAAAGCATTAGTTGTGATAAGATTAGCTAGACTAATGATTGTGACTCATTTATAAATTTTCGTGCTCTAAAAAAATAACAGGTTGGATACTGCACTTAGCACTAAACTATAAAATTTCGTGACCCTAAGTTAATTTTTAATATAGAATATTTTAACTATTAGATAAATTTACTCGAAAGGACAGACGGACGAAAGAACATGGCGAGGGTTCATTCTCGGATTTGAAACCTTAAAAAGAAGGTCTCATACCAAAATATTTTTTTTTTTATTTCCGTGAACGTTAGCTTTACTTAGATAGAGATCAGGTCATTCTTCATGATTAATTTAATCTATGATTAATATGAGAGTCGTCCCTGAAGGATTTAAAACAAACAAAAATTGAAATATTATCAGTGCACATAAATTTTCCATAACTCTAAAACGATAAACAACATCGATCAAAAATCTGATAAATCCTTAATGATTGATAGCTGATTACACAAAAAAAAACATAAATCGGTGATTAACCGCAAATTGCTTTTATATTAATAAATATAGATAAGAAAATATGCAATACCTACATAATAATATATTGACCTAATTTAATTGTATTAAGCAGATTTTTAAAGCAAATCAATAAGAATGTTATTTTGATCGAGTATGACAAATATAATTGAGGGGATCAATGAAAAATAAATTTGGTTGATATGTTTTTGTGATGATGATTGATTCAGTCTGCGGTACCTTAAGATATCTAATTAAGATATGCCGACACCGTGGCTTAGTTGGTAGTGACCAACTTAACTACGAAGCTTGGTGTTCCGGGTTCGATCCCCGGCCGGGCCAAATATTTGTGACGAACACAAATGTTTGTTCTCGGGTCTTGGATGTTGTGATGTCTTGTATGTGTCCATGCCACCTGCGACACAGGGAATCCTAGTGCGGGGGTGTGAGTTTGTGAATGTTTATTTATCTGTATATACGACTTTGACAACGACACGGATGGTCAAGTGGCAAGTGATTCCCGCTTCGGGACAAACATTTGTGTGACGAACATCGGTGTTTGTCCTGAGTCTGATGGTTTCTATGTTTTCTATGTATGTATTTACAAAAAAGTACATAAATAAGTATTATTTCAGTTATCTGGTTCCCATAGTTCAAGGTCTGCCTGGTATGGGGCTAGATGGAGCTCTGTGAAATGTCCTAAATATTTATTTATTGTATCTTGTACAACGCGATGTCAGTTATTTTGTAAAATGCTGTAATATGAAAAGGAAAAAAACAAATACTTAATATATGATTTGTGTCCTTAAATAAAGCGATATTAGTATTATTTATTTATATTAAAAATTATGATACAAGTGTATCATACATATATCTTCTAATATGTAATTTTTGTATTTTAAACTTGCGAAATAAGAATAATAAATTGGCCTTGTTAATATTATTTTCCGTGTCAACCCGTAGACCTCGAAATTAATAGCTTCTATAATAATGATAAGATGGTTAATTTATCTTAATTCTAAAAAAATATGGCTTGTGCGACCATAGTTTGGCAAGTTATAGAGCCATAGACATGAAATTACGTGATATTATTAAATATCAAGTAATTTTAGCAAAGAAATTTCGTTTCGGCGTAATTCGACAGAAACAAATATCTAAGACCATTTAACATTCTCACCAACTTTCGCATTTTATGATAGGTACATATTTAATTTTGTATGATACTCTACTACGCAACGACCATAAATTACTTATGAAACTGATGCGCATATTTATTGTTTCAGTTAAAACGATAGATAGGTAGTTTGGTGAAATTTTACTTAAAATAATATAGGTACGTTAAGTAGGTATGTTCCATACCTACATATAGGTAATATCTACTTAAAAAACTCGAAACCTACTGAATTGCTTATCAGTTCACACCGGGTTCATCATTACCATGTAAACGTTCATATTACATTCAACAATATTGTACTTGTTGGAAGTCACAATAGCCGTGAGCCATTACGACCCATGGTTTCCGAGAATGGTCTACCTCGTATGGTGCACAGGTCGAGCGAGAGATGAATAGGTACTGTTTTAAAATCTACCTTTGCACTTCTAAATAACTTCTATTGTACTAAGTGTTAGAATAACATTATAATCAAAATATATGGTGAAACTCTGGTTATACTTATAACCAATTTTAGAATGATCTAGCTTTATTAAATAATTATGACAGTCGTTTTATGCATCATTATCATAAGTAAAGTACCAAACAAGTTTTATTATTCCGGAAACGGATTGTTTACCACTTCAGTACCTATAGACTGTTTCGTGTATATGATATCTTTTTATTAGTTATTAAGTAGGTATACAGGGTGTGGCGTAATGAGTGGATAACCCTTCACCTGCCCTTCACCTGGGGACTTCAGGACTGATCAGAAAATGAAATTATGTACCCAGTAAAAATCCCACGGACTTAAAGAGTCGCTGGAAGTCTTCAAAACTTCCATTTTTTTTACGTTTGTCCATTGTTTTTGCTGCCAAGATTACAAATCTAAGAATTTCCTTAATTTTTTTTGCTAGAGCATTTCTGGTTAACTGTGAATGGTATTTACTGTTTTTGTGACATAGGTACAGTTTTTTTTGGTACAGCATTGTTTAACAAAGACAATGTGTTTTGATCATTTTCCCCACCCGCAGCTAAAGGATTATCCACTTATTACGCAACACCCTGTATGAAGGAGATTATAACTCGTTTTGAAAAGTAAGTTGATTACAAACCACCGAGTGACCATAATAATGACCAAACATTTCAAATATTTAGCAAGTAATCTTATATCTGAATTGAATCAGCCTCGAAGGCGTAGACCACGTCACCTTATGACGACACATCGTATGATGATTTTATCGTTCAAGATTAAAGAATGTGAGCATTTTGTTACCGAGAAATTGCATTAGCCATGAGCAAAAACAAGCGTGACACTCTTTATGAATTTCGTATGAAAAAGCTGAAACCTAATTTCGGTCAAAACATAATACTGATGTGTCGATAGGAAGTTAAATATATTTACCATTTATGAAACCTAATGAGACCACGCACGATTCGGCAAGCGACACCCTTTGCCCAATTGGCGTGACAATTTACGAAAGGCTGCAGACAAAATATGGCTGCGGCAAGCCACAGACCGGAAGATGCTATAGGGCTATTATGAGAGAAATATGCTCCTGTGTCGGCATCGCTGAGATTGCATTATAAAATAAGATCTCAGCAAAGCCCCTGTAATGAGTATAGTGGATCAACATTAATTTACATTTTTTTTAAAGTGTATTTATAAGTTATACAAGTGTCTTGGTTTAGGTAAGTATGTAGAACGTAACTTGAGTCTGACGTCTTAAAAAAAAGTTTCCAAATTGTTTTGAATGACGCAACACACAAGTGTTTGTAGTAGGAATATTATCGTAATTGCTGCGTGCGATAGGAATAATACCTACCACGCCTTTACCTTATCTGACTACTAGAATACATTACTCATTGTTTACATTAAAACTGGACATTCCCCGACGTCTCATTTTATTTACAATATCTGCTAGTATATTATTACTCCAGAATTGTAATTTCTGATTACGATGTAGGTCATGTTTAGATACTATAGTGCGAGATGCAGTTTATGAATGAACTGAATAGTACCTACTACTTCTGTACAGTCAACTTCATATTGGTATTGTTTACTCAGATAATTATTAGGTTAGTAGGCAATTAAAATACCGAGACATACCACCCACTCATCAATGACATTGAAGGCCTTACCTACAGTTTTATTCAGTCGAACGACCTCATACGTGGATGGCCTAAACACTAAGCCCAGTTACTTTCGTTATGATGAAAACTCACTGCGACCAATAGACTAGCGGTTGGCGAATAAGGTGACGTGACGTCATCACATCACGCCACCTTTTGTTTAGTCAGCGCGAGCGGTCGGGCACGACACTATCGCGTGTCAATTTTACTTTTTAGTCACTTACTGCTTTTTAAATGATTTGAGACTGTTTAGTATCAGAACTCACATAAGACACCGTAGTTTATAATAACAATAAGGTACCTAATCAGATTATGAGATCACTAATTAAGAAATGGAAGAAACAAGACACTTGAAGTAAATTAAAATATTGTACCAACGTACGAAGGCCTTAGAAGCGGCAATGGTTACAGAGTTATTCGAATGTCTCGGTTAAAAAAAACACACGATGGGGTACGTCATAGGCAGTGGGCTGCGGCCCGGTGTTTCGGAACGAGTGTCATGTCATTCCGCCTTGTGGCATCGCCACAGACGCGTGTGTTTTGCGTTAAGAACTCGCCCGTAACTTTCAAACCGCGATCCATAACCAAAACATAAACAAGACAATATTTTTTAACTACGTCTTAAGTGGATTGGAACAGCAACACTCACAAGTTTGTTTCAATAAAATTCTACAGATTCAATAGAACCCGTGGAGGTGCTTAAACCGAGTAATGGTTCAAATACAACTATTATAGTTGAAGAAAAAGCTGAAGCCAGTGAGTATTTTTTTGTAAATCCTATTTATAACATATTTTCCACTCGTTAACCACATCCCGACATGTAAAATAATCGATTCTGTGACGTTTGAGGTTAACTTAAACTTAACCGGTTAATGAAAGTGAAGGTTATATCACTCTAGCCTATTTGGCCAATATAAATTGGATAATTTTACGAAGAGATTTTTTTGAACGCCACAGATAGGATTATTAAAATGCTTTAACTATTATGAATGTGGTGGTTAACTGTAATCATGTGATAAGATAGCGTTTCCATCATTTTTATCATTGCGGGTATTGGTATAAAGATTTGGTAACCCTCGCAGATTTATCATTGCCAAACTAACCTTTCATTGTGAATGTTCAACAATATATCTGTGTGTCTTCAACTTGGGAATCGTTGACTGATTTTCAGGGCATGACAAACGACTGATAACAATCTGGTGCAAAGATATTCTGAGAGCGAATGGTTCATAAAGAAGCTGGACCCATATGGTGTCTTTAAAACCGGAAAGGCTCGGAAGCCTTTTTTTGAAGTGGGGACGAGCTATCTTCACTAGTAAAGATACCAGCGAGGAAACAGAACATAAACCGACTAAAGAAACAACATCTTTGCCGGTGCACAATCTAGAAGCCGAGCCAATGAAGGTGTACTGGGAGACAGATAAACAATCTCTCGAAAACGATAACCAGCCTTTCATTGATACCTACCTGAAAGGCAAAGCTCTCGAAAGGATACCAGATACAACACAGATACCAGTCAAAGAATCTCATTACAAATATGCTGAATTTAATTTATGGCTCATGCGTGATGCTTTAAAATATGAAAATGATAATCAAATTGGACAAACAATTTCTGGTTATAATGGTAATGTATTACGAACTATTTATTAAAACGTTAGAAGAGACTTTTATTAATATAAGAAGACACACAGATTCATTTGGAACTGGGTGCATGAGACTTGCTTGCAATTAAAAATTGGTAACGATTGAACTAACACTTCTAACTCACATTCGTGGCTAATATAGTTATTAACTAATTTCCGACCGGTAATATAAATATGTAGAAACTTCATCTATCCAAGGAAATATTTAAGGTCAATGTCGACCGACTGACTGATTGATTGAAAGGAATAAAAAGACACAAGATAATTAAATAAAGGTAATGGATTGCTGCACACGATGAAAGCTTTTAAAACAATGAATTTATTGTATTCAAACGATAGGCTTCCTGTGAATTGTTTAAACTAAACATTTTTCCACTTCTTATCGCATTTATTTGAAAACATAGAAAATGGACATGCATTTTAATACAGGAAGATAAATAAAAATGTTTAAAAATTCTTTAGAAATTGAAGCCGTATAATGTAGGTTACGATATTTCAGTTAAATATATATTACTTGGCACGTTTCATTGACAGTAACTGTACACAAATAGAATGCCTGCTTCGATGACGATCTAGCTAGTAATTAGGTAATAAGTGATGTTAAATTACAATACGATACAAAAATACTACCTCCATTTAACATACGGTACCTGTATCTAGACGGAAGCAAAACAACCATATTGAATCATTTTGTGGAATGAATTTCATTGCCATCAATATTTCGCTAACCTTTATCAATGAACATGTTGTTCTTGAATCTTAAAACATATTATAAGCGCAGGTATTTTCAAATCATCAACTCAACGATTTCTGATATTGTTGCAAGATTATACCCATCTCGTATTATCTTTGTTAGGAATAACAGCCGTCGTTAGACATAACAATAAAATGAACAGTAACAGTATGCGGTTAACAACCACTTATTTTACTATGCTTTCTATGTCTAACATTATCTAGCCTAGAGTGTAAATCTTAGAAATCATGGTGGAGGCGTACTAATTATTCACACCAAAAGTGTCAATAACCAATCATCTTTACAAAATTACCTTATAAGACTTCTGCATTGTATTTGAAATCTACGATATAAGTAATTGTTTCTCCATTATTAAACTGTTTTTTTTATACTTGTTCCAAGTTCCAATGCAGAAGTTATCACTTGTGTTATCTTGTCTTCAATGTTTCGTCTATCCTTTACAGGTGAGACAGCGACATCTAAGCCTGGCACTGGAATCTCAAGCAGCGGTCGCGACGCGGGAGTCGTCGCCGGAATCGTCGTAGCTGTAATCTCAGTTGTTCTCATTGTGGTAGGACTGGTAAGAATATTTCTTTTACTCTTTTCATGGTTACGTTTCACTTGATGGTTAGTGACGATGCGGTTGATGATGTAGCACGATTACCTAGATAGAATAATCCTATTGACTCTTGCCTTAATATTTTTTTTCACGATCGCCATATAGCATAGTGGTAGAATGGCTCTAGTACCAGATCTAAACAGGAAGTAAGATTGAAATAGATTTGCCAGTTTATAACAAATTCATTATCAAATTAACTTCGCATTAAGCATTGATAACTAGGTTACAATTTACATACTACATGACGTATTTGGCGGATAAATTTATTTAAGAACACTTAATAATTCAAACATTCAGCGACCTTTTTGTGATGTGACGGTATAGAATTCTCTAGATTTTATCATCAATTGATAAAATCATTCCACGATACCAGCTCACAACCTAATTGCATTTTATTACACGGTAGCAACCAGTTCTAATAAACGTCAATTGCTTTAATGTTCGATGAGGTCGGTTCTATTTCAGCCTACACATCCTAAAAGTCAAAATAGTTTATAGTGAATGATTCTAAGTATGAATTATGTTTCAGATTGCAGCGGTTCTCTACAAGCACTACGTTCATCGCAACGTCACGTCGATGAACTTCGATAACCCTGTGTATCGCAAGACAACTGAAGATCAGTTTGCCTTGGAGAAGAATGGATACGCACCAGGCAGCAAGCTGTACCCCAGCACTGTGGGAGAAGAGGTGAGAGCCCTTACCGCTATGGAGTGTACCCTCAACATACAAAATAGCCTTAGATAAGTCTATTAGGCAACTTTCTACTGCCCTCCACGAAGGAGCCAATTAATCGTCAGTGTTCAACTCACTGGTCTCAATTAGAGTTTAATTTTTCATATATTTTTTACTATAAAAGTATTTTAAAACATCACTTCTTATCTCGTGTACTATAAAATGAAATAAGACCCCAAGTATTGGCCAAAATATTGTAAATATCAAATTTAGTAGTAAGATTAAAGTTAACGGTAAATTTATCGACGATAAGGTCTGCCTAAGACATTTTAAACTTGATGTATTTAGAGTTATATTTAGTGATAATTTATTAAATATTTTATAGAATATATTTTCGGTTAGTCTTAAATCAATTTTGGCCAAATTATTATGTGCCAACTAACATTTTTACCGCATCAGTATTAAAACATAAATGCCAAATATATTGGTCTAATTGTAGGATGTAAAATGCTGTAAATAGTCCCTTTTAAGTACAAAGTCATTATCCGCAATTAGCTTCATATAGATTTTAACTAAGTGTCATAACAGACAAATTTGACCACCTATAATTTTTTTCACGCGAAACTTCCGAGGGCTTGAATGGTAAGTTATTTAGTACCTACAAGTTCTAGTCAAAAGATTTAAGTTTTAAAATTTACTGTAGCAAATCCTATTGTTTGTGATGTGTAACGTCTTTCCTCTCGCTTTCTCTCAATTTGACGGTAGTTGGTTTGGTACCAACCTCAGAAGAATGATGTAAATAGAATAATTCCAACTTTAAATGTTACTTACTACCAATGTGAGATGTCAGATGTTACAAACCATTTATGCAATTAACGTAAGGGTTCACTCGTTTTTTTAAAAACACGTACCTTAACATAGTTTTGTTTTCCAGGCTCGAGAACCTCTCAACACACCCGGTACAAACGAATATGTATAGTGCTCAAGCCGGAAGTAAATACATAATTATGTCATTGAATGTGAAAAGAAAAAGACGGACATGTGATACGCATAAAATAGGGCTAACCAGTGAATGGGACGTGAGTTAACATAAGTGAACTGTAAATCACGTTAGCATAGTGAAGTGAAGTGAAGCTAGAACCAAGTTCTGTTGGCTGCCTCGCAATGCGGGACGGAAGGATCTCGAAATTATGAATACATTCATATTATTTTATTTCTCCGTCTAAAACTTATGAGATCTTATTGTAACTTTGTAAGAAGTATATTTATATCACATTTATTGGAAAGGGACGTCGCTATTATTTCTCTTTAGACTGTGAATTAGAATAGAGATTCAAATGCTGTATCAAAATGCCTGGTGCATTGTCATTATTTATGTAGAGTTTTACAATTTTTATACATTATTCCAATTTTAGTTAAGGATTCCAAAGCCTTTGTAATGAATACTAGAAGTTTTCCTGAATATTGAATTCTATGTTCCATTGTAATAATGCTCATTCTTGTAGTTGAGATGTACTTATTTATTTTAGACAAAGGTTTTCAAATATTTTACGGTAGTAACTCTTAACTAGAAGCTGTATCTCATTGTTGCGGTGTATGTACGTCTTTAGAATTTTAGGTAAATTTATTTATTTGGAAAATTTTAGATGAATTAGAATTAAATTCATGATTTATGTGCCAATCGTAGTGAAATTTTAAATACATCGCCAAATTATTAAAACATAATTAGACGAATACTCCGTTAATTATAACGTTTGTTGCATAAAATTATTTATTTACGTTTATGAATTCTTAAATAATTGTTTAATTGTTATCAACTATATCTTCTGTGTTATGTACAGATTGATTTTTATAACATGATTATGAATTTTATTGTAACAGTTGTCTTAATATTTGGAATGAGACTTTGTCAAGCAAAATCCTGCCAAATCTTCTTACTATAAATTAATTCTATTTGTAATGTAATTCAATTACATT
This sequence comes from Lobophora halterata, assembly GCA_932526365.1. Classification (NCBI taxonomy): domain Eukaryota; kingdom Metazoa; phylum Arthropoda; class Insecta; order Lepidoptera; family Geometridae; genus Lobophora; species Lobophora halterata. The sequence continues at coordinate 7,993,495 of OW052002.1, forward strand.
GAATATTTTATGCACATTACATACAATACGCCTAGCTCAATAAGTGTGGTCACTAAAATTGTAAATATTGTCAGTAAATAAATATATGTAAAAGGTGTTAATTTGAATATGCAGTTTTCCTTATCCCCAGCTAGAACACAAGGTTTATTATAGGATAGGAGCTTCGATTATATACTCTCTAGATAGAGTTACGTCCTACAATCACCGCAATAAACACAGGCCAGGCTCTGTAGCCTGTGTGCGTGACTAACGAACACAAGTTTGTCTTACACTCACGTCATTACTAATTGTCTACGCATGCGTGCGCAAAGTTACCATCTAATAACATATTTCGCAACTTTTTGGGATATAGGGACTTATTAATTTTGAGTTAAAACCTGTACCTACCATTCAGTTAAAAAATAGAAATCCAACTTGAAGTATCTATCTTTAAATTGAACCAAACTCGCAAACATAGAATATAAATTAATAAAAATGTTTTTATTTTAGATAATTGATTGATTCAGGCGTTACTTTGCGGAAATCCATAAATATCAACAAATTATACAAATATATTTAGTAATAAATCCGCTTAATTTCAAAGTTTAAAGATACGACACGTGTTTCGCCTCTACACGAGGCATCATCAGGAGGTGTGGACTCTCCGAAGTCTGAAACGAGAGACGGATTGGCGGACGGCGGATTTACTACTACTAAATATATTTGTATAATTTGTTGATTTTTATTTTGGGTTTTGCATCATCTAGCTAAATAGGCGGTTTCTTTGTTAAGAGATAGTCAATAACAATCTTTGACTACCTGGATCAGAGATGCACAAGATCGTGGAGGCTGGCTAAAGCGAAAGGAGGCCTATTATACCCAGCAGTGGGTCTGTAGTGGGATGTAGTTATTATGACAGAGGCTTTTATTAAACCAAGTTTTTATTCTATTTCATGTTTGTCTGTCTGTCTGTCCTTCCGGGTTTAACCTTGCAACACAAATTTTGAGCACTTTCCGATCGGCGATCTACCTGCAACTTTCAGGGTAGCTCACAACTTAATGACACTACATTCTAAATCTATTTCTTACCAAGCAATGCCAATCTAACCTAAAAAAAAAACAAAAACCGCTATATCTCGTAAAGGAAGCGAGATAGAGCAAAAATAACACCTTTTACGGGTTTCCTAAAGGGATACAACTATTCATGACAAATCGATCGAGAGGTTCGCAAACCTGAAAACACGACATTTTTCATTTTTTGTTTTCAAAATTCTTCGCAAAACATAGATTCGACGACGTAAAATGAAAAAATATGGTTGTTTTCAGGTTTGTGAACCTCTCGATCGATTTGTCATGAATAAGTGTATCCCTTTAGGAAACCCGTAAAACGTGTTATTTTTGCTCTATCTCGCTTCCTTTACGAGATATAGCGGTTTTTATGGTTTTTTGAGGTTAGGCAGTGTCATTAAGTTGTGAGCTACCCTGAAAGTTGCAGCTAGATCGCAAAAAACATAAAAACTGGTATATCTCGTAACGGAAGCGAGATAGAGCAAAAATAACACCTTTTACGGGTTTCCTAAAGGGATACAACTATTCATGACAAATCGATCGAGAGGTTCGCAAACCTGAAAACACGACATTTTTCATTTTTTGTTTTCAAAATTCTTCGCAAAACATAGATTCGACGACGTAAAATGAAAAAAATTGGTTGTTTTCAGGTTTGTGAACCTCTCGATCGATTTGTCATGAATAAGTGTATCCCTTTAGGAAACCCGTAAAACGTGTTATTTTTGCTCTATCTCGCTTCCTTTACGAGATATAGCGGTTTTTATGGTTTTTTGAGGTTAGGCAGTGTCATTAAGTTGTGAGCTACCCTGAAAGTTGCAGCTAGATCGCAAAAAACATAAAAACCGGTATATCTCGTAACGGAAGCGAGATAGAGCAAAAATAACACCTTTTACGGGTTTCCTAAAGGGATACAACTATTCATGACAAATCGATCGAGAGGTTCGCAAACCTGAAAACACGACATTTTTCATTTTTTGTTTTCAAAATTCTTCGCAAAACATAGATTCGACGACGTAAAATGAAAAAAATTGGTTGTTTTCAGGTTTGTGAACCTCTCGATCGATTTGTCATGAATAAGTGTATCCCTTTAGGAAACCCGTAAAACGTGTTATTTTTGCTCTATCTCTCTTCCTTTACGAGATATAGCGGTTTTTATGGTTTTTGAGGGTAGGCAGTGTCATTAAGTTGTGAGCTACCCTGAAAGTTGCAGCTAGATCGCAAAAAACATAAAAACCGGTATATCTCGTAACGGAAGCGAGATAGAGCAAAAATAACACCTTTTACGGGTTTCCTAAAGGGATACAACTATTCATGACAAATCGATCGAGAGGTTCGCAAACCTGAAAACACGACATTTTTCATTTTTTGTTTTCAAAATTCTTCGCAAAACATAGATTCGACGACGTAAAATGAAAAAAATTGGTTGTTTTCAGGTTTGTGAACCTCTCGATCGATTTGTCATGAATAAGTGTATCCCTTTAGGAAACCCGTAAAACGTGTTATTTTTGCTCTATCTCTCTTCCTTTACGAGATATAGCGGTTTTTATGGTTTTTGAGGGTAGGCAGTGTCATTAAGTTGTGAGCTACCCTGAAAGTTGCAGCTAGATCGCAAAAAACATAAAAACCGGTATATCTCGTAACGGAAGCGAGATAGAGCAAAAATAACACCTTTTACGGGTTTCCTAAAGGGATACAACTATTCATGACAAATCGATCGAGAGGTTCGCAAACCTGAAAACACGACATTTTTCATTTTTTGTTTTCAAAATTCTTCGCAAAACATAGATTCGACGACGTAAAATGAAAAAAATTGGTTGTTTTCAGGTTTGTGAACCTCTCGATCGATTTGTCATGAATAAGTGTATCCCTTTAGGAAACCCGTAAAACGTGTTATTTTTGCTCTATCTCGCTTCCTTTACGAGATATAGCGGTTTTTATGGTTTTTTGAGGTTAGGCAGTGTCATTAAGTTGTGAGCTACCCTGAAAGTTGCAGCTAGATCGCAAAAAACATAAAAACCGGTATATCTCGTAACGGAAGCGAGATAGAGCAAAAATAACACCTTTTACGGGTTTCCTAAAGGGATACAACTATTCATGACAAATCGATCGAGAGGTTCGCAAACCTGAAAACACGACATTTTTCATTTTTTGTTTTCAAAATTCTTCGCAAAACATAGATTCGACGACGTAAAATGAAAAAAATTGGTTGTTTTCAGGTTTGTGAACCTCTCGATCGATTTGTCATGAATAAGTGTATCCCTTTAGGAAACCCGTAAAACGTGTTATTTTTGCTCTATCTCTCTTCCTTTACGAGATATAGCGGTTTTTATGGTTTTTGAGGGTAGGCAGTGTCATTAAGTTGTGAGCTACCCTGAAAGTTGCAGCTAGATCGCAAAAAACATAAAAACCGGTATATCTCGTAACGGAAGCGAGATAGAGCAAAAATAACACCTTTTACGGGTTTCCTAAAGGGATACAACTATTCATGACAAATCGATCGAGAGGTTCGCAAACCTGAAAACACGACATTTTTCATTTTTTGTTTTCAAAATTCTTCGCAAAACATAGATTCGACGACGTAAAATGAAAAAAATTGGTTGTTTTCAGGTTTGTGAACCTCTCGATCGATTTGTCATGAATAAGTGTATCCCTTTAGGAAACCCGTAAAACGTGTTATTTTTGCTCTATCTCGCTTCCTTTACGAGATATAGCGGTTTTTATGGTTTTTTGAGGTTAGGCAGTGTCATTAAGTTGTGAGCTACCCTGAAAGTTGCAGCTAGATCGCAAAAAACATAAAAACCGGTATATCTCGTAACGGAAGCGAGATAGAGCAAAAATAACACCTTTTACGGGTTTCCTAAAGGGATACTCTTATTCATGACCAATCGATCGAGAGGTTCACAAACCTGAAAACACGACATTTTTCATTTTTTGTTTTCAAAATTCTTCGCAAAACATAGATTCGACGACGTAAAATGAAAAAAATTGGTTGTTTTCAGGTTTGTGAACCTCTTGATCGATTTGTCATGAATAAGTGTATCCCTTTAGGAAACCCGTAAAACGTGTTATTTTTGCTCTATCTCTCTTCCTTTACGAGATATAGCGGTTTTTATGGTTTTTGAGGGTAGGCAGTGTCATTAAGTTGTGAGCTACCCTGAAAGTTGCAGCTAGATCGCAAAAAACATAAAAACCGGTATATCTCGTAACGGAAGCGAGATAGAGCAAAAATAACACCTTTTACGGGTTTCCTAAAGGGATACAACTATTCATGACAAATCGATCGAGAGGTTCGCAAACCTGAAAACACGACATTTTTCATTTTTTGTTTTCAAAAATCTTCGCAAAACATAGATTCGACGACGTAAAATGAAAAAAATTGGTTGTTTTCAGGTTTGTGAACCTCTCGATCGATTTGTCATGGATAGGTGTATCCCTTAACGAAACCCGTAAAACGTGTTATTTTTGCTATATCTCGCTTCCTTTACGAGATATAGCGGTGTTTATGGTTGTTTGAGGTTAAGTTGGCATTGCATGGTAATAAATAGATTTAGAATGCAGTGTCATTATCATTAAGTTGTGAGCTACCCTGAAAGTTGCAGCCAGATCGTCAATCGGAAAGTGCTCGAAATTTGTGTTGCAAGGTTCAGCCCGGAAGGACAGCTGACGAACATAATAGCGAATCAATAAAATCGTGGTTAAATAAAAGCCTCTCTCACAATAACTACATCATTACATAGTAACTATGCCTGGTATCTCGGATTAGAGAAGTCTAAAATTGAAAGGGTGGCTGACTGACTGACCGTTTAGTAACTTTGCGCACGCATACATAGACAAATTAGACATGACGTGAGTGTAAGACAAAGTGCGCAACAAACTTGTGTGCGTTAGTTGCGCACACAGGCTGCAGAGCCTGGCCTGTGTTTATTGCAGTGATTGTAGGACGTCACTCTATCTAGAGAGTGTATAATCAAAGGTAAGAACCTTAAACGAAGTAATAGAAAACTTTTTAAAATAAGATGAATGAAATCGGTAAAGCCGTTCTCAAGTTACCTATAGCACGCCTATAGCGTGAACAGGAGAAATAGGGGTTCCTTTTTATCCAGAGATTAAAAGAAATAAAGTGAAATACTAGTTAGTTTTGGTCAAGTTTTTATTTGAACACTACTTTCTTATAATATAATTATTTAGTTTTAAAACTAAGAAAGAAGGCGTGCAACATCATTATAAAAAAACTTAGTAGGTACAATTTGAGGACATTGTTTCAGGTCAATTCTACTAATGTGTATTGCGTGTTAAACAATTAGTTTAGGTACAAATCAACTAATATGAATGGAATTTATTGGATACGGTTTGTTGATCCGGGCAGAAAAATTGCGTTGAGCATTTAAAAATCAATAAAAAAAAATATTCATGTACAGAAATAATTAAACATGATTGTGACGTCCATTATGCGTAGTACCAAAGGTCGAACAAAAACCGAAACAATAACCCTGGAATTCGAAATATTTCCACTGAAATTACGTAGGTACTTAAAAACCATCTAAAAATATAAGTAGGTAGTTCCTTTTTTTATGTAAGTGATTAGTGAGACGAACTAAGCGCTCTCCTGGTGGTAAGAGATCACGTTTGTGTAACCAGAAAATTGCTACTACTCGGGCGAATAAACATGACACCTGGCGGACACGTGGCTCGGAACTTGCGTCCCCCGCTGCCCCGCGCAGCGTCCTCCGTGTTTTTCTTCCTCTAATTGCGAAGCCTTATCATTACTTATCATAACCAATAATTACAGGACCTGTTCTCTATCAAGATTATCCAATTCCACGCTGTGCTTTGCAAAAACGTTATTCGAGTCATGTTTATTCGCCCGAGTAGTACATAGGACTTTGATTCACATAGGCCGGCGCAACACTGCCTGCTATCACACTCGAGACTTAGTAAAATGGGTCATTCCCGGTCGGTAACACCCCGTCGTCAACGCTGTTTTGCGATGATTTTGTTAGACCATTAATGCTCTAAAGAAGCGTACTCTGACTTAGTAAAATGAGTCATTCCCAGTCGGTAACACCCCGTCGTCAACACTGTTTTGCGATGATTTTGTTACACTAGTAATGCTCAAAGAGGTGCGTACTCTGATTTATTAAAATGGTAATTCTCGGTCGGTAACACCCCGTCGTCAACACTGTTTTGCGATGATTTTGTTAGACCAGTAATGCTCAAAGATGTGCGTATTCTGATTTAGAAAAATGCGTCATTCCCAGCCGGTAACACCCCGTCGTCAACACAGTTTTGCGATGATTTTGTTAGACCAGTAATGCTCAAAGAGGTGCGTACTCTGATTTAGTAAAATGGTCATTCCCGGTCGGTAAAACCCCGTCGCGCGTCGTCGTCAACACTGTTTTGCGATGATTTTGTTAGACCAGTAATGGTCTAAAGAGGTGCGTACTCTGTCTACGTAACATAATGACTTCTAGTATGGGACTGTTTGGCGATAACATCTTTCTGACGCTGATGTACCTACCTATAGGTAACAATAGCGATTGACAAGCGAAACTTAGTCTGCTGTGACGCATTGTAAATAATTAAATCATACAGTGCCTTATGTATCTTATATTAGTAAACCGAGATATTTTTAAATTATAACTAAAGCTAGATTAAATTTGGTAATGTTTCTTAAAATATCACATTGTAATTTTGTCTACGTCTCTATTCGGTTTATAACATCATTATGCTTATCAAAGTTATATTATGCTGAAACCTAACTTACTTCTAATATTAGATTATTTCACTGGCATCTCAAATGTTAGAAAATAAAATATTGTATGAAAAACTTAGCAATATTTTCATGGTAAGATAGTTATTTTTTATAAGTGGCTCAAAATCTACAGTTAACCATCGTTGGATATCTTTACACTTATGCCCATTTACACTCGCTAGGAAGATCTTAAAGATCTGAATCTGGACCGTTAAGATATTCCTAGCGAATAAAGTAATTACTCAGGAACTTTGACAGTTTAGTGCAAGTAGGCTTAAGTATTCTTAGTAAGTACACGCGACCTTTGTGTCTACATAAATAATAGTAATTATGCACTACAACTAGACTACAATTGTAACTAATTTACTCACTATACTAAACTAGGTATCAACTAATCACAGCTTGGTGGTGGAACTTATAAACTGCCTATAATATGATGAAAATTTCATTAAAACTTGTTTGGAATTATGGCCGACGCACATTGGTGGGTGGTACGGCAGAGGATATTAAATTTACCAATTGAATTTAATACATATCCAATCGAAATACGGTACAGCAGAGGATATTCAATTTATCAATTTATTTTAATACATATCCAATCGAAATGAGATATTATGCTTCAAAACTCGGTGATTGACCTCGGAGCATAGCGCGCGAGCATTTAAATATATACCTTAGTTCGATTGAAAAAGCATTAAATAAAATTAATAGATTTAAAATACTTTACCATAGCGTCCACCAATGTACGCAGGCTATTAGGGTCCTTTCTCTAACAGAGACTTTTCGACAGTTATTTTAATGAGAACTGTAAAAAAAATTATCTCATGTTTCGATTCGAGAATTAAACATAATATATATTTTAATTGTCAGATTCAATCATACGCGAAATTGGCAATCTACAATCAAGATGAAACTAGCAAATATTCTACAAAATACAACTGCATCTACCCGTTACTGCCGTTAACTAAACTGGCTTTAACGCCGTTACTCACTCTCTTCTTTTTCACGGCACTCTCTTTCACTTTGATTTCGTTAGTCTGCTCAGCTTTGCCGTTAAGCTGAGGTTGGTACAGAGTGAACTGAGAAGTGATGAGGTTCTTGTACAAAGGGAATGTGTTTGCAGCTATGTGGAGACGGGCGTGGTGGAATAACTGGTCGAAATGGTGGAGATTGTGGCTGAAATTAAATATAACCAAGATTATATAAAAAAATACTACGACCAACTTCAATTGGACTGTCTTAGCGACTGTAAACTTCTGAAAAGTCACAGGAAAGCTATTTCGGTTACTTCGACAACATATTTTTTTCAGTAACTTGGCAAAATAACTAGGTAAAATTAACCCTACTAACTTTAAAACACGTATAAAATCTAAATGAAAGTATGAAACCCTTCATTTTTTTTGTTGACGAAATCAAAAAACATTGACGAAACGAATAGTGTGAAGAAATTACTATAATACGGTGTACTTTTTGAGTATTTGTCCGAAACATTTTGTATGGAATTCGGATTTGAGGATTCCCCTTAAGAAACTAAACTACCGAACCAATTTTGATAAATTCATATGGGACTACTTCTGAAGTATGACTGACCAAACGAAAAAAAAAACATCAAAATCAATTCATATTGGTCGAAGCGACGCGTGATCAGAGGGCTGGCAGCTATCTGGGCCAAAGAATAAGCCTTGCTATACAAAGAGGCAATGCAGCCAGTATCCTCGGCACGCTGCCATCGGGTATCGAGTTGGAGCAGTTGAGCTACCTATAGATCGTTTGCAACGGTCTATGGGTGGCCCAATTGTTTCCTTTTGTAAATTTTATAATATCCCTATATATAGATTGTAGTAGTTAGCTTATGCTGTAATAAATATTATCTATTCATAATTGGCGGAGTTATCGCGTAACAATAACAAACATAAAAAAAATACAGTCGACCTAAAAACCTCCATTTTTGAAGTCATTTTGAAGTCAGTATAAAATTAAACTGCTTTATGGTATGGTAATAGAAGTATGATATTTCTATGGTTTAAGATTACATAAATGCCAAATTTCAACAGAATCGGTCTAGTAGCCTTGGAAAGACTAAGTGGACTCGCAAACGCGTCGCCGACTACAGCGACCAGTGGCCAGCGTCCGTCAGTGTTTATACATTTAGCTACTGTAGAACGTGGCGGCCACCGGCGACACGTGTAGTGTCGGCGATGCGTTTGCGGTTAAGTTTTAACTACAATGCATCATCTCTCAAACCTTTGCTTTAATAATTTTAGCTCAATTGGTTTCATAATGATGTTTCGGTAAGTACTTAAAAAATGTCTTTAAATGGAACGCATCCTATGTAGCTCTGTTTTGGACATAGGCAATCTTTACCTGCCAATTGTCTATGTAAAAAGATACTTACATGCTCAGCAGAACAGATGCCAGCATCTCTCTTGTGTTGAGCAGATGTCTAATATACGCGCGCGTGTGTTTCTTACACGTCAGACATTCGCAGCCTTCTAACACCGGCCGAAAATCATCCTCATACCTGCGACAGAGAAATACTTGGTTAAGTAACTGCTGTACATACTGCAGTAAAAAAAATATCCAAAGTTACATTAATTCTGGTATTTAAATTAATATTTTATTAATAAATTTGAAAAGGTTTGGAGGCTCTTCTGGTATGTTTGATAAACCTGTGTCACGGGCCACGCCGCACCTTGAGCCGGGCCACGGGTCACGACCCGTGGCTCAAGCGTCTTTAGCAAGCGTGTTTACACGCGCCGTGAGAAAGGAATGGTCATTGGAATAATATTATTGTATATACTATCTAAGTATATAATATAAAATAGTATACATATATATATATAATATATAAGTAGTGTATGTAATATATATGATATATATAATAATATATACTAAAGTTCTAAACTAAAGTTAAGTTAATTAAAACCTTTGTTTAGAAATTAAGCGGATTTATTACTAAATATATTTATATAATTTGTTGATGGTCATTCGAACTAGCGGTGCGGCCTAGCCTGTGAGATGGCACTTTAAGACCGCATACGAGCCGTCGAGTTAGTCGCAGCCGCGGTCTACATAATCGGACTACTGACGGATTTTCAGACAAATATACGAATTGCTAATTTCAACACTGACATAGTAGGTAGGTACTAACTTAATGTCAATCAGATCCAATACACAAGATTCGCTACTACTCTGCGCTTGTAGGTCGAAGTTGAGTGCGAGTGCTTGGCCCGCGTTCGTTAATTTGACCGCATACGAGCCGTCGAGTACGTCCCAACCGCCCTCTATTGCTGACATCATCACTGAAGGGTTCCAGCACCCTTCTACGAACCGAACCATTTCTTTGGGTATTGCACCCTGAAAATGGGAATAGAAACCAATTATGTACTCAGAACAGTGACAAAAACGTTATTAGGGAAACCATCATTAGTATAATTTGATACAGATAGGTTCCAAGTTATTAGTTGAGGAGGCCGTAGACATGGTGGCCGAATGGATGAGACTCCCGGACAACTACGATCTTGGTCTTTTCAAGAAGCGAGTAAATAGGTGTCTTCTAGACCTTCGAGATTCATCGTCGGCCACATCTTCATTTAACATCAGGTGAGATTGTGATCAATCGAAGGTCTATCTCCAATAAAAAACAAAAAAATTAAAAAACTCTCTCACCTTGCTGATGGTCGCGGGTTCGAATCCCAGTGGCAGTCATGCGTAAATGGGTTTTTTCGGTCGAAAAAATCTATGTATGAAATATACATCCCACGTTCTCGCAACGGTGAAGGAAAACATCGTGAGGAAACATGTGTAGAGTGCACGAAGGAGCCTCTTCGAGGCGCAATTGAAATCCTTTCACCACACTGGTTTGAAGGAACTAGTGACACGATAAGAAGAAGTTGAGGAGGCCTGTAGCATAGCAGTAAAAATATAATGCAGTATAGGTCTGTTACCAAAAGCTGGCATGTACATTGTACAACACATTCACACGTGCGCTTATGTAGTAACTGTGAATAATAGCGCGGCGTGACGTCGCACTGCATGCGCATCTTCAAGTCTGTTTGTTTCTCTCGAGAACGCTCAAGCTTATGAGTATGAAGGAGACAGATATTGTTTTGCTTTTGCTACGTTATAAATTGTGTAATCGTTATAGTGAAATTGCATTAGTGTGATTACTTTGGCAGCGCCAGCTTTCGTTAACCGACTTGTACTGTGCTGGTGATAAACCAGGTACTGTGCTGCCCACCTCTTTATCTAGGTGGCTCAATGATAATCCATATGGTACCATTATGGCCCATATCTTTTTTTAGGTTTGAACAATACCTATACCAAATTTCAAGTAAATCAGATCAGAGAGACAAACTTACGCATCAAAATATATAAAGGGCTTAGTCCTGACTGACTGATTGATAGACAACGGATAGGCCAAACCACTAAAAGTAGAGACTTAAAATTTAGAAGGTTTGTTCGTCAAGACGTGCCTACGCAAGTACTAAGAAAATAATTTTGTTAATTCGCAATGTAAACGAAGTAGTGGGTGTCAGCTAGTTATTAATATTAGTAGAATGAATTAGACAGTGTTACTTACACCAACTCTCCTAAATACAGCTTCTAAGTTTTCTACTGAAATGCTGGTTGTGTCTTCATTTCCGTCTGTTAACCCCGACAAAGCCACACCATCGAGTGTATCCTTATGAGCTAGGATGCGATTGAGGCAATCATTACATCGCTTCTCATCAGCCGGGGCTACAATTACACCTGAAATTATAGGTTATTTCCATTGTTAAAACATATTATACACATACATACTTAAAAAATGTTGGCATCCGAATCATGAAATTCAAATAGCGCGTAAAAAGCCGTGTTGGCGGAGTGGGAGGTGCCTCGACTTTCGATCCGAAGGTCGTGGGTACGAGCCCAATGGATTTCTCTGTTCAAAAAATCTATATGTGCATTAAAACAAGTGCTTAACGGTGTAGGAAAACATCGTGAGGAAACTGGCACGTCAAAGAACCTGAAAACATCAACATGTGCCAGGTGCACGAAATGAGCCTCTTCGAGGCGCACTTGAAATCCTTTCACCATACTGGTTCGAAAGAACTAGTGACACGATAAAAAGAAGTGGCGCTGGGCAGGATTCTTAGCAAGGCGTGGTGACGGCTTCAAACTTAAAAATGAAAAAAAAAAAAAAAATGATTTAGATGTCTGTAGCATGAAGTTGATAGTTTGTCTTACTCAGAGACATTTTAGTACATATAACAAAATCATCTGAACAAATACCGTAACCTTCTATAATCTAGTTTGCTTTTCAATGTGTTTGTTCAGCCTGTTATATATAAATGTTCTTAATTTGTTTGCTGTACTATGTAAAACTTGCTCATCTAAATGCAAATCAAGAAATTGTGAATAAAGACCCCCAATTTACTCTGATATTTATGTACTAAACAACCATTTACTTTTTTTTCCTTTTTGAGCTATGGGATGTCGGATGGGAGTTGTTGTTATGAGTATTATTATCAGAATGATGATAAGCCTTTACAAGTTATTAAGACTTTCTATCAATGATAGAGCAAAAAACATCTATTTATCCGAATGAACTTTTGCCTGAATAACATAATAGTATTAGGCCGACAAACAGGCTTGCCCAGTACAGAAATGTAAGATTCTAGCTCTTATTACTAACCTATTAGAGAACTATTTCGAAGCTGTTTTGACCTTTTATATCGATCAACACATTTATCCAGCATACTGCAAGTTCTCTCCAAAGATTTTGCTACTTTCTTAGGTACTTCATTGAGTGATATTCGGCTATCTGCAATCGCCAAAATTATGTCTGGTTTGAATACCTCCATCACATCCATATATCTGAAATATGGTCAATATCAATGGTACAGTGTAATGTTTTTTTATAAAAACGATGTTAATTGTCTGGTAATAAGATTTTTTTTTTATTTCTTAACTTGTAGTTTCAAGTAATACCCTAATGCACAATACACCCTTCAACTTGAAGCCAGTGCAGACTGCTTTTAAGAATTAGAAGTGATTGATAACTCACCTAATAAATCAATTAACTACAGCAGGATTTAACCAACAACCAGAATTTAATTTATAATTCACATTACCTAACTTAAGCCTCGATAACACAGGGCTAGTTTACAAGCTACAAGCCAGCGAGTTCACTAGCAACTTGTCAACTCACCCAGATTCATTGGCTTTTTACAATCTGCTAGTTGACTGACAATCCTTACGGACCCCTAACTCTCTCGCTTTTAAACTCGCCTAGCACCTCGTAAACTAGACCTGTGTTATCAACACTTTAGATAATGTTAATGAGAGTTAACATTTTCTAACTAAGATATTATGTCAACTATAAATGACAAAATTATAGTCAATATTTGTGGCATGAAACTTACCGATCTACACTTATAAGTCTCTTCCCCTGTTTTGTCCACAGCGGCACTCTGTCATGTTCAAAGTGTCCCGCAGGAGTTATTTCATTCATGTTGTTAAATGTGACACAAGTTATGTGTTCTGGCAGACCAGCAAACTTGGCAATGCCTTTCCCTTGTGCTTTCACACCAGTTTCCAAATTTACAGAGTTTGAAAGAGGCACCCACAATAATTGAGGCTTGGAGAAAACTTTTGATAGCACTTCTCCTGTCAGATGCACTACACTGCCTCCCTGTAAAAATAATAATTGAGTGTATAGAGATTTTGAAAATCTGAATGTGGTCATCGACTTTTGATGCTGACCATATCTAAGTATGAGTTTTTTTTTCACAGCATGCCAAGGAATTAATACAACAAAGTAGATAGGTACATATAGTCACATTATCAATAAATTCACAGTAAAAAATATCATGGACAAATAATACAGATATGGAAATAGGTTGTTTACTTTTTGGTTTCAAAAAAATACCGTTAATGAAAATCGATTGAAACATTGAAGCGTAAACTTATTTAGCAAAGGTTACGTAGGTGTACGTCAAACAACAAAAACGCAACAAAAAACAATAAAAACCTTGGAAAATATACTTACTTGAGTAAGCAACGCGCAGGCCGGAGTTTGTATTTCAGTTTTAGGATTTTCTGCGAACCCTGAGAGTATACCGATCCTTTCGCACCCGCTGCTGGTTTGTATCAATCGAAAACGCATTTTATCAAAGCAGTCGCCACCAATTTACTTTCAGAATTTTTTTTTTTATCTTTTCTTTGAGCTTAACCTCAACACGACAAACGACAAAATAAACAAATACACAGATTTAAAAACAGAGAACACGAACGAGTAGTTGAATAAAATGATTGATTGAACGAAAATTCTAATTATCCAATCAAAAAGCCTTTTTTGATACAAATCCAATCAGAATTCGCCACAGATGTATGCTCCTGTTTTATCATAGTTCCATAGATTATCGCAACTCAAGGCAGCCAGCTGACAATGCAGGATAGTGAATAGGTAGATTTTCCATAGTGTTTTTACTGCCATCTAACGGTGAATAGCGAGACTAAGCAACACATTTTAATGAAAGTAGTTGAATGACAAATTGCTAGATGGCTCTTTAGTACCATATTTCAAGGGTGAAGTAGAGCCACGTAGATCTAGATAGTATATTTACCGAAGTCCCCACTATTATGAACTATTATGAACTATTATGAAGATTTAACATTTCTAATATTTAATAGGCGAGTACCTATTATGTATTAGAAATATGTGATGGTAATAAAAATTCTTAGGATATTTTTGTTACCATCACAGCCAATCACGTACCTATATAATAAATTAGTTATAGCTTACATCATCACATAATATTATACTTAGCAAATTATGTAGAGCTAAGATTGATCATCAGCTATTATTTAAGTAGTGAAGTCACATAACTTCGACGAAACTCTTCTTCTTCGAACTTTGACGACACCGTGGCTTAGTTGGTAGTGACCCTGCCTACGAAGCTTGGTGTTCCGGGTTCGATCCCCGGCCGGGGCAAATATTTGTGACGAACACAAATGTTTGTTCTCTTGTCTTGGATGTTGTGATGTCTTGTATGTGTCCATGCCACCTGCGACACAGGGAATCCTAGTGCAGGGGTATGAGTGTGTGAATGTTTATTTATTTGTTTATTTTTTTTTTTTATAACTGCATTACCAAAAGTACCTACCTACTTTGTTTGGATCTTAAAATAAAATAAGTAGGTACCTACCTACCTACACCTACCTACCTACTTGGTTTCTTTAAACCCATAATTTACTTGTGTAATAGCCGATGGATCTAAAATACGTAAAGGTGAGTATAAGTTAAAGGCAGTTAATTTAAGAACAGATAAATAAAATACAACGTACAAATTTAGCAACAATCTCTACCCCTATTTGTGAAGGAAGGGTGGCTCGCCCCTTTCGTTTTATTGTTTTAACGAATATAGCATAACTTAATGAAGATATTAATTAAGTTTACTCGTTTAGGACTGAGAGTAGTGCTTTGTAGTAATAATTAGGGTGGGTACGCGTTGAATACAAAATGTCGGATATTTTTCAGAGCCAGTTGGCAATAAAGGGAATGAAGGCGTTTTAATGATTTATTAATTTTCATTTCATTGCTCCATTGAGAAAGGGGAAAAGTCACTAGTTCGCTGCCTAAATACCTACATTAATTAATATTTATTAGGTAAAATTTGACAAATAAATGGGTACAGTTTGGTAGTAAGTACCTAGATACGTACGTACGTAACCCAACGCAGCACCAACTTTGGAGAGTCTGAAATGTTTCTTGTGATTTACGGATACGTCACCACCTTTCAATAAACTCTTTAACTGGGTATTCTTTATATAGGTAGGTACACCATTAATGATCTATGGTAATATTACGATTTACTTATTTTATCTTTTACTTTTGAGAACTAGCCCGTTTTAAGAGCACATACAGCACACAGCGAAAACCAATTCCAACAAGCTCCAGCACTTTAATTAATCTCACATGCCTACACACGTACCATTTTTATGTGCGAGTAAATTTGCATGAGCCATTTTAGAAAACCTGCTTTACGGTACAAAAGCTTGAAACTTGGCATAATAAGTTGCTCGTACGAAAGGCGTGGTCATGCCTTGCGCGCGGGTGCATTAATGCCCTACAACTTAATGCAGGCTTGCACACAGCCACTCGTACACACAAGTCTAAGCAAAGAGTATGTGAACTGCCTCTAAAATTCCGTAGAGAAAAATCTCTTCCACGAAAAAGTGAAATATTATTTTTGAAGAAAATGTGGTTGATAATACCTTTGACTCCGAAATTTGGGGTTGATCGCATCAAAATTAATTTTCGCTATTCTCGCTTTTGGGCAATTGTTACCCAAAAAATCATTTTTACTTCGACGTCTCTTGCGGGTTTAGGTGAACTCAACATAAAGGCCTGTCGGTAAGTTGACTAGTTGAAGTGTAGGTACGTTTTTACAATCATGCACCTTGCACTTACACTAACGATGACTTTCTAAACTGCACTATAATATCACCTGCAGATTTGCACCTAACTCGTAAAATATCAAAGCACAAACAGAAACAGGGCTTGACGAATGATATTCAGTAGAAAGGTATTTTTTAAAACTTGGCACATCTGTTAGTATTCAAATCTCTGGCCGCTTCTTCCAGCAGTACGTTGGCTAAAAGTCTAAAAGCTTTTGTGTCGGCGTCGGAATCTGGAGCCACTCGTATGGCTTACGTACCTACTTTCATGTTTGTTTAGTTACTTCTATGTGGCTAATTTAAATATTGCGAAAACTTTAAAAACTTAAGTGCTTTGGACAAATACTAATACCTATACCTTTAAGCACTACTTAGTAGTACGATATAACTACTTATTGGTTTACGGGCAATGTTAAATAGGTACATAAGTACTATTGCTGAACTCATGAATTTTAATTCAAACTCCTTCAATTTTCTTACTAGAGACTTGAATTATCTTGCAAAATAGCCTTTTCCAACTTGAGCGAAAACTTTTCATTACGCCACTGAAATATTCCACAAATCCTTTCTAGTCAGCAAATACATTCTTGATGAAGTATGAGATTTAATGTGGAATGGCTCCTTAGATACCTACCATCTAGTCTAGCATTAGAACACTGAAAATAACTGTTGTTAAAAGTTAAGCATGTAAGTAAGTACCTACCTAATATTCTTACCTATTTTCTTACAGGTAATTTTAATTATAGTTAGTAGTTTTTTTTTTTTAAATCTTGATATAGATATGTGGCGATAGCGTAGCAAGTACTTTTTAGCTGCAAGCTTATAGTTATTCCTTGCAGTTTCTATAATTCCTTCGTAGGTACGCGTAGATAAGTACCTTTGAAGAAACAAAATTTAATAAAATTTAATGGTATAAACTACTCTTCGTATTAAACAGGTAATGGTATAAAAATGAATAGCTATTACTTGTCACTAGTTCTTTCGAACCAGTTTGGTAAAGAATTGCAAGTGCGCCTCGAAGAGGCTTCTTTTGTGCACTAGACTCAATTTTTTAATTTTTTTTTGGGTTCTATGACACGCCGATTTCCTCACGATGTTTTCCTTCACCGTGGTGTGGAGGTGTTTTATTTATTACTATTGTTACAACACGGCTATAAGCTGCTCACTTTGATAAATAATACCTACAGAACCTCTAGTGGTCTTCTTATGTGAAAAAAAAATATAACTCTGTGAATAATGCAGTGGGCTGTAATATTGTTAATATAAGTACTATAATTTATTAAGTTAAATGTACTTATATTGCAGTTGTTTGTATAATGCGAATAAATAATGCTAATTTTTACCCTTTATTGTCTTATTATCGGGCAAAGTCCTCCTCCAAATTTATCCCCGTCGACGCCATCCGTCCTTAGGCATTTAAAGGCATTTGTCAATTTAACATAGAACCTAACTAATAAAAACTTGTAGGTACATACTGAGGCAAAAATAATTCCTTTGGGTCTCAAGATAAACACGGCCAAGGTTTACCGGGCAAGATCTCCATCCAACGATAATTTCTGCAGGGCAAAAGCCGATAGAAAGGTAAATGGCGGTTGCAAAGTGGGTCAGGATCGGTGAATAAATCTAGATAGGGAGTAATGTGTGTCGACATTAATGGTCCAGAAGGCAAGTCACTCGCCTCATTGTCTCGTTTCAAGTTGATACATCACATCCTTTACTTAGTTTATCTATAGCACAGATAATTATAATACTATACCTATTATATTTTATTTACTTTTCTATAAGGTGATACCCCATGTCTATAGGTAGGTACCCATACTTAGTTATAGAAACAGGCTAATTTCAACCTTTTAATTTAGCTAATAAGGCCTATTACAGTAAATTGTTAAACTATGGTTGTGCTTATTATATTGTAAGTTCATTCCACATCTGGGCAAAGGCATCCCTATTATTTTTTCAATATTTTATATTATGTGTAGAATGAGACGGACTAACATAGGGTGGCAAATCTCTACAACTTTTTTGCGGTGGCGAATCCCTGAGTGGCAAATCCGAACTAACCCGTTCCTTATTATTTGTCTACTTTCCCTTCGTATTTCACACCTTTTACTTATAGTACCCATAACGTAAAACATAAATTCTGTTTGTATTTAGAGTGTTAGAGTCAAACTGTGTAATATTATTATTCAAAACTGTTGCTACATCCTTGGGGATTCTAAAGTCACATATCTTATTTTGAAAAATTAAAGTAAATCAGACGCAAGTAGGTTATATCATTATTTAGTCAAATAATCAAGGTTTTAAAAACATACTTACTATACCTACTTAATTACAACTGACTTCTTTAATGTCATTAAACACCACTGAAAAGTTACAGAAAAGCAAAATACGTAGGTGATTTCATTTACTACCACGACATAACTATTTTCAGTTCTGTTTATTAAAAACTAACTACCGAACAAATTATCTATGGGACCAATCTGAAAGTATATCCTCTCAAGGAAAGGGTTTATTCACACAAAGTTCTGAGGTAACAATCACTAAACTGAAAACCTCCTCATTTTTTTAAGTCGGTTGAAAAACCAATGTGATCATTGCTCTCCAACAATTTTTAGAACATCTACGTTTTTAGCGGTTAATATTATGACTCACATAGAAGTAGCAAGTGCATTTAGATTGGGCTAAGTGCACAGCGCATTAGCGATGCGACGCCGGCGGACATCCGCCTCGCCTCGACATCACTTCACGCTTTCAGTTATGTAAACAGCAGCCTTCTAAACCATCTGCGGTTGACTCGTAGTCAACAACTGCAACTGGATTTCTTGTCAAAGGTTCTCGCGAGGCTATAGTGACGTCTGATTAGCAGCAATAAATGGTTATTCACCCCAGGGTTAAAAGGGGTTTTGATCCTCTATCATGCAAGAAGTACTGCACTGATTTGACTGAAAGGTGAAAGGACATTGGGCAAAATGTATAGAGCCCAGGACCCGATTTTTTTTCAACCTGCATGCATGACTTTTTTTGTAACGCTACAGCGTGGATTACAAATATATTTCATTAATGCTCCAAAGCATCGGGAATAATAAATAATAGTTATAAATTGTCTGTATACTAGGTATTAGTGTAAAAAATGCCAAAAAAAGTTGGAAAAACTGTGATAAATCTCAAGATTTGTCAGATAACACTACCAATTTATGTATGTAGGTATTTAGTAAGTAGGTAGGTGTAACATATGAGTGAAAAAGATATAGGCTACGTTTATTTCGATAACTAGCAGGCAAAGCCGCAGCCATTAACTATTCGTTTATCTTCATTCACGAAAAATAAGAATGGAATAGTTTTCTTCTATGCCAAGATTCTAATATTGAAACGAATATGAATGAAAAAGTTAATAATGGCACGGCACGCGTGCGACCGAGTAAAAAAAGATGGATGTCTGTGAGTAATGTTCGGTCGCGAACTGTAGTAATGGACAGCACTAAATATTGCACCAAGGGAAAATAAATTACACCACTTTTTCACAGACGCAAAAAGTATTCTTCGTTTTCTCTTTCACTGGAGCAGCGGTGAGTAGAAAAAGTTTTCTGCTATAAGTGATTTATTTGCAAATACCTGACGTGTCTCTTTATTTTTTGTAAACATGCCTTAAGGATACCTTGAAGTGTAATTTTCATGAATTTTCATCACAGTAGGGTATTAAAGTATACAAATAAGATAACTTTTACTCAACCAATCAGCTAATGTTGCACATCAGAAACGTTCTTCGAGAAAATTATATCAAAACAGGTTAAAATAACAAAACACAGATCACTAGAACATGGAATGAGTTACGTTAGTACTATTCCTAACGATTGCTACATTTGCTACGTCGCCGTCGCCGGTACGTAGCTGCTGTTGCCAGTAAACGCTGTTATTTTCCTTCACTGGCTGTAGCACTTATTACATTTTGAACATCATGGTCAAGATTTCGTCAATAATCAAGGTTTTACAAAAACATACAAAAACGTTGTTACGGTTACGGTTGTTCTAGGTACCGCGACTTCAATCGGAATGTTCTAGGTAACGACTTCAATCGGACTGTTCTAGTTCTGGTGAGTGTTCTAGTGTTGTAAGGTTTTGTGAAACCTTGATTATAACTAGGAGCAGTTGCTATGGAACTATTAAAAAAATCTCTTTTTGTCGTTTCCATAGATCAATAACTCCACGGCTAAAACTAATTTCTAGCTAATGAAGTTACGGACAGTATGCAAGTGCGAAGTTTAAATTGGCGAGGGAGCGCGACCGCTTGGGTTTTTGTTCTAGAATCAGCACCACTTCAGCGCTAAATGGATTTATTACCTGCACCGTTACAGGTGGATACTCGTAATTACTCTCGCTGAAGCAGATTGTTTATTGTTCGCTGGAAATTGTATTTTCATCCGGAATATGAAAAAAATATTTGTTCGAACTATCATTTGGTTTTATGCAGCTGGTTTATTGATACGAGGATGACTGTTTCGTCGAAAAGTAATGTTTTATTTTCGACAGAAGTATTGATGAAATAAATCGTGTTTTCAGCCTATTTGATTTACATATAATAAGCAAAGTTAAGCCTTTGGATGAAGCGAAAACTCTGGCATCAGAACCAGCTACAAGCTAACGAGACGAGTCGAGGTTTATAATAATAACTCATAAGTTCATACACGGAGAAAAAAATGGGATTAAAAGACTACAAGAACGAGTGGTAGCCACATAAAATGTTGCTTTGCGTCATATAAAAAATAATACCTAATCTATGTTATATTTTCTAACATATGAGTTTTATTATAACTTTCTATTATAATTATTATGACTTTCTATGTTATGAGTTCCGTTTTCTAGGTAAAAGAACGAGAATTATTGTTGAGTCAAACAGAATTTTAGTAAGTATAACATGATTTGTTTTCTCCGTGAAACAAGTAAAGTCTCTAGTTATAATTTTCACAATTTTTCCTTTAAAATAATTAGGTACACGTGAAACCTAGACTGCCTAGACGTCCAATGTCTACCTTAATGATGGCTCCAGGCTACGCTACTGTGGTATATTCTGCGCACGGTATTGTACGCATGGATCATGGACTCCGGAAAATTATGAAACTTGAATATTCCATGCAAGCTGCAACTTCGAAATTAGTTAGACGCCTTGCATTTTTATACAGCATCCTCCGTTGGGGGTTCGTCCAGACTTGTAACGAGCATCAAAACTCTCGTTATTATATAAAATACTAAAATATTGTAGGTACAGCTTGACTAGTTTTTTTAAATACTTGCTGCTTTGTTATGTATCAAAACTTGGCACCCTATAAAATGACTTCTCTCCTTTAAGAATTAGAAATATGTATAGGTAGGTATCTTATTATAGGTAAATGGAAGGTCAGGACACCCTGTAATTTATTTTCTTGTAGGTATCTATATTTCAGTCGGTAGTAGATCCTACTTTAGTCTATAAACGCGAAAGTTTGATAAAGATTCGTTCGTTCCTCAATCACACCAAAACCGATTGATCAAGAATTTTATAGATGTGGACAGAGTTTACGTCTAGGCAAGCGCAGTGTAGGACCGCCCCGGCCAGATGGAGCGATGATCTGCGCGCTACAGCTGTCAGAAGGTGGATGAGAAGATCCGAAGATCGGGCTCAGTGGCGCGCCTTGGGAGAGACCTACGTCCAGCCGTGGACTGCTATAGGTTGATGATGATGATGATGGGTAGAGTTTATGAGCTGAACACACTAAGGCTACTTTTTATTAGTTAGTAATAATTCAGTGAAATCTGTTCTTCGTGCACTACCCACGCAACTGTCCACAAAGGTTTAGCTGGAAGATAATGCTACATAGCATTCAGTGCGCCTTTGTACTATTTGTTAATTGCAATAAAGTATTTTCTATCTATCTATCTGCAGAAGGATAATAATCAATTTTGTTATGCGAAAGACACATCCAATTAAAATAGAACCATCGCCATCGAGTGAGATTAGTTCCACATGTGGACCTCACCGCAAAGAGTTAACCATATAACCGAACAAGCAATTTAAATAGTCTAATCCAGGTCCACGCTGACAGTAATCAGTCGGCAGTAAGCGTACCACCAAGGGATTTAGTTTCAATCACGCTGGTGGCCGCTCGCTTGTGATTAATGCATACTAAACAGGGTATGCCCGCTTCTAGATAATGTACTTTGAACAATTGCGTGCGCTTCTTGCGGTGTGGTTGCGTTAAGGGAAAATAAAAATTGTAGAAATTAAAATTTCTTATTACCTGTGGACTTAGTTGACCACTCGCCATTAAGGGGAATCCTCAAATCCGAATTCCATACAAAATGCGACTAACTTAAAAACACGTATAAAATCTAAATTAAAGTTTGAAACCTTTCACTTTTTTTGTTGACGAAATCAAAAAACATGGATAAAACGAATAGTGTGAAGGAATTACTATAATACGGCGTACTTTTTGAGTATTTATGCGAAACATTTTGTATGGAATTCGGATTTGAGGATTAGCCTTAAAAATATTATCTAACTCATTCTGTAGAATCAAAGATTTATGAGAATTGTTTTGGCTTTCTGAATCAATTTTCCTGATATTTGGCATGAGTTCCGTTGAAAAGCTGGAAAAAGACATAATTATAGGCCACTTTTCTTTAAGATTACCGTTGGGAGCTTCCCCTGCAGGATGCCGTCTAGATATGGGTACCAACACATTGTCAAATATTTTGCAGTTATGTGTAAGCATTACTGTGTTTCCGGTTTGAAGCTTACACATTAGACATGTAGCTAAATTATTAGGTTTTCATGACTGACCATCCATAAGAGCGCTTTAGCAGTGTTGCGCCGGCTTAAGTGGATCAAAGTCCTGTGCAGCACTGTAATCTGAATAGAATAGAATAGAATAGAAAAAGAGTTTATTGGTCAAATACTTAAAACTAAGTTATACATAAGGAATGTAACACTAGGTAGCTTAATGAAAATGATCATTTTTAGCTTAATATAATATGGGCCTACTAATCATGATCATCTTTAATGATCTATACATAAGCCTACTAAGACCAGTGATAAGTAACTACCTGTCTACTATATATCTTGATGTATATGTATTATCTAAGTACATTATTTGAGCAAAGGGGAAGCACTCAGCATAATACTGACAAACAAATTGCCTGTCAGCCCTGATTTTCAGTGTATCCCAATCGACTGATAGTCGTCGATTACAAATTTAGTGAGTATTTTTTTTTTCCTTTGGCTAGATCTGCCTTTAAAATGCATACCTGCAGTAGAAAAAAAGTTGTTTGGTGCTATGCTGTATGAGTGTGTGTGTGTGTGTGTGTGTGTGTGTGTGTGTGTGTGTGTGTGTGCAATGTTTGAAAACGAATTGTGTGTTGAGTGAAGGAGTGTGCTCTCTCTCTGGTAATGAGCACGTGTTTTTTTTTACTATCAGCAAAGCGCTTAGCTCGTCTCGTCCCATGTTTACCTACATGGTTGCGCCTAATTGTAAAATTAGTTTATTTGATATTGCACCTTATAAGGTGACCGTAAGGTTACTGACTGATATATCAGTCAGTAAAGGTCTATAATCCAACCTATCCTTTCCCTAATACCGCACATTCGCGCCCTCTACTGTGAAGTGCGCAAAACGCCAGTTGCATGAGCGCACGCGACACATTACAAGAACTTTCTACGAACATTTTCAAAAGACATGAAAAAACCTTCAAAACCCATCTGTGAAGTGATTTGATACAGTGAACGCAAGTAAAACTTTGTTAGTACTTTAAAGGATTTCAGTTTTGGAAGCAGGCATTGGAGATCTCCAGGTCAGTGCGGTGTCTCCTATCCATCCCTTATTCCTGTATTTTGGATTTACTGATTATTTTCACAGTGGGGAATTTTCGTTACAATCACTTGGGATCAGCTCTCAATATCAGATACAGTCATATTATCGAAATCACAAAACGCTGAACCACTACATAAAAAAACATAAATTAATAATCAAAGTAAATAGAGTAGGTATACCATCGTCATGGCATTTCCTACAGCTTATTGTCGGCCATAGTCAGTAATTATTTTGTAAATATTGACCAACGTTATTGTTAAACAAACAAGGTAGGTACTGAACGTTGTTGATGACAAGTGACTGACTGGCGTGCAATTAGCCAGCGAGGCCGACCAAGGCAACAAAAGAGCCTCTTTGCTTCACTTAATTAAAAAAGAAATGCGGCTAAGAGTGCGTCGGAAACTGAAGCACTGTCGGCCGATGGGAAGAACCATTTATTTTCTATTCACATCCATTTTGACTCTACTCACTGTTTGTCTGAGACAGGGTTCTTTTCTGTAACATTTTTTTTGCTTTCTTTATTACCAATTTTTTTTATTCATTAATATAGGAGAGTAAAATAGTTATTTGTACACCAAGCTAAGACTAAGACTAAAGCAAGCCTTATATAAAATGGGCTCCAGGATCGAGGTACACACAAGATTTTTCACTTCATTTGCGAGGAAATTAAACAAACTTTAACTGAAATGAGCGCACATTTCGTAATTCAAAATCAGAGACAGTCCAATGTTACCACGATATTCGTAATTCAAAAATAGTTACATCAAGGGCCCTCATAATACCCTGATATATGGGTATTATATGAAGAACCGAAGTTCGAAATTTTAATGACTCAACTTCGGGCAAACTGAACCTCTTTGAACAGATTTTATAAGCAATAACTTTTTTTCCTAGGGCCTAAAATGTAGTTCCACTATTCAATGCCACACTACCAAAGCATGCACGAAGTTGAACTATACGAGCATGAAAAGTGAAAATGATTATTAAAACTCATTTGACAATTCTATAGTGCCAAAATAAACACAAAATAGGTACACCGTTCAGCACAAAAATGTAAGTGTATACTAAATAATTAAAACACTCATTTCAAGTACAGCTAATAGACTTCCACCCTCGGAGGTTAATTTTTAAGGGTTGAATTATGGTGTGTAATTAGCGAGAGGCGCAAGGTTGTCCTAAAGGAATGGATTCTCGGAAGCAAGCTGTTTCTTTTTATTGCTACGGGTTTAATGAATGAATACACCCATTGACCAAAATTGCTTATATACCTACTAATTTCTAATTATTTAAAAGTTGTATTTATTTATTTTAAAAATAATGTCAGGATGTGCTTAGTGAATAAGTTATTATTTAAATATTGTGTCATTCCTATTAATTTACGATTTGGTACGGATCGATTTCTGCATACCCACATTATAAGCTCAGATAGGTGTGTAAGTATACGCCAATATAAAGGGATAAAGTAAATTATGTATATACGTAATACACGCATTCCAGTTTTAAGATACCTACACATAAATAAAAAAAGTTTTTACATTAATATTCTATACATTAACGTTCCACCTTTTTCACCGAGCGAGAGAGTCAATTAAAAGTTTAAAGATAATATCAACGGGTCCTAAATGACCCGTGTGCGGTCCCAACCCCGCAAAGAATTAAAAGCTGAAGATTTTCCCGCCTCCACTCCATAACAACCCTTGCAATTAAAACGCACCCGAAGGGTTGCAACGCTCTCCAAATTGCAAACACGTCCATTGTTTTAATCTTCTCCTCTTCCCAGAATCCTGGATATAATACTGAAATAAGACCTTCTAGTTTACTGTGACCCATCAACTTTGTAGAGTCTCATCTTTACGGTGTCACCGCAAAGGGTCTATGGTGACTGGATGGTGATACTGATGCGGAATTCACCAACGTATACTTGATTGAAATATTAATTTCAAGAGTTTCCTCAACCATGATGGGTGACAGAATTAAACGATGGTGTACAAAGTCTTCGTTTGTGTGGTTGTGATGAAACGAGGAAGATTTATTTTCGAAGCCGCAGTGTTATTTAAGGCTTTCATTGAAATTTATTTTTTGGCCCTATTTATTTAGGCTTCGTCTTTGCTCTCGTTATTTTCAATTCAAACTTGACTATACCTACAGAAACATCAAAATAAATACGTTTCTGCTTTTTAACTGAATCGGTGTTTTCTACCTGTATAATTACGAAATAAACCATGGAAGGATAGTAGGCACACATTACGTGAAAGACGTAATAAGTAGTGAAATATGATAATGATATACCTTCGGAATAAGGGAAAAAGAAAATTGACACCTTTAGTTGAAATAAAAGGATTAAAAAAAAAGTGTCGATCACACTACATTCCAAAAGTTGACGAAGCATTATGCCTTCGCCAAGACAGTCCGATATTTTCAAAAATAATTTCATTTGCTGGAAAATTTTGGGACTCTGGCCAGGAAGAAATGGGAACCAATATTACAAATACTATTCGTTTCTCTATCTTTTGATAACCTTGTTCGTTTATAACATCCTTTTGACTTTAAATCTGGTCTACACCCCTCGAACGATGGAATTTATAATTCGCGAAGTGATCTTTTATTTCACTGAAATCGCTGTAACGAGTAAAGTTTTGATGATCATTATTATGCGGGATAAGATCATTGAGGCTTTCAATTTGTTAGATAGCAAGGAGATGGAAGGAGATGACGAGAAAAGCAATAAGAGCATCGATAACAATTATACGGGATACCAAACTTTCTTTAATTTGTATGCAATTATGTCCAACGTAGCATATTCTTCACAAGTGTTCATACCAATCATATTATATTTTATATTCCAAACGACCGTAGAGTTACCGATTTGTCGATATTACTTTTTGAGTGATGAGATCCGAAACGATTATTTTGTATTGTGGTTCGTCTACCAGTCTTTTGGTATGTACGGCCATATGATGTACAACGTATCTATAGATTCGTTCATGGCTGGTCTATTGTTGATTGCTATTGAGCAATGTAGAGTGCTAAATTTAAAACTATTTGACATAAAAATCACTCAGGATGTTACAACAAAATTGGACTCTAAAACTCAAGAGCAAATTCAGATGGCCAGGCTAAACAAGTGTCTGAGGCGTTATGATTGTCTTTTAAAGTAAGACTACTGTTATATTTTTGATTCAGTTTGAGATCCCCAAAGACCAAATGATTACTCAACTAAGCCATTATTTTTTACAGTTACTGTACAGTCGTTCAAAAAATTTTGGACGTAACAATTTTTGTGCAATTCGGAATGTCATCAGCCATCATTTGTGTTGTGATGTGCGGACTACTCTTGGTCAGTAAATCACTAACTACTTAATACTGTAACTCTGGATATAACACGAGACTCGAATAGTATGTGTTTTTTTAGCCTTCATCTACAGAAACCTACGTCTTTATGGTTATGTACTTGTTTGCGATGACGTTGCAGATTTTCATACCGGGGTATTTAGGAACCGAGCTAAGTTACGAGGTATGAAAATCTTCAATAATCACATATTTCATTTTAAACTTTATTCTCCTGCTTTTATGGTTTGTATTAATTTGCAGAGTCAGAAGTTGGTGTTTGCCGCTTACAATACTGAATGGATACCGAGATCAGAATCTTTCAAAAGGAGTATTAGGATTTTTGTGGAGCGCGCCAATATTCCTATTCAAATGTCAGGACTCAAGATGTTCCCTTTGTCGCTTACCACATTCACTTCGGTAAGGATTTTTAGATTGTAGCGCAGGCATTCTACATAATCACTGTGTTTTCGTACCAACATATTGTATAGTTACCATCACTAAAATCGACCTTCATAAACCTATTATATATTTGTTTCAGATAATGAAATCGGCTTACTCACTTTTCACACTTATCAAAAACTTTCAGGATGATTAAGAGGATATGTAGTTCTAAAAACACACACATTACATGAAAGTTCATACTAGGTAGAGTAATTTATTATAAGTTACTTCTAAGACACTGGATCTCACGAGCCAAGACGAGCTTATAAACCAACTTTACGACACTGTCTGTAAAACGGAAACGCAGACCACAGAGATACAAATAGAACAAATAATTTTAAAAATGCTCACTCTACCTTATTTCCATTTTTCACAGGATTCTATGTTTAATTGCTATTATATCTTTATGGTATATATTTTTATTTTAAATTTTAGTATTTTTATTAATGTTGGAACATTGTACTATTGTTTGTTTTACGGAAGTTGCTTACTGCTGCCACAAAGTTTTGTTTTAACTTTTGCAGTAGTCAACGCTCCCATTTTTATTATGTACTCCTTTTTATGTTCGAAATAAATCTCACTCTACCTTATTTCCATTTTTCACAGTATTGTATTTTTTAATTTGCTACCACATTTATAAAGCAATTTTATTTTTAATATTTGTATTTTTATTAATGTTGGAAGAAGGTGCTGACTGCTCCCACACAGTTTTATTTAAACTTTTGCAGTGGTCAACTCTCCCATTTTCATTAATACTCCTTTTTATGTTCCAAATAAATCATTTTGAATTTAATTGCAACAGTTAATTCAGTATTGGACATGTGGAATAAACTGCGTATAGGCACAGAATTTGATGGTACTTACAGGTAGTATAACCTCGCTAATATGCCTCGACTAGCACGTAGTAGGCGCCACCTGCCGAATCTCATTTAGACGAGAACTTTCAAATCGTCAATTACTATAATGGGTAAGACCAACCACGTGTGCGCCAGTAATTGCTGGATTAATCGTAAGATCGTTATGGCTTCTGGTAATTAATTTGATTGGAATTATGCCCATTACTCACGCGAGGAAATAAATCATGGTTGTAATAACGGTCAATTTCAATTAGGATTTGTTAAAATTTGCCTTAAATAATACAAAATATTTGTGAAAGACGAAGACGAAAAGACGTTTATAGTAGAGATACTTCATAATTTTTCCTCAACATTCATGGTAGCTTACCTCTTTTTATTTTGCAAAGCTTAGACCAGGGTAGAATGATAATTTGGAAAGCTCAAATTGACATTTTACGACACACATGGTCGAGTGACAAGTGCGTTGGACGCTGAGTGTCGCTGGTTCGATTTCCGCTCCAGGACAAACATTTGTACGATGAACATCGGTGTTTGTCTTGAGTCTGGATGTTTTCTATTGTATCATATGAATGTATTAAAAAAAAAAGTTTTTTATCAGTCATCTGGTTGCCATAGTACCTACCTACCTAAATACAAGCTCTGCTTCAATTCATTATTTAACTACAATCAAATAGATATGTTTAGAGTAAAGTTATTATTATTGTTATTTGAAGTGAAGAATGTATGTAGAGCGGTAGTCTTCAGAGTATTGTGTTCCGGTGTTTTCTCGTCTAAAAACAATGGAGTAAACTTTGTCTATTTGCATAGTTTAGCATTCAGGGGAGTCACATCACGGACCTTAATGGCTCAGCTCATTACAAGGTACACTTGCATAGTTGACATATATGTTCAGCTCGACCTATTACATCGCTCCAGAACAATTAAAAGGAGGTTTTGTTGTATTGTTTGTTAAATGGAGAAGTTTTTTTACAGCAAAAAGTACTTAAGGCTCAGAATCCAGCGCAAACTAAATATTTACATTAATAAGATATAAATTGACTGAGTACACATTTAAAAAAATGGATCAGTGAATTTGTTACGCATGACATTAATGTTTAAGGCTAATCCTCATATCCAATTCCATACAAAATGTTTCGGACAAATACTCAAAAAGTACGCCGTATTATAGTAATTTCTTCACACTATTCGTTTCGTCCATGTTTTTTGATTTCATCAACAAAAAAAGTGAAAGGTTTCATACTTTAATTTAGATTTTATACGTGTTTTTAAGTTAGTAGGGTTAATTTTAAAACACGTATAAAATCTAAATTAAAGTATAAAAATTGTAAACTATGGCAAAAAAAGTTGAAAAAACTGTGATAAATCTAAATATTTCTCACTTAAGACATATCAAGCTTGTATTTAATCACTAATAGACTCCTTAAATCCTTTAAAGGTAAGTAAATTCAGAAACTAACCTGAAATATAAATCCAAGCTCATGAAGCGTAAACAAGTTGTTGCGCAAATCGTGGCACACTTTTTTTACAAATACTCAAAAAATGTCCAAACAAATAATCAGTTTACTTGTACCTTATTTACAATATTTTATTATATTTTTATCTCCGCATTCACTAATATACGAAACAAAAGCAATCCATATGGCTAGCGAATTGTTTTCCTTTTTAAACAAATAGGTATGAAATGTTAGGAAGATATTTGTATCGATTTCATATTCTAGCTTCTACAGATAAACTTGAGGTAACAGTAAGAAGATATCTCGCCAATTTGTTTCCGATTATCATGTTTACACCATCACTATTGTACGCCATTTTACCATCGATACTACGATACTTATATCAAACTAAGATCTTATGTTTTGGTCATTTTCTAAACCTCGCTGCATTAGAGACTTTCATGACTGAAAATAATACTTAAAAATATCTAAATGAATTGTCAAATAGGTAAAATAACTGCAGGCAAAGACCTGCCTGCAGTTATTTTACCTATAATGCCTAGATCAAACTAAAATCTTATATTTTGATCATTTTCTAAACCCCGCTGCATTAGAGACTTTCATGACTGAAACGAATACATAAAAATATCGAAATGAATTGTCAAATAGGGAAAATAACTGCAGGCCAAGACCCGCGATGCCCAATCTCTTTTATTTATTTGGACACAACATACTTTGAAACATGTGTAACATTTCCCAGTGCCCATCCTTAAAGTTAGGTACAGAGAGAGGTACCTACTAACGTTCATTTTAAAACCAAAAACCTAGCAAATTTTCAGTTTCACAAATAAAATTTAACCATTCATTAGATCACTTGAAAGTTTCGGCACAGTATTTGCAGTTCGCTATCTGTTGGCAGTAGTTAGTACTAACGAGCATGCTCGTTTGGGGAGTGCGTGTCGGAAATGAGTAGGTAGGTAGTTTGTTAGTTTCCTACAACACTTCTACTTAATTTTGACAGCTATAGTATAGAGTACTAAGATATACTATATGCATATAATAGTGACAGACACACAAGCATCGAAACAACCTAGGATTTCTTCCGGTGGTCAGCGCCTCCGGATTTCAAAAAAACTGCATCGAAATGTGCTTATTGGACTGATAAAAACGTATTGTTTTGTTGGCTCTATTTAGAAAAGAAAGCTATATTAGTAAAGTATTTTTTAAATAAAATTTGTGTAGAATGTAACACAACTTGAAAATCGTTCCCACACAAGCGTTTTACTTTCTTATCTACTAGTTTTTGAAACTGATTTTTCAGATTTCCATGACTTTACAGAAAACTGCTAACTCTGAATCTCTGGAACTCCACAAGAAGGAAGAAATCATTATTCATGGTGTTTATATTATGTGCGTTTGTTTTGTGTGCGTTGTAATGTTGTTACGCAACATCACCATTATTTTACCGAGCTTGTAACTTTTCCGCAATAATGTTTGTTTTAAATTCAGCTGCCAATTATTCGTAAATAAGTACCTACGAGTCTTGTACATCTTACAAAATACAAAATTGTTTATTTCAAAACCATTTGTACAAAGTTATGGTAGTCGCTGTTTTCCACTTTAGTTTTTATAAACTTATTACAGAATTCAGAGCCCTTCCCGTTACAAGTAGGTACATGTTTTATTCTATGCTGTTGTAACAATTATATGTAAATACTCTAATCTTGTTTATTTACATTGTATATCTATATTTAATTATCTGGCTTGGTATTTTAGTGAGTTTAATCACAGGTTTAACGTATTACACGAGATTTACAGAGCATTTTTTTAAATAATAGGTGTCCAATATAGGTATCAAATAATACAACAATGAATGTCTCACTTCGATGCTCAATTACTGTGTTATTTGATATTGGATATTATTTCAATGAGGACAATGTCGATAATAAAAAATGCCAGTGAAAAATGCCCTGCGCTGCGCTCCGCCGTATGGGCGTTGGCTCTTAAACTATAAGATGGAACGAGAAGAAATTTAGAGAAAATATGACTTAGATTTCAATTTAAATAAATAGTAACTTCATTAATAATAATTCAGAAAACTCAATGTCTTTTAATAGAGTTGAGAGTTTTTGATTTCTATACAGAAGTTTAACGAAGGCTTTATTACAACTGCGATATTGTAACTGATAATTTAATTTACATCTTAATCATTATTTTGCATTTTCAACCTAATTACTATGAAAATACAGTTGAAAAAACTTAAGCTCGGTCATTGAGATTACTTCAGTAAGTAAATTTCATTTTAGCGGGGATTAATCACTGTCTACAAATTGTTTACAATTTCAAATTGCCTATCTCTTCTACGTGGCTACTTTTAGAACTCAGTAGAAATACGAGTATAATAACTAAAAAACCTGTGCATGAAACGTTATTGCACGAATGTCAAAAACAGTAAAAAAAATTATTCAACACAAATTAGTTCTAAGTAACTATTTTTAAATACCATCAAATTATTGATAATGTAGTGAGCTAGAACAATACGCTAATTCATCACTAGAAAAAAATGGTTGTTTGTAAAGTTTGTTGACGGAAGATAGTTTAACGCGACTACCAGCGTAACGGGACAATGAGCGTAACCGGACAATAACGTCAACTTTTTCGTGCATGCAGCTGGCACGGCGGCGTTCATCTATTTACTAGACGTAGTCACGTCAAAAACCTTTGGATGGACAGATGGACCATGTGCTTCAGCTTATACATATATTAAAATGTAGTGAACACACGTTACGTTGCGTACAATGTGCCAACGCCTTTAGGTTTGCTTGCACTCACCTAAAGTCCTTTATTCACGAAGCTTACGTTTGAGGAACAATAGAAGGTAAAGAGGCTCCATCGGGAAGTGAGGGATGATCTCACTACGTAACGAACCCCTGGAGGCATGGTTTATCCGCTGAATAAAAATAACACGCTTCCATCCATAGCACCAATGTAGAGTTTAAAGATGTTCAACTGCGTTAATAGATAAACACCGTATGTATAATAATGTAATTCACTGATACATATACATCATATCATATGACATTGTAATAGATTTTTATACCATGGCAGTCTTATCTTAGATATCAGATGTATCTACTGGAGCTCTGTACCCTACACTAGGTCTCATCAAGAGCTTATATTGTAGGGTTACAGTGACTAGGTTCGGACTCTACATTAAATTAAAGGACTTGATCTTTCAACCCACACTATAATATAATAACTTGCGACACTGTATTATAATTTTACTGTCTGTATTCTGTATTCACAATCATACGTCTGTATTGAATGTGTGTATGTTTGCATTGTTCACACTAGCGGAAAATTCGAAAAATGCAATACCTACAGTTTTGGAAACGCGAAACAATGTGATATTTTTATTGTCTTGGCTAACCACATTTACAAATAAAAATGCTTATAATTTCCGGCTAAGAAAGTAAGGAGATAATAACCATCATCAGCCTATCTGTAATAATTTATAATATTTGTGTAGGATAATAATCATTCCTTAATGAAATCTGTTCTTCGTGCACTACCCACGCAACTGTCCACAATACACAAAGGTTTAGCTGGAAGATAATGCTACATAGCATTAAGTTCGCCTTTGTACTATTTGTTAAGTGCAATACAGTATTTTCTATCTATCATTCTATCTGTACCCGCTACTGGGTATTATATGGGTATAAAGTAGGTACATATGTATATCCTATAATATTAGGCAAGTAAAAATTATATTATGTAATATGTACTTCAATATTAAGCTTACTTTTAAATATTTACCGAAGATTAGCCAAAACGCATGGTTCAAAAATCAAAAGATCTTGATGAGGTATCGAAAGAACTTTGCCTTAGAACAATATTTTATTGATCTTTCAAAGTTTGATTTTACTTGCTACTTTAACTTGGATTAACTTTTTAACTTGTAGAAAATATAAAAGGTTGTTTGTCTTTGATGAAATATCGATTTTTCAACCATATAAAGGTATAAAAACCATCAAATTAATTTATTTATCTTAGAAGTTAAAATACTCATCTCTTTACCTTATAAAATCTAACTTTAACATTAACATTGCATTGTGTAGTTCTTACTTGAAAGGAGCTAAGGAGTCTGAATGAAATTAAATAAACGGTGCCTTGCATAAATATAACAGGCGACAACAAGAGAAAATTATTCTTAAAGAATTTTTATAGAAAACTCCAGAAGGCAGCTGGCGCTGTTAATTAGAACGGATTCCTGGACCATTTTGTGGCTGGACGAAAGTCACCTCACTAATTGCACCTCATTTTAAAAAAAGTACGGTTCCCGCAATTAACCCACATCCATTTCCATCTTTTAAAAAATAAATAGCCAAGCAATTTAAAAACCCTTTGAAAAATACACAATAATTTATAGCCACGAGTTTCCTCGCGACAATTGGTTTAGTGGCGAAAGGGAGTTCTTTTAATGAAGAAATTGCATTTAACCTCGAAGTCTAGTTAATCACAGGATAGCATTGTTGCTTTGATGAAAAAGTACCTATTTCATAGCATAAACTTTAACTGGTTATGGGGATTCCATTCTGGCTCAAACCATTCAATGTGGAAGATGGATTTCCTTCAGATTGACTGTTTCAATACAAATATAAAGTTCTGGAAATTTCTCGCTATATGGCCAAGCGATATAAACTACCGTTTCTTTTACTATTACTCTATAATATTCATTATGTTCTTTGTTTTATTATATGATTTAGTGTTTTCGATAAATTTCTATTTTCTACCTAGACAGCTGGACATTTTTATCGAAGAAATGATATTTTATTTCACTGAATTGTCCGTAGCATCTAAAGTTTTAACCTTTTTCTTTTTGCGTGATAAAATAGAAAATATACTGGACGTGTTGGAGAGCGAAATATTTAAGCCGTTAGATGAAGAGTCTGAGAATATCGTAAACAATGCTAAAGTGTTTATTATAAGGTTTTGGAAGATCGTTGCTGCTGTATCTGTTACGTCTAATCTGACCCATGTTCTCTCTCCACTCATCACACATATATTGCTACCGGTAAAATTGGAGTTACCGGTGTGTCGATACTCATTCCTTTCCAATGAGATACGAGAAAAGTTAATTTACCCGTTATATTTCTACCAAAGTATCGGCATACATTTTCACATGCTTTACAACTTGAACATTGATTCATTCTTTCTTGGTCTAATGATATTGATCATTGCTCAGTTGAAGATCGTAGACAATAAACTACGGAACTTAAATTGTCACTGCACTGCAGATTCAGAGCGACGACATTTATCTGAAAGAGAAGCTGGTTTAGTATTGCAGCTGAACAAATGTCTCATCCATTATGATGAAATAAGCAAGTGAGTGTTCTTCGTCAATGAGAAAACCTCTATCTTTTTCAGTAATGATTTAACTTTCAAATTAAAATTCAAATGTTATTATTGCACCTTATACTTAAGCCTAGATACAGTTGGAAATTTGTTAAGTTAATTACTAAGTGCTTAAAATATAAAGACCCTGCTAGGGTACAGCAATCAAGTTATTCCTTAAATAATTATGAAAGACTATCTTAATTTTAATAGGAACTTATTTAACTTATAGGTATCTAACTTATTTTAATATTTTTTTTATATAGTACCTATTGTACTAATAATAATATTGTAACATCAATTTGACTATAGAGCTTAGAGCTAATAAAAAACCTTCTATAAATATATATATATATATATATATATATATAATATTATATATATATACTTATATATATCTGTATAATATTTCTTGAAATTCGAAGAACGTAACTTAAATAACTCTTCATTTTGTAGGTTTTGCAATTTAGTTGAAGATGTTTTTAGTGTTACACTGTTTGTACAGTTTAGCATGGCTTCTTGCATTATATGCGTTTGTCTCTTCAGATTTACAATGGTAAACGCTACATTTTGTGATAAATAAATGTATTATACTTATATAAATTTATAAGTTCGCATTAAAAATAACATTATTTGTCTTTGCTCTCAGCCTGCACCAATGGAGTATTTTGTATTTCTCGCCACCTACATGTTGGTTATGGTTATCCAAATTTTGGTTCCATGCTGGTTTGGTACGCGCATTATGGATACGGTAATTTCTATTTCTTAACAATTTAAATAAAAAAAACTAAAGCCTTCAACATTTATATCCAGTTATATTAATTGGTTGAGTGTACAATAAAAAGATATGCGTGGTCATACCTCTACATAAAAAAAAGATATACTGATTGAACTGAGAACGATCCGTGTTGGCCGAGTGGGAGGTGCCTCGACTTTCGATTCAAAGGTAGTGGGTTCAAATCAATACAGTGGATTTTTCTGTTCAAAAAAATCTATGTGATCATTAAAATACGTGCTGTATGGTCAAGGAAAACATCATGAGGAAACCGGCTTGTCATAGAACCTAAAAAGTTCGAAAACTTGTATCAAGTGCACGAAAGGAGCCTCTTCGAGGTGCACTTGAAATCCTTTCACCACACTGGTTCGAAAGAACTAGTGACACGATAAGAAGAAGACTGAAAACACTCTTCTTTTTCGTCGGTTAATAAAAACTGATATTCTTTTACAGAGCACTCTGTTATCTGCAGCAGTATATGCATGTGATTGGACATCGAGAACCCGACAGTTCAAGAGTAATTTGCGACTTTTTGTGGAAAGGGCCAACAAGCCCTTATCCATAACTGGCGGGAAAATGTTCCCCCTATCACTAGAAAGTTTTACTTCGGTACGTACGTTTAATGTATTTATTTGTTTTATTTAATGTATACGCTCTAACTTAGTTATTTGATTGTAACGGGTAGTTATAGAGCTCACCTCGTTTTCACAGTCAAACGCGTCGGGACACAAAAACGAGGTGAGCGCGATTAATACCTGATACAATCAAATAACTATGTGTGATAATCGCGAAAGTCTACGAAAAACTACCCTCTAACTGTCATAAGCGATATTATTATCTATCATTTCTCTACCAATAAATGTTTTGTTTTTTTTATTGTTTCAGATTATGAATTCTGCGTACTCATTCTTTACACTACTTCGACACATGCAAACTCGGGATTCTTAACTTTAAACACGTTTCGTTTTACGTATCTACTTAGATAATCTACTTCTTAATAGAGTTCACTAACAAAAGTTTTTACACTATATATTTTATAAAAAAAAAAAAATTGGGCAAGAATTACTATTGGATATACTCGTATTATATCGTTGTAAAATATTGCCTTAGTAAAAAATATAGTTTGCAAGCGATAACACTTGGTAGCTATTTTACTTTCTTGTTCCTAGATATATACGATAATCACATTAAAGTTATTTATTAGTCTTATAAAGAATAAATATTACAGGTAACTCAGTAATTACTAGTTCAAGTTATACTACATATCTAACTTAGGTGAATAAAGCTAGGGGCTAAGGGGGGCATTACATGTAGCTCCCCAGCCAACCTTTACCTGCACGTGGTGGCCCTGCTGAACAACAGAAAAGGTTTTGGCGTTAAGGGGCTTCTCCGCACGTTCTTCTGTATTAGCAGAAGTCGCAGCGGATGAAGCTGGGCGGAGGAAAGCAGTTGCAAACTCCGTCGGTGAGGAGTGGCTCAAGGAGCTGTTATGAGGTTGGGCGCAGGGTGACGCCAAGGACGGGACTTATCCCTAAATAAGAAACAATAATGGAAGCGGCTCGGAAAAACAAACCCCAGGGGGGTACCGGCGGCTCAGCCGTCGGAGAATCCCCCCGTGCTTCGGCACGCTGCCCCACGTATTCTGGGGGGGGGGGGGGGGGGAAACCATGTCAATTTATCCGTTTTAGCACTGTGTACTAAGACTATACACAAGTTTTAGTATATTTATTCAAACGTTCTATGTATCTACTATATGTATAGAACAAGCTTACACACGACTAAACTGAACTGCCAACAAAGTGTAAATGGCACATGAATAGATACAGGTATAAAAGTGTTCATAGGTGCGATCGTTTTTCTCAGAGCCAGAAACAAATGTCACAGGCAGGGTCTCGGGGACAATGGTTCAGCAGTTCATCTGTTAGCCGCTGGCTGTAATAAGGCGTGTTTTTGCCCAAACACAACGAAAAAGGAAACAATGATTTTGGCCGTGACTAGATAAATAAGATGTCCAAACGTGACAAGGGTACCATTACAGTTTTTATGGAATCTTTCAGCGGACAAACCACGCACAATCCACCTGGCTTTCTTTGTTTAGGCCTCTGAATACATTGTTAATGCTAGGTTCGGGAGAAATAACGCCGACCGAACAAATGTCACACAGATTTGCAATGCTGCTGAAAAAGGTCGAAACTCCAGTGACCGGATAAATATCGAATACGTGCCGAATAAAAACTATCTAATTATTATGGATGCCATTTCGATTTATCCATTTGTTTCCGACGATGAAAAAAGAATAAAAATTGCTCCAGCACACGTCCTTCCGGCGCGCAAACGATGATTTAGAGGCGATCCCCGGATTTATAGAGCGGCCCTCCGCCCAGCGACTTCAATGAATAATAAATTGAAGATCTTTTTCGATATTATTGATACTTCGGGTTTCTCCGGGTGATGTATGTTCGGGTGAGAATTGAAACCCTTTTATTAAAACATATATTACAGGACACGTCCCGCCGGTGACACTGAATAATACGCTCCATGTTGCGACTATTCTTCGCGAGCTCTCTCTTATTTCGGCTTTTATTACTATAAGATTATTTACTGCAATATGTATATATCTGTAGACAAAAGAACTGTTCATAAATCTTTCTACATTATTAAGTTTGTTATTACTATACGAAATGGGGTAATTTTGTTGTGCAGACACGTTTAATGTTTAGTGAACTCATCTTTGTTTATAGCTCTGTTATTTTCAATTCATTATTTTATATACTTACTTACTGGCTGGCTATCCAATAACTTCTAAGGTAAAATAGTCTAGTCAAGGTATTATTACTAGTAAGGGTAAAAATCTGATTAGTATACTTATCAAAATATGCGAATAATCTAGGCACTACTTATTCAATGTTCGAATTTCAAGACTACCAGTTTGTCTTTCATAGACTTAGACTATAGTCGGCAAACATAGCACGAGGGTTAAAACTTGCCCCGCATGTAAAATTAGTTAAATAACTCTGAATCTTCCTCATATGGAAACACGTCTTTGCTTTAAGCCCGAGTGAATTATACCACAGAATAAGCCATACGCAGTATGTAAATTATACCAGCAAACTTGGCATGGAACTCGTTCTCTAAATTAATCTGCGCACTAGGGCCAATTAGCAAAAAACATAGAAAACTGGTACAATGGCTTGGTTTGTGGTTAAATCAAAGAAAAATGCATGGTCTGTAATAAATACAATAACCAAGGTAGAGTCGGTAGAAACAAGATTTACGAAAAAATAGGTGATTTTTGTAGGAAAATCGTCACAGGCATAGATTTATGAATGTGATTTTTTTTTAGGACTGCCTATTCGATTGGATATCATTATCCATTCATTCCTCAGATATTTGGATCGACGACGTATAGTTGGAAGGATGTTTGTGGCTTAATAACGCCGAAACTTCAAAACTGATTTGACTGAAATTTACGGACATAGGCTAGGTACTAATAATCTCGATACCACGCGGGTGAAGCAGCAGGAAGCAGCAAGTTATGCGTAATCCTTTGTCAACGGTTTGCACATACTCGTACATTGATGCATGCAATTGCTGGATGGTTGCAAGCGATCGCGTCGTCATGGACAAACACTGATTAGTGCCGAGTGGCCGACTGCGGTCCTGCAGCCGATGTGTGCAAGCCAGGATTAAGCGCTACTTTTACATGGAAAACAAAGTAATGGAAGTTCTTCAGGCGTTAAAAGTTAATGTATTTTATGTACGCACCAGATGTTGCCCGCGGGTTCTACACGTGGTATTGGGAAAAAAGTAGTTTAGGTCAGCTCATAAAATATAGGTCTTGCTTGCACTCTATAGGTATACTTCTTGATTTTCCGTATCATTGACGCACATATCTTATAGATTATCGCTTACTGGAAAAGCCCATTACTTCTATTATTTCTGGTTATTTTGTTTTTAAACTTCCTTTTATTTTGTATGTTTCCGCGGGGTTTAGGTACAATGAAGTGTTACTATCTATCTAACTTACCTCAATGGTAACTGCGGCTGTGGATTTTGTAAGAAAAAAACTGACGCAGGGAATTTTAGACTAAAATTTGCGATATTATTTTAATAAATAAACAAGTACCTTTTCTACGAAAGTACAGGCACCATCGAAGTAGCACTGTAAATTAAATACAATACTTTTCACTTTGTGTAATATTGATGCTCTTCCAGTATCTAAACATACTCAATCACTCATTGGTTTCGTAGTGATCGCAAGCCGGCATCCGAGGTGTATAGGATGAGTTTTCTATTTGTCGAAGGAGTTATAGAGTTGGGAATGGTAGTTAGGTTCAACGCTTTACACTTCGGCAGAATCTAATAAGTGTTGTTAGAATCATGGTTCTTAGAGTCCGGTGACGCAGTAACAGCCATCTGCGGCTTAATGCATTAAACGTCCTTCCGAAAAAAAAATGTTGGCATTATAATGTAAAAGTGATTAGACTATGTGCTCATTACAATTCATAGTAGAAGAACACCCAATTGAAACAAAATGATATACTCACTCATGCAATAAATGCATGAATTTGGAATTGAAATAGTAGTTATTAAATTTTATACACACAGGTATTCATTATGTTAACCATAATATATATAACCAATACCTCCGCAACCTATAC
Organism: Lobophora halterata; assembly: GCA_932526365.1. NCBI lineage: Eukaryota > Metazoa > Arthropoda > Insecta > Lepidoptera > Geometridae > Lobophora > Lobophora halterata. The sequence goes on from OW052002.1 coordinate 8,034,470, forward strand.
GTGTATATTCCATTTTATTTTCAATCGACACACAAGGACTGAATTGCAAAGAAGCATACTTATTTACATTCCGCCAGCTCTACAACTATTGAACCAACAGCTTAGCATAAAGTATTCTTACTACAAATACAGTGAGTTAAAACATTTTCCCGATCCAACGAAGTAACTGAACAAGTCCATTATTCAATGTTTTAAAGACACGTGGTCTCTTGAAACCGTTCCGAGTTGAAGAAAAGCTTTGAATTGATCCCGTTCGACTAAAAGTTTTCAACAACAGTTCAAACATTATGTGGTGCGACATACAAGGATCCCCTTTCAGAGGAACTAGCCTAGCTTCGTGCATTAGATCGATTGTTTTTCCTTCAATTGCTGTTTATAAAAGAGCTGAGCGTTAGATCCTTTGAATGGTTACAGTGGTACGTTCAGCTCATTGTGTGATTTAATAAGTTTTTTGGTTACAGAATTATTTATATAGTAAAATTGATGATATTCCTATAGAATATATACATAGAAGATCTGCGCGCTATAATAGCTGGCAGAAGGTCGATGAAAAGAGCCGAAGATCGGGCTCAGTGGCGAGCCTTGGGAGAGACCTACGCCCAGCAGCGGACTGCTCTAGATTGATGACTATATAGAGCCTATACCTATAAATAATTCTCAATTTAAATCTAAGTTTAAACCCAAGTTAAAACAAATGATAAGTGTGCTTACCATACTTTTGATTGTCTGCAATCAAAGTTACATACGTTATTTATTTCATACTTACTTATAATTTTATTTACAAAAAACACATTAAAAATTATTTACTTTTGCTCCTTATTTTTTTCGCAATTATTTTATGTTGGTAAAAAAGCACGTGTAAAAGAAACGAGCATTTTGCAAAATGAGCCCGCTTCCCCGAAGCGATAAATATGATTTATAATAATAAACAAGACTCTATTTCAAAGAGAATTATGTCCAATTAATCTATAAATTCAGGAAACCCTTACATTATTAGCATTCAGAACATTTCACAGCGTAAAATAAAGGGTTCCAGATATTTGGCTTTAACACTCTAAAAGCTGGGAAAACGTGCAGTACTAAATCCACCGTAAGCATTTTCAGATTATCTATCTACAAACCTGTGTATAGAAAAGTAATATTTTTTAAATTGTAAAGTTAATTTATTGCTTGTAGAGCGATTACTGCTTTATAAGAGTGAGGCGTTTGAGCGATAGCACAATCTTGATTTTAAACTAAACTATAGTATCTCTTTGGCTTATCTCTTTATTCAGGTTCTATACCCGCGGTCAGTAGCAAGTCGGAGGCGGTGAAGCGAGTGGCTAACCCACTCGCTCTTTTCTAGCGTTCATAAGGTCAAATCAACTTGCAGGAAATTTAGTTTATATTCCTAGCTGATGCCCGGCCACAACTGCGTTTGCACTGCGAATAAACCAAATTCCTTTGTTAGTAGGGTTCTCACTTTTAGATCTTGACAATCACATCCTCCAAGTTTCAAGTTTCTACGTTCAGTGATTTAGCCTGTACTTTGTCTGTCAGTCAGTCATTCAGGTCCAAGCCTTTATTATTTATTTATTTTATATTGATTGATTATTTAGTTGAAGCACATTCTCAAGCAAAGTCTCGTCGGACGCGTCTTCGAAATTAGTTTAGTATGTACGTATTATATGGAAATCTCTAATAAAATATTAAATTTATAAAAAGTTTTTTTTATAAATTTAATATTTTATTACTCCATATTAACAAAGTGCTATTGGGATTTATTTCCAACATATCCTTACCGCCCAGATATATCACTCGAATAGTCAATATTTTTTCATCCCCTCGTGATACTATACGCGTAGTACTTGGTTTCATAAAAACACTCTGGTACCGCTCAATAACTTTTTCATTGGATAAAAATAAGGAGCCATCACCCATGAGAGCCATTCATCTCGCACACGAATTCAAGAGCTGACTTCTCAGAGACACAGTGTACTCTTCGAATACTTACAGAGAGAAACGGACCTTTTACCTCAGATTTAGAGTTTAATTTCAATAAGCAATTTTATATCTGCAGTATTTTAACCAACTGAAATATTAGTAAAAAGAGCAAAATTAGAAATGGTCTTTGACCATGTTCAGCATAAAATTATATTACAAAAAAATTCGGTAAGTACGTAGTTGTTTTGTTAAAATATAACATAAAATATAAAAAGCTCAACATTTGAACTGCAAATAAACGAAGAACAATCAAACATTGTTAAATTAACAAGCTTACCATAGTTGCAATAGTTAATTGAACAAAATAATAGCTGTTTAAACGTTTATTACGAACTGCGGTTTATTGAATGTCGAACAACATAGCGGTTAAATTGAGATTTAGCATTTAGCTGTCATAGCTTTGCATGTATTGACGTAGATTGAACAACTAAATACATGAAAAACTAAACTAGTTAGGCGAGTGCCGCCATAACCTTTACTTAAAGTAATTTATTTATTTATTTATTTAAAAAGATAGAAGCTTACAGTTGTTAACCAAAACACTTACTACCTTAAACTAAAACTTAAAAAAAAAAAATCCTGGATAATATTTATAATTTTATCATTAAATATATCGACATGCTGGTGCTCGTGGACAAATTCATTAAGGCTTAACTATGGCAGTCGCTACATTGTAATCTGGAACATAGGCCAAAATACTCAGGTTTAAACAGCGTCAAGGGGTGATAATAAAAATTAAAAAAAAATATTATAATATTATTTGGTCTTTTATCTTGAAAATATCAGAGAAACATTTATTATATTCGCTTATTTAATATTAATAAAAAAATCTCAAAACAAAGCTGTTTCTGGATGGTTTTTTCGTATCTCCTCCTGAACGGCATTATATATATAATTTATTTTTATACCATTCGCTGGGGAAAAAAATATATTTAAATAGCTCGGTAAGCTTTTTTTGATACAGTATTTTTTCTTGCGACTACGAATTATTTAACGTAATTTTGCAATAAAAGTAGGCGTGCACCGCTCTGGACCTCAGTACCCATCTGACTACGGGACGGGGAGGCCGCGTCGCGCTGGCGCGCACCGCCTCGCGAAACGATTTTACGAAAAATGACTGAATAAAGTAATATTCACACCCTAATACTGTTAGATAGTACGTCCGTTATAGATAAATTTATTTATGTATGCAAATGAGATGGCTATTGGCTTTATTGTCAATACGCGCATGAAACAACATTTATAAGAGGCTCGGATTTGACTGACTGACAGACAATTTACAGGCAAAACCGCTGAACGTAGATACTTGAAACTTGAAGAATGTGATCGTCGAGAGCTGAAAGTGAGTACTGGCATGTAGGTAGGTGAGTGAGTAGTGGGCGAGTAGGTGGGCGAGCTGGTGGGCGAGTACGTGGGCGAGTAGGTGGGCGAGTTGGTGGGCGAGTAGGTGGGCGAGTTGGTGGGCGAGTTGATTGGCGAGTTGGTGGGCGAGTTGGTGGGCGAGTTGGTAGGCGAGTAGGTGGGCGAGTTGGTGGACGAGTTGTTGGGCAAGTAGGTAGGCGAGTAGGTGGGCGAGTTGGTGGGCGAGCTGGTGGGCGAGTACGTGGGCGAGTAGGTGGGCGAGTTGGTGGGCGAGTTGATTGGCGAGTTGGTGGGCGAGTTGGTGGGCAAGTACGTGGGCGAGTATATAGGCAAGTTGGTGGGCGAGTAGGTAGGCGAGTTGGTGGGCGAGTAGGTGGGCGAGTTGGTAGGCGAGAAGTTGGGCGAGTTGGTGGACGAGTTGTTGGGCGAGTAGGTGGGCGAGGAAGGTAGGCGACTTGGTGGGCGAGTAGGTGGGCGAGTAGGTGGGCGAGTAGGTGGGCAAGTTGGTGGGCGAGTAGGTGGGCGTTTTGGTGGGTGAGTTGGTGGGCGAGTTGGTGGGCGAGTAGGTGAGTGAGTAGGTGGGCGAGTAGGTGGACGAGTAGGTGGGCGAGTTGGTGGGCGAGTAGGTGGGCGAGTAGGTGGGCGAGTTGGTGGGCGAGTTGGTGGGTGAGTTGGTGGGCGAGTAGGTGGGCGAGTTGGTGGGTGAGTAGGTGGGCGAGTTGGTGGGCGAGTAGGTGGGTGAGTTTGTGGGTGAGTTGGTGGGCGAGTTGAAGGTAGAGTAGGTGGGCGAGTTGGTGGTCGAGTAGGTGGGTACTTGAGTAGTACTTAAGTAAGTTGTTACTTAAGAACTTACTGAAGTAGTACTTAAGGGCTTATTTAAGTAGTACTTAAGTGCTTACTTAAAAAGTACTTAAGTACTTACTTAAGTAGTACTTAAGTAAGTTAAATTAGGTACTTAAGTAGCAAATAAGTAGGCACTTGTCTTACTTACTTACGTAAGGTAACTTAGGCAAGTAAGTAGACACTTTTCTACTTAATAGACTCTTGTCTTAGTAGACTCTTGTCTTACTTACTTTCTTAAGTAGTACTTAAGTAAGTATGTTAAGTAAGGTACTTACTTAAGTACTTATAAGTAGTACTTAAGTAAGTTAGTTTAGTTAGGTACTTACTTAAGTAGGCAAATAAGTAGGCACTTGTCTTATTTACTCAAGTACTTTCTTAAGTAGTACTTAAGTAAGTTAGTTAAGTTAGGTACTTACTTAAGTAGGCAAGTAAGTAGACACTGGTCTTACTTACTTAAGTACTTACTTAATGAGTAAGTAAAGTTAGGTACTTACTTACTTAAGTACTTACTTAATGAGTAAGTAAAGTTAGGTACTTACTTACTTAAGTACTTACTTAATGAGTAAGTAAAGTTAGGTACTTACTTAAGTAGACAAGTAAGTAGGCGAGTAAATAGGCGAGTAATAGGCGAGTAAGTAGGCAAGTAAGCAAGTAAGTAAGTAGATAAGTAGGTAAGTAGGTAGGCAAGTAAGTAGGCACTTGTGTTACTACCTTAAGTAAGTAGTCACTTAAGAACTTACTTAAGTAGTAGTTAAGTACTTACTTAAGTAGAATTTAAATAAGTAAGTTAAGTAAGGTAATTACTTAAGTAGGCAAGTAAGTAGGCACTTGTCTTACTTACTTAAGTACTTACTTAATAACTTACTTAAATAGTACTTTTGTAAGTAAGTTAAGTAAGGTTCTTACTAAAGTAGTACTTAAGTAAGTAAGATAAGTTAGGTACTTACTTAAGTAGGCAAGTGAGTAGGCACTTGTCTTACTTACTTAAGTACTTATTTAAAGAGTACTTATGTAAGTAATTTAAGTTAGGTACTTACTTAAGAAGGCAAGTAAGTAGACACTTGCCTTACTTACTTCAGTAGTACTTAAGTAAGAAAGTTAAGTTAGGTACTTACTTAAGCAGGCAAATAAGAAGCTTAAGTAAGGTACTTACTTAAGTACTTATGAATTTTTACTTACTGAAGTACTTAAGTAATACTTACTCATGTAGAACTTAAGTAAAAAGTTACTTAAGTAGAACTTACTTAAATAGTACTTTCTTAAGTAGTAATTACTTAAGTAGTACTTACTTAAGTAGTACTTAAGTACTGTCTTGTCTTAAGTAGGCAAATAAGTAGGCACTTGTCTTATTTACTTAAGTACTTACTTAAGTAGTACTTAAGTAAGTAAGTTAAGTAAGGTACTTACTTAACTAGGCAAGTAAGTAGGAGAGTAAGTAGGCTAGTAAGTAGGCAAGTAAGTAGGCGAGTAAGTGGGCAAGTAAGTAGGCAATCAGTAGGTAGGTAGGCAAGTTAATAGATACTTGTCTTACTTACTTAAGTACTTATTTAAGTAGTACTTAAGTAAGTTAGTTTAGTTAGGTTCTTTCTTAAGTAGGCAAATAAGTAGGCACTTGTCTTATTTACTTAAGTACTTTCTTAAGTAGTACTTAAGTAAGTAAGTTAAGTAAGGTACTTACTTAAGTAGGCGAGCCGGAATCGATCTCACTCATAGTGCACGAAAGGAGCCTTTTCGAGGCGCACTTGAAATCCTTTCACCACACTGGTTCGAAAGAACTAGTGACACGAAGAAGAGATGAAGTAGTACTTAAGTAAGTAAGTTAGGTTAGGTACTTACTTAAGTAGGCAAGTAAGTAGGCACTTGTCTTAATTACTTTAGTACTTTCTTAAGTAGCACTTAAGTAAGTAAGTTAAGTTAGGTACTTACTTAAGTAGGCAAGTAAGTAGACACTGGTCTTACTTACTTAAGTACTTACTTAAGTAGTACTTAAGTAAGTAAGTTAAGTAAGGTATTTACTTAAGTAGGCAAGTAAGTTGGCAAGTAAGTAGGCGAGCCAGAATCAAACTCGCGACACCGGGGCATGGTAGTCCCCAACACACTTGCCACTCGACCACTCGAAACACACTCGAAATAATGATATAATGTAGCCTAGGTTTATTTTGTATTTTGTAGGTGTATTTTCCAAACAATTCACATACGTACCAAATTTTGGTTCAGTAGTTTTGGCGTGATTGAGGAAAAAACATTCATTTAGCCATTCGATTGCGAATTTTTAGTATGTATGGATCTGACTGAGTACCAACCGATTAGTAAAATACTAATCTGTTCTGTACTATTTGTTGATATTAGGTAGGTACCTACTTACTTATCTTTGAATAAACTATGTAGGTAAATGCCATGCAATCTCGCAATCAATTTTTTTCTGAATACTTAACTGGTTGAAATGTCGGTAAATAGTTGAACGATGCTATTTTTCGGCCCGCAACAGTAAGTAAGTGGGCATTCAATAAATATCCTAAATTTATTTTACAAAAAAATATGTACCTATTTACGAAACTTTTCTTACTATTACTACTCAAATGATTGTCTGAATCAGACCTTACGCAATGGCAAAGCCATGCGGCGTCTGTTTCTGTTAGTCGTAGTGCGCGTGCGGGTTGCGGGGGACAAATCCGAGTGATCCCGCCCATGACGGATGACCTCTAAGCACCTACAACGGCCTTAATGAGCGCGAGTGCTCTGACCGTTAGGTGCGTTGTCCGCGTGGTGGGTCCGCGACACGCAGATAATAGGTACTTTAAGGCGAATAGTGCCCCTAATTCGCCCTCTCTCTTTATTTAAAAAATACTACTTGTAATTACACAACAAACGGACTTCCATGATCTAGAAAATAACATTACAAACGTGTAGTAAAAAAATCTAATTCAATCAAACAAGTTTTATGTGTAAAACCTTGCCCAAAGATTTTTTTTCTTGACACATAAAACTTGTTTGGATTGAACTGGTTTTTTTACTACACGTTTGTAATGTTATTTTCTAGAACCTGGAGTTAGTTTGGGGCTAGATAGCGTTGTGTGAAATGTCCAAAATATATATTATCATTTATTTTTTATAGCCTGATGACATGACTGGTAGCTGAAATCGGTGGATGGTGAAAACTCAAGACCGCGTCTGTGTTTTGTCCTCTGAGATATTTAACGCGTATGCCCAGAACTAGTAAGTAGTAATTATAGTTATAGACGTCAACACACTGATCATGACTCATTACGTATGAATAAATACATTGTTATGAACTTCTTCAAAGATTTATTAAAAAAAAATCCACCTTAAGGCTAATCCTCAAATCCAATTCCATACAAAATGTTTCGGACAAATACTCAAAAAGTACGCCGTAAAGGTTTCATACTTTAATTTAGATTTTATACGTGTTTTAAAATTAACCCTACTAACTTAAAACACGTATAAAATCTAAATTAAAGTATGAAACCTTTCACTTTTTTTGTTGACGAAATCAAAAAACATGGACGAAACGAATAGTGTAAAGAAATTAGTATAATACGGCGTACTTTTTGAGTATTTGTCCGAAACATTTTGTATGGAAATTTGCCTTGAGGATTCGCCTTAAATGAAAACTTAACCAACACTTATAATTGTTATCGATAGGTCAACACAAATTTACCTAAATAAGAAACAATGCCATAATACAAAGTGCCTAGCACTACGATATGTCTGTTTCGTCCGAAATCCAAGCGCAATGTGAGTGTAATTTTTTTTTTCGGAAAGGCTTTTAAATGCAGTTAGCCGCAGATGGTTGTAACTGCGTCACCGCACCGGACTCTAACAGTGTGTGCGCGCCCGCCTTGCTCGCTGTTTTATACACCGGGTCGCGTTATCATTTTTACGAATTCAGATGATTTTTAACATAGGTATCTGCTTGTACATATTTTACCAATAGGTTGGAAGGTGCACAGTTTCACAAAGCGACCAATAAAAGGAAAACAGACAAACGAGGAAGTGTTTCCCTAATGAAACGCGATTGTTCCCACCACCTGATGTCGAGCTCTTTCATGTTTTCCACAACAAAAGAGAATCCGCTACCTAAGATGAAAACATTTTCCATTTCGGCACTGCTGGTATTGTGAAAAACTTCGAAGGAATGAAACGATGTTATTTTGGTATTCGTGTTGCAATGCTGTGCTGCACTCTGCAGTTCCAGCTTATCTTACACTCGTATATTTTTTTATGTGAACAAACATCACTATTTTACTTTTACGTCTCTACCACGTCCTTTTTGGGTCTCCGTCACGTCATTTTCGCGACTGTACATTATTTTCATCGTAGTAGGGTCGGCTCTGTAATTGTCTTTACACCCAGCTTATGCCAGTGTTCTCCTGTGATTAAACCACTTATACCTACTTTATATTATTGGTATACCATATTATTGGTTTAATCACATCAGTAGTTTACTCACGCAGACACATGATGCGTTTGTGTGAGTGGTTTAATCACAGGAGAACACCGGCGTAACGTGGGTTTAAAGACTATTACAGAGCCGACTGTACATGTTTTCTCTGAACGCTGCTTTATTTCCTCTTTTTCATCACTCTATCACGTCAATTTTGTACCTCCATCTCGTCATTTTCGTGACTCTTCTTCAGCGTTTTTATTTCATTTGCATCTCTTCCATGTTACTTCATATTCCTATCTAACCAAATAACTCTTGTACTAACAGTAATAATACGATTGCGTATGCAGTTTTTATTTGAATCTCAAGACGGTCGCAACCTCCCTAATTATACTCAAACTTGGTTTTTGATCACAGAATCCAAGTTCTAGGGTTCTAGGTTTTGGCATGTCACTGCATGCCGCAGACATTATTCCGTGTATGTGTTACATCAACCGATACGATTTACGAGATAAAGGACTTCATTTTCTGTTGCTTAGTGAAAATTGTGATCTAACTAGCTCTATGGTTAACCTGCACTGTAAAAGTAATTCTATGCTAATTCATTCATTTCATTCATTTATTTTATTCAATCACAATTTCACAATCGTATATGAATGTCTCTATAGTACACACACAAAAAAAAAAAAAAATTTAATAAAAATACAGAAAAAACTAGAATACAATTTCAAAGTACAAGTATACACTACCTAAACTACTACCTAACAGCAGCAAACCTACTAACTACATACTATCCTATGTCACTAAACCTATCTTGTCATAAACTCGTCAATTGTATAGAAGCACCCCTCCAACAAAAGTTTTCTCAGTTTATTTTTAAACACGTTTGGAAGGTTAATTGTTTTCATCTCATTAGGTAGAGCATTAAAGAGAAGAACCGCTTGATAACGACAGCCATGCTTTGACACATTTAACCGCATATGCATTGGAAGCTCAAGGTCTTTTCTTCTAGTATTAAGCCTCTTTGCCCTATTCTCTAATGTTTCATACTTAAGTGGATGCCGCACAATATCCATGAGAACCACTAAAATATACAAGCTAGGAAGGGTCAGTATTTTTAGTTTACGGAAATGATCCTTACAAGACTCCCAGGGAGGTATCCGTACTATGGCTATATATATATGGCTAACATTACCTACTTAATTGTAGTCAAAAATACCATGCTATATTATGATAATAATGATAAGGAATGACCTTAATATATTTAACAAAACGTAATGTGCCATCAAAATTATGTAAAGATATATTTTTAAGAAATGGCTGAAAAGCTACCGTTAGTAACTTCTGGAATGAATAACCCAATCAGCTTGAATCGTAGTATTTTGAAAGCTTGTTATTAGGTATATTTTTTTTAATTGTCAATACTACATGGTACTACTTGGTACTACACTTTAGCTGTTATTCATTTAAAGTCCAATCGGAAGCTGTAAACAAATGCTTCAAGTGAGTCTGAGCCAAGTCGTTAGTGGATGCTGGTTAGGTACGTCAGGATCATAACTGCGGTTTCCGTGATCAAGATACATTGAGCTGTAGAATTTTACTACTGCAGATGAATTCATCTTGGCATAGATTTCATCAGTGGCTAAGAAAGCAGTGAGTATTAAATAAAAGGTCTAGTTCATGCAAGCCTCGGATCTCTAAAGCTATTAAAAAAGCTGTTAAAATAAGTTAAAAAAAAACATGAATTTAATGAACATCATCCAACTCAACCGGACTGCACTATAATCTCCATAGAAGGTTTGTTTTGTATGAAAATTATCAATTTTAACACAGTTTTTAGAGAACAGGTATTTATCGCGCTCAACTCATATGTTTTTGTGTTGCAACATACTAATACAGTCGAAACGTCGGGACACAAAAACATATGAGGTAAGCACGATAAATACCCGTTACAATCTAATAACTATGTGTGATAATCGCGAAAGATTACAAAAAACAATTTTAACGTTTATACTAGAAAGGTTGTTCATTCCTACAAAAAATAAGTATTTTGGTATCTAATATATTTCACTGCATTCATATTTAACGAGATTGTATTTTTCCTGTCCGAGGGCTACTGCGGTTCTTTTCCCCCACAATAAATTGCAAATAAAGGCTCCACGCACGAGTCACGCATAACATCTCATAGATTTATATCCCACACTTCTTCCAAATTTAGATTTAGTGTTATGTTTGGAGATATTTCACAGATCTAAAGATTGGAGATTCCCACAAAGTTCACACTTTCTATGTTGCTAAGTGGATTTGTTTCAGCAAGATTAGCGGACTAAATTTTGGATTCTAAAGAGGTATAAAATAATTTTAGCTTTTTACCAAGCGACTATACTGTAAAGCTAAAATAATCTGAAAAAAAAATCTTTTTACAGCAGTAACTATTTTCAAAAGCTGGGCAAAATGAGAAACGTAATAATAACTTTGTAAGTGACCTGAGATGAGCACTCTGCCAAAATTGCAGCGCGAATTCATATTGTTGCGTGCAACCTGCAATTATACAACTCTATGCCACAGAATAAGTAAAGCAACAGATACAGTTTACTACACTTTTATGAGGACAAAATAATACCCTTACGATGCAGCAAAAAACTGAAGTTATTAGTTTAATGTATTCACGAAACCTAGCTAGGTGAAGTGCTCTTTGCTCATTAGACAGTTTTATAGTAGATCTTTTGCTTCATTCTTTGGTTCATACATTTTAATAGTACACACGGCTTTTTTACACGCTACAAGCCAGCGTTTACGCTTGTAGCGTGTATAGTCGCCCTGATGTGTCATCGGCGTTTTTACAATCTGCTTGTTGACAATCCTTCCCGAAAGCTGACACGCTCACACGCTATTTTTTAAAAACGCCAACAATAAGCTTGTAAAAAAGTCGTGTGTCATCGACGCTTTACTACTTACTTTGCTGACGAGTATGATTTAGGTTATATAGGTTATTTTACTATACTGGTTTAAAAGCTTATGTATTTATTATTCGTGGTTTACGCAGGAGGCCGAGGTGTTTACCCGGGCCACAGAGGAGGCACTATACCTAGCTAGAGGCTGCATCGCTTCGCTTTGGCGGAGTTTAGCGTCATTTCGAGGAAAATTTCAAAGGGTAAAGGCTTTGAGGTGTATACAGCGAATAGCGATAAATAAACTATTTCTGACTTACTTGTCGGAGTTATTGAACCATTTCGGCGACTTGTCTAAGCCGTTGACTATTTTAGGCATCTATACTCAGAAAAAACTTTTGACGAGAGCCTTTTACTCTCTTCCGAGTATACCAGGGAACTGAACTAAACATTTTAGCCCTACAAAAATATGTTTTACTAATTACTTAACTTGCTCTGTATGTCTCAACTGATCTCTCTGTTTCAACAAATTAGAAAATTTACCTTCAGTTTTATTTGATACATATAATTAAACCTACTTATTTTTTAATAAATACATAAGACATAAAATGTTATTCATACGGGGTTCTAAGAATTTTACGCGTTTCCATCTAAGCGGCTTGACGTTCATGTATCGATTACTTTTACGTAGGTATCGATTAGAAAATTATTTTGATTTACTCGCTCACATTAGGACCAGTACTCATGTTAATAATTTTTCCGTGAAACGAGCCCTCAACGCGCGGGTTAAATAACTCTCGTTAACTTCCACACTGTAGCGGTGCAGACGAGCCGCGCGATTTTTTCGCAATACGATTTTTAACGAGTTGATTAAAATGAGCGTCTAATGAAAATGGTCCATGTAAAATATTGTTGTTTTGTTTTGGGTTGGAAAAATGCCTTTTTACAAACCATAGTAGAAACATAGATGAAAACGGTGTTTGAACACCAAGATAGACCGTAGCAAACCAAAATGGATTCGTAATACAGGACAGAAAATTTTCAGACACCCTGTCAAATAAAATTAAATATCTCTAATTTCAAAAAATGTTTGTTACTTTTTACAATGTAGTTTTATTGACAATGAAAAAGCCTAGCAGTTTTAACATATAATATTTATCTCGCCCTGTTAGGTAATTCTCGGACCAAAATGTACTAGAAGTTAGCCAATGTGGCTCCCTTTTCTTGGTCACATTTTCAATGTAAGTACTACATTGTGATTCTACACTTTAATACTTATATGAGTCTTCTTCTTATCGTGTCACTAATTCCTTCGAGCCAGTGTGGTGAAAGGATTTCAAGTGCGACCCGAAGAGGCTCCTCGTGCACTCGACACATGTTTTCGAACTTTTATGTTCTACGGTATGCCGGTTTCCTCACGATGTTTTGTTTCACCGTTGCGAGAACGTGGGATGCATACATAGATTTTTTCAACCGAAAAAACCCATTTACGCATGACTGCCACCAGGATTCGAACCCGTGACCATCAGATCGCATGGTAAGGGCCTCATCCACTCGGCTACCACGTCCTCACTTATATGAGTAGAAACTACTCAAAACCAATGCTTGCTAGAGTACAAGCTACGCCGCGCCGTCACGTAACTATTTGAAAAATTTAATTCATTGCAGTTCGTAGCCAGCCCATTTGTATGCATACCGCGACTGCAGTTTATTAAGAATGCACAGGAACCCCCTGAACGATGGTCAGCTCCGTTTCATCCATTAAACCTCCCTGAATTATCCGGGACGTGCCCAAATGATCTCCATGTTTTATGTACATTTTTGTACATCAATTTGCAGTGGCCAGAGTCAGACTAGTGGCGCCGAAAGACCCCAAAAAATTGTTATGGTTCGTGTATTAAATATTCAAGTCCATTTAGGTTTTTATAAACCTGAACCGTTTCTTCCTTTTTGGTAGAAAATAGAAATTAGACTTACCTACGGGTTAGTAAAATCACAGAGTACTAGGATTAGTAATAAAAAATGAGAACAAAATGAGCCTGACAAGTTGGATTAGTTCTACATACGCAGCAAAGTGCTTTGATTGTGTTCTTTGTTTTACCAATGTTAGTAAGTTATATTTTGTATGACGTCACTTTCATCATAGTTTATTAAGAATTTGAGAAACTTTTCTATCATTGTTCTCGTTTTGATAATAACTGGTGCTCAAAAGTACCCTGAATAATCCTCGAGACAACTCAAGACACGCTCCAAACACTTCCACGACACCATGGAGTTGTTTCCGATCTCTTACAAAGTAAACGTCTGGCTTCCCATGAAATATGCATTAAATATTTACACAGTCCCTGAGGCGAGCCATTCCCTTGAAGTCTGAACCGAACAGATTTGCAATTCACCGAACATCCTTGAGGAAAAAAGAGCCACTGAACAAAGCCGGGGAAGTTGGAATCGAAATGAACCACTAAATACTCAGTAGGGTTGTTAGGATCTGAATGTCTTTATTCGTTGGAGCGTTTTCGAGGCTGAAATGTACCTATTCTGGAAATCCGAGATATCGATAGAACTTGATAGCTAACTTAGTTCAAAGATAAGCTTCATAAATTTCCTATTGTTATAAACCATTAAAGTTATTGAGTTGGCTGCCGTTTAAGTAATGAAGTCGTCTTAGGTCTATAAGAGTAGATCTCTGAACTAGCTGACTCCGGCAACTTCGTTTGCATTGCGAATAAACAAAATTCCTTTCTTAGTAGGTAGGTACGCGCTTACACGTCTCTACGTTTGATTTGGCCTGAGCTTTGTCTGTCAGTTAGTCAGTCAGTCAATCAGGAGTTAGCTTTTTATATAAGAAATAATAAACGGAGCTTGCACCGCACCGTACGCACCTATAAAGTTACCAATTCGCCGCGAATCGGAACCGCGACAGTCGTGTCTATATACCACGAATTATTATAAATATATAATACAACGAACGTATTTGCGCTACCACGGACGATACTTTTCTTATTTTCAGATCGTGGGAAAGAGCCATTAGTTGACAAAGAAAAAGCAAGATAGAGAGCGGGCCACTGGTTTATACGAACAGGGGAAAAATCAAGGGGATTTTTGGACTAACCCAGTTCTATCCAACATGATACATCCATCAAGAGAAAAACTCAGTTATTTAATGAAAATAAATTACTTTTTTTTTTTTTTTTCTCGATTTTGATCACTTGTAAATCAATATTTTTTGCTGGCAGCTACACTTATATTTTTTTTCATAAAACAAAAGAAACTCTTCTTCCAAGTACCTATACGTGCTTTGAAGTAAAGTCGACTTATGCGACTTACTACTTTAATTTGTTTTATGTTCTAACATGCAAGCAATTACTAAAAGTGCCTTAAAATTCACGCTACGTTATTAAACTAACTTCATAAAATTAAGTGAGTAATTATAGTTATTTCAAGATAACTGAGTTACCTGCTGGTTTAAGTTTTTATGACCTACCGTTACTTATCATAAATCTCACTTAGCTTTCCAAACGTTAATTAACTTTGCTTACAAGCAAGTTGAAAATTTCCAGATAAAAATACGAGTAAGCACTAAGCTAAGCAATGATTTAGTGCTTTGTGAAAGTGGACAAACATATGTTAGCTGGTGCAATTAAATTAGGGTTAAAAACTTTCTATATTTTTTTTTATGAATTTTGGTTACTTTTATAATGATTCGCCCACATGGTTACGGGTTTAGATTTTTTTATGTGTTTTCCACCTTTTTAACTATACACTTATGTACCTACTTACAGAATCTCAGCTCAATCATCCAGTAGCTTTGGCGAGTTTGAGGAACATCATCATCTTAAAATACCTATAATTTCAGTAGGATTATCATCCGTTCCGTGTATTTTGTGACCAAAATATTATTCCTATGTTTCTAATCCTATTCCTAAAAGCACTTGATACGGCTATATTTTTTAAAGAGCCGGAAACAGAAACTATTAGAATAACGTTATCGTTTCGTTTTCAAAACAGTAGATAGGAACAATGGAGAGCATTTATTTTTCTTAATATTTCTTCCCGATTCTACCTAGTAAGATATCGTATCTCGTAATCGTATTGGGAATAATCGGGGAAAAAAACGATTTTTATCAGTTTCCTACTAGTGGGAAACTATTAACAATCGCAGGTGTAGGGACCATCGGGAATAGGTGGATAAGATTACCAATAGGAATGAGCTAGCCATTTAGTCTACCTGTGGCTAAGTATTAAGCGCTACAAACTAAGGCAAAATGGTATCTAGGGCACTATCGTGCGTTAAAAGTTAGTTTATTATAACGAAAGTCACCCTGGGGATTTTTAGTGCAGCTCATCTGTGTCTAAATAGAAGTTGTTTGTCCACACGTGAGTGCCGTAATCAAGCTTGTTATATTACCTTCGAGTACCTACTTACTTATTTAGCTTTAGGTAATAGTACTGTCTGCGGCTTCGCCTTCTACTACATCGTATCAAAATTAAATAGATACTGTTATCAATTTAGAATTCACCAAAACTTAACTATGTTTAATAACAGCATAAGCTAAATACTACAATCTATATTACAAAATTTACAAAAGAAAACAATTGGACCACCCATAGACCGTTGCAAACGATCTATATGTAGCTCAACTGCTACAACTCGATACCCAATGGCAGCGTGCCGAGGATACTGGCTGCATTGCCTGTTTGTATTGCAAGGCGTATTCTTTGGGTATTTATAGCTGCCAGACCAGATGCTCTGACAAAATTTTGAAAACGCGGAAGGCTCTCATTCCCCATGGACTAGGGTCTCGACCCCAAAGGGCTCAAACATATAAGACCTACATATTTGTGCCTCTTGAGAATTTCAACAGAGTTTGCCGCTAAACTAAACTAATTTGACTATACTAAAAATTATACCATGCTTTTTATTTCGATCGTTATAAAAGAGACAGCGACATTTTTAGTGTTGTCAAATTAGTTTAGTTTAGGCGACATCTGAATTGACAACATTGTTGAGCTATTTTTACCTTTTCCATGTCCGAAGGTAAACTATTCATGGCTACGTATTCACATACTTCTTTATAAATACCTTCTTTCCACCTTATTTACACCTTCTTTAAAAATAATAATAAATATTTACAACATTTCACACAACGCCATCAAGCTCCAAACTAAGCAGAGCTTGTTCGATATTCATAACACAAGTGCTTGTCCTCAAGCGAAAATCGAACCCGCGACACCAGCGTGACAGTGCAACGCACTTGCTACTCTACTATCCATGTCGTCATATGGCACTAAACATTAAAAACAATCGGCCTTTCCAGCCTCATTATTATCGCCTGTTCTGAGTTGGATTCGAAATCTGAAAAACGGTTGAATTGTATTTACATTTTATTATCAAGTCCAATATCTACAGGTTTTGGTTCCAGTCATTTCAGTAGTATCGAGCGTAGGGGAAGGGTGCAGCAATGCCGCCCAGTCGAGCAATGGGAGAGATGCCTCCAAAACTAGCGATGGGGGCGATAGGGGCGAGGCGTGCGATAGGGGCGATAGGGGCAATAGGCGCGATAGGGGCGATAGGTGCGATAGGAGCAAAGCGTGCGATAGGGGCAGCGGCGATGAGGGCAGGGTCCTTGCGTACCACAGCGTTGAAGCCACCAGCGCCAGCGGCGTAGTCAACGGTGCGTCTTGTACCTAAAAGAATACATTCCGTGTGTAATTTGCCTGTAATTTAATATTATGTAAGTAAATTAAATTAAATTTCAATAAATTTATGTTGACTTGTAACTATGGAGTTATAAATAAATGATTTGTATTTGTAAAGTCCCTAATAAATAAAAGTGAACTCAAAGTTGTTGTGCCCTGACAGAGTTCATGTGCATTGTGTACTATTATGCCACTTACACCTAAGCTATATTACCCAAAAAAGTATACTATATGATTATGAAATAGTAACAGACTTTAGTAGGTAAGTATCTAAGACAAAAAATTGGTAACTATGTTTATTCTTTTTTGTTTTTTTTACGTTCACAAATGGTGAAACTTGCTAGGTGCTTTCCTGCTGGTAAGAGATCACGCTTGCCCATAACCATATAAGTGCTTACAGGGCTTTGATTCCCATAGAGAGATAGTAGAGTTTAATTTAATTAGTCTGTTTAATAAGTGAGAGCATAAAGGGGCCCACATATATTTTATAATACTCCTTATGTTTATTCTATATATACAGGATACATATTCCACTGTAACCTGACTGTAACATTTTCTAACTTTTATTTCTATTTTCTATTAGCTTCTGATTTGTACTTCGTCCATTCACAACCAACTTAGTGTCCTCAATGCTGAAGCATTTGCTTGTTATCCAAAAGCAAGTGGGCCATCCTAATTTTACTTACTTAATTACTTTAGTAATTATTACTTTAGATAATACTCTAGTTTAAAATTTTTAAATTTATATATTCTTTCTTATATACCTACATAGTTATAGTCAAATTGTTTTCCTTCACCGTTTAGTAGGTGTCTTTATTTATCTACTATTGCTACATTACTTCTATAAGTTGCTCACGTTGGTATTTATAATTATTACCTACCGACCCGCTAGTGGTCTGCATACCTATGTGAAATTGATTTATAACTCTGTGGATAACGCAGTGGGCTATAATATAGTTAATGTAAGATGTTATAATTATTAAGAAAAATGTATATTATAGTTGTTTGTTGTCCCAAATAAAAAAAAAAAAAAAAAAAGAGCGGTGCAACACTGCTACAGCACTCGTCCACTTTGAGATGTGTTGATGGCAATTCTCGAAAGCCCAGTTATTTCACTAGCTACAATACCCTTCCGACTGGAACACAGTAATGCTAACAGTTAACTGCTATGCGACAGAATATCTAGCACTGTGTTTGGTACCGACGTAGACGGCGCGGCGTCCTGTATAATATTAAATTATTAGAAAGTAAATTGTTTCTGTGACTGTACCAAAAGCTATGTTTTGGTATTAGTTGGGAATAGATTTGGTACTTCATTGAAATATTTAAAATTTGGTATTCGTGAGGAATATAATATTAATTACGACAATAAATAAATACCATTGGTATTAGTTTTTGGTATCGGACGGGAATAGGTCCTGCAAACGGACGCTTCCCAACTGTTAATTTGTTTTTATCAATATAAATATTGATTAACTCAATATAAAAAAAATATATGATTGTAGCGTAGTTACTTATTTTAAAAGACGTGTTTATATTTCTTATGGGCTCTACAAATACATCTATCCGAAAAAGTTGGTGTATGAACAAGTGTGACTCAATAAAGAGTAAAATTCCACTCTTTGTTGAGTTGTATTGATGACTGCCTAAAGTGATAGACAACCGTCTCAAAAGTTTTTTGAAACAAAAAAGTTATCCAGACAATCGACTTGATCTTGATAAAACCTTGAAGAAGGCTTTGAATCTTTGAAACAAAATAATAATTGTAAGCTAAAATAATCTGGAGCAGTTAATAGGTACTGTTCAAAACAAAATTTGCGAAATGGAAATAAGTCCTACTCCGGTATCAATCTGTCTTTTTTCTGTCTGTTACAGACTGTATATGGTATATTATTGCCCCAAGCCTTCTTGTACTTTTGTAAACGTATCCCAAACTTTATTTATTTTGGTGTAAATGAGTCCTGTTTTTTCAAGACTAATGCCTAGATCGCCAGTACCGAGTACTCGGCCGAGACAGTGCTCTCCGAGTACTCGGAACGTATAAACATAGCGCTGAGTTCTCGGCTGAGCAAGTGATGTAAGCTTTCACTGTCTCGGCCGAGTAACATTTTACTGTCTCGCCCGTTTGCTCGGTACGTGTGATCAAGGCATTAGTTAATTTATCTAACATACCATCCGACTCTAAGAGCGAGTACTGTCCCTGCACATTGTTGCCAGCGCGAGCTTCAATCTGGTTCTTGAAGTCACCTGTGTAGGGGTCAGCCACGCTGTACGCGAAGCTGGAGAAATCTGAGGCGGAGGCGACAGCGGCCAAAGCGAACAGAGCGACGAACTGGGAAACAAAATATCGTAGACTAATTAATATACCTAATCGTCTAGATGGTGTAACTTTTATCAATCAATATTTTATCAAGGTTAATCAAAGTTTGACAAAAACATACTACAACCGTAAACATCACTGAATCCTGAAGTCACAGGGAAGCAAAATACGCAATTTCGTTTCGAAAGAGTGTTGGAAATTAGAATTGAGTCATGTCTGCATTGTCCATCCGTATACACCAAGAAGTATATTATCAACGTGTCAATGAAAAAAAAACTCAATAATTATGTATAAGAAAAACTCGAAAGTCTAAGAATCAAATTGAACAATTATATAATTATGATTAAACTTACCTTCGCAACCATTTTGAAAGATTTACTGTTGTTACGACTACGTCGGCTGATGCAATGCGAATTATGTATGCGTTTGCAATCACACACCTTTTTATATCAATTAAATTTTACATACATAATCAGGAAACGACAGTTCCGAAGGTAAAGTCTCGATCTGGTTCTCGTCCTGATGACATTAAAGCGCCACTTTCATCAATTTTAGCTGTTCAAGGACCTTAGGATTTTAAACTGTTTGAGAGCTTTTTTTTTTTGTGTTTGGTCTGGATAATGATTGAATTGAATGATCTACTGATTCAAATTCAAATTCCTTTATTGATATTTATACATAACATTACAGATATCTCCAAATCGTTATATATAAGTTATTTTAAAAGAAAGTACAATACCTTAAAAATAAATTAGATCTTCTCTAAGAGTAAGACTTATAAATAACTAACGGACAGACAGGCTAATAGAAAAGTAACATGTTTTTAAACAAGCAGCTGCTTACGGCTCCGCCCAGGTGCCTATCAGTTTTTAAAATGTTTACAAGTTGCGAGATTAGCTAGACGCTTTCTTGATTGTAAGAGATCACGCCTGGCCATAACCTAACAGTACTACACAGGGCTTTGATTCCCATAGGCCCGTGCAACACTCATATAGTGCTCGTCCACGTAAAATGCGCCATCCATTCATTCATCATCACAATTTTGTACTGTGTGATGTTTTTGTAAATATATCAAAGTGACCTATTTTGAGGTCATCATTACGTAACCTAGAAGTCACCTTTTATAATTTTGCTTTAGTTTTTTTGAAAATTCTTGTGATTTTTCATAAAAACGTAAGATCGTTTCGTTTACCAAATGACATCGGTTTCGGGGACATTAAAGAATCGTTCGTTGACTGTTACGTCTCCACAGGCATTCTAATAGACTCCGTTCCTCGGTGACAACGGATCTAGGAACGAGCTGGAAGTGACCTACTGAATATACATAGGAACATAGGTAGGTACAGTAAAACTAATGGCAGTATAAAATACCTGTAGTTTTTCGAGTCTCTTTTATGGCAAACAATAAAATTCTTTCTAGACAACGTACTTATAAAATAGGTTTTTTAGCCGGCAGTCGTTCTGCATTGTCTAATATACCTTATAAAAAAAAACCTATCCATATTTTTTTTTTTGTATTCTATTTATAGTACTATTAGTATTGCCCAATCCTGAGTCTCTAACTCTATTTGAAAAGCGTTTCCGTTATTAAACGCATCAATTCGAGTTCCGACACAGAGATAAGGCGTGCACTCACGATCTGAAGCGACAGTTATTGCCATCTAATATAATGCCGGTTTGGCAATACCCGTTACAGCTTAACGATTGTTTGCGTGGGTTGCCAGTACGTAACAGCAGTAAGTTATGGAGAGATCGCCAGTTGAGGTCTCGTAAAAAATTGCCGAGAATACCTACTAACTGTGGATGACTTTGGTAAAAATCTTTGCAGTCTAATGGTAGCTTCTCATGGCCCGTGTTAGCGCGGGACACACCGCGTCGGAACGCGCCACCGGCCGTGTAAATGAGCGGCCCGTGCGGCTGCGTGGCTGCCTGTGGCGACGCGTATTGTCAGTTAACACAAGCCGTGAGAGGGGGTGATCCGAACTTGTCCGCAGCGTGTGAAGCCACTATAATTAAAAGAATGCATGTCTCTTCACTATCGCTGTTGTATAAATGCCTTTAATTTGACATATCTCGTGAGTGGAGGGGCGTGCAATTATAAGCTGAAAGATATCTATTACCTTGTATCAAAACTCATGTGAGTAACTTCAAACATAGACTGATGATCGCCCTAAATTACCGAGAAAATTCACCTTCGTCAGAAAATATCGATTCATATTCGAAACAAGTTGAACTATGCATTCAGCAACACGGTACCTACATGGATTTCCCGTAAATTTCGAAATGTTTAAGATACGTACACGAGTCGGTACCTACATACTTGTCTGAATTGTATAGTATGTATGTAGGTAATGTTGATTTTTAAGATCTAAATAAAAACCAGCTCAGTCAGTCAGTCAGGTCAAACTTTTTGTATCTATATATATAATATACCTATATATTGATGATTAAAACTCTTTATTGTACACCCTGGAGAAACGAATAACTCTCTAAACTTAGCGCCTTGAAAGTAACATTAGTGAAGTTCTTTGTTTCCAAAATTAATTTCCAAGAATTCTGTCCACACATCCTCGGCAACAACGTGATTACAACGCACGAGCCGATAAGGAGGGTCAAAAAGAGTAGGATTAAAAGCGATTGGCTCTCTGCCCATCCAATTTTCTTTGTTGACGTCTCCCGGGAGCCACACGAAGATTATCTTAACAAAGCAAAGGCGTTGGGGCAACTTTGGAAGCCTTGAAACAATGTTATCCGACGGACAAAGAAAACAATTACAACTTTTTTACGGCTAATACATTACTGTTCTTTGATGTTCTGTGAAGATCGTGGGAATATTTTCATTGGGTATATCAAGGAACTTTGTCAAACAACTGAATTACAAATAAAATTATTACTCTAGTTGTTATGAGTAAGGAGTGGGCAATTTCTAAAGACAACAGTAAGTTGGTAGTTAAGACTAAAGGCATCATTGAAACCAATCACATTGTTCCATTTGAATAGGATTTCTCATGAAGCACCCGTAACTAATGCTGGGGTGCTTGTGGCCAATAAATATCGATTTTCAATTGAATAGATGTCTTGCCACGAGTGCTAAGGTAAAGAAGGAGCATCAGGACAAGCGACGCGACGCGATGCCAATTGGGACGCCTATTTTCGCCTATTTAATTAGTACGTTTGATCGCGGATTCGCGCGACCGACGCGAGACGTTCGCGCGAACTTGCGATGGTCACGTGATCGCGTTCTATTAGGACAACGCCTATGATACACGCAAAAGCTGATAATCCAAACCAGATTCTGCAGCAGAGTAGTAATGTGTAAGCAATACTATTTTCTTGTATGATGGGTACTGTAGTCAAATAACTGGGCATTCAAGACTGACCACCAAAATTCCTCAAAGTAGACAAGCGTTATATGAGTGTACGTACGCTACGTGAAACGTGAAAAAGTCCTGTGTAGCACAGCACTATTCTGGTCATGGGCAGGCATGACCTGACCGCCAGAAGAGCGCATAGCTCGAAAATCAAGCCATCAAGTGAATCATCCAGATACTAGTAGCGTAGTTATACTGTGCTACGTGCACGAAAAGAGCCTCATCGAGGCGCAATTGACATCCTTTCACCACACTGGTTCGAAAGAACTAGTGTAATGATAAGAAGAAGACTGTGCTATTAGCTACACGATTTCTCAAGCCTACCATAGCCACCCAAAAAACCTAAATTGTACTATTTATTTAGATTCTGACTTATATTTTACAATCCCGTTGGCATACTTTCGCATAGCTCTGAGTGGAGTTTATTCCTAAGATATTGATGCTCCAGATATCGGCACATCCTGTAGATTTCCGACGGTTCGCCGTCACTGAGTAATGCGTTTGCCTTAACGACTCTGCATGTAGGTTACGGTGATGGATATATATTAAATGGGAGTGTATCAGCCTGTAGAGTCTAATTTCAGTTGGTTTAACTATATGTGGGATAAAAATGCTTTTAATTATGAGACATTATGATAAACTCGTCAAACTCTATCAATATATCTCAATCATCTGACAACTATTTGCCGTAGCTGCACCTTTTGACGTGACTACGTTTTATAAATCGATGAACGCTGGCTGCACGAAAACGTTGACGTCATTGTCCGGTAACGCTCATTGTCCCGTTACGCTGGTAGTCACGTTAAACTATCGTCCGTAAACCAACTTTACAGACAACCAATTTTTTTTAAGACTTCAATTAGGCATCAAAATCATAGCCAGTAGCAGCAGCAAAGCCAGTCAGTGGACTCTTGCGAATAAGTAACATAAAGTACACAGTTTATTATCTTTCGAGATATTATATAGTGATTATATATATAGTTATTATATAGTGATATTATATAGTGATCGCTAATCAGACTAATCATTGTCTTGTGTCAAACGGGTGTCGCCAAAGGTGTCCTGGCGACAAATTAATTTATCATGCCATCCAATAAGCTACTGGCTGTCGTGTCGCGTCGATGCACAGATGTTGAGATGAGAAGCATGATATTATTTTATCAAGCTCGTAACACAGAGTGCTAAGATATCTCGTAGTAACAACTGGATGACAAAATGAGAAGACAAGCAATCCAATCTAACGAAGTATCGAAGTAGGTGTGGAAAACTTCCAGTACATATTTCTCTATCTAAGTTAAGAAATTAGGCTAAGTCTTCAAAATTATATGTTTTCAAAATTAGGGTTCGTCACTCTAATGATAGTTTAACTTTATGAAAGGTATCTTGTAATAGAATTGTGTCGTCTATACCTGCTCTACAAATTAAACAATCATTTGCATGAGCCCTCGCTACTTGTTTACTGCTCCATATGCTGCAACCCTAGTCACAGAATTAATATTTATTTTAAACCTTTCGGCAAAACCTCTAGTTTACTCATACATAAAATGGAACTTAAAATAATATTTACTTTGTACATTGACACAAATTCTTAAAAAGTAAGAATATTATTAATGATATTAAGAAGAAGCCGAGGTAACGGCCTCTTTTCAGAATTGATAGAGGACCGCCTAGATCACTCACGCATGGACCATTCAGATAAATCATTATTCCTTAAACATGTAGACTCAACAAGCTTAGTCGAGACCTGCATAATCGTCACCTCTTGAGATCATTTTCCATCGCAAACCGAACTTGTGTCTCTGTCAAATGAAAAGATGCAAGAGCGTACCCATCTTTCATGGGACAAGCGTCATACCATCACAAATCACATCCATTCGGTTCAAGAACAGCTTTCTGGTCTCACATAATGATTATACTAGAATATAAGAATAGGTAGGCCGAAGAGCCTACAACCGTTGGGGTAAACGTGTTCTTGAGTGGAGACCATGTCTAGGCAAGCGCAGTGTAGGACGACCTTTGGCCAGATGGAGCGATGATCTGCGCGCTATAGCTGGCAGAAGGTGGATGCGGAGAGCGGAAGATCTCAGTGGCTCAGTGGCGCGCCTTGGGAGAGACCTACGTCCAGCAGTGGACTGCTATAGGTAAATGATGATGATGTTCATAAGAATAGGTTAGTAGGCATTCTGCACACAGTATTTTATTTTTTGGTTCCGGGTTCCCTCAGTTTTTCGAAGTTTACAAATATGTGCCTCGCAGATAAGGGTCACACCTGCATCATGGCCACTGATGGCACATTATGGCAGACAGTTGCCGGATCCCTTCCTAACCCTGAATACCTTCGAAGGGTGAAATGAACAAACTTGTAATGGATGTATTGTGTTGGTGTTTTGTTTAATTTAAGAAATATGAATATGTATGTGTTCTAATAACTTCGGATTGCAACAATTTCGGAGCAAAACCAAGTTCTTAGATGTTGTCTCAGGTATACTCATATTGAAAAAATAACCAAGGTTTGACACAAACATACAACAACCGACTTCAATAGGACTGTTCTAGTGACCGTAGGCACCACTGAAAAGTCACAGGGAAGCAAAATACCTACGCAATTTGGTTACTTCAATAACTTTTTTTTTCAGTTATTTTGATTATAACTAAACTGCTGAACCGATTTCGATAAGATTTCAATGGGACCAGTCTGAAAGATAAAGTTTCAAATCGTTTTATAAACAACTCCTTTTTTGAAATCAATTGAAAAAAACTTGCTGCCAGAAAGTTGTACATTATTTTTGAGTCATTATTACGTTCATTGCAATACAATAAATTTCGACAACACAGCACTTTTGTTGATTATTTAAAAGATGAAAAACCACTCAAATTTAATAAGCATATTGTAGGGATTGAATAATTTTATTTCAATTTAGTTTCAACTGAAAATATAGAGATTTGAAATAGTCAAGTAACGCTAACTAATGCGGGCACCAGGTGCGACTGACAAACTCGCGTCCCTTTCTAATTTGTTAGGTTTAGGATAACGGCCAAGTAAACCGATCCCTTATCATGCGACGTCATCTGCTTTTGTTATCTGTAGGGCTTTGTGAATATTAAATCATTGAACACAACAAAATGTTGAGAGTGTTGCAGGTATAGTCAGCCGCACAGACAGTATACACTCCCATGCTCTTACATTTATAATATACTTATAATTTTGCAAAGATTTGAAAATCCTTGCGTGCACTTTTATTTGCAAAATTAAGAGTATTATAAATGTGAAAGCTTGGGAGTGTATACATATCTGTGCAGCTAATTATGCATAAGCTTTTGATATTTCATTAACATTTTCTAAACCCTTATTTATTTATTTCTTCCATTATAACCTTGGAAGCTATAAAGCGCGATATAGATAGTAATTGATGTGTAACATCTTTCCTCTAGCTTTCTGTCAATTTGTGGCAGTGATTTCGTGAAATGCAACGGAAGTGTGTAACAGGAAGTTAGCCTTCAAAAGGTACCAACCTCAGAAAAAAAAATAGAATCCTTCTAATTTTAAATTTGATTTTAGATGCTTCACATCATATGCGACTACTGGTAAGGCTCGTTTTTTTCTGATAAGTATTTGAACATGGATTTTCTAGACGGTTCGATTTGCAACGCACTTGCGATTTAAGTAGGTGCTCCATTGGGAATACGTCTAGCTATCTTACGAAACTATTTTTAAATAGTTACGGCTTACATTCAAAAAGAATCGCCTCAGTGTTTTATCTCTCTTTTCAAATCAACGTAGAGCAAAGATACCTATTTTGCAAAAACCTCAAACCTTTAGTAACTTTGCTCAAAAACCTAATCGAGTTCAATAATCGTGAATTGGGAAAAGTCTGAACCAAGCTTCTCTCAATCGCCGTTTAGAGAGTACAAATCTTATATTACGCATCGCACTATCTTAAATTGTAAGGAGTATCTACTAACAGAAAGGCAATGTCAGGTGGTTCGCTGGAAAAAAAATATAGCGTTATTTTTTTTTTGTGATTTTTTGCTCGAAGACGAGGCTAAAATACTTTTATTTTATATTGATAGGTTTAAATTTTTTGTAATGTTGTCTTATTAACGATTTTAATGTTTTTATATGGATCTACATTTAAAATTGTCCGAAATAAATATTTTGATTTGATTTGATGTGATTTGATTTATTATAATACGCGTATAGGTTCGTATCTCCACAATGTTATAACGAAACAGGATCACACTTCTTTTTATTATCGTGTAACTTGTTCTTTCGAACCAGGATGGTGAAAGGATTTTAACAGCGCCTCAATGAGGCTCCTTTCATGCAGTTAACACAACATATTTTCGAACTTTTAAGGTTCTATGACATGCCGGTTTCCTCACGGTGTTTTCCTTCACCGTTAAGAATGATCACAATTTGAGACTTTTTTTTCCTTACAGTATTTAACTATAAATACTGTAAGAAAAAAAAAAACTTATTGCAATTTATTTAAAAACTATAACTGAACATTTTTGTAAACATTGGTTCACTTCAAAGGATAATTTGATAATTTTATGCCTACTTGCACCAAACTGTCAAAGTTCCTAAGCAATTACTTTTCTTGCTAGCCAGTTCTTAAAGCTCCAAATTCAGACCGTTAAGAAATGTTGAACGAGTTAAGTAATTGATTAAAAACTTTGATAGTTTGGTGCAAGTCGGCATTAATGTCGTTTTTGATATTGTACTTTTGCTAGCTATAAAAATCGTAGCTGTGAAGAGTCCACGAGCGGCTCTATAGATTTTGTGCGAGCGATGATTACCCATGGGTCGAATCCATCACAGATGAGATCCTGTTTTTATTTATTGCCCTGTGATTCAGAAACAGCTTTGTGAAGTAACATTCCTGTAGCTTGATTTCGGTGACCATTTGTTCCATTTTATTTTTCGGCTCTATGATTTTATTAATAGGTAGAGGTGATCTTTTTCAGTACAATTTTTAGCATTTTTCTTGCCCCACCTGTTTTATGAGTGAATATTGTAAAAATGGATTAGCTTTTTTATTGCATCATAAGACCTGATCTTTTATGTTACTGTGTCATCATCATTCTCAATACCATACAATACATACACAACATAATAATACATACACATTTCTAAATTACGTTATGCCCACCTTATGGCCTCATTTGTCCAACAGTATCCAGTCCATGCAAAGGTTGTTATTATGGAAGAGATTGCTCTAATTATCAATTAGCGATAAGACCGCTCCACTGTTGTATACCTAACTTAAATTTTCCAATATAATGTATTAGTACTAAGGTGGTGAGCAAAAAAGTATATTCTATCTATCTATCTATTTATCTATCTACATATTGAGCAACACTCCGAGTGTAAACTATCAGTACTATCTTAGACTCCTACACCTGTTGTCCTGTCTAGCTGGCTTGTGGGAGACCGCATCACCCCACTATTAATTAAGAGCCGCAGGTCATCATCAGGACAAGACAGCTGCCAGTTACGCCATGGCTGCGGGCGGGCGGATGATGGACGGGTTTTTTCAGGTTTATACCCTAATGAGTTTCGGCTCTGCGAGGGTGCGTATACATAATATAACTTTCTTTTTTTTTGAGCCTCATTTCTCAAAAGGTTGCAAGAGTAAACTCGTAAATCGTGAATCGAAAATTCGTCATGTTATTCCGGTCTTATTAGTGTTCAATATGCAATCCTGATCAATTTCCATGCATTCGATCGATAGATAGAATACTCATACTATAATGCTCATCATTTTAGTGCTACATTTATGTACCTACATTACATTGGGAAAACCAAGCTAGGTATTTAACAGTGAATATGGACAGTTTTATTGCAATCTTTTCCAGACAACTTTTGGATGGACTGGCTACTGTTGGATAAATGAGGATGGTGGGCATAACGAAATTTTAAAATGGAAGCTTATTTAAATAATTTAAATTTAAATATTAGTTAAATCTTCTCCACGCAATGGTTCCCTTCATAGCGACAATGTAGGTACTTAATTTACTTTATTTGCCTGTAACTACCTACTGATTTTGAGTGCATTAGGTAGATTTTATTCCATCGTTTCCGGATTTGAAAAATCTGAAATCAGGCCTACGAAACAAAAATGTTTTACATTTTATTGAACAAGTTACGTAAATCATGCGATTGACGCCATAAAACAATGTCTTCTTGATCCCTATTCCCGTATCACCTCTGACGTACGAATTCACAGTAACACGTGTACAATACACCTGTACAGTGTAGGAACGTGTTATGACACGGGGGTTATTCGTAAACCTAAGAATATAGGAAATGAGTAACGAAAGCGGTCTTATGCTCTACGAGTTCTGCGCAAGTAAAAGTTTGTATTGTTTTCAAGACGCTTGTTGTTCACGTAGTTTTTTCGTGTTAAGTTTTGAATGACAACATTTTCTTGAAGATGGTTTCCAATCCATGAGCAAAAGACAAAAAATTTATAATATACATATAAAGGTACAGTAGCGGCATGAAAACTTTTTTCAGCTAAGTAAATAACTACTGGAGCATAATTAAGCTTTCGTGCTTACAACACACAAAACGAATAATATATTCACGAAAATAAATCTATTTCAAGTAGGTATTAAGTAGGTACTACCTACCTGTGTGGCCAAAGTTGCGTGTTTCATGAAACGATAGTTTTTGATAGCTTTACTTACTCTACAAAAAGCTTTAGAATAACACCTCGTTGAAAGATTGATAAATTACTACAGCCAACATTTTCTACTTCTCTGTAAATAATTTTAATTTTGATCATACTATCATTCTTTCTGAACATGGTACGATTGTCGAGTGTCTTCGAGATAGGGTCCCAAGGTGCCTTCCAAATACTCGAATTGCTTGTTTAACATATTTTTTTCAGCTTTTCGTAACGACATCACACGTGTTAAACTTGAATGAGGATGTTATGAGCATTAGGCACGTTCTTTTTATTAAATTCTGCCCCGAAAATCTGATTATTGCAATAATAATGTTAAGAATTTTAGCTTTATAAGTGCTTTCTTGATAGTTTCCCGACTATTCTCATGATGAACTTAAATACACAGAAAATTCTGTATTGTACTGAGTAAAAACAAATACACAGACAAACTTAATGTTTATTAGCATCGTCTTCCAGGTAACCTATATGTATTGTTGAGATCAAGTAGTGCTATTTGCGTTGAACAGTCGCGACAAAGAATATTTTTTAAAATTAATAAAATACTTAGACTACCTACCTTACCTTACCGTAAACATACCTTTTCCTTTTTTGAAGTCAGTTAAAAAACAGTTTTACACATTAATGCCTATTTGCACCAAACTGTGAAAGTTTTTAAGCAATTACTTTCCTGCTTGCCAGTTTTTAACGGTTCAAATTCAGACCGTTAAGAACTGTCAAACGAGTTAAGTAATTGCTTAGGAACTTTGATAGTTCGGTGCAAGTCGGCATATTTTAGTATAAAGAGTAAGTATAGGTAATTCACAATCTAATCGGCGGCGGCAGTGCCTGCGATTATTCTGCTATTAGAATCGCTATTATTATTTCAAGCATCAGTGGAATTCAAAAGCTAATCAGTATCAGAAACCACCCAGTCTAGCTAACTCTCTAATACAATTTTAACACAATACCATTTTCGCAGCTCGCTTCCTACATATATGTACATACTTCTGCTTTTATTTATTACTTGCACACTGTACGTGCTCAGCACGAATTTGTTTCCATAATATTTCTCGAGCATTATGTGGCAACGAAAGTTAAACTAAACTTTAGTATTCACCAACAAGGTTCAATTTTGCACAGAAATAAGTAGGAGCATGTACTTTTGTATCTTTATTTACTTTATTGCGACGTTTTATAATATTCAACGCAGATAAGAAGACGCTCAACCGTTACAAAGTGCTTTTTGTTTGAAAATTATATACAAATTTGGCTTTATTTGTTTACTTATTTGACCTTCTGCGGTCCGAGTATTAAAATATTCTAGTCTGGAGAAAATTTTCGTAAATGGAGCAGCTGCTTTCATTTGCATATAGAGGCTATATTTCACTTACAAACCTTAAAGTGCTTACCTTATTTTTCATAGGTTTGGTAAAATGCAAATTATTATATAACTTTTAGGGTATAATTATTGTCCCTGAAAATTATATTATTTTGACTTTTCAATATCATTCAACAGTGTATTTGCTACCTTTGGCTTGGATATGGACTCGTACTCGATTTCTACGGTTTGCACACTGTAAGCTGACATCAGAATAGAGGTCAACCAATTTGTAAAACAAACAACAGCGGTGCAGTTCTCCCTGATTCAATTATTATACTCGTAGAAGCTATTTGCGATACCACTTACTACTATACTTACGATACTATACGATACTTTACTACTACCTTTGTCTGTGTTTCCAACCACCTATAACTTGGGTGTATTTAAAGATCGCATTAACAAGCATCTTCTAGGTAAACGTGTTAAAATAGACCACGTGTTAAAATAGTCGTGGTCAAACGTAACCCTATTTTTAATTTAAAAAAAAAATTACGATTTAAAATGCTTCAAAAACAGAATCTTCAGCTTTCAACTTTTTTTCAGCTTTTGATATTGATGAAGTAAAAGTAACTATTTATAAAGCATAAGCTAACTACTACAATATATAGAACAAAATTTACAAAACGAACAAATTGGGCTACCTAGAGACAGTTGCAAACGATCTATAGGTAGCTCAACTGCTTCAATTCTATACCCGATGCAGCGTGCCGAGGATACTGGCTGCATTGCCTCTTCGTATTGCAAGGCTTATTCTTTGGCTGAGATAGCAGCCAGCCCTCTGATTACGAGTCGCTTCGACCAGACGCTCTGATAAAATTTTAAAAACGCGGAAGGCTCCCATACCCAGTGGACCTATGATCTCGTTCCCAAAGGGCTCAAACATATACGACCTAACAAGGCCTACATATTAGTGAATTAATCTTTAAATTATTTTGTCATTGACATAGGTATTTTGTTTATAAAACCAAATTATTAGTTTCTACATCACAGATGAAATATTTAAGTTTTATGATTTTTGCAATGTCTGCTATAACAACCAACTTAAAACCAAACCAGATAAATGTTTAAACATGACTACAATGTCAATTGAATTTAATCAAAGTTTCAACGTATAAAGTTACGAAGTTGCCAATACATAGTAACATTGCTAGTCTAATCAGAGTCAGCCACTTCGATGTCCATGTTGTCCATCTGTTCTTTAACCCCGCACCTGCCGCAGACGGGAAACTTTCCTTTTCAATGAATGTTCCAAAGTCGTTTACGTTTGTTATTGTTTTCGATCACCAAAGTTCAATGGTGAGGGACAACTTTTACGCCAAATATGGCTGAACTTCGCCGTGGGGAGTTCAATGACGCTTCAAATTGCTGGAAAACGGTGGGATGGGTTTCATCTTGTAAATTCGACTTGGAAATACAAATAATGAAATAACTACGCTTTACAATTTTTTTATTATTTTAAATATTTTAGGGAAATTATACGCTAACAATGAGTATAACTTATGTACTAAATAAACGTGTAGGCCAATTAGAAAGTATGGATTATCTAGCTCGGCTAGCTATGCTAGCACGGGAACGTCACCAATCAAATTATGTTTCAAATGGTTATGTTAATTAGACCTTAAATTTTATGTATTAAACTCACAGTTACATTTTTATAAGTATACGAAATAAGTCGGAAACAGACAACAAAAACTATTTTCATCAAACAAAATACACAAGCCGTCTCAATGAACAATCCTCGCGAACAGCGAAAGGTCTTGCCAAAGATCCTTGTCAACTGGATTAATTCTGTTAAACAAACCACGGCAAGTAAGCACGGAAGATAAGGCCTGCGGAAATTGCTTAGAGTAGTGGCCATGCCAGTGGCACAGCAAGTGGGTGATAGATCGCCGGCTTGCATGACCGAGTAATTGTTACTTCACCCGCCCGCCCCTGAATCGCGTGCCAATGCAATCCCTAGGCCTTTGTGACGGGTTTTAAGTGAGCATTTTGATGATTGCTTAGGCGAGGTGCTGATCACTGGGTGTCTAGGTTAATAGCTGTTATTTGGTGGTAGGTATATTCAATTAGATTTTGTCAAAAACCAGTAATCCACTACCCAGCTTTAGAATTGGGCGTTCTTTATAAAACTATGAAATGTATAGCCATGTATGTCAAAAGCCCAGAATATCGCTGTATTCAAATATATAATAAGTTACCATACAGCCTAAAACAAATTGAGAAAATAGCATCTTTCAAAACAAAGTAAAATTCATTCTAATAGATAAAACTTATTACAGCATAAAGGATTTCATGGATGATGATTGTATAGGAAAGGCTTAAGTAGGTAGGTTTTAATTAAACACCAGGTAGGTAGGCATTATGCCCTAATAAATAAAACACATATATAACAATTTAATTTCATTTATTGTCAAAAGATTGAAGTTTGTTGTAGTATGTTTTCGTGTAAAAGTTGAATATTTAATAGATTTTAATTATATAATTATATAATATAGAAATATATATACAGTGGTGGCCATATAATTAAGAACGCTTATTTATAGAGAAAATTTTATCAAACTAAGAAGTATAACTAACTGTTTGTATTTTTTTGTATTTCACTCGGCATCGCAAAACTTTACCATACTAGCCGTACATTCGTTTATACACATGATTTGCTAAAAAATGAATAGGTAAACTTTTTACACTAGATCTAAACCTACTATTACTACTTACTGGCTGGTCACATAATTAAGAACGCTGAAAATTTTTTTATTTTTCAAATTTAAGAGAGTCTCTGTGGCTATGAGGTTGTAGTTCACTATAAATTCGTATAATTTTGGCGCCATTTGGTGGAGGGGATTGCTTCATAGAAAAAAAAGGGGAATAATAAAAGTTGTGATAAATCTACAAGGGAAGTAATAATTAAACTTCGCGAGAAGGATTGGTCGTATAAAAAGATAGCCGACCACCTGCAATGCTCTAAAACGATGGTTTTCCATGCTGTGAAGCATTTTGCCACGCATCAAACTACCTCAAATGTTCCGCGTATACCTAAACAGAGAAAGTCATCTCGTCGAGATGATCGAAGTATCGATCGTTTGGCAAAACATTATCCTTTTAAAGGGTCTAATGAGCTGAGAAAGGAATATTTTGGTGAAAACAACCCTTCAGCAATCTCGGCACGCACTATTCGAAGGCGTTTGGTAGAAGAAAACTTGCACGGAAGGATAGCAAAGATGTTGTCTTGTTGCAACGATGCCATAGGCAGGCTCGGCTTGCATTTGCAAGAAGGTATGAAAACTGGACAGTTAGACAGTGGAAAAATGTTCTTTTTTCTGACGAGACAAAAATAAACAGGGTATGTTCTGATGGAAAAAGATATGTACGACGCCCTCCGAATAAAGCATTTGACCCTAAGTACACAAAAGTGACATTAAAGCATGGTGACGAAATGTGAAAATTTGGGGGTGCTTTTCTGGGTATGGTATTGGACCTGTTAAGCTGATAGAAGGAAACATGGATCAATTCCAATACAAAAATATACTAGAAGAGACAATGTTACCTTATGCTGAAGACGTGCTTCCGGTTATTTGGACATTCCAACATGATAATGATCCAAAGCATACTGCACGCACCGTTAAGGAATTTCTCACATCGCAATCAGTTTCTGTATTAGATTGGTCAGCTAACAGCCCAGATCTTAACCCTATAGAACATCTTTGGTGCGAAGTCAAGAAGAAGGTTTCAAATAAACAGTGTGGTAATTTAAGAGAGCTGTATGACGTTTTCTTAGAAGAATGGAAGTCTATCTCTCCTGCGAAATGTCAAAAATTGATAGAGTCAATGCCTCGCAAGTGTAAAGCAGTTATTAGAGGCCGAGGACATGCTACTAACTATTAGTTTTAATTTAAAATGTATTAAATTGCTTATTTTATATACGCACTTCATATTAATGCGATTTAATTTAATATGAGTTTCATATAAAACAACTCTCAAGCAGTATAATAAATCGTTCTTAATTATTTGTCCAGCTCCATTATTATTTGAAATTGTTACTTTTGCGAATAATTAAAGTTTGTTACAAAAATAGTGAGTGATTTTATTCTGTAGTCCTAATCCCTATTCTTGTGGCTATTTCATAACATAACTAGTTACTTCTAAGAAGCAAAAATAACTACACATGACATGACTCAGACAAAAAAATTCTGTAACTTCAAGTCGTTCTTAATTATATGACCACAACTGTATATAGTAGGTTTTTTCATTAGCTCTAAGCTTTATAGTCAAATTGATGTTTCAATATTATTATTAGTACAATAAATAAGTTCCTATTAAAATTAAGATAGTCTTTCATAATTATTTAAGGAATAACTAGATTGCTGTACCCTAGCAGGGTCTTTATATTTTAAGCACTTAGTAATTAGTTTCCAACTGTATCTAGGCTTAAGTATAAGGTGCTATAAAAACATTTGAATTTGAATTTGAATTTGTACTCCAGTTTTTACCGGACAGAAATAGAATAGGTGGAAATTATCAGTTTCAACCGTATTTTCTTTTGGTAATGGCCGAATCTCTATCAATATGGCAGGTATTCGGTGCATACTTGTCTGTCAGAACTTACAGTTTAGTTTAGAGGCTGTGGTGCGGAATTTTAAGACCACCCGAATTTTCTTGGTAAACATTCTGAATTTTGCATTGTTCTCTGGGTCCAATTTTCCCAAAATATAGTAGGCATTTACGATTTATGCAGTGTGTTTGCTGAACAAATAGGCCTCCGACATAGCGAAGTCAGCTCAGTTTGTTTTTGATTCGGTTCAACAAAGCGAGCGGATGCATATTCGTCGCAGCATTTGTCACACGCTGCTGATTCTGCTACGGAACAAATTTGCATGAATTTTGAAATTTGGTTTAAAAGATCAACGTTCATTGGCCGTAAATTTATAATATGGTTAAACAAGTGTGTTTGCGAAGTTAGATACAAATAGTAATAGAAGTGGTAAAACTGAATACAATACAGGACAGTCTCGTTCGATGCGCGTACTATGGATGGACCTATTCCTTTCTAATACCAAAAACTAATACCAATGGTATTTGTTTATTACCCTAAATAATATTCTATTCCCGACGAATACCACTCATAAACGAATCCCAAAACAAGTTAAACGATATGAAATACAGTCGGTAACAAAAATGCTTTTCGATGTGATTTTAAGTAGTGTTTATTTTTTCAAAATCAGTCTTTTCAAACAAATTAAAGTGTAGTAAGAAAACGTTTGGTTCATTATTATAATAACACAGACAATCAGACATACATACATACCTACGTAATTAAATTCTTACATATGTAAAAATAAAGTTTGTCCTTACAAGAAATCACAATTATATTTTTTGTATAATATCTATAATACAACAATTTAAGAACATCACAAACGATCAACGTTTAGTATTATTATTATTAGGTAGGTACTTATTTACTAAAACTTATAACCATAAAAAAAAAAATTAACTAAACTAACGTAACTCTACAACACTAGTTAACTAATTTTGGAAAACGTATGAAAAAATAAAAATAATTATAAAATATCAGATAATCAACTTAGAGTATACAAAAAGAATCAACTTTTTTACTTAGTAAAAATCCTTAAGTTATTGGCATGACAATCATATTCATAACTGTTAACTTGTTATTATAAAATATCAGAAATACCAACTTTAATATTAATAAATAATAATCAACTTATTAATTATAAATTTTTTGGCATACCAATCATAATTATTGTGTATAGGTATTATTACAAGAAATAAATATTTTTTAGTTTTTCCAAACAATAATTTTTTGGTCAACCAGTTAGTCAGTTACATATATTTCATCCACTAATTAACTAATTTTTTAACTAACTAAAAAATAACTAACTAGAAATAATAATAATTTATGCAAGGACAAAATTATTGTATGAAAAACAGACCTTATTTTATTACAGAAAAATAGACTTTATTATTGTGTTTTAATAAATAAATCAATGTTATTAAAAAAAAAATTTAGGAGCTTCGTTTTGCACGGTGCTTGACTTTGATTGGTTGCTTATTATTATTATTATTATTATAAAAAATAATAGGAGCAAACGCACCCATTGTCGTAAGCTACTTGCATCGATGTACATCGATGGCTACTTGTAAGTTAAAATGCCGGAATGAAGAGAATTCGTAAAGGTTTAGTATTGTATTATTATCATAATATTAAATTATTAGAATGTAAATTGTTTCTGTGACTGTACCAAAAGCTATGTTTTGGTATTAGTTGGGAATAGATTTGGTACTTCATTGAAATATTTAAAATTTGGTATTCGTCGGGAATAGAATATTAATTACGACAATAAACAAATACCATTGGTATTAGTTTTTGGTATCGGACGGGAATAGGTCTATGGATGTTTGTTCTTGAATCAAGCTAAACCTACCGAACCAATTGACTGAATAAAGCCTTTTATTTCAAAATTATCATAGAACTTTTTTTAACGATTGTACTGAAATTAAAGCAAAAAGGATTCGGATGAGTTGAATGAAAATAAAATAAAATATTCAATTCGCCAATTCATCCAAAGTGGATGAGTTTGATGATCGACTCGAAATATGGTAAGGGAATGCCTAGCTTTAATTTTTACGTAAATATGATACTGAGATACTAAGTTAAGAGAAGCATTCCCATTTTTACCCTGAAGAGGGAATGGAATATATACACTCATCATTTGTATACGTGATCGCGCACAACGTAATGGCCCCAATTTTCCTTATTCTCAATATGGAGTGTTTCAGCATAAATAAACAAAATCACATATTCTTGGCTAGCTGTTGGCAGATTATTATTTGGCTCGGGTATGTATTATTCATAGTTGTCTTTCTATATTACTGTAGCCATATATCAGGGAATGACTCCCTCTTTTTCTAAGAATACGTAAGTGTTTATCTGATCCAAAGTAATGATTTTCTTACAATCAGAATGTTATATTTATTAGGTGATTAACTTTTATTATACCTTCTCTTTGGTATCATACTTTAATTTAGATTTTATACGTGTTTTTAAGTTAGTAGGGTTAATTTTAAAACACGTATAAAATCTAAATTAAAGTATGAAACCTTTCGCTATTTTTGTTCACGAAATCAAAAAACATAGAGGCAACGAATAGTGTGTAGAAATTACTATAATACGGCGTACTTTTTTAGTATTTGTCCAAAACATTTTTGTATGGAATTCGGATTTGAGGATGCCCCGCCCCTTAAGCGCTTCAAGACGGACATGAACACTAATGTTTTTTCTTAGAATTAAATGTGAAAATTTCAGCCATTAATGTGAGCTAAGCATGTAGGATTCTTTGTCCAGAGCTTTCAGATTGTCTAGATTGAGTTCATAAAGCAAATTACCTTGCTATTATAAATTGCATCTCCATTAAAAAGTTTCGTTTTTTTGACCATAATCAATGTGAAATTTTATCCAAATTATAAATTGCATACAACCTAGAGTAGCAAATTACCTTGCTATTATAAATAACATCTCTAATAAAAAGTTTAAATTTTTTGACCATAATCAATGTGAAATTTTATCCAAATTATAAATTGCATACAACCTAGAGTAGCAAATTACCTTGCTATTATAAATTGCATCTCTATTTAAGTTTCAATTTTTGACCATAAATCAATGTGAAATTTTATCCAAACTATACGCCGGCTGCATGCACGAAAACGTTGCCGTCATTGTCCGGTAACACTCATTATCCGGTAACGCCCATTGTCCCGTTCCGCTGGTAGTCACGTTAAACTATCGACCGTAACGAACTTAACAGACAACCTTTTTTTTATTTTATTGTTACAATAATTATGACTGATATTTATGAAATTTATCACCTAAAGTGAATCATAATTCCTGAATATATTCTTGTTCTTGTTCCTGCTAAGGTAATCGGGATTCTCACTCCGCGCAAGAACCCAACTTTAAAATTACCTCAAACAAAGTTTAATTTTAGTTTGTATCTCAAAGGAAACGAGTAGATACGGACCATAAGCCGAAAGTTGGAAATCTTTGCACGAACTAAAGTACCTTCCTATAGGATGTGTTTATGTTGATCCATTTTATGTCTGAGTAGGATTTTTTATCTAGTCATAGGTATATTATGTATGTTATGAAAAAGTTGTTAAAGTGTCGATGACACACAAGCTTTTTTACAAGCTGATTGTTGGCGTTTTTAGACGCTAGCGTTTGGGAAGGATTGGCAGATTGTAAAAACGCCGATAACACTGGGCAACTTTCCACGCTACAAGCGAAGTCGCTGGCGTGTAGCGTGTCAAAAAGCCGTGTGTCATCGTACTATAAGAAAGCTTTATAAATATTTTTAGGATTAGATTATTATCATATTGATATAAGTAGGAACATAAATAGATGCATTAATAACTGTGATTTTTCATCCCCTCGATCGTTGTGTAATAAGTAAGTAAAAAATCCCAACGAATAGCACGGTGACTCGTCTGGGACTCTGTGACTCGTTGGGTACGCAACATGTTAGCGAGCTATACCTAGATAATCTAGATATTCTAGTTTTTCGTTGATTTGTAACCTTTATTGTAATTTAAGTAGTTCACTAGCGTGAATGGACGAAAATAAAGAGCAATTCAAAACTGCTTCCGGTCAGTTTTATTACATTTTCAACAGCGCGCCGGATGATGCGACTCCGAGTGGCCGGTTATTGGCTGTTCCAATTCCAGGGCCGCTGTAAGGGTTAAAATAAGTGTAATAGTGTTTGTACTGAACTGTATCTGAATAAGATAATCCTACCAGATGTATGGAAGGAGAGAAGGGATGCCTTTGCCCAGCAGTGAGACCACAGACAGGCTTAATTAACTCTATATCTGTGTGTGGGACGATCATGGCTGATAAATAATATATAATACCTGATTTGATTATTTTTTTTATTTTGTCTCACCTGATGGAATCACGTCTTGGCTTATTTGGACTCATATGCGGAGAAGGTGCAATATTTACAAATAATTCTCTAATGAAACTCGCGAATTTATAGGACTCAGGAATCACATAAGATGGTAGAGATAGATTGGTAGATAGATAGATATTGCACACCATCACAAAAACATATTGACACAAGAAAACAACGGTAAAAATAGTGGGAAATGGGCGGTCTTATCGCTAAAAGCAATCCAGACTTCCTTTGGATGGACAAGAGACTGTTGAACAAAACGTGGCGGCGGTAGAGATTAACCTTTTGCTGTAACTGTAAACATTCATATAGGATTCGTATATACAGGTACATATTTCTATCGCATACAACCAGTTCCTAATACAAAAAAAAGCATTGTGATAGGTTGTGACTAAAGTCATGGTCAGTCCGCTCCAGTTCGATTTGGCGTCATGTTGTGACCGGAAGAAGTATTGTGTGCAACTGATTGCATTTTCTGCAGCAAAATTGATGTTGTTTCGGCTATTTGTGCTGGCTTTGCCGCAATAGCTGCAATCTTAGAGGGCGACGAAATTATAATGGTTTTTGAGTTTTTTTTATCTATTTGTTTTATTCAATTCAATTCGTTTATTTCGGTATTACACCATATTTTGTTAGTTTAAGGCTTATTCTAAGGTTTTTTAACTTTAGGCTGCAAATACGATTTTGAATTTTAAATTAATTTATAAAATATAACTGAACCCAGGCACGAAAACAAATAGAAAAAACCTATTCATTTGAATTTTTCAACTCGTTTAATTTCAAAATCAGACATTGTTTTTTAAATCAATTACCAAACTCATAAATCAGGTCTTGCAAAATTAAAAAGCTGTCCAAAACAATATATATTTCTAATCTCTATTTTGATTGTATTGAAGTTGGTTCTATTTGGAGTTGTCGTCGAGACAACTGGAATACGAAATAAATAAGATTAAGGTTATCGTTGAGCCAAGTCCCATCTAACGGATAAGTTAACATGATCCTTTATTTTTTCAAACTTGTTTAGTGCACAGACTTTAGAACACAGCTAGATAACTTACGATGGCACCAAAACCTCTAATTAGATCAGTTCTTCAATGATGGCAGTTAATCAACAAGGCCTTTCTTTCTTGACTTGTACCTAATAGTGTGACTGCGGCACGATGCATAATGTGACATGTTGCAGGCAAATTACGGTTAGGAGCTGTTCTTCATCTTTTTCTTCTTCTTATCGTGTCACAAGTTATTTCTAATCAGTGTGGTGAAAGGATTTCAAGTGCGCCTTGAAGAGGCTTCTTTCATGCACTTGACACATAGGGGCTGTTGGTAATGGTACTCTATAAGTAAGAATAAAGTTACGTTTTCCACTTGAGATGCCGATGATAGGAGTAAAGAACCAGCTGTTGATTTTCACCCGAATTCAAAGATTGCCGTAACGAAGCAAGCAACAAGCACGTAGCTTGTCTGATTACAACTATTGCACTTTTGCATAAAATCTCCATATTTACTCTCGTCTCTACAGAATTTGCAGCTGCTACTTGTATTCTAGACGAATACTGTGGCAATACCTGCCGTTAGAATAATCCAAGTAGCGTCAATAACCATTGCAGTCTTACCCTCTGCTAGATAACCGAATGGAACTTTATTAGGAGAAATCTCGGTAATATTTTTTCATCCACGGCGATCTAGGATACTTACTGAAGTAACAAACATGGATGCTTACATATATATACATAGATGATTAGATGAAATACGCGTGGATAGGTAGATGTAGTATGTAGTACGCCATTGCATTCGACATTGATGCATTACCGCTCACACACAAGATCTTAGCATTGTTCAATATTACTTATCATACATTAGCATAGAAACTAGGATACTGTTTGTTATTTAAGGGCTATAGATAGGTATTTTATAAATTTGATGGAATTGAAGGAAAAGGCTGCATCAAAATTCTACGGGTATGCTTGAAAAGGCATCCATTTTCGTTACAAAATCAACCTCACACTTTTTTTTTACACTGATGTATATCATGAAAATACCTTGCTCGTCTCTCGACTGAGAAAAAAAGCCTCTGCTACGAGGGCTACGGTAGTTGGCAAGTAATAATTACCAGCAAGTTGCTGATATCTATATATTACTCAATAATAATAACTTAAATGTTAGTAAGTACATGAGTGACTCAAAAGTCACTCATGTACTTACTAACATTTAAAGTCATCTATAGTAGGTAGGTACTCATTTACCTACATCTAATTTTCGTTTATATACCCATTCAAAACTAAGCAACCATTACTAAAATTATAAAACTAAGCAAACATATCATGCAAGCAATTTGTATGCACTCCACAAAATAGTAGCTCGCGGGCTGTCAGTCAAAAACAGTAATTTAGTTAAAAGATAACCGCACCTTAATTAAATTTGAATCCTCGAAATTCAGTTACGAATACTATCGTGCTAATCATGCTTAATTGAAAAATAATAGAGGTTAATGCACCTCATACAGAACCCTCGAAAATAACACGCAACCCGTCATGTTTTCGCCGTTATGTTTCCGTGAGCGAAGTTTTTTATAATCCCTGAGGCCTTTGAAAAGGCGCTACTTCTGCTAACAAATTTGAAGATATGAATTACCTACATACAAAATAAAGCAAGTTACCTACCTACATAAGTGAAAGACATAAACTTGAAGAGGCAATAAGAAACAGCGAAGCCTTTTTCTCGCGCTTATCTTTATATTTGGAGCACTTATGAAAATTGAAAAAAAGATGAAGGAACTTAAAGCTCACCTTGAGCATTTATTTAGTTCAA
Source organism: Lobophora halterata (assembly GCA_932526365.1). Lineage (NCBI taxonomy): Eukaryota > Metazoa > Arthropoda > Insecta > Lepidoptera > Geometridae > Lobophora > Lobophora halterata. The sequence continues at coordinate 8,077,171 of OW052002.1, forward strand.
CATTTTAGTACGGGACTTATGGAGCTTGTGACCTAAAAATTTGTTTGTTAGGCAAGACCTTTTTCGTAATTGTATAATACTCGTAAGTTGGTTGGGTTGAGATTTTTTGGTTTAGATGTCTGATTTTTAAGGTAACTTTATACGCATTACAAAAAAGCTTAACTAACAGGCAATTCAAAGATTTTAGATTATATCCTAGACTGAGCACAATCTACTCATGCCAAACAGTTCAGTATCATTTAACAAGTCGCGCTACCTGTAGGTAAATATGTATATTTAAAAGTTGCATCGTTTGTCTATTTATAGTTTTTTATACTGTTTCGCTTATGAAAATAATTAGCTACAGTTTATTTAGTATTTATAAACTACACAGTCTTTACGTTATGCAAATCACGTCAGCGTTTTTCCTTAGACTAATAACACCCTAGAAGGAGCGATCGCGTGCACGCACTAGTTTACGTTTCACAAACAAAATATCGCAAAACGCAATAATTAGCATTACACTTGGCTAGGGCGGAGTCGCTTGTCATTAATAATAGAGCGCAAAGTTGGAGGGCGGGCCGCCCTTAGGTTAACAACCTCTACAACAAGGAACTCTCCACTTAGATGCTAATTTTAGAAAAAAAAACACGTTAAGTAGGTACCTACTATGTACTTGCCTAATAACAGAACTGTAAAAAAAATAAAACATCAAAACGAACAATATTTTTCTAATATTTTAGCCCATAATTCTTAAAACTTCTTGGAAAGTTTTATTTTAACATTAACTTTTTGATTGTCATTGAGTTGTAATGTCCGAGACATAATGCATAGAAGAGTGAAACCGAAAGCAATATAACCTGAAAATCAAAATGACGAATTGTACAAAATCACCCAAAATTTTTAGAGGTGTTACAAGCGAGGGATAAACTTAGTTCGGTTTCACAATGAAAAACGTAAAATCTTTTGGATAGCAATAATTCATTTCAGGCCGTTGGCGTTAAAATGGCATCCAGTGAGCGCCGGCCGTGAAATTGGTCACATCACAATTTAAAATTATGCCTTCTCAAGTCATCAAGTCTTTCGAGGCCTTAATAAAATTTTGTTAAATTTATTAGTACGTATATTTAATACTAGGTAAGGTTTTTTTAAATTATGTTTTCCTCAAGACATTAACTGGTTACCTATATATTTCGATAATTACGAATATCATGCATTTTTGAATCACCATAATTTAATATTTTTACTCTTGCTAACCGAGAATGGCAGTCATCCTGTTCTGTTTCCAAAGAAATATTAAGTTAAAAAAACTGGTTGTAGTGTACCAATCTAGTAAATTGGTAAGCAAAAAGTTAGTTCCTTCACATTATTATTAGAGTATTAAACCTATGTAGGTAGGTACATTTAATACTAGCTGACGCCAGCAACTTCGTTTGCGTTGTGAATTAACTAAATTATTTACAGTACTTGACGAATGTAAGCTCCAAATTTTCAAGTCTCTACGTTCAGTGGTTTGGCACAGGCCGCACAGGCGTTGTCTGTCAGTCAGTCAGGACTAAGTCTTTTAAATATCCTACTATCCTACTTTCTACTATCCTACTAATATTATAAACGCGAAAGTTTGTAAGGATGGATGGATGGATGGATGGATGGATGGATGGATGGATGTTTGTTCCTCTTTCACGTTAAAACTACTGAATGGATTTTAATGAAACTTTACAATAATATAGCTTATACATCAGAATAACACATAGGCTACAATTTATAAAGATAGCTGCGCAGACGAAGTCGCGGGCACCAGCTAGTTATTATTAATATATATGCTTACTGTAAAAGTGACGCGAGGAGCTTGCCGCTCTGCTGATGGAACGAGATTTAATTGATATTGATAATCCTATACGCTTTGTTGTTTTATGATTCAGGTATTTCGTCCTATTCAAGCAGACTAAGTTGCCCCAAAATTATTTTATTCATGAGCAAGTAATATTTTCACGCGTAAAAATATCCTCGAGAGCATCAATGTTTGTTGAAACAACAAAAAATTAAAAGCTGGATTCACGCAGCCCTTAATCAAATACGGGGACATACGGGGCCTTTTTGTAAGAAAAAAACCGGATAAGTCATTAAAAGTGCCGACGAAGCGAAAGAATAAAGAGTCGAGCAAGAGTGGTCGAATCGTCGGAGCCATTCCTTATCGGAAACTTGGAGCTAGTATGGTTCTCCGACGAACACTTATTAAACTTGCCATAACGAGTCGAACGTCAAATTTCCTGAATAGTTGCCTTCGGCTTCATAGCGAGATCTGCTATAGTTTCGCGACCATCTTTTCTTCATAACTTTTAATCATCTGTGAAGTGTTCCAAATAGAAGTGTTTCATCGCGTACAGTTTTTTTACTAACGCTACTGGCGTTACTTGAAATCGAACTTTATAGTGCCGTCATATTTACAGGCTTTAAAAGAGTTTTATTGTACGAACTTTGAGATTACTTAGGTGCAAAGTAAAGCAAAGCAATTTCTAAGTACTCCACCTATTCCAATTCAGATGCTTGAAACTATTGAAAGTTCTCGATGAGGCCGTGTAATGAGCAGCCTCGACGTTTCTATTGACCGGCCACGCCCGGAACCAACCGCTTTTATTCCCTAAAGCCTCTATCTTGGCTCTTTGAAGAAACTGTTTTACCGCTGGTTGCTTGAATACAAAAATGTGTACACAACACAAAGTCCGGTTTGTGACTTTTCACTAGCCTTTTAGATTGCTGAGCCATATTTCAGCGAAAGTTTTTGTTACTTTCCGGAGAAAAAAAATCTTTAGATCTCTATTTTAAATATTATTATTTGTTTAAAAGCAAAAACATAAAGTTTCCTTGTAATAGTTTGTGAAACTCGTTGTGTGATTTTAAGCATTTTTATAGAAGGTACATAATATAATAAGCTCCTAATAGCAGAGCAATAATAAATAGGAATATATCTAAGTACTCTTTGCTTGTTAATGGGAAATATCTTTGTAATTTGATTAGAAGTAGAGCATCCTTGCAGTAAAATTTAATTTTGTTTTGTATTATAAACTGCAGTAAATTATAACACATTAAAGGGTAGGCTAATAACGCCGACTGCCTCGCATAAGGCCCTGTCGAAATTAATAGCGCAAGTATCTAGGGATGTAAGATACTCGATATGCTCGTGTTTTACCTGTAAATATATTTTTGTTAAATTTACATCATGTAGTAATAATGTATTTAAAAAGTGATTTGATGATAATAATTAGTTAAAATACTAAACAGTCTAGAAATACTTGGCGTACCTACGTACGTACGTTACTGTACCTACTGTATTTAACAGGGCTTTGACAAGGATAATTAAGTACTTATTCCTAACGTGTCTTCTGTTCAACGTTAAACTGTGCATTACTTTACATGATATAAATACCTAAGACTGCTTATAGTTTATATATTAGTGTAATTGTTTGTTGTTCTAATAAATAATAATAAAATAAATAAAATGATGAAGAAGTTGAAAAAAAAAAATCGAGCCTACTCTACTCTTTTAAAAAACTTTTTTTAACTCGCAAAAGTTACATTAAAAATAAATCGAAATATATCAAGAATTTATTTATTTGTTTATTTTAATTACGAAGTATCACTTTAGTGAATTTTATAAAAATAATCGATATCGGTAATCATCTTGTTTGCTACAACACTTGTGTTCTACAGAGACGTGCATGGTAGCGCGGGATTCCCGACACTTTAGTCGTGGGCTAAATACAGCCATCCTCAGGGTTGCCCACAACCCGGCGAACCTTATTAAAATTATACACGGGTATTAAGACATGAGGTAAAAGTAAAGAATACATAATATCCCTACATACCATGTAAAGGTCTATTGTCAATTTGCTGACATCGATATTAGGATAAGAATATTAGTGACTTTTATGAGATTTGGTTTCACTTGTTTGATACTAGCTGACCCGCAACTTCAAAGCTTAAGGGTAATCCTCAAGGCAAATTTCCTTTGTATGCTAGTTTTCATGAATTTCGACTAATTTTAAACACGTGTAAGATCTAAATTAAAGTATGAAATCTTATTAATTTTTGTTCACACATTCGGAAAACATAGACGAAAAGAATAGTGTGAAGAAATTACTATAATACGGCGTACTTTTTGAGTGTTTGTTCGAAACACTTTGTATGGAAATTTGCCTTGAGGATTACCCTTAATATGCTTATATTAATTGATTGATATCGATTTCTATTCAGTACGAAAATAATGGTCTAGCTAAATTAAAATCCTGCATTAATAATAACAGAACCTGTGTATGACGGTAGGTAATTTAGAAACCATAAAACATATTCAATCCAATGAACATTTTCAATAAGTAACTTTTTGTTTGGTAATGAGATGAATCTTTGAAAACAATAATACAAACAAGAACATGAAATACCTACTATGCGATAATAAATACTATACTCATACGAAAAACTAAATGAAAGGAAGATTTTTCACGCGATTTTGCCCACCGCAATAGACAATAATGTTATAAGATCCCGAGGGAATTTCACGCCATCTTGGAGTTTGCAATGAATTCATTCAGAAGAAATTATTATTTTATGAAATCCGTCCGTAATGCTACCGTCTGTGGGGTAAGTGAAGTTTCTAAGAATAAAAAATGAAAAGCACTTACTTGAATAATGGAAATAAATTATGGAACAAAAAAAATAATAGTGATTTGGCCATTACCTATAAAGCAGCGCTCGGAATAGTGTCTCCCAAAAGTTATGTATGAGTTTCTCTAGCTGTTTGCGTATCTACAGAGAGATGGCTGAACATTTTTTGAAATTATACTTATAAAGACATAATTATATTCGGTGTATATGTCGCAGTTAAAACTCATAAAATATAATGGGTTCAAATATAAATACATATTTTTTTATTATAAGTGCGCCTACACGCGAGCGAAGCAAGCGTGTTCAGCCTAATGGCAGAAAATCATCTAGGGCTGATAAGAGTTAGGTGACGGTAGGTTATTAGGTTTTTTTTTTGCGCCTACACGCGAGCGAAGCGAGCGTGCACAGCCTAATGACAGAAAACCATCTAGGGCTGAAAAGAGTTAGGTGACGGTAGGTTGTTAGGTTTTTTTTTTTTTGCGTCTAATGACAGAGCTTAATGACAGAAAGTTATCAAAGGCAATAAAGTAGTATTAATGTTAAAAACATTAACCCGTTATATTTTATGAGTTTTAACCGATCGTTCATCAGTCAAAATCGATATTGACTAAGGACGTTGGTCAAAACCAATATTGACTGGAAAAACCAGTCAAAATCGATATTGACTAAGGGCCTTAGTCAATATCGATATTGACTGCTTTTAGCGGTCAATATTGGTTTTGACGGGCAATGAGTTTTGACTGTAACATATATATCTAATGTATGGTCGCACACCGTTTGTAATGAATAATTTTTTAAACTATTGCTCTCCCACTTTTTCGAAGGCCTGTTGCCTTTTGTGGTTCTCTATGGAATTTAGCTGCTAGCTTTAATTTTATCCTCAATCTCTGTTGCATCACGTACATGTAGTACAAGGTTCTGGATGCTCTGCTGATGACATCATGAATTACATGACGTGAATCACGACATCGAAAGGATGGAATATTAACGAGGTGACATTGCTTGTGACACCGCCCAACCATCATTCAAGAACTCTACCGTGAAATGCCTATGATTTTTGAAAATAAATCTAACTCAAAGAACCATGGTTCTATGGTCTAAGGTCTATGCAATGTATATTATAATCATGGTATTTGTCTTTGCAGCATTGCAGTAGCATTGCAGTACATATACATTAGACCATTAACTCTGCACAATTCCATTAATCAATATAATATATAAGGCTTGAACCTGACTGAGTGACTGACAATGTACAGGCCAAACCGCTGAACGCAGATACTTGAAACTTGGATATGTTCGTCAAGAAGTGCAGGTGTGTATTTTTTATAAATACCTACTCCTAGTTCTTCAAGCATTTTATTCTTTTATATTATTTATTCTATTATACACGGTCAAATTTTAATCACCATAAAAAAAATACGCATAGTCAATTGCCGTTACTGAACACATATAGGGCAAACGAACTTGAAAAATTTTAGTTTAATTTTTGTCAAAATAAATTTGATTAAAATTGGATAACTGTTACCGTTAGTCGTATTCCTATGGATTTTCGTCAGGCGGTACCTTTAATTGATAATAATTTAAGTTTTATTCATCGTTTGGCAAACCCGGGTACCTAGCTCGAGCCTGCCCGCAAAACCTCGGCTCGAGCGCCGCATTCGCGCCGCTGTCACTCTGCCATTTTGTAGAAATCCAAAATTCTGACTGCACAGATGCAACGTAGTACCTACCCCGTCTGCATTGCCCATTTAATTTTTTTGGTAATTAATAAATGGTGGTGTATAATAAATTTTCTACTGAGTACTTGCAAGCCAAGCCTTCTTTTTTATCAACAAATAATATAAATATATTTAGTATATAATATATAAGTATATATAATATTATTGTATGTAATATATATGATATGTATAATACTATATATAATATATACTAAAGTTCTAAACTAAAGTTAAGTTAATTAAAACCTTTGTTTAGAAATTAAGCGGATTTATTACTAAATATATTTATATTATTTGTTGATATTTATGGATTTCCGCAAAGTAACGCCTGAATCAATCAATTACCTTCTTTTTTAGTTTTTACGTAGAGTCCTGATAAAATATTCAAAGAATTTTATTTTTGGCTTCTCCAGCATGTTTCAGAGTACCCCCAACATAATAAACATGATCTGTCCATCACTCTCTAGCCTGAACAATAGGACATGCTTAGACGTAGTTCAATATCCAATATATATAACCGAAACCTCGGACAATCACTGGAGAAAATGGTGACCCGATTACCTAACGATGTATTCAAAAGCAAAGGTACAAGAAAATACCCACAAGTAAATATTAAATACCTGTAGATAGGTATATATGTTTTGGCTTTCAATTCAACGTATTATTTGTAATTATATGATTATGTAGATTCTGGTCTAGAAAATAATATTAATAATAATCATTTTATTTCAGACACAAGAAAAGTACAATGTAGCTTAACTAAGGCCCATATGACATATACCTTACTAAAACCTGAGACTAAAATATAGGTATACGAGTATTTATAGAAACTTATCAATTAGCGTGTCACTGGCACTGGGGCAATGACATGATGGATGAAAAGCGGGCACCATTTTCAATGATTACAAAAACGAACAACCTTATGTAAGCCAGGTTGAAATTCTTTAAATTAACAAAGTATATCAAGTTTTAAGATTATTATGGGTCTGTAACGAAGTTTACCTTATTTTATTTTTGTCCCGTCTCCTCGGCTGTATTGTAAATGCCGTAAAAATGGGCGAGAGCCGACTGGTGTGCAATGTATGGTAATTGTGAATGTCTAGAAAAACTACATCTAAATACCTATGAAGTATTAAAACAATCACGATAACCTGTAGTTTATCTTGCATGGTTTTTATTATTATATTATGTTCTATTGTTTCCATAATTATTTATTGTTAGGCAAACAATAAACGAAAGGATGAGTCGCAAACATAAAACCAAAGTCTCCGTTTATTATGAAAAGTTATCTTTACAGTTATCTTTTCAAACGAAAATCATCGCTGAGGGGGCTTATTTTAATTTAAAATATTAGTGAGAGTCTCTTCGAGGCGCTCTTGAAATCCTTTCACTGCACTGGTTTGAATGAACTAGTGACACGATAAGAAGACGAAGTGAGGGTATTGATTTATTATTATATAGATTTGAGGGCTTTTAAGTAGTCAAAGATTTTACTAACTTTGAACTTGGATTTATATTAAAGAATACGCGACACTTGTTTTTTTTTTCGTGTGAAAAATGCCTTAGTTGGTGTAATATATCATAATTTAATAAAAAATAAGTAAATACTACCATTAAATATTATAATTAGATTCTTATGATGTAAATGATGGTCGCTCTATGGTATAATAGGAACAACTCTCAGATTGACTCATACTTCAAGTTGGCTCTTCTGCAGGTTATCATTTGCTATGAAGTTTATAAGTTTGTTTGCGTTTTTCCTAGTATTAATAGTGAACTGTACGGGAAAACCTGCTAGGGTAAGAATCAATCTATTATTTCATTTCTTTATTCGCTCTCCATCCGAGATTATGCCTAGATCCCACGTACCGAGTACTCGGTACGAATAAACATAGCGCCGAATGCTCCGATGCTCCGCTAAGCGAGTGATGGAAGCTTTCACTGTCTCGGCCGAGTAACATTTTACTGTCTCGCCCGATACTCGATACGTGTGATCTAGGCATTAGACTGAGAGTTGTGACTGATGCCTAAATCACACATACCGAGTACTCGACCGAGACAGTAAAATGTTACTCTGCCGAGACAGTGAAAGCTTACGTCACTCGCACAGCCGAGCACTTGGGGCTATGTTTATACGTAACGAATACTCGGTATGTGTGATCTACGCATGAGTCTCAGCGGTGGTAATTTGTGTTCACTTGTTGGAATATTAGAGGCTGATCTTGTTTATATTACTTTAAATTTAATTATTCAATCAAATATTGGATATTTGTTACTCTACCTACTACTTGAACGAAGCTGCTGACTACAGCTCGTCTAGATCTATGCCTGAGATAGCTGGTTTATGGTGGTATGGTACCTATTAGTAAATGGAGCTCAATTTGATGTTGTTACAGGAAGTTATACGTTTTCCTTCATCGGTTTCCGACAAAATAAAGAGTTTACTTCCAAAGTGCATTCCAAAAGAAGAGGAGATGCTAGATTTCGTTAAAATTTTGGAAGAAGGAATTATTAAGGAAGATGAACAATTTAAGATGTTTACTCACTGCGTGTTGAAGGAAACTGATTTTTCATACGATAATGGTCGACCTAAGGCAGACAAAATGTACATATTATTCCCTGAAAATTTAAGAAAACAAGTTTTAGCAGTGATCAAAAAGTGTGATGAAGAGAACATTAAAAGCACTCCAGAAGAAACAACGTACGGATTCTTTAAATGCTGGCAAGAGAAGTCACCTGTCTTGATTTCTTTAAACTAAAAAAATATTTAATGATTTATTACATCAATTTTTTCAGGGTGTTTTATATCTAGGTATATCTTGTATAGCATTTTGAATACGACCATTTTGAATAGGTAGGGTACACTATTTTAACGCATACTAGACACCTTGTGGTTCAGTTAGATTCTACTAGTTGATTCTAACTGTAAGAACTAATATATAATTCTGAATGTCTTGATTGAAATCAATTAGTACTTTTTGAATGTAATTAATAGATTAACAGATACTACTGATACCCGGGGTATGTGTTTATTGGAATAGATAAGATAGTTTTAATAAAATGACTTTTGTTTAATTTAATTATTAATATTTGAAGTTTGGAATAAATAATATTGTTTTCTGGAAGCAATTATGATTCACTTTTAAATGGTTGTATCTTGAAAATTTCAATGTTCTTTAAAAAATGTCGGCGCATACTAAGAACGCAGACAAAATTTAAAGATATTTGTTATTTTTAAAGATATCAATATACGGTTAGGGATGTCAAGATACCTAAGTGGAATTCCACATAAACCCACCATTTTGACCTTAATGAAATGAATTTCCATAGGCATTAGGTTGCATGAAGGCAATTATATGAAAAATCCATTATTTTAATATTTTGAACCGAGACGCGAGTATCTTTGGTATCAGCATATAGACACAATTCTATTGCATTCAATTTAGGTGTTATTGATGAGTTCTCTGTGTATCTAAATTACATTACACTTTTGGAATCAAGAGAAGAACGAAACCTGGCCTTCAGGGTAACGTACCGCGCTCAAGTTTCAATTGCCGATGGAATCACGCCACCTAAAAAGATATTGCAAACGTAATAAACCGAACCAACCGCAAGGTTATTTCCACTGAAACAATACGAACGAATCCTTGCGAGAATTCTCATCTATTGTTTGCAATGTGTCCTCTAAAGGCCTGTCTGCACTTTGGTTAGTTGCAGTGCAGACGCCATCTGCCTGCAGGTCACATGTGCACGTGCAGGTGCGGTGCCAGATGCTAGTGCTGTTATACTTCAAGTAATCAAAGTATTCAATACTGATAATCTGTTATACTTTAAGTAATCAAAGTATTCAATACTGATAATCTGTTATACTTCAAGTAATCAAAGTATTCAATACTGATAATCTGTTATACTTCAAGTAATCAAAGTATTCAATACTGATAATCAAGGTTTTACAAAAACATAGCACAACCGACTTCAATTTGACTGGTATAGTGACCGTAAACACCACCGAAAAGTCACAGGGAAGCAAAATACGCAATTTTGTTTACTTCGACGACATATTTTTTTTAGTTATTTTGTTATAAAAATTAAACTACTGAACTATATGGGACCAATCTGAAAGTTTAATCTCTCTTTTTAATGAGGACGTGGTGGCCAAGTGGGTGAGGCCCTAGCCTTGCGATCAGATGGTCGCGGGTTCGAATCCCGGTGGCAGTAATGCGTAAATGGGTTTTTTCGGTCGAAAAAATATATGTATGCATCCCACGTTCTCTCTTCACTCTCTCTCGTGAAGGAAAACATCATGAGGAAACCGGAATGTCGTAGAACCTAAAGTTCGAAAACATGTGTCGAGTGCACGAAAGGAGCCTCTTCGAGGCGCACTTGAAATCCTTTCACCACACTGGTTCGAAAGAACTAGTGAGAAGAAGACGATGTCTCAAACAAAAAATGTTTATAATTGTTAAAATCGGTTCATAAACAACACATTTTTGAGGTACCAAAAAAAAATCATTTTACCGTATCTATCTATTGATAACCTCCTCCTTTTTTGAAGTCGGTTGAAAATTAACTAGGAATTAAATCTTTATCGAAGTTCATTGCAACCAATTATTGGAATTTTTTATTAAGTACGTAGGCCTGAAAACAGGACGACTGGGTAAGAAGAATATTTTACCTGACCGTTTTTCTCTATATCTTTTCAAGGGGTTGCCAGCTGCAATCAAAATAATCATGCCTGTATCATACAAGCCCCCATATTTACACTTGCGAGGTTGCGACTGAAAGGGACCTGCGCTGTTTTAATTTGAATATTTGCTCGACTGTACGCTTCGTTATCATAATGGCATCGCCGACTTACTCAAGAGGTTGTAGAGAGTATTAGAAACAGCTGTAACAGGCTGTTGTGCTTAGATTAAAATCTATTTTGAAGTTATTTCCTACACCAGTGCATTACCTTGTTAGAATATTAGCTGTGTTTTATGAACCAGCTATTCTACTAATATTAGTATCGCGAAAATTGTGAGGATGGATAAATATATTATATTTAGAAAGGTGTAATGTTATTCTGTTGTGTGTACACAAACACACGATATAGTATAAAACATAAAAGAAAACACATTCACAAAGGCGAGTTTAACCCTAACAAGAGTTTTCTTCCAGCAAACCTTTGAGGCTAGAGAGAAGCTATGGTAAATGTGGGGGCGTGTACTGTAATTTAAATAATAAATGGCTAAATAATTCGAAGAAAAAAATATTTATATTATGTATTTATAAATATACTTGAATTCATATAATAAATACTACTATGTAGATACATACAAGCTATACTAAAATTAATACCTACATAAAAAAATATAAAGGCTTAGAAGTATTTTAGATTGTGATTGTAGAATTCCTCAGAAGTATACCTACCTACTTCCATAAATAACTAGAGCCGATAAGAAAAAAAAAAAAAAACAAACATTCACACACTCACACCCCTGCACTAGAATTCCCTGTGTCGCAGGTGGCATGGACACATACAAGACATCACAACAGCCAAGACCCGAGAACAAATATTTGTGTTCTTAATAAATATTTGCCCCGGCCGGGGATCGAACCCGGAACACCAAGCTTCGTAGGCAGGGTCACTACCAACTAAGCCACGGTGTCGTCTATATAATAAATGTCGTCTATATGATAAGAAAATAAAACTGCCTCAAAATCTAATATAATAGAATCAAATCCCAATTTGTAATCAACTACACACGTACATTAATTATTGACTGATTGGTTAGCACGATAAAAGTAAACTGATCACATACGGACTAAGAATAAATAATAAGAATGGCTTGATATTGAGAGATAAAGTAACGTATCATGAGAGAAGTCGCAAAAGCTAGATAAGAATTATGGTATCTTAGTGTTGTATCTATCAGTTCCAACTTTTATTGGCCTGGGCGTTGGAGGATAGGCGTATTCAATAAGGCTTCACGATTCGCTCTGAGGTATTCATATTGTGCAATCTCTTTCTGCGGCAGACAATGAGAGTGCCAACGGGATATCACTCAACGTCAAGTCAAACACGTTTGAGTATTTCTATGCCTACTACACTCGAATGCAGAATATTTTCTACATCGAAAATTTAATATACAAATATATATTTTTTTCTAGTTTCTAGTAGGTAGTGATAATCACTCATAAATGGGTGGATTTTTTAATACAGGGATTCTATTTGTGATGCATTTTCTTACACTCGGTGCATGCACATGGAAATGACAAATTCCTTATTGTTTAGCTATCATTACGTATACCAACCTACTAACTACTATTATAAATATTTATCGCTCATTTTAAAGGCTGCTTGAAGGTAATGAATAATATTATAAATTGCTGCATAAATATTATTTTATGCACTTTAGGTAGGTGATTGTTAATTCTGATATTTTTTCCATAATATTATGTAGGGGGATAATTTTAATTACTATTGTCAGTGAACACGCACGCTTTGACTCGCTTGTCGGCGCTCGCACAGTCATAAACTTGTCGTACATAGCCTTTGTTTAGTTTAACATGAAAAATGTGGGTTTTAATAATGAGAAAAACTGTATGTTCCGCATTCATATGAAAAAGCTTTTTACAAAATCTAGTGCGCGAGCACTATTTTAATTTTCAATAACTATTAGCAGATTCTGTCCTGGTCAGTGCTTGACGAAAAAACTCACCTATTTAATATCCCAATTGCCATATTCAGAAGCATGACAAAGAAGTAATGAAGTCGATGACTCTTCATCTAAATTAAATTATAACAGGCACAAAACGGAAATTGCCCGTCACAGTTTTCAATTACGTTTTCCAAACCCTTTTAACCGTTTAATTTCCCCATGATGTTTCCAAAAGGTTCGCTTAGCTCAAGTCTTTAATCCACACCATTAATCACCCATCAGTGAAGCGTGGTAGAAATAAAATATGGCAATTCGTAGTCTGCAGAACCGGCCTGTCAGCCGTGATGATGTATTTGAACGTTTTCATGGGAACCAGCGCTCGCTTTGTCAACGTCCGCCAGCAAAGGTCATCGCTCAAACCCCTAATAGGCCGCCCATCTGTGTTGTGAACTGAAATGTTCAAGAAACAGAATGAGACGAAGACGGAAAATAGATGGGATTCTGTAGACTGAGGAAGATAGCATGCAAGTGGATAATATAGATTTCACATCAGGCTTTGATTGTACAGTCCACATTCTCTGGAGATTAATGAATATTGCTACTAGATGTGGCGATGAGGGTGAAAATTTGAAGGGTTCTAATCTGGGTAAAATAGAGAGTGGTTTGGGCTGTAAAAGACTTTGAAAGTGTTCATCGGTGACCATACGTATTTAATCTGCAATTTATAAGCTGAGTAATCATTTGAATGTGTAGGTAAGTATGGCAGCAAAGTGGGTATGTACTCGTATACTCGTATTGTATTAGGTATTTCTTACTTTATAAAATCAAACCAAATTCTACGCTTATTTAGCCACACACAAAAGCTACAGAGAAATGCATTAAATTTCATCTCTTGCAGATTGCACCGTCTCCAACGGATGAACCGTCGTTGCTTGCCCGCTTGGTAAGCCTCGGATCTGGAGCGAGTTCAGATTCCCGTGTTGATTAGCTTAGAGTACCCAAGGATTAGCTTAGAGTGGCCACTAACCATGAACTATACTACCTAAACACATTTGTAATTAAAGTAAAACTGTGATTATTAAACATTATCTTAGAAAATTAGTTAGTCCTGAAATTAATATAAACTTTTGTGGTCCAAAATTGCTGCTAATTTTAACGTTATTTTTTGGATATACTCTTTCAGTGTAAAGCGTCGATGACACACAAGCTTTTTTACAAGCTTATTGTTGGCATTTTTAAACGTTAGCGTGTGAGCGTGTTAGCTTTTGGAAAGGATTGTCAACAAGCAGATTGTTAAAACGCCGATGACACTGGGCGTTACCGGACTTTACACGCTACAAGCGTAAACGCTGGCGTGTAGCGTGTAAAAAAGCCGTGTGTCATCGTACTATAAGCGGATAGGATAAAATATGATACCTATTAGGAATCCAGTATTAACAGCACATCATTTTTTCTAAAAGAAGCCTAGTATTCTAAAAAAAGATCATCAGATCTTACCAAAAATTGCCATACTGGTAACATTTGGGTTAGCCCGTTTAATACTCCCCTAAGCCCGTGATAAAATGAGAATTTCCACTCAGGCAACTCGCAAGTATTTTCCCAACCCGCTTTCAAGTTTAATATAGCTGTTCGACTTCAATAATTATTTCTAAGCGAGAATGAAAGCTGAGTTTCTCGCGCACGCACGACAGCTGCGGGGCGCACCTGCCATTCATAACTTTCCTTTTCAATAAATTCAACAGAAATTCACTGCTCAATGTTTAAGGTACAAGTATAATCAAATTGTTATTTAATTTATGGTGCTCTGTAAATATGCTCGGATATTGTCTGAAGTAGAAATTTTAATAAAAAATATATTTCACTTGTCACTTGAGTATTCGATTTTCAGCAGTTCATCACGTGAGTTAGTTTAGTAAAATTTCTAAATATAAATAATTCTAGGAAACTACTCTGATATCAAAACTTACTGCTTTTAGTTTTTAAAAACTATCGTATTTTACTTCAAACATTTGTTAATTATCCGAAACCCAGACCGTGAGTGGCCGTTCGCTGAAAGAGGCGAGACGTTGATGTGAAGTGGTGTGTCTCGTACACCATAATGAATAATATCGATTCATATCTCAAACATATCGAACCCTCAATAAATACAGCACGTGAATTTCCCGTCAATTTAACAATGTTGGAAACTTACTCCTTGGCACGTAGTTAGTGACTATTTCATATTCACTACCGAAGTTTGGATACAGAAAACGTGGCAAAGATAGAAAGAAACTCACTTGCGGTACGAACTAGTTCCTCGCTACTTTATTTTCGTGGCGAATCGTGGAAGCGATCATGTGGCAAAATAGTCTTATATAGATTTGGCTTGGGGGAACTTTGACTTCAGGCTACCATTTGTCGCAACGACATGTTTGAGAGCAAAACGGTGTTCCTATGCTTGCGTCCCGGATGTAGATTCTATCGCCAAAAGGCTTCTGGATTCTTGGGAATCAATTCTTGTGCATGCGACCTTATAAAATACCTAGGTAATGCTAAATCCAGCTTAGAAAGAGCTAGAGATATCGGAATTACCCACCCAAAGTCAGATGTCTGACACCACAATATTGTTTAAAATTGGCATTGATAACTCAAATAGATATGTGTTACCAAAAAGTGATTTGTGAGACCTCGAATTATAATGACGAATTTTTGTAATAGTACAGAATTTTAGACCTAGTTATTTTTTATGTAAACAGATAACGAGACGAGTAAGGCGCTCTTCTGATGATAAGAGATCATCAGAAGACATACATATAACCAGAACAGTCCACGTCCCTGAAAAATACCTTGAACTTTTATTGTGTCATAGTGCTTTTCGAGATAATGTCGAAACCACTACAAATAGACTTGACTCACGAGAATCGTGGTCTTGCTCCGAAACCGCTCGCAAACTTGCTACTGTTAATGGCACTCTACTGTAAACAGTTTTAACAAGTTGGCAAAAGTATTTTTAATGTACTAATGCAGTCGAGTATACTTCGCGGTTAGTTATGGTTTATTATTTGTTACAACAGTATACTAGTTGTCACCCGCAACTTCTTTCGCGTTGCAAATTACCAAAAATATTTTCTTAGTTGCGCATCTAAGTACACTGTTCGACGAATGTATCCTCGAAATTTCAAGTCTCTACGTCCAGTGATTTGGCCTAATCGTAGTCTGTCAATTAGTTAGTCAGTCCAGACTAAGCTATGTATTAATAAGAAAAAGGATAGTAGAGCATAATGTATTATTATTAATTCATAAGTTTAAAGTTATAGCTACCAGCAGTAGACTAATAAAAGTCCAAAAAGCATTTCAACTTCCAAAGAACTTTCATACCGTCTCAGTTCCAAATTACGAAAGAACGCTCGCTCCGCAATATGTGAGTGAGGCTCATAACGACGTCAGCATAAAGATAATAGGAAAAAGTTAAATTATGTCGATCTGCCTCTTCAGGGTGGGATAGCCTCGACCGTCGCGTTCTGTGGTTATAAAAGTTGAATTTATGACTCGAATTATTTCACTTGCCCTCTATAACTTCTACCTTCAAGCGGACAAATAACGATACTTGTTTTTATATCGTTAGTGACTACTACCTACAATTAATGAATTTTAATTAAATCCCGCTCATTTTACTTCACTTAATTTACTTTAAAATATGATTTTTCAATCGATCACTGTGTAATAAAAAGTTTTGAAACTCACTTGTATACATAATTATTATAATAGTGTAACATATTGACGCTCAAAAAGGAGAAGTCTTGGTTTCTAACAGCAAATCGTCAAGACTTCTCCATGCGACTGATGTCTGCGTCCTATGCAACCGACGTTCATCAAGACAGTGCCAGATATTTTTCCAACAATCGGTAATGTATTTTTCGAGACTGACCATAATAACACTATAACAGTCAACAAATTATATAAATATATTTAGTAATAAATCCGCTTGATTTCTAAACAAAGGTTTTAATTAACTTAACTTTAGTTTAGAACTTTAGTACATTTTACTATATTATAAACTAAAGAGTCAACAAGCAGAAAACCAAAGTTTAAAGATACGACACGTGTTTCGCCTCTACACGAGGCATCATCAGGAGGTGTGGACTCGCCGAAGTTCGAAATGAGAGTGAATAAACAACGTTGCCCGGCCCGTATTTATACCCGTTATGGCGACGAGTATGTGACGTTTCGAACTTCGGCGAGTCCACACCTCCTGATGATGCCTCGTGTAGAGGCGAAACACGTGTCGTATCTTTAAACTTTGGTTTTCTGTTCGTTGATTCTTTGGTTTATAATATAGTAATATGTACTAAAGTTCTAAACTAAAGTTAAGTTAATTAAACCCTTTGTTTAGAAATCAAGCGGATTTATTACTAAATATATTTATATAATTTGTTGATATTTATGGATTTCCGCAAAGTAACGCCTGAATCAATCAATTATCACTATAACAGCGTTGCACCTGTTCATATAATTCAAAGTTCTATGTTTATAAGAGAGTGCCTAACACTGGACACTTATAAAAATCATCTTTGATAAAAGAAGAAAATGATCCGCTAACAAATGTCCGCTGAATAAGCACACAGTTTTTGCCGCTACCATTCCTGGCCAGGTTCACGATCTGAAACGTTTTTAATAAAGAGGGGAGTGTGTATCTAAGTTTCAGTCGGTTGGTGTCGTTTTATTGGGTCATTTTGATGTGATTTGTCGAAGGGGAAACCATTTCAGTTTTTATCTTCCCTACTTGAAAGCAATTACAAAAGTACGGTCTCGTTAATTTCGGGTCTTATTAGGGTTTGGTCATAACGTCGTTTTCATACGGCTTATGTAAATTTGTATTTAGGGATAAACGAAAGAAATGAAAATTTTAAATTATAACCTTTGATAAACACAAAATAAGGAAATATTAAGCGTTGGAGAAAAAGTTTTTTGTTACTTAAATTAAATTGGTTGCTTACCGTGGCTTTGCCCGTGATGTACTCGTATTGAAGTAAAAAATAGGACATGTGGTTTCAGCTTATAATCTTTATTTACCTACTTTAAATTTTAGCTCGATCAGTTCTGGTTTTATCGGTAAAAAACCAGAATTCAGTGAGGTTCTGGTTTCTAAAACATCCATCTATCCATTTTGAGAGTAGAATTAAGATGCAAAAACAGTAAAATATAATCACAGGTGTCAAAGAAAATTGCGGAAATTGGAGTCACCTCACAAACACTTAGGTACTCTCGTCCATACGTCAGGTGAAAAAGCTTTTGAATTAAAATGTACCTAATTATATAAAATTTTTATATAAGTATCGGCAAGCGTAGTGTAGGGCGCCCTCTGGCCAGGTGGAGCGACGCCCTACGAAAGGCAGCCAGTAAAAGGTGGATGCGGAGAGCCGAAGACCAAGCTCAGAGACGCGTTATGGGAAAGGCCTACGTCCAGCAGTGGACTGAAGTGGGCTGATGATGATGATGATGATATAACATTACATTAATAAATATAATCTACATATATGCCAGAGGGCAATGGAACGCAGTATACTTGGTATCAAGAGGACCGATCGAGTCAGAAACACCATACTGCGTTCATAAACTGTCATTGCCGATGTAAGACAGAAAACGGCCAGGCTTAAATAGGATTGGGCAGGGCACGTTAGCCGCATGTATCCGGAGAGGTGGGCAAGACTAGCCACTCCCTGGATACCTGAAGACGGGCGGCGGCGTAGGGGTCGGCCGAGAAAGCGTTGGAGGGACGATCTGGACGTATTCGAGAGGGAATGGTGGGAGGCCGCAAAAGATCGCGACATGTGAAAGTATTTGGGGGAGACCTTTCCCCAACAACACATCAGGTCGAATAAAAAAAATATATGCACTTAACAAAAGAAACAGAAGCAAAAACATCAAACGAAACATTTATCAACACCATTCCTGATCCATTGTTTCCCCAAAGCCTCATAAAACAGCCTTCTTCAAACATGTTTCCCATCTCAAAGAAGTTAAAATGTCAATAGGCAAACACCTCTCGAGTTACACAATAGGACGCTCTTGTCGATGAAAATTTCATGCGTAGAGGATTCCAGAGGGCTGGCCGGGTCGGTGGGCAAATATTCGACCTCTCCATTACTTACGGTCGTGATGGGTGTCCACCGGCCCGCACTGAGGGTTTCTTATAAACATACAGTTTTATTCCGAATCTTATATTTTGTAAAAAAATTATGCTCTTATAAAATTTTCGTTATGTAAGAAAAGTTCCTTAGCTGTTAGGTAAAATAATTTAGGAAGAGATCTTATTAAAACCTCAGCACTCAGCACAAATAAAATCATATCTAATAATAATCTAAGCTAACTTACATTTATTTTATTTTATCTATTAGAAAAAAAATACTCTACTCAATATTTTTTTAACTTAATGCATAACCAAGATATTATGTAAAATGATAGGAGCTTACTTTGCAACTTCTTTATCACCTAAACCTATGTACATACCAAACATACTGGCGAAGCGTGTAAATAGCTCCGTCACAATGAACTTGCGTTCTAAAAAACATTGCCAAAAAAAAATATAGGAACACTGAGAAAGTTTCACGATTGTAAGTAGGTATTTTAAATCCCACGCACCTGCGAAGAACACTCCAGATCCGTTTACTGCTGGAGTGGCGTCTTATAGCGGAATTTGCCAGGTCCCGGCTCCGGAGATCGTATGCCGAGAATCCAGATGCAACAGAGGTATCTCTGTCCAAATAACACAATCGTCCACAGCACAAAGTAAAAATCACTCTTCCCGGCTCAGTTTTATCAATACTTTTGAATAATATCCGTATATCAATTTGACAAAAGTTTTTTCCAACAAAAATTGCGATCCGAAATTCATTTATTCATTCGACCAGCAAAACAACAATATGGCGAATTTGATTTCCGTTTTCCAATTCAAAAATGGTCGTGCAGAGAGGCTTCTCATTGGTCCATAGGTCAGGATTTGACCAATCGTGGCGCCGCTGTCACCAGCCTCTGACAGTTTAGCGGAACGTCATATCCATGCAAGTGCGCGAAAATTTTAAAAACCATACAACGTGAATTTATTTCTCAGTGTTAAATTAGGAGGCTTCACCACATACAAAAGTTTAGACAAAAGAAGGTACTTTATGGCGCCATCTCCACGAGCCTAGATACTTTCGAGATACCTACATACTTTCGATTGTACGAACGAGTATATAGACAATAAAATACAAACCAGAAATAATATCATACCTATTGTTATCGATGAGCATATTGAGCATCAGTCTAGTTGAGCGTTATGAACTACTCATGAATATGACATTTTAGAATTGAAATTCCAGGCACTAAAGATTTTTCATGTAGTTTGACCTTTCAGAAAATCGGATCTCATGCTGGGCGGAACAAAATTTCGACGTAATTTTTATTTTGTTACAAAATCGATGTTTGTATATTGAGAATTAACCTTTCAAAGACTTTGGAGGCATTTTTTTATTAATCGATGTAAGTATGAATTACGAGTAGGTTATCTTACTAATAATATTAATATATAATGCTTTTATTTGTTCGTTATGGCTGGATATTAAAAAGGCAAAATTAGATGTTTTATTTTAATTAATATTTAGGAAGACTAACATCATGAAATAACGTAATAGCTAAGTATTGAAATAAACATGCTGATTTTCGATATAGACAAACTGACCTAGTTTTTATTTTAAAACGACGACACCTTGGCTTAGTTGGTAGTGACCCTGCCTACGAAGCTTGGTGTTCCGGGTTCGATCCCCGGCCGGGGCGAATATTTGTGTGACGAACACAAATGTTTGTTCTCGGGTCTTGGATGTTGTGATGTGTTGTATGTGTCCATGCCACCTGCGACACAGGGAATCCTAGTGCAGGGGTGTGAGTGTGTGAATGTTTATTTATTTATTTAAAACCACCGCGGGCAGTCGCTACCTATTTTTAAGGAAAAGTATTTTTTATGTAAGAAGGATTTACAGTTTGGTTTGCGTGACCCACGCTCGAGAAGTTCTCTTGTAATTTTGGAGCTAATCATGCTATCACCAAATCAATCAACCTACCATTTTCAGCCGACGCCCAATTTTCTCGAGGCTATTTATTCAACTCTACTTTCCCACCGCACTGTATCGTGACATAAGATTTATACAGGGTGTGTAGAAAAAATAGCTATATTTATCTTAATAAAGCGGCATTGGCCTGGTGACCGACGCGGGGCCGATAGAGTAATCCGGGCGACCCACACTTCGTCAATGTCTCGGTTTGTTCGGGAGTTAGAGGTGATTTTTTAACGACATTATTAAAATACTTACCAATTCGGCACAAGAAGGCGTTACAGATATGCCTAAAATAAAAATTAGATTAAGTCAGATGTTTGCATGGAAAAAGCTTTAACAGCCTTATCATTGTCGGAAGTGCAGGAATCCGTCCAACTTTGTCGTAGGTCATATTTTCCGATAAAGAACTTTTTTGAAAAAAATATTTGTTTTACAAACATAGATTGCAAAGAAAACGAAAAAAAATTACAAATATTTTAGTGAAAGCTGCTGTTCTGTAAAACCATGCATGACCAAATAAATAATAAAAAAAAAACATTCTAATTAGAATATAATTCAATAACTTAACAAGCTTATTAAAAAATATTTAAGAGACAGATGTGAAAACTGGCTTGATCTCCTGAACTACACAATACTCCATCCCAGATTAACAAACATGTTCGATTTTAAGGATTCTGCGTAACGAGTGGTCGGCAAAATGTAACCATAGCTTTATCCTCGATCAGATAAGAGAATGCTCTGAACCGCACGAGTTAATCAATTTTGTGGCTGATTTGTAATCACTCATATTGTGATGTATTTTTTAAAACAAATGTACCTATCTATGGCACTAACAAAATATTATTTTGATTTAAAAAAGAACACATGGTTTTTTTTTGTTTTATTGATTATTATTGTTTGGGAACAGGGGCATCAAAAGAAGAAGCCTTGGGCGCTGAAAATTTATGAGCTAAGAACCTTGTTCGCCGGCTGCATGTTAACTAGCCTGTCCGACGCGGAGTCGTTCCTATACTGTTCGAATACATTTAATTACTCTTGGGCAATTCCTGAGCCTTTTCTATAGTGTCTGTTTCTCGTACTCTACCCAGGTATTAATTATATCAGGGTAATTTTTCGGGTGCAACTTACGAGTAGTATGACTCTATCTTTCGGGTGGCTTAAAAACTTCGACTCTATAACTGGCCAGCCACTGGCTTACTGGCTTTGGAAACTAAATAATAATAATAGAGTTTATTGCAGATGTATAATCAATAGCCTAAATAATAAGATTAACATTGAACTAAATTAAAAAAACAAAGTTCATTTGTTAGGAATTGCCCAAGAGTAATTAAATGTAGGTATACGAACAGTATAGGAACGACTCCGCGTCGGACAGGCGAGTTAACATGCAGCCGGCGAACAAGGTTCTTAGCTCATAAATTTTCAGCGCCCAAGGCTTCTTCTTTTGATGCCCCTGTTCCCATCTGGCAAAGAGCCATCTCTGCGCCTGCGCACGTACCCAGCCTTCAATATTATTTAGTTTCTAAAGCCAGTAAGCTAGTGGCTGGCCAGTTATAGAGTCGAAGTTTTTAAGCCATCCAAAAGTTAGTGTCATACTACTCGGAAGTTGCACCCGAAAAATTACCCTGATATAATTAATACCTGGGTAGAGTACGAGAAACACAAAACACCGGAAAACTACCATAATATATTATTGGCTTGGTTTTCTGTGCAATATTTCAAGGAGCATTAAATGACCACCCGCATCCATCGGATCATACATCCTCGTTTCCGCCCTTCTTACGTCACAGTTTTCTTGAAAAATGGGTATCGATTCGTCAAAATAATTGTCGGATGATTCCACGTTTGTAGGTAATCGTGACGTCAGTATATCGCTTTTGTCTTGATTCTGATTTGTCAATAAGTTGATATTTAAGCTCATTCTCTCCTCTCTTTGGCTAACTCGTCTGCTCTTTCATTGCCCTTTACCCCTACGTGTGCTTTTATCCAAAATAGTCTTATTTCCTTCCCTCTATTTTTATTCTCCAATATTAGTTTTCTTATGGCAAATGCTAACGGATGTAATGTAGTTATATTCCTGAGAATATCTAAAGATGATCTGGAGTCACTAAATATTATAAAATTTGTATTCTTATTGTTGGAGGTTATCCATAGCACGGCTCTATAAAGTGCATACATTTCAGCCTGAAATACTGTACACATTTCATCAAGCTTGAATTTTGCAGCTTTTATCTCTTTTTTAGCAGCCCAACAAGTCATTGCTGCTCCCACTTTGCCTTCTATCTTACTTCCGTCTGTAAAAATTTGCACTTGATTTGTTATATTGTTATTTTCTAGAGTGGCGTCTTCCATATCATTTATACATTCATAATTTATCTCTCCGTTTATTGCTGGATGGGGTGCTTTCATAAAACTTATTTTTTCTTCTACTTCTCTATCTAATATAATATCATGCATAGATATCCCTCTTCTTGCTTCGTAAAGTTTTAATGTTTCGTTAATTCTTAAATCGAGAGGTAGGAGGCCCGACAAAACAAGACCTGAATTTAGTGACACTGTCCTGTAAGATTTACAAATTTTCTGCGCAAATCCCCGTACCAAGGTGTTAAGTTTTTTCTTGGTAGTAACTTTTTTCGCTGCTGGTGCCCACACACTTGCGGCATATAGAATTGGAGGCTCTATTACAGCTACGTATATAGTTTTGGTTACCTCTGGGTTAAGCCCCCACGTTGTTTTAGCCATACGTGCTAGTTGTTGATATATGTTTGTTGCCTTCTTGCAGATATGTGTTACATGTGAGTTAAAGGTCAATTTCTTGTCAATAATTAAGCCCAATACTTTAGTTTCATTCACAAACTTTATAGCTACTCCTCCCATCTGTATTACTGGCGCATTAAAGTTTATTTTTCTTGTAATAATCATGGCATTAGTTTTATGAGGCGCAAATTTTAGTTTATTTCTAGTTCCCCATTCGTACACTTCTTTTAAAGTATTATTAGCTTGTCTCTCTATTTCTTGTGTATTGTGACTAGAAAACACTAAAACGATATCATCAGCAAACGCTTGAACATAGGTTCCTATTTGCTCCAGTCTGTCCAGCAGCGGGTTTAGCATCAGGTTCCAGAACGTCGGTCCTCCTATAGATCCTTGTACACATCCCTTATTGGTGTAGCGGGAGCATTCCTGTCCAGCGTACCTTACGTATACACTTCTATTGTTAAAGTAATCAGCCACAAGACCTCTCAGATTCCATGGACATTTCTTTTCATTTAATTGACATTTAATTGCTGGCCACCAAGCACTATCAAACGCCCCTTCTATATCCAATGAAACCATACAAACTGCTTTTTTGTAACCCATTTGTTCTTTTATATAAGTTATTAGGTCATATAAAGAATCTTCCGTGCTTCTTTGAGGCACAAATCCGTACTGCCGAGAGTTCAGAGTAGGAAGAACATGGTGACGTATGCGGAGTATTAACATCTTTTCAAATATTTTGCCAAGTATGGATAGCAATCCTATGGGCCTGTAAGATTTTGGGGATGTGTAGTCTTCTTTACCAGGTTTACTAAAGAAAAAGACTGTTGCCGACTATGACAAATGTCCTGTTTCATATATAAAAAGGCAGTTGAGAGAAAAGAGCATTATAGAATTACAAAGCAGATATGAAGCTAGCGAAACAGCAGGTATAACAAAAATTTTCTTTCCTGACCTAGCCATAGCTAATAGGACTCTTAAAAAAATCAGTATAAACTACAAACTAACACAACTTTTCACTGGGCATGGGGGATTCGCACAGTATCTAAACAAATTTAAGTGTAAATATGCTTCCGGAGCATATATACAAGCCAGCTGTGTATGTGATCCGGAAGTAGATGAAACCATAACGCATCTCATTCTAGATTGTCCTAAATATGGCCTGCGAAGATTTGAGCTAGAGTTAGTGTTAAATAAGAAACTAACAAAAGATAGTTTACATGAGCTGATAGAAGAAGATAACATTAGGCAAAAGTTTCTCGATTTTTGTCTCTATATTGTAGATGACGCTATAAAACGAAATAAATAAATAAGTAATAAGGTTATAGATAATGTAAGTAAATAGGTACCTATATATAACATAATAATAATCTAAGTAATGTGTTAAACAAAGAATTAACAAAAAACAATATTTGAAAGTAATGAAAGTAAGGTATAAACTTAACATGTCTAATTATGATAAGCGCTATGAAAACTATGTATAAATATATTTAACATAATATATTGATTGTATGTAGTAACATAAGGAGTAAAATATATAAATAGGTAATCCGCAAATCATGCACAATGTTAATAATTTAGCCAACATGTAGTTTTTTTATTTTATTTTTTAAACTAAAAAAAAGGAAGAAAAGAAAAAAAAAAAACAAATGAAGAAAAAAAAAATATATTTATACAAAAACATATACAAAAAAAAAAAAGTAATTGTAAAAAGAAAAAAAAAAAAAGGAATGATACTTATAATTAGATATATGCATAGTTATATAGTTATCAATAAGTTAGTAATAATGATATTATTATACAGATCAATCGACCGAATGCAAATTGCACCGATCACAACACAAACAGAATAAAAAGTAGAAATACAAAATGTTAGCCTGAAAATGTCTCTGATCTCCATGTCAGAGGAAAAAAAGGTGGAACAAACAAAAAAAAAAAAGCTCATTCTCTCAACTTTTTCTTTGTTCATTTATTTTATTTTTGTAAAGCATGTGACTTTTTGTGTACCTAATAGTACGATGACACACAAGCGATTTTACAAGCTGATTGTTGGCGTTTTTAAATGCTAGCATGTGAGTGTGTAGCTTTTGGGACGGATTAAGGATTGTCAACAAGCAGATTGTAAAAAAGCCGATGACACTGGGCGATTTTACACGCTTCAAGCGAAGTCGCTGGCTTGTGTAAAATAGCCGTGTGTCATCGTACTTTATGAGTAGGTTTACAAGAACTCTGAAGTTTTTTACCCTCTGTACTGAGGCTATAATTTTTCTTACATTAGCTCTTTGTTCTCTATCTTATCCTGCTAATACTATGAAGGCAAAAGTTTGTAACGCCAAAACATCTGAACTAGTTCAGGCTGATATTTGGTAGTTACATTTTATGAACTGAGAAAGACCTAAGCTATTTGTTATCCAGATATTGCAAGCGAATTCTTACTAAATATATAAAGAAAATATTATGGCATAAGAAAATATCAGCAATTCTACGCGCTACTTTTTTAATCTTGTACAATTTAATAAAACAAAAATATCAACACGTGCCTCCATATTTGTGAAATAATTTTCTTATTTATTCAAAATATGTACCTACACCGAAATATTGGGCTTAAATAAACAAAATTTAATGTTATTTCGGTCTATCAATTTGGTATTTATTTTCTGAATGTATTCAAATTCATATATTTAAATCTAAGTGCCTTCGTTTGATCATTTACGTTTTAGGATTGCTAAAATGAAAAAAAATGAGATCATCTTTATAACGAATATCTAAAAAAACAAGTTTTACTTACAAAACTATCATAAAATACTTCAAGTACTTATTAGATTACCTTTGGAAAATATTTTATTACTAAATTTCATAAGAAAATTCAAGATAATGATTTGAAAGATTCTCTATACTAACTGATACCTATTCAAATTTCAGGCATTAGCATTAGCACTGCAAAGGATATTTCAGCCTGATACCGATCAGTTTTATAAAATAGTCCTACCTAAAGGTTTTTTGTATGTAAACAAATGAGAGAGACGAGGTAGGTGTTCTCTTGATGGTAAAAGATCACACCTGCCCATGGCCAGAACACTGCTACACAGGACTTTGATTAACATAAGTCGGTACTCACAGCTCCAGCGCTTGTCTACTTTGAGACACTTTGATGGCCAGTTTAGCTTAGGACCAGTCATTTTACTAACAGTGCCTTCTTAACCAGAACATAGTTATGCTTACATATTACTGTTTTGCGATAAAAATAAGGCACTGTGTTGGTAACCATTAAGAAGGAATCATGCTTCGTCTCCCAAAGGTAAATCATAAAGTTTCACCAAAATCCCAGCCTCATTTTCAAAGTAGGCAATTTCGTCAAACACTTGGTAGCTTGACAAACTCTTAATTACTTTCGTTGGTAGTCCGCAAACATCTATCTTGTTACCGTAGGCTTCATTATTTGCTCGCACACGTTGTACACTGTACAAATGTTTACCTCTTAACGAGAAACCTGACTTCCCACCCGTAATAAACTTTTCTATAGTGAGTTGGCGTCAGCTGGTGAAATGAACGCTGTAGAATTGCGTTTCAGTTGAAAAAAGGATGTCAGTAAAGCGGATATAATGTTAAGAGGATATGTTAAAACTTGGAGTCGCTGCGTTACATTCTTACTCAGTAACGGTAAAGGTTTTCAGTGCTTACAGCACAAGTTTACTACTTAGTGTATGCTCTGCACACCACTTAATGAGTACCACAAGCCTAAACCCCTAAATATAAAAAAAGCTACAATCTTTATTTTCATGAGGTGATAACTTTTGAATATAATCTACATAAATGTGAGATAGAAACACTATTAGTAAAACTTTCTCGATAAATTTATTTATAAAATCTGTTTAACATACATCCTCGAATAGAAAATATCTTCGGTTAATTTATATACTATTGAGTGAGTAATCAATCACAGAACATAGATAAATATAAAACGATTTTTATATAAATTCACTATTTTTCAAACAGTGTTATTGCGCTATCACTGTCTCGCAATTTGGCCGCTGTCATATCTGATATTGTCACATAGCGCCTTAGGGAATATTTCCCAAAGAAATATTTAACATACACACCAGCTTAAATAAGCATAATAGAGCATTTGCCTGCTAATCTATTGTATTTTTGAGACACGTAGGTATGTATTAAATACTTACGTAAAAATAATCTTTTATGTTAAAATACCCCGTAATGAAGAAAATCATTTAGATACACATTTGTAAAAAAAAAAACAAAGTAAATACGGTATTGGAGCAAAGCTCAACCAAGCATCGTCTTAGGGACAAGAGCGAATGTTTTATAATGTAAAGTACATTGTGGTTGCATGTTGGAGGTGTAAGGTGAGCAGACAAGCCTGAATGATGGATGAGCAGCAGCGAAGCACGACAGCGTTTGTACACTTCAAGATAAAGATTTAGTGAAAATCTAAACACGAAGTCTAAATGCCACTCATTCACGTACCTAATATCATATTTTCTAGACGATTCTGTACATCTCAAGACACTGAGTTGTAGAATAGAGCAAACATTGACTTACAAAAAAACAAATCTTTTTACTTTAGCCTATCAATCTTTAAAAAACATTAAGTAATGTTAAATATTTTTTTTAAATAACAATCGACAATAATCAAGGTTTTACAAAAACATACAAAAACCAACTTTAATTGGACTGTTTTAGGATAGGTGTAATAAGATATGATTTTAGATACGGTTAACACCACTGAAACAGAAAAACCAGAGTATAG
Source organism: Lobophora halterata (assembly GCA_932526365.1). Classification (NCBI taxonomy): domain Eukaryota; kingdom Metazoa; phylum Arthropoda; class Insecta; order Lepidoptera; family Geometridae; genus Lobophora; species Lobophora halterata. The sequence continues at coordinate 8,105,771 of OW052002.1, forward strand.
CAAAATACACAATTTCGTTTCCTTCGACGACATAATGTATAATGTTCTGACCAATCTGAAAGTAGGTATGAATATCCTCTCATATAAAAATAGGTTTTTTCGAATCGGTTAAAAAAACCGAATTCAGAACCTTCTTTTTAGAGAAAAGTTCTTCAGGTTGAAAAGTCGTAACATAACCTGCTATCTAAATCAAAATCGTATCACACCGCTTAATATTCCTACCACAATCTCCCCGAAAACAAATGTATGATTTAGTAGAAAATTTCTCTTTCGTTATCAGTGCCTGGGGCTGGTTGATTTACACGGCCCCTGATCCTGAACGCTATCGGCCCTGCCGCAATCACGACTCCGAGAAACAAAGGATATTAATAAACAAGTTCGGCGATTGTAGACCCTAAACAAAATTATTGTGGCATTACCATTTCATAATAAATTTTTCAAACCATGTTATAAATGAGGAAAATAACTTAATAAAACTACAACATGATTTTTTGGGTACAATAAGATTTAATGTAAAAAAAAGTTTTTTAAATTCCTTTCTCAGTAATTATGGCGGCGCTACAACAGGGCTGTCTATTTTCAACAGAAATTGAAAATCAAGGAAGTCAGGTTGGGGAAAAAGCGAACGATTTTTCAAGATGAATTAATTAGTGGAACGGCAGCCTCTTATTGAATTTCAATGTGGCTTTTCTCTCCGCTTTGAATATAGTTGCGGGGTTTTGTTTTTATGACCGGGTCGTGTATGATTTTATTTCTCGCAATGGTTCCAAAACAAAATATCTAAGTAAAGCTTAAAATGGCTCTACGTTTCTTAGATTGGTATTACTGAATATCAATATAAACATCAAGAGGACGTGGTGGCCGAGTTGATGATGAGGCCCTTACCTTGCGACCTGATGGTCCCGAGTTCGAATCCCGGTGGCAGTCATGCGTAAATAGGTTTTTTCGGTCGAAAAAATCTATGTATACATCCCACATTCTCGCAACGGTGAACGAAAACATCAGGAAACCGGCATATCGTAGAACCTAAAAAGTTCTAAAACATGTGTTTGTTGTTTGTTGAGTGCACGAAAGGAGCCTCTTCGAGGCGCACTTGAAATTCTTTTACCACACTGGTTTGAAGGAACTAGTGACACGATAAGAAGAATACATCGTTATGTACAAATATTCATATTCATTTTATTGATTCTAATGCATAAAGGTAATACTCAGGTGTAAGTAGCATAAAGGTACAATGCACGTAAACCCTGTCAGGGTACAACAACTTTGAGTTTTTTTTTTATTTAGTAGGTACTTTACTCACAAAATATTAAATTGTAGGTATATAGGTTCTTTATAAATGGAATGTATTCTAGTTTTAAACATATAGTTATTATTGATATCAGTAATGTCATAAAATTAAATACTTTTCTTTTAATTTGTAAAATATGTTTTATAAGCACTATTGGTTCCAAATCAACATGTTATTGTTATCACGTAGCCCGTTAACCAATAATAGCGTAGATAGATAGTCTAGTCTTGAATTAAAAGTTAGATTACAAAGGTAGTATTTTAACCCGTATCTTTTATCTTCACGGACGCTACTATAAATTTATTCTAAAACACGGCAACTCGAAATAAACGGCGGCCAATATTTTATTGTCTGTTAGACCGATCGCGAAATTAATGTGTTACGTTATCAATACATGTTTCGGGGTTTGGGGTGGTCGTACACCCATCAATCACTGAACCACTGAACTCGTTACCGAGTTTTGGAAACAAATGCCGATGAGGCCGGCTCAATATGTGAGAACTTTTCGGATCGCTCACTTCCGCGCGAGGGCTCATGCTAAGGTCGTTACTTGTTACCCACCATCTATTTACGTGACTACTCTTGATAAATTACCAAAATTACCTATTTTTTTTGTACCTACCAACTGCCGCTCACGGTTTTGATTGCATTGTATTGGGAATAAGTATATCTTGAAATATGGTTATTACATTGTATTGTAACGTGTAGGTATTTATCGCGATCACCTTATCTATTTTTGTCCCGTGCCGTTTCGGCTGTTTTGCAACAGCCATGGTCACGGGCTGACTTGAAATAGTTACCTAAGGTTCTATAAAAGGATAACAAATTCGTGTGAAACGGGATTTGTTAAGTCTTGAAACTGAATTAAAACATTTCGATTTTTCAATTAGCAAAGATTTCCATTGAATAAAGTTAGGAATTTGCTCATTAAATAATTTAGGTTCTTAAGTCAACTTGCACCAAACTGTCAAAGTCCCTAAGCATTTACTTTACTCGCTTGGTAGTCTTGACTGTTAAGAACTAACAAGCGAGTAAAGTAAATGCTTAGGGACTTTGACAGTTTGGTGCAAGTAGGCATTAGTCGTATAGTCTAAAATGGCCCTAAAACCTGATTAAAATCAATATTTAAATTAATGAAACATTAAACACTTATGGAGTGGTGCTTGCAGGCGGACCTAGTTTTTTGTGATTACCCCGTGCACAAATATTTAGTAGAATTGTTCTAAATAATTATAAAAGTGCACTTAAAAGTATTAAAGTAAATACAACAAAGACATAATTTATTAGGAATTGAAAACAGGAAGTTAATCAAAGATTGTGTAGCAGAGAGCAAAGGCGACATCAAATTAAATGGGTCAGGCGAGCCTGGGGCGGACCGAACCGAGACGACGCGACGCGACGACTCGACTCGAAGGCTAGGCTGTGTTCATAGGACATTCTGTAGGACGATTTACTTTGATCACATAATGCGTAATGACAAATACGAACTCCTTCAGCTCATCATACAAGGTAAAATCCAAGGCAAAAGAAGGCCAGACGCCGAATTTCTTGGCTCAAAAATTTACGACAATTGTATAACAAGAGTACTCGCTCTCGATTCCGCGCTGCAGTGTCAAGACAAAAAGCCCTATTGATTGCAAATAGGAGACGGCACCGAAAGAAGAAGAAGTAGCACGATTCGCAAACTCCGAAACATCATCAATATATTCAACTTCAACCTATAGCAGTCCACTCCTGGACGTAGGTTTTTCCCAATTCCCTGAACCAGATCTTCGGCTTTTCTCTTCCATCTTCTGCCAGCTATAGTGCGCATATCATTGTTCCATCTGGCCAAAGGTGGTCGTCCTACACTGCGCTTGCCTAGACGTGGTCTCCACTCAAGAACTCGTTTATCCCATTCAGCAGTACCTATAGCATCTGACTGGCTGACAGACGCACAGGCCAAAGCACTGAACGTAGACTTGAAACTTTGAGGGTGTCAAAAGCTGAAAGTGTGTTTATTAGTAAATAAATAAATTTGGCTAATTCTCAACGCAAACGAACTTTTCAACTAGTTAAAAATATAACTTACATGTCTCAGTGCTTTATAGCAGCTTTGCACCGGCCTCAGGGAATCAAAGTCCTGTTAAGCGCTGTTTTAGGAATGACCAGGTGTGATCGCTTACCATCAGGAGAGTTTCCTTTTAATATTTGGGAAATAATGTTGTAGGAAAAAAACATTAGGTAAAGGTAATATTATCTAAGGAGTGAATGCAGCCTTAGCAGGCAACGAGTCGACAGCAAGCCTTAACACGCTGCTTCAATTGCTTTAAATTAGGTAAATAGTACTCTCTCGTTGAATTGCCTTTTATTAACTCAAGATTTTGGTTACATCCGCAATACTTATTAAGTTATTACTTACCTATAGGGTTTGATGTTCGAAAGTTTTAATGTAAGAAGTAGGAAGGTACTATTACGGAAATAGTTTGTATATTTTGCGAGTTTTTCCTGTCAGAAATGTAACAGTACGCCAATTAAGTTTAATATAAAAAATGATTTAAATTCTTTCCCTTATGTAATAGACATAACCCAAATTGTAATAAACAGGAGAAGACTCAGGCTCCTGAAATACAGCTTTCTGCTAGTTCGGGACCTGTGGATTCACTCTTTTGTAAACATATTGTCATGTCCGAATAAATATTACCTACTATTACTATTGCTATTACTAATTTATTGATTTTAAGAGCTCTACAATTTGGTATTGCCCTCTAACTAGCGAAAACAATGTTAATTTGTGATCACGTCACCACACCAAATTTCCCCTTCAAATAGGGATACAGCTTCTAAGTAAAGCAGTTGGTTCAGTACTTACTCATTAGAATGATGAGTTCCCATCGAGTAACACCCAAATGAGTAACACTGTTACTCGATGGGATTTTTTTCCCATCGAGTAACATCCCAACAACATGACATGGAAGGATTTTATTATTTATTTTTAATAAAATTTCCCACCTACTTTATTATTAGTTTTATTTATTTACTCTTATCGAAAATTTACCAATTTTGCATATAAAGTAGGTACAAGCATTGACTATTAGCATATTATGACTATGCAATGTTCGGAACAATGTGTTATTTAAAGAGTAGCACCACAGACATAATATCTAGTATATCTGTGAGAAGCACGCATTAGTTAAAAATAAAAAACTGTAAAAAACCTATTAAGATTTTTTTTCAAAGTTCATTAATTGGTAAATGTGAGGTAAGTATATATACTAAAACAAACTATGTAGTTAGATCATAACATTTATTTTACATTTCAAGTATTTATAGTATTTTAAAAGTGAGCTAGATCTTCACTTTTGCCTATGCCACGGGTGTTATGGAATGCTAAATATTTCAATATCTCGTTAATTATTCCTAGGGCGCGTGCGTGTCGGCATTCTACTTCTTACGAATTTACGATAGGCGGGTACTTATGAAAATACTTTCGGTAAACTATGATCTATGATCGGATTAACAAGGTGTTTACGACTTGAAAGACTTAATGGGATAATTTGATCAAGTTCGTCTACTCTACCTATAATAAATTGTTTTAGGATTGATTTAATTGGATTTCGTTCTTTGAAATAGGTATTGAAAGTAAACTGTATTTTTTTTTGCGTAATAACGGTAATAAATTGGTAAAGTAATATAACTGAAATAATATTCAAAAACCGCAACTCAATTATATTAATAGTTTCACCTTAGGGATTCAAAATAATCCACTTTAATGGCTGGTCAAGGGGAAAATTAACCTTACTAACTTAAAAACACGTAAAAAATCTAAATTAAGGTATGAAACCTTACACTTTTTTTGTTGACGAAATCAAAAAACATGGACGAAACGAATAGTGTGAAGAAATTACTTTATACGGCGTACTTTTTGAGTATTTGTCCGAAACATTTTGTATGGAATTCGTATATGAGGATTATCCTTAAGACCCTGCCATTTTTCTTCGTCATTTTCAGTTTCGACACTTCAACTATTTTTAACTACCTGCTGCCTGCGCCTTTTCTTGCATGGCATTGCATTTATTATTAGTTTTTTAATCATGATATTATGATTAAAAAACTAATAATAAATGTTTTGGACATTTTCAGTTTGTACTAAGGGAACCAGGTAACTGATGGAATACTTATATGCTTTACTTTTTTTTTATAAATACACAGGAATCACTGATAGTGTTTTTCCAGGTCATAGAAAATAACCATAAAACTTTCGATTTTTTTATATTAGAATGAGAAAAACCAAAAAAGTTAAACCTATAATATAAACCATTGAACTTGAATCTTCATCCACCAGTAAAATTTCAATCACTATCGTTTAAAATCCCTATCACAATTGTCGCCACAATTGATTACAAGCAGTTACTGTTGATTTCATTCCCAGCCGATTATCATTTGTTTTGACCAACTTCGGCTCCGGAAAAATACATAAGGAAAAGTACCAACATAAATCTCTGGCGCCTTTGGTATAAACCCTAATTTATATAGAACATCCTATAAAGTGTAACCGCTATCACTGTTATTTTGCTAGATCTAGCCACTTTTTAGATATTAAAATTTTACACTTTTAGATAGTAAACGCATAATTTTTTTAATACTTTTTAAGGTAATATTGCGAATCACCTTGTTACTAGTGGTCGCGAAGCTAAAAGTATTTACTCTGTAGGTATTCAATACTATGTACACATAGATAAGTATTTCGATAAATGTATGTTTACCGATACGCTGATGTATTGAGTCAATCAGTACAGAACCAAATCAGTGGGTATTCTGGGTATCTTAAAATAAATATAAAATGATGTTACCTTGATGTCAGATGAGGGTAGACCGATGAGTATGACCGATGAGTACGACATTGTGGTTACACTGCATGCTGGACGTACATGACATCTCGTATGACTCATGAACATCACACACTGAGAATATTATCACACACTGAGATTATCATCACACACTGAGAATATCATCACACACTGACTGAACCTAGAACACTGAGTTGAGTTGATAATCTTATGCACCTAACCCATCAAATCGATCACGATTACGTGCGCGGGTAGGTTCGCGTGAGACTGATCACGGTAGACTGACGACATCAGCTTGCGGCTCGCGACAGACCGGCGCCAAAACCCGTTTTTACTCCAGACGAACGATCCGGTATTGCTATATGTGCACACTAACATAAATGTATACTTATAAGACCTCGTTATTTCTGCTTTATAGATTTGAATCGCGAATGTTTCGCGACAGTAAGTATTACCACGAAAAAAATATTGATTATTTATCTTTCTAGCAAAACATTTTGGTAAGATTTAGATGATAAACTTTGTGTGATACGGACGATCAAATTGGATTTCGTTCTAGGAAATGGGTAATGAAAAAATGTTTTTTTGCTTATTAATAGGATATGTGAAACTGTCAGAAATGACAGCTGCCGAATTGTAAGACAATGATAGCGCAATTAGACACCTTACCCCGAGGGAAGAGGTTAGATATAGATTTTTGTCGCTCAAAAGTAACGGACGTAAGCGACAAATGATAAAACATCGTATTGATAGAACATTGTATTGAATTTATAAGAAAATCCTTTTACATTTAGCTAAGTTCTATGATTACTCACTCAATAGTATAAAAATAAACCGTAAATATTCTCTAAATTCGGAGGATGAATGTAAATCAGATTTTAAGAGGGCCTTTTTCAAAAAATAAATCTTTCGAGAAAAGTTTCACCAATCGTGTTTCTGTCTTACATTTATTTAGATTATATCCTCTAGTAATCACTGTATTAACATCAAGTTTGTAAACTGTACCGTAATAAAATAAACCGCAATTTGATTATGAACTCATTTGAAATCAAAATTAATAATATTTGTAAACATATTAAAGTTTTTTAAGTAATCACAATTATTAACGATTGTCCATTTGTAACATAACATTAGAACGGCCTTCATTTGAAAAGAAAACTGTATTTAGGTACTCGACGTTGATAAGTGAAACAAATTTCCTCTACATAGGTACCTACTTTATAAAAAATCTAAAAAATTACCTCCATAATAGTTTACACCAAACATAGCTTTTATTAGGAACAATCAAGCATTTGACCCCAACCTCACCCGTCCTCTGTCCTCACCAACTATTGAAGTAATAGCATAATAATAATAATATGTAATAATATTATTTATTCTTTGGTAATAGTTCAATAGTTCATTTTGTTTTATATGTTGTAATGGGATCTTGCATAAATGAATACCTACCAAACATACACCCTGAGGGCACAACAAAGTGAAACTTTAAAAGAGTACCTAGTAATAAAAAGTTATGCTTAACTTATATCAACCTATACTAATATACATATATTATATGTACCTATAATAATAGTAATGATGGTGATGGTCGAGAATAATAATTTCTTGCATAGGCTTGATAATAATAGCTATAGAGCTATTAAGAAAACAGCTGTGCAAATCTCATAAGCAGGTTTAGCTTGGCTGAATGGTTACAGCTGCTGCTCTGTACCTTGGGTATTGCGGTGCGTGTCCATTGAGTCTAGGTTAGCTTACTGCCTGTAGATTATTAATGACTAGCTTCCGTCATCGACTATGCTCACTTTACTGTTATTTGAAATAAAGTTATTTCGTAAAACATAAATATAAAAAAATTGCCAACGACTCCTGCAACTTCGTTTGCTTTGCGAATATAATAAAATATTTCTTTGTAAGCCTACTATTCTTGACAATAAGACCCTCAAAATTTCAAGTCTCTACGCCCAGAGGTTGTGCCTGTGCGTTCTCTGTAAGTCAGTCAGTACTAAGCCTTGTATATAATAATATAATAATGGTTGGATTTTCCACACAACACCATCTGGCCTGCTTATATACTTTTTTTTAAATACAATCATATAAGACATAGAAAACATCCAGACTCTGGACAAACACCGATGTTCATCACACAAATATTTGTCCTGACGGGAATCGAACCCGCGACACCCGGTCATGGCAGTCTAACATACTTGCCACTCGACCATCCGTGTCGTCAAATATAGGTATTATTAAAACAAATTAAACAAATTAGCAAAAGGAGTTGATAGTTAGCCTCAGTATCTAATAGAAATGATTGTAGAAATGGGCTCAAATTGAACCTTAAGGAATAAGGCGGAGGAAAACTTCAGTCTTATCTTTGAACAATTCCTGAAATCTTGTGGAATTGGCGGCTGAAGGATTAGTGATAAAGCGTTTCGTTGTCAGTGAAACTCCAGCAGTGGAAGATCAATACGGATCAATTTTTGGATTATTTACATTTTGTAACTCAGGTAGGTACATGCCTATAAATACATACAATTGAATCAAGCTTAGGTAAGCTTACTACGAACATACTTTTATCAAAGTAGGTAAGGTACCTACTACATTAAATTATAAAAAAACAGAAAATGCAAAACCGTACTTATACTTAGTACCTACATCAAATAAACAGTGCACGAAAGGAACCTCTTCGAGGCGCACTTGAAATCCTTTCACCACACTGGTTCGAAAGAACTAGTGACACGATAAGAAGAAGAATCAAATGATCAAAAGGAATCGATTGAGCCAACTATTAGAGCCGTAATAAACGATTTATAGGTAGCTCAACTGAAATAAGTTGGCACCCGATAGCAGCGTACGATTAGATTCGAAACTGAAATATATACCTACGTTTCATTATTGTAGTAGTAAGTATTTGGTAGGTATTATAAATACTTTTCATATTGGTGTGAATGAGTTACATAGGTAGGTAACATAATCATTAAGTAGTGCCTACCTGATTCGATCTAAATAACCTAGGCTCTAAATTGGTGCCCTCTAATCAATTTGTCTGATTTTACGGTTCCCAGGAATCCTCAAAGGCTTTTCCTAATTAGCCAGGAAACTGCCTGTCAAGTTTATATAGCAAAGTGCCGCGATGCTATTACCGTTCAAGTCTTTGGTAGGCGCAATCAGGAGGATAAAGGACACTATTTACGTTGATTATAATATTCGTTTTGTGATTTTGTAGGTATCTTACCTACCTACCTAAGTAAGTGAAAAATTTGTATTCTTTATAATTACGAAACCAATTCATCATAGAGAGTTAGTTAGAAGACACTTTATACAGGCGAATGCTAGGTACTTAGGTAGGTATATATAGGAAATTAATAACATAAGTATCTAGTAAATAGCGTAGTCAAGGAAAATTAATTTGGAAAGTTTCATAAAAAAATGAGCGCGTTATAATGGGTGCTGAGCTGCTGAGCAGGTACCTACCGATAGTGTTCAATTCTTCTTATCGTGTCACTAGTTCTTTCGAACCAGTGTGGTGAAAGGATTTTAAGTGCGCCTCTAAAGGGCTCCTTTCGTGCTCTATTGTGTTAGTGTGCAATGAAATGGGTAGAGGGCTTTGAGCTTTGAGATTTTAGACGTAGGTAGTTGGAAGCGCCGTAATGTCCATAACTGGAAGCCCAAAAATTATAAAGGTAAACCATTTTACCATTGAGATTCCACAATTTAAATTCTCAGTCCCAAGTTAATTAAAACAAAACAAAGCGCGTCGCAAAATTCCTCCACTTTATTTAATTTTTTCCCACAAAAGCGCTGAAACTCCCACATGAAGCGCGGAAAGCCTCATTTGTTTCTCTAAGTCCAAGTCGTTAATTTCCTAATTACAGTTTCAAAATAAAAGCCTTATTTTTGTTCTGTCTCGTCCGTGACCGTCCCGTCCGGAAGGTTAATGGAAGAAAAAATACGTTGTACAAATTTGCATTACATTTCTCCCAGGCTTCGAAATTAAGTCGTCCGCCTCTGCATTCACGACTTTGTTTAAATTACCTACTTACTTACTGTAAATTTTGTCATTCGACTGAACTAATATTATTCAATTTTATTGGAGTCTTCTTCAGTATTCTTTTTTTGAGCTACATTTTATGATTATTTGAAATGTTTATATTTTTCATTGCTTAACCTGGTGGACATACCTAGCTTCTAGCTATTTGCGTAGGTGAAGCCCTTTGTTCGTACGTTCTTGTCTATCTAAAATATTATTTGGTTGTTAAGCCTAAAACAACTCAGACACTGGAATAACTCAAATTCAAGATGGTAGGTAATTTTGCGCTTATTAAGATAACCTACTGTTAGTAGAATATGCATCATTATTAACTAAAACAAGGCAAATTTTTAATCACTAGAAAAAAAAAATCAGTTGCCGTTACTGAACAAATAAAATGAAAAGAAACTTAATAAATTAGGTAAATTTTTTTTTTCGTAATTAATATGATTAAAACTGGATATTGTAACCGTTAGTCGTTTTTCTATGACGTTGTGTCAATCGGTACCCATCATTAATAATAATTTGAGTTTCATTCATCGTTTAGCAAACTCTGGTACCTAGCTCACAACAAGCAAAAGAGCGGGGCGAGTGCGGTACCAGAGCCGAGCTGGCTCGCCTCGGGTACCGCACTCGCCCCGCTGTCACTCTGTCATTTTGTAGAACTAGAAACCCAAAATTCAGACTGCACAGATACAACGTAGTACCCCTTCTGCGTTGCCCATTTTTTTTGGTACCTACCTAATTAATAATTTGTTGTGTATAGAGTAAGTGAGAAAAAAAATCGATTGACGGTTTAGATTACAACAGTACCAGAAAGTACCTATGCTGAAATAATGTGAAGAACATTGGGATAGATTGATATAGGTAGGTACACAGAGAACTCAGAATTGTACCAAAATATAACACCGACTCCAACGGTGCAGTTCCAATACACCTCTCTAGCGTAAAAGAGTAGGTCCAGTAATTACATAAAACAACTAATTATTAACTGCTGTAAATATTCGAGAAAAGTTTTAAGTAGAGGAATCTAAGACTGTATCTACCGGATACACAAATTTCGAAAATGATAAATAAAGCCATTTCAGACTAAGTTATCGATATAGTCTGCCAAGTTGAAACTGGCGTAGGTCCGGTGGGAAATCTGCAATCTTGGCCTTCCGCTAACAAAGTTTTCAACTAAAATCCTATTGTGCTCAGTGTCATGGGGAAACCGAGTACACTTGATTAGTATGAAGTCTTGAAAGTTGATGCAAAACCGCAACGATGCGACTTAGGAACTTTGAACGCATTTGGGAACGCCTGTTAAACATTATAAAGCGTATTTAAACTTAGAAATGAAATTTAATTTCAAATTTAATTGCCTTTGTATACATATAAATGTTTCTTTGAGGTACTTATACAGTAAAGATAGACAGAATAAAATATGTGGAACTACCGTAGTGCTAACACTCAGAAAATAAGCTCATTCTCTACAGAAAGGAGTTTGAGTGGGTGGATTCTAGTCCTTCTTTTTATCGTGTCATTAGTTCGTCTTAGGATTTCAAGCTTCCTGGTTCTTTTCTCATTCTGATGGTTCATTCTTGTCCTAAGAAACGGAGAACCACTTGCGACAGACACCAATTTTTTTGACCGTATTTAATGTTCTAGGTTAAAAAGTTATCATTGTTTTAATTAATAAAAACTTTTTATAAAAAATGCTATACTTTTTTTTTCAAAACAAAGTAGGTATTATTAGAAATAATCTTGGATACTCTACACTTATCTAGCTGACCTAATTACTTTTTTTTTCATTTAAATTTTTTTTTCGTGTCCTGATAAATACCCATTTCGTGTCCTTATTATTAAGTTGGAGTCATTAAACTTAAATTAAGTGAATTAAGATACAAATCAGATGTCACCGAAAATGCGTAGTAACCTTGTTTTAGCAGCGGAATTTTACAACAACATTTCCATCTTTCGTAAATATTTGCACGCTTCGCATCAATAAACAGTTATATTCGATCTATATTGCGCCAATTATTTGAATATGAATGCTATAAAGACGAAACAAAATAAGTCCTTTGGCGCCGTCTGGGTCAACGCTTTTTTAATTAATTTTACCAGTTAACTTTATAGTTTTAATAACAGTACTATTTACCCAAGGGTTATTAAGTTATTTGCTCTAATGAAATAACGTCATTTCGCTAGATTTAATCACGTTAGAAAGTATATAATTGCATTATTTATACGTCTATGATGCTAAACGTCTTTATGAGAGTCCATCATAGGTAAATGATGCAGCATCTGCCTCAAAATGATTTTCTTATAGTTAATTCTAGCACAACGATAAATGCCAGCATAGGTAGGTACTAGGGCATAGTACCGGGAAATCCCGGAACCGAAAATCCCGGGAAATCCCGGGATTGTCGGCTGTGTCCAGTACCGGGACTAGAAAAATCCAGAACCGGGATTTTCGGTACTTTCGGGATTATTATTTTTTTGTGCTTGTGTTTTTTTAGGGCTTTAATCTTTAAAACTATAGCTAAATAGTGCATTATGTTAGTACAAAGAAAAAAGGACAGTAACTCCTCTACTCGCTGGATCCTACCCGCCCATCTTACTAACTTTCGAAGGTGCTGTTGATGTTCAAACTTAGGAAATGTTGCAATATCAACTTATTGTGGGTATCGTCGTCCCAATGCATTTATTTAAAGAATGACATGGGCTTTGGGGTTGTTTGTACTGACGTGACGGTCTTTCCGCAACCTAATTATTTTATTATGAGCCTGAATCGTCCCACTGCAGAGCAAAGGCCTCCCTTCCTTCTTTCCACTCTTTTCTGCCAAGGGCAACTGTCTTCCAGTCTTCCAAGTAGGAGTCTAGCTCGTCTCTCCATCTTCTCCGATGTTGTCATCAACAGTCTAATAGCCGTTTTCCGCAATGCGACTGTGCTATGTTGATTAAAACCAGCTGACTATGGATATACGGATTTATAACATTTATTCCCTATTACCTCAAACTCCGAACCTAGCTCGTTTCATAGTGTATTTTTGCGTCTTTTATCTAGATATCTAGCAGAACAGTGAGTGTTCACGCCTCAGGTGAGTATTTCATTATGGGTAGGACGCACTGGTTAAAAAGCAACGGGTCGTGTCGAAGATACAACCGTAAATTATAAGTGGATACTTCTTTACGTTACATCTTTGACAAAATATTGAAACTGACACATATACCTACTTATCGATAGTTTATCACAGAGGAAATTAACAAAATTGGCTCTTTTTCATTTTAACATTCTTATGAGGCCGATCATTGACATTGACATGATCATTGAGCATTGACTTCTGAAGATTAATAACGAATAACAAATAATATACGATTAAAAACAACTGTTTTTTATCAGAAATCAAATCAACCTTCGTTTAAAAGTGTTGTTACGCACGTGACGTCCAAATTTTTGAACTGTTAACGTATACAGTCCTGCAAACAATGAAATATCCACTTCAAAACTTTAGTTATAAGCCGTGTATACTTGAAATATTACTTAAAAATTGAGACTGCATTGTTAATGCATTATTCAATTAGTTACGCGTATTTCCTCACTTACAAATTATGCTTGCAGTATGTTACATAAATGTAAAAATATAACATTTAACTTTTCGTTATTTTTCGCTCGATTATTCTTTATTTAATCGTTTTCTGACGAGTTTTCTGTTTGACAAAATAATAGGCTACTAATTATTTTCGGGAATACCGAAAATCCCGGTACTCCCGGTTCCGGTCGGGTGCCGGTACCGAAATCCCGGTACTGGAAAAAGGAACCGGTACTGGAGGCCCTAGTAGGTACAGATCATACGCGTCTACATTGCGTACACACGCGTTGCACACAATTATGTTTTCTGGGAGTATCAGCAATAACTTACTTACCTAGAGATATATTTTTCTCAGGATATTTAGTTTAGGTAAATACATTAAATTAAACGTAATACACTGTACATGTTCTTTGCTGTCTGTGCTTTATTGGCTACAAATCCAGCTATGACGAATTGACCTTAAAATATTAAAATAAATTCAGCAATGACCAATTTACACCAGTTATTTTATGATGACCATTTTACCCGATGACAATTTTACTTCAACCAGAAAAAGCTTACGTGGTACCTACAGTTATCTAGGTTATAAAGTTTGACTATAAATAGTTTTAATAAGAGCAAAGTAGATTGAGGACGTGGTGGCCAAATGGATGAGGCCTTTACCTTGCGATCTGATTGATGGTCGCGGGTTCGAATCCCGGTGGCAGTCATGCGTAAATGGGTTTTTTCGGTCGGAAAAATCTATGTATGCATGCCACGTTCCCACGTCGCAACGGTGAAGGAAAACATCGTGAGAAAACCGACATGTCGTAGAACCTAAAAGTTCGAAAACATGTGTCGAGTGCACGAAAGGAGCCTCTTCGAGGCGCACTTGAAATCCTTTCACCACCACACGTTCGAAGGAACTAGTGACACGATAAGAAGAAGAAGGTAGCTTTCCAATTCTTTTTTTCTTCACTTTTCCAGATTAGGTAGGTATACCCAAAGCTTACAAGAGCTGCGAATCTCACGGTATGATCACGCTCCATCAAATGCTCCCTCGGCGAATGAGAGGAGGGAAACAAAATATGGCGGAGCGAAAAACATTTACAATCCGTTTGGGATCCTTCCCTATTACTGTTCGGAGATAGATGTTGTAATCTGGAGAAAATTAAATGACTTTATCCATTGGGACTAAGTTATAACAACGAAATACGTGTAAATAAAATACAAAAGCCAATGAAGTTACCCGCTGTTGTATTAGATTTAGTTCATGTCTAGTTTGGTTAATTTTATCACAATTTATGTTAACTACTACAATATATCTTACAAAATGTACAAAAGAAAATGTTTGGAGCAACTATATAAATAGCTCAACTGCTCCAATTCGAAGCAGCGAGCCGAGGATACTGCTGCATTGCCTCTTTGTACCTATAGCAAAACTTATTATGTTGGCACTTTGATTAATTTTATATGTTAATTGGTTTCAAAATGTTATCATTTTGTGGCTTTGCATAAATCAAAGCTTTTTTAAACAAAACAAGCGACTAGACCATACATAATGAGGAGGCGTTGTTTAACAAACTTGAACACTCTGAAATTGGCTAAAACCACTAAAATACCGATCAACTTACTACTCGACCTAAAAATGTATTTAAATTTCATGTAAAAATGGTGCTTACAGACGAAGGTACGCTAGGATATAAAAAGTTTTTATTTACTTTATTAACTTAAAAAAGTAAAAGTTCGCATTTATTTATTTGGAACGTAATGTACTACTTTATGTACCTATGTAGGTAAAGCGATAGGTACCAAATTTCAGCACAAATGGCTTTGTTATCTTAGCAGATTTAATAATTTATTATCCATCTATCTACTGATCAATTCATCATTCGTCTATATTCATCATGATCATCATCCGCAGCCTGACTTGACCCACAGCACAGCTAGGTATAGTAAAGACTCCCTGCTCTACTAATCTGTCCGGTCCTTATTTTTTTTTTTTTTGACACAATGAGAAAATGCAGTTTACGATAATCTAATAAGATTTTTGATAAGCGGTTTGTTCGTCTTTATTATCTGTGACACTTCCAAAGTATGATTTTTTTTCATAGTTGGTCAAAATGGTCAGCTAATGGAATATCTTCTAATATTTTTATGTTCTATCTTCATGTGCAAGATGCCTTATTTTAGTGACGTTGATTAATTTGATTAGACTCAGTAACATTTATAAAATGTAGGTAGTGATGAGCTTTGTATTTGTGAAATATAGACTAGAATTTGAAGAGTCGTTAATAAATTGGTGTAAATGTCATACTTCACTGCCGCATTCGTAAATACTGGTACTCTAGATTAGTCTGAATCGCGTCACAGTCTAAATCTCATCAGTTGCCAGTTTTATAACATATCAATTAAGTAATATAACTAGTTACTGACTTACTGTGTGAGATAACAGTTCTTTATTACTTTTAATATTATAATTCCAAACTTTTATGAACATGTTTGAATGTTTGCTCCTCAAACACGCCAAAACCACTGAGCTTGGCTAATTTAGCTCGCCAATGCAACAAAAGGACTTACTTTAGCTTTTTATCTTGAGAGTAGGCCAAGGAATGGGCTGTTAGATTACCAACTTATATTTTATAAGTTATGTCTTTGGAAGAATTGACCAGAGCTAAGATAAAACACAGGTTTGTGACGAAAATTAATGTAACTTATGCCTACTTGCACCAAACTGTCAAAGCTCCTAAGTAATTACTTTTCTTGCTTGCCAGTTCTTAACGGTCCAAGACTATTAAGAACTGTCAAGCGAGTTAAGTAATTGCTTAGGAACTTTGATAGTTTGGTGCAAGTTGACATTAGATTTATATAATAAGGTATTCCTAATTTTAGTAAACAAAAATCATTTATACATATAGAAATAAATCTAAATACAATTACAAAATAACATTTACCTACTGAAATTGACACACACGGAGGAAAAAAATGGGATAGCAAGTCTAAATAGTAACACATAATATATTTTCTTGTATGTTTATTTCCAATAAATAACTTTTGGTAGCTATATATACTATAAAGAACTATTATATTGTAATCGTTACTAAATTATTCTCCCTGTCACATAATGCTGCTGCCTCACCAAATTTATTACAAATTCAATTATACGAACTATATTTGGAGGATATGGCAAAGCTTCATGTCTTGTCGTGATCATTGGTGAGATCATGTTGGGATTCAGTGAACCATTTGTCGACGGTTGTCAAAACCATTGGTTCCCACTAAACTACTCGTTCGCCGAATCATGCACTTTGACAACAAGGATCTAGCGTAGCTGGAATTCTAGGAGGCCTTTTCCACTGGCCATGACATTTGAACCACTCTGAAACCAAATGGCATAAATTAACTTTCATAGACAAATATACTGGATTTACGATCAAAATAATTTTTAAATTGTCAGACTAATTTGTTATAATACGATTAATTTTTATTGCGAATACGAAACCTATAAGGAATGTTAAGAATGCCGTAACTGGTATTAGGAAAACTGACGTCAAATGCAAATTTTGAAGGTCGTCTTCTTAACCTCTTCAACTGTGTGTCGTAACTTAATCTTTAGCCTGATATTTTTTTATTTTGTAAATGGGTTTGTTTTCACACGTCGCCTTTAAGAGCCTTTTCAGACTAGCGTTTTATGCGAGCGTATAATTAGCTCGTATTTAGAATAGCGTGTGGGCGCGTCACGCAACTCGTACAAGAGTTGACGCTCTTTTTTTTGTTTGAGTTCGTTTGAGTAAGCTTGTATAAGCGCAAATGCATATTGCTACTGACACTCGCCACCATCGATTCGAGTAACGACGCCGCCGGAATAAGCCTTGCGTTCGGCTTTTCGAGCGCGCGTGTAAGCGCGTAGGCCTGTGGCGTATACGCGCAAAAAAAATCTAGTTTGAAAGAGCCCTAAGAGTCTTATGAAATTGGATTAATGTTATTGAACATCTGCGAGGCTATTTTACATTTTTGATCTATCAATTTTGGCATTCTTATTTCCATATAGTTTAAGATTTCGTGTTGTAAGAAAGACGAATTCAATAATTTTGGCGAACTTCTCTGCACAGAAGCAAAAAGACCTCATACATTCAATCTTGAATCTTGGCACTGTTTCCCATGGAATATTGTTGCAGTAAAATAAATCTGATAATTCCAGTGTAGGGGTATATATTACATTAGTTTTATTTCTCAAGCACATAGAACATTGCCCTTTATGTTATCTTTTAGCTTTGTTACAAGTGACGAACGCGCCAGAGTGTATTAGCGAATTAAGCTGCAAGTAGTGTGTCGTGGTCAGAACTTAGACGCACAGGATCGGGCAAAATGACAAGAACAGAGATTGGCAATTTACCCAGAAGAGAGTAAAAGGACTTATCACACTTATTCGGTTCATTTCAGCTTTAGTCCATAAAACGAATTATATCGATGCGCATCTTCTTAAAAAACTGGTGTTTTATATGAAGTTGCGTATCGATATAAATCGTTCGATGGAGATGCGTCTGCATCCCGTTCAGCTTTCCGCGTCTATTCAGTTTTCGCGACAAACAGACAGAAAATGAGGAAAATATATTTTTATTATGTGCCAGTACCTATTCCCTGAGTGAGGCTGCGCATGATGATGAGTGCGTAAAAATAGCGTATGTGTATCATTGACCAACATCTTTAGATAATTTCAGAAACACTTATTCAGCGTACTGTACTTTCAGCTAACAAGGACTTGGACCTGGACATCAAGGCTAAACACCCCAGCAGGTGCTTATAAAAAAAAACTCTTCGCTACGAAACTAAAAATAAAGTTGTTCTTGTTGATAAAGATGAAAATAAAGATGCGGTTAAAATGATAATCGTAAGTATTATAAATGGTAGGAATATAAAGTAAGTACCTACATGCTTATGTGTAGGCTTCCGCATTCTCGTTATGTGGGAGTGAATCACTATTATGATGGTACACGAAGGATCGAAGTCAAGTGTAGCAATTGAACTTTAATACCTTTGTATCGAAAACTGCTTTGTTCAGATGTTACTTAACTACACACTACCATGTGAAAATAAAATAATACCTATGTCTTTTGATGTTCACAATAAGGCAGTGGGTCGTAGTGCTTATTTTTATTTAAAATAATATGAGACGGAGTGATAATACGAGAAGAAATAACACAACGAAAACAATCCTCGTTAGCTATGGAAGAAGAAGAAACCTACTTGTCGCAATCAGTGCGGAACTGCCGCACCGACCGCACCAGGGCACCCATGCCCACTACGTGCCGAAGTACCCACCATGCAACTATACGTGTCATGCGTCTTCTACGCCGTGACTACCGAAGATGTGGTGAAGTACCTGCGACAAAAATCCGGCATCACTTTGAGAGTCGAGAAATTGGAGTCTCGCCGTAATGTGGGCTTCGCTTGATTTATGGTGAGAGTGCCGACGGATCGACTGTCAACTTTCATGGACACTGGATTTTGGCCGAAGGGTGTCGTATTCAGGAAGTTTTATGGACGACTGATACGCGACACCGCGCGCACGTCATTGCCCCAGTGCCAGTGACACGCTAATTGATAAGTTTTTATAAATATTTATGTTAGTCTCTAAGGTATATATCATATGGGCCCTAGTTAAGCTACATTGTACTTTTCTTGTGTCTGAAATAAAATTATTATTATTATTATTATGTTAATTTCAATGTTTTAGTGTTTGAATTAATTTTCGTACCCTTGTAACCTACCTGAGTTTTGAACAGCCCATGAATATCCCATCTCGCTCGTTCTTGCACAAAATGTTAGTCTATAGCTATACCTACAAGTAAAAGTAATCGTTACATTCATTTCGGTACTAACATACTTATCGTAAGTTTTTCACTTAAATTACAGGCTCTACATTAGTAGAGATACGTTGTTTTTAAGATCAGGCTATCAACTTGTCTATGGCAATTATATTTTCTTCCCTATAAAGATTTATACACTATCTGGAATAGCTGATTTGCAAATCCAAGAATTCAGAACCACCGGATTGCCGTCAGGCAGAGTCCTAACAGTTGGTATGCCTGAACCCAGCGGAACCGGAAACCGTGTTAATTGGATATGTCAGTTGCCACTGGCTTTCACGCCCCGAGATAGTTCCAAGTACTTACAAGACATTAATTATTAGGAAGCCGTGATTATGTCACATACGGTATCCATACTTATTGGAATAGTTCACGCTTTTGATCTGCAGTGTAAGACAAACTGCAACATAATATTTATTATGTACTTACTACCAAAATATTTATTATATAGTACAAAAAACTTAAGTTAAAACCTAGCATAGAAAAAAAGACCATATGTAATAGAAACCCAATGCAGAATAAAGGCTCTTTTATCTTATCTTTATCTTTATTCATGGTCTTGTAAAATCTTTGTTATGATTACTTGTTTAATAAATCAATACAACAAAGTTTTCGCAGGCATTTTGTCAACAAAATGTTGTCTCATAACGTCCGCGCAAGATTTCAAGTTTCGTTTTGAAGTGAATTTGTCGGAGGCACCTCCATCAATCAATGCTGTCAGTCGCAACTCCAAGACGGAATTACTTGGTATATCAGTAGATCTTTTCCACAGATATTCACCCTGAAATATTACTTTGTAGCATTTTACATTGGCTTTGTACCGGAATGGAGTTTAAGGGTTTCTTTGTGTGGATATGTGAGGTATCAGGATTCAAGTGACTAAGATGATGCAATTTAGTTTCGGTGAGAATGACCGCATTAAACTTTTGATTTGATCGCACTTTAGGGGTCAACGTCTTCAAAAGTTTGGGCAAAAACTTCCGTGTCTTAATAAAGCGTTATAAAAAATCAAGGATAAGGAAAGGGAAAAGTTGACACATGAGCAAAATGAATAATTTGAGTAAGAGGTACAAGATGGTTACAAGTAGGGTAAAACTGAGTTAGATGACCCAGAAGGATAGGTGCCATTTCTCCTAAAAATCTTACTTTCCAAAATCAAAATCAAATTCAAGTTAAAAATGAATTGAAAAGCATTATGAAGCATAAAGAATTAGCTAAACTATTACTTTCATTTTTATTCTGAAGTAAGATTTTGAAGGGGCACCTATCCTTCTGGGGCATCTAACCCATTTTTACCCTAGATATACAAAAATAATACTGTATAGTAGTGGAGGAATTGGAGGGAGTTCTCTGCCCAGCAGTGGGACAGCGCAGGTTCCCTAATGATAATAATTAGTAACAATAAAAAAAACAACAATATTATTGATAATATTGGGAATAAAAAAAAAAAAAATAACAATAATAAATTTAGCAGGAATTAACACAAAAAATACTTATAAAATTGTAGAGAAGGCATTTCGCAACTGTACCTACACTACGCAATGATGTGCAAAATTATAAACAAAAGCAAAAGAACCTATGTCCCATAATATCTTCTAAATAGTTGTACATATTTATTTCTGTTCCTGGTATAGCTGATTGTCACATTTAAATGTAATATTTATGCTTTGAACCAAGGCATTAAATTACTGTTTTAATAATATTAATGATAGTAATTTCTATTTACATTCCATCTAGTAGAACTAGAAACATAATTCTCAGTACTATTGCGTAACTTTTTATTACATTGTATTATGAATAGGAATTTTCTGATCACAGCTGGTATTTTGAATCAATTTTATGTTATGTGTGCCTATCTAAAGATTTACTCGGAAAATGATTAAAAATGTGGTTTTTCCAAAACTCATATAAACGTATTAACTTTATTACTAAGGTATCACTTTCAAGGGTTTATGGCGTTAATTATGTCCCAAGAATGCATACCATAGATTTATTATATTTCAGTAAATTCGAAAAAAAAATCGCTAGGGTTTTCCTTATGGTGGTGTTAATAAAGTTACCTACATCTACCAAACCAAATGTTAGGGAATTCATTGAGATTTTTATCTGCCATTAAACCAGGAATGCACTCTGATTGCATCAGCAATAACCGTCCCGCCGGCAGTAACCTCCCAAATTTAGCAGTCAAACTACTCTAAATCCTAAATAATGTGAGGAGATTCCCTTCGCAATTATCCAACCAAATTTTAACACCTCGCCTTATCGGCGCCAAACCGATTCAATTTAAAAACGAAAGAATTCAAAAAGGAGCATTAAGAATTCCGGATGCGGACTGACCAATCACTGGCCAGCACGCGTGGGTTTTATGCACTAAAATCATAAATCACGCATTTATTTCACGCCCGATCCATTGCGGGTGAAGTACGTGCTTATCTGTTATTTGCAGTGGAACGCAGCAGTCTCGGTTTCGGTAACATGTTGATAAATATTGGGGGAGATGGATCAGCGATGGCGGGTGGGGCGGTTTGTCGATAGAGCCACAGGATAGTTCCGGCAAAACTAAACATGCTAAGTTAGCAGATTGCCGGATTTGCAAATTATTGCTCAATCGACTGTGATTTAACAGTTTGTTGTAGTTTGCGTGATGCGGCTGTACTGCCCAAAATGCCGGAACAAGGCGTGCAGCGTCAGTCATAGGAACTCGATGAATGCACACGACTGAATATTGAATTGATGCTGCTTCTGTATCATGATACATAATTTTGTAAATAAAAACAGATAGGCACACAAAAAATGTCTCAATTTTTTTAAGTTTTTTATGTTACGAATTGCGTTAAAATCATGCATATATTGTATTTATTATTATCAGATAGGTATTCCTACACGCCGATATACAAAACACTCACAGCTAGTTAAATGCCCATAGAGGCAGTTTATATGCAATAGGAGGAGTTTAAAAAAAGAACAGGTCAAAAACCTATTGTCAATAATAAAAAAAATGGTTGTCTGTAAAGTTGGTTTACGGACGATAGTTTAACGTGACTACCAGCGTAACGGGACAATGAGCGTTACTGGACAATGACAGCATTACCGGACAATGACGTCAACGTTTTCGTGCATACAGCCAACGTTCATCGATTTATTAGACGTAGTCACGTCTAAAAACTAAAGTATAATTAGATCTAATATAATTGAAAGTCTGAAATTTTCTATAGGTTACAAGTTGTATTGAACGACCGTTTAATATCGCGTTACATTGATTAGTCGACTGATCGTGTAAATCCAGACTTCTAGTTCTTATACTACTATCACGCAGATCATTATTATCTCAAATCCATATCGCTCTTACACGGGATTAAGGTAGTAGGTACCAACTGAAACGCATCCATCAACTAGGCTTAATGGCTTATCCAAATCAATTAGAAACTTGAAGCTTATGGAGTAGTATCGAATAGCAATAATAATATGCTGTTAACATGGCATATTCTTGGAAGGATTTGGGAGAGTATGAATTAAAAAATGGTTGTCTGTAAAGTTGGTTTACGGACGATAGTTTAACGTGACTACCAGCGTTACCGGTCAATGAGCGTTACCGGAAAATGACAGCGTTACCAATAACGTCAACGTTTTCGTGCATGAAGCCGGCGGATTTATTAGGCGTCACGTCAAAATATTTTTGGTTGAAGATAGTAAAAAGAGGGTTTGAAAATGTGAAAGTATTGATTGACTTGCTTAGTAATGACACTTTGCTATTTTGTGACATTTCTTCCGCGGGTGGAACAAACAACATCGACAACAATCAATTCTTCCACGGGTGACAAAGTCGCACGCGGGTCAGCTAGTTTTAATAATAAAGACATAGAATATGTGACTTTTCTATGGATAGTGTTATGAAGGTGCTTATAAATTTGTTTTAAATATTTTATTATCTCAATAAAGACAGCAGTCAACCAAACGGATTTCCATGTTTAAAGCTTAATTTACACCTTTCACTAGAAAAATGTGGAAACAAAGATGCTACAGAATTTTGCACCTCTGTCACTGTCTGTTAGGTGAATAATATAAAATTGGTTTGCATTTCTTTACTATACCATAAATACCTATCTAAATTCTAAGTAAATACGTCTCAAAATACGATTTTATTGTGTAGTGTATAGAGAACTGAGTTAAATATTCGTTTTATTAAAAGTATTCCATAGTAATAATTCTTCCAAAATTATCTTTTATGGAAATTGTAATAATTAATTGGTGGCAACCAAAAATAATCGAAATAACTTGTTCTTTTTTTGTCTACAGTTTATAAAAATGTTGCTGATTTTATTTAATTAAGCGGTTTTAACTACCACAAAATGCAAATTTCAATTCACATACGCCTAACGGGAAACAAATACAGTTTGCCATGGTTTACATTGAAATCCAGAAGGATAAATAAATGATTACTCAATAAATAATAACGCACCAATGTCTCAATCCTAAAAGAACTCAACATAAAAGAAAGATAATCGTCAACTGTTCAAATACGTATACTAAAGTTCTTTGGACACACTACTCGAAAAGAGGACTCAATGGAGCGTCTAGTGGTTCAAGGCAGAATGGAGGGCAAGAGATCCCGTGGTCGCTCTCCAACTAGATGGTCAGACGTCATCAAAACTCTCACAAATGCAACCATGACCGACTGCTCCCACAATGCGTCGAACAGAGCCAGATAGAGGCGCATAGCTGGAGCTGAGGAGCTGCCATTCATAAGGACCCAATTATAACCAAGACTCTGTCAAAAGTGCCCGACTAAGAAGAAAAAATAATAACTAAAACATTGTTCAATAATTTGAAAGTAGAATGAGGAAAACTGTTAAAAAACTTACCGTCGCGCGTCGTTATCATGTTACCGACTCTTATCTCGTAACTTAATGTTACCTACTAATAAATAAGACTTATAATAAACATATTTTAAGAATAATCCTTAACCATCATAAATGATGAGTCTGGTGGACCGATTCCAAAGTCTTAAAAAATAACTTATTAAGACTAGCGTATTCCAATCGCGCGTATATGTACGGGCGGATTGTTACCCACAAAACTTAAAAAGCCGAACGCGCGTATACTGGCGTTTACACCCGGTTTTTTCTAGCTAGTGTCAGTAGCATGAGGCATCTCTCGCGGCTTGTCGCGCGTACACAAGCTGCAAAATCAAAACACGAGCGGCGAATACGCTCTGCTATTCCGCTAATCTGAAACCGCACTTAAAACAAAACAACATATTTTAACATATCTACGGATATCCAAAACATTGAACCAGATTGGAATGCGACGTCGACACCCACGTTTGAATTTTTTATGACTTGTTTTGATTCTCTACTCCAATTCCAAATGGCTCTATTGGTTTAATTTTGTCCAATATATTACTATTTATCTGCATTAGAATATTCTAGTGATTATATGACCTCTTGTTTGCTAAAATCTACATTTTCATATCTTCTAAGTCCTCTAAACCTTATCTAAAATAATTATCTTAATAAATTTATTAATACTTAACATTGTAATTGAAATAAGGAAATATCACTTTGTTACATACGTTATTTCTATGCTTTTATACCAACTTCAACAACTTTTTACACCTACTTATGCATAAATCTGTTTAAATTAAATTGTTTATAGTGTATGTTTATTCTGCCCATTTGCCTTTCTTTTATATTTTCCATATATTTTCCGCTGATCTCTGTGTAAAGTGATTGAGGATTCTTCTCCATCCAAGCAAGCGAAATAATATGTTATTTATTTTAATTGCATAAATACATGATGCTATAAGTAAAGCAAGAAATAGTCAAAGCTCTCAAATTAATACATGATTATAAATCTAAATCTCAAATTAATACACGTTTCAGAAACCTTTTCGCGGCGGCATTTAAGTGCATACGACTAGATGTGGATAATGGGCTATAAATTACATCATTTATTAGCAGATTTGTAATAATAAAAATGTAATTTGTCAAAAAAGACCTCGTTACTTGAAGGTGTCATTTCATTTGCATTTTTTATATTAATTTATTAAAAAACAACTTTTGTTTATCCTGAAACCTCTAAAGGTTTGTGTGGACACAATTAAATAGTTAAAATCTGTAGCATTAAAATAACCTCTGGGGCAACAGTGTAGACGTTCAAGACCTTTTCATCTTACAAAAGAAGTGCGTGCGAATCCTAGCTAAATATAGCATAAAAATACCTGTAAGTTGCCAACCACATTTTATTGGCCTAAAATCCTAACGCTGACATCCATCTTCATTTTAGAAATTTGTAAGTTCGTAAGAAAATACCCAATTTATTTTAAAAAAAACATTGACCAACCACGCCGCTATCAAAGCAGATACAAATATAACTTGGTCATACCTACATCTAAACTTAAAATATACGGTTCGGGTCCAAATGCAATGGCGGTAAAAATTTACAATAAACTTCCAGATAAAATAAAAATCCAAGAAAATGATCACATTTTTGAAATTAATTTAAAAGAAATGCTTTTAAAAAAATGCTATTACGAATTGCAAGATTTTATAAACGATTAATTTAGTGACTTAACAATATAGTTCAAAATATCGGCCCGTCTCTATCATTTGCAACACCCTATCCGGGTAATATTGTGTTGCTGTACTTTATTTATTTGACCTACCAAGACCTAAAATGTAACCTACCCAATATTGCAAATAAATACTGAATACTAACTGTGTTTTCTACGAATTTAACAATCAGTTCGCATTTGACGACGACTGACATACCTAATGGTAAATGGCAATAATCATGATAATCATCAAACAGCCTATTGCAGTCCACTGCTAGACATGGGCCTCTCCTAGTGCGCGTCATCGCGCCCTTCTTTGGTTTGCAGCATAACATACATCTTCCGCCTGCTGCCTTTTGGAATTTTATATATTAATACGGCTTACGATTAACACTAAAAATACACCACGCCGGTATCGCGGGTTCGATTTCCACTTCATTCGGTAATAAACATCCCTGGTTATCCTGAGTCTTGGTGTTTTCTATGTATCCTATGCACCAAATAATTTACAAAAAAAGTAGGTAGGTGTTATGTAAGTATTGTATCAGTTATCTGGTTCCCATAGTACAAGCTCTGTTTAGTTTAGGGCTAGATGGCATTGTGTGAAATGTCCCAAAATATTATTTATTTATAATTACACTAGCTATATAGAGTATTGACATATGAACGTACCTACATATGTATGGGTATTTTCAAAAGTTTATTGTACTGTATGTAAGGTATTTAAAATATCATTCTTACTAGCTGTAACTGCACCATGTTTTTCGTTAAACTGATTTCCTTACTGCCTCACCTCAGCGTACTCTCCGCTTTTGGTGCTCCTGACCATTCATGCCTGCAATATATTATGGATATACAATCCAAGCACTATTTCGCTTTTAAGTAGGATTCACCTCGATTACTCACTTTTCTTTGTAGATCGGATTAAGAACTGAGGTCATCGGATTTCAACGGCCTTGCGCGGTCGCCGACCAAGCTGATACTATGACCCCATGACATTCAAGATCACATCTCGTGATACGTTCACTGCCACACAAATTTGAAACTATTTGCGTTGTCATAGAATATGTTTTCGAACACGTAATGTGTTCTCACTAATATTTTTCTGATTAAGATCTCCGTTCTATGAATTTAATATACCCATAAAATTAAAATAGAGCATTAAGTTTTGATAAAATCATCTGGTTACTGTTTAGATGTGTGAATACACCATTCGAAATTTTCGAAAATGACACAATCTAAGTATAGAGAAGCCTCTGAATTGCTATTCATAAAGTGATAGGTAAAAAAGTTTTGAAACTGGTTTAAATTGTTATTCATATTGAAATCATTAACATTACAATTCTGAAATTTGATCGATATGAGAAGAGAATTCTAGAAAATTATTGAAACTCAAGAAATAATAGTCCAATACCCGGATGAAGCCAACCTTTATAATTTTATTTGTACCATTTAGGTATCATAATAATAAATAATAAGCATCGAAAAATTGCTACAAAGTTCAAATAATTATTTATGTAATAATCACGATTAAGCCAGCCACGGCCTAAATAGTAAACAAAAGCTAATAAAATAAATTACTTAATTTCTCACTGTGGGATTAAAAATAAGTTATTTCAAACCCATACAAATAATAATTTTCATTGATTTATTTAACGGTACCTGCTTAAAAATGTGTGTCAGCTCATCAAAATACTGCTAATATAAAATCATAGTTTTTTGCAACACAGACCTTTGTGCTAGATTCATAGTTTATGATTGATAACTCAGTTTCATGACTATTAATACCGTATGTGTTAAATTCATAATTATTGACACTTTGGTATTGATACCTAGAGCTTTCATTAATCATCAGTTACTGTTATCTAAAGCTCACTAATTATAATTCTAACCAATAATTATTTCTTGAACTGTACGTGAATTATGATTGATAAGTCTATTTGGGCCATACAGTTAGAATCGTTTATCAATGGGGTTAAAATCATTATTTAACAATAAAACAATTATTTTTAACAATAAAATAAATGATCGTTTAAGAATGAAAATTGTTGAGATTTTATCTCACAAAAAGTATTGTTTGGTCGTCAATAGTGATAAATAACGGATCCGTTATGGAAGCACGCCTCCGCATTTTACGATCCTATTTGTGTCAACGTACCTAACCTACATATTAAAATATAATCACGGTTTTATCTCTAAACATCCTTAAGTTCAGGTATTCAGTTGACAATTAACTTATAGATGAAAGATTTGGGTCTTAGATTAAACAATTTATATTCGGAGATCAAATATTTATAGAACAGATATAATTTATTTCGATGGCAACGAGATTTCTCTGAATAGAAGAGAGAAAATAATTAAAAATAATATTTCCGAGAAACAGTAACAAAACTCTCCGATGCTTATAAGCTTTATGCAAAAGGTGCAAGCGGATATTGCATCGAATTTCAAACTAAATGTTAAAGCGATCACGAACACTGGCGCCAGCATCAATAACTGAGTCGCGGGACGTTAATGGCCAACGGTAAGGTTTTTTATAAAGTAAATTTCTAAATCTTTCATAATTTACTCAATATCTTATGCCGACTTGCACCAAACTATCAAAGTTCCTAAGCATTTCCGTAACTCGCTTGACAGAACCGAATTTGGACTGCTAAGAACTGGCAAGCAAGAAAAGTAATTTCTTAGGAGCTTAGACAGTTTGCTCCAAGTAGGCGTTAGTCTTAAACTTTTCTAGCACAATACTGTGATGATACCGGCAGAATACATCAAAATAATAATAACAATGGATACAATTCCAAAAAGCTAAACTAAAAAATCATGTAAAAACTTGAGAAAGAAGTGGATAGCGAATCCAGTTTATTCGTCATCAAGCGATCTCCGGCTTAGCCAGCTCGAACCTGTAAGAATGTGTGGAATGTGGCAGCTATTAATTTGGATGTGGCGTCGGTGTTGAGACGGACACAGGGCGCCGCAGCCTTGTCGCCTGTGCGTAAAATTATTGCAGCCTTCGGGCTGGTACAGATCGGCAATGAATGCCCATCTTACATTGTTGCTTCTTTCAGGGAAGAGTTTTCTTGTAAGAACACTACTTTTTCTTTAGCTTTTTTAACATTTTAGGCAAAGTTTTAGTGGAACTTTTTTGTAAAATCTACAATAATATTGGAATTTTGGATTTTATACTGCATTTACAATCTCCAAATATCCCTATAATCTCAAACGTGCCTATTACAAGCCAGAGTTCCGTTGCAATAGGCAGGTTATGGTAGAGTTCTATCTAAGCGGTATAAAATGCACAGATATCACAGAATTATTAAACTAGCTAGTGTCGGCAGCTTCGTCCGCATGATACTGTGATAGAAAAAGCACGCAAACCGACTTTGAACTCAATCGGTTCGGTAGATAGTTCGTAAATCGTAATTCTTTATAAATTGATATTGGTTGATAAATAAATAAAACACATATACCTACACAAGACATAGTATAGAATACAGAATAGATATATGTATGCACATACAAACGCAAGCTGAATCTTAGCAAGAGTTTTCTTGTTAGAGAGAGAATAATATGAATGCAATGGCGTGTATAAGAAACAAACATTTACCCGTTCATTATGTTCTGTTTTAACATTCTCTAAATCAGTGGCATAAATTTATGGAATTAGGAGGATTAAGCTTAGTGACTTAGTTTTATATACCAACCTAATTCAATAATTTGGCTGATTGCTGCTATGAAACAGAATGCTAATGATTGCAATGATATAAAATTAAAACATAACATCATTCGAATGACATATCGAACATCAACCACATTCCATAGGAACCAGTCAATTTAAGATAAAGTTGTGACCGCATAAATTTTATGAATTTACATTTTCCGGCGGCATTGGCTTAATTTACTCATTAACAAACGTTTGATCAATAAATAAAACGTAACAATTTTGCAAAGTCCGGTGTCACTTTTAAAATACTTATAGAATTCACATACCAATAAAAATATCTTATCTACTTTTGTTCAAAATTTTAAAAATTTTTAACTTAAAAATATATATTTTTTTTTAAATTACTACAGACTGCTTTTCTGTTAGTTGACAATTTTGACAGAATGTTAGAACTGGGCTTTAATATGGTAGGTACATTGCAAGTGTCTTATTATGCACAAGTAGGTATCTAATAAGTACGATGCTAATACCACAGATTAATAAGATATTCACAACTTATACTATAAATATACGTCACAATGACAATGCAAAATGAATGTTCCGGCTTTTTGAACTTTTCATATCGTGCGTTGCGTACTTTAAAATTCGGTTAGAACTTCGTGACGAAGTCTATCAATCATCAATATACAATAAGAAGCTTTGACTGACTGACTGACTGACTGACGGACAACGCAGAAGCCAAACCACTGTTTTGAAGTTTCAAGGCTTCACGCACGGTCAAGAAGTGTAGACGCGTACTAATAACGCTGGGGCTACATTATCGCGCGATAATTCGTGTCGCGTTGTCCCGATAAAACATCGTGTTTGACGTTCTTGTCTAACTTTAGGCAGTCAAATACTTCGTATTCGCCCAAATAAATTGCGATGCGACGAACTACTTGGCCAGATCTGTCGCGACAGCGCAAATATTCGTGTTATTGTGATTCTGTGGCCGTAGCATAAGAAAATCATTATGTTTATCCGCAAAGCA
The DNA here is from genome assembly GCA_932526365.1 of Lobophora halterata. NCBI lineage: Eukaryota > Metazoa > Arthropoda > Insecta > Lepidoptera > Geometridae > Lobophora > Lobophora halterata. The sequence continues at coordinate 8,136,586 of OW052002.1, forward strand.
AACAAAGCTGCGGTTGTCAACTAGTCAACAATAAAAAAGTTGGTATCTCCTGGCTCATGTATAAAGGGTTAAAGGTTACTGTATTCAATAGCGTCAAGCCTTCTTCTACGTGACGTCATTTAATGAGAATATCAGTCTCGTAACAATAAATGACCTTTCATAGTTCTTACAATCTGTTCTTACAAAATGTTTGACAAATTGTAAACATATTGTGATAGCCTTATCATTAAGTAAGTACTTATCTTGTGTGTCCTATGTGATGTTTGATTGTATGTGATAGAACCTCTATGTATTTTGCCTTAGTTTATGGTAGGTATAACTTTTTTGTTACAAATAATAATACACCTAATAATATTAATTAGAATGTTTAAGATCCTGAAATTTGTACATTGAGTTTTATTTCCATGTAATGACAAATCGAAACAATAATGCCACACAGTTGCGTTGCGTTGCGTTGCGTTGCAGTTTTGTACTGGCATTTGCATCGCATTGCTAAATTTGGACGGATTCAGTGCCAAATGCCAGTTTAAAACTGCGACGCAACGCAACGCAACGGAGCAGTGTGGATTCGTTCTGAGTTAGTTTAATACTAGCACTTGTAAAACCCATATAATATTAGAAACTAGTTCATATCTGCAACTTCGTTTGCGTTGCGAATTAACTTAATTCCTTGCTTATTACGAGTTTACACTTCTCGACAAACATACCCTCGAAATTTTATATCTACGTCCAGTGGTTTGTCTGTCAGTCAGCCTATGCGTTGTCTGTCAGTCAGTCAGGAGTAAGCCTTTTATATACGAGTATATAGAGTTAGTAAAAATCAATGAATGAATAGATAACATAAGATAAAGGTAACTTATTTGCTATAAAAAAACAAGGAATAATTATAAAAAAATATACAGTAAAGCAGTAGATGGTTACTATACTATATGTAAAGCTAATACAATCGATAAAAAATTATATTAAATTATTTTTGTTGCTCAAAACACTGAAACTACTAAATCGATTGAACTGAAATTCAGAATAGATATATAGTTTATATGATAGAGACAGGCAGATATAGTTATAAGACATCGAATGTTTTTAAAATTATATAGGTATATGGGTTTACCTAAGATTTATTTTTTTAACAAATAAAAAACGTTTAATTTATATGCCGTCATTTTTGACATCTAATTAAGGGCTAACCTGTCCACATGATTAAAATCACCACTAAACTACATAATTTAGGTATGATGGTTGTTATATTTTTAGATTTAATAAATAGTTCTGGTTTTTATAAAATCATAAATACTTAAATTATAAATTCTGGTATTGCTACTTCGCTTACAACTCACTTACCTAGTAAAATACCTGATATATTTGTACTTGGGTGATAATAACACTGATTATACAAGTTAGTGTAAAAATGCAAACGAGAAAAAGAAACAAAAATCCAAAGTGGGTAGGCTTAGACTATTTTGGGTAATACGTGTTTTTCCCCAAATAAATTTTACGGAAAAGGACGCCAGGTTGCCAAAGGCCGCTCGGGAAGGTCGCATTCCTTAGACGTAATGGTCCTTTGCGATAAGACATTGCACTCTAAATGTGCGTGATCCAGTTTTTAAAATCAATTTAATTCCATAATGAGGCAAATTAAACATAAAAAAAACTGTCGAGTCTCAAAGAATGTGAGAAAGCAAGCAAAGTTATAAAGTATTATGATTATATTTTTATAGCCTTACAAAACAATTTAGGAAAAAACAATTAAATTTGAATTATAACTGTCACTAGTCCTTGAACTACGTTATTTTTCTTAAATGCAAATTATAAAGACATATGTTATAAGTTAAATTTAGACAGAATCTGTTTTCTATTTTGTTACTTCATAATTTTTAATATGTTCGTTTGATCTGCTAAATGTTAGTATCACCTTCTTGACCTTTAGCTTAAATAACAAAAAAGTTTTGATACCAAAAAATATTTTGTTATGTCAAGTTATTCATATTAGATAACAATAATTTATTAATAATTTAATAAACTGAAATCATTGGCCAAGGTTGCGTTGAAATGGTCTAATTCGATAGTTTTTATTTTTAAATAAATATTGAGGAAATCGATACTCTACAAAACAGAGTTCAAATAATCACTTTTCATCACGTTTCTCAAGTGAATCAATTCTTAAATTCACTTCATTAAATGTTGACGAGATTGTTACATAATATAATCAATATACCTAAATTGCATTCTTACATGTGTGTATTCATTTAATTTTATTAATTTGTACGCCAGAGTCACTGACTCGGTCAATGATACTGAACATTACTTGCATAAAATTCGTTAACATTTAAATGTTACATTAAATTATATCAATACGCAAACCCAAATCACTCATATGCAATCTGCCCTTTCGTTGTTCGACAAAGGGACTACTTAGCTACAAAGAAAAAAAATGAATATTTATCGTACTTTTTATTTAAATTGTAAGCAACTTTTTTTTACCCATTATGCATTGTTAAGTTTTGAGAGTTCTGTCCGAGTCCAATAAAGAACCCTGATTGTTTCATTATGTCAGTCGCTCTATTTGTCATCATCAGCAATGGTTTTAGACTTACGTATTTTACACATACTAATGCCTAGATACCGTACTGAGTACTCGGCCGAGACAGTGAAAGCTTACGTCACTCGCTCAGCCAAGCACTCGGCGCTATGTTTATACGTACCGAGTACTCGGTACGTGTGATCTAGGCATTAGTGAAGATAAAAAAAAAACAATAGTTTTCGCGTTGAACAGAGTTTTGCTGTAAAGGAATTGTCAGAAAATTATCATATTTTATAAAACGCATTAATATCAAATACAATAACATGATAACTAATTATAAAAAAATATAAATCATTATAATACAGTCAACGTTTTTGGCAATAATTTACGATAACATAACACTAATACGATCAGTCGATGAAGATACAATGAAGTAATTAATGGAACGTCGATTAAATCCTTTTTTAATAAGATATTATTGTGTCAAAGTAGCTGATACGGATCTCAAAATTATACAAGGTATAATTATTTAAGGAAGCTTATATTTTTGCATGATATTTTGATGCCTGAACTTGTAATTTTTCCAGATTAATACACATAGTTTAAGTTACAAATCCATGTAGGTACAAATTAAATTACTTTTTACATGGATTTAAAAATAATTATATAAATTTACACAACGCCCATTTATTACCATACTGGATTTTAGTCAAATCGGTCTTAGCGTACCTACTTAATTGTAAACTCTGCACAAAATAAAATACTTTCTCACTATGTCGGGAAGGGCTCTGAATTCTGTTATACAGTTTTTAAAACTAAAACAGGAAACAGTGACTGTACCCCACAACTCTGTCTTTATGTTTTTTTTTGTACAAAATAAACATTTTTATTTTATTGTTTTTTGTAATTGAGGTCCAAAAATATCTTTTCTACCATCCATCAATTAATATATCCCTACAAAATTATGTCTTTTTACTAGGTTTTTTAATAGGAAGTGGAATTGTATTTTTTTTTTAAACAAGAGCATTTTGCAATATGACTGCTAATTATCATAAATAAATGATTCATTTGTATCAATAAAATTGTAAATTTTAGCGGAATCACTCCATATTTCGACACCTGACCTTTTAATTGCTTAATTTTATAAAATTGATTGTCTTTAGTATTCAAAACAGATTTAGAGAAAAATAGAATTAACTAGTCCTTAATACCTACATAGTATAGGATGGTTTGATAAAATAGAAAATCCATAAAAAAAATCCAATGCAATTATCTAAACATTTTTAAAACAGTATTGAGGATTAGGAACCTTTTAAACAAACACAGTGTGACAGTCACAAAATCATTTATAATATCTACCTACTACATAAATAACATAATCCAAGACTAAAAAACACAGCGGTCACAATTATAAATCAACAAATTAGGCCCGCCTATTAAAATTAACAATGTTAATTGGTTAAAATGATTTTATTTGCATTTACAACTTTCTATTTATTAACTTTTTAAAAGTTTAAATTTATGGACTTAGATAATATAGAAAGAATTCTAATGTTTATTATTTCTTGCAAACATATTTATAATTTATTTTTAAAATAATTCGAATTGATCGGCTAGGTTTCACTTTCCTTGCATAAAAAGCATTTGAATTTTTAAATAAATTTACCCAGAACTTCCATCACGATTTTTATATTTAAAAGTAAAATATACATAACGTACTTATCTGAAAAAAACTGAGCTCTGACTAGTAAATGAAAACGAACAACACGAAAAGTATCGCTACCTACTTTTGTAAGTCGTTTCTAGATGTTTTTATTAGCCATTCAGTGGCGCCAGACGAAAAACGTCTCAAAACAGGTTTAAAAATATAAACATTAAAAAAACCTTTAAATTTCGTACTAGACAATAAAAACAAAACTTTCAATTCATGCGATTAGTTCAATAGTAAGGCTTCCAGACAGAAAGCGGTAAATTTATTGTAAACAGGTTGGCATGTAAACAAAGATGTCCTTGAAAATATTACAAAACCTTAATGGAAGAAAATAGAAAAAAAACTTCATCGTATTTTTTTAAATAATCTTAATATTATTGATTTCCAAGGTACCTACTGATGTCTTAAAACTTTTCCCCATGTTTATTTATTTAAAAAAATGGTCTCGCATGACACCAGACAGCTACTCAATCAATAAAATTGAGACTTTGGAGGTAATTATATTTTTTTGGGTTTGAAAAATTAAAAGCCGAATGCTTGCCTGATGATAAAATATCACTGTTGCTTATAACCAAAACAGTGCTCCGCATTTTTTTTTACATTATTATTTTTGACAGACATTCATACCTTTGGCATAACTTCGTAGCACTTCGTAGACTCGCTACGCCGGGCTTTGTCACTCACTAAATATTGAAGCATAATGGCATTGTTAGCTGAAGAAGAAATAAAATATTCGTTATGGAACTACAAAATTAATGTTAAAAAAAGAAAACTAACATACTCTTAAAAAAAACTGTCACTAACTGAGCATAGAAAGCCTTTAAAACTGTTCGCACATAGTACATACATTATATTATATTTTTTGTTAAATTTTTATATTGTCGGCAGCCTGAATGAACACTATCGCGGGCCAGATTCCAGCCTGCGGGCCGCAGAATGGGCAAACTTGTGCTACGCTATGTAGATGTACCTAGACCATTTTTTAGAGATCAAATTTTGATAAATGGTAAAATGCTAGGTACAGTTTGCATTTAATGCAAAAATGAGTTATTAATAACGTGAAATTACCTGAAGGTATCTTATTAGAAATTCAATGATTTTAGATGACTGAGTCTAAACTCTACCTGATTAAATTCAGTGACTCATAAACTTTGTATCATTCAGATTTAAAAGGTATTTCACCTTTTTATGGATTCTTGATGAAGAATTATCGCCAAATAAAAATAATATGCAGTATGACTAAGAAACATATTGACAAGGAATGTGACAAGGTGTGGTTGTTTAGTTTTTGAGTAGATCCATTTAGAAACTTTGTAAAGTTTAATCGACTTTCACAGAGAAGGAAGCTTTTAATTCAATTGTATTTTTTGTATAATTCATAGTTATTTTTTTAAGAAAACATTTCATGAAAATTGGAATAAATATGATTTCAAAACCAAAATAATAATTGGTCATATAACAGAAAAAAATCGTCAGCCAAGTAAACAACAACTAATTGCGGCATCATTTTGTTGTGGCATCAGTCACTATTTCTTACTTTTTAAGATTAATTTGAAGCCGGTGGGTTGTTTTGGTGAAAAGTTATTGTGAAAGAGTCAGTTTCAACCAAAAATATACACTTGCTGAGATAGCAAAGAACCTGCTTGTAATTTAGATATGGTATTAATCTAGGTACTAGTACATCTTGATTTCGTTACGAACTAACAAAATCTATTTTTTTTTTTTTTTTTTTTCGGAAAACTTACAGCTAGGTACACGATTGATTAAAAAGATAAATACAGATGGCCAATTAAAAATTTTCACAAATCTATTTCCTATTACGCACTCTCATGTCTTTACACCTTCCAAGTTAGTCCTTCTACGTACAGTCAGTCAGTCAAGACAAAGTCTTTTAATTTAGTTTTTATCCCACACTATAAATAATACTATTAAAAATAATACTATGTTGCACCAGCCTTTAAGCCAGTTTGGGTAGCTCTATCACTATCACTGTTTTAGAAATTAAAAAATATACGTCTTTACATGCCTGCCTTAAGATTAACGAACGGATATAACACAGTTATCACTGTTAGGTGGCGTTAGTATCAGCTCTATGTGTGAACTGTGATCGCACAAAAATTCATATGGTAATAAAAAGGCTAATAAATTCTTCTTCTTTGTGTTCTCCTCCTTATCGTGTCGGTCATGGTTGCGTTTGTGAGAGATTTGATGAGGTCTGACCATCTAGTTGGAGAGCGACCACGGGATCTCTTGTCCTCCATTCTGCCTTGAACCACTAGACGCTCCATTGAGTCCTCTTTGCTCTTTCTGCTAATAAATTATTGTCAGCAATAATAACAAGCGACTTATTTAGGATGTATCTTTTCATGTATCTGGTCAGTAAGTAACCAACCAGTGGTTTACTATCAGTTTTTCTATGGAGTTTGGCTTTAATGAGTTTTGGTACTGATAGTTCGATTCTAAAACAAAATCAAATTTTTGGTTTAAGACTAAACTGTCTCCCCTATCTTCAGAGCCACATTTGTTATAATTTTTTAGCTCACAGATTGTTGCAAAATAATAGGAAGGCAGATATTTTGTTCAAAAATAATCATTATTTTGTTTATTAACAGATATTTATTTATTAACATTAATGTCATTTATTTTGGCAATGCATTCAGTCATCAGATCTAATAGGTTCTGTGACTTACTACGAGTGACCGTTGTTGAACTCACTTATTTGCTTATTTTATTTGTTCAACAAATTACTATTTCATTTTCAATTAATATTATAAATAGAGATAAAATTATCCTTAAAGTATCCATGTTGAGTATGGCAGAGGTTAAAGTTCATCCTTCAGAATAACAACATAATTCAAAATAAATATTATCAGCATTCTACGAAACTGCTGCTGCGTCAAACAAACATTTTTAATCTCTTCCTTGTACAATTCGTTACTAATTCTCTGTATTCAACCATGAATAAACCATTCAGTACCTAAGCATAAACTGTTGAACCCATTATTGTCATTTTATTGGTGCGGCGGCGCCGGCGCCGTCATTTTGATAAAATTTCCCAGAATGTCAGAAAACAACTCAAGAAATTCCAAAGCAAATAAACAGGTGACAGATTAAATTCGGTAGAATAATAATATTAGTAGCCGGATGCGAGCTTGTTTTAATATAATTTGGAATAATAAGGTCGTTACGTTTTATTTTGGTTTTAACAAGACCACAAAATTATATTCTTCATATTCTTAAATACACGTCCTAAAATGGATAAAAAAAATGTATACTACACCCTTTTTAACTTGAAAATAAGAAGCTTTAGAGTTTTTTAGAAAGGAAGGCTGCTTTTCCACCAGAGTTATGCTATGCTATGATACAAGGAAAGCTAAGCTACGAAACTATGTGACTGTTTCCACTGATGCTAAGTTATGTAGCGGCACGAGTAAGATGCTCTGAAGATGTACTGCCGCAAGGTAGCTGTGGGAGGAAGCTCGACCTATGCGATGCATCAATAGTAGAGAAGACTTGCGGCTATTCATAGCACACATCCATCCATATAAAAACATAGTTTTGTAGAACCCGTTTCCACTAGTACTATGCTATGAGGATCAATGAATATGGATACTCTATATTCACTGAATTTTACCTACCATATATTTAACATTTTTCTTAACATAATTTCCTATAGTTTTAGGTCTAAATCCTGCCTAAACAAGCGCGATAAAAATTTTGTATGTATATATATGTTTGTATTTAAATAGAAATAACATGTTGGTTTATAAATATTCTGCTTTATCTTGGTGACGAATCATTTGAATATTTTGCACAGTAGCAATGACAAGAAGAGGCTCCGCTATAAATTATATTACGAAACTTGATGCGATAGATATTTATCCATGGTAATGTCATTCTAAGACTTCTATGGTATGGGTAAGAAATAGAAGTTTTTGGTATTTTTTTATATCATTAGAAGAAAGTTTAAAAGTCATTTTTCTGGAATAATTTCTACAAAAATATTTATCTTAGAAAGTCAAGGTTTGTGCAAAGTAAACCATAACCTTACATCCACAATACATCCATCATAAAAGAGGAAGTGGAATTTACGGTTCTTATGAATTTGTCAACTTGACATATCAATATAATTTGGTAAAGCATTTCTACTACAGAATATAAACCTCGCAGTACAGACATAAGCCTCAAAATATTTGCTTTAGGTCCCAAATAAATTAAAATAATTAAAAGGTGAGTAAGTTTTTTCAAAATAATAATGGTTGCCCAAAGAAATCCAAATCCCCTTTTCTAGAGCTAAAAATCCAGTAATGTGATTAGTGTCACTACTGCTTAGTAGGCGAATCATTTTCTGTGTTTCCAATTTGTTCTTGTATGGGCAATTGCGAACACTCTCACTAATTTGGGTAAAACCAAATATTCGAATTCTAATAAAATTGATTGGCTAATTTATGTCGCTTGTTTTATGCAAATTTTATGATTTAAAGCCATTTTACTGTCAGGGTGCAGTGATGATTCAAACTTTATAATAATGAAGAGCTACTTTCTTTTCTTATAACAATACTTTTTGTTGGTTCTAGCATAGACCAATATATTGGTCTATGGTTCTAGTTTCTCACTGCTTAGAAACGGATGCTGCCCTTGGTTTTATGGAGAGTAACTTTCCTAATATATGTAAGTATCTGAGTTATCTGAATTATGTAGTGCAATTGGCTTATTATATGCGTGTTCCTATATTCAATCAGTTTTTGAAAGACTTTCGCAATTATCACACTTAGTTAATGTACGGATCGAAACTATTCTGTAAAAGATATGTAGTTTGACGACACGAATGGTCGAATGGCAAGTGTGTTAGACTGGCGTGCCGGTGTCGTGGGTTCTATTCCCGCTCAGGGCAAATAATTGTGTGATGCACATCGGTGTCTGTCCTGAGTCTGGGTGTGTTCTATGTATTCCATGTATGCATTTACAAAAAAAAGTATGTAAGTATTGTATCAGTTATCTGGTTTCTATAGTACAAGCTCTGCTTAGTTTGGGGCTAGATGGCGCTGTGTGGAATGTCCAAAATATTTATTTATTTTATAGTTTATCATAAACTTTTAACGGATATACGCACTCACGTCCCTAATCAATGATTATAAAAATATCAAAATAGAATTATCATTTAAAAGGATATAAATTCAAAATACCTACCGTCTGCATTATAAATTTTGACTGAAAACATGTTACAAAAACAAAAGCACATCTTGATAAATTGGGCAAGGACAAAATATGACATTCCAATGTTGTCATTATGTCTATTAACTTGTTTTTTTAGGTAATATTTGTAAGTATCTGAGTTATCTGAATTATGTAGGGCAATTGGCTTATTATAGGCGAGTTCCAATATTCTTCAATCGGTTTTTGAAAGCCTTTCGCAATTATCACACATAGTTATCTACAAATAGAGAAAGGTGAGAGCGATAAAGACCCGTAATAATCTAATAGCTATTCTTCGATCATCCGTTAGATACCTATCTTCTTTTCATAGAAAAAATTGGTTGTCTGTAAAGGTGGTTTACGGACGATAGTTTAACGTTAGTACCAGCGTAACGGGACAATGAGCGTTACCGGACAATGAAAGCCTTAGAATAATGTCAACGTTTTCATGCAGCCGGCGTACATCGATTTATAAATTAGTTTATCATAAACGTTAAACGTATATACCTACGCACTCACGTCCTTATATTATAGATTATAGAATTAGAAATTAAAGGAGTTTAAATACAAAATACCGTCTGCGTAATAAATTCTGATTTATACCATGTTAAAAAAAGATTACATATGTGCAAAACAAGAGCACATCTTGATAAATTGGGCAAGGGCAAAATAAGTCAAAGAAATACATTTCAATGTTATCATTATGTCTATTAACTTATTTTTTTTTGGTAATTGGCCAAACTTATGATACCGAAAAACATTATTGTACACGTCCATTAGAGTTATTTATTTACAATAATGGCCTAAAGAGCACAAAACCATCAAAATCAATATGAAAACCAATATTTTTATTGTAATTTGTAATTGTACAACTCTGCAAATAAGGTAGGGTTGCACCCAAATATAAGTTGTCCCACACAAAGGTTATTCACATAAATTGGAGCCAATTTCTTTGTGTACATAAAAAAATAATTTCGACACCCCAGGCGCTCGATGGTGCGATATATCTCTTTCGCAAAGTGATTTGTCAAAAGAAATTTTTGGTGCACACGCGATTAGTAATAAGCTTTTAGAGATGGCATTTTAATGATAATTTCTGTATGACACCGATACCCCAATAAAGTTCTCGGCCCGACAATGGTATGCAGAATTGTAAAAAAAATGCGTAAGCTCTGTGTGTGTGACGAGTCCGTGTGACGCACGCTCGCTAGTGTTTGTGATCCTGCAGAGGAGTTGATGTTGCAAACTGTATAAAAGCGCGGCTTTGATTTCGAAATCATCAGAACGATTTGAATCCTCTAAGGAGTGCACGAATAAGAGAGTGACCGTGAATACGTTTCCGCATTGATTCTCGTGACTTACAGTGAACAAGTGCTTTGAAGAACGAACGCAGGAAGTTTATGATTTTTGAAGCATACCGTGCAGTGTTTTAGGATGAACTCCTTACAGGTATTTGTCTATTTTGTTTCGTTACAATTAAGTATATTTTTTAAATATCGAACTAATATATTTTTTATTTTTACAGTACCTGTTTGCGTTTTGCGTGGTGGCCGCTGCGGGAATTCCACTTCAAGATGGTGCCTGGAACCCTTACAAATACGGCGACTCCGGCAAGTAAGTAAATGCCAATGTAGAGACATTTTACCTAAAAGGTAACATTCCTGATCTTACTCACAAGCAATTTTGTAACAGTGGTTATAACTTTGGCATTTATCCTTACTAAGAATTTAAAGTTAAAATTTGTTTTCTATTATTCCGATAATATCTGACATAAAATACATATTTTGTTTAAATCAAAACTAAACTCCCTTTAACTAATAATATTTTTTTACATGAAACTAAAGAATATTTTTCTCAACAGATACATTCCTACAAACGAGGGCAAATACGTCCACATTCCGAACCCCTACATCCACATTGACAACCCTTATGATGGAGGCTTCGGGCCGTACGCACACGACTATGAACCCTATGAAGAGGCAGCTACAGTCGATCAGTACAGATACGTGCTGAGCCCGAACCAGGATAACCCTTACTACAAAGATGGATACTACAAGAACAACGGCATCAAGATCATCAGACAGAACCACAACTACAAAGAGGACAAATACGATTTTGAGTGAGTATCTTATATCAATTTATCTATCTACCCAGCCTCTTGCGGGTGCAAGAAGAAGAGGAGGCCTATACCCAACAGTGGGTACTGTTGGGTATAGGCCTCCTCTTCAGTACGCCACTTTTTGCGGTCCTGGGCTTATATAGTATCTAATATAGTTCAATTTAAAATATAGGGTTAAAGACATCATCAATTGTCTTTCTACAATCAACTAGAAGAGAATTCTATAAAAGAATAAGATTTAAGAAAAAAAAAAATGGGAATTTTTTTGTTGAAAAAGTCAGAAGTAAATAAGTAGTCACGAAATATTTATACATGATATCCCTACATCCAAAATCAGAGCTCGTCACAATTTCAAGGTTGTCACCACTTTACATAAAACACATATAAATTGAGCTCCAAACTAAGGAGACAAAAATACATCACGTGTATTTCATAAGCTCAAAGCGATTATAAGAGTCATTAATATTATTGTCGCAAATTTATTACTGAGAATGAGTAATGAGGCAGTATTCGTATCGGCTGAACTTCATTGACCGATAACGTCAATCAAATTGTAAATACCTTACTCATGAATTCAAAATTGGTGAAGCATCTAGTCTTAAAATGTTCTCATTAATAACAGATATCATTGAAACTTCCTATATGACTTAAAGATGGTATGATAAGTATGATAACACAAGAGCATGTGCAACAAAACAATAGCCTTGACCGACACGAATTATCGTCTCTGGGTTAAACTAATTATAATATTTACGACACTACATACATTGATGTATTGAAATCGACCGGTAGTATTCTATGTCCTGATACTTTGGTATGCGATATTGAAATTTAATGATCACATTATAAATAACAAATAAATATCCCGGATATTCGTAATCATGTTAGGATTAATATATTTCGTTGCATTAAGATGTCATTAGCAAACAAATCTATACATCGTTTGGACATGACTTTTAATGTGGATGATATTTATACTAATTCTGTTCCTTTTACAGTTTCGAGACCGAAAACAAGATCCGTGCTGAGGAGAAAGCTGTTCTGAAAAACCCCAACACTCATGATGAAGGCATCGCTTCTCAAGGATTCTACGAGTACATCGGACCTGACGGTTTTATGTACAGAGTAGACTACACCGCCGACGAAAATGGATTCATCCCCCGAGTGAGGAGGCTAGAAACCAAATATTCTGGCAAATGGACACTGGAAAAAGTCAACTAAATAGAAATCATTACCTCGAAATCATCATCATCAATCACATTGAAATCAGTATTTTTGGTAGGCTCTTCAACATTGATTTCAACCTTTTGACTGATTGCAATTTATCTAACTGCTCTCTTTTTCATCTGAGTCACGATATTATGGTCACGATTATGACATTTCAATGTATTTCCGAACAAATTATATTAGCTTTAATTTGTCTACGAGAACGTTCATATCTTTATCGATATCCCGTGTTGTAAATTGAGTTTGAGTACAAAGATTGTGTGAGTCTCTGATTCCATAGTATAGAATGTGGTCTACTTAGATAAATTTATTTATATTTTAAATGTAAGTGCTTAGATTCTAAACTTTAGATAATTATTTATGGAAAATGTGATAATAAATTTAAAATGCAATAAATAAACTGAAAAGTTTTATTTTTCTCCCTCTCAACTAAACAACTTCTTTGACACTTCAAACGGTCTTGAAACTTCAACCTCTCTTGTAAGAAAAAGATTGGTTCCAACCAGATTGCAAGAGATCAATTCAAAATATCAACAGAAATTTTATTTGATGGAAAATTTACCTTCTTTATGTTTAAACTCATAAACATTTATAGAAAAATAAATGTTACAAAACTTAAATTTGCAATGAATATTAAATGTTTGCAAATGAATAAAGCAATATAAAGACTAATCAATCTCTCTTTACTTTTCGTTCCGTGAACTCTTGTCTACTTTTACCATCACCCATTAGCATCAAAGGTTTGCTGGGTAGAAAGCTCTTCAAGGTCGTCTTTGCACATATGTTTTTTTAAGTCTTACATCACTTGATTAATTTAATATAACTGTATGTAACATTCTGCATGACTGCAGACACTGTATACGAAGATTCACCACTAAGGTCTGTGTTCACCAATAGATAAAATAGGCCTCTTCGTCCGTTAACTTTGACGTTTAATCTGTGAAAATTCGTGTCAAAAACGTCAAAACAACTGTTTAAAACTTAACCATCTGTTGGTGAACTCGGGCCTTAATTTATTATAATTCAAAAGCTTGTTGCAATTACTACAAATATTCTTATAATGCCAAACCAGAATTATTAAACGCGATTGTAAAGTTTCTTAAGGTAAATTAAAGTTATTATCATGTAGGCTCTTACAATTATCGATAAAAGATTCTTATAAAAGTTTCTAAGAATCAATATTGATAGAATACAATACATGAAACCTTTGCTTCGAGGTCAAATCACTACCTATTTGTTGTGACTCTGAAGCTTTTTATTGAAATTGAAGTCTTTGAGACTCCTCAATAGTTCCTATTTTTTACATGTTATTTGTAAGGTTTAAATTATATTTTTAAATTGATATTTCCGTTTTGTTCAAAAATTACATGAGGGGAATAAAGTAGGTAGGTAGTAGGAGCATTTACTCGTAGAATGGAAGATATGTCAAAATAGCCAGTCAAATCCAACCAACTTCTTACAGCGTTCGTCGTTATTGAGTTCTAACATACTAAGTTCTTATAAACCCTTTTTGTTTGCTATTTTATACCATACAGATACGTAATAATATTAAATATATCTTCTAATAGCTAGTTAGTTAAGTCATTTTAATAAAAAATAATAATAGTTAAAGAATTTCAGTTTTATTTTAAACTAGCTGACGCCCGCTGACGAACTTGTTTCCGTTGTGATTCTTCAAAACTTATTCGTTAGTCCACCCTCCCAATTTCAAGTGTCTAGGTTAATCTTGGCCTATGTGGCCTTGTCTGTCAGTCAATCAGGACTATGCCTTTTATTTATAAAGTTAAGGTGCTGCAAAAATATGAATGAGCATTGGTATGCTTGTAGGTCCTATGTATGCACTGCAATTTCATCACCAAGTCTCGCACCATTTTGGTTCCTGTGTCTTTGCATTAAAGCATGGATACGACCTTTAGGTATACCTGATGTAATACTTTGTATAGCATTTGAAACTGAAGGGGAATCCTCAAGGCAAATTTCCATACAAAATGTATCGGACAAAATAATACTCAGAAAGTACGCCGTATTTCTTCACATTATTCGTTTTGTCTATGTTTTCCGATTGTGTCAACAAAAAATAGTAAGGTTTCATACTTTAATTTAGATTTTATACGTGTTTTTAAATTAGCGGTGTTAATTTTAAAACACGTATAAAATAAAACAAATAGTTAAAAAAATTAAATTGAACTCACCAATTGAATATAGGTTAGGTAAACAGTGATATGTCTAGCATAAAAGCTGCGTAATGATTTGGAATTTTATAACGCCTTAGGTAAAGTAGGTACCAACAAAAAAAGGTTATCTGAAAAAATAAATGCCAATTAGTGTCGGTTTTATTTTAGCTCCTAAGTGCATAATTTACAACTTAACAAAAAATAACCCTTATTATATTGCTAAAACACATTGTAAATTAACACCATTAAGATTACACATGATTTAAAAGATTAATATGGCCACGGTAGGTAGATATGATCACATTCGTCGTTCAAAGTATGTTTGAGGGCAACTTACGGCGCCCAAAGCCGCACTTTGGTAATAAACATCGGGATGTGGAGGGCAATATTTGATCTGATATCGCGATAAATAAATACCAAGGCGCCACGAATTTCAATAAAAATATCATGAGCAAAAATAAACGAGTCCCGGGGAGAGGAGCGAAAGGATCATAAAATCATGCGTGTTAGGGCACGAATGGCAAGAAATTCGGTGAAATTGTTTTGGCTCAACCCGCGGAGGCTTTTATAGAAGCGGGACGATGACCGAGGTCCTTGCCAAGTAGCCGGCGCCACTCTGGCCGGCGCACTGCGATCCACGAATGCTGCACTGCGCACCGCCTTTAACTTCCACCCAGCTTCTTTCTCAAATTTACAATCTCAACGACATTTCATCGAATATACCGACCTAATCTGCTCGGAATTTCCCTCGACGTAACAGAAGAATCCGAGAAGTGCAGCGACCCCGAGTGACACCGAGCGAAGGACGTTCCAAGGCAGGCGAAAATACACAAATTAGATGGCGACTTTTTGCAATTATAAAAAGATATATGAGTCTGGGAGATATCTGTATGCAAATGAGAAGAGTTCGATTATCGTGTCTTGTTGCTTTAGACGTTTATGACTACTTCGTTACGCGAAGATTTTGCCGGCCGTAATAAATAAACAAACGATTTAAAATAAAAATTGTAACGTATTTTCTTATTTTTAGGTTCTACTTGTGGTAAATTAGTGTGATAATAGGCAATACAATGTGCTAAGTAATTATTAATTAATAAACATACTTTATTGAGGCTTATGGTAATAATAACGACTGAGGATCGTAAAGTTAATTGACGGAAGAGAGGGACGAAAGGTAAAATTTTTATTACTGTCATTTTATTTATGAGATTTTTAAGTTATATTGTTAATATGAACATTACAATTATTTTGAAAATAAGATTCCGCATACCTTACGACATTTAACAAAGACGACACTTGACCAGTCAACTTATGAAAACGTCTGAATACGAGATGTAACTTCTTTTTACGCTCTTGGAAAATAAATTTTATGGTTCTGATATTATTGTATTCGATGTAATGTATATTATACAAATAAAACAAATATTTTGGTCATTTTCATACAACGCCATCTAGCCCCCAACTAAGTAGTCTTGTATTATGGGAACCATGGTTGATGGCTGATAGGATACTTAAATACTTACTTATTTTTGTAAATACAAACTTATAATAATGTTATAGATGTTGGGATGGCCATGATATTACCCTCATCACAATATCTAAGAAACCTTAATTTATCTGATATAGACTGAAAACTCTTTACATAGAATTTGTTGTTGTTGAAAAGTAGTGAGGCTTATAAAAACCCAACACGCTGATTATAAAAATAATTCTATACTTTTGCACAATTTACATTACAACGATAAAATTCGAATTCGGAACTCTACCACAGCGCAAAGTCATACACTTACTTGCATGTTAATGTATTTTTCTTTTATATAAAAGAGTTTTTTGTTTTTTTTTTAATATAACAATAAAATGGCTCAGACAACCCGGAAAATCGTGGACAGACAACGCACCTGGAGCATTTTTATTGGCCCAGACTGACAATTGTACATGTATGTATAAAACCTCATGAAATAAATAAGCAGGTACTTTTTTTTTCGTAGAGTATAAAATTAAATCCGAAAAATACGAAAATATGACTATACGAAACCAAAATACAACAGGGGAAGGCCTTTCCCAGCAGTGGGAAATAAAATAGAGTCGCTTTCGATTCGGACACTGTGTCCGAATTAATACGATTAATTAATTATTTAGATTTCGTCAGAGCGTTTGGTCGAAGCGACGCGTGATCAGAGGGCTGGCAGCTATCTCGGCCAAAGAATAACCCTTGCAATACAAAGAGGCAATGCAGTCTCTCGGCACGATGCCATCGGGTATCAAGTTGGAGCAGATAGATCATTTGCAACGGTCTATAGGTGGTCCCAATTGTTTCCTTTTGTAAACTTTGTAATATAGATTGTAGTACTTAGATTATTTAGATATTAAATTATTAATTATTATTTATAACTATTTTAATAATTCAGTCTGCTTTTAAGTCTTCTTTTTTAATTGAGCATTTGCGTAACAAAAACTTAGTTTTCAGTGAAAAACGCATTCACCTGCTTCTTATTGTTAAAATTTTCAAAAGCTCGGCGCTTAGCTTACTTTTCATTAGCGATCCGCAGTAACGTGCGCTTCATTCATTTAAAATTCTACTTGGGTGCAGGGGAGTGCCAATGGAAATGATCTCTGGGGCGAATTCTATACACAAGTAGGTACGTATTTTATTTGCAATGCCGGCAATGTTTGAGAAATCATGTTTTTATTTCTCGTTGTTGCTTCATGGCTTTAGTGCTAGAGATTTCATGCCACTCAACTACATGACATAATTAATATTAATATAATTATTAAAATTAACCCTACTAACTTAAAAACACGTATAAAATCTAAATTAGAGTATGAAAACTTTCACTTTTTTTGTTCACGAAATCAAAAAACATGGATGAAATTAATAGTGTGAAGAAATTACTATAATACGGCGTACTTTTTGAGTATTTATTCAAATCATTTGTATGGAATTCGGATTTGAGGATTGGCCTTTAGCTGGAACTAGAAATTTATCATTTTTCTCATAGTCTGATGCGTCTGGAATCGAGATAGAGTCAAAGTGTCCCAATTACACCTTTTTTTCTGAACATTTCAATTTTTTTTTAGTGTTTGTGATTTAGCCAGACCAAATTTTACCTGCACTAGCAGCGGCACTTTTGTGAATCCTTAAGGTAAGTTTCGCATTAATTAAATCGTTTCAGTCTAATTATACAGTCCGCCGAGTGCAAGCTCAAAGAATATAGAGAACTATTAAATTAATACATAAATAGTAAGTATTATACATTAAACTAGCTTAAGAATTTATGCAATAATAGAGCAAAAGTACCCATAGTAAGTATTGCTGAATGAGTAGATATAGTGTAATCTCGACACTTTTTGAAACAGTCTTTTATAAAGTGGAACAAGTCATCCATCAATAAATAAAATATAATAAGGTTGGAAGAAGCAGGCCGAGAATGATGATATTGGTAGAGCCCAAGCCGAGAGTCGAAGACATCAAAAATCCGCGCATTAATGTCGAAAAATGACATAAAATTAACCAGGTAATACACCCACAGCCATAATACTGGACCGTCATGGTATTTTATTATTTATTTATCTGAAAAATAAATACATAATATTTCTGTTAGGTTTGTTTGTAGGCCTTTCTAAGTAGGTAATTAAATAAATATTTTGGATATATCACACAACGCCATCTAGCCCCAAACTAAGCAGACCTTGTACTATGGGAACCAGATAACTTATACAATACTTATTTTTTTTGTTTTTGTAAATAGATATATAGAATATATAGAAAACACCCAGACTCAGGACAAACACCGATGTTCATCACACAAGTGCTTGTCCAGAAGCGGGAATCGAACCTGCGACACCGGCGTGGCAGTCCAACACAGTTGCCACTCGACCAATCGCGTCGTCGGATTAATGTTAATAGGTAATATAAAATACAATTTTTATTAGGTTGTAGGCCTTGCTAAATAATAAACACTTACATTACCAAAGTTCGTGAAACTGAAACGAAGGTCCATGAAAATATAAAAAAAAACAAGTAAGGCTTAAACAGCTAAAAGTTTTATGCCATTGAGTTCCATTTTAAACAAAGCTGAACTTTTTCAGCAAAAAGTTGATAAAGTCATAAAAAGTCTATCGGATTTCAAACGCAATTCTTTCAGTTTAACCACATTGAAATTACATAAAAGTTCGCCGGTGTGCCTGGATCGGGTCCAAATAAGGCGACTGCTTGCGACATGCTGCAACAGTAAACTACGCCCAACTTTATTGTACACCCCCTTAAAACCGTAACATGTAGAACATAAAGTCGAGAGTTTATTGGACAGCTTGCCGATATTTTTGTTTATTGGCAACTGCTCGCTTTTCGAAGTCACTGGCTACCCGTTGAGCTTTATTGATAAAAGGTTGAATATGTTGGTGATTAATACAATGTATGTACTCTTTTGCCTACATCTTGGCTTTAGAAGAACTGTTTTAATGGTGTAAAACATGAATCTGAAACTTAGTGGACTGTCGAGCGACTGTGGTGCTGCTGGCTTCGAAACCCCTTTTTGGGAATACTGACACCAAAATCGATTGGAACGTTCAACTCATCGAACCAAAAGGTCCAGCGTGTTTAAAATGTTTGAATAATAAGTTGTATGCGAAACTAAAAGATGGCGCATGTACAAACAGAAATCTGGATTAAGATAGTCCCCATAAAAATTACCCAGCAAAATGTTGAAATATAAATTAAGTAGCAAAGCCATTAACAGCTTTTTAATTTTTAATACTCTGAATATTAAAAAACAATCAAAGAGAAAACTGTTTTCTACTGAAGCGCGGTGATCTTTCACGATTTAATAAGTTTGATAAATCAGTATGAACATAAGACTTATACTGTGGTAAAATTGTTAATAGGTATGTAGAGTTGTGACAATTTTACTTAGGCAAAGCTTATTCATTGTAAAGTGGTAGAGCTACTCTGTCTTCGAGCACTGTACAACATTTTTTTCAAAGCTGATTTTTTGTAGTTCGGTGTTGGGTGGGTATGGCAGTGTTTGCCTCATTCTTAAGCATTGTGATATAAAAGATAAATCCCCAACTCAATTAAAAATTTTGGTTAGAGAGTGGTTGTTGTCATTATCGTACGCCGAGATTGAGGAAATTGTATACCTTTATAGATTCAATTGCAATTTAGTTTTCCTATACACCTACTTGCCTAAATAGTGGTTATTTTAATATCGTTTGCTAAGACTGAGGAAATTCTTTCACTCAAATTATAGCGAAAATGTTCATTTCTTTCAGATATTTTCAAGGTTGCCTTAACTTTTGTTGTTTGAATTATCGTAATACAAGGTCTCCACGATACAGGCTTGCCTAGTGTGGGGCCGTTAATAAATACAAATATGTTTGAATCTCTCTACAAAATGCACTGTTAATAATAGTAAATACACTTAGCTTTATTTAATTTCAGCTTGGGTAGCTTAGCTAATAGATTTGTGTTTTGTTAGTAAATAAATAATTTTTCATTTTCATTTTCATTTTCTTACTTAGGTACATCGTAGGTGGGTATTAAGAATGTGAGTAGCAGAAAATGAATATTAAAACAAAACTAATAAACTCTGACCTAATAAAAATCAGCCACCTACTAGTCTTCTACCATTAAGAGGATATGTGAAACTGTCAGAAATGACAGCTGCCGAATTGTAAGACAGTGATAGCGCAATTAGACACCTTACCCCGAAGAAAGAGGTAACGGACGTAAGCGATAAATAATAAAAAATCGTATTGCTTGAAAAGTATTGAATTTATAAAAAAATCCTTTTACATTTACCTAAGTTCTGTGATAACTCACTCAATAGTATAAAAACGAACCGTAAATATTCTCTAAATTCGGAGGCTGGATGTAAATCAGATTTTAAGAGGGCCAATTTCAAAAAATAAATCTATCGAGAATAGTTTCACCAATCGTGTTTCTGTCTTACATTTATTTAGATTATATCCTCAAGTAATCACTGTATTAACAGCAAGTTTATAAACTGTACCGTTACCGAGTAAGAATGAAACGCAGCGACTCCAAATTTTCACATAGCCTCATCCATCGCAATGAGCATAAAACTCGATTTCACATGTACTCTTCGTATCGTTTCAATCATCATCATCATCATATCAGCCCTTGGACGTCCACTGCTGGACATAGGCCTCCCCCATGATTCGCCACGACGAGCGGTCTCGAGCCTTCTCCATCCACCGACTTCCAACGACCGCAACTATGTCGTCAGTCCATCGCTATCGCTATCGTTTCAATACTCCTCCGAAATTAATTTCACTTATGTAACTGTATCTTTTGTATAAAATATTTCATAGCTAAAATATTAATAAGGACTAAACCTACTCGGTCTATTTTGCAATACACGGTCTACGATAAAATCTACATCCCTAAAACTACAATCGTAAAACTGCTCGCATAGAACCACTCATCTTGAGAGTAACGTATGCTAAAAAATGCAAACAGGAAAATTTAATGGGACGTGAAGTAAACCGGGTACGGCACCCCGAAGTTTCCTTCCATTTTCGAGTTGACAGCGTTACTTCTGTAACCCTTTTCTTGACTTTAACTCGAATTTATTTTAGAGCATAACGGTGCCCTTAAGATAATATAAGATAACTGAATGCATCTACATGTAAGTTACTGTATGTTCGTTCGTTCATTGCTTGGGATTTATTAAAATACCTTTTTGTATAATTTTAGTGAACTGTTTCTCTCTTTTTGTATTATTATTATCGTTTGCACTATGATAAACGCTTCATTATTTTTTTAAACCTGTGTAGATAGGTATCTTTCAGTCTAAGATCGCCGTAATATAAATGCCATTACTTAGACATCGCGCATGTAGAGGGTTTTTTATTAGAAAACTAAAAGATATCTAGATGCGATGCGTAATTTTTGGTGAGAATCATTCGAGAACAAAGAGTACCTAGAAAATTTATAAGGGGCTATTATGTGGATTTCCTTAATATTACTTACTATCACTTATTATTCTAAGCTATTGACTTGAACATGAAAATTGCGTTTCGTTTTGTTTATGGTAGGGAGAGATGGGAAAGGACGCATGTCGTTACAGATAAGGAGCATACGACCAATAAGGTAGAGTTTCCCATGACCTTATATATCGTGTTATTATCATAAATCTCGCCAAAATTGGGGTGAATTTTAATGCGTGATATTGACTGCTTCTTTTATTAATGTGCGTTCGAGGTATCTGCAGTAGATTGAATTGGGAGACAATTATTATCTTATACGTACATTATTAAAATAAACAAACAGATGAGACAAGGAAAAGTAAGAACCTATAACATTTGCGCGTTCCACAAGGCAGATGAAAAAGTAGCTTGTGGCCTAAGTAGAGGGTGATATATTGAAGTAGTGATCTCTCAGTGTAAAAATGCTCGTCCCTGATGGCCAACATAATAATGTCCTTACTTAGATATATAGATAAATTAGATTGCGTGAGTGGAGGGGCGTACATTTTTAAACTGGTAAATCTCTACCTACCTATTTACTAAAATACACATGAATTTAAATTTTAATTATTATTTTGATGTTTGATAAATCTATCAACCGTATTTAAGGGTAAGAAGTTTCGAATTCACAATGCTTCACTTAATTTTATTCTACCAGTTTGATTCTAGAATTGTAACAGGAACTTTCTAATAATTTGGTGCCTCTTTCAAACAAATAAAGGTCCTAAGCAAATTTTTCACTTCTCAGCTTTTTAATTAAAGAGTCACTTGACATTGTACAAGTATAACCTGTAGTGGGTTAGAAACATCCACAGTAAATAATTAACAGTAAGGTACTTTTCGGACATGCCTTTCTGAGTGTCACTCCAGTATTTAATTAAATGAACGCAAAGAGAATACATAGTGTAAGGAAAACAGCTGGGTAGTGGCACGTAATAGTAATTTTTCTTATTAGCAATTCATTAATTTTCAACATAACTTCACAGTGCTGTGTTACATCTAATGAACATAATTATATTGAATCGAATGTGTACTGTGGTAGGTAATTAAAGGGCTCTACAATTACTACGCGTTGGTAAATTTTAACATCGTCATAATTATCTTTGAAAATAAGTCTGTTATTTTTTTTCTTCGACAGGATTTTTTTTTATATATTTACAAGAAGAAGACTATCTTAGTAATTTGTTTTGTCCTATTACTACTGATCACAGTATTGTGCACAAAAATTTAAAACAATCTCAGTTTATTTTAAGCGCAATTATCTGCCACACTTTTCCGGATTATATCAGCTGTAATCCAATGGCTGTGAATAAACTGAGAAGGTCGGTAGGTACGGTAATTTGTCAAAATTAATTAAAAAGAAAGCGTTGTAACTGCGATACTGACTTTTAACAAGACTACGCTTTGCTAAGGAATTCTTCTGGCTAAACTAATTATGTTTTTTTGATGAAGATCCAAACTGAAATTTTGTTATAAACTAATACTCAAGGTTTTACAAGAAAATACCATTCATGTTTAAGTCGGTTGAAAAGCCTTGAAAGTAAATACTAGTTATCTATCAATAGCAATTGATACGAATAATGTGTCTTTTATTAAGTTAGGGCTGGTTACCACTGCTGAAGATCTCAAGCGGCGTAAATATGTCGTTGTCAGTATCTACCTTAATATTTTACTTATACCTATCACCCTCCATCGTTGGAGAATTTTGCAAATACATAATTTATACAATACCAGTCATATTTATTGTGTTTATATATATGTTTATGAGTATGTATATAGATATATATATATATGTATTAGTATAATATTTAGATATTAGAATGTAAATATAGTATGTATTAATATTGTGTAATATTCTGTATAATTTTAGTTAGTCAAAATGTTAATAAAATTTTTTTTTTTTTTTATTTATTTTTATCTATAATATCTTTTTGGTACACCTTTATCCACTGTAATTTAAATATTTTTTTCTGTTAACAATATGTCTTATCTGGTTGTCTGGAAGAGATTGCTATCTAGCAATAAGACCGCCCTTGTAATTTTAGTTTATTTTTCTTGTTATTATTTATTTTAAGGTGATACAATAAAGCATATTCTATTCTATTCTATTCTATGTAGGTCTTGATAGGTCGTACATGTTTGAGCCCTTTGGGGTCGAGACCCTAGGTCCATGAGGAATGGGAGCCTTCCGCGTTTTTAAAATTTTGTCAGAGCGTCTGGTCGAAGCGACGCGTGATCAGAGGGCTGGCAGCTATCTGGGCCAAAGAATAAGCCTTGCTATACAAAGACGCAACGCAGCCAGTATCCTTGGCACGCTGCCATCGGGTATCGAGTTGGAGCAGTTGAGCTACCTAAAGATCGTTTGCAACGGTCTATGGGTGGCCTAATTGTTTCCTTTTGTAAATTTTGTAATATAGATTGTAGTAGTTGGCTTATGATGTAATAAATAACTTTTACTAATTAAAATATGTTGTCTAATAAAACAGGAGTAAATAGGTACCTATAGTTAATTTTTTTTAATAATAGACATGACGTTACTTACCAATAAGCTGTGCTTTCTGTATTGTTCATACATGTAATATATATACATACACCCTGGTGCCTTATGATATGAACCATACCAGTTTACCGTTAGATGTTTTCCGAATTGTTTTGCAACAAAGCTTCATAGACCATAAACAAATCCTTCAAAGATTGAGGAAGCCAACTCGTCAGCAATGTGTCGACTAG
Organism: Lobophora halterata; assembly: GCA_932526365.1. Taxonomy (NCBI): domain Eukaryota; kingdom Metazoa; phylum Arthropoda; class Insecta; order Lepidoptera; family Geometridae; genus Lobophora; species Lobophora halterata. The sequence goes on from OW052002.1 coordinate 8,161,254, forward strand.
CCAATTGAATTTTTCAAAGCCGAAAAGCCACCACAAAATTTATTCTAAGAATAAATCTGAATTTGTAGATCTGAAGGCATAGACGCTGAGAGGCGCCGACGAGGCGACACAAAGGAATTTCTAAATTTCACGACTTCCGCTCTGACTGTTTCACTACATAATATTTTGGGTGTAGGGAAAGTAGAGTTTTTAGGGTTCGTTTCTTTTTGAAGAAAAACAATGGAACTTTTTGTGACTTCCAAAAGCTCTAAAACAATCTGAAATAGATTTTTCTAGTCCTAGTTTTATAGGCTTACTAAAAAGAAGTTTAAGCATTAATATAAGATCAAAACCCCAATTATCATAATGTTTTACGTTACAGCATATTAATTATTTCACTTATTTATTTTAGGAGATCCATCAGCGCAACAAAAAAAATATGCTATTTGGTTAAATTATAGGTGGCCATTAAAAGGTTCCCACATATAGAAACATTACAGAAAAACTAGCAAAAAAACCACATACATAATTATTTTACATCTCACTTTATAGTAGGTATTAAATACCATTGTAACATATCAATACCATTGTATATCATTCACGTTTACTATCAATTCATTTATTCGTTGATACTATCATAATTACCAATTTAGTACATATAAGTAACAGTTTCACCACTTTCAGTATTCCACTCATAAAATAAATCTTCAGTAATTAAAAAAAACACACGAACCTCAGACGCGAACCATCCACTGTGGCGTGCGAGTAGGTTGGAATGACAAATGACTGCAGGGAAAATTGTGAAAAGTCCCGCAATCTCACGCGCTATCGCCGAGGGCTAACTACGCCATTGTAGCCTCCCTCTCACTCGAGTGCCATGTTTGTTAGTTCCCTTAGGTCTTTCATTTGACACTATGTACTTCACATTTTGTGTCTGAAGATTAATTTCCGTTACTGAGAACTAAGTTTGTTAGAATAGAACAGTTTGGTGGTGTGGTGATGTTGTGTTTCTCTACCAATTAAGTTCTTTCAAGTATCATTCATTACCCATCATCAAACCCATACTTAAAGGTACTTGCCGTATTTTCTAATTTTCCCATACTGAATTTCAGCCAAATTGTTTCCGTAGTTTTGGCTTCCATCTTCAATACGTGTAGTAGCTGACTCAAGCAAAAGGAGGCATATATCCAGCAGTGGGACCTACCTGTCTGAAATAATGTTGGTGATGAAACCTACATATTATTTAAAAAAAATATGTATTTTATTAATATCTTGCTTATATTATAAAGGCGAACGTTTGTAAGGATGGATGAAGGAATGGGTGGATATGAATGAATAGTTGGAAGCCAAAACTACGGAAATAATTTGGCTATTCAGTATAGGAAAATTGGAAAATACAGCTATTTTTATTCTGAAAACACGCGGAAGAACCCGTGGGTAGGCGCTAGTATATAATAAATCTGTTTTGTCATTTACTTCGCCAACGCCTACTTAATTACAACATACAAATAACTTTTATTATTCTGTTGTATTAATAATTATGATGATGTGCCTGTATGTTTATAAATAGCATTTATCAAGACGCAAAGTAGAACCCGCGGGTAGGCGCTAGTATATAATAAATCTGTTTTGTCATTTACTTCGCCAACGCCTACTTAATTACAACATACAAATAACTTTTATTATTCTGTTGTATTAATAATTATGATGATGTGCCTGTATGTTTATAAATAGCATTTATCAAGACGCAAAGTAGAACCCGCGGGTAGACGCTAGTATATAATAAATCTGTTTTGTCATTTACTTCGCCAACGCCTACTTAATTACAACATACAAATAACTTTTATTATTCTGTTGTATTAATAATTATGATGATGTGCCTGTATGTTTATAAATAGCATTTATCAAGACGCAAAGTAGAACCCGCGGGTAGGCGCTAGTATATAATAAATCTGTTTTGTCATTTACTTCGCCAACGCCTACTTAATTACAACATACAAATAACTTTTATTATTCTGTTGTATTAATAATTATGATGATGTGCCTGTATGTTTATAAATAGCATTTATCAAGACGCAAAGTAGAACCCGCGGGTAGACGCTAGTATATAATAAATCTGTTTTGTCATTTACTTCGCCAACGCCTACTTAATTACAACATACAAATAACTTTTATTATTCTGTTGTATTAATAATTATGATGATGTGCCTGTATGTTTATAAATAGCATTTATCAAGACGCAAAGTAGAACCCGCGGGTAGACGCTAGTATATAATAAATCTGTTTTGTCATTTACTTCGCCAACGCCTACTTAATTACAACCTACAAATAACTTTTATTATTCTGTTCTATTAATAATTATGATGATGTGCCTGTATGTTTATAAATAGCATTTATCAAGACGCAAAGTAGAATAGGTTCTAAGAAACGTAAGCGCAAATCAGCATAACTTAAGGAAATTACCTATAAGTTGGATAGTTCAAGATCAAATCAAAAACGGATATATGTATGTAGGTACCTATATTATAACCCTATTACTGTCCCTTATGAATGCTCTCGTAATGTTCTACGTCATCCGAAAGTGCCTGTTCCATTGCTCTACGTTGCGTCGAAGTTTTGTACTGAGATTTTGATAATAATGCATCCAAATCTAGCGCTACCACGCAACGCAACAGAGCTATGTGACTTCACTCTAACCACACCTGTCAAATGCTAAACCGTGTGGTTGTATCTTAGAAGTTACAATTTAAATGTAAAGTACCTATTTACTTTAGCTCAGTTTATTGTGGTAAATGCTCCGTGGTAACAAATTTTATGACAGCAACATGATAGAAAGTGCATTTGCTACATTGTAAGCAGCAACTGTGCGCATCCACAGTTCTCACAACGGTGAAAAAAAAATCGTGAGGGCTTCCTCACGATTTACGGCATGTTATAAAACAGTAAAAAAAAATTCTGTGGCATATGACATTCCTCAATCTGCACTGAGTCCGCGTGGTCCCTTCGATCTCCTGGCGTAGGCCTGAGTCCCAATAGTGAGAACACATAGAGCTGATTATGCTTATGCTAAACAGCAATTGCTCTTTGGCTAGTAAAAAGAATGGACCGATAATGCCCATACATTTTTAGTTCGTTCATGATCCATACGGTATCTTTTTGACCAATATTAGATGTTCGTAGCTTAGTAGGAATAATGCCGCTAAGAATCATTACTGTTCTTCGGCTCGTTTGGCGTTATAACGCATGTAATTTTTTTGCTTTGAGACTGACTTCTAAAATGTCGCAACTCAATGAACCCAAACGCTATCTCAACATCAGAAGTATAGTAAGCGCCAAACAAGTTGTCCTCTGATGAACCTCGTGACAAAGATGCGCAGAACCAATTTGACCTAAGAATTGAGTTCTGCGCATCTTTGTCACGTGGTTGGCTAGAGGACAACTTGCTTGACGCTTACTGAACCTTGCTCGTTTTATCAACTGTCACAATCAAGATATCAAAATTACCCACAAATGATTATTTGAACTATCAGCTTCCTCAAGTGCGGTCAAAGTTCGTGAGGAAAGTCCCTGAAGAGGGAAGACAAATCCAAAGAGGTCCAAACGCCATGAAGACTTTAGACGGCCTCCTTAGGGACCGGCTTGAGCTCAGTGTTAAATAATGTAGGGGTTAACGAAACTGTCTGAAACTTGCTCAATAGAAACGTTGTATTATTGGCCTTTCAGTTTTGGCAGTGTACATGCCTATTAACGTCAATTTAACACCTAAATCTGAATCATTCTAATGAAGCATCTTACAACATCTTAGCGGTAAAGCACACCGACTATTTGTTTGCTTCTGAAATGCTTGATTTTTTTATATTGGCCACGAGTTTCGGTTTTAAGAGCGCTGTAGTGGCTTTCGAGACCGGTCATCGGAATGTCTTAAAGTCAGTGATAAAGCAGTGTAGCATCACCATCCGTCCGGTGTAACTCTTTTCTGGTCTCTATAATGGTCATGTGAACTATGCCTTGCAAGCTGGTGACGGCACGCAGCGGAGAAGAGAGGAGATGTGAGCGGCGATACCGCTAGTTCAGTCGGATCAACAAACATCCAATGCTCGCCACACGCAGCTCAATTCCGCTCTAGCCAGCACACATCTCTAAGCTGAAAAACATCTCTTCTCGTCTCCCGCTTCAGATCTCCGCACATCCCCACTTTGGTGGAGACCGGGCCTTAGGAGTGTCACTGGCTCCTCTTTTAACTTCTTTTCTTAATAAACCTGCCATGGCAGTGAAATACTACATTGAAGCGGGGTAAAAGAAGCTCTACTTGTACAATGTATTAACAATATTACCATACGTGAAGACATGATAATATATAATAATTCTTAGTTGGCTATCTACTCGTTACGTTACACTTGTCATAAAAAAACTCATAAAATTGGAAAACCCTTTCAGCTCCATAAAGTCGATTTTATTGAACTTGCGAATAATAAAACAAGTGACAACCCTATTTACTTGTCTCTTTTACAAACCAATAAAACAACAAATCGTATTATTTCAACAGATGCGAAGCGAGTTAGCACTGTAGATGGAAAGGTCAATTAGAGTGAACAAAAATACTAAATACTAGCTGCAGCTCGCTCGCTTTGCTCGTGCGGTATTAAAATTAAAACTAACTTATCTATTAACTATTATTCCGATTCAGCTCAATCGATTGTGCAATATTTGGCGTGTTTAAGGAACAATCATCTATCTATATTAACCATCCATCCATCCAACTATTCATCCATTCATCACAAACAAAGGTAGCTAAGATTTTTTTTTCACGATATTTTACCAAAAAACGTCAGGCTATTATAGAGTTTCAATGGCTAGGTAAACATATGCAAAAACAGTGCTCGCTCTCATTATGAAGAAATCAGTTCTTAGTTACGGCAGTTACGGTCAAATTACGTGACGGTACCGTTGAAAGTAGTGATCCTTCAGCCTAAAAATGCAGGCCATTTCGCATTCGCCGTTATACGTTTTATTCGTTAATGTACCTAAGTACCATTTAAAACTGTAAAGCAGTAAGTTGTTAAAAGTATATCTTATGTCATAAAATCAGTGTTTACCTATAATAGGCTATGCACACAGCATAAGACTGTTTTTATTTAAGCTTAAAATAAGTTATTGTGTAATAGCCGTTGGTAATCCTATAAATAAATAATAATAAATACCAAATGTCCTAACTGGTAATCGCGCAAGTGCATTTTAAGACTGAAAGATCTCTTCTTCTTCTACCTACTTTTGAACAACTATCGTGTATTTACATCCACACGTGTGAATGTCGTTCATTCTTGGAATTCAATCTAAATAATTTTAATGCCCATTTACGTCAATTTAACAATTTAAATCTGAGTTATTCTAACGAAGCAACTTTATAGAAAACAAACTGTTAAAGGTCGGAATTATGTAAATTCGGCCCATAATTCACGTTATTTATTGATTCGTTATTGATTTAAACTGTTTAATGAACGTGCTTGAATTTATTATGTTTAGCGTTGAAAATGTGAGAAAAGGCATAAAAAGAAATTAAATAAATTATTTAGGAGAATTTATTTGTGTGTGAAGAAATTTTACTCAAGAATTTGTTGAAAATCTAAATAAATATCGTTTGTAAAATAATACATTTTAAATAGAAGGTAATATTATAAGAGAATTTTATTTTCAAAATAAATATAGGTAGGTACGTGTTTTATTCTAATTCCTTGCGCGTTTAATTATTATTCTTCAACGATCTCATACAATAAACGTATCATCATGAAAGGAAGCCGCAGAGAGAAAGCAGTCACGTAAGAAAGTATCAGAAATTAATTTTAGTGTACACTTGAGGTAAAACAATATTATAATTCCTTTATTAGAATACACAAACGCAGTTTGAATAAAAGGTTGTCATATCTAGACAAACTTTTAGTACCTAACTAAGGGTACTTAGATCTTTTTATAAAAATATGCTCTTTATTTCCCATCAATACAATTTTTACGTCGAGTAAAATGAGTGGTGCGAATTAGTAATTAGTAATCAATTATAATATTTAAAATGTATTAATGCAATAAAAGAAAGAGTAAAAACGAGCGAGCTTTTTACAGTATATGATTTTACATCTTATACTACAAAAAGCTCGCTCGTTTGAGATCCCATTTTTTGGAAGGATTCTTACTTAAATTTTCTGAGGTTGTTACCATCTGACGGCTATCCTGCCGGTTACACACTTCCATTGCATATCCACTGCCACAAATTGACAGAAAGCGAGAGGAAATTATGTTACATATCACAAAAACTAAACTGTTAAGAAAGTGTATCTTTTATTACGCTACTAAGTGTAATACTTTCCACGCTTTGCGTTTCAATAAATCAGAAGATGACGCCGGCTGCGTTAGCCAGTCATCGGCTCGCTGGGTGGCCGGCGGCACTTTACTAGGGATGTAGGAGTTCGGACTTATCTAATCTATTCAAGTATTTAATTTAATAGTTGTTAACAAGCTTAAAGTTTATAAAAACTGAAAGCCCGACTGTCAAAATATTAGACATTGATTGCAAATTCAATATTCCTAGTTAAATTACAACATTTTTATGCCAACATATTTTTCTACATCTCCTTTTAATTATTATATTATATTGATTCCCTACTCGATAGGTTTGGTAAAAAAAAATTAACACGTACTATTTAGCGCTAACAATCCGCCATTTTGTTTTTTAACCTATTTATGGACACTTTGGAACGAATCCAACGATACCTTAACTGTAAAAATCCATCCAGCCATAAAGGTGTTTATCAAGGAAATCAGATTTAATTTTAAAATAAAAAAGTGTGTCAAATAAATAAATAAATATTTTGAACATTTCACACAACGCCTTCTAGCCCCAAACTAAGCAGAGCTTGTACTATGGGAACCAGATGTCTGATAGAATACTTAAATACGTTTTTTTTGTTAATACATACATATGTAGAATACAAAGAAAACACCCAGACTCAGGACAAACACCGATGTTCATCACACAAATGTTTTGTCCTGAAGCGGGAATCGAACCCGCGACACCGGGTGTGGCAGTTCAATACACTTGCCATTCGACCATCCGTGTCGTCCTACCTAAATACCTACACTGTTGATTTTCCATGATTTCTTTCATGATATTGGACCACATATTTACACGGCTTTTACACGACTTTTAAAGATTTTCCCATCACTAACTTTACGCTTATTTCACACCAGCATCACATGTACAAAGTGACACGGAAATAGTTCGTCAGAATATGAGCCAATAATGTGCTGTTAAAGGGCGAATGGCTTTTGCTGTTAATTTCTGTTTTAAGTAGCTTGACGGACTGTATTTTTTTTCTTTTATGTACTGATGAATTGTCGTAGCATGATTAGTCACAAAATGCCTGATTTTTTTTAAGGCGCTTCATTTTATCTACATACATTAGTCGATGTATGGTAGGTATGGCATGTTTTTAGGTAGGTATGTGCAAATACAGAGCTATAATTATCTCCTTCCAACATTTTTGGTACATTATGTATCTACCTTGATTCCCTGGACATTTATTTTCTTTTGTCAAATTTTACCTTCCCTCTTCAGTGCTTAACTTCGTCGACGTCTATTCAGTTTCGGATTTTTAATTTCATCGTCTTCTGGGAATTTAAATGAAGCTCTTCATGCATACGTAATACGACTTCAACCGCAATTTCATAAAACTACATTTTTCTGAACGAATGTCACTGGGAAACCGTGCAATTCAAAACTTAATTTTACTACAACCCAGTTAATTATTCATTTTTGTTGTGCAAACTTTAATTACAATTGGAGTGTAGGGAGAAACGATTACCGACGAAAAATAAACAGTAAAAGTATTTTAATAAAAACAACTAAAAACTGTTTCAGTTTTGAGTTTAACTAGCCATGTAATGAAGACGATGAGTAAGAAGCATAATCTTTGTAAGTACTTATGTAAAGTATGAAAATTGTCAACAAAATGATAGACATGCATGTGCATCATGACAAAAAAGTAATATAGAGACTACGTCAAATAAATAGTCCGGCGTTGTCATTTCCAGTTATTTAGTTTCTTTCTGTAGAAAACTTCAGGTGGCGATTCCGGATAAAGTCAAACAAACGAACATCGACAAGATGAGCAATTTTTCTCTTAAATCCAAACAAATGAGGCGCCATTAGATGGAGTGAGAGCGCTTAATCTATTTCTGACGAGTTCAGTGACGCCGACAAAGACAAATCGACATTAGCCTACCACACGGCGCAAAGGCGTCCTACTTCTGTTTCAATTCCACTTTTATTTGCGGATTAACTTCTTATTAGTCATCCTGCCGCCGCGGGACCCCGGGCCTAGATCACAAGCCTTATGAATGGCTCAATTATTTCGTTGAACCAGTGAGAATTCCGTTGAATTTAGACATTACAGCTAAGCATAACTTATTAGTACCATTACGAATCTGTGACGAGTTCAATCTCAGATAAAATAAACGATAAATTACCAAGAGTTTACAGAGACAATCTTAATGCTCTTCATCATATCTTAATTATTAAAAATGCCCCCGTTGTTTAACACGTGTTAGTTTACAAAAGTAACACGAGTATTAATAAACTGACAACATATTTATGTTCTCCCAGAGACAGAAATAATGTTAATAAATTTAATGCTATTAACATTCAACGATAAACCGACACTGAATTATTATGATGAAAATATATGCGTTCATCAAAAATTTACTGGAACAAAGAACGTGAAAATGCCAACCTGCTAATTATTTTGTTAACCCGTTACAGCCATTAGTAGTTTGAAAATTGGATATATATCGTTTTTGATTGTAGAATGACTCAAGTGTTCCCAAGTACAAAATGATCATTGTATGATTAAGGCTGTCCAATGAATCTTGAACTTTAAGATAATGCAGTAAGACTCCAAGTCGTACCTTTACATTCGGCGACTACAGAAAAAATAAAAAGGAGGCGTTGCGTATTTCAGAACCGACAAGTTGAAGAATGTCGAAATGTGTCATCTGTCACTCGGTATTTAAAGCGATATGTTATTCTAGAAGTGTCTCTCCCTGTCGTGTTTCTAAATAGTCAAGCCAGCTGTCTTATTGTGAAACATTATAAGCATTTTCAGAGGAGCCAATGAAAAATTCCAACGTCTGAAAGGCGTTTTCCGTGTTGGAACCGACGTAACATAAATTTAGTAAAAACTACGTAAAACATGTCAACACCAAAGACATTTTTGAAAGTTAAATCGCCATAAATTGAAGTGCTCTTAAAAGTTTTTACTTTATTCGGAATGAGTATTCAAGACAGAAAAAGCTGTTGGTATTTGCCTTTAATAAAGTTAAAAGCAACAAAACTTTAATAATATAAATGTTTATATACGTTGATGACACCTGCCATAATAATAACCTACAATGACTTAAAGCAACACTGTTTATAAATTCAAAGCTTGATTTACAAAATATTAGACTACGCAAAATAATAAAAAAAAACAGATATATGAATTACTTTATTGCAAACGAAATAAAATATTTTATAGCACAGTGTGACCTAAACCCGCACTTTACACACGGTTTTCCGTGACCTAAGATGCCTATTATTGCACGGTGCGTAAATGAATTGACTAACTTCACTCATGTAGAAAATCACAACTGTCAGATGTGACTTTCCCTGTTATTTGCCTGTACCCTTCATTTGAAACTTGAAAATTTACAGCAAACAATAAATGACAAACGGTCAGCGTATTATAAGTACTACCAAAATTGTTGACTAGCGTATTTGTATCGAAGCCGGCACAGAAAAGTCAAAAATTTTGAAAAAAACTTTGCAGTATTCCTTCTTGTAACTAAAGTGTTATTTATATGCTTGTATCTACCTTAATATTGAAGAAATGTAGTTTCGGTGCCCGTTAGAGTAGTAGGGATGTGACATTCTACATAAAAAAAACGATTATTAATTAATCGATAGTTTTTTTAGGATAAAAATCGATGTTTTAATAATCGATTTTCCTTTAAAAATTAATCCATATTGATAAAATAATCGATTTTTCCCCAATTTTTTCAATAAATTCCACAATAACAGCCTAAATATTATATTAATCACAGTTTTAGAATTATAATCAACATAACACCAAAATGAACTATTAAAATAATTATGTATAAAAATAGACTTTTGAAAACCCTAAACCATGCACTAAAAACTTTTTGTAAAATAAAATCTTCTCTTGGAAAATGAAATTTCATCAATGACTTATCAAACAGCCGAATGTCGGTAAAACAGTACAATTCGTCGACTAACGCCATTTAGTATCTGATGAATGTTTGATTGTGTAACTTTTTTTTAGTTTTAAAAGCACAATAAGGATGCCATCGTAGTAGACGCCTTGATGCACAGGTGACGTTAATGTACCTAATAGTGCTAATAGTAATTTGACCTCATACTAATTCGACCTAATAGGATTCGCGCTCCGGCCAGACTTAAATGTCGGGGCGTGGCAGATAAAAAATCGATTTATAAAAATCGATTATTTTCAATATTAAAATCGCTTAATAAAATAAAAAAAATCGATTATAAATCTCATCATTTTCACATCCCTACTGGCTTAATATTTACGTATATTCTACGTACAATATTTGTAGCAATTAGGCATTATGTAAGATAAAGTGTCTTCAAATATAATTACCTATAATTTTTTATTGCTAAAAATAACCTTTTTCTACATTCCTAGGATATTTTTGTTTTTTGATATTTGGGTTTTCGGTTAGTGATTTTTTTAAACTATACTTTGAAATTTCCCTGCTCCAAGCGCCGCCGCCGGTCCGGGGCGGGTTTATGTCACACTTGCTATAAAATAGTATACGATACTTGTGACCTAAGTCTATTATTGCACGGCGTTTAGCACCCTCGTTGCACTCGGGCGCTAACTTGCACACGCCGTGCAATAATAGGCTACTTAGGTCACGCGTATCGTAATGTACTATAGGGTTATTTAATCATAAGGGTAGTCGAAGAGATTGGAAAATACCTCATTGTGTTCTACGCGTATTGTCATACACAAACCCGTTAACACGGGTTTGTGTATGACAATACGCAGGCCGTGTGAAGCCACCACAAGAGACTCACGGAAAACTCCAGATATTAAAAAGCCGGGCAAAAACAATTTAAATTCCAAACGGAATATCCTGTTACCGTGCTGTCCTAATATTTTTGTCTCTCCAGACTTTGTTTTTGCGAACAGTCGTGTTCAAACTGACCACTTTCTACCATCAATGAGAAGCATTAGGTTGCATGCTCAGCAGTTGTGCACTTGAAATGTTCGGGCATATGTTATGGTGTATGGCGGTAGCGTTTTCTTTTCTGACAGCCTATGAACACTAAGACTGATTGTAGAATAACTTTATTTTGGTTAAGTTAATAAGTAGACTTGTTATTTATACACAAAATTAATAGAACAATGTAGGTTTATAATTTTAATTTTTCATGAAGATAATTGTACGTGCTTAGCATAAACATAAGCATCAAAAACTTTCGCAGTTAGTGTAATTTCGCCTACACATTAATATATTATTTTAATTTTTACATTATCATATATATTTTGTTGTAACCTAGTAGAAATAGGAATATTTAATTAAACAACTAACTAGTAACTAAATGCTAAAACATATTAAAACTAAAATTACTTAACTAGGTATAAAAGTATGGATTAAACCTATCATTGACATCACCTTAATGCCTAGATCCACAGACTTGGATCACACGTGCCGTGTACTCAGCCAGTGCTGACACAGTGCAGTGCTCTCGGCCGAGTACTCGGTACGTATAAACATAGCGCCGAGTGCTCGGCTGAGCGAGTGACGTAAGCTTTAACTGTCTCGGCCGAGTAACATTTTACTGTCTCGGCCGAGTACTCGGTACGTGTGATCTAGGCATTAGATGCGTAAAAAAAAGTTTTACCCGCTGTTCCCACTACGACCGTGGCCTAAAACCGTGAGCAATAACGATTTTCCGCAAACTCCTCCAGGTAATGGCTGTTGCAACATTGTATCGAATGCATCGCAATTTTTATTCGCTACATTTAAATTCAACGTTCGTTACATTAGTACTTACCTGAAGTTTACTGATTTTGAAAAAATAATCATTTTGGTACTTAATTTGCCTTTCTAGAGTTATCTTCTAGGAAAAAATACGGATAATTATGTAACAATCTTTAAAATAATTAAACAAAAAACTCAAACCTAACCTACATAAAGGAAAAACTCAAACATAAAACTTATTATTAATTCTAACATTAATTAAATGTATTAATAGGCTAATGATCAAATTGATAAAAGAAAGAAAATAAATCCTGTGCAGATACTTAGGTTCAGGTCCAAATTCAGGTAAAATTAAGTTCAGGCTATCATAGGTTCTTAAAATTATGTTTTCATACAACTTGAATGATAGAAGGATAAGAATAACAGTGGAAGTATGAATCAGCTGTAGCTTATTAACTTTTTAGTACCACCAAACTTGTATAACAATGGGTTTTCCTTTAGGAGCTTTATGGTTAGCTCTTATTTTGTATCTACTACTATTTTGTACTAAATAACTACTATTTTGCTTATCGCTTACAAACTCATTATACCATTCCCTATTTCACTTGTATTTAATTAAATAATAGGTTCCAGATTTAGTTAACGATACTACAAAAAATTATGGATAGAATTTATACTCGTAGGTACACTAATCCTATACGTTTTTGTTATTAGTTCTGCATAATATTAAATTTGCGTACTGTAATCGTTCTTTGAGCATAAGTTTTGTAGCTAGGGTGTTAGGGCATTGCAAACATTATGGCTATCTTCTTCTAAATTGTATACACAATGTTTTTTAAATGTTCAGATAGTTTTGAACCTTATAATATAAAGAAAAGTCTTTTCAGCATCTCTCAGTTTAAATCCAGACGGATGACGACCATTTATCTCTGGCTCAACAGCAAAGAATCTACCGTTTTCTTGAGAAAAATAATGTAATTTGTGCATGCTGCCACCACTCATCCAGGCTAGTTAGCGCAAAGCTAGCAGAAATAGCTCTCCTAGACAAGGTTTTACTTCAGTTAGTTCCTCATTAAAACGTGATTTAGACAAAATATTTTAGTTAGGACATTACTTTGTAATAGTAGATAAAAGCAAAAGTAAAGGTAAAGACAGTATCTCTGCCATATTTCTCTGATTTAAAATGGGACACAGTTACAACAAAATAAATATAATTTAGACGCGCTCACAAAGTAGGCACTCATTCCCGAGACAAGATTACACTCACCCTATTGACAAAATGTCTATAAAAATGACGACATGATTGTGTCCTAGCAGAATAAAAAATCTGCGTTCGAAAACATTACCCTCAGTCTAATTCTGAATTTTTTTGTACCCAAAAGCTAGATTCATAACTAGAACTAGATTGTAAGTTATTTATTTTGTTTTCTTTTTATATTTTTGATACCGATGAAACTGAAGGCAATAATTCTGGAAGTCCTTTTATCTTATAAGGAACCATCATCCGATGGAGTTGGGAAGCGTCAGCTTTAACAAGGGTGAACGGCGAACTGATTGTAACTTTTGAAGATTACGCAGCCTTTCTCAAATTAAAGTTTTAATTAATAAGGAGTTTCCTGATGGTTGAATTACTGCTGAATTGTGAAATTTGGAAATAATGATAAGTAATTAAGAGTATGAAACTGTTTATTATTTGATCATCCGTCGTTGCAATGTTTTTTTAAGAAGGTAAATAGATTTAAGGTAATACTAGAATTAACTCTGCTGCGCTGTGTACTTGTGTAAACTGTGCCTAGATTCATGTACTGCATTGGAAAAGCATCATCGGTCATTATTATAACAATGTCAATAAATAATTACGTTTTTTATACTATCACATATCTTTGAAATTAACGTGAAAGCTTCTAATTAAAACACAAAAACTCATAATAACGTGCTCATATGAACGGGCGTTTTACAAGCTAAACTTTTTGTCAGTCCATAAAATAACGGGTACTCACATAAAATAACATTTCCATAACTTATGAAGCTAACGTAAGTTCGGAACGATACGGACAGACCGCATTATCCCTATAAAACTAAGGTTCTTTTATCGTTTCGAGCGTAAATTCCCGTATCCTTAGGGATTGCAATAAATAGCTGAAATCCTGAACTTCGACCACTGACACGGACAAGCTGATACGACTTGGGGCTACATTTTTATTCTTGCTCTTTTCGGCTTTGTAGAACTTGTTCCGGGAATTTCAATCTCGGTATTGGCAGAGCCGATCAGATGATAGGTTCTTTCAGAGCGGTTTCAGACTAGCGAATTAACCGAGCAGTTTTGCCGCTGTTCAGTTGTGATTTGGCAGCGCGTGTACGCACGTGGTGCCTCTTGTACGAGCTGGTGAGTAGTAGCTACCACAAAACCCAAGCGTTAACGCCGGTACAAGCTCGGATGCACGCGCGTTCGGCTTTTGAAGCCGCGCGTGTGCCAAAAACAAACGAACACGCGCGCAAAAAAAACGTTAGTCTCAAACCGCTCTCAGGCTGTCTTCTGAAATATCACAGCAACTGTAGTAGAGTTAAAACACGATATGATTTATTTTTATTTTTAGATCCGAAGTGGTAACCCACGATTAATGGGAAGTATGCATAATGGTTTTTATATGTCAAATATTTGATCACAGAGATTGAAGTAGCAATCACAACACAACAACATTACTTTATGTGTCTTCCTCTCCTCTACGCTCAAAAAAGCTCTAACCGAAAATATAGCTACAGATTGAAAAGTTAAATTATTTTACGTCAGCACTTATTCAAATTTAGTCGAAAAATTGGATAGGTACCTAAGAGAAGGTATGGTACCTACCTAGTTAAAATAACTGGTCGTCGTGTTTAAAATGTTCAAACATACATATCGATTTAGGTACATATACCATTATATGTAAGTATACATATATAATACATACCCAATTGTTTCCTTTTGTAAATTTTGTAATATACCTATATATAAATTGTAGTAGTTAGCTTATGCTGTAATAAAAAGTATACATATGTGTATCTTTATATATTATATTACATATATAGTATATCTTCAGTTTATTTGAGTAGTTGAATCCTGTCACCTTTAAAACCCAACATAATTTATCAGATTTCGTCCCAACTGGATGCATCACTTCCGTTGGACTCCCGTTCTATTGCGTAGCCGAGTACAATGACTAAGTTATTTTAGCAGTCATTAATTAGTTCGTAGTTAGTGCATCAGCGCAAGGGGAACGACCTGAGGTCTATTTAGAACTAGTACAATAGCATGATCATATTTCATTTCCTCCTGGACAGACCTGGACAGGACCGTCAGTCAATTGTATATACTAAGAATACAATTACGCATAGCATAAGCAATAGCAAAGCAAGTCTGATAATTCCCTAATTTATTTATTCGTAACTTTGTATCCGACTCTCTGGTAGCATAGTCTAAACAACGAGATGTCAATGGCCGACAAATTCTAAATCGATGCTTCAGCGCGACAATTTGCTCTTATTTTCCCCTTTGATGAGTCCAAAGTTTCAGAATCACAAATTACAAGAGGAGGATTACCCTGTAAGCGACACGCAACGAAACAAAAAGTGCGTACTGACTGAGACAAATAAAGTATGAGAGAACAATGCCGGCGACTCAGTGAATAATTTTAGCTCGGCGACGCGTTGGGTGCAAAAGATACATTATTATGAGTGGAAGTGGCAAAGTACAATAATTGTAGCTTTTTTAACATTATCCGTGTAGGTAGAGTTGAAAAATGTGTTATAGAAAATGATATATACCACAAGATTACTCTATAATGGCACATCGTCACTATTGTTCTATCTTTCCGTGTGTCGATTCCGTGTCTCCTGAAGTTAAGGAAAATTCGTCAGATAAATTCGTCAAAAAAAACTTTAAATACGAGTGTAATGTCTCTGTTTATTACTGTAACAATGTTAAAAAACAAATTATGTATTTGTCTTTGGAGTTAGTTTATTTCAATAAAATAACTAGTTTTTTATTTTCCAATCGATATTAGAAGCCTTTGGCTGCAAACGGCTATTCGGTACTGCAACACCGGACTCTCAAACAACTTGATATCCATAGGAGTTTATTTATTATCAAATAGCAGCACAATATGTAAAATTTCTCTGCACTCAGCAAATAAGTATAAATAATAATAAATGTTTTTATTTCCTACACTTATTACGAAGTTTATAATTTTTTAAATAATAATTATATTCTACTTGTTACTTCTGTCATTTGTTATATTTTCTGTGCAAAAACCAACTTTTAGTGGCAAAAGCCTCCTCTATATCTTACCATTTCTCTCTCGCAGCAAACAAGCATAAAGTACCTACTAGGACAATGTCTCTTCTAGCGCATTTTTTCACTCAATGTGCAACGCGCTATCTTTACCGCCCTCAGGGGAAATAACGTACTGTCACGCAGAATATACTGGTCCACACAATTAGAGATCGCCAGAAATTGCGTAATTAGAGAACGGTTAATCGATCTTGCATAGTCGCTTCCCCCTTTGTTCGTTAGCTACGGAACCCACTGTTTATTGTCCACTGGTGTGGTTGCGATAAATAATGGCAATATATTGGCGCAACTCTAGTAAGTAATGTGAGAGTATTTTGAGATGGTTCTACTGGGAGCAAGTTTAAAATAACGTTGAATTGCAGATATGTAATTCAACGATTAGGTGGGTATACAAAATAACTTTTTAGTTAACTGAAAACTTATTTGCCCCTTTCCGAAACAGCCTAATTTCAGTTATTTTAAGCACTCAGATGCACAAAACAAATAAATTTAAGGTTATCATCACCAACATTATCAACAGCCCATGCAGTCCACTACTGGACATAGCCTCTGCCAATGAGCGCCAACGCACCCTAAATTGGCTCATAACATCCAACTTTTACCTGCAGGCATTCATATATTTTAGGGATTGTCTTAAGCTTAAGTAAAATTACCCGTATTCAGGATTGGTGGCGTACTACAAAATCGTAAAATCAGTATTATTCTCAGCCAGCTTGTTGCAAAATGGTACAAAAATCACCTAATACATTAAAGTACCCTGATTTTCACCTACGTCTCACGTCCGCCATTCAGCGGAACCCCGGAAATAGTTCCCGCAGTTATGGTCAACTTTTTGTCCGCTAGATGATCACGAAGAGTAATGGTCGTAAATGGCTGGAAATTACCGTGGCACCTTATCGTTCGATTCAATAAGCCCAAGTAATGGGAAGGGGATGAAGTGATGGCGTTGGAAAACTTTAAAAGGCCGGATACGGAAAAAAAAGTTTGCTAACCTTATTATTTAACTTATTATTATTTTAATTAGGCGTTTGGAAAAAGGCATATCAAACATATTTTTTTTATTGTTGGGTATAGATCGTACACGTTTGGAGAAGGCACTATTTTAAATGTTGACGTACTTTTTAGAACTTATCTCTAATATATACCTAACTTAGTGCTTATATTTCTTCTTTCTTAACAGAGATTTTTACTGGCAATATCCTAAAATTAATAAATAATTACTTGGGGCCTAAATTTATAGGTAGTATTGATAAATATACTACTAGCAGTTTGCCCTAAGCGTTGGCCACACACGCCTAAATCCCCGAACCGATTTGGCTTACTTACGAACTGAAAAATAGTTTAGAACTTACCATGTGACAGATACGGAAAACAAGACACGAATTATCCGGCCATCACTAGCTGGGAGCGTATAATGAAACTGCACCAATGGCTATTCCTTTGAATAGCAGTAATTGCCGACGTCTTTATGTGTGGTGAGTATTGACAGTCCATTCGTCTAAACGGGATGATTTAGTGGTCATTCTATGAGATAGCTTGTCAGTGGCCACCTTAACTAGGTGTATTATGCAATTTGATATGAATTATAGGAATATAAGGCTAATCCTCAAATCCGAATTCCATACAAAATGTTTGGGACAAATACTCAAAAAGTACGCTGTATTATAGTAATTTCTTCTCACTGTTCGTTTCGTCCATGTTTTTTGATTTCGTCAACAAAAAAAGTCAAAAGGTTTCATACATTAATTTAGTTTTTATACGTGTTTTCAAGTTAGTAGGGTTAATTTTAAAACACGTATAAAATCTAAATTAAAGTATGAAACCTTTCACACTTTTTCATTGACGAAATCAAAAAACATGGACGAAACGAATAGTGTGAATAAATAACTATAATACGGCGTACTTTTTGAGTATTTGTCCGAAACATTTTGTATAGAAATTTGCCTTGAGGATTCCCCTTAAGTGTAACCGACCACCCGACCACTATGATTGGGTGTTCCATCATCATCGGACTTAAGGTTGGTGATATACTTAAGTACCTTTACCATTAGCTTAATATTGATATTTTTTAATTCTATTTTTTTAACCACCACATCTTTTAGTATTTTTGTTTTTAATTTAAGTGTTTTTATTCATGTTGGAACCTTGTACTATTGTTTTTCCTCAGGAAGGTGCTGACTGCTGCCATTCAGTTTAATTTTAACTTTTGCAGTGCAACCCACCCCAATTATTATGTACTCCTTTTTTATGTTCGAAATAAATCATTTGAATTCGAAAATTTTAATTTGAATAGGTATGTTTTTATTAGTGGAAGCCGTAAGTGTATTCAATGCTGCATATTATAAAAGCTTTGTGCTGATGGTTTTCCCAAAAGGAATAAACAAAACTTTGAAAAAAATAAAAGAATTTTTTTGGAAATCTACTTCAGAATGTCATAAAATACTAAAGCTGCACGCGGTACCGGGCTGCTCGTGCTTCTACTAACTACCTGTGACCGCAACAATGTCATCGATGCGTCGTGTAAGTGTGGTTTCAGGCTTTACTCTTGTATTTTGTCGTTCGTATGCATACGTGCGTATTTGTACTCGCGATACTTTAGAAGCGTGTCGCGCATATACACGCGTAGATATACGCGCATATAACGGCGTTTACCGGTTAAAGCGCTAATCTGATACCCCACTTATACCTAGATCACACGTACCGAGTACTCGACGTAAACAAAACGCCGAGTTTTCGGTTGAGCGAGTGATGTAAGCTTTCACTGTATCGGCCGAGTATTATTTTACTGTCTCGACCGAGTACTCGGTACGTGTGATCTAGCATAAAGCTCGGAAGTTAGGTAAAAAACACATCATGGAACGATCAAGAAACTGACTCTTCAAATGTATCCAGTAATTCCAAGTACCTACCTCTTACTTTTCTGCTTTCCTTACAACACAAACAAGCCATTAACACATTACACCTGTATGTTTCACGTGAAACTCAATACAGCAGCGGTCGCCTGAAGCGAATTTAACCTTCCATAAAACGTGTGCCGCATAAGTTAAGCCGAATCTTAAGGGTACATTTGTTCAGGAAAAATGCGTGACGAAATTGCGGGTAAGTATGGCCACAGAATAATTATGCTAGCAGAATGGTAACTGCAGTTTTTAAACTCTATCTTGATATGCTGCGCTCTTGTTAGAGGTACTTTATTACCTAAATAGCTGACGCCCGCAACTTCGTTTGCATTGTGAATTTAAAAAGTTCCTTCCTTAGTACCTACGCGCTAATACTTCTTGACGAAAATACCCTTGAAATTTCAAGTTTCTTCGTCTTCTGGTAAAGCCTGTAGGCTGTCTGTCAGTCAGTCAGGACTAATGCCCACTTGTACCAAACCTAAGCAATTACTTTACTAGCTTGCAAGATCTTAATGCGGTAAATCTGTATCGTTAAGAACTTCCTAGCGAGTAAAGTAATTGCTTAGAAATTTCGACAGTTTGGTGCAAGTAGGCCTTTAGGTCTTTTGTATAATTATTATATTGATGATGATGATTGATATTCTTAATTATACCATTCCAAGCAGATTAATTATTATTATAGATAGATCAAAACCGATGTAGGTTAAGTTTTTGATTGTGCTGTAGCTTTTTGTTTTTGAATAAAATAACGTTTTGTGTATTGAACGAATGGTTCAATACTCTATTATCAAAAGAAGGTACAGTACTTTCTTAGCTTTTGTGTACTTTCTGGAGGACTTTCTACTTATTCTGTGTCGACATTGGCGACGCTTTTCGATCACTCTCACCCCCAACACTTAGCCTTCCCTTTTTACCAATTTCAAGAGCTTTTTTCACACATCAATCTCATTCAATACGAGAGTAATATGATGTAAAAGCGTAGTACCTACTGCCTTCGTGTGTAACAAGGAATTTGTTTGGAAACATTCTGAAGTGATTTGGTAACTGACGGTTTTAGACTTATAGCAAAGAATAAGTAATAAGCTTATGGTACGATGACACACAGTTTTTTACACGCTACACGCCAGTGACCAGTCACCCAGTGTCAACGGCGTTTTTACAATCTCCTTGTTGACAATCCTTCCCAAAAACTAACACGCTAACACACTAGCGTTTAAAAACGCCAACAACCAGCTTGTAAAAAAGCTTGTGTGTCACCGAGGTTTAGCAAAAGAATTTAAGTAAGATTTTACATATTGCAACTAACTCCAATTGGACTGTTTTAGTGACCGAAAAGACCACTGAAAAGTCACAGGGAAGCAAAATACGAAATTTCATTCATTCGACGATATGTTTTTATTCAATTATTTTGATTTAAAAACGAAACTTCTGAATCGATTTTGATAAAATTTGTATGGGACAATTTAAAAAAAAAATCCTAATCGGTTGATATGTAACGAAGTTTTGATGTAACAAATATTTATAAAAAAAAACAAAATACCTCATCCTTTTTGAAGTCAGTTGAAAATACTGTTTTCAACAAAAACTCTACCAAATAAATTAATCGAATAAAGCATTAATGAATCCTGAATCAGATCAAAATATTCAATGAACTAACTTGAAACCTCCTAATTAAAATCGAAGCAATAAATCTCAGGCACCAAGTCGCTCCAAATTACGCTGAAAGTAAATAAGATCAACCAAACATAGTACAATCTTATCGGGCAAGCACAACACAATAAACTAAGTTAGGAGTAGAAAAAGTTACGCCAACTTCGCTTGATTAGGTCGGGGCCTAAACGACGGTATACCCTATAAACATTTTTAGGTAAACGTAATACCATGTCGTTAGGGTAATAGAACCGAACCGCAACACCCCCTTTGCAGCCGTTAGTGAGGGATTCAGCCATTTACTTCATGTAAAAGTGACAGAAAAAGAAACATTTGCCGTAATGAGCTTGTTTTTCGAGATTCGTGTGAAAATAACGTGTTTACTTTTCACCTTATTGCGTGATGTTAAATTGTGGAATTATCTTGAGTTGTTACTTATGTTGTGTAAGATAAATATAATGATACATAGGATTGATATACAAATTGCTTTGGTTTTTATAACTGCATATAACTAGTTCATAGGCATTTTAGTTCAAGGTTACAGTTTAGACTTTGCAAAAAAAATAAAAGATGTAATAGTACTCAAGAGATCTATCAAGAGAGTCCTTAAGTACTCTCCGAGCCAAGTTGATCGAGCTAACTAAGCCTCTACTATTTATGAACCTAGATTGATATAGATAGAGTCACTGTAAAACCTCTAGCAAAACAAACGTCGGGACAAATATAGATGGGGTGAGCGCGATAAATACCCGTTACATCTACTAACTTACAATCAACATAAATGGTAGTGAACAGTAGTTCAATTTTGTGTTAACATCTAGGTAGGAATTTATTTACCATTACTTTTCACATTGGAACATAACATTTTTGTACGTCCCTTGCTGGAAAGTCCGTTTGAGTGGAAACACAATTCACAAATTCGTTACTTAGGTACATGAAACGTTGCACTGTACTCTACTAGCCAAAGATTGTTGCTGTTGATAAGTACCCAATACTTTTAGTAGAAGCTGGAAAACTTGGCTCCATTTTAACTCTTGAATTTTATTTAAATAAAGAATAAAAACTTGGACAGAAATAAAAGACAAAGAGGAATATTCCTCACTAGTTGACACCCTCAATTTTGTGTGTAGTTTCGTACACAAACCCTCGAAATTTCATGTCTCCACACCCAGTGGTTTAGCCTGTGCATTGTCAGTTAGTCGGTCAGGACCAAGCCTTTTAAATTATAGAAAGATAGATATATACTTAATTGTTCACCATCTTAGTACTAATTAATACATTATATTGAAGAAAAAAAACTAGGTATATAACAGTGGACAATGGGCGGTCTATCGCTAAAGAACGATCTCTTCCAACAGGTTTGCATGGACTGGATACTGTTGGACAAATGATGAGAAATTATATTGATTAGGACCACTATAACAGTGCAAAGTATAAAATAAGTAATCTATTAAAGACATTCGTCAGCTTCGGAATGACCAGTAAAAAAATATCTTCTATTTTCTTTACGACGGCCCCAGTTTATTACATCCCCTCTCGTAATGAAACGAAATTGGCTAGTTTTCGTATTCAATCAGTTTACGCGAAAAACGCCTCGGTAAGCTCCTCCGCTATCTCATTGAAGGATCTAAATTGAAGCTCGGTCTCGTTCTATGGGGTCTTCACTCTTCAGTCCATAAGTACTCTCGTGAACTACGCATTTTTATCCAAACATATGTATTTCTGAAGTTTTACTTTTAATTGTAGTGCCGTTATAACACCATGTAGAGTTTCAGGTCAATTTTTAAAGAAAAAAAAAAGGTGAGAAGCTCTTATGATGGTTAGAGATCACTCATGTCCATGACTAAAATAGTTTTACACAGGAGTTTTCATTGTAAACCGGCACTCCTACCTACAGAACCCTTAAATTAGGATAATGCGTACACACTGCTTGCGACAGCAAATCTGGCACTCTACATTCCGAATTTCCATTCGCAATAGAATCTTGCCGGGGACGGTTTTAACGGTAAGTGGCAACTAAAATACTTTTATCTTCTTGTAAAAGAGTACAGTTTCTACTAAATCGTTTCAGGTCAAGCAAAGCTCGGATTGAAACGCTGGTATCTTCAAGGGTATGTATAAAATAAGCCATAGCATTGAGTTGTAGCAAAACGCTATTTTAAATCCAGCCAAAACTATTTATTATTTACACTAACGCAGGCCATTTGTTCCAAGATGGTCTCATTATTTTACAAATAGCACCTGTGAAGAGAAGCTGCAAAATATGTAATATCTTATACTAATGTAGCACTTTGTTTTTCTAGGTAAGCAGACGCCTACGCGGCTTAAATTTCCAGATATTCTGTACCTTACGAGTATGATGAGACTAGCTTCTGTCTAAGGCTTCTTTTGCTTGTTTATAGAATAAAAAACTTAAGTCAAAACTTAGTTCTGGATCCGTTCTAAGATTTCGGGTATTGGTATGATTGAAAACAAAACTTCTATCCACTCACGGTCAAATAGATCCTTTATTCATAAACCTACAAGTAGGCAAGTTCTCTCTAAGTTTAGTGGAAGATTATTAGAAATTCAGTTTTTGTATTCACTTATGTGTTTTAGGTTTGCATTTATTATTTTACTGGTAATACCAACAATTTGATCAATGTTGTTGTTTTAATGACCGCATAACCAACCATTAGCAAACTAAGCGCCCTCGGTTTCCTCATCGACATTAATAACAGTAATACCTAAGTGAAAAGCAAACCCCCATCATTTGTTACAGTCGCCGCGTAAGATGAAAGACAGCGATACAAAACGATTCACTTCACGATTCGCTGGTCAATAGACGGGGACGGTGGTGGGTGCACACTGAGTGCATGTCAACTAATCCACTAGGAACTATTCCTAGTAGTCGAAGCCAGTATAGTTAGGTATCTTATAATAAGCTAGGTAGATATTTTTCAGCTAGAGGCCTGAATTATACAGAATGCGAAGGTACGGGCCCAGGCAAAATTTTTTCATACTAAATCATTGAGTGACGCGTCATGCTATTATATTCTTGTTCCGCCTGCGCCGTGTCTTCGCTTTACGCCATTTCTGTATAATTCAGGCATGAGAATGTTCGCCTGTCCATATCATCATCGCCTAACAAATGCCCTTATGAGACAGATCGCGCAAGTGGAAGGCGCCTCAATTTTAAACACTGGAAGATAGCAAGATATAATTTTGTAAGTCAGTGGCTGTAACGATGGAAGTTCATACCTACACGAAAAGTTAACGTTCATACTTATATACGCTCACCAAGCGGGCTTCTAACAGGAACTCAGGTCGCAGGAATAGATATAACAAACACCGATTGATAATGAAAAAAATGTAAATGGTCGAGCTATATGGTAGATAATTATTTATCCAAGTAATTTCTTTCTGTGAGAAAAGAGGACCTAGTGTAGTGATAGAATCAAAAATGAAATAACAGAAAAATCTAACAAACAACAACAATGGACCAAATATCAAAAAAGAGATATCAAAACCAAAATATGGTAGGTGTATAATCGACCTCTAGTAGTTTAGAAAAATACAATGAGCTTTTGAATACCTTAATCCTATCACAATATGAAAACCATTGTATAAAATAGCAAAGAAAAACATAATTTTAACATAATAAATATACAGTAAAAGTACCTATAACAAAAAAGACTAAATCTATTTCAGCATACAGCTTACTTCTACATGCTACTACAATCCTTATTATAAAATGAACAAAAGGAAACAATTGGGCCACCCATAGCCCCTTGCGAACGATCTATATGTAGCTCAACTGCTCCAAGACTAAATAGCGGCTTACATTGCACTGAAATTCAGATTCCCTAAGCTAGGAAGAAGAGTAGGTATTAATCAGAATTATTTCCATTCACACTACGTTGGTCGCTAAAACCAATTACTCCATGAATAAGGAAAGACGGCATTTAGGAAACCAGGATTTAGTGTTTCTATTTATGTAGGCAAGTAACGAGATGAGCTAGGTCTAGGACCTCTCCTGATGGACAGAGATCACGCCTGCCCATGACCAGAACAGTGCTAGACTAGCCTTTGATGCACATAGGTCAGTGCAATACTGCTATAGAGCTAGTCCACTTTAAGACATTTTAATTGTCAGTCTCGAAAGCCCAGTAGTTTCACTAGCTATAGTTCCCTTCAAACCGGAACACAGTAATGGTTACACATTACTTCTTCATGGCATATTATTTGGCACTGTATTAACCCATCTAGACGGAATCCTGCAGGGGAGTCCTCCCAACGTAAATCACAAACTTCTAGCTCACTGGACAAGTAACTAGCTTTACAAAGATCACTTTGACTCAACATCACTTTAACATCAAAACTTTTTATCTCTACCGCATGTCACATCCCTCCCCTAATGTCCCCGCCTTTATCTGGATATCGTCCCGATATCCGTTCCATTATTGTACTGATAAAACTTTGATTTGATTCCGAATAACTTGTGCTACAAAGTTTATTTTGCAGTTTTATTGTCCTATACGGTCTACGGTATAGTTATACGGTCCTTTGTCTCTTCTTCTTAAGCTAGATTCATATTGCTGTGTCGGGATGTGTTAGGACCTTCTATTTTGTTACTGCGACAGGATACAACCTACTAATGTGAATAATTATAGTCATTGTGGTAATAAAGCGTAACCGATTGCGATCTGGCGGGCCCCGACACACCCTGACACAGCAATATGAACCTAGCTTTAGCCTGGCACTCTCTGTGATACGCATTGGATAGCGCCTCCACCAGCCTGGCTCTGTTACACACATGTTAGCAGACGGTTGCATTTGTAACAGATTTGATGAAGTCTGACAATCTAGATGTCCTTTAGTACCCTATCTAATGGTGGTTTGGCTGAAGTGGCAGTGGGCCGGCCATATCTACCGAAGAACCGGCAACCAAAAAACCCGAAATGTTTAAATAGTTAAACTTTAGGGCGTCCTATTGAGTCTCTATTTTATTTTATTTATTTTTATTTAT
The DNA here is from genome assembly GCA_932526365.1 of Lobophora halterata. Taxonomy (NCBI): domain Eukaryota; kingdom Metazoa; phylum Arthropoda; class Insecta; order Lepidoptera; family Geometridae; genus Lobophora; species Lobophora halterata. The sequence goes on from OW052002.1 coordinate 8,187,178, forward strand.
TGAGTCTCTCTTGGTATTGCTGTAACTGCAGATGAAATGAGGACAAAGAGTATGAAAAATATTCAAATGAGATTTACTTGCAGTGTGTGAAAAATTCATAAGAGCGAATTACATACATAGGGTATGCTATGGTTACATAAATGTACTTTTTTCATTCCCGATAATTTTCTTTATCCGATTTTTTTACAAATCAAGGTTTACAAAAACATTCAACAACCGACTTCAATTGGACCGCTAATTAGTAATCGTAAACACACTGTAAAGTCACAGGGAAGCAAAATACGCAATCTTGTTTACTTCGACGACATATTTTTTCACTTAATTCGATTTTAAAACTAAATTACTGAACCATATTTGATGAAATATCTGTTTTTTTTTAAATCAGTTTAAAAACAACAAAGTTCTGAGATAACAAACATTAAAAAAACATTCAACCGAATTGAGGACCACCTTCCTTTTTAAAGTCGGTTGAAAAATATTAACAATGTATCTCAATTTAATCTATAATTTATTTTACATTTATAATTTATAAGTTACCCTGACGGTACCTACTTACCTACGAGCCCTATACCTGCAAAGCTTCTTACAAAGTTTTAGGTCATCAATCACTAAGTTGGAGGGTGGGATATTTTGTAAAGCCACATTACATGCTTACCTACTCGTAACCGTTGCTACATAATCATATATACGAGTAGATGAGACTCGTGCGAACTTTGAAAATACGACGGAAAATTCTGACTAATGAAACGGAAAAATCAGATACGCGTGAAAATAAGTGCGCGTATAATACCTTTAGTACTACAATCTTTAGTTTATAATTTACATACGGAAAATGTATAATTTAGGTATTGACTTATAATAATAAAATGATCAGGACAATTTTTAAAATTAAAAGTCGAGTAAAATAAAATCAAAATTTTACCAAAACACACAACAACCGACTTCAATTGGACTGTTTTAGTGACCGTAAACACTACTGAAAAGTCACAGGAAAGCAGAATACGTAATTTCGTTTACTTCAACGACGTATTTTTTTTTGTCATATTGATTCAAAAACATGAAAGTATATCCTATCAAAGAAGATTTTTTCAAATCAGTTTTTAAACAACTAGATTCCTCCTCTATTTTGAAGTCGGTTAAAAAGGCATATTTTTTGTGATATTGCCGACAAGCTTAAAAACTAAAATATCTAATGGATTAGCTTAAAAATTCACTATGTGCTATTTCCGATAGCATTATTTTCATATTCCCGTACAAATATTTTCTAAATTTAGAATTCTTATGTGAAATGGCAGAATAAGGTAACAAGATCCCCTGTTTGTTACCATAAAACTCAAGAGTCCCAGGATGTATTTCCGGGGTAATATGAAAATATAAAACACGGTGAGATGGTGTTAGCGAAGCCATTGAGACCTGAGCCACTCGATGCTATCCGGGGAGAGTTGAACCAGTGTAAAAAAACAAGATAGAACAGTCAATTACATTTTTTTACGTATAGGACTGACATAGGCTACCTTAAATATAAAAAATCCAATAAAACCTTGATGGATTTCAGTTAATGAGGCATCTTTAGATTCGTTATGGGTATGGGACTCTCATATTATTATGAAGAATTGGTGATAGGCAGTTGGGTTTAAAATTTAAATAAACTTAAAATTTCATATATAAATAAATCTTTATTCGAAAAACAAATTTAATTAAATACCTAACTTGCTATCAAATTACGTTTGGTTTAAGTATATGTGGTGTGCAGTAAGTTTTAAACTTGTGTACTTTAAATTTGGATAGTCATGTTGTAACTGTAAATAAATGGTGCTCAGAAGTATTGCCTTTTTCGGCATAGTTCTAGTTATTTAATTTGCTCAGTGCAGCTGGTTATAGAGGACTTGTAAGTACCTACTTCTTTTTCATCTTGATCTTTATTTGTTGCCTGGATTTATTTAACAAGTGAACAGTAAAGAACAATGCTACTGACCCATTGTCTATTCCATAGAAATAGATGATTTCTAGGTTTCTTTATCCACAAGCTGTTGAAACGACTGCATTACATCGCGGGAACGCATATCACCAACGTTAACTCCTATAACGAAAATGATTACTTAGTTACGTCACAGTGCCCCTTATTCAATTGTCATAAAAAATCCAGTTTATTATCCGAATAAAGTAAAGAAGAACGGAAATGTTTGGTTTCTGCGGCCAGTTACAAAACGGTAGTATAGTGTAGTCTAAACTTTATTGTTTTAATACGAGTCGAGCTACCCTGAATGAGTAACTTTATAAATAGTAGGTAGATAATAATGGCTACTAAATCACATCAAACTACAAATTTTATTAATTACAGGTAAAATTTGAACCTGCTTCTTTAATATTTTTTTCGTTTAAAAATAGCCATATATTTTATGCATGGAACATGTTTCAATTCAATATTATTTAAAAAGGTCAAAAGTTTTCCGCAATAAAAATCTTTCATAAGCTCTACATTTTGTTTTACTGTGTATTGTATTCCACATACTTTGCGGTAATTTGGACATCAGCCATAATAAGAATTGAACAAAAGGTGCGATGTCACCATATACAAGTAAAACACTATTTTCTTGTATTCAATGAACGTCACGTCCCCTTTTCCAATGTCCATAAAACTTGTACACGTATACTAGCCGAATAAGCCAACACAGAATCTGTATACGTTTGAAGTTTGCAGTATCGATACTTACATAATTGTGTACTTTTCAACCGACTTTAAAAAAATACCTCTTGCAGTTGTGTTGATTTTTTTTTATGTTTGTTCCCTCCGAACTTTATTGTTTATTAACCGAGTTGTTTTTTTTTGTTTTCTAGAATAAATTTTTAGATTGAACCCATACAAATTTCATCAAAACCGTGCATTAGTAAACTTTTTAAATTAAAATAACTGAAAAAAGTTCCAGTTCACTTACTTGTAGGTGTATGTTTTCCAATACGCCAGTCAACCCGTGACCACGGCTGTTGCAGTATAATACAGTCGAAACGTCGGGACACAAAAACATACGAGGTGAGCGCGATAAATACCGTTATAATCAAATAACTATGTTTTCTAAAACCTTGATTATTTATTTTGGCCATGGACAATTAATACAGATTAATTTTTCAGAAATTAGGTCAACTTACTGACCAGATTTTATTCAGTCCGTATAAATTGCCAATACAAAATGTATATTACCTAACTGATCTGAAACATTATCTTATTAGGTTTTTCATCATAATTTTCAACTAGCTGACATCTACAACTTCGTTTGCATTGCAAGTTATTTTTTTTAATTTTTTTTTCACACTCATAGATTAGGATGGTAGGATTCCCTGTGTCGCAGGTGGCATGGACACATACAACACATCACAACATCCAAGACCCGAGAACAAACATTTGTGTTCGTCACACAAATATTCGCCCCGGCCGGGGATCGAACCCGGAACACAAAGCTTCGTAGGCTGGGTCACTACCAACTAAGCCACGGTGTCGTCGGTATTATAATTAGCTTTCTTGTACGCGCTAATCCTCCTTGAAATACCCCACAACGATCAGTGGTTTGGACTGCGCGTTGTCTGTCAGTCACGACAAAGTCTTTTTATACATAGGTTTTGATGGTACTGACAGTACTTTATTCCGTTATAGATACCTACCACGTTGGTTGATTTCATCCTACAGAAAAGGCTGAGTAGAGATTTTATGAAAAAATATTTATGGGTCTGGGGTGTCAGTTTGTTTTGTCCACCGTTCGTGTTTTGATGAATAAGCCATTCTTGTTCAAAACAATGTGCAACTTTTGTATGTGAAGTTAAATGTTAGAAAAATTGTTTAAGTTGAAGTTTTTTTTTTAAACCAAACAAAGTTACAGACTATTACATAATATTCTATCAAAGGTGTAGACTATTACGATTTTCTACGAGTTAGATACTTATAAAACATTTTTTAACTAATGTTTTGATAAATTTCTATACCAGTAGGTATGTCTCATAATAGTTACCAAAAAATCACCTACTTCGATCAATATATTTAAAAAGCCTGGATGAATGACTATTAATGACTAAATAACAGACAACGTACAGGCCAAACCACTGAACGTAGAGACTTGAAACTTGGAGGCTGTGTTTGCCAAAAAGTGCAGCGTCAAGAAAGGGATTTTATTAATTCATAATGCAAACGAAGTTGCAGGCGTCAGCTTGTAAGGTAAGCTGGATCAGCTGGTATGGCTAGCTTCTCCTATCCACTTTGAAGTAATTTACATTTATCCGAATATCTGGCAAAGCTGGAAGCTAAAAGTATTCGTACCATTGAAATTCATTCACAACACGAAAACGACCGCTACTCGCGCACAAAGAATTTGAGGTTATTTTTCTCATTTCAAATTCTCCATTCCCGCGACTAGAATCGTAAAAAGCGGATTATAGTCGGTAGCTCGCGTGGCGGATAGAATTTGTGAGAATAAGCCAAGCCAGCAATATGGGCTGCCTTATTTACTCCTAGCCACTAAGCTGCATATAATGAAAACGCACTGTCGCGGGTGTCAAACGACGTAAAGTAAAAATGCCTAGTCACAATGGATGGAGAGATCTTGATATTTCATGAAATGACAATCATAATTTTTTTTCAATACATACATAGACTTCATAAAAAACGCCCAGTCAAAAAAACACCGATGTTTATCACACAAATATTTGTGCTAAAGCGGTAATCAAAGCCGCGACACCGGCGTAGCAGTCCAACACACTTGCCTCTCGACTAATCGTATTCAATCGTGTCGTGTATATAAATAACTGTTACTAGTTGAGTATAATAAGAGTAGTTTCTCTTCAAATTACGAGTAAAATAATATATTATTAGCAAAACAATTGTTTACCTATACTTTCGACAGCAGTAGCTCAGCTCTCACCGCCCGATACTATACGATTTTTATCGCGCCTTTTTCGGTTTTGTACCATACCATGTCGTGCTGTTCCTGCAGCAGTAAGTAGTTACAACGTGACAGCCAGACGGAATTCGCTTTAAACAGCCCTTTCAACAAAAAGCTGTTAAAAGTACACCATAAACACAATCAAATTTTATTTGACTCCTATTTTACGAGCGTGGTATAGTCAGCATTAAAAGTCGATGACCAAATTCAGATTTTCAAAATCACTATACACCAACAATTTTATATTTGACAATTATGAATTTTAATGTTTTTTTCAATACTAGCGCTTGTCGTGCTGAGCGATTTAGTTATAATAAATTGTGTAAAGCGATTTTGAAAATCTGAATGTGGTCATCAACTTTTGATACTGACTGTCACGTTCATACGTACGCCGCTTACAGCGAATTGTATGATTACGTGTAAACATGCAATTGCAACTGTTTTATGTATTTTAATTTCGTGATTGTGATTTGTAATTTTACAAAACACAACGCGTTTGAATACGAATTAGTGTATATTGTTAAGATAGCAAAATGTGCAATTAGCATGTTTTGTAAAGTACGAAGATATTTATTGCAATTTCCTTGTTTTTTGAACGCCATCGCCTCGCTTGAATTGTAGTTACACATGCCAAGTGGAAGTTTAAAGAAAGATAAGTAGAAAAGTAGTAGATTTTTAACAGTTTATTAACAGTAACTTAGCTTTTTAATACTACAAAGAACTAAAAGTTTGTGAAATTTCATCGAAATAGATCAAAAGATAAAAAACAAGCATGAGAGTTCGTGACAAAAAGGTAACACTAGCAGATTTATTTATAGAACCAGAGTTGCCTGACATTCCAAATCTGAACCTAACATGAAGATCCAAAAGCTCAGCATTAGAACGCCCTTAAACTTTAATTTGCGCAGAAATCAAATTTTTTGCCCATAGAGTATCAAAAACATTAGGCTGCAGTATAGACAACATCTCGCACGGTTGCTTATCCGTTCGAGTTGTCAGTTGTCTCACGCGACGTTGACTCCCCCACTAGCGAAATGAAACCCAATAGGGCTTTTCCTTACTCATTCAAAATGTTATATTCATAGCAATGTTCGCCTTAATTCTATGATTAATAACGTAAGTTCACCAACAGCTGCTGCAGATTATAAAAATATCTTGTTTGTTTTGCGTCATCTATAGACCATAGAATAATAACGGTGTTTCTATAGAACACCAAGATAGACAGTATTGAGCCGAAATGGATCGGAATCTAGGATAGAAAATTTTCTGAAACCCTGTCAATAAAAATTACTTATCTCTATTTTCATTATTTATTAATAATGAAAAAGCCTAGTAGTTTTAACATAATATATTCTAGCCCTGTCATTTCTTTTTTTCGAAAATTAGCATTGGACAAAAATGTTCTAGAAGTTAGCCAATGTGGCTCCCTTTATATTTCCTTAATATATAATTATACTACATTGTGATTCTATACTTTAATACTTCTGTGCTGCAGACTTACACAATCGAGAATGTTAATTTTATTTTAAGAAATCTCGGAAATCACCAATGATTTTATTATCCCAGCCTTATAAATAATTTGAAGAGTTTTTGTTTTTTTTTATGATTGGATATAAAAGTTTTACACAGTGCGATTAGTGACTGAAATTCGATAGTGTAGAAGCATAGAATTTCAGACAAATAAATACCTATAATAAACCGTTGACGCAACAAGATTCCGCCTCGCAATACAATTTTATATGCGACTATAAATCGTCTTGTTCTTATTCCAACAAAGTGCTTGGAGGCAACTATCTGAGGCGTTCGACTCATATCTGTTCCCATAAAAATGTTTTATGTTAGTGGCTAATAAATGACATCAGCAAATTCCGTAAGACAATATGAGAGGCGCTCTCTGCATTCGACGTCGTCCTATCCATTTGGCTTCTCCCCTACCAATCATTGTTTCGGAAAATATTGTTAATATACAGGGTGACAGTGTTATTTTTCCGCTGTATTGCATTGTGTACTTTCCTTTCTCACATTTTATTGTGTAATTGTTTTAATTTTTGCAGCATTCAACGTTTCCTATTATTGATTCAGGTGTTATTAAATTGAAATTTTGATTGCAACCATTGATAATTCGATTTTATCATCGAAAACCTCTACTGAAACATGAAGGTACATAATTTTAATGCAAAAGTTTCATTTACGAGTAATCAATCTAACGTTTTGCGGGTCTTAATAAAACTCGATAGGTTTATATATTTTAAATAATATCTCACTGGATAAAACTGTACTTTTACGTTAACTTACAGTTTTTTTTATATTAAACAAACATATTACAATGAACAACACCCCTGTATTATTTCACTGCCAACATCCTATTGAACGAACACTCGGCTAATATTGCCTTTGTTTTTCCAAGCTTGTTTATTTATATGATTTTCGCCGTATGATAAAAATAAAACTAGGTATTACTTGGTTCTATTACAAGAATTTAGTAGTTGATGAAAATCAAACAGTGCAGGATGGGATGATATGCAAATATAATCTATTAAAGAGGTAACCATGCCTATATTTTCATGATAAATCGTTATTATTAAAGAAGAGTACCTATACTTCTTCGTCTTATCGTGTCACTAGTTCTTTTGAACTAGAGTGGTGAAAGGATTTTAAGTGCGCCTCGAAGAGTATACTGTAACACATAATAATAATATTTTATAGAAAACATAATTATAAATATATTTATAAGGTTGTTGCACTATTTTGTAAGTGGTCATAGTAGATACAATATAATAATTCAAATCACTTAAATATACTTAACCTACTCTACCGACGCGCAACAACAATTGCGAGAATTTAACTATTTTTTTTGAAAATGATTCTAAAAATATCCAAATAGTCAATTCGTTTTTAATGTAGTCAGTGCGCCAAATAGAAACTCTTTTTAAGTGACTTATACTGCTTCCAGTACCAAACATACCATACGAACAAAATACTATTTATGTATTGCGATCATTTGCGCATAATCCCACATTTTTCTTACACATTCTATACAGCTATAGAAAGTTATTGGTTTCTTCTTGGCAATGTAGAGCTAAGAATTTACTCATTTATAATGTTACCAAGTGTCTATAATATGTAACCAGAAATGTAAATCTAGGTAATTCTATTCCTTGGCTATGCCACAATACATTTTCCACTCAGTAAGCTCGAAAGTAAACACAATCAACGTGTGTGCCTAACTGCTTCACTGTAACCACAAACTGTCGGCATCTTCCAGTACTGACAATACGAAGAAAATGGAAATTATCAGTATTGTGAAAAAGTGGTAATTTTAGCATAATCGGATGAAATTTTAAAAATCTAGGTGTTTTTTCTATGCTGGCGGTGTAACATAACCTTTTCCATAAAATTAAAGTAACTTTGTGTAGGTATTCTTCTATTAATACGATGCATTACAGTGACAAGGACAACCAATAGTTTTGTATAGCACGTGGCAAAAGTGGCGTTACTGCTTACTTTATAGTTATTAACTTAAGTACATACTTTGGGTTGTTGGCGAAGCAATATCTAGACCGCTACGAAACTGTTGTGATTTTGTAAGCCTTGAAAATCAAATTAGCTGTAAGACAAACGAAAGAAAAAGAAAAATAGAAAAACTTTTTACGAAAATAACCTTGATTTTTGAGCTTTTCTAAATCATGTATAATATTCAAGAATTAAAAATTAAATCAAACCTTTAAACATGATTAAAAAGAAAATATTACGAGTAGGTATATAGTGAAAATTAAATGAAATGAAGCACCTGCCTAAACTACAAATAGGGGTACCTACCTATGTTTTACTTTATCTCGTCAGTGCTAGTTAGATTAGATTGAAAAGTTGTAATTAGAGATAATACGCAACATTATACTGCAATAACCGTTCATAAAGCAAACAGTAAATCTCACTTTCAAAGTCATCCATTCGCCTTGAAAACCTTACAAAGTTTCTCTATTCGACTCGAAGTGTTTGTCATCTATTCTTTCAACGTCTGGATCTATTGTTCTACTCTCCCTCTCGATGCTTTAGTGAGATTGGTTTCACACTTTTCCTCTAAAGTTATTGTTCTAAAGCCACACATCATTATTCAGTGTCATATAACCAGCAAAATACGAGCACTTTGCTGAGAATGGGGTGATCCTTTGACTTATTTGGCAATGGACATAATTTCTTAGTGCTCCCTAATTTGATCTAGTAAGATTACGACCCAATAAGCACTTATCGTCTAGGCAAACGTAGTGTAGGACGACCTTTGGCTCGATGGAGCGATGATTTGCGCGCTATGGCTGGCAGAAAGTGGATGAGAAGAGCTGAAGTTAGGGCTCAGTAGCGCACCTTGAGAGAGACCTACGTCCTCATCAACCTATGATGAGTTATTTATCGTTGTTCAAATTCAAAAACTTCATCTATAAACTCATTATTTCTAAGATACTATAAAAAACTTCACTGCAAAGAACTTATTCTCTATTGACACAGAAAACCTGGAATAGAACAGAAAATTCATAAAAAACGATAAATAAATTTACCTACTTTATAAATCTTTATCATCTTATGTCGTTAGAAAAGTTTTTTGGTGTAGAAATATCCAAATAATGTGCTCTTTATCAAAGTATTATATTCATTCAAAGTGTATTGTAGCACAGTTCTGGTTATCGAAGGACGTGATCTCTTAATCATCAGGTAAGCGTGTAACTCATCTTGTCGCATACGTTTAAAAATGCACTCAATTTATTAAATGAAAAAATCCATGTATGTATTTGTTAGTTTCTAATTGTACACGCAAAAGTTTTTACAAATCACGAATCATTTAAAAATCATTTTGGTTTGAAGACTGATTTTTCAAAGAAGAACGGACGAACGAACAAAGTTTCTGAACCAAAAAAAAATCAGAAAACCTTAATCTTTTATAAAAATAGTTTTCAGGCGGTCAAAGACGACCCTATCTCACTAAACGTAAACAGGTATGTAATAAACGAACGTCTACGTTATAGAAATTCAGTGCACACCCCAAAAAATCTTTAAACAAGAAATATCCCAGGTTTCGTCTTTGGTGTTTACTCTTGGTGGTTAAGCTGCATCTAATGAAATCCCCTGTCAGGGTATCCTTGCACTGGAGCTTAGACAGCCAAATGATCTTGATGCTTTTGAGAAATATTTTTTTATTTTCTTACCTCTTCGGAAAGACAATATTAATTATGGTCATTGTTTATTTTCTTAAATCAATAGCTCATTGGAATGTATGAAAACTGACGGACGCCGGCAACGTTCGCTATAGTCGGCGACCCGTTTGCGGTTGCACTTATCTTATAACATAAAGTTAACTTCAGGTTTCGCTCAGGTTAATTTACGAATGATAATACGTGCTAAGGTTAGATAAATAAAAAAGTGGCACAGCCGCTGCCTAGTTTCTAATATACAAGTATCAAAAAGTTTCGATAGATGTATATCCTAATAGACACGTGGACTTTGAGTATTTTCAGTGTTCCCTACTGTCTTATTTCGAGCGACATTCTGATCACGCCGTGGCTAACCGTGCTTATTGAATAAACTTCTAAAAGATACTAATGCTATAGGATTTTTCTTAATTTTCTTCTTTTGAAGAGAGGGCCGATTCGGAAACTTTTGTGTCGATTGTAGAAAAGGGTGCTTTCAAGAAACGGCCTTTACTCAGCTGTAGTTATCAGAATAAAACCCCTAAGATTGAACAATAGGCCGGCTCAGCGTAGTGGACATATAACGGTTGACCAATTTTCTTTTGTGCGAATGCCTACGATTTGAGAATATCAAACGACGCGCCCAGACGAAGTGCTGATTGACACTCTCTTTGTACAAAATCCATTGATTTTGAACAATTCACTGAACAATATTACATCTGAAAAATAAAATTTGCTCGGTTGACGGGATACCAATTTTGTAAATCGCAATGCTGTGTCGCTAGTGAGACGTTCTGTTCTGTAGGGGCAATACTTTGTGATTTCAATTTCTTAAAAGCATTTATGGATAGTCAAGACAGTTTTTGCAGGGGAAGATGACATCTATGGATATCAATGCTGGGTTCCAATATTTTTTTAATTAATTAAGTTACAAATACCTAACAATAGGTACAAAATGCATTGTTTTACGACCTTCGAACCTTAAAAATATATATGCCTAGACCCTTGCAACTTTGTATGAGATAGCGCCCAAAACTTTTCCAAAACCTGCGCTTTCAATTTTTATTATAGTCACTGTCATATGCATAATGGACTGTAAGTCAAACAGACCAAAATAGTCTTCCTAAAACCTGATTTGCCTAAAGCACTCACGTGACTTAGTCCAGCCAAAAGTGCCGCAAGTGTCAATGCGGGAATTCGCTGGTGGCTTGTTTGCCCGGTAGTAAAGCTATTAGGTACGAAGAAAATTTATAATGCAAATAGGATTACGTGCGCCGCGAGAGCTAATGCACTCGAAGACTCTATGAATTGCAAACTGACGGTGAATTTCCTCAATAGGTACAATAGGCAGAGAACTACAATTTATTGGAGCAAATGAGAAACTGTTTTTGGTGGTTTTATTTTATTTCAGTTGCTTTTTAAATTTTCTATATTAAAATTATTCTGAAAATAATAAGCTATGATATATAATGATATATAAAATATAATAAACTAGCTAGCTACTAGCTACTAGCCCGCGTTTCGTTCGCACTTTGTTTGCATTGCGAATTAACAAAATTGCTTTCTTAGTACGCACTTACCTACTTTTTATGACAAACACGCCTTCTAAATTTCAAATCTCTACAATCAGTGGTTTTGGCCTGTGCATTATCTGTCAGTCATGACTAAGCCTTTTATTATATTGATAAGCTGGCTAATTAAAAAAATCACCGAATTATAACAAAAAAATATATTTACGTAGTTATTCAAAACGATAATAATATAAATAACGAGATGATAACATGTATTATTTATCATTTTCCCTGTTCAGGAAAATAATAATGACGCTATTAATCCAAATCAAATAAAAACGGAACGCAAAAATTACGACTAACCTTTTTCATGACACTGAACATTAAACATTTGGGATACGTTATTCAGAAGGGCGCCAAGAAAAATAAATCACAATGGACTAATTTGAATGTTCCCTCTTTTCAGAGGGAGGGCTGAAAGGATCCGAGCCTGGCCAACAATGGTACCCACAGCTCTGCTGAATACGGCCATCGGGCTACCAAAACATTTTTTATCCCTTTGTGGAAAACATAAACAGAAATGTTTGGTTTCCGTTCATCTTTTGTTTTTATTCAGTATCATGAAGCTAATTCATGCTCTATGCATACGTTATAATTAGATGAAGTTAACAAAATGTATTATTTTTTTATATTAATATCCATCCAAAATTACCTACTTTTCAGTAGGTTTGTACAGTGCCAATATAATAAAATAATTGATTGTTGTTTATATATGCAGTTATGGCTATGGAATGCTTTACCTTTTATGGAATATTTCTATTTCAGATTATAAACTCTCTTCTCACATTCATCAAGCATTATAATGTACGTATATTTATATTTAATATGTATGTATTAGTTTATTATAAATCTTATAAATATTATAAATTTATTATTAATCTATTAGGATTTTTTAAAACATAGAACTCCTTTTTTTCTATTCGAAGCAGTAGTACGCCCTGCCCCGCTACTTCTATTAAAATCCTTTCCAATGCATGTTGGTTGCCTGGAAGAAATCGCTAGCGATAAGGCCGCCAATTGTACCACTCATTAGTTTTATGTCTTGTATTTGTTATTTTCCATGTGTACAAAGAATTATCTATCTATCTAATGTTTGTAAATCTGAAATTTAATTAGCATACGTTTGCCTATCATATTAATCCTTCAGTAGATTAGTACCTCAGTAAAAGCAATTAAATCACAGTTGCAGTACCTTCATCACATCAGGGTCCAATAAATATTTAAGCACACATAACATCTACCTCACCTCGACTAATACGTAACTACTCGTACATAGTAATACATTATTCCTGGCATATGCACCGTACGTAAGTTCAGTTGTTGAATATTTTTAATCATGCAAACATATATCAATTATCTTCTCTATTAACATTTTGATCATTAAATTGAAGAAAAAAAAAACTAAACATTATGAAGCTTTTCTAACTTTACCTACATTAAGTACTTATTTCCTCCCAGCCGTTCATCTACAAAAAATCAGGAATCCACACCTCCCTATTTCATTATTATTTTCCCACGATATTTCCTGTCCCCGTTCGCAGCAATTACTCTGTAATCATTACGGCGTAATCCCTTTTTACATTCGCCAACGTTTATGCGGCCTGTAATTATTCTGTAGGGCGAGAATCGTAAATAAACCGGGATGAGCGCGGCCTATATAAATCATTAGGCATCGTGGATCCAACTGAATTCGCCACAGATTGCAGAGCGGGAAGAAAGGCGAAAGGCTTTCAGATCTATTCTCTCTGAGTTACTAGCTTGGTTCATAAATCTCTTTTTGTAGAAAAAAACGCAGGCAGTATTGATGTCTAAAATTCTGAGCCTTTATAGCACTTTTATTTTTAAACCTGAATAAAATTCAGAAAATTGAATTAAGTTTATATCTGGTGATACAAAAACCGGCTGCCAATTTGTTCCCAGATTAAAGCTGAATGAAAGGATAGTAGGGGATATATCATTATAGGTAGGTTTTGTCCGCAGCTCCGTCCACGTGATATCAAAATAAAAAGTAGCCTTTCCAACTCATAATCTATGCTTACATATACCGTGTATTTTCTAAATCACTCGCTACCGGCGTCTGTACATCCGGACCACTATAATATTGGAGCCTTTAAGACTAGAGTGATTAAGTTCATACTAGCCAAGTGTACTCAATCTTCGACTAAACCATCGCTTACCATCAGGTGAGGTTAAAGCTTCTTTAAAGGGAGTTAAAGTGATAAAACGATTGTCTATTAATAATACCTAATATAAAAAAAACAAATCAGCAGTTTTTGTGGGTTGTTTCGAATTTATAGGTACGAATACTTGAGGGAGGTAGAGTGGTAGCACCTGTAAGATGTCCGATATTGTACGGAATGGTGATAATCAAAATGTGATGATAATGAATGAACGTGTGATCATCAAGATGGTCGATGAGAAGAAATGAAGATAAAGTCGCGTTTTGGGAGAGGATATTCTCGTCTAGCTAAGAAATATAATGCCCTGTGTTTGCTACAAATAAAAATAATAAAGAAAAAGTGATATCTAAAGTACATGCTATGGAATTATCTAATTCGTAGAAAGAACAAAGCGCAAGGAAATAAATACAACGCGGCTTCACCGGTAAATTAGAAGGTTCCTCGCCAGTCAGTTATTTGCCATCGACGTAATTTATTGGATTCCTGAATAGATTATGTCGCTTGGAATTCACTTTGAATTTAGAAAATAGCATAAAGGAACGGAGGTATTTCGCTAGACTAACATCTCAGTCACCAAAACTAACCACTGGCTGCCACGACAAGACGATGGTAGAAAAAAATCTTTCATAACAAATATTTAAACATAGGTCGTTAGTACTCGTATTATGTAAGTCTATGATGAAACTGGGCGAATGATGTAAAACAATTTCATTATTTATTTGAAATAGAATAAGTATATACATTTATTTGAAATAGAAAAGCATTTCACCAAAATCTCACCTGATGGTAAGTGACTTTGTGGTCGAGGATTATTATTTTCCGATATTAATATACCTGTTATCTATCTGGCACTGTTTTGGTAACCCACAGAAATCGTTCCGACACGTCGACGTCGACCTTCGCTAGACGTCCAACGCTTATGGTGGGCAGAATACTACGGCATTGTCTCAGTAAAAAAAATCTGCAATTACTTGAGCTATGTCAAATTGAATCTTACATTCTGGGGCTTGTATCGCCCGCCACGGCTTGTAAAATGGCTGCGAGCCTGAGGCTGACCGCAGCCACACCGTGCCAACATTCTCGGCTACGCTGGTGGCATACTCAACTAAATAACTACATACCATACTTACCAGTCAACTTACATGATTTTGCGTTACAATTTCGTTTTTGTGGTACAAAAAGTATTGTAACCGTTGAACACAAACCTTTCAAATACACGGAACAATAAATTCATAGAAAGAGTTTCATATTTTTTTTATTGAATCCATTTTTGTGTACTCTTGTCTTTTGACATATTATAATAAAAAGTAAAATTATGTAAATTCAAAGAAATGTTCATAGATTTATTTTCATAATTTCATTTGAACCCTAAAAATACGTATACAAAAAGCTTCCCTAGCAAACATTACGTAAGTCACAAAAGTGGCTACAATCTTTACGAGTTTTGATCACGTTATCGTAACTTTTTGCAGCAATGAGGTTTCCTTTTATCTACTGTTTACATTGTGGTTTACTTTCATCAACGAAAATTAAGAAAATCGTAAATTTTGTACAAAAATCCAGGTCAGATTTTGATAAAATAAGTAAAAAAGTTCTTTTGTATATTTTCATATTTATTTTATCAGTATTTTTTATTCATGCTGGATGATATCGTAAAATTAATTATCTTTCTTTTACGAGTAAGTAGATGTTTTGATATTAACGTATATATTTAAAAAATACTTTTTACAATGCTGAACAAATCTATTATAATCTTTTCAAACTCTTCTCAATACCTAACCCTACATTTTTTAATGAATTTCAACTTCAACAAGAACAGAAAAATATACCTTTTAGATTTATATTCCCGCGAGCCTTCTGTCAATAGGTAGGTACATTGAATAGCACAAGTGTTGGCTTCGGGCTATGAAAGTCAGGGTCATTATGCACCCTCAGTTGGAGCCCCACAGATAAGTAAGTAAAACAACTTTATTTGATGTTTTACGTCACCGGCCGCCCGCCATGACACTAGGGGATGACGTGATAAAATACCTAAGTGTACCTTACGGTTGGTGAATTATGTTGATGGTACTACACCCCTGGACTATTCCTTACTGGAATTCTATTTTCTACTCAAATTTATATAAAATACCGTTGTAATTAATTGCAAAAAATATTAAAAATATATCAAATTAAATTTCTATGAATTACCTCAGAATGAAAATACTAAATTTGTCAGAGTAAATAATATTTAATTAGTCTTGTCCCGCCATCTATGAACCTACTTGCGGAAGTCTAAACACATAATCATCGCCAGGAAATATACAACATTATTTCCTTAAAAAAAATAGATCGTATAGAAAAATAAATAGAGAGTATCTCTAATATTTTCAGTTTCAGCATTAGATAGGCCAACTGAACTCAGGTTCAAATATATTTTTTAGTTACACTAAGAATCAAACTCATACAGATTTTACTGCAGAACCTTTAAATCCAACATGTTTTTTTTTCTGTTTCACTTTCTACTTAGGCCAATCATGAATATCAAGTTTTAATGAAACTTAAAATTTACCTAATAAAAACACATTTCAGATGGATTAGGAATATACCAGTCCCCACATTTGCGTGTCGCATTCTCAATTGCGGTACGTTTCCTGTATGTATGATGCCGTGCGCGAATTTAAACACAGCCAGATAGAGCTTTTTGAAGATCACGTTGAAAGTTGTTAAACATGAGTTGAAAAAAATCAGACAAAACTGCATTTCACTGGCCAAAAATCTATTACGTAGATTCTAAAGCTCTTGCAACTTGAATAATCGTCAAATCAAATTCAAAAATCTTTATTTCAAGTATTACCATGATAACTATGTTTTTATGAGCTATGGAGGCTCGTTTGAGTTTGAGTTTGGATAAACCTGTGTTAGAAGCTTAAAAGAGCCTCCTCTTATTCGAAATGTAGGTAAAATAGAAAAAGAATCGATTTATTTATATACCAGCAAACCTGTAACCCATTGAAATCCATCAGCATCTATCAGCATGGGATAATGTCAGTCATCCGGGTACCAGTTCAAAGCTTTGATCTACTCTACTGGTCTTTCACTAATAAAAATATCATCCCTCGTGCATTATACCCATGGGGATAAAAAAAACTGGACGACAAAATTAAATTCCGACGGGTAAATAAGGTTGTTACCAGTTTCGTACTAGATTTTTAAATAAAATATTCTTACTTGGTCTTAAGCCGTTAAAAGCCCCTAAGCTCCGTTTTGTTTGGGCTATAATCATACTTACTTGTCGGTCTGATAACTATTCACTTTATATTTAAATGTTACCTTGTGCTGTACAAAAAGGCGTTGTGAAAATCCCAAAAATAAAATAAATGAATAAAAATGGCTTAAGCGAGACAAACTAAGCTTCTTTAAATATGACAGCCTAAAACTGTAGTCTTCTTATCGTGTCACTAGTTCCTTCGAACCAGTGTGGTGAAAGGATTTCAAGTGCGCCTCGAAAGGCTCCTTTCGTGCACTCGACACATGCTTTCGAACTTTTAGGTTCTACGACATGCCGGTTTCCTCACGATGTTTTCCTTCACCGTTGCGAGAACGTGGGATGCATACGTAGATTTTTTCGACCGAAAAAACCCATTTACGCATGACTGCCACCGGGATTCGAACCCGCGACCCATCAGATCGCAAGGTTAATCGCAAGGACTTATCCACTCGGCCACCACGTCCTCAAAACTGTAGTAACTATAGTATAGTATTTATAGTTTAGTACTATAAGTTTATATACATACCTATCATAGTGTAGATGTTGAATTGTGAGTGGTAAACTCGCAACGCTTGAGGTATGCGCCTCGCCAATTTTTTTTTCTATAGGTATTTTGATTCAGAAATTAAAAGATTTTCGCATCTAGAAATTAATTCGACCAAGTATACAGCAAATGCTCATAACAGCATCGTTCAACAAATGGATCGCTGAGTTGCCTATTTTCAGTGAAACGCTTTGCATAGAGACAATTGTTCTTAAAACTGCAGTCACTTAAAACGTTCACTTTGCTGCACAAAGGAACTTTTTGTCTGCACTTTGCTGAGTCACTGACTTGTAATTCAGTCATCATTCTCATAATGACAGGAATCTGTACCTGGAGTACCAAGTGCATTTTATGCCTTTTGTCGTATGGAAGTGCTTAGATTTTAAAGGTATATCTTATATACCCGATAAGATAAATCATAAATAATTATAATATAAATAATAACTATTTTATATATTATTCCATCATACCATTTTATGATAAAGACAGGTCACCGTAATTAATAATTTTTAGTATTTTAAAATTTGAAAAATTTCTCCACTTTCTGCACGAAATTTATTACAAACTGAATTTTTTCGAACATATTTTATACAAAATCACCTATTGGCCCTAGGGCCTAAAATACAATTTTATTTTCCCCGTAACTAGCATAAAGTTTAACTTTAAGAGCATGAGAAGTGAAAAAGTTATAGGGTACATATCAACCTACAAAATAAACAATCTGTGATAATAATTAATTGTATATGTATTTTACAATAAAATAAACTGATATAATATAACAATATCATTTTCTTTCCATTGAGTCACAGTGTTATTGGTTGCTATTTCTTATTCCCAACAAGTCGCAATGTGCT
This sequence comes from Lobophora halterata, assembly GCA_932526365.1. NCBI lineage: Eukaryota > Metazoa > Arthropoda > Insecta > Lepidoptera > Geometridae > Lobophora > Lobophora halterata. The sequence continues at coordinate 8,205,685 of OW052002.1, forward strand.
GTCGAAGTTCGCAAGCTGTGACTCGTTGGGAATTAACCTGATAAATTGGTTATGTAGCATTAGAATCCAAACCATGCATAAATTACAGCGACACGATCGTCAGCCTGCCACGTTCCAATCACTTTCAGCAACATGCGACCAGATGCCGCTGCAAAATCCGCGGTAATCCCGAATTTATTATGTGATTGCAACCATTGCTATTGCATTGCAATCTACGCTCTTATTACGTGAAACGTTTACGAAAATTAAGATTCCATTGTGTACGACAAAATTAATTTAGAGAAGAATTGGCACACATGTATGTTTAAAATAAAATTTAATAAACATTGAATACTTGGCTTTTTGAGAGGTCAATTAAAGAGTAAAAGTAAAGGATAAAAACCGAGTAAATAATAAATGAATATCAATTTCAAAATGTTTAAAAAATGCTGATGCCTTAAGTGGTGTGTATATCAGCATTCAGTTCAGGCAGTTCTTCAACACTTTATGATTGTATTAAATTTGTTCTTTTGGCATGGACTAACATTAAACCACATTCCGTAATCAGGGTATTGGATTCCACCGCGGACGGTCAGAATGAATGCGCGGATTCGCACCAATACGGTATTCAAAAGCAGATACACGCTGTTCAGATTGCACGGAACCCGCGCAGGAATCCGATGGAATTAAACAAATTCAAACCTGACCCATTTTACTGGAATTTCAGAGCTGGAATCACTGAAGGTTCGAGATTAATAAATAACTTTGGCAGTATTCTGAAGGTTACATACCTTCTTTATTGATATTTACCTGACGTTGTTCAATTTTACGAATATTCGACTAGTAAACTCTTGACTCGTCAAATTTTCTAACCCAGGGCTAAGTTCTGGCTTCGTAGTTTTAAAACCACCAGAAGGCATAGATATACATAGGTACTATTAACCTCACAGCAAAGGGACATACCGGCAAAGAACAGGTAATACATATACACAAACCATTTTGGGTTATTTAATAACACAAGTCAGAACTCAGTTAATCTATCTTATATATTATCATACTTTTGATATTAGCCGCCCATTTATAAAAATTGTATAACCAATTATTTCAAAATTTTGTCAGAGCATCTGGTCGAAGCGACGCGTGATCAGAGGGCTGGCAGCTATCTCGGCCAAAGAATAAGCCTTGCAATACAAAGAGGCAATGTAACCAGTATCCTCGGCACGCTGCCATCGGGTATCGAGTTGGAGGAGTTGAGCTACCTATAGATTGTTTGCAACGGTCTATGGGTGGCCCAATTGTTTTCTGTAAATTTTGTAATATAGATTGTAGTAGTTAGCTTATGCTGTAATTAAAAAAAAAATGTACAAATGTACATAGAGTCACATAATTTTTGATCCATATCGAATAATCAATTCCATTTTGTAATGTACATTCTGTATAGAAATTTAGATCTGTAACCTAGGTGCTAGCTACCTGTACATAAAACAGAACCTAAATCCTATTAAACCAGCACATTAACACAACTATTCGCCCAAACCCGTAGTCCGAATGTATTTAAAACCAGCGATAATTCAAGTGCGGCGATTACAGCGAGCACGGACTTAGTCCAGCTTATGTGGATTGGCCACACATCTGCGCCCGGAAACAGAGCATCATATGGCCAGGTCACTCGTGTTTTGTAGGTATAATGTAGGTCAGTCAGAAAATCATTTGAAACATCATTTACAAAGTGACCTTAGAAAAATGTGTTCTAAAAGTTTAATAGCACGAAGGAAACTCGTCAAAATAAATTACTTAAATTGTCTATATATTGTGGCACTTTATTCCCATCGAGTAACACTGTTTCTATTATTTTATATGGAATAAAATCCCAACAATTAACACTATTACTCATTTGGGTGTTACTCGATAGGAACCTATCGTTAGACTCACCTGAATATCGTCATATACACTTGTATTCACCCTTCAGGTTCTGTACGTAATTTAGAGCTTAGATCGTCATTTTCTCTATTAATCAAAATAAATTCATTAATGAGAACTAAATTTATTAAAGTCCTTAAAAATATATTTTTGGCAGGCAGGAAGATATTACATTTATGATAGATTTCATATATATTTATTTCCCATCAAAATCAAATAACACTCAAAAACATAATTCACTACAATACATTCTTTAGGATCGAAGATTGCGTTTGAACTGGAAAGATGAAAAGAAAAATTGAATTACCCGCCTACCATTCAAAGTCGAGAGCTCTGTGATGTTTGTTTGTGGCAATGGAGGAAAAGTGAATACATTAGACACCCCATCGTAGTCCAACTGTGAGTCACAGCTTATGCGAATGAAAACCAGTGATCGTTTCGGGCCGGGATAAAATGCATTTCTTTATATGTGTAAGGTTTGTTTCCTCCTTTGTATTTATTGGCTGTACCTTAAGATTTTATTCCTAATACACAATTGGTTGGGTATCAATGTGTTGGGATATTTGTAAAGACGGGAAATTTTTGCACGTTCAATATATGTACAGGTGATTTTTTCAACTGGGCTTGGATTATTGGAATAAAAACACTCAAAGGAGTCTCGAGGCCAATTTTAAAGAAAACTAATACTGCATACTTAGATTTTATGAAAATCAATTGCCCTAGCCAGGAATCTAAAAATTAATTTAAATAAATCACAGATTGTATTATTTCGCTATCATATAATATCGAATATCTCTACCGCTTATTTGGATCAAATTCTGGGTAGGAATGTTGAAACTTATAGAATGCTCTCATTTTAAGAAAACCGAAGTAGAGTGGTACTTATAACACCTATGTACGTGCATACATAGCTGAAACATACTAGGTATACCCTCATATGGTTGCCATTCTGTTCCAAAAATACTGTCACAGTGTAATTTCAAGCAAACCAGCTATTTCACCAAACTGTGACCTTTTGCCAGGCATAGAGCCATAGGTGGAAAGAATTCCTGGACCCCTTGCACTACTCATGAATATTTTAGAGGCGCTTACGACACGAAAAGTGGCGAATATGCTTTCAAGATACTCGTAATACTCCACCCTGAGTGTGGCGGGACCTTTCCTTTGATTTGTGTACTGTTTTTGGTGCATGAAGCAGAATGTTATGGTTAGACATTGAATTCTAATATTAATTTTAATATTGAATTTGAATTGAATAGTACAGGTTTTCATATCTTGAGGAGAACTCGTATCGTAAATATCTCTTCGGTTTTATTGAGTTACAATAAAACCAAAAAGATATTATGCGATACGTTCTACTGCTTCGCCACCGTCTGATGACCAGCGCAGACTGCCGAAGCCAAGCAGGCGCCACTTATTAGTAGACTCATAGAAATGTGTCCTACTTTATTGCCTATCTATACGGTACAGAACTCACCTTGTATCTTGATTTGACTGGTTTAGTATTACACAAGTGTTTGTTCATTATTTTATTCCATCATAGTTTCGTGCTGTCTGTACGAAACCTTCGATAGTATGTACCGATGACAAAGTTACTCATAAAAAAAATATATTTGATAATGACGATTTTACCTTTGAAGTATGCAACAAAAAATTTGCATAGAAATGGTCTAATGACGAATTTACTTCAACCCGTTTAATTTATATTTAATGACAGTCATTTATTATCTATAGATTAATCGTAAGATACAGATGGATGTTAAATTTATTTACCTTATCTATAAACTACTGGCTGTGTGCGAGTCTTATGTAGCATCCCATGGACTCATGTATAATGTGAAAAAGTCTGAGTTCATGATTTTCAAAGCAGGTACCAAATGTCCCACTTTTGTGCCACCTGTAATGCTAAATGGTGAGCCACTCAAAAGAGTGTATCAGTTCAAATACCTTGGGCATTTGGTAACAGACGACCTGCGCGATGATCTGGACATGGAGAGGGAACGCAGAGCATTGTCAGTCCGCGCGAATATGCTGGCCCGCAGATTCGCTAGATGTACAGACGCGGTTAAAGTCACCCTTTTTAGAGCGTACTGTACATCTCTGTACGCTGCGAGTCTGTGGTTCCGGCATACTCAAAAGGCTTACAATGCTCTGCGGATCCAGTATAATAATATGTTTAGGGCACTGTTGCGGCTTCCGCGCTTCTGTAGCGCATCGGCGATGTTTGCCGAAGCGCGTGTTGACGGCTTTGACGCCATCTGGCGCAAAAAATCTGCGTCGTTGTTACGCACAGTGCGCGGAAGCAGCAACAGGATCCTAAACGTCATAGCTAATAGGTACGACAGTCCTCTGATGTGGCAACTCATTCAGAGGACTAAGTCTCTCTTAGTTTTTAAATACTAACACCTAGTTCTAAGATTAGATAGTAAGTAGGTATTACTAACACTGTGGACCTTGCTGTCTGAATAAATAAATTTTATTATTATTATTATTATTATATTGTATTGAACGTTTATTTGACTAGTTTCAGCTTCGCCAAAAACATGCTTTAATCAATTCCTGTATGTTATAAGGTACCGAATCATAGAGTTCATTAGTAAATAAAAAACTGGTCAAAATATTATCGGTTTAATTATTTACCTCGTAGTTAAAAGCAAAGCAAATTAATTACAATGATTTTGAAAACATTGTCCGTAGCTGTAAAAGAAATGTTTAATTATAAGCTTACGCTTTGGACCAATTAAATCCTGGTAATTAAGCAATTTAAACCTTACATTAACAGACCCAAATGATTTGTAAATAAAGCTCTAAGTGCCTTATTTTTTTGTTTTGACCTTTGTTACGGGTTTAAAAGTACGTAATATTGTACATATAATTGTGCGGAGAATAGTCTAGTGCTAAAATAAATAAAGGTAAAAATGTTGTAAATGATGGCACTTTTTTGATTTACGTTTTGAGCAATTAGCTACTATCAATTGAAATAGAATCTGTAGGTACATAAACTATGTTATTTGCAACAAACATCTATCAATTCCTGTTTCAGTTAAAATGACCACAAGCTTTGAAGAGGCATTTAATCTCTGGTTCAAATTTCATTTTTAGATATATTGTCAAGTTTCAATTTTAGATATTATTCCTTTAACTAAATTCCTATTCCATAAGCTCCAATATCAGGTATTGTGTCATTACAATACCTGTGATAAATTCACTGAGTAAATTGGAATGTGCATGAAATAACAGTTAATTGATAGATAATTACAATTCGCTCGGTTCTGATTTGATTGCTATATTTGGTTATTCTGTACAACATCATTGAATAACATCATGTAACAATATTTGTCACATGAATTAAATTAAATTAGAGGCAAACGTTAAATGTTTGGTAATTTAAGTTGGGTAGGCCATTAATTTAAATAGAAAAAGAGCCCACGACTGAAACTTTTGTCGCATAGCAATTTTGACACAGCAGAAATGGCCTCGCACGCAGTTTGACCGGTTCAGAATCTTATAATTTAATGATTTTATACTGTTTTGACCGTATTGCTATAACACATGGTTTTGGTCGTGGGCTCTCGTCCTAAAACTGTTATAGCTAGCAGAAAACGTTCTCAAAAAATTGCATTTAAAACTTTTTAAGTGGCATACAGAGAGAAAAAAAAATACCCTTTGCAGGAAAATCTACCATAAAATGTTAAATTTGTATATGAAATGTACAAATTTGTAAAGATTTCTTGTAATCGAACCAACTAATAACCTAGTTCATTATCCGGTTTTCCGCACATTATGGAATATACTACAAATAAATTAGATTAGTAGAGTTACCTGCCTTAAGTGAGAAGAAGAAAAAAACGTGCCGTAACCTTATGTTGTGTATAGGTAGAGAATTAAACGAGGCTGTTTAATTATTCACCTCATTAGAGAAGTTTCTAGGCGTCCCTTTGTAGTGAGGCAGAGCTGAGCGAGTGCAATACCGATAGTCTGGTCACAGTACAAAGATAAATCAGTTGGATCAACTCGTAGATAGATGGATAGATAATAACTTTATTGTTTACCACTAGGAAATAACAATTGGATATACGCAGCCTTATCGCTAAAAGCGATCACTTCCAGGCAACCGTTATATATCCGTACAACGTCTTTATAATCATTTTCAGTATTATAATCATCCGATGTTGGACATTGCCGCTAGAGAAAACATTCGTACTATTTAAAAAAACTTGTAGTAACCGAGTATCGTTTCTTGATAAATATATTTGACATTTCACACAACGCTATCTAGGCCCAAACTAAACAGAGAACCAGATAACTGATAAAATACTTATTTATATACTTGCTTTTTTAAATAGAATACATAGAAAACACCCAGACTCAGGACAAACACCAATGTTCATCACACAAATGTTTGTCCTGAAGCGGAAATCGGACCCGTGGCACCAGCGTGGCAGTCCAACAAACTTACCACTCGACTATCCGTGTCGTCGAAGTGAAGAAGCTGTTATTTCTCTAAGCTGCTCTGATAGCCTAGTTCTCAACGGCAAACTTGAGCTACCTAAAGTTTTGAGAATGTGTCGTGCCCAACTTAATGCCTTCCTATTGAGAGTCGAAGATAATATATTCCAAATAGAAGTTCATTGTGGCTGTCAAGAACACAGTAGTCTATTTCCTATCGAAGAGGCAGGAAGTTGTACGGAGCAATAATTTGGTTGTTTCATCGATTTATGTTGTAGTTTTGGAGTTAATTTACTGGGTTGCATTATTCTGTAAGAAAAACATATTAAAAGAAAATTGTTGTAACTGTTCAAATTCGGCACAGATGGTCATGGAGGCACAGATGGTCGAGTGCCAAGTGTGTTGGACTACCACGCCGGTGTCGCGGGTTAGAATCCTATTCCTGCTTCAGGACAAACATTTGTGCGATGAATATCGGTGTTTGTCTAGAGTCTGGGTGTTTTCTATGTAGTTTATGTACCTATGTATTTACAAAAGAAAGTATAAGTTATCTGATTCCCATAGTACAAGCTTGCTTAGTTTGGGGCTAGATAGCGTTGTATGAAATGTCCAACATATTTATTATTATAATTATTAAAGTTAAACGAACATGAAAACGTTAAACGTTCAAACTAAAAGACTGCTTTAAAATATAAAAGGCTTCTCACCAACTTATATAGTGAATAATATTTTTCTCAACAGTTTCTTTTCAATGGTACAGTCATGACGCGATTATTGTTAAAAGCAAGAATCACTAATGGACGGCACCCTCCTTCGATCCGATAGAATAACATTCTAGGTCCAAACTGCCCCAAAAAGATATCAGCCGAGGTACAGTTAACAATAATGTGGACAGCCATATTATATTATTTTTTTAAAGTTTTGAAAATAGGTCATTTTATACAGTTCGATGTGCTCTGTCTGTCAGGATCAACTTTGCCCCCTTCGTATCTTTTGAGTTCGCACTCGCATATTCTAAAAATGGCGCCTTATAGCAGTTTTTCGACGTTTACTATGGCGTATCGAATAATAAACCTTAGATTACACATTAAATAATCCGTAGTCCATAAAACTTGCACTTCAATACGACAAAATACGAACAAAGTTTACTCCTTCAGTAATTCCCACTCAGTTTCTGTCATCCTTGATGAACAAAGATTTTTTTACTTAGTACTTATCCAATATAATATGTTTTTTTTATATAATCGCCACCGATTTATTTAGAAACAACACAACATATCAAAAAATTATATCAGTTGTCTTGTCTAATTGCTTATTGACTGTTTTGTTGGCTGTATTATGTCCAGAAAACTAGAGATTCCGAACGGTTCCGTGACGCGCCTGGAGCGTGACGAGGGGAACGTCACTAACATTGTTTGGGATAAGTCACTTTCTGTGTGTGTGGTTGGCAGAGAAAGGGACCGATTTGTTTTCCATCTATTATCCATTTTTAGAATTGTTCTGAGATTCCGTCTAAGAAATACTTATACATATTGTGCCACATTGTAATTCAAAATAACATTGGTAGCTAGCCCTTATTTTCACTTGCACAGCTGTGTGACAACGTGTTAATTTGTCTGTACCTAAAATTGTACGTCTATTAGATTTTGTACGGCAACTGTGAACCTGTTTGTCAACGTGTTTTTTTTTCTCGATATTTTGTCTGTACCTGAAATTGTATTGGTTTTTGTACGACAACTGTGACTAATCTCTAAGACGCAATTATATTAGATACCAATATCTTCAAAAAATATTATGAACGAAATATCACTGACAGTGCTGTTACAGTACTTCTTCATCAGCAAAACATCAATCAAACCAAACCAGACAAAGAAACAATTAATAACAAAGAAACTCAACCAAACTTTACTCTATCAATGCTTGCACCCCATTTCGCGTAAGCACCGTCAAAACTGTGAACAAACCGTATAGTAAGTAAACAAGTTCAATATCGTAGAAAGAACAACATAGCGTGACGTGACACGTGACGTGACAAATGACGCTCAGGTGTCACGGGCTTATCGGCGCTCCGCAGGCAGATGGCGCCGTGGAACCGTGATTGTGAATAAACTTACTAGTAAATCATTTGCTCGTATTAAATCAATATTGAATTAACCTACCCTTATCTTGAAACAGCATCTTGGGTAATCTTCTAATACCACTAGGTAATACTCGTACTAACAGCAAAATCATCGTTTTATAATAATTTTCACTAGTATTTAGTGTTTAGTTTTAGTAGGTGTTTGTCCTAAGTCTAGGTGTTTTCTATGTAAGTATTCTATGTATGTATTTACAAAAAAAAAGTATATAAGTATTCTATCAGTTATCTAAATGCCATAATACAAGCTTGCTTAGTTTGGGGCTAGATGACGTTGTGTGAAATATCCAAACATTATAATTATTTATTAAATGGAGCACTATTCTGGACATCGATAGGCGTTACCTGTAAGAGGTATTTGGAGACCGCTTAGTTCGTGTCATCATCACTTATTTACTTAAAAAAACGTAGGTACATGGGTTAGGTGCCTTGTAAAATCAGATGTGTTTAAATAATTACAGTGACGTGACGAACTGAAAGAGATAAACTGTGTATAACAAATCATATTATATAATACAAAGTAATAAAAATTAACATGAATTTTACAGGATTTCCCTAAAAAAATTCGCGCCCAAAAAGTAATCTGTAAAAGCTAAGTAAAAAAAACATGAATTTTACAGGATTTCCCTAAAAATTCGCGCCCAAAAAGAAATCTGTAAAAGCTATTTCAAAGTAAGTAAAACGCGGGCAGGTAATTAAAATTCCAAATGAGATTTACTTATCGCAAATAAATAATTTGGAAAGGAAAGGAAAGCTTTTACATCACTTGTAAATTAACATGTAAATTAAAAGCCCCGAGCCGCTGAAAATGGGTTTTTCAGGAATTACTACGGCTTTTCCAAACACGAGTTACTCAAGCTTTTATCACACTATTTACGTTACTGTCGAACCCGGCTAAAACAATACTGTCGTAGTCTTTGAGCCAAGTCAAATGCTTTTGAGCGATTTGAATACTAGTCTACATAAAAATTTACACTAGTATTCAAATCGTTTGTCTTGTAATTAATAATAATAATAATATTTTAATATTTTGGACATTTCACACAACACCATCTAGCCCCAAACTAAGCAGAGCTTGTACTATGGGAACTAGATGGTGATAGATTACTTAAATACTTTTTTTTTTTGTAGATACATACGTAGAATATATAGAAAAAACCCAGACTCAGGACAAACACCGATGTTCATCACACAAATGTTTGTCCTGTGCGGGAATCGACCCCGCGACCCCGGGCGTGGCAGTCCAATACACTTGCCATTCGACCATCCGTGTCCTGTAATGTCTTCAAATACGTGCCAATTTTTTTTTTTTTTTTTTTTGCATTCATTATTTTGAAAATAAATATTTTAATACAGATTTATAGAGGGTTGATTTTAAAGCTCATTTATGTAAAAAGATTGTTTTGCAAAAATGCAGATGTCCTACTTTGCTGCCATCGATATGTAGATACAGTAGGTAATAAAATACTATGGCAAATTATAAATAGTAGATCATAAGACACTTAAAACTATTTTAAAAACATACTATGTAAACTATGTTCATGCGAATATATATCTTGAATCTTGGTTTGTATAGCTAGTTTGTAGCTAGTGAAATTACAAAAAATTCTCAAAGTATTAAGAAACCTTAACGCAGCAGTGCACAAAGTTATGTGTAGCATTATTCTGGTCAGTTATAAGCCTTACACTTTCCTATTACTCACAGTTAAAATACATAGTCTTATTCATATAAGTTTTTACTATTTCGAACTAAGATAGTTACTTGCAACACCGAAGGTCTTTGCAACACTGGATACAATCTTACAACACTCAGGACATTGTACTACATTCTAACTAGGAGTTGGCTTCACTGCAAGCGATCAGAAATATTATCAACATTGAAATAAATACACCAATACCTGATTAAGTTAAGTCCTGTTTGTAACTATCGTGACAACCCTCTTGCAGTCGTGTTGTTATTATCAATGGATTCTTTGCAGTAATCCAATGCAACTGATCCTTCTCGTTTTGCTTTGATTATCTTTAAGGTTCCAAGATTTCAGGTTCAATTTGTTTTTTATAGACTATTTAGATTAAATTTCTTAAAGTCCGCTCACAATATGACCAAACAGCAAAGTGTATGAGGCATGTCACTTTTCACGCAGATAATGTTTCATGGCACAGCCCTAGGGCTACCATGACAAATGACATGCGGGCTCCGACTTTCAAAACGTCAAGTCGCTTATCGGAACACGCTTGGCAAAGTGCGAATTACACCTCAGGGTTGCTAAGTGTTGTTTTGGCAAATATAACAGATATATAGAGACAGCTTTAACTTTCTCTCATTGTTGAGTATTTTTTTTATTTATTTAACAACAAATCGAGTCTACATTTTGTTACCTGTGCATATTTAAAAATTATAACTGTAAGTTCAGAAAAATATGATAAACGACAATACCTATGTATGCAGTAAATACAGACTGCTAAGTTCAGTTGGTTCAGAGCGTGGCCCGGACAGATGAGACACGGATTCAAACCCGGCTGTAGTCAAATCATTTTGGATATTAAACAAAATGTGTGAAAAATCATATCTACTCTAATTGAAAAATAAAGTTTCGTCTTAGCGCTTAAAAATATCAGAATAAAAACAAATTAAAAGATACTAAAGTTTTTCTTCGTTTTTATTCGTTCACTCTGTGAATTTATAGAGATTTACTTAGTTTATTTTCTAAATAAAATTCCTCAAACGACAAAGTCAAAGATTTTGTAGTCTTAGTCGGATATTTCAGCTCTGTAACAAATTACCTACTGCTCCTGGCTTCCTAGCTGCCTTATCAGTTTTGCGATAAAAACTTCGGAGACGTTTGTGGTCGCTCTTAGACAAATTAAATTCCTTCGCTTCGAGAAAGCAGTCAAACTCAAAGCACGGTTGTGTGTTTCAATTCACGTATTTATTCTTTCTGTGATGAATAAGATTGAAACTGTAACAATACTTCATTGTCATGTTAATTTAAGTATATATATGTAGTTATTAAGAGAGTATCTACGTAGGTACAATTATTTTGGTTTCTCATAAAAACTTCACGCTAACTCATTTTTATAATTTAACTGTAATAAAAATAACTAAATTCAGACGATATCTAATAATAAATTGTCTAAAACAGAAGAGAAGAAATTAACCCAATACTATATTCAATCAATCAATTAATTTCCCAAAAAAACAGATATTGCATAATGGTTCACAATGGACCCCGCACTAGGGCAAGCTTGTATCGCGGGAGTCCAGAGAGATTAATTCTTACAAGGTTGATAAATCAAATCAAATATAATAAATCTTACGCTTAGGCTTAATTTATACCAGGATGGTAGCGACCGAAATAACACTTTTAGTGTGAAATAATTTAAACTTTATCTATCTTATTTCAAAGACCAGTATGCAGGACAATTAACAAGCCGCTCGTGGCCGCTTGGCCCCGCCCCGAGTGCTGTCCGCGCGGCCGGGCGACCTGTCCGGCCTAAAAGTACTCTCCCAGCCTGCAGCTCTGCCATCCCGATGAGAATTGGACCTTAGGGCTGCAAGGTGAGGAACCTTCTGATTTTAGGCAAGTATCTATTGAGAAAGCCACACGTCCGTGATTCTTATTACCTATATCAAATTAACGGTGGATACTGAACAGCAGTGGATAGAGCAAATTGTTCATTGCAAATTGGATTTTCGGTAGTTATGTTTTAATTAAAATAATGTCATAATCATACTGAGAGAACAATGCAAGTGATAATGGACATTGGACGGACAGTGACTCTATAATGTTTGTCGAGTCCTCAGGGATGCTTCCTTTCCCATTATCAAGTTGTAAACTTAAGATATTTTTTAATAGGTATCATCAAAGTAGTAGTCATATAATTGATTGATTCAGGCGTTACTTTGCGAAAATCCATAAATATCAACAAATTATATAAATATATTTAGTAATGAATCCGCTTAATTTCTAAACAAAGGTTTTAATTAACTTAACTTTAGTTCAACTAAACCAAAGGGTCAAAGAACAGAAAACCAAAGTTTATATCCTATCAAAGCAAAAAAACCTACTAAAATCCTAAAATCTTTATAAGGAAACGCTTTTAACAGTTTCTTTTCAGTTGTTGTCAACGGCACAAGAGAAAATAAATATTTTAATGGAATCGGGAAGTACCTTCCTAATAGGATTTTATTACTCTGTTTATAAAGCGTCACAAATTTACCTGAAAAAGAGATATTTTAGTGGTTAAATTTTCTACATTTATTAAGAAATGAAAAATCTGTTGATAACTGCAGGAACCGTTAATGGAAGTCCTATGAACTCAACATTTGCTATTTTAAGGTAAAGCCTAAAATTAAATGTATTTAAAACCTCATCTGGCTTGCATTATCATCTGATTTCGTTACTGGCACCACTAAAAGTGGAAACCCTGAATGATAATATTTCAAACAGACGACTGAAACCACAGTTTAGCTGATATCAACTCGACCACTCGTTTTGTCGTCTATTGTTTTCGTACCTGTAATAACAAAAGCTTTACGTAATTTACTCGCTGTGCTAGCACTTTGGGCCATGTGTGCTGGGTGCTATACCTAGCAAGATAATATTTCACGCTGAAATACAGAGCAGTAGCAAGGCTTACCTAAACTATTTAACAGGGGTAACCATAGCAAGTGCGGATAGCTCATCGACCTATATATTTTTTGCTACATTGATCGCATTGCTATATCTATAGATAGATTTTCAGTACAATTTATTGAGGCTTGAACTCTAGGATCTATTATTAAGTAGTGACCTATGTTTATTTCCTTTGAAATTTTAGGTAGAGTTAAGTTTTATTGAAATAATGACCCCGTCCTGAATTCATTCTTGTATGCAATGTAATTGCGTTTATTTTCTCAGAACAAATGGAGTGAAAGATGGCGATTTCTACAAGGTTCCAAAAGTACTAACGTGAACAAAATTGGGTAATGTTCAACAAAGTGTGCTACCTCAAAGCAACTTTATGTTGGTCTTACTAATGAGTTTCTACCTATATATTTTTTGCTACATTGATCGCATGTCTATATGTATAGATAGATTTTCAGTACAATTTATTGCGGCTTGGATTCTAGGACCAAATAATAAGTAGAGACTTATGTTTATTCGCTTTGAAATTTTAGGTAGAGTTTAGTTTTATTTAAATAATGACCCCACCCTGAATTCATTCTTGTATGTAATGTAATTGCGTTTATTTTCTCAGAACAAATGGAGTGAACGATGGCGATATCTACAAGGTTCTAAAAGTGAACAAAAGTGGGTTACGGTCAACAAAGTGTGCTAGCTCAAAGCAACTTTATGTTGGTCTTACTAATGAGTTTCTTTTAGGTGAGTAAGTAGTTTTGTGTCTAAGTAACTATATACATATCAGTAGATACACTAGTAATTTGGTTTGAGTTTACAAGATACCTACACGTTGAATACAGGTAAGTATACCTAGCATTGTTACCTAGAAATAAACAAATCAGCAATCTGTTTTTTTTATGCATATTTTGGTTATTATACCTGACCATTACTTTTTACCAGTCTCTGACAATATCATAAGTACCAACAAAAATACCGTGACCTAACCAATTCAATTTCATAAGTAATAAACGGTACTATTTCACAAGGTGTCCGGAGACCCTCGCGCCTGTTGATTCAAGACACCTTCGTCATGAAAGAACAAACAGCAATAACGCGAAAGAACACAATACAGAAGCTAATTTGGTGCACACATGTCTACGGTAACCATTTTTGAACCGGCACATTACGATTTTAAGCTTTATCTCAACAACATTAAGGTTGGGATTGAGGCTAGGTGATTCTTTTTCAGGATTACTTGTTACATTCAACTCACGTAGTAAGTAAGTAACGGCGTCTTCGCAGCTCGCGTGTGACACCTAGCGTTAGGTGCCGTGAAAAATGGACCATTTCCCGACATGCGGATAAATTTATCTCCGCGGTACCATTGCGTTATTCGCGTGTTAATATTCATTGTGGGACAACAACGTGAGTTTATGATACCGCGATGATTCCAATCTTTGCGGCATCTGAATAAAATAACAGCTATTCAATGCCATGTTTCCCATTCGGTTTTTAAAACAGAACTCGGATACTTTTGGCTTCGTCGCCATTATGAATCATGTTTTTAACCCTTAGGATCGGAAGATTATCTGTTGTTGAACACACTTCTTCACCTTCATCTTCACCGTTTGTTGGTCAGACGGTTAAGTATTAAACAGTTGTTTTGACAATTTTGACACGAATTTTCATAGATTAAACGTCAAAGATAACGGACGAAGAGGCCTAATTTTCCGATTATTATTGATGGACACAGACCTTAATGATAAATTACTGCTATAATAAAAATTAGTGCTCTTAATTCCCTCCTACAAATTTGTATAAAAGCAAAGCAAGTGAAACGATTTGACGAATTTAGTTTGGTAATTTTTAGGCATACCTAATTATAGAGTTGCCTCTAAAGGAGTGTTCGCGGCTGTAAATAAACCAGTTAATATTTCATGGTAACCTACACTTTTGGAATATGTTATATTCAAAGTCAATCATATAATGAATGAATGAATGAATGATTTATTTCAGAATCTTAATCTAGGTAATCTTAATCTTAATCGGGGCTATACATTTACTTATTGTAGGTAAGTGCCCTGCTTGAGTACAGAGGTATTAATTAGGTACCTAGGTAGTAAGTTTGGATTGGAGTGTAGGTACCAACAAACAACAAAGAAATAAAACATAATCACACTAGCCCCCACACTAGGATTCCCTGTGTCGTGGGTAGCTAGTCTCCACCGCTGGTAGTAAGTACAATACGTACACACAAACAATACGTACCCATTGGTACTGTTATCCACATAATTGCTTTATATGTCATGCTATGTGTATTGAATTTATCAACTCTCAGGAACCTAAAGTTTTTTGGGTAAAAACTATCCTATGTGTTAATTCTAGTTAGCAATAACATAATAAACTCTGTGCCAATTTTCATCCGAATCGATTCAGTCATTTTCAAGTAATCATTTGTAATATCAGTAGGATGATCCTACTTCAACCACATCGCGAGACAAGGTGCTGATAACCTGGAAAAGCTGGTCATCGTCGGACAAGTAGAGGGGAAAAGATCGCGCGGCAGATCCCCGATCAGATGTTCTGACCAGGTAAAAGATAATGCGTGCAGGCAGCCGCAGATCGGATCCGTTGGAGACAGGCCATCCACACATACAAAATAGGTGATCACGATCTTCAGTATGAAGTACAGAGTACAGAGTGAGATGATTCCAAATAACTACAAAAGGTCTCCAATCTGTCAGTAACAATGAGCGCCGCGCCGGAACAATCAGGAGCCATCCAATTGGTTGACGGCTGATGCATCACATCGCTGAATCGCAAATGACGCGGACGCCCGCCTGATAAGGACATGACAGGAGCAGAGGCCATTGTCCCCTGCCGCTTAATTAATTTTATTTAACCTTGTATTCACAGATTTTAATGTGAACAATTAATTTATTATATAGTTATAAAACTTATACTTCTGTTATGACAAATAAACTTTCTTTATCTCAGTATTATTCTTCTTAGTCGGGCACTCTTGACAGAGTGGACGCTGCATTGAGTCCTCTCTGCGAGTAATGTGTCCAAAAAATCTTTATCTCATAGTGAAATCATATTGATGGAAAGCCACAAATAAAATCAAACAGCAAGGAGATTAACAGTTACATGAATAATCCAATCAACATTTTAAGTAAGTATCTACTTACTTTATTAATTATTGAGTAAACAAAAACTTGAATAATTATTATACATAGTAGGTAAGTAAATCAGCACATGGAGCTTACTGTATTAATTTGATTGTACAATTTGATGGGCGGTTTCATGAAAATTAATTTTCAACGCGAATTTGGTAAGCAATTTATTGAACTCTATGATTACTTTAATTTAAATAACTAATGGGTAGGTACAGATAATGAGTTGGCAAAGTGACGCATGTCTCAATTTAAATAATGAAATTTCCAATTTAATTGATGTTTACAAGTAGGATTGAAATTATGAGTTTATTTGGTAAGCTTGAAATGTAATTAAAAACCAAAATTAAAAATCAGCAGTAACAAAACGAATTAAATAAAAGATGATGATAATAATAATAATAATTAAAAGACTAATAAAATAAAATACAATGTATGTTTGGACTTCTTATTTTAATACTAGGTCTATAACCGATGATCTAACCACATGTATCGCGATGTTTGCCACATTGTAAACCACCTATAAGACAATCCTATTTAGATTGTCCATTTGCAGTGGAAGTCGAGAGCAGAGCACAACAAAGTGATTGGTTGGGTCTTGCTGCTAACAAACCAGGGGATTTCGCGTGTCAATCGGAATGAGAGCGGTGCGTGCGAGCAGAAAACTCGATTTGTTAGAGTCGGGGGACAGTCAGGCGTCGTATCGCAAATGTCACCAGTACTTTATTGGCACTGTGCTAATAAAAGCTTGTGATAATAAAAGCTCATTACTTCTTGCCACTGTCATATGACACGAGTAGATACTCGTATGGTTGCCCTATGATAAAAACTCATGAAGGCAGAGTTAGTTAAGTTTGGTTTAAAATTCTTATCTTTATCACTAAAAATTTGCTCTACGACTTTTTGTATAAAATTATTTTAAGATCTTATGTAAGGAATGTATACTGCTTACAGAAAACTGAGTGAATTCTAATTAAGAAAAATAATAATTAAAAGTAATTTGCAGTCGTAGTGGTAGTTCTATGGAGTTTTTATGAGTCGACTTGCCTCGTTAACGTTATAAGTTTATCGTTATAAGTCTTGAAGGAAATATCACTAACTTTTTATTTCATAAAAATTAAGAAATCTGTGTTACGGTCCTGATAAATAAAAACAATTGCTACATGGACGCACAGACAGACATGATGGACATCCATAGGGTTCCTAGCTGGACTCTGAAACTCGAAACCCTTAAAACCATAACAAAGCATCCATACTTCAAAACAGATTTCCAATTTCCCGCTTCGATTTAACAGCCTTATTTAATTCTGAAAAATTCTCTCGTAAATATTTAAAACCGATGACAAAGGCAATGAATGCACTGAAAATGTCACATGACCGCAACGCCAAACCAATTAAGCGTATCTCTGGCTATAATTCAGCCACGGAAACCAGTAACAAACAGTAGACTCACTAGGAATAGCTTTAATAATTTAGCTTAAATCGCAGCGTCTTTGACAGCGAGAGTAACATCAAACCACTAAAAAGCCTGGATATCTGAACAACATTACAAATGTTTAGCATAAAGACGTTAATGATAGGGGAATTAAAGTATCAGCACTGGATAATATCATAACAATAATGGTGATTCCGGGTAGGGTGGGGAATTGCAGTCACCATGCGGAAATATGACAAAAATTCGAGAAGCAACCAGACGACATTAATTCAATTGTCGCCGGTCAAAACGGATCAGTGTTAGACAGATCAACGTGAAATCTGATATTTGGTGGGGACGGACAATTTCCTTAGCCTAATGGACGAGGGTCCGGCCCGCAATTATTCATGCTAACAACGCATATGCCGTTTCTTGTTTGGGTACGGGATAAAATATTGGGTTCAAATTCTCAAGGAACAAATATAACGGAGCAAATATCTATCAATACACAAGCTGATGGTAACATGTAGGTAACACTAACACTAGGACAAATCTAAAAAATGTAAATCCATTATTGGCTGTAAGTTTAATAATAAGTCTAAGTTATATTAATACTAAGAGCTGTGGATTTTGTATAATAAAAAATAAAAACAAAATAAAATATATGTTAAAATAATATCCATATAAAACTATATCCATAAAATAAGATACAAAAAATATGTATTTTATGTTCCTTAGATAAATATTTCTAAGATGTAAATAATAATAAATTCATTTTTTACTAAGGTAAATATCGATACGTTCAACAACAGTTCTTCCGGAAAGACTAATTAATTGCATGAATAATCATGAAGGTATAGATACCTACTAGGGTAGTTAATCTTGGTGGGTTCGACAAACACTTTGACCTTTTAAGTAAAATAGGGCTTTCACTATGCAAACGCCAATAATAACAATAATACCAACTTAGTTACTCTACATACATGTTTCCTATGGGTCCTGAAATAACAGAATGTATTGAGAACAGACAGTATGAAGTTTGTGTAGGACTTCCTTATTTAAGTAGGTACCTACTACAATATATACATCTACTAAAATACAGTATTATTAAAACTTTAAGGTTCATAGTTTTCAACTTCTAAGTTTTATTTATATATTATAATATTATTTTCTGCATTCAAAATAATTTATGTTTTACTGAAAAAAACTGCCTTGGTACACGTCAATGAAGTCACTGATATGGCCGGCAAAAAGAACAGAAACAGTTTTAGGGGAATTAATTTACACCTGTAAAAAAAAATAAGATAAATCCTCATGGATAATTGAATACCTTCATAAAAACAATATGTCTAAATTACGAAAATAGGTATAAACCAGGTTTGAAAACGTTACAAAGATCATAGTCTATTTTTCTATCGATACTGTCGCAAATCACCTTCTTACTAGTGGTCACGAAACTTATAGTATTTACTCTGTAGGTATTTAATACTATGTATACACATAGATATGTATTTCGATGAATGTATGTATGTGTGTGATGTGGTGATGGTTATGAAGATGAGAACACGAAGACTCGGTGTAATGCTTTGTAGATTGGATCATTGTACCTAGATATATTTCTGAACATAGTCTCAGTGAGAACTATGTAACTTTCATAAATAACTGAGTACCTAAAAGTAAGGACACACTGACTGAGCATATCATCACACACTGAAAATATCATCACACATTGAGAATATCATCAGGACGTCGGGCGTCCTAGTAATCGGGTTAGGGTTTAAAACCTCACGAATGACCTCCCCATACCTATTAGTCATTCCCTCAACCTCACAACTTATAACGTAAAATATCCCTATTTACCAACGCTCCGTACACCTTAAAGTGTCACATGAGAACAGTCACACAACAGACCGGTAACGCCACTGAGGTAGCTCAGTATCACCTGATAAATCTGTGTAACATAGTTGAGTAACGCAGAGATAAACCTGTGTAACGTAGTACACCTGAAGATATGAGTATAAAATACGCCAATAATATTGCCACGTAATACATCCGAGAAACGTAAGTACACACTTATACTATAAGACACAAGACACATAGTTATTACACTTTAGGTAATCATAAATACAGTAATCTTCATGGATGTCCTCGTTACCGAACATGTTGTTAAACCTATAGTAAACCGCAACTTAACGTAAACACAGATACATTGCCGCACTTACATCTAAATGTACTTATCAAAATATATCGCAAGTCCTTTGTTCTACAAGGCATACCATACAACTAAACCCGCCTTCATTATTCTCTTGACCTTTACTCTAAAGTGAGAATATCTTCATGCTTGAGTACGACTTGTTGTCGTTTACACGTTGAAATCTAGAATATTCCGGTAAACACGTGAATAACAGGCTTATGAGGAAAGTTATACCTGTAGAAACTGATATGTACTATTATCTAGCACTCACCTAATATCCTGAGCTGAATCACTGAGCTGAACCTAGAACACTGAGTTGAGCTGATAATCTAGATCTAATAATCTTACGCGTCGAACCCATCAAAATCGATCACGCTTTCGTTAGTGGGTAGATCGCGCGAGACTGATCGCGGTATACTGACGCCAATGTCTTGCGGTTCGCTACAGACCGGCGCCAAAACCAGTTTTCACTCAAGGCGAACGATCGATCCAGTGTTGCTATGATATATCTATAAATACAAATCTACCCGTGCATATACATAACAATAATGCCTTATGAAATTTCTCGCTATAAAATGATGAATGATAATCGCGATTACGTTTCGCGACCGATACCATGCATGCGAATCCACAGGAATTAGCTGTCTGCATACCTAATAATGTAGATAAATGTAGCGTAAATGGGTTTTTTCGGTCGAAAAAATCTATGTATGCATCCCACGTTCTCGCAACGGTGAAGGAAAACATCGTGAGGAAACCGGCATGTCAAAGGATATAAAAAAAAATCTTTGGAATGTGACATCCACCAATCCGCATTGGGTTCGCGTGGTGGATTAAGACCCATTCGCTCTCCTGCCGAGAGTAGGCCTGAGTCCCAGCAGTGGGAACATTATAGGCTGATTATGTTATGTTATGTATACCTAATAATAATAATATTTTACCTGAGTAATATTAATAGGTATGGTACTAGTATGTAGGTAGGTACCTAAGTAATAATAATATTATAAAAATATCAAAAATACCAAGTCATAAAAGCAATTTCTTTAAAGTTCATTAAATGACTGGACATAACTCAGCCAAGGCTTTTAAAACTAATGAACTAAACTGATCTAGATTACTGAAAACGTTTACTTTGAACAGTTCAAATATTTGGAAACTAAAATTAATTTTGCGTTTTATTTTAATTAACTGTTTTATAATTTAGGTGTAGCAAGATATTAAACTCCGTCATTTAAATCGTCTAAGATTTTATCAGAATGTTGAGTACTCACAATCTTTAGTTGATCACTTTGAAACACTATTGAGGATCTTAAAATATTGAATATACTGCTCAAAAATATGAAAACAAGTAAAATCAAAGCATTATCATGCTAGGAGCTGTGAAAGGCCGTCTCTATTAGTTGCAACACCCTAAACGGGTTGCTGTAACTGTATTTATCTAGGTATTTGACTTACCAAGACCTGAAATGTAACCTACCTACCTACCCAATATTGCAATTAACCACTGAATAGTAATATTGGCTATTTGCGCCTATACGGCAAATTAAGTAGTCGCATATTATATTAGAAAATGAAAAAGCACAAGGTATTATTTCTATCCTGCTCATCCTCAAGTGCATATCCTATGTGCCATATGTTATATCAAATTACATCCATATTATCCTAAAGAATAACCCAGCGCTTCCAAAGGCTGTGAAATTAATGTTAGACAAAATCAATAATTTTCCATAAACACAAAAACGAATAGGTACCTTAATCCTACCAAAATTCAACAAACCCCATCACTTGTAGAATTTCATAGCTGTTAATAGTTTAAACAAGACTAGTACGACAAGTAATCTTGTTAGCTAACAACCTGCGGAGGAAGGACCCTTTCTGAAGTTAAGGCAATTCCCTTTACTTAGTACCAAGTTTCTACCGACACCGCCTACCTCCGTATTGAGTGCTATAACGTTAGCTACAAGCTTTGTGCGGAGTTCTGTTGTTCGAATAGATTGTAGTGTCTGCGCTGAAGACCAATTTGATTGCTAGGAATATTGAACTTTAGATACAACTACAAAGTTTCTTATGTCGGGGATACTTTTAATCAAAATGTATGTAAGATAATATTAAACATTAATGTATATAACGAGATATTCATCTAGCTACCGTATTTTTTCTTTTTTTCAATGAATGATTTATTTGTCTTAAGATTAATCCTCAAATCTGAATTCTATACAAAATGTTTCGGACAAATACTCAAAAAGTACGCCGTATTATAGTAATTTCTTCACACTTTTCGTTTCGTCCTTTTTTTTTGATTCCGTCTATAAAAAAAGTGAAAGGTTTCATACTTTAATTTAGATTTTATACGTGTTTTTAAGTTAGTAGGGTTAATTTTAAAACACGTATAAAATTTAAATTAAAGTATGAAACCTTTCACTTTTTTTGTTGACGAAATCAAAAAACATGGACAAAACGAATAGTGCGTAGAAATTACTATAATACGGCGTACTTTTTGAGTATTTGTCCGAAACATTTTGTATGGAATTCGGATTTGAGGATTCCCTTTAAGTATGGTTAGTTACAGACAGGTCTTATGAATATATAAATTAGAGTCATACTTCACTGTAGAATACAGTTTATACCTACAATTTTTCTTTTAATTTATACTTATGGATTAAGTTTCTCATAATCTCGATCTCGATCAATAATAATAATTAAAAAATAATTAATAACTGATATCTGTGAATCTCTGAACTATTAAGTTGTAGAAGTTTATAAATACAATTTTCACAGAAAAACTATCTAAATAGAGTAATCACACTCTAATTGATATACAACTACGCATTCGAAGCGTTTTCGAGCAAAATACATGAGAACAGCAAACAATGCCTCACGTTTTACTAAATACCATCTCATAGGGCGCCTACAAAAGTTACTTTATTACAGTAAATGCAAACGGCTTTGACTGCCTGAGGCGCCACAGTCGCGACTCATCTCGCCTAAGGCCGTGTCTGCCTGCATGTCTTCATTTGAATACTAGCTGGCATTCTCATTAAACTGTATGAAATTGAGAGATTAAAATTACTTGCACATTCATTGTGAACTTAGAACAGTCATCTGGTTTTATATTAGACAAAATTACTACCTACCATTGGTACGCGAAAACTTCAAATCGTTTTTAAAGGATAAAGAGTTTTTTTTTGGTAAGTAAATACTGATTCGATTCTTTTTTCATAAATCGAATACATCTTGGACAAAGAAAATACTTGAAGTGACAACAGATTATGAAAAAAACCGGTCAAATTTAGGATGACGGAAAAAGTTTCATCTACTTTGATTACCAAAGGAAAAACTAAAGATAAACGCAAACAAGTGTTTTTAAATTAGAGCAAACCAAAAAGAACACACGCGAGCGTCAGTCAACCCTGCTGCAACAACATATTTCATTGCAGTGAAACTTTTCAATTGGCATAAAGTTGCCGCGTGCCGGGCGCCCTGATCAAATTATTACGATGTTGCGGCTCTACTGCCGTCAGAGGTAGAGTCACCGAAAACCAGAAAAGTACGAAAAAAACCAAATCTTTAATTTGTCAACCTACGCAGTAAAAGTGTAGCTATGTTTGGAAAACTTTAGGAAAGTTATAATAAAAGGTCAAATTTGCACGCACATATTCCAAGTCTTGCAAAAGTACAGATACCTGTGGGTTTGTATTACACGAAATATTCATGATATTGCTTAGTGTTAACATGATCGTGTGGGTTGGTGTATGGTGTCTAGGAAATAAATAGCCGGATTCAGTTCAAAAAGCAGTCTGAAATAAGGTTGGTCCTAAATTGTACGAGCGGTGACGACTAAAAAGATGAACGGAAGAAAATATTTCCACCCTACTTGGAATAAGACAAAAGATGGTGACTGCCTAATTATCAAGTCACTAAAAATTTGGCCGAAAACAGAGATAAAACCGAATACATGCCGACTCACATGTTCGCAACTCTAACGCAATAAACCTGAAAAGACGTATGTCCCATCGACTGACACACAATCTTCGACCTTTTCTTTATCAATGTAAGGAGACATGCGACTCAAGGTGAGATTATGTAGGTACCTCTTAATAAATACATACGACATAAAAGCTTAACCGCAAGGTGTATAATGAGTTAGAATCAGTTTTAAAGATTAATAATCCAGTTTTGAACAAAATGTATGATATATGATGTATGCCGAATTGCAGCGTTATAAACAGTCCCTGAAAAAAATGCATGTAACATGACTATGGCGAAAACTATGGGTTCATTTTCGGACTTAAAACCTTGAATTAACGGAACTTAGGAAGATATTTAAAAAAAGTTTTATAAAAAGGGTTTGCTCTATTCAACCGACTTCAAAAAAGGAGGAGGTTCTGTTGTTTTTTTTTTAAATTTTATTTTATGTTTGTTACCTTAACTTAACCTTTTGTTAACTTTGTTGTTACTAACCGATTTCAAAAAAAAAATTGTTTGAGAGGATATAAGTACTTCAAGATTGGTCCCACATAAATTTCTTGAAAATCGGATCTGGACTATGTTTTTTAAATCAAAATAACTGAAAAAAACATCGTCATCCAAGTAATCGAAATTGCGTACTTATTTTGCTGCCTTGTGATTATTCAGTGGTGTTTATGGTCACTAAAATAGTCCTTGTCCCAAAACTGAAGTCAGTTGTAGTATGTTTGTGTAAAACCTTGATTATTAATGAACGTACTTATGAGGCGGTAGCATTCATCATAAGTCTCGTGCGTGTCCTGTTTCCGAGTTGACAGGAATGATTACAGTGTGGGAACTTCCTAATTTCCCTCACAACATTTGCATCGACGACGCGGTTGCCGCTGAAATGTACACCAAGTTTCTTCGCGAGTCTTGGAGTTTGTGACGTAGCTTGGAGTTTTAGTTGAAAAAGGTACTTGGAAATTTGTGCAGATTCTTACAGTAGTAAGACTATGTAACAGTAGGTATATGTAGAATATTTTATTTTGTAGTTGAAATAATTGCAGATTGTTTTCTATCAATAACATAATTTTAAATCATCGTCTCTCTAGTCCACTGCTGCGTGTAGACATCTCCCACTGAGCCCAGTGAGCCCAGTCTTCGGCTATCCTTGTCCATTCTAGCTGCCTTTTGTATATCGTCGCTTCACCTTTTTGGAAAAATAAGTAATTAAAAATTGGGTACATGGTAATTTATTTTGATTAATGAAGTGAATTTCTATAACTTTGAAAACGAATTAGGAACTCTACCTACAAGTATACATTGACATCTGTTCATGGAACCAAATAAAAAATGTTCATCTTTTCATAATATGCTTTTAAACTAAGCTAATTTCAAAGACTAGCTAACATAACAATGATAATCTGAAACGTCAGCTGTTCTTATCTTTAAACTGAGGTTTGACTCCGCTCTAGAATATAAGTAAAGAACAATTTCCTAGGTGTAATAAACGTTAAGTTTCATGAGAAGGTACTAACTAATACTTCGCAGCATATGCTGTAATGTATAATGCTACCATAAAACCCGACTTTAATATTCTGCCCCCCATTTGGTGCCTCGTGTATCGAACAAGGTTCCTAAGCATTATAAGGATATTTTTTTAGATTATATGTACTTGAATTGGATAAGACCATCATATTCATGGTACCTACTTATCGTAAAACAAAAGCAACTTCCTAGATGCTTAATCTTCATGGAAGAGGACAGAATTTGAAGTGTTTGTAGAAAATATGTTGTCCAGGATCACAATAGCCTTATATAAAGATAGTTCTCATACTGAAAAAGAAAAACAATGATTAGAAAGATTTTTGAACCACTCTAGAAACACTTAAGCCGTCTTGGACCAAACTTTCAAAGTTCCTAAGCAATTACTTTACTCTTTTGGCAGTTCTTAATGGTCATAATCTGGACTGTTAAGAACTACCAAGCGAGTAAAGTAATTGCTTAGGAACTTTGACTGTTTAGTGCGTGTAGGCATTATTCTTCTAACAAGGATATTTTATCCACATTTTATTTTATCGTGGTCTAGTGAGTGAATATCATGAAAATGCAGCATCCCGTATCTATCGTACAGTTGCAGCTGTTTCTCGGGCAGACGACTCATCATTCAACATGAGTGGGTGCCACTAGACACAAGCGGATTGCTCCAATGCACTTTTACTTTATGAATTTATAGTTCGCCACGTTTCATTCTCCCACTACGTTTGTCATACCTGTCAGATTTCAAATTTGAACTGGGTCTTCCTTTGTTATTGATATATTTAGCAGTAGCTCACAGTTAGGTAATAAGAGCAAATTGAATTCGCATATTGCAAGTTCAGACACCTGCTTTCTATACTTTTGTTCTATGAAAGTAACGGTTGCCAGGTGCTAGTGCAGAAAATCTACATGATCTGCAAAAATAAAGATTAAATAAATCATATCCTTATCACAAAAAGTGATTTATTCCAGGCATTCTAAAAATGGAGAGGAGTAACACAAAGTTGCCACTGCAGTTGCCGGTTATTTTGTGTCCAACACAAGATTCAAGATTGTCGAATAGGTTACTCACATAACATTTTACCTAAAAAACGATCTATAGTGCATTGGAGGTTGTCCATTTATTTTATGTACTAAATAAAACTTGAACAATAGGACTTAGTAATTCAAGTTGGGCCGCTACATATAGAAAAAAGATACACAATACTATAGTGGAGTATTGTAGTAACTTATTGGAAAAACTAGAAACGCACATTATAGCTACATTAATGTGCTATATTTCTCACCGACTTTACAGCAGCGTAAATTAAATTTTAATATCACTCTGCTCTGAAATGTTTCATGTCGGCAGTAAAAAATTTAAGTCCGATAGTTTTATGTAATTGCGAATTAGAATCGTTTTTGGTTCAGTAAAGTTGAAAATTTATTTTCGAACTGAACTATAATTGCTTTGTTATTGATGTAAATTTGTTATTTCATTTCGTAATTTGACTAATATACATTAAAATGTGGTATTAAATTGATATTCATTCCAAAAATTAACTTTTCACTCGTGAAACAACATTATCTGTGTTCTGGTCAATTGTTGAATTTCATTTCCGTGGTGACTGATTATTAAAACATTATAATTTTTATATGTCTTTGTATTCATAACACGGTTAAGAACGTTGTAGTTTACCCTTTATAGGGTAAAGGCAGCATACGTGCCACCAACTTTTTTATTTTATTTTTCATATATGTATTGTTGGCGGAACTGTTTATGTTCACTAATGGTAACATTAATATTGTTTACGTCAAAATCAAGTGTGACATTTGACAGATAGATGAAAGCTGTCAATCTAGGTAGCCATTATTGTGGGAAAGTGGTGTTTTTCTGTTTAAAAAATGCATCCAGTTAGATCTTCTTAGATTTTGGCTAAAATGGTAAGATTTGTTTTTTATTATCATTTTCTATGTTTATTGTTATCGTTTTACGTGTGATTTTGGCTCTCAATATCTTATAACTTTTATTTTTTTCAATTTTTATTGGTGGCAGCATTGATGCCACTGCCCGCTCATTGTTTTACTTTGGTGGCAGTATAAATGCCATTGCCCGTTTGCATTCCAGGAATACCTGAGAGATGAAGATATTGAGAATGCGCTGGAACAAATGTTTGGACTTCCTGAAGATCCAGACGACTCAGTAGATGAGTACGAGGGTGATGATGGCGTATACAAAAAGAATGGGAGGGGTTGACAGGTTTGACCAGAAAAGAGGCACGTATGAAGTTGGACGAAGGAATAGGCGTTGGTGGTGCAGAATATTTTATTTTTTGATCGACTTGGCTATTACAAACGCTTTCATATTGCACTCTATTTTACAAAGAAATCATGGACCAATGACAAATCTACAATTTCGCTTATCAATTGCTAGATCACTCATAGGAAACTACACGTCGAGAAAGAGAAGTCTATCAAGCGAACCCAATTTCATTGCTAAGAAGAAGCAAGCTCCTGTCAGTACCAGCTATCAGAAAGTTGTGGGAGTGCAAGATGATATTCGTTATCAAGATGTTGGAAAACACTTGATAGATAAGGCAGACACTCCACGCAGATGCCGCTTGTGTAGCACAAAGACAAATAACGTAAGAAGCAAGTTTTCATGCACGACTTGTAAAGTGTTCCTGTGTGCTTACCCTTGCTTCACTCAATTTCACACAAAGAACTGAAGACTACATTAGTAAAGTAAAATAGGGTTTTATCTATAAAAAAAATACCAATGATAGTGACCAAAAAATGAAGCGAGAATAAGTTTTATGAATCTCATGAATAGTTTGATAGTTGACCGATGTCACCATATTTTATTATTAGCTATAAGAATATTTTTCTAAAAATAAATATTTGCGTTATCTAATACTTACCGTTTTATTTGTAATTCCATAATAAATATTAAAAATATGAATTTTACTGAAATTTACAGAAATATAATCACTTTAGTACGGGCAGTGGCACATATACTGCCACCAAATTTTCCACATATTTCCCAGCGATTTTCCGAACTCAAAAAAATCTTGAAAATCATATAAAAATATCCTTAATAACATACCTAAATTTTGTTTTCCTACTACTTACGGTTGTCTCTGCCTTATAAAGGGTTAATAAACATTCACACACTCACACCCCTGCACTAGGATTCCCTGTGTCGCAGGTGGCATGGACACATACAACACATCACGACATTCAAGACTCGAGAACAAGCATTTGTGTTCGCTCACAAATATTTGCCCCGGCCGTGGATTGAACCTGGAACACCAAGCTTCGTAGGCAGGATCAATACCAACTGAGCCACGGTGTCGTTTGGCTTGATTGTATCATATTTGTACTCGTACTTTGGCGTTATTTCGACTATAACGGCACACATTCTACTATGATTAAAGTGACTTCACTGTGTACTTGTATGTACCACATTACCTCAAATACTCATAAAGGCGTATGGTGCATATTACTGATCTTATTTTTGAAGTGAAAACTTATTAAGGCGCGCTATATGATTTATTTTGCGGGTATTGAATGAGTCTGCGCTATCTAGCTCGTTTGCGTAAAGTTGGCTCGAGTCGACTAAGCCGATGAAGTTTTCACTTCTGTCAATTAGTCTTAAGCAAACATAGTTTATTTTTATAAATATTACATATTGCGAAAATATTGAAAGTTAGATGGATGTTTTTTCCTTAACCACGCTAAAACTAATAAGCCTAAATATCACGCGTATGGCAACGCTGCGGGAAGATAGTAAAATCTTTTTGATTCCAACATTTCCAACGCAGTGAAAAGTGAACCTGCCAAGCTCTTTGTCAGCGTGAAGCGAGGGCACTCTGGGTGAGAGATGACTCGCGAAGAAGCTCCTGTTTCAACGAGTAGTGCTCTAGTGGTCAAGTTTCCACCCGGGAAATATAGCTTGTTTATGGTCTCAAAGCAAACAATAACAAATCTTATATACGGACAGAACTGTGGTTAGGTTTTGCTAAATATTAAGAATTTTATCTTAAAGAGAATAGACATAGACAAACATTTATTTACCATATATGTAGCATATCATATTAGATTTTACAGATGGAGAAAGTATACAAGGATACGTATTTAATAACAGTCAATCAATAGAAGCAAAGATATAAATAAAAATATTCAGAAACAACAGCTATTGAATGATAGGTATAATCTAAATTTTGGAGTGTGCTACAGCTGTAAACCTTGTTTCAACTTAGCTTTATGCCTACTGAGTTATCAAAAGGCTCTTGCATTCTGTTGCTACATCATCATCATATCCACCCATCTCCACCCACTGTTGGGTAAAAGCCTCCATATTATATCAGGCCACTTAAAAAAAACACAGTGAAGTTTTTATTACGAACCCAACTCGAACTGAAATCGACTCGCTTACCAAAAAGTGGAACGGCTATCAAAGTAAGTAGTCAAGATCCCTTAGATTCGTTACAGTCAACATATCGGGTTTTTATGTGCCTCATATCTAAAAATGTAAGTAAAAGTATTCAGGTAAAATTAACCCAGCATTCAAACGCGTTATATTACATTCTGTAAGCGTAAACACGTATACCCATTAACCGCTACCACATTATTATTACCTAGTATTAAACAGAGACGTACTCAAGAAATGGTGAATTTCATAGTTTTTTAGAATTTAAGACGATAAGAAAAAAAGAAAGATATTTATTACTGACACACCAGTAATAAATATTTAGCTTTTGAACAAGTAAAGAAAAATTTTGCGTAGATTTTCAGTAAATGCGGTAAAGAGTAATTTTGCAATCAGAACTTGACTTCAGGCGTCAATTATGTAGTTATTGAGAGATAAATAACAAACATCATGATTTATCACAATTTATATTAATGATGTGAAATTAACAGCACTACAAACAGTAATCTTAAAAAAGGCAATTTTAAAAAATCTATGCAATAAACAAGAACCCTCCCTGGCTCCACTCCTGCAATTGAGTTCCAACCCCGATGTCATCCTATTCGCAAAGCAAATGTTCCAATTATCATAGCTAATGTGCTGAAGAGCTAGAGCCGTTACCAGCAAAACAAGGAAACAGAACCATATTCCGCGGGCTTTTTGTTTGGCAACAATTCGATTGTTCTTGTGGGGGTTGAAGTTTATCCTACTGTATACACTGATAGTTAACCTACATATTTGGGTTGAGTTTGTTTCCGTAAATTACTTCTAATGGTATTTCAGAAATGTGTGAAATATTCTCACGAAAATAAATTTTAAGTCTATTTTTGTGAAGTAAGAAAATTATACAGCTAGGTAGAGTCTGTTTAAACAAGAAAACCAAATTAAAGGAATGTGAAGTTAAGTCGCTTCGCCACCGTTAGTGAACCCGAAATACCCACCCCGCCGTAAAGGATGCGTAAGAGCATTTATACAAATTAGATTTTGAAAAGGGGTGCTGCATTTACGATTTGCACACAGGTTTTCGTTAATCAAAGTGACACCTCTCTAATTCAGAAAAAAAAAACGTATTTTTAACTTCATATTTTGTCCATGTTCAAGGCTTAAAAGTTGTATAATTCACCAGGCCTTTTTATATCGTGACCAAATTTTTGCAGGATGTCGAATTTTATATCCTGCTTAAGCTTCGACAAGACAGCCCGTTTATCTTACGACCAGGATTGAATTGAGTTTAACTGCTCGCGAATAAAGATGTCCCCGTAAGATAAAAGTGTCCGATGGAGAAGAAAGAATTTTCTAGTTTTCCACGAAACGATCTCAGTAGCAGAGGGTCTCGGTTCGACGTCGACGAGTGACAATAAAATTAGATAAGTATAGGATAGTCCCGCACCGGTCCGAGCGTCCGTCTTGCGGACGGAATCAATCGTAGTAAAACATGGTCGGTATGGCGCGATCGAGAAACCTCACTGCTCGATGAAGGCCACCCTACTCTCAACCTTATAAGAAACGTAGTAAGACTTCGAAGATTTTCTAGACTTGTAAAACCAAGTTTGCCGAACTGTACATCAGTCTGCTTTTCTGTAATGACACGAAACGAGTGGACTTTGAACGAAACGAGGATATCAGAATGGATTACAGAAATCTCCCTGTGAACCGACGACGAGACGAATTTACGATACGCTTTTTAAGTGCTGCACTTTTCGCGGTAATGTTATTTTGTTCTTTATAATTTTATAACGGAATGAAGGTTTTACGAGCGAAATATCAGTGTTTACACCGGCTTAAATGAAAGGTAAACTGTAAAGGTAAATTGAATTATGTAAATCTGTTGAGAAAATTGTGCTTTCAATAATGCACGTGTTGAAAAATGAAATTGATTTTGCCCTCGCATCCGTCTGCGTGCCGTATCACCTCGCTTCGAGTGGTTGGGGGAGGCTGCGCTAATAACTAGCGGGAACCCAGCAGAGATGTTTATTTAATGGCATACCCATAGACGCTTAATGGGGATTCGCACCCGCTCGCTATCTCTGATGTCGCTCTACGGTAGAAATTATTTTTTTTCACATAAAAGCGTGTAAAAGTTGCAGCGCGAAACAGTTTGGTATTCGTTGCAGAGCAAAAATGTCCATTTTCTAATGAGATAACTTTTTAGAGCGGAGAAAATGTATAAAAATATTGGCATATTGCTGCATTAACGATACCATTCATAATACTAATTCATATATGTTGGGTATTTGTAGGTATTAGAAAAATATGTTTTATAAATGCACCCTCAGTTTGCTAATAAAAACCAGTCACTGATAATCCGCAGCTTGTTTCATTGGAATATTTCACTGGCGACGATTTTAATAGTTTTTACCTAGTATTTCGCGATGCCGTACGGTAAAATTGAAAGTTTCGATTTGTCTTCGCGAAAATGGACGACTTATGTGAATCGTGTAAAACATGTTCATCATGTTAAACGAAATTAAAGAAATATTGCATGTGGCCACGTTGATAACCGTGGTCGGCGAACCTACTTACGACTTGATGTGCGATTTGTGTGCTCCGAACAAGCCAGAAAGCAAAAAGTTTGACGAGTTGGTCACCATCGTCCAAAAACATCTAGAACCCAAGCGGTCTGACATTGCGGAGCGGCATTTATTTCGTCTTCGTCGCCAAGGGCTCAGTCTATACTTACAAAACTTGAAGCACCTTGCGAGTACATGTAACTTTGGAGACAGACTAGAGAACTTGAGAGATCAGTTCGTGTCGGGCCTCGCGAGTGACGAGATGCGTAGTCGTCTGTTTGCGGAGAAAGAGTTGACATACAAGCGAGCGGTGGAGCTGGCGCTGGCGCTGGAGGCGGCTGAGAGGCATGCGGAGACGAGCAGCTCGACGGGCGCGCGCGGCGCCGCGGGCGCAGGCTCCGGCGCGCCCGACCCTCCGGTACACAGGATCGGCGCGGCGAGTGGCGGAGGCGCGGCGTCCGCGGCGCACCAGGCGCGCAGGCCCCAACAACAATGCTGGCGATGCGGCCGCCAGCATGCGCCGGATAAGTGTCGCTATAGGCGTTATAATTGTGATGAGTGCGGGGCTAGAGGCCACCTGAAGGCCATGTGTAAAAGTGCGCGATCGCGTAACGGCGATAATCGTACGTATGGTGGTCCGCAGCGGCGGAATCAGTTCTACATGGATGAGGACTCTGGAGACGAGGACAGCGACTTCTTCAACATTGTGGTAGACGGAGAGGACGATAAACCGTATGTAGTTAAAGTTACTGTGTATGGCATCCCCATAAACTTTGAAGTGGACACGGGTAGCAAAATCTGTCTGTCAAACATTGAATTGGTAATGAGACACCCAGTAATTTAATTATAGTCATATTTAGTTAAGGAGGTGTTGGGTATTTGTAGGTATTAGAAAAATATGTTTTATAAATGCACCCTCAGTTTGCTAATAAAAACCAGTCACTGATAATCCGCAGCTTGTTTCATTGGAATATTTCACTATATATAATGCAAAATTTGATTAATTTAATTATTTTGGGAATATATGAGCAAAACTTTGAAAAATTTTGTTACTCATGCTCTCGGACCGCTTATAGTACATACACAAATCTATCTCATTCTCAGTATAATAGATCGTGTTTCTAAAACCGTCAATGATATTCAACGCTCGTTACACAAACTAAATTACTGACTAGATTGCGGAAGCGCAACAATAATGTCATCTGTGCTTGCAGACTGCAACGTCGTATGTTCTAAATTAGCACTATCTAATAAAACATAAGAAAATTTATGCTTTACTAAAAAAAAAAAAATTACGCGTTGAAAAATTGTAATTAGAATAAGAACATGCATAATTAAAACA
Source organism: Lobophora halterata (assembly GCA_932526365.1). Classification (NCBI taxonomy): domain Eukaryota; kingdom Metazoa; phylum Arthropoda; class Insecta; order Lepidoptera; family Geometridae; genus Lobophora; species Lobophora halterata. The sequence goes on from OW052002.1 coordinate 8,239,347, forward strand.
ATTGATTGACAAAAAGTAAATAGCACGAGCAGACTTTTATAAATACCACAAAATTTCTATATGTTTGCGATGTCGCAGTTCTTGATCCCACCAATTTACTAGTTTGAAATCAGTTCTGTTACGAGATTAATCTGCAACATCTGACTACCTACATCGAGTCAGGTAATATGCCTAAATCAAGCTAATGTGACATCTCTGGCATCGACCCACAAAGTGTTACAACAGAGTAGGAGTTATGGTTTTCTATGGCACAGTAGGGACACTAGGCTCGTTAGTTTTTCATTTAAATAAACTTTATTTGTAGAGTCAACATGTCAGGGTATGATTGATAGATAGATAGATAGATAGATAATTCTTTATTGTACACATGGAAAATAACAAATACAATTGCTGACAAATGAAACGATTATATGTACATTCAATTACAAAAAAAACTTTTTTTGCTTGCATCCATTATAATTCTTATTCAAATACAGTTTTGCAATTAAATATTTTACTAACAAATACAACAAAACGATTTTTTATCACTTCAACATATGAAAATGAAATATGAAAAACTTATCTAGGCTTTGCAAATGTATGGGTATTCCACCTTCTTCATGTACAGCAGAGTAGGTATGCAGCGCAATTTTCGGCCTGAAAGTCACCAACGAAGTGTACATACTGTTCTTTATTTATCGTGCTACCGCAGGAATAATTCGCAAAGCGTATGCTCAGATTATCATTTGAATGTGCCCTCAGACGATTGTTGGATTTCGTGACAGTCGTACAATGGGAAATCTGCCCTGGAGCGGGAATATTTTCGTATAAAGACCTGTGTTTTTGGTAAGGAAATTACTTTTTTTATCACGAGTCACATTTCGCGTTGCCCTTTTATCTGGAGCTTCCGCTTTCGTAGTCGTTATGCGTATAAGTACCTGCGTTGCAGTATTTTTCTAAAAGTACCTCCAACAATAGCAAGTTCAAGTCAGATAGAAAAAAACCAGCGTAAATAGCCTAGACTAGAGAACATTATGACGTCTTTCCTTATCTCCTCCATGCTCGGATATTTATCATTTTGTATAGGGACAGAAAATTATGGTTTTTCTCCCTTGTTTTTAGTTTTTATGTTGAATTGCAAATGTGTATCGTTTGGGTTAGTTTGAAAACGTAGAACTACCTGAAAGAACCGTGTTATATACGACTTACTTTTGACCTTATTGGATACCAACAACTCAACAGTTGCCAATTCTATTCTCACCACCTAAGCATTATAACCCCCATAGTTGCAACTAAGGAAACGAAAGGGTCTTTATGCTTATGATGATAGCCCTTTCCCAGGTGGAGGAGAAGATCCCAAATTAATTACCATTATACTTAATGATAGTTTAACTCATGAAATCGTCATAATTAACTCAATGAATACGAAACTTGGCTTTACATGAAATATTGGGCCAACTTATCAGTACAAGTCAACCAACTTTTCACCTTTAGTAGGGATATAAAGACTATTTTGTACCTTAAGAGTAAGCTCGTCTGTCTGGTCTTGACAAACAAGCATAATACGTTTTTTTTTGTTGCGAAGTTTCGGAAAATTGGATAGGTGTTTATACAATTATCTGACAAGAAAAGATGACATTTTAAAGTAAAAATAAACGTTTCAAAAGTTAGGAGACGTCAATACAGTTCAAATCTTATTCAGAACGATTTAGACGTAAATCTAAATAATTTCTTGAAAAATGTTTGGTTTGCACTTTACTTTCAGCTTTAAGACAAATTGACCTTTTACGTATTTACGAATTTACTAATAAAATAAATTTATAAATAAAATAAAGAGTTCGTAATCATAAAATCCAAGGATTCTTGGTCCTGAAACACTTGACCGAATTTTGAAGGCTCTCGTTTTGTTCCTTCACAATCGTGAGCCCTTCTAGTAATGCCGACCGCGTACTCCTTAGTTTGTTCAGGCTAGTCTGATTTAGGTCTATCGATAGCATTATCAGTGGTGTCGTTGCAATATATACTCTTTTCACTGGTAATAAGGGTTATATTGCTCGGTATTTGTTCTCGCCCCTCATCATAGAGTTCGACAGTCAGCTTTTCTGGGATTACGCGGCTGATTCAAAATCTTGTATTATTTACTTCTCTGGTATGATAAATTACCGTTACCTCTGTTTCGATATCATCCTTTTTGAACCCTTTTTGAATTTCATTATTATCAAGGTTTTTCAAAAACAAACCACAGGACTGTTCACGTGTAAATAACAAAACTGGAATGTCAGAGGGAATAAATACACGCAATTTTGTTTACTTCGATGACATATTTTTTCAGTTAATTTGATTCAAAAACTAAAATACTGAACTAATTTGGATAAAATTTCTATGGGACCAATCTGAAAGTATACCCTTTTAAATGAATACACTTTTAACCCTCTTTACAGATTTTTTAAAATCAGTTAATATACAACAAATTTATGAAGTATTTTTATTTAAAAGGATATATTTCGAGTTGGGTCCCATAGAAATTTCATTTAAATCGGTTTAGTACTTCGGTTTTGAAATCAAAATATCTAAAAAAAAGTTGTTCGAGTGAACAAAGTTGCGTAACCGGCTTCCCTGTGACTTTTCAGTAGTGTCTACGGTCACTAGAACAGTCCAATTGAAGTATTTTGAGGTCTGTTGAAAAGAAGCAGGTTCTCAATTATTTGCCCGTAGGTCAATCTTCTGTAGATAATTTTCCGTTTATTTGGGTTTTATCTTCAGAATTCAGATTTGCGCCTTTATTTTGCTTAGGATCTGATGATGGAGTAATCTGATTGTACTGGCAAAAAGGAAAGCTTAACCAAAATAACTTTTCAGCCGAAAGTGCACGTGAATCAACAAATGACCGCAGACTGTTGCGGTCGACGATTTCATTTTACAATATTTATTTCTCTCGATAATCTGTTATTTTCATATAAACGGAGTGGATTTCAGATAATCAATACAACCATTGCCATTACCGAAATAATATCAATAATATATAGTTTATTATACTATAAACCGGCTCTATTTATTTTTCATACACAGAGTCAATGTGGAACAGAATTAAAGTAATAAGTGTACCTACAAACGACTATTATTCATTTATTGGCTTAGAGGTAAAATATTAAGAGATTGGAAAAAAAACAGTTTTGCCAATTCTCCTTCACTAATGTTAAACATATCAAAACAAAAAATATAATAAATAATTTCGTGGGGTTACTAACAAATTCACTGCTCCACTTTTGGAAATTTATACTTCTACTGGTCAATTTATATCTTCAAGAATGTACAAATGTGCAAGTGAGATATTGGCGCGTGGTATTTTGGGCCTTAGAAGCGAGTAAGAGAGTAAGTTTAAAATTACTTCTAGAGTCTCTGCTGTATTTATAGGGCTATATCTTTATACCCACATTGAACTGAAAATCCTTACAAAATAGGAGCAAATACAGCGACACGAGGAAATATTACAATTCGCGTGGGTAACCCTTCACAGAATCTGTGTACATTATTCGACCACCGTGTCCGCGTCTGCATGTAAACAATTCCTCATACAGATAAGAACCACGGAGTACAGAAAATAAGGATACTTTTTACAGATATGGTACTTTAAATGTAAATAAGGTGATTGAAAAACTCATTTTATGAATACGAAACGTGTTTATAATCAATACAAATTTTAATAAATTATTAAACTGAATTAATTTATACCTAATTATCCTAAAAATCACATAATTTTATAACATATCAAGATTTGAAGCATTCTAAAGAATTGATAGGTAACTCGAAACCACTCTAGTAGTTCAAGCTCTATTCACCGACCGGGACCCCGTGACCCTGTCAAGTGATGAAGTGCGCCGTCGAAACTCTCGTCTGATGATTAGTGGTTTGACGACGCATTAGCACTAAGGTGATTGGAGGAATTTCAATGGGTTTTTAGTCAGTATGCTACCAGTTACTAGCACTCTGCTAGTAACCGGGTGGCGAGCCCGACATACCCCTTCGGCCATCCCCGGCCGGAGGGGATGCGTAAACTGCATTTACCATTACCATAGTTAAAAAAAAAGTCTGTACATAAAAATCCTAAAATAAAAGGGAGGTCTTGTGAGAAAGGGAGACCTTAGATGAAAATGTTACTTCCTACCTTCCTTCCTACTTTCCACTACCTGGTACAGTCAGAATAAATGAGTTCAGATAAGATTTGTGTTGCACCAACGGTGGATTTGCCTCTGCATCGCGAATGCATTCTCCCCACACCTAATCTGAGAAAGTAAGCAGATCACGTCTGCTTATTTGTGTTTGTTATGAGGTTTGAGGCCATGGCGCCTTGTCTCAGCCCTTTCTATTGTGCAAATTGAACTGGCTCGAGAACCTCAGAGCCTACGATCGTTTCTTACGTCATTATACATGTTCAATCCAATACAATTTTTTTTTATTACAGCATAAGCTAACTACTACAATCTATATATAGGTATATTACAAAATTTACAAAAAGAAACAATTGGGCCACCCATAGACCGTTGCAAACGATCTATAGGTGGCTCAACTGCTCCAACTCGATACCCGATGGCAGCGTGCCGAGGATATATATGTATATGACATATTTGTTACACATAATTTGCATGTAGGTATATGTATATGTATCTATCTATCTAATCAACCTGCAACACCCACTGTTGGGTAAAGGCCTCTTCTCTATGACGCCAGTCTTGTCGGTCTTGTGCAAGACGAATCCAATGTGCTCCTGCTGCCTTCATAATGTCATTGGACCATCAGTATGTATATGTAAAGCAGCTATGTACAGTCGGCTCTGTAATTGTCTTTAAACACAGCTTACGCCGGTTTTCTCCTGTGATTAAACCACTCACACAAACACATCATGTTTGTATGTGAATAAACTACTGATGTGAATAAACCACTTAAGATATACCCCTAATATAAACCACAAGTAGTTTAATCACAAAAGAACATCGGTGAAAGCTGGGTGTAAAGACAATTACAGAGCCGACTGTATATAATTGTATATATGTATTATACATATTTTTATTACGACTCACCCGTCCAGACATCAACTACAATCACTTCTCTCCACCCAAAGGTTGTCTGGAAGAAATCGCTTTTAGACATGAGGCCACCTCAATTATTTTTTGTAATTTTTTTTAAGCTTTCTTTTATATTGTTTGTTTCCTATATATATATATATATATGACAAGACGAGCTGAGCACTCTTCTGATGGTAAGAGATTGCGCCTGCTCATGACCAGAATGTCAGTTATGTCTACACAGTTATGGGCATAATAGACTTAACGTTTTTAGGCAGGTATAGACGACTGCAGCTTCCATGCATTGAAAGAGCTTCATTTAGCAAAAATATTTGAACATCACGTAAGAAGATTGTCCTTAGCTTCTTGCCTACACGTAGATAGAACCTGTTCTGAGGTGGAACAATACAGTAATTTATGGCTCGTTCTCTAGAGTAATGATAAAGCTAACAAGCAGCTGAATTGTAATGCAGTCTGCATAAATCTAAAATTAGGTAACTGGTGCAGTCCCGTTGAGTATTTGTGGTGGTGCTTATGCAATTGTAAATTGCTCTGAATACCGGGAAGAGCCTACAGATTTTGTCGGTATTTAGTGTTCAATATGAACGTCATTGATAAATTTTATTGTCGACTGTTCATTCAGCCTACGTTAATAAATTAGACAAAACCTATAGATCGTTTGCAACGGTCAATGGGTGGCCCAAATGTTTAATTTTGTATATTTTGTAATATAGATTATGGTGATTATAATTATTATTGAATCCGATAGAGTAATATATCCAATATAGTAAAAAAAAAATATTCCTAAACATGGTTTACTTTTACGCCAAATAAATTTGAACTGTTATTAACATACAAGCCATGTAATAATTTTCGTTCAGGAAACGTTATTTGATATTTATTTTTATATATTAAACAGTTGTATCACAGCACTAAGTCAAACATATCGTATGATGTAAGTAATTTTTGATTTTATGTGAAAACTTCTCTAACGCACTGAGCAATTTATTTTGTGGGTATTTAATGAGACTGAGCCGTCATGCTCGATTATGTAACGCTCGTAAACGCTCGTACGCGGGTAAAGTCGGCTCGACTCGACTAATGTGATGAAGTTTTCACTTAAGTCGAGTGGTCTTAGACACACTTTTTTTTTCTACAGAACGCTGCTTAACACTGCACAAACTGTCCCTACATCCCAAAAATACGAGCATGTAAATACTGGTCCATTTTAGAGCCTGTAAAACTGCATGTCGTAGGAAACAAAAACACCGATAACTATCATATTCAAGTCACACACGGGGTAAAATTCAGGGTGGGTGTAGTAAGTTTACGGTGAACGTTTGCTTTGAGCCAATGCTGGATTCTACCATAGTACAAGAAAGGTTAGCTGGATAACTTGAGAGTGTAAATGTCTCCAGCATACACAGCATATTACAAAAAAAAACCAATTAAATTTATTTACCCAACTAATTACTTACTTTATGCTAAAACATAAGAAAACTAAAATAACTTAACTAGGTATAAAAATTAAGAATTAGCCTTTCTAAAATTAAAAATAATAAATTTAATAATTGCTTTAAAAAAGAGAAGAATCACTATTATAATATTACTTGCATTATATTTTTTAGTTTATAGTTTGTTAGCATACATATATAGGAGGGATGAATGCAATGTCACTAGAAGAGTGTTAGATATGAAAGTGGATGGATTTATGAGAAGAGGAAGACCAAGGAAAAGATAGATGGACTGTGTGAAAGAGGATATGAACAAAGCAGGTGTGAGTACAGAGATGACGGCTGATATAGACGAATGGAAGAAGAAGACATGTTGAGCCGACCCCACTAAGTGTGGGATAAGGGCAGGGAGATGAAAGTTTGTTAGCATACGTAGGTGGATAAATTAATCAATTAAGTATTGTAATTATAACATGAAAAGAAGGGATCTGGATGCTGTAATGTTCATAAAAACTATACAGAAAACAGTGACTGTACTGTCGACATTGTCGATTTTTGTACGAAAAAAATAATAATTATGTATTTTTTTAGTGTGGTTTCAGACGTTACAAATAGAGGGGTTGCACCGTGCAACTATTCTTGAATAATTTAATTCACTGAAAAATAATTTTAAATCGTAGGTACTCAGAAGATTAAACTCGAAGAAATTACTATCAAACTAACCAAACAAGGTACATTATCTTTGAAATGTGCACAGAATCCAGCTAAATCCTATGCACAGAGTTTCTGTGTAACCTCTAAGCGCTTACCTACACGATTTAATGGAACAACCTCTGTCTGACTAACATTTTTAGGCTTTTGATACAGTTTGCACCGTGAAAAATACAGTGCTGCTAGTTTAATGTTCTGTTCGCAGATTTTTTTTTCGCTAAAACTGTTTTTTTTTTCATAAAAATATATAAACATTATATAATAAATAAATAGTGGCGCGGCAGACCACGGCGAAGATGGCGCGTGATACATACCAACCTGAATCCACACTGAGGCCCACTGCAGCACTGGACAGAAAGTTTTGGAAAAAAGGGAGGGAGGCCTTTGTTCTGCAGTGAGACAGTACAGGCTACTAATAATAACAATATATGTAAAAGTTCATAACGATTTCTTGACAAAAAGTTTGTCAACAAGGCGGTTTAGAAAACCTTCATGATGTCGACCTTATTAATATATACTAATAAATTATTGGTGAATTAGAAATAGTAAGAAAAAACCGACCTAACAAATAGAGAGAAAAGTAAGCTAATGAACTGGATGTTATATCTTTGAAACTAACGAAACAAATATGTAAGTTACCTGCAACAACCAGTAACTTAATCATTTTATCGGTCGCTACTATCAGCCGGCGCGGCATTTACCTTATTTACAACTTAATCTGCAGATAAGGATAATCATAATAAACAGCTCAGGTTTACTTTAGTTTATTTAGATATATTTTCTTAAATAAATTTTAAATGGGAGTTTTATTAAATAGGGTATGAAAATAAAAAATGCCTTATAGATAAAGTGTGTCTGTAACACTGAAAAACAGATAATATTAATCTAGTATTTAACTGGACTAGACACTTGTTTAATTAAAAAAAGCATGATTACCTACCCCAAAAAGATCAAAAAACTTTTAATACTGGCCCCGAGAAGCATTTTTTTGGTCAATGACAGGTGGGATACCATCAGGAGAGCGCTTAGCTGGTCTCTTCACTTGCCAAAATAAATTAAAAAATAACCTATGAATGACGTGAACTTTACCAAAATTACTTAGCCAAGTTGAATTTGTAAAAAAAAACCAAATATAGTCAGCTAAATCATTTGTTACTAGTCTAAAGAGCTACACAAGGAACCGGGCCGTACGCAACATCTGCGCTGAAGATGCAACTTGAAAAGAGCTTTACAGAGTTCTGAATATACTAAAAACAACTTTAACAAGTGGATAATGAGTCACAGAGTCCAGACTAAAAGCCGCAAATGGTAGCCAACACGTGTAATGGATTGCTGCACAGTATGCAAATCATAAAATTCACCATTATTAAAACGTTCCGCAAAAGAAGAATCATTACTCTATGACATTTTTATGTTCAGGGCTGGTAAACATCTTGGCACTTATAATTTTGAGTAGCAAATAATATACATATTTTATTAACTTATATCAAAAATATTTTACGAGAGCATTACTCGTAGATTTAACTCGTAGAGTTATTAACTCTTAGATATGGTATCAAGAAGAGCACTCAGCTCGTATTGTCAAATAAATGTAAGTTTTCTATGCATATATTGTTACACGGGCATTAATCTATTTAGGTATATACCTTTCTCTTCTTATCGTGTCACTAGTTCTTTAGAACCAGTGTGGTGAAAGGATTTCAAGTGCGCCTTGAAACGGCTCCTTTCGTGCACTATATACCTAAATAAACTAAAAAAAATAAAGTACTCTTCTTCAAAATATATTCAGGAAAATTAATTCTTAATCCTTATCACTGTGTTTTCAAGAGGTACCGTCGCTTCAAACTTAAGTAATTAACTCGTAAATAACACATGCATCAAAACCTCATTATTTGAGCGGGCCTTAAATAACGGGAAAACAAACAAATACACTAAAATCATTTTTGTTCATTAACTGTGTGTGTGTGCTTGTGCTTTGGCGTGAAATAGAGCAAAATCGTCGCTTGTTTTAATACAGATAGACCTAATTCTGAATTTACGCACGCTGTCAAATGTAGGCAAATTGGTATCAAATCAAATCAAACTAAAAGTAAACCTCAAACAATTAGCGGTTGACAACCCTAGTTACCGGTAAACACAAGTCGCTAACGAACCGAACAGCGGGGCCCTGCACAAATTTGCAATTTCGATTGGCGCTGTTTGCGTGTACCGTACCTGCTTGCATTGTACAGTGTACACTCATGTGTACTTAAAATGTAAAGGTGTTACATTATTGCAACATTCTATTTATTTCAACAGACGTAGGTTATGTACCAATGTTGGGAAACAGTAATCGCTGAGCTAAAAGTAAAGAAACAGAGCAGTCATTGGATTCTCAATGGATCTAGATTGGAAGAACTATTATTACTACATTATTATCTGTATTTGACCCAAAGAGGTATACAAATACACGGACGTAGAGATCTTCCAGTCTAAAAATGCACAGCGTCCAACCTCCAATATCGATTTATCTTATGCCCATAAGATTAAGATAAGATTAATTGATAATAAACACAATATACTTATTATACAATACTTTGTCAACTTACCCAAAACTGTTATATTCAGGTATTAATGTTTTACCTTTATTTTTAATAACATCATCATCAAGAAAAGTAGAGTCCGCAAGGTCATAGTTAAGCAAATATTTGGTAGCAAGATTTTGTATTAGACGTTCCAGATTGTAGTCTCATGTTTCCGAAGCCCTTAAAATCAGAAAATCGTGATTAATTGTGTAATTTAAATACCATTAACAAGAAAAGGATTTTGTATTGTAGACTTACCGACTACAACGTCTTTGTCTATTTTATACAGGACTAAATTGCGCTTTATAATTTCGCCTTATAGATCGATTTTTAAAATAGTTTTGCTTTTGAGCTAATAATAATAATTCATATTTTGAACATTAATAATGTTCATAAATGTGGCAGTGCGCTTCTCCTATTATTAAAACATGCAAAGCAAAGAAGTCTGCACCAGTTAATCAATGTAATTTTATAAATTGTTTCCTTGCATTAATCATTGCGTTTCAAATAATAAAAGCTAACATTTAATTAAAAAAAATATATAATACTTAACACAGTATAGTTATGTAAGTTATTTTTTATTTTTTGTCAGAGCGTCTGGTCGAAGCGACCCGTGATCAGCGGGCTGGCAGCTATCTGGGCCAAAGAATAAGCCTTGCTATACAAAGAGGCAATGCAGCCAGTATCCTCGGCACGCTGCCATCGGGTATCGAGTTGGAGCAGTTGAGCTACCTATAGATCATTTGCAACGGTCTATGGGTGGCCCAATTGTTTCCTTTTGTAAATTTTGTAATATACCTATAAATAGATTGTAGTAGTTAGCTTATGCTGTAATAAAAAACTTTGGTATTTAGATATACTTAACACAGTACAGTTATGTAAGTATTTTTTTAGCTTCTTGAAATCTATGTTATTTTGTGGTAACCTCAAATTTACGCGAAAATTTTACGCAACCGTTTTGATTGGGTAGATAACAAACTAAGAACAATAATTTCCATGAGATATTTTTTACGCATAAATTGCCAATGGAATCTTATTCACTGTTTGTCAGAATAGAGAGCGGGAACTATACCATGGCATAGACAAACCGTTTTATGTATATTTTATTCATAAACAGGGAAGTTCGATTTGCGTTTTCAGATCGAATCGTAAAATCATTTTTTATGATCTCCGAGACGCCTTCCCATACTACCTACTTGAATTTCAAAGTTGTGTTTATGATAGCAACGATGTTAGGAGATGGAAAAAAAAAAATATTTTTGCTATTTTTTACCTAGCATAAAACTACATCACTAAATAGTTATTAGATTGTAACGGGTATTTATCGCGCTTACCTCATATATTTTTGTATTCCGACGTTTAAACTGTATTGCAATACAGTCGAAACATCGTCGGGACACAATCTACAATCTAAAAACTATACATCACTAAAGGCACAGTACAAAAAAATAAAATGATCGTTTTGACATTCTCAATCATCTTAGTTGAGACTTTTTAGTTTCAGTTTGATGCGTAGAAATAAATCACAAAAGCAACAAACCCATGACAAAGACCAGCTTTATAACAAATACCAATTTCACAAACAAAAAGTCATGAAAATTCTTTTGCGTTGGCAAATAGCGTTATGGGAAAAAACGATGACGCTGTAGTGTAGATAGTCGCGTTCGTTCATACACATTCACAGAATGAGCTGGAACAAGTTATACAGAAAGGCATGGACGATTGAACACGTCTGAATATTTGTAGTAAACACACTGTGATACGACGTTCACATATATTGTAGTAAACAACCATCTCTTATTTATCTATCTCAGTTACATGAAGAGTTAACGTTATGTAAAGCAAGCATTCGTTAATCCACTCAAAAACCCGCCCGCTCCAGCGGTTGTCGGTTCTACAGCATACATACAAGTACATGGGCAGCCCAATGCCACTTCAGCTAACTGATCCTGTGAGCTATGTCGATGAATTTGGTTCTTCGAAGGATAACCTTATCGCCCCCAGCAAAACATGCATGCGGAGAGCCGAAGACTGGGCTCAGTGGCGCGCAATGGAAGAGGCCTACGTCCAGCAGTGGACTAAAGTGGGCTATAATGATGATGATAATTCGTTATTCCGTGAATAGGACACAATGAAAAGTGTCTATTTTACTGCATTTTATTGATTCCGTGTGCATTGCATAGTGAATGAAATAAAACGGGTCCGCATGACGTCCGCTCGAAATATTGTTAAACTTGCAAAACGACAGAGTGGGCGTTTGCAAAGCGTAACTGCCAATTTTAACAGTACTGACGCGATTTTAAAACGAAAAACTTAATTTAATCATATTCGCGAATGTTGGGTGGATTAAAATTGGTAGAGTAGATAAAGTTTGTTTTATTTTTTCAAAACTGGCATAAAAAATTGTTGAAATATAATTCACACTATTTATTTCTCTGCAACGCTCTTTTTATGATATTATTGAAGCCAGATTGATATTAACCTCATACTTTGAGCATCAAAAGGTATCCGACATACTTAGGTATAGGTACAGTCAGCTGCACAGACATGTATACACTCACAAGCTTTCACATTTATATTATACTTTTAATTTTGCAAACACATTATCCTTATGACAGTAATTCTGACAAGTAAGATGACTTCATTTATTTAAAAATGCTTGTGTGCACTTTTCTTTGCAAAATTAAGAGTAATATAAATGTGAAAGCTTGGGAATGTATACATGTATGTGCAGCTGACTGTACCTATTGTAATTTGATAGATATATGTATCTTTTAGTAAAGATAAGCATTTTTTCACTTAGAATAATCTCAATCAGTATAATTTTGTTTGATATGCCGTTAGTATCAAAAAAACAGTATTGCGATTACTAAAATAATATTTTGTCATTGAAATAACATCAATTACTTATTTCTAGGACTTAAAGGAATACCTTTACTAACTTAACTTAACTAAATATAGTTATGGTCATTTTTGTACACGATTTGGCGTAGTTTTGATTAAAAAACAAAATTTCTGCCATTTTAAGGGGAGTGGGGTAGGTCAAATGTGGGGGGGGGGGCGGATTTACCGATAAAAAATCTTGAAAGGTAACTGAAGACCAGACACATTGTATTGTATAAACAACACCTATCGCTTTCCAACACAACAATACCCTACCAATATTTATTGTGCACTGCAGCCTCAAATTACTCCGCAACCTAATTAAAATTCTTATTAGCGTAAAGCAGTCGATAAACATAATAGCTTTCGCCACTATAACCGATGACAACGGGGTACAGTTCATCGATTAGAAACCAGCTCCACCAACCCGATACAGTTAATTAAAATCCAATATTGTCTAACTAAAATTGATTACTGGAAACCACGCTAGCTCCAGCTTAATCTACCAACGGAAGCACTTGAGACCTTGATGTATTGTTGCAATATCGTTTAACACGGTATTGCTGTAAAATTGGTTTTTGGGAGGTGAGAAAAGCGTCATTATTTACGTGAAGTGTCTATCGGGTTCGTATATAAAATAAAAACTGTATTGTACATCCCAAAGATCTATTTGGTTGGAAGCAGTCAAGGTGAATCATGGAATTATATATGATAGAATAACTTTCTTTCGAAGTAGGTATATCATTAATCTCATTGCCATTGAGCTCCACTGCTTAGATCCATTGCAACTCAAATCATTAAAATCACAGAACTAATCATGTACATTAGTTTCAGATACAGTCGAAACCAATCAGCGTAAAAATCACACTTTTGAACTCGGAATGGAATAATAAAATCCAATTTTCACGTTCTATTAATCTGTTACTATTCCAACTGCGATTGTTCTTTGATTTCATTGAATCGACTCCGGACAGCAAATTAATCTGGTAGACAATGCCGTCGCGCCGCGTTTGCACAGACAATAACAAATTATTCATACTCCATGATGGAATGTAAACAGAATATGATTGGCTATTAGCATGTGGGGTGTCCAAGGCCCCAGAGACGACGGGACTCAGCTCACCACTCGCAGGGATCATCTCCCTCATCTATTAACAAGTCGCCGGTAGCAAGAAAGTTCTAACGTATTCCGAACTTAATTCAATTAATTAGGAGCCCTCCCAAGTCCATTTCGCTAAATATTATTTTGAGGGGACGAATAACTGAGATCAAAGACCACATGAGTGACTCATAGAATGTTTATCAAAGAAAGTAAAATTATAATATTGTGTTATTATAAGCGGAATAATAAGCGGTCGCGTTCGGTGGGCTTTATTGATCATTACTCATATTAAACGCTGACGGGTGGTGCATGGATTAAGTTGTGAGGGTCTGTTCCCATAAAAATAACATGGCGCACCGTAAATTGAACCTGAAATAAAACTACAGCTGAACTGAACAGCAAAGTTAGTACTGAAAATAATATTCACTAATAATAATAAGTCACTCAATAATTCAATAGAGTATACCTTGAAGAGTTTTGACCTAAAAACTTCAATTTGCATAACTGATATTGTAGAAAAAACAACCTACTTTGCCTGCCTCTACTTGTTATTTTTGTCTTTCGTTACACTTTGTTATGGCTGTATTATTAGAACAGCGTTTATTAAATCTTTAAAACAGTAAATATAAATCTTCAATACGAAATAACTCCTGAAGCATTGAATAAATTACTACCCTAATGATTTAAAATAAACCCGATAGAAAAAAGATATTGTCATTTCAAGCCAAACTGCATTTAACGAAGTGGAAAATGTAAAGGCTAGTCGACACCAGAGCCCAATCTGGTTTTAACGGCGCAATCATCTCAATTTATAAAAGTCTTATGAAGCTGACTGGCAATCAACGCAAAGCCTAAACCATGATTCCTAGAAGCGAGGATATTTATTATGTAGAGTTTTACTAATAAATAAATGTCGCAAAAACGGAGTTCGCTAGTTATCAATGAATTTATAAACAAGACTAATGTATCAGCGGAGTATAATCCAGCTACAAGCCTGAGACAAATGCGCTAGCGAGATAAATGCAGTGGAATTCTGGGATAATTACACGTCTGGCCTAATTAGAGTCAATTATAATCAACTTCTTTTAAATTTGATTAGCATCGTCTCATGTCTAAGTAATAATCTCTTGTCATTCGAAAAAAATAACTACATAAATGACGAAAAATAAATATTGGCACGAAGCTCTACCCAGCTGAAGATCATCCGATTGCTTCTTGGCTCTATAAAACTCAATCGAAATTACCCTTCTCTGTACATTAACGATGTGACACAGTATAAACTGACCCTAAAATTAGCATTTTTGATTGGAGCTCTAGCTACAAAGCTATCTACACAGTTAGCCGATCGGCAAATTATAATTAAATCGTAACGTGATTGAATACAAACAGTTTGATGTTGTTATAAGCCGCAGTGTTGTTCTACGAGCTACGTATTATACGAGTAGGTTTGATGTAAAGCTGTTGTATTTCATGATAATCTATTGGTAATATTTTTCTACTTGACAATACCTTTTATTTTATGTTATGGCTGTGCATTAGGCTATTAGTGCACGAAAGGAGCCTCTTCGAGGCGCACTTGAAAACCTTTCACCACACTGGTTCGAAAGAACAGTGACACGATAAGAAGAAAATTAGGCTATTATAATAATCAGGTACTATTTTCATATATTTATAATGAAAATAGTACCTGATGTCTCCTATTCATTTATTTATATGTAGGTATAGTATAGTATGATATTATAAAATAATTATCTTTTTTTTTTTTACATATAGTATTTATTTATATAAGTATTTATGTTTATGTAGGTTTATGTATTCAACTTATTTAAACGCGCCACCGTCATTATCTATTCCCATCATTTCCAGATCCATCCAAAGGTTGTCTGGAAGAGATTGCTTTTAGATAAGACCGCCCATTGTGCTTCACTTTTTTATATTGTTTGTGTTCCTGTTTATTTTCTTGTTTTGTGGTGTGCAATAAAGAATTATCTATCTATCTATCTATCTATCTATCTTATATTAGACGTCGTGGGAAGTTTTTTTATTTACCAAAAAATGTACTCAAAATATACTATTTTGTACCCTAAACGATTTATTTTGTACCCCTGTAGATCCCGAAACATGCTCTCTGGCGGCTGACCTCAATAACTCGACTCGGGATCTACGGGGGTACAAAAATGATGTTTGGGTACAAAATTGTATATTTTGGGTACATTTTTTTTGTATAGAAATCAACTTCCTCAGACCACAGACCACCAGAGAGCAGGACACCTTTCAATATAGGTATCTAAAAATCCTTCATCGTTAACCGTAGCCCGTGACATTACGTATCCAATTTCTGTACGTTCTGTACAAATGTACTTAACATAGGTACATACATAGTTACTTAGTAGGACCGTTTGAGTAAACAGTTAGTTATGAGTTCTGCACCCAGCCACAGTTTCATTCGATTTATTTTATGGCCCGTAAACAATGCTGCCAACTTCTGCCACTCTTGCCAGTTTATGGTAAATAAGATTTTACGGTTACGCGAAATTCTCAATACCTCCTTCCTATAGCATTTTCTCTTTACATGCAAATGATACTATCATAAAACGTATTGTATCCGCGCTGCGACCGTGCTTCAAACACAATGCTCATACGAATCCACCCATTCAAACAAACGGGAACGCATTACCTATTAATCCATTGACTTGTATAGGTACCCTTAAAAAGTTTAGCATAGGATCGTATCCGTAATCGTATCCCTTCGTAATTACATTTCAAACTTTTAGAACGGTAAAAAAACGACTGCAGCAAAAGTACCAACATTTTCATGAAATCGAAGTTCTTGATTTCATACCGACACGATTTTTAATAACCGCGTCGCTCAATATTCGAATTCTAATCGAGTTTTAAATTGCAGCTATTCTTGTCTGCTGCTCGGTTCTGAACTTTCATCTCGAATCCAGGGTTCCATTCCTCGTTAGGTTCTCGGCGAAGTTGCTCCGAGGCTTGGGACAAGTTTTTTAACTTCTACGGAACTCGATTCTTATGATTAATTAATTCGATTGTGCGTGAGCTATTTGCGACGTGATCGGTTTCTGCGGTGTCCATTATTTTACGATTTAGGTCGAGGGGAGTCACGGAGGGTTGAAACTGCTCGGTCACTGCACTAAACAGTCTTGTTACAATTTCGCTTTGCAGTTTGCCACTTTTTATTCCTGAAGCTTGAAAGGGGAGGCGTGTTTCTCATGGGGCAAGGACAACTTCATTTAGGCGGTAATAATTCTTTTGAAAGGAATAATTTATTACTTTTTCTCGACCAGACAGAAAACTTGGGTAAAAAATGATGAGAGTGGCCTATGAAATATGAATTTGATTTTTCTCTCCAATATTGTTTTCGGGGATTGTAACTTTCGTTGATTCGTCTGTTCCGGAATGCTATAAAAAGTCTTTTATTTCAGGATTGGTATTAAAAACGATTTCAAAATTGTTTTTTGCTTTTATAAAGAAACACCAAGCCTGATAAAGAAACCGTGTCATGTTAATAATAAACAAAGCCAGAGAAACTATAAATCAAGAAGTCAAGTTGAAATGAAACATCAAAGAACTAAATACACCTCCGTAAATCATAACTAGGTACATACTTCACAATAAAAGTTTAAAATAAAACATGCAGCTAACGAAGTCCTAGTTAAAAAAGCAGATGGAACTCACTGAAACTTTAGACTCCTTAATACTACTTTAATTCTGGTAGGTATAGGTTATCAGCTAATTAGATTCTCTAATTGTACACACGAAAATAAATTACAAATACGTCGTTACCAACCAAAAAACCAGATAATAAATTTAAAAAAAATGTTTGCTTACATTTACTTATGCAAACTTATACAATATATGTAGGTATAAACTACGAAACTACTATAGTTATTGAAATGATAAAATAATTATTAATATAATGTACATAAGATACATACTGTAAATACATACATATGTATTACACTTTGATATTTATTATTGAGTATTTTACGTGTATAATTTATTTATTCTTAGATGTATGTCTAAGAATAAATAAATTAATAATAATTAGATAATAATATTATAAATAGATACTTGTATAGGTACTCGATACTTATTAGATCGATTTCAACGGAGAAGATCGTGTGAGTAATTGAAATTGGCTCCAAAGCTCAAGCTCATAAAATGAATGGTGATATTAAAATCTTTGTAGCAGGTAAAAGTCAGCTTTTCATAAAATCGTCTTAGGATTCTTGGAAATGATTCAAGGAAATTTCATGGTTTTAATTAACACAGAGTGAGTTTCAAATCCTCATTATGAATCGACCTCGACCAAACTCCGAAGTCCGATTTCTTAATGGTTTTTTAAAAGAACTCATAAATACTTACCCTATGATATTTCTTTTTAAAATCTGCGCGTTACGGTTCTCTCCCTTATTTTATTCAATAAGGCTTTTCAATAACAACCCTCGCTGCTTATAAAAATTATGAAATCGAAGGGGGTTTTTGTGAAGCCGTCACTTGGAAAATAATTTTCATTTCGGTTTTGACTGGGTTCCTAGCCTTTCAATAATACCTCACGCTTTCTTTACCCTTCAGCTATGGGGGAAAATATCTAACTAATATTGCCCTAAACCCAATTGGAGCTTTTGGAGGTTCAACCAGACGAAGGCAACGTGATCGAGTGTCCAGCTTTATCTAGTCTCTGTCACAGTTTTTTCCACTAAAAGTTATTGCTTTGTTCAATAAAATTAATAAATAAATATTGTATGTTTACTTAAAAACGTTACATAAAAAAAATGGCCGCATGTAATGGTGGTGTATACCATATTCATATGTTGATTCATTCTCAAATCGAAAATCGTCTATGTATTTTTAAAGCTGACTTGTTGGGAGGTACTTTTTTCTGTGCTATAGTATTTTTCTTCTGTGCGACACTTTAGCAATATTTCTGCAGTTTTGTTAATTAAAAAACTTGAAATAGTAACACTGTTTCTTGTTGAACTCCAAAGTAGGTAACGAAAGACAACTAGCGTTTACTTTCCACTAGTAGTAAAAAAATAAGGTATAGGATTAGACGTTTGTTTTTCTATGTATTTCGATCAAAACGGGAACGGGGGGGTTATTTGCATGAAAGTACCTAATGCAAAGACACATTCTAATGTGGCAATATTTTAGGCACATGACTAATTAGTACGTCTGGTAACGCCATCTATAAGACACACACTAAACTATTTTCAATCAGAGATCGATATGAACATATTTACATAAATTATATTATCTATGTAAGTATATCTGTCCTGCTCCTACCTTCCTACCTTGAATGAGACGCAAGAAGACTGAATGGATAACAGCGGAACGAATGCTTCGACCGAACAAGAAAATTTAACCGCTCACTCACTTCGTCTGTGCGTTTTGAATCGGGTGCAACGAAAAAATACGCTTTTCCTCCGCTGTGACAAAAATACTCAAAATTACGCCCGTACGGTGCTTTATAAACATTTTCCAAATCTCTCCGCTACCTGTGCTTATACTTGGTGTATTCAAAAGTTTCAAAACGAACTTTGGTGATATGAAGAGCCAGCCAACAGCTACCTCAAGAAACGGTAAGCGTCTCAATCCTCAGCCATCCCTGATGTAATTTCTATTATCACCAACGTCTACTGATAAATTTACAAACATAAAGGTTTTAGGATTAGGTATTAATCAACCAACCCCGTAAAGTATAATATTAAATTTTGAAAGAGTTAACATCGCTTGTAGCTCCAATAGCGACTGAAAAGAAGGGATAACAAACTTTATGCAGTAGTAGATAACTTAATTATTGTCATTCTTTGGCGCTGTTTCTTTGTGTTTTCTATATAATCCTTTATTTTATTTAGGTAGTAGCTTTTCTTGCGGTTTTTTCTTATGTTGCTTGCAAATGTTTTCGATATTGAATCGCCGCGCTTGGAGTGGATTAAATATTTTCTCACAATTTCATATTCTTGCCTTGACTAGATGTAGTCAAGACATTTCAGAAATTATAATATGGGCCAAATGTAACAATAGTTTTAATGAAACAAAAACAATTAGAAGAATACTTAGTTACTGTGTGATAATTTAATTAAACCATTTCATTTTGTAGTTAAATTTCATCATAAAAATACAACCAGTAAACACAACTATAAATAATAACTGATAAATGTTTATTTACCAAAGTTAACTATTGTTATTTTATTATTTTTATGATGTTACGGGGATAATAGACTCTACCGATAGGTAACGAGACCAAAGCCTTTACGAATATATTTGATGTTACGGGGATAATAGACTCTACCGATAGGTAACGAGACCAAAGCCTTTACGAATATATTTGATGTTACGGGGATAATAGACTCTACCGATAGGTAACGAGACCAAAGCCTTTACGAATATATTTGGACAGATTCAACTAATAAACTAACAAAAACGAATATATTTATAAGGCTATATCTAAGTAGGTATTTGTTTTCTTCACAAGATTAAAATAAGTTGAGTAAGTACATGGTGTTATACATCATAAGATTTAATTTCCATAAAAACTTAAATGGGCAATGCAAAATAGGTCTATGTTGTATTTCGTATTTTTTTATACAAAATGACAGAGTTTGCCAAACGATGAATGAAACTGTACGCATTGATAATGATAATTATCAATAAATATGATTTTATAGTCATATTATCTTCTTTTCTCCGGCCATCGAGACATTTACGGGATTCTTGGATGCTTTGCTGATTACAATTTATTGTTGTGATAACCAAGTAGGCGATAGAATTACATTACCGTATCTTCATTGTTTATTCATACATGTAATAAAGATTGTTACTAACTTGCAAGTTTAAAGCTTTGTCGCTTTAGGAATTTGGAATGTATCGATAGGTAAGGACAGTTTTTCGATAGACTAATAGCTAACTGCCCACTCGCCAATTTACTTGCATCTTTGTATGATTTTTCAAGAATCCATAAAAAAATCTTCTCATTCAGTTTGGTAATTTTTATGTTATTGCAAACATCCAGATAAATGTATTTTCATTCATTTTTTCACCAACTTTTGCATCAAGTATTAACTAATGGATCTGATGTATAAAATTCATGATTCCCTGCTACAATAGAAACAATATGACTTAAGATAATTGATTGATTCAGGCGTTACTTTGCGGAAATCCATAAATATCAACAAATTATATAAATATATTTAGTAATAAATCCACTTGATTTCTAAACAAAGGTTTTAATTAACTTAACTTTAGTTTAGAACTTTAGTACATATTACTATATTATAAACCAAAGAGTCAACGAACAGAAAACCAAGGTTTGAAGATACGACACGTGTTTCGCCTCTACACGAGGCATCATCAGGAGGTGTGGACTCGCCGAAGTTCGAAACGAGAGTGAATAAACAACGTTGCCCGGCCCGTATTTATACCCGTTGTGGCGATGAGTCGCCTGTCGTATTATCCGTTCGTGTGATCTGTTGAATGATTTAAATACGAGTATTTCAAGGTCTCCTTTGTTGAGGATTTTTGTGACGTCGGATCATACGACAGGCGACATATCGAAAAAGACTCATTGAAATCTCAGACATTATTATACTTATCAAAGTATTTCTTCTACTTAATACTTTTCATACATCGCTAGAGGTTCAGTTTATAGTGTTACTCTACATTATAGTAGGCATTTTGACTGAAAACCTTTTCTCTCTTGTCACGTTCTGCCTCAAACACAAAACTACCAACTTCATTCACCCATGTCTTTTGTTTGAGGAAAAATATTTCATTGCTGAGTATCATATTACGAAGTTATGAGTATCGGCCTGATAAGATGAAAGTGAGTGAGGAAGTTTTGCTGATATTGATACATTCCTTTTTCTCTTTGAATTTACAGAGCATCTATATGTTTTGTTATTAAGCATACATAGATGTAGGGTTTGTTTATAATTTATTACGCACTAGTTGAGCCCGCAACTTCGTTTTCATTTCGAATTACTCAAATTATTTTATTAGTACGCGCCTACATTTCTCAACAAACTTACTCTCGAAATTTCAAGTCTATACGTCCAGTGATTTAGCCAGTGTGTTGTCCGCCAGTCAGGCAGTCAGTCATGACGAAGCTTTTTATATAATTAAAATAAAAATATAGATTAAATTTGAAAGAAAACAACAGATTATATTTTATTACACTATTATTATCATTGGCTACTTCGTAGAATATAATCTCGGACGCGAAATGCACCAAACTTTTCCACGTCTGCTACGAGTAGTTCCGTCCATGTTGAATGTGGTAACGAAAAGATAACATGTGAGTTGCTATTTGTAAGGAACTATTATGTTTTCATAACTTAGCATTTTATTCATATATGATCCTTCTACACCCTTAGGCCTTATGTGTCTTTAAAAAATAGGTCACACGTAGCAACCGTTCATTCAATACCCAGCAGACCTTTGTTCAACAATAATATTGCAAATAAGATAAGCGTTTGTATTTATGTTTGTAATCTCAAAAACACCCGGATGTCCCTTATGCCGCAGGCGCGGTCACAGTCGCCATATTTATCTTCGGATTAGCCTTGTGGCACACCAAAATATAAATTTTTGACGATTTATAAAGAAACTGGCTCGCATTTTGTGTCATAGAATATGTATTATTTACCAGCTCTTAAACTACATAACCCTGAAATCCACACATCTTTTGCCTACAGTTGTAGTTAATATCCTACTTATATAAGCAAAAATTGTATGGATGAAGAGATAATAGATAGAAAAGGAAATAAGCTATTTTTTACCTCGAAACCACGCAACCAATGGGTAGCAGCTAGTAATACTGCAATTTGATAATATCAGATATTGTTGTTCCTACCAAGGCAATTGTGCATGTAAGGGGCCTTTACGAGGCGCACTTGAAATCCTTTCACCACACTGGTTCGAAAGAAGTAGTACACGAACAAGAAGTAGAAGGCCAAGGCAATTTAATCGTTACATTTTGGTAGGTACATTAATATCCCGTGTAATTGATTTCACTTGACCCATCTTGCATTAAATATGTTGAACTCGGGCGAGAAGTGTCGCTGGCACACAGCCAGTATTACTCTCAAATAGATATCTTTTATTCAGTAAGCTCAAACTTTTCGGCATAAATTCCACAACTAGGGAACCTTCATGAAATTGTAATGAGGACGAACTATTTATGGCTAATCCTTTCGAAACAAACTGCACAAAGCCACATCCGTTTTTGTTCACAAGAAAGTGTCTAGTGGCTTTTTAAAATGTTTACATCAAAAAGTGGTGGTGAAAGAAAAGGACGACTTGCCGTCAATTTTAGAGGAGAGACAGGGATAGAGTAAGTAGAAGGGAGAGTGAATTTTTGAATTGCAAATAGGGACAATGAAACGACGCCGCTTTCGGTCTGCTACCCTAAAACTCTTCCGGCGTCATAATTATCGTTAATAACAGTGGAGTAGTTTAATGAATTTATACTCCCATCAAAGTAACAAGCTAACTTCAGTGCTGAATCGTATGCGTAGGGCTTAGGGATGTAATCTTGTTCTGTGCCTCATTTGTAAACCAAATCAGCCTGAATTAGCTAAAAACTTTGACTCTTGAATATTCATGCACTTCACAGTTTTAAATAGCCGTTTATTTTTAGTAATTAACAAGTTATATTAAGCCAGAACATGCTAAGTTAATAAAATGAAATGTTTTAAATTTGCTTAGCGAATAACATTGGTTAACTCGTTTACCATTGTGTTAATAAGGGATTGTTCACACCAATATACTCGTAGTATTTACTTTTTCATCTAGATTCATACAACTTCCAAGTTTTTAGGAAAGGAATAATATTATAATTAACTTAATTCGTACTTGTGTCACCTTGTGTTGACTTTTTGAAGATTAAGATAAAGATAAGTCTTATATAAATTGGTTTTCTAAGTATGTTCTACCTTTAGTTTCAGGCGTGCAAATTTTGTCATATTATTATTATACAATTATTTAATAGAAAAGAGAGTTTAAATATATGTATTTCCCTATCAATTTATATAAATTAAGTTTATGTCCCTACGTGTTTGAATCACTATCGTTAAAAATTCGTTTACTGAATAAAAACATTTGATGCGGTTGATACATAAAAGCACTACTGACGCGGAATTAATGTAGATAAAGGCGCTTTATGTTACGTTCGAAAAGAAATGCAACCATCACATGCGATTGAATCGCAGCATTTAAAACATTTGAATACTTTATATATGGATTCAGGTGGCACTCCACTAGAGGCTGTAATTCAGACGCATGCCGCAGTGGATTGCATTTCGACTCCGCCCGCCCTAAAACACTTCACTGTAAGCGGAGTTATTTACATTAACATAGTTGTTTAAATGAGATATTTGCTTTGTAGCATGATCTTTTAAGAAATAGGTACTGATTAATCGTCATTATCAATAATGTGATGAATGATTATTATTTTCATATACTTATAGTAGTTTTTAATAAAATAATGTAAGAAATAAAATAATTAAGTAAGTAGGTTAATCTATCTATCTGTTAAATTCTTCAAATAAACCACGTAAGTTATTGTGCTAAGCTAAGCTGATAATTTGCTAGTAAAAAATATTTTAAATGTATTTTAATAGGTACCTAGTATCTATCGCTTTTAAGCATTTTTTGGAGAAAAACAATAATGGATAGTTTGAATTATAACATTTTGTTAAAATTGTTCGCAAATTAACAAGTACCTACCTTTACTCGCAGTACCTATTTTAGCTATGAAAAATCATAACAATTTTTTTTAAAATTTAAATGATGAGCCCCAACCTACATAAATCATGTTTCATAAAAATAAATCGAGTCATTATTCTAACCAAACTAAATCTTCCAATACTCTGTCCCCCCGGAAAATCAGTGGAAAACCAGCTTTTCCCAGCACTCACCGTGCTGAAGTAAACTCGGTAATGTTTTAATGGCAACATCTCATGTTTATGAATTTCACATTACCTTCAGCTTTTAACATTCCGCTTTTACCAGACTTTTATGTTTTTCAAATAACTAGGCGAAAGAGTACCGTGCGTATCATGTGAGTATATTTTTTACCTAAGTATTTGAGTCTTCATAGGTATGTTCCCCTTGTTTATATTACTTTAAAAAAACAATATACCAAGTTAAATATACCACTTTTAATTAAAAATTAATAACAACTAAGTAATAGTTTGATTAAATTCAGTGGCAAAACAATCAAAATATTAGTTGAATAAGTTTATTAACCACATTTCAAAATCCACATTGTGGTCTGATTACTTCGTTCGATGACTGAATTATTAGGTAGAGTTCTAGTAGCAATTAAAAACATTATTTTATCATTGACCTTTGATATCATTGCTATAAAAGTTACAACATCATCATCCGAGCCTGGTAGAACCCTAATATACAGGGTGTCCCTAAATTCAACGATAAGCGGGAAGTGGGTGGTGGGTATGGTCGTGACCACTCCAGAAAATAAAAGAAAACATTTTATTTTTATTACAGTTTAATTTATTTTTCTGGCATTCTGGTATTTTAAGTGTTGTGGTGAATAACAATACTATATATTGCCGATGCAAAAAACAATTCAGTATTATTTGAAGAAATGGGGTCATGGTAGTTAAAAGTATCATAAGGGGTGTCGATTTTCGAAGGTTTTCATAAATTGTACTGTAATTAAAAAAAAAGTTTTTTTTTCTCGAGTAGTCACGATTAGGCCCACCATCCGCTACCAGCTTATTGTTGAATTTAGGGACACGATGCCTTCTTTTTTCTTTGCTTATACATTGTTACGTGTAAGTACTTACTTCGCAATACTAATAAGTACCTACTTATTTTGAATATTTCATTATTCTTTATCGTTTTTAGATTGTTTGCTTGGATGTATATTTAGAGGTATTATTTCCTACCCTCAGAGGTTTCCAACCCCTTTAATATTTATGTTACTCCATCTTGCAACGCAAAACAACGAGTACTTATTACAGTGAATTCAACAGTTAAAATCCCCCTTAGAGTCATCACAAGAAACTTTGGCCATAACATAGCTCACTGAATTAAAATAATAATTACGTATCCCACTCTTGCATTACGGCGGGACCCCAAATATTTTGACACGGAGTTAAGCTACGTACACACGCGGTGCCTCGAAAGCTCTGCTCTGTCACGTTCTGTTAATAATGTATAAAATTGGTTGTCTGTAATGTTGGTTTACGGACGATAGTTTAACGTGACTACCAGCGTAACGGGACCGTAACCGGACAATGACAGGACGATAACGTCAACGTTTTCGTGCATGCAGCCGGCGTTCATCGATTTAGTAGTAGTAGTAGTAGTAGTCACGTCAAAAGTGTTTTTATATATTCAATTCTTCTTCGTTATAAGTAGCTGCTACCCGCAGTTTCTTGATAGCAAAATGTTTTCAGGTTCTAGAGAGAACAAAGAAAACACTATATGAAATTATTATTTACAAATTTATTTTATTTTTGAAATTCGAAAATATAAAGTGGGTACAGTCAGCTGCAGTGACATGTTTACACTCCCAAGCTTTTACATTTATATTACACTTGTAATTTTGCAAAGACATTCTTCTTCTGACAAGAATTGTGACAGGTAAGAAGACCACATTAATTTGAAAATGCTTGTGTGTACTTTTCTTTGCATAATTAAGAGTAGGTATATATTAGTATAGTCCCAATTTTTCACGTATATACATATGAAAAATTGGGACTGTGTTCATGTCTGTGCAGCTGACTGTACCTACTGGAATACTTATTTAGACATTATTATTGACTATCAGTACATTAAACTATTTTAAAATATTTTTTTATTACAATCCATTCAGAGATTAGTTAAGTTATGTTTGATGTGTGTTTGTGTAATTATGGCAGAGTCCGCCCAATTCAGCACTAAATTCATTTGCCGTGTAAACGCCTAAATTCCATCACTGATGGCGATACCATACCGTGCATTATTGTTCCAACTAACAGCACGTCCGTGCAGATTTACAAATATTTGAGGGCTTCGAACCGGAACACTGGATATTGTACATGCAATATCGCTTTTCAATAGGATTTTTGTTTGAGATTCTTTTATTTTTTTAAAGAGATACAAAAAATGCGTTCTATTAGATTTCCGAGGATAAAGCTTAATTTGTTTCAAGTTCTGCCAGCGGCTTTTCCTGTGTGGTATCACGTTATAAAAAGCCACTAATAACATTTTAGTGTGATGTGATATGGGAGTTTGATTCATTGTGTTGTTGTGGTGTGTTGGGTTGTAATCTTACCTTTATTTAATTTTTTTTCTTTTTCTCCGTACCTAATTTTAAGGATGGACACTGGAAAATCTAAACAGTATCATACTTTAACATTCTCCTGTGTACACTTAGTATTATCTTTGTACTATATGTTGACCAAATCAATAAATTTATAATCATGTACCTACGCCATTGCGCGGCCAAATAGCAGGCAACCTACGTAGAAGTTTACCTCGTAAGTTTGGGATGATTTATGTAATTATCATCATCTTATTAGCCCTTGTGCACCACCCACTGCTGGGTATAAGCCTTCTCTTTCTTACGCCACATGTTGCGATTCTGTGCGAGGCGCATCCAGTTCTTACCCGCTTTTATAAGACTACATAAAAATTAAGGTAATTATAAGACTACATAACTTTCTTGCTCTATCGTATTTAGGTGCAAAAGCTTACTATAAAAGGTCGTTGTAGAGTAAATTATGTCGCAAAGTTGAAGTGATATCAATTTGCTCGCACTACAACAAAGAGAGCTTTAGTGTAGTCCCTTTGGATCTCTGCCACTTGAATTCATTTTCATTACTCGATAAGCCCAATACACGATGAATTATTTTTCAATTTTCATATATGAAAAGGTTAACACGAGTGTTTTTATTTTAATTGGCTACTGGGTTTCTCTGTAGTGGGTTCCTGTGACCATTGAAACATATTATTTTTTATATCAAATAAAACTTCAAAGGAATTAAAATGGAGAATGGAGTTCTGCTTAGATAATTATTAAACTTTGTTCACCAAATTTGGTAGCGTTTGATAAATAACATTTATTAGAAATAAAATATTTTTTACCAAAAAAAAACTATAGAACGACTACCTTGTAGTCTCGATTTGTTCGTGATATCAAAAATAAACAAAACAGGTCTTAATATTATTTTGCGGTCATCGGCTAAGCGTTTGTTGGCGACATCGCTTTGACGCCATATTAATTTTGAGCCCCAGAGTTTTCCATCGCCTCTACGCCATCGCCTAAAAGTCAACGTATTTTAAACTACCTGCAATTAGGCACGAGACAAAGGCTATCGCATAACGAAATGGCCATAGCCGCTTTGGGCTATGTGGCAAATTTTGCTGGCTTATCAAAACAATTTTGATGGAATTTTGTTACGGACTATGTCCGCTTCTAGCGTACTCAGTACTCACTTTAGCTGTGGTTTGGGATATCATTAGGTTTACCTGGGATAGAACATCAGTAACCACGTAACGTTTATGGACCGTTTATACGGAAGGCGTCCCCTGCAGGATTAAATTTACAAAGGTGCTAGATACCAAGCAGAAATCTGAAAGTATTTCTATGCTTCGGTTTGAAGGTAATGAAATGCATAGCTTACCGAACGTTTTTCGATGCACCATCAAACTGTCCCAAAATGGACGAGCTTTATAGTCATTTCGGCCTTTGTGATTCAAAGACCTGTGCGGCGCTCTCCAAGTCTCTGATCACTCTCTAACCATCAAAAAAGCATCTTCTCCGCACTTTACCTATGTGATTCACCTGAACTGTGCGGCGCTCTCCAAGTCTCTGATCACTCTCTAACCATCAAAAAAGCATCTTACTCCGCACTTTACCTATGTGATTCACCTGAACTGTGCGGAGCTCTCCAAGTCTCTGATCACTCTCTTACCATCAAAAAAGCACCTTACTCCGCACCTTACCTATGTGATTTAACTGACCTGTGCGGCGCTCTCCAAGTCTCTGATCACTCTCTTACCATCAAAAAAACACCTTACTCCGCACTTTACCTATGTGATTCAACTGACCTGTGCGGCGCTCTCCAAGTCTCTGATAGCGCCGTCTCTGATCATTCTCTTACCATCAAAAAAGCACCTTCTTACTCCGCACTTTATGAAAAAAAAAGATCGCCGAGCGTCATGTAGGGTGTTGAAAATCTCTACCAATGTATTATGTCCATTACACTTTTATCTAAACACCCCCCCGTTAGTGAAGCGCAGCGCAAGCGCGTGAATAACGGATTACTACAATAAATGGCAGCGAGACGCTTATTCGCTTTTTCCATGAAAAAAACTAAATAAATATTGCAGTTTTGAATAGAAAAATACCCATTGAAACATGTCAAAGTGCTCTCGGTTTATTTTCCATGCACTTGACAAGGCTTATCTCGCGGTCGCATTTGAAAATGACATGAGTTTTTCTAACTTTTATCTATTGAGGACAATAATATAAGATTTTTAACAAATGAATCATATTTCAGAGTTGGATTTTTACACAATCTATTAAGTTCTCGTAATTTTCAGTCTATCGCTCTTTCACTAATAAGGTAAAATTGATTGATTGTCTTACTTTGCCAAAGTTTTGTGATAGGTTTTAAAAGTGTTAGATAAAGTAATAACTATGAGAATATAAAAAAAAATTTTTTACGTGACTACGTCTAATAAATCAATGAACGCCGCTGCACCGGCTGCATGCACGAAAATGTTGGCGTTGTTGTCCGGTTACATTTATTGTCCGGTAACGCCCATTGTCACGTTAAACTATCGTCCGTAAACCAACTTTATAGACAACCATTTTTTTTATCAGGACAAAATATATAAATACCACTAACCAGGCTTCATAACCCGTAAATCCCCGAAGTTTCAGCAGTGTGTCTCCGTAATTCCATATTGCTCTCATATTTAATCTACTAGGTAGGTACACGGTACTGAATTCAGGACACTGAGAGAGATTTACAATCCGTAGTTAATGTTCGCCAACAATGAGATACAATTTAACTTCCCGCAACGAAGCGATATTTACAAAGCAACACTACTGGACCGGCGGTATATTTTGCTAATGTTTTTTGGCCAGCGTTTTACAAACTTCCGATGTAGCTTATAACGAAACAGCTATTTTAATATACCAAATAAAAAGAAGTAGTAGAAGACAGAAGTAGAACTAGTACAGTGGTACTGAAATACCTTCACCCAACGGGCAATCGGCGCAAGAGTAATAAGACATCTTTCTACACGGGAAATTAATTCGTGCAACAAACGTATTACCATTGCAATTTGGTTTCTTCATAACAATATGAATAATTATACTAGAACCTGATTGTGTAAATTATCCGGTACCTATAATATAGGCTGTACTAAGCTTGGGGATAAACGGGTCGTTCTGTAATATACCCGCAATATTATTATTTATATATCTCTATACCTACGAAATACATAATGTTTACAAGTACCAGACTAAGTAGGTCTTTATAACGGACTTCAGTTCCACTATCCGTTACTGAATAACGACTTAGTAAGTATCTAAAACTGGTCTAGTCGGGGCCGAGGTAAAGTTTAGCGAACCAGCTATTCTAGCTTTTTATGCTTTGTTGCGCATAAACTTTTTCTACTGTCGACTGCAGCCAGACTTAATAACTTTATTGCTTGTACGGCATGCAGTCCGCGTTTTTAATTTATAAATTGAACTAGGTTTGGCCTCATTGCTGGAGTAATTGCCCAAATCGGGAAATGCTGTGCTAGTCGTTATGAAGAAAACTTTATTATCTGAATAAATGATAAGAATAGTACACATAAATGTCACTTCAGCATAATAATCCGTGTACGAAATTTGATGGTCCGAACGCACGGCGTAAATATGTTTTATGATAATATTACATTATCTAAAAAAAACAGAAGACGTAACCTACAAAACGAATAAGTAAAATCGTATATTAAAAAATATTAAACTAATAATATTTATTGGAAGTAAATATATAATACCTATAGATAACTTTCATTTCAAATATTGTCGAGTCAAACAATTACAGGCAAAGCTGCACGTTATGAGGATTTCATTAGCACGCGCCGTTGAATGAAACTTGATAAATCGCACCGCATTATGGAAACGTAATAAGAAATCGTAATTTATTTCTTATTGAAATGAGGAGAATAGACACCCACCCTCCCAGATAAAATAAGTAGGTAAATTACAGATGGCAAACTCTATATAATATTACAGTAACTCTATCTTGATAGAGATAAAAAAATATATTGGCTAACGTATTGCGCCTGAGTGAAAATAATAGCATTTGTAATAAGAAGCTCTTCTTCGCTTCATTATTGTTTAATTTTAAAATTTTACTATACAGACACTATTCTATTGTTGTGTGTACTTATCTCGAGGAAATAAATAGCTTAAATAATAATAATATGTTTGAATTTATGTATTAAAATCTACTCATTAGTCAAATTAATTTATATTTTCTACTTACTCTTGTTGTATTGTTTAGTCAGTCTTTCAACAAAGGCCTCGCTCATCCAAACTACTAAGGAATTTAGTGAAGAATAGGCACATTTTCCAAGTCGACATTCTGTTCGATATTTACTCAAGTGCGAAGAGTACCGAAATTGTTCCCCGCAGAGAGAGCACCCTGTGGAAATCATGATATTAACATTATAATCCAATTTGTGGCTTTGGAGGTAGAACTCATTAACAAACTTCCTGCATTACTGCATTATACAATCAAGACTGTTATAAATGCATTTTTTACTTTCAAATCACTCCTACTTTAGGTTACTTGGGGTGTCTAGTCTAATAAAATTTCGTCCGTCACATTACTGTCAGCCAAATTGAAATTGACTGAAAATTTAACTAGAAATAATTATGAAGATGTTTGCTAAGCGAGTCTCGAAAAGTCATATTGGATTCCTGGAAATTAAAAATGATGTTGCAAATTATAATAAACTTTCACAAAAAGTGATGGAATTGGATAATTTGGCCAATTTAGGAGTGTAACATGGTTTGATTTTCTTTACTGCGTTCATAGCACATACTTTGGTTATATTAGATTATTTGGAAAAAAATATGAGGGCACCAATTAAGTGCATTTTTTTTTAAGACTGTGGCACTTACATCTTGTGTAAAAGCGGTAAAATTTCCCTTCAAACTGTCTTGTCTAATTCTTGCAAAGACCCTTTTCCCGAAGATTATGCTGAAATGTACATTTTACTTGTAATTTTTTTACAGTAAGTGGATTACAATGTTAATTTTATTGATGCGGAGGCCACGATGGATAGACTGCGAGGGTCTGTATTAGTATTCTGATGGTGGAAAAAGATAAATTTGTTGGTGGAGCAGTTAATTTATGCGATTTTCCGTGGAACAGAAGAGCTGTTACTAGGTACTTGGCTGGAATAACTTTTGATGAATAATGTTTAAGTTCTGTGGGACTGTGCAAAGTATGAATAAGTATATTCTCGGCGAGTTCGGAATAATGTAACGATGAAAAACTACTTGCAAGCTCAATTTATATTTCTCAACTTTGTAGCTCCATAAGCTTTTATCTGATAATCCCTGAAAATACAGTTACAGGTAGGTTATAATAAGTAGGTACTTATTAGTTTTTTTAAATTAAAACTATTTTTATTAATTTTATCAGGAAAATATGCATAAACTAAAACGAAAGTACTGCTGATCGAACAGCTTTTAGCTATCAGTCAGCGCAAAGAGCCCGCTGATCCTCCGCCCGGAGCTTAAACTCACTCCCATTTTGTCTATTTTTTTTAACAATGGAAGTGCCATAATACCCACTATTTGTTTCATAAAAACCGAGGCTTAAGGCTCTGAAAAAGTAAAAAACCCATTTTTGTATTCTTTAGAAATTATTGATCAAATTGTAATTTCATATTTTTTCTGGGCCAAATTTACTCCAAATTCAAGGATCGGTTAACATCACATCAGACTAGTCATTGGCAAGTATTCGTGATAGCTACCATTCGATAAATCTGCAAACGGACGGAAAGAAGGTTCTAAAGTCTATGTGAGGGAGTGAAAACTGCAGTATAAATTTGGGCCTTTTGCGTGCTCGAGGCAATTTTTCCAAATACGCCTTTACCACAGCATTGTAGATCAGTAAGATAACTTATATGATTCTTGTTCAATATACAACATGTTGCAATAAAACAATAAATGTGTCCATGAACAGTACAAAATTAGACAAAAGAGAGACATAGCATTCAATTAATGTCAAAAAATCCCATTTTGTTCTTGCAATAAAACAAGGATTTTGACATGATTTACAGATAACATTATTTTTTTTAAGTTTTAGCTTTTTTTGAATTATCTAAGTTGAAATACTGGCTTCAATATCCTTTACCTTCTTTTACCCTTGGATGTTAGCTGTCTATTGGCTTTTAATTTATTTGTCTGTTACAAAGTCTGGATAGCCTGAAGGTCTGTAACGTAAAATTAACTGTAAATGCATGTCCTTTTTGGGAAGCATTTTGAAAAAAGAAGTCTACCAGATCTTTATTTAATTATAGGAGTAATTATAATGTTAGACGTTATAATATATATGTTAATTATTAAGTTATGCTTAGATTTTATTTCTGGGCATGTAACAAAAACATAATTATAAATGCAAGTGAACAAGTTTTTTTTTAATCCTGAACAATCATTAATTTAGACTAATACAATGTCCTATCTAAAATTATTTTTAATTTACAAAAGAAAAACCAAAAATAGGAGCAAAATATCATCGCCCTATAAAGCCTAACCAATCAAAACATCGAACATAAAAGGGCTTCAGCGAGAAAAAAATAAAGTCTTTATCCTGAAAGCCTGGAGCGGCAATAAGGGGTGGCAAGATTTATTTCACGACAGTACTCGTTATGGCACTGAAGGGACGATCGCAAGGAATGCAGCCTGCAACACCCAGGACGACAGGGCTGGATTTGATCTTCCAACACTCTTAATATCTTACTTTGTTAATGTGGATATACGTTGATGATTAAGCATGGGAAAAGGTTTGTTTGTGGTTGCGTTGTCGTAGTGCAAGTGTTTTGTAAATCAATGATAACAAAGTTTTGCGTAGTCACTGGTTAAGTTCGTCCTCAAAAAGTCCTTATAAAACGTTAACTTTATCTCTCCATTTTTGAAGTTATTGTAACATAGAAAACTCAATACGGTACTTTTGCCATGGTGCGGCAGTGCGGGCTGATTCGCGTCGTCCGTAAAATCGCGGAACGTGGGAACGACCCGTAAGACGTATCCCGACTTCAACCCTGATTATAGACACTCTGTATTATACGACCACAGATCGGAATCGCGTATATCGGATTGAACGTGTGAATTGGAACGTTCCATTTTTTTCTTTGCCTTGTTAATTAATTTTGATTCTATAAACTAACATTTTTGATGAAACAGTCTAATGATTTCTAATGAGTATGAAAAATATGTAGAGTCATAGTCTCAAACCATTTGTCGCCGGCCACCGGCGCGTCGCTGTATAGTCAGTAACTCGTTTGCGACAGGCCTATACAATATATATATATACAATATATATATATATATATATAGTATATGTACAAATGGTTTTTTTTAAATAATAATAATAATAAATATTTTGGACGTTTCACACATCGCTATCTAGCCCCAAACTAAGCAGAGATTTTGCCATGGCAACCGGATAGCGGATAGAATCTTAAATATATATCTGTGGATAGAATCCCTTCAAATCCGAATTCCATATAAAATGTTTCGGACAAATACTTAAAAAGTACGCCGTATTATAGTAATTTCTTCACACAACACGTATAAAATCTAAATTAAAGTATGAAACCTTTCATTTTTTTGTTGACGAAATTAAAAAACATGGACGAAACGAATAGTGTGAAGAAATTACTATAATACGGCGTACTTTTTGAATCAACACACTTGCCACTCGACCAATCGTGTCGTCTACCATTTTCAACTGCGAAGTATAAATAATATAATATAATATCTAATACTTCCATCGTGTATTGGTGTCATAGACATCTTATTTTACTGCACATTAAGAAATAAGGTCTCGATAACACAATTATTAGACACTTATACATTTTATAACCCCAGATAAAACCCATTACTACTATTTTACGAGTACCACTTCCCATAATGATGTAGAAGGAAGTATGCAAAATTATTAACTGGGTCAGTGCAATTAGGGTTATAAATCCATTTTTGGATCTTCTTCTTATCGTGTCACCAATTCTTTCGAACCAGTGTGGTGAATGGATTTCAAGTGCGCCTTGAAGAGGCTCCTTTCGTGCACTTGACACATGTTTTCGAACTTTATGTTCTACGACATGCCGGTTTCCTCACGACGTTTTCCTTCACCGTTAAGCACATGTTTTAAATGCACACATAGATCTTTTTTGAACAGAAAAATCCATTGGTGTACGACCGGGTTCGAACTCACGACCTTCGGATCGAAAGTCGAGGCACCTCCCACTTGGCCAACACGGTTTTTTTAAGTTAAATATTGAGGAAAGATATTATAAATATCATTTTTCAAAGGCAAACTGAGGTTTCAAGTAAGTAGATAAGTACCTACACATAAAAAGTGAACAGAAAATAGATAAATACTTACGCTCAATCAATAATAGTGCACGAAAAGAGCCTCTTCGAAGTGCACTTGAAGTCCTTTCGCCACACTGGTTCGAAAGAACTAGTGACACAATGAGAAGAAGATCAATCAATAATAATTTTGGTATTACTATAGAACCCACAGTTGCTGATATAAGATAAAATAAATTCTGATGGAGAAAAACTTTTTATACAGGCAACCCAT
Organism: Lobophora halterata; assembly: GCA_932526365.1. NCBI lineage: Eukaryota > Metazoa > Arthropoda > Insecta > Lepidoptera > Geometridae > Lobophora > Lobophora halterata. The sequence goes on from OW052002.1 coordinate 8,274,972, forward strand.
TCACGTATTTTATCATTTACTTCTATTTACAAGGAAATACAAGTAAAAACAGCGTACCTTCATAAATAAAGGCCGGTCCACACTGTCCAGGAATGCTATCACCGCAGCTATCGTGCTCATTACCTTCTTTACTAAGGGGAGTGCGCACGGGGGACCCGTTCCGACCCGCGGTACCTCCGCAGATCTATAATGGAGATAAATGAATGTCAAAGCACTCAAATTGTGGCACGGGATTGGATAGGAACGGTTTGTGACTGGACTAAAACATCGCTCGGTCAAAACTATCTCAGTTTACACAGTCGTTGACTGGACAAAAACATCGTTCGGTCAAAACTATCTCAGTTTATACAGACGTGACAAATCGCGAGTAGCCAATCTAGACAAGTATAATGTACATAGGTAATACCTACTCGTTTATGGAAAAAAAACTTTAGCACAGCCTAGCTTTAAAATAGGTAACTATATTTCTTCTATATTACTTACGGCTCATCACTTCCTTAGCAACAGAGTGGTGCACAACTGGAATATACTGCCAGAGGATGTGGTTTCTGCAGCATCCACAAACTCGTTCAAGAACAAACTCGACACTTGGTTACGAACCAACAAGACTATGTTAAAAAAAGTGACACAAAACTATTAAAAAAAACCAACACTGTGTGATATAGACACATCAGCGGAAGCTGCTCGTCTATCAACAAATAATAATAATAATAATAATATTATGTCGAAGGCCCAGTGTCAGCCGAAAAAGGAGATGTTACCTACAGTTTCTGCAGTACTGTTATTTTTACCCGACTGTGAAGTAAGACGGTTATATTTTATACAAATAATTCATTAAAAATTATTATTATTGAAAAATTTAAGGAAGCTTTCAGCACTCTACAATACAATAGATGTGAGGCGCAAAATAAACGTTTTCTCTAGTGCACGAAAAGAGCCTTTTCAAGGCGCAATTAAAATCCTTTCACCACCCTGGTTCGAAATAACTAGTAACATGATAAGAAGAATGTTTTCTCTAGTCTTTTCTCGTTTCATGTTTTTTTTATAGAGATCTCGCGTCCAAAAGTGAATAATTCTCATGGGCTAGGCTCAGAAGTAAAATTGCACGGGTTACTGCCGATGTAATGGAGTAAACGTGTAGGACATTTATTTAACAATTATACTCGTTTAAAATGTTGCTTTTATTTTTTTTATTAAATGGGAGTTCCCGTATAGGGTAATAAAAGATGCCATATCCGTATTGTTATTTGGCACTTCTGGGTAATTAAATCCTATGGCTGATTAAGAGGCCCTTTGCCATAACAATAATTCTCAATAAATTGTACTGTGTAATGAGTACGAGGTGGCCTAGTGGATGAGGCACTTGCCTTGCGATCTGATGGTCGCGGGTTTCGTATCCCGGTGGCAATGATGCGTAAATGGGTTTTTTCGGTCGAAAAAAATCTATGTATGCATCCCACGTTCTCGCAACCGTGAAGGAAAACATCGTGAGGAAACCAGCATGTCAAAGAACAGAAAAAAAATTGTTCTATGGCATGTGACATCCACCAATGCGCATTGGGTCCGCGTGGTGGATTAATGGTGACTTGCACCAAACTATCAAAGTTCCTAAGCAATGACTTAACTCGCTTGACAGTTCTTAACGGTCTGAATTTGGACCGTTAAGAACTGGAAAGGAAGAAAAGTAATTGCTTAAGAGCTTTGACAGTTTGGTGCAAGTAGGCATAAGACTCATTCGCTCTCCTGCCGAGAGTAGCCCTGAGTCCCAGCAGTGGGAACATTATAGACTGATGATGCTAAATTGTACTGATAATGGTTTTAATTAGTTTTTTTCTCTAGTAACAAAATTAATAGTACTTACTTACCAATACGACGGCACAGGTGGGCGAGTGGCAAGTGCATTGGACTGCTATGCTGAGTGTCGGGTTCGATCCCTCTCCAGGACAAACATATGTGTCATGAACATCGGCTTTTGTTCTGAGTCTGAGTGTATTCTATATATGTATTTACAAAAAAAAAAAATATTCTATCAGTTATCTGGCTCCCATAATACAAGCTTGCTTAGTTTGGGGCAAGATGGCGTTGTGTGAAAAGTCCAAACATTATTATTATTATTAATAAACAAGTTTGCACTAATGCCATTAGTGCTGTTTCAGATAAGCGTATTTTTATCGCGCGTATACGGGTAAATTGGTACTCACGAAACTGCCAAAGCGTGTCGCTCGTATACGCGCGTATTCATGCGTTTATGCTCGGTATTTCCTAGCAAATGACAGCGTTTTTCGTATCAAGTTGCGCTTATACGCGTGCCAACGAGCGTTGTCGCGCGTATACAAAATGCAAAAAACCAAACACGATCGTCCAATCCGGTTAATTTACTAACCTGAAACCGCACTTAGCATCTGTGCCATTCTCAAAAAGATGGATGCCGTACAGGGCATATCTCTTCCTATTTCACATTGCGTATTAGCAATAAATTCTTAGGTATCCAATAAGCAGTTGGACAAGACACTTCACACTTCGTTTGTACCTAATGAACGAGCTCTTTGTGCGAGTTCCATAGCTATCACTAAGCTTTTTGACAAGCGTAATCGTATATCCGGCACATAACAGTCAACAGTTTGTAAATCGTATTTAAAACTTGTATAGAAAATAAACCCTTCCGTGATGTTTTCGATACGAATTCGCTCGTCAAAAATTTTGCTGATAGGCAACACTAACTTAACACTAACATGAATCATATTGAGCCAAATGTGTCAGTCAATAGCTTTTTTACGAGTTCTGTTCTGTTCTGTTGCAAAATTATGTGTTTCAAATTGCAAAATAGCAATATGAAGCAACTGAAAAAACAAACTCTTTTTTTCTAGGTTCTACTATCAAATTCAGAATTTTTACATTTTCAGTAGGTATTTAAGCTCATTCGTGTAGGTTGCGTCTTTAATTTATCAGGGATAATAAAAAAATTAAAAACAATTCATTTTTTAGTTGTTTATTTGTCGTTTGTTTTTAATGCATTATAATTTTTAAATAAGTTTAATAACAAAAGTTTTAAAGTAGGTAATAATGTATAAATAGGCTTACACTAACATACTGCTGTTCCTTTGTTAAATGATTTTGAATAACAGTTCCAAGGCTACATTGTGGGACATTATTTAATGAATATAGTATAATATATATAATTATTAATATAATATATAGTTTCTGAAAAATATAATTATTGAGTACTTAAATAATTTTTCACTCGGCCAAATCTAGAATTTGCGATCAATTTACGTTCTACTTTATGGAAAATGAGTTCTATTTAGGTATGAGTACTTAATCGATAATAAAAAAATTGAATATTAAGTGAAAATCTATTATTATTATTCATCTATTAATGATTCTAAATATATGATTTATTGCAGATTTTTCAATTATACATTTGTTAACTTGGATCGAAAACTTTTAGATTTACCCTTTGCGTATTCACTAAGTATAAAAATATTAATTTTATAAACTATTATGAACGAAACTTTATTCAAATAATTTCCAATGCATGCTAATAAATACTATATAGAATTACTTTGTACCCCTCTCAATCAGGGCGACTGGTTTATTTCAGTAAATAGTATTGTATTTTATTATTTTAATTAATAGTTATGAATGTAAATGTAGTAAGCAAGATACAGAAGTCAGTATATATTTTATTTTTATTCAACTGAACGTATAATATTGTCCAAAGTATGATAACGATTTAGTTATAAGTATTTAACCTATATTGCTTATATTTGTACAAAGTTTTCAATGTGTATTGGTGTTCTCGTTTAGAAAATATACATGAATATACATACATAAGTCCATCTTCTTAATGATTTAGTTTCTTTAAATGTATTATTTAAAAGCATAATTACAAAGTAGGTACCCATATATTTCAGGAACAAACAAAACGAATCAAAACATTTCTAAATTACAAACAATGTTCAGATTAAATATAAACATGACTAAACAAGTTTTAAGTACAAAAAGGAGAATATCCTAAGTATTTATAGTAATGTCTTTATCAGCATTTATATTTACAAATTTATGTACAAAGCTATCACAAATTACAATTTATTCATAATCACTATTTACATTATTGCATTCAATCTCATTCGTCTCCTTAAAGATTATACACTGATTTATTCGTATAACGCAGCAAAAATTTTAAAATCTATTATCGTCTCTTGCGCACACAACTTTAGTTAGACATACACTATGTGAGGTTTCTCAGGCGTTCTGTGAGCAGGTATAGTTTCATAAGCGAACTGTTGGTAAATGTGTTCATCACTGTCTTCTTGATAATATGGATTTTTGTCGACACTGTGCCACGGAGGATTCAAAGAATGAAAATTATTAGTCACAGACGAACCGATCATTAGATACCGGTCCACTTCTCGCTTAGCCTCCGGTTCCCGACTGCGCGTCGAATATCCTAACCCGTTCCCTAATTTCGATACGTCACCGTTTAACATCACACTAGTCATTACCGTTTTGGATTTGTCACCTTTACACTTCTTCAGAGGTCCCATGAAATATAAAACACCTCCCACGATGCTTATCACGATACTGACAGTTAGCACTACGATAGCTACTATGACCCATCCACTCGAGCACCCGAACTCCGATTCAGGAATTTGGATGAATAGAACTCCTTTCAAATGCATCGGAGCTGTACATTTGACATCTTCATAGTCTATCTGCAGAACTGTACTTGAATTCTTTGATCTTCTGCTGTTGATTTCGCTCTCGATTCCTAGCTTCCACAACCATAATAGCGAGCAGTTACAGACAAATGGGTTTCCAGATATTTCAAGCTCTTGCAGTCTATCTATTGGAAAATGAGAAGCTTCCAAAGTTTCAAGCGCATTGTTTTTCATATAGATATGAGTTAGTTTTGGATTTCCGTGGAACAGTCTGGGAGGGACTTCGCCCACTTTAACGTTTTCGTTCATCCATATCTTCTGTAAATTGATATTATCGACGAACGCTCTGGAGTCGATCTTTTCAAGATCATAAAGTCTGCTCAAGTGCAAGTGCTTCAAATGGAACAAACTTTGGAAAGAAAGTGCTGTTATGTTTTGTATAAAGTTTCCACTTAGATACAAATGGGATAAGTTAGAGAGTTTGGATAGAGCCGATGTAGGGATCGAGGTCATGTTATTATTACTCAAGTCCAAGTGTCGCAGTGAAGGTAAATTGTGGAAACCTAGTTGATCAATGTTTTCAATCACATTCGTGTTAAAATCAAGGTACTTCAGTTCTTTCAGATACGGTATTCCATGTTTTGGTATTTCTTGTACCAAATTCAGCGACATATCCAAAAACTCCAAATGTACCAAAAAGGCAAAATTGAATGTTGGCAAATCCATTATAGTATTATTTCGAAGCGATAATATCTTCAAAGATGCGAGTGGTTCAAAAGTATCTTTTTTGAAACTCACTAGTTTATTGCTCGATAAATCCAGTCTTTCTAACGAAGTTAAGTCTTTGAACGTTTGTGGGTGAATGTCGACCAATTCATTATTGGACAAATCCAAGTCGACGAGCCTTTTCAGCCCTACGAAAGTATCCTTGTCGAGGCGCTTCAGGAAGTTGTTTGTCAGGTTGAGATGGGTCATCTCCATATTGTTCTCAAAGTTTTTACTACCTAAGTCTACAATTCTGTTGAAGGAGATATCGAGAACTGTTAGTTGCGTGTAGAATCCAAAGGTGTAGAGTAGATTGTCGATGGAGTTGTAGGTTAGGTTGATGTGGGTCGCTTCTGGGTTGAGTTGAATGGGGACGATCTCTAGGCCTGCGTTGGCGCAGGAGGCGGCGCGCAGAGCGTCGTCGCACGCACATCGCGCGGGGCACAGCGTGCGTGCGGTCGCGCTCCACGTCCAGGCCGCCACTACCACCCACCAGCGCCATTTCGCTACGCAGGAGCCCATAACATCTCATGTATGAGCCACAGGGGACCTGAAACAATGAAAACATGAAATTAGTCTTCTCATACATTATTTATGATGCTGTTACGTAGTTGATGAAGATTTCGTAGTAGTAACTTTGAAGCACCAGCATAAATACGTCGTTATCTTGGATCAAGGAAAATTACAAATGTGAGTCACAAACAAATCCTATTCAAACAACATGAAAATCTCATTGCTAAAGATGGGATCTAGTTTATTTCGCCTGTAATTTATTGTTATCATAAAATCCGACCCTCCCTCAGGGTTTGCCGCCTCAGACCGCGAGGAAAGTAAAAATACACAACATTATCGCTCGACAAAATCTTAATATAATTTCTACCAAAACTGCAGATAACAAATGTGTCTAGGCAATTTGTATGAGGGGTGGAATTGTTTAATCCAAATTAGGCCGATAATAAACGTGCGACGACAGCAGAACGGGCTTTGGCAACTTTTTTATGATCCTTACAGCGCCGTAAAAAGAAGCTACTTTCTAGTCTAATTTAAGATCCCATTTGCATCTTTGATTTGTTATTCAATATACCATAATGGTGGTATACGAGTATCTCGTCATTTTCCCTAAGAACGCAGAAGCGAAGGCACGTGGCGCGCGGCTTAATGCGTTTCCGCAAAGCGGTGGCGCGGCGGCGGCTGCCCGCCAGCATATTGCCCACCTTTATTTATAGTCGCACGTTTCCCGCAAGACGAATGCTCGCCGTAAACGGGACTAGCGCCTAATCCTCTGCCGCTCGAGCTGCTCCTCGACAATGCCTCCAAAATTCTCGGCGATTAACAAAGGAGTTCGGTGGGTACTTCAAATTAAACGTTCGGCTTTACAATTCGACGGAATGTATAATGAATAGCACCGTAACATCTGTTAACGAAGGCGAACGATCTAGAAAGTTTTCACGCGCGGGAATAACTAATTGCGAAGGTTGGAATTCAATTTATGGCTTCTAGTGCGCCTCTCGGGAGATCACGCCATGCTAAAGTATTAATAATGCAAAACAGTGTCAGGGAAGTTTTTGATTCGAAATGCAAATTAAATTAGGAAACAAAGTTGGTGAGTGTTGAGCCGCAGCCACAGTGCTGTCGCCTTTGGCTGTACACATTATGCTAAATGATGAACATCCATTCAACTAATCAACATTGGCTTTTGTGAAATTCTGATAAACAGTGAGCATGAAATTAACATGGATCTCCTTTGGTAGTTAGCTAAATCTAAAATAAATTGCATTTAAATTCGGTGTCTGCGCACTGCCATTCAGCATTGAATACGCAAATAATGATAATTGATACGAGTCGAAAAGTCGTGAGAAGACGGACCCGGGCACCCTCGGTAACGTGATATGATCCGTAACGAATGGATTACCTGCTCGCCTGTAATACAGAAACCATACGTAGATACATTTGAGATCCCGTATTAGGACGGATTAATTCTGCTACATTCCAAATGTACAACATCACATGAACCGTTAAGATTGCATTTACAATGAGTTTCGAACCCTAGACAGACACGTACTGATTACTTTCGATGTAAATATATGAGCTCTTAGAGTATTAAAAGGTTTACAAGCAAACGTGAGCTTGAATGAATGATGAAATGAAATAGGTAAATTTTTGTTTCAGACAGAGCAGTAGGGTAGTATTTAAAATACTTGAAAAAGATATACTGATCAAGAAAAGACCTGACCGCGACAAAGCTTCAGCGTGCAATTAAATTAAATAACCGAAGACTTCATCTTCATCAATTCGGAAGCCGAACAAAAATATTAGCAGAATGTTCGTACTATTTAGTATTTAAACAGAGATGGTTAAGGTTAGGTGAGTGAATGTGGTAAAGGCAAGGGGCACGCCCTCCATTTCCGCGCCTAAACTGTTCTGGCCGGCACTCTTTTGTCTTTTAATTTCCTGTCCGCGAAGTGCGCTACGTGAATTTTGCTTTCGTGAGCTTCGTTAACTTGTATCGGCCTTTGTTGTTATTGAACTTTTCCATTAATGCCGTCATCGATTGAAACCGCTAAATTTGTTGGAAAATTCTTGTTGGAGCGGCGGCGCCGCCCCCTCGATATGAACAGCGGTCTTCTCATTTTCCTTTTATAAATCGAGTATGTCGGGAGTTTTTGTTTGTTTCGCGCTCGCCGGCGGAACCTCTCCAAATGGAAATTAAATATTTTCTTATCGAAAAGTTAGAATGTTAGCATTTAGATGCCGGATCAAATAATTGTAAAAGCTCGACTTGACTCGTGACGCGGAATTTCTTTGTTTCATATTATGATTATTGTTGTTGTATCGCAATCGTAAACTTATACTGCAAGTACCAGTTAACAAAGATATCAATATACATAAAAGGCTTTGTCCTGACTGACTGACGAAACACAGACAAAACCGATGGACATAGAGACTTTAAATTTCGTAAGCACGTTCATCGAGAAGTGTAAGAGCGTACCTACTAAGAAAGGAATTTTGTTAATTCGTAACGCAAACGAAGTTGCGAGAGTACCTACTCGCTCTCTATTCCGCGCTGCATGCAGTGTCCAAGGTGCAAATAGCCCTATTGATTGCCAACCTCCGATAGGAGACGACACCGAAAGAAGAAGAAACGAAGTTGCGGCCGTCAACTAGTCACTAATAACCGGTAGATATGGAAAGGAAATGGGTTTTACAGTTTTCATAGTTAGCCAGTACATAATATATACATATTCCAGTAATCTTCTTTTTAGGTGAGCCCAAAACTATAGGCATTAGTTTTTATTCATAAGATAATATTCACCGTAAACTGGTTTCGGTAAGCGGCTTGGGCTCGACCCGGCCACTGGCGACCTTCCTAATTACACTATAACATCTAAACACCGTTTAGCCAGCTAAGGGATGCCCGTAATTTATTACACAGTTTCCGTGCTTACCAAATTCAATATCAAAGGGCCCAAACCTTCTGAATTAGACGAAACTATCGGCTCTATTTAAGTTATTATCAAAACTATCTGCTTCGACCTAATTGCGGATACGAATCGTAATTATCACGAGTTACCGTGTTAATGCTATAGAAAGCTTTGATCACTCTCTAACTTTCATAACATGAAATTACTTAAATATATTTATGTCTCTATGCCTTCAAAAAGTTTAGCCTTTATGACCTTTGTGATGTGTATCCAGTTATAATTGTGAAAAGTTTTAGACGAAACAAAAAAGTCGTCCATAGGACTGGGGTAAAATTCGGCTAACCGTTTTTTCATCCGCACTAACGCACGTGCCTCAATTTTATGAGTTGCCTTAGTCGTGTGCTGCTGTTTTTAAAACATCCCCCCAGATCCCAAAAGTTTAATCGCGTAACTATTGAAATAGAAGATGTTTTAGTTGCATTCAAGCGGACTATTACTATGTATTTTAAGTACGTGCTATGCCTCAGTTTGATGGTAAGAGTGTGAGTGTCGACACTGGAGGGAATAATGAGAAAACTTAGTCGGCTGAGATTCCAGCCCCAGCTAGGACAAAAACGTCCGAAGCGGATAGGGTTAATTGGATTGTGGATTTGCACTGTACCTGCTAATGTACTCTTTGTACATAATTTGTAGGTAAACCTAATAGTCAAACAGACAAAAAGCACATCCGTTCTGCGTGTTTACGCGAAGGTTCATAATTTATTGTAGTGTTATAATGAATCTGCACATAAAATGCACTGTGCTTAAAGCCAAAATGGTAATGAAAAAGATGAATCGAAAAAAGTCTTTATCAAGTTTTTACTTTGAATTCGGAAATAGCGAAAATTCCAAGTACCAAATTAATTTTTCATAATGACATCTCTAGTTTCGCAAAATTCACAGAGAGTAAAGGATCTAGCCGGTATTCTTACTTGTATCTTACACAAAACAATCGTTGTAAACTTCAAGGGCACACTCTGCTGCTGTTAAACAAGTAATTTTATCTCAGGAATTTAAACATTTCGCTGATGTAGTTTCAAGTTGGTGCGCGCTAGTGCACTTCACGCTTTCAAAGTAGCTTTTTGTTTCAATGCTCAGTGACATTGTAAGCGTTCTTAATGTCTTATTAATAAAAAAAATATAGTTGGTAATTTGATAACAATATAATTGTTTTTTACTCTTGAATGCTCTACATACTGATACGAGTACCCACAAAAATCAGGTGCAAAATAATTTAAATGCTCTGTGACATTGTCTGATGTTTTATTGAATTTTCAAACAATTTTATTACTCGTTTTTAGTATAGCTGCTGATTTAAAATCATTTTTACTCTTGAACGCTGAATCTACGTACTTATTACAAGCATCAGATGCCCAATTAAGTTAATCACAAATGTATTTAATGAGATACCGAAATCAGCACAACATAAACATTGATTAGCAGAGAGTTCCGCCCTAATCGTCGGGCTACAAATTTTAATATCGTACTCAGGTGTGCCTCCGATAGTTGCACGCTCTACTATTGATTTTGCAATCAAAACCCTGTTAGAGAACCGCGCCACTTCCCCACGATTACCGTCAGATATTAATTTACGAAGGATATTGTTTCGATGATCAACCGATCCATGATTCAATAAGGCCACATCTTGCCAACTTTTTGCACGATCTCGTTTCCGTATAGGATTTCCGCTTGCACAAAAACCGACCCGACGACGGCGGACCGTAATGTAAGACATAAAAACTAAAGAAAATCCGACGTCTGCATGAAAGTCAACTGTATTCTATTTCCCTATTACTTTAATGTTAAATGCTACCTGAGGAAAAGTCATATCGTTACGCTCACAATGCAGAATGTTTTTACAAAATATCCTCAGAAGAGAAGATTAAAAAGAGCTTAAACGAACAAAACGTTTACACAATTCCTCTTTCAGAAGCAGAGCGGGTCTTAGTGAACCAGAGTTCTGTATGGGAGCCTTTATAAACGCAATAAAGAGGAGTGGTAAGGCGGTATTCAGGCGAGCGCCCTAACGAGAGGCACCGATGAATCGCCTATGAGCCGAGTACAAAACTTGCCACTTGTGCGGTAATGGCGGCTGGCAAACGACGTAGACAGACCAGAAAAGGATAATCCACACACTCCGACTTATACCAAATTACGGTATGAAACCGCCAAAACTGTGGTCAGTGACATTTTCTTATAGTTATTATTACTGTGCTATACCAACGGGAACAAAAACTTACTCAGTGGACTACTTGGTGACCCAAATACTTATTCTAATCAATACTCTACCATTTGCCACTTACACATTTGAGTTGCACTTAAATACACAAAAGCCCACCTTACTGCAAGAGTACGTAAAATGAAAATGCTGTTTCTTTCGAGCTGTGACTGCATCGCGTTTCGTCCGCGCGCGCCTCAATGCCTCGCTAAAGGGCTTTTAGCGAACACCAACTCGCCTTTCGCTTTAACTTTCATCGGCGAGGATTAGACCTTAGCTCGATTGGATGCGGCCTACGGATGAATAGTCAATGAATTCAGGCCAAGTGACGGCACGAGGCGTAACAAATTAAATTCCAGCTGTTTTGTTTCAGATTGTGTCAGCTTGTTCAACAAGGAGAAAGTGCTTTGTTTTTCAACATCTACTTTGTAAAGTAAAATACGCTTATTAGTTAGCGTAAAAACGTTACTGATTTAATTTCTTCATATTCATAGGAATATAAATTTAAGCACTATTGTACTATGCCAGTCTATCTACCTAAAACAGACCGCGCCGCAAGTGTTCGGTTTGTGGCAAACGTTCCAAAACTTCAACTTCCCGGGTTGGGAGAAAAAACAACTGCCATGAATTGTTTGACTGTTATTAAAACTTTTCCTTTGAGATATCGAGTCTATAAAATTAAAAGTTACCGTTTGCATTATCATAAGGTAAATTAAGGTTAGATGAGGTTAAGAGGTTTTCGTGCGTCGGGGGAGCCGTGTTGCAAATGACGTGCTTACGGAGCGAATCTTGGTCTAAGCTCGCGAAATGGTCTCGACCTAAATGAGGATGGCATCTACGGCGTACTATGGAATTAGTCAATCCTATCGCGACCATCTCGAGCGGACTTGGTGAGGGCTGAATAATGAAATAGCTCGTTCAGACTTTAGATAGTCGCTATCGACACTTGGAGCCGCCGGAACGCGATCGCAACCGAGTTCGGGCGAAAATCCGAGGATTCCGTGTGAGATATCGGGCGGTTCCTTTAGGGTTATTAAGCGAAGTGGGTTTTAGGGAAATGAGTCGGGAAATAAATCTATCTATCCCCTCAGAATGAATGAATCCTGTGTTCGTAACAAATATTGCACTTGGAATGAAAGCCGCTATATGAATGCTCGTATGTTGTCTTCATTGGGGAGGCGTAAAGCGTTTCGGACAGATAAAAATCCACGCTGATATGGGCGTCTTGCCAATAAAGAGAATGGAACTAGAACTGTTATCGCTGAAATGGTGGTTCCTGCTTATGCGGATAGAATTGAAATGATAATAATGCATTTTTTATAAATTGGATTACAGATAGATAGAGATCAATAAACTAAAGATACACTGTTTCAGACTTAGATCGTAAGTTTTAATTATAAGACTTTACAATTCCTTAATACTTTCATCCATGGTTATATTATAAATGGCTCGTGTTCTTGAGAATGCAGTAAGTGAGTTTTTTCTTCTAGTTTAGTTCTAAACAAATTACATTATTCTACGATATTTTTGTTCGCTGAGGCAGACGATTTTCAAAAGTGGGAACGTAGTCAGGCGAAAAGTATCATACTTTCCAATTTCTGCTAGAGCCAGCTGACATATTCATTCTTTCTTTGGTTTTATTACAGGCGAATACAAAACGCAGCGGGCTGGAACTCGCACAGACAGCTCGCACACCATTCGGAAGCGAGGCTAAGCCCGCCCGCGATTCCACAGCGCAACTCGCAACAAAATCCTGCGTTTCCATTCCATATTGCAGCACATTCGGGATTCGCTATAACGTATTCAACGTCTGCTGCCGACGCCAGGGTTAGGACCCAAGCCGCTGACGGTAATGCGTTTTATGAATGAACGAATGAATGGAAGGGTTTTACTTCCAACTAACCATTGAGCTGAGCAAAAGTGCACCCCGTTAAGTCTTCCCGGGCATTAAGGATCCGTGCGATAAATTTTGAATAGTTCCACCGTGAGACGAGATAGATTTGCGTAGAGCTCAATTTTGGAGATATTGCGGAGCTATGCAGTTTTACGATACATAAAGTTTAGAGCCGGGAAATTACGGGCCTTGACAAAAGACTACGAGTATATCCCAAAGGTGACGCAAGTGATTTACTCCACGGTCTTTGCTATTTCTCGGACTAGGTGTACTTTGTGGAAGCCGTACTATAAATTTGATTAAATTTGACTGTGCTCTTGAAGTTTCATGGCTCTATTATGTTTTAGTGTGATTAGTTTGATCTACGCGTTCTATTTTTCACGTAAAGAGTTTACATAGATGCTGATATTTTTGAGGGCAAAGCAGGAGGTTACGTAGGTACCATATATAATGAATGTAACTGCAAACGCTCTACGACACTCTACGGCCCGATGAGTTGATTAATTCGATTTTCCCTCTGGACGCTTTGATTGCGAGTGCAATAGGAGCAAAACTGTTTTCTATCAACGTACTTTAATTACACATTTGTTGCCCGGCTTTCAAAGGGGGGACAATTAGATACAACCTTTATACCAATACATTGAGAGTTTGTAGAGTTACTTGAGGTAATTAATGACAAATGCTAATTATTTGGTAAATTAGCGTGTTGTAATAATAAATATGAGAGTGCCTACAGTTTTCTACTCAGGTATACAGGCTACGTTCTAGCATGCATCCTGCTTTTGTAGAGTTAAAACTAGCTACTATGCGTCTGCGCACTCACTATAAAAGCTACTTCATTAGACTCTTTGCAGTCTTAGATATCCAACATTTAGGTTCATTTTAATTTGTGGCAGCTAGGAATTCTAAGTTTTATACCGTAAGTCAAAGAAACTTCGCTGTCGTAAGTTCACTTAACAACTTGTCTCGAACAGTCTATTTGACAGCTGCTTCCTCTAAATCCAGTTAAGGAATTGAAGAAAGTGAATACTCGTAGTTTTTACCATCCAGCATTTGATAGGTATTAGGTATTATCGGATTATCGCAATGCTACAAATTAGAGTGTCTTTTAATCTGTTTGAAAAATTCTTACAGTATTTCTTTAACGAATCTTCGGTACGTGAGGTTTAAAATGCACTCTTTATTTGAATAAATAAAGAAGATTGCATTTCGCTTCCAAAATAATATCAATGCAAGAGACGCAAAACTCTCAAAATGTTAACACTAAATCCGAATCAATGTACCTACAAACTTTATGGTAAATGTTGGTAAAATTGGATTTCTGTCACTACATTAGGTCACAATATTACGTGACTCTCGGTTGTAAAGTTTATTTTTAAACGATCCGACTCGCACTACGAGTGGAATCAAATCTGTGTTCCCATGAAATGCTAGTAAACTTGGAGTACATGACTAAACGGTCTCACGATATGGTCTACCTCAGTGGCCGGTTATCCGATGATCTCTATTGAACGAGGAATTACCCAATAGTGGTGTATCGAATATCAGACACATTGGGCGACTGGCGTACGATACAAACTGACGTAGCTCTATGGACCGTGAAACCGCGGTCAGACGGACCGCACTGAAATTGTACCTGCATACATTATGTAGGTTATATCTAATTTATAACTAGAAACATAGTTAAAATACATATGTAGGCATAAGACGCACGATCAATGCCACCCCTACCCCAGTTAATTTTGTTTAGAGTAGGTATGGATAAAAATTACCTTAGCCGAATAAACAACAGAATAACAGCGAAAGGAAAAAACTATATTTATTTAATGGGTAGAGGTACTTACCATTTTTAGTTGAACCTAACAAATAAACTTGGCAGTTTATCTGTTAGTTTGGTAAGTACTGTCAAACAGTGGGTTTGTGTACAAAATGTATCTAAATAAATGACTCTACTAGATTTATATTTCTATAAAACTCTTTAGAAAGCCCACGTGTATTTTAAAATGGTAAGGATATTAGGTTACCATGCTTTTACGTTTTATGTCAACAACTTAAAATGTGGCTACAAAGTTAGTAAAATGATCTTGTGGTATAAAAACCACGGTAAGTTCCGTTTGGTTTTAAATGTAGATAACGAAATTCAAAAAGTTCTCACCGATTCGGTCCACTGCCCATGGATACAACTCCAGCTATACTCCCATAATTATTTTTCTCGACCAATACAACAATTACAACATTAGTCACGATCTATGTGATTTGACCCTGTATTATTGTTATATGATCCACAGTAAAAACTATTACGAATTCTTTATAATTGATAGCAGAGCAATCATAAGTCGGAGGCGATTCAAGATTAAATTGAGATCGTTTTTCATCTCTTGATGGAACGGTCGTATCAAAACGGTGAGAATATTTTGATATCATTTTGAGTGCTCATAACTTTGAAATATAAATTTTGAAAGAGAATATAAACTTGGAAATGCTTTCGATTTAATCAGTTAAAAACTTAGTTTCTTTTAAAAAGGACTAAATGCAAACTTAAGTAAGTGTAAGCCATAAAAATAAACACATTTTTTATGGCTTACACAAAAACCAATAAAAAAAAAGTTTTTCTTAGTACTCACTAAAAGGAGTTCGGGCGCACTTGAAATCCTTTAACCACACTGGTTCGAAAACACTATTGTGTCACTACAATAAGAATAATTATTATTTGCATTTGTCCTAAAAGTAAGACAGAAAAACTTGCACATCAATTCAATTCTGAACCCGTAAAACTGATACAGACCAGACCATCCCATTCGAATTCACATCAAGCCAACGTATTTGTAATTCAACACGAGGTCCCGGCAGTACCTATTGTTTTACTTACAACTACTTAAGGTGGAGTGCATCGTACGAAATACGAATATGTGATCAGAGATAGGAATGTATTTTATTGTTCTCTGTTAAATTGTAGTTTGGATAATTTTAAAACATTTACCGATGCGAAAAACAAGACAATTAACTTTTCAAGGTACACACACATTTTAAAGGTAATGTGTTTAATTGCGACTGTTTGAGTGCATACAAGAGTTAAATATTTTTGAATTTTTTTATTGTTTTATGCCATCTCTGTGCTTTATTATCGACTACACTAAGGATTATTGGGCTTTACCAATCTTTTGTTCAAACCCCTACATACCATTATTACAGTACCTATTACATACATATAATTATCTTTATGAGGATGAATAGAAATGAAAACTGTTTATAACTCAATCATGCCAAAACTACTGAACCGATTACGCTGATATTTGATAAGTATGGGTATAGTTATTTATGAGGTGAACGCGGGCAGTAGCTAGTAGTAACTCATAAGAAATAATCACAAAGAAAGTACCGACGAGTACGTATGGTTGGTATGTACATATGTGGTTAATTGAAAAGTTTTGCTCAACGTAAGTTGCTTCGTCGACTGCTACATTAAGCGAGTGTAAACATACCTCAGCTACGAGTGAACGCTCTCACGAACATGCAAATCGAGTTGAGAGCCAAGCAAGCTAGAACTCTTAAGCATTCCGCATCTGCTACATGTATGCAAACCAATTTCAGGCGAATCTAATTTGAACGTGTAGCTACAGACTACGTAAACCGACGTTGAGATGACGGACGTGGCTGCCGACGTCCGAGATGCTCCTCTTCATTAGGCGAGAAGGGCGGGCCGAGAGAGCGAGATGGCTGGATGGCTTTATGGGACAATTTGCATTTACACGAGCCCCAGCACAGATTACGTCCGCACTTATCCGCCTGCCGAAATGAGGATCTCTACAACCTACGACCAAACAAGCCTTTGTTTATATTCTCTTGTATTTTTCACCCGCCATTTGTTTTGACTGCCCGTTCCAGAAACATGAAGGTTTTGAAGCACCGAAATGCTTTACGACGGTTGCCCGGTACTTTTGATTTTTTCAGCCATTCATTTTACGCGCAGCTGTTCATTACAGAATGGAAAATAATACGAGTTAAATTCTACTTCCGTTTTGTGCGGAGAAGAAATTGTGAGCTAGCATTTCTGCAACAACTCGCACACAGCAGGAACAGTAACAGTTTGCTGAAACTATATGTGTTTCCGATGTTAAAGTCGGTGAAATAAGACTGCAACGGGTTTTCAGCTTCGCTTGCAATCGCCAAACGCATAAACTGAGCATTCAGAGTGCTTGTCACAAAGCTAAGAAGACTAAATCTAGTCACAATAGCTGTGGGGTACCGGGTACATATAACTGAATACACCGTTCGCAAATCCACGCTGACCCACTTATGGCTGACCACCTTTGAATCGGCCTGACAAAAGCATGTCGATGCAAGGAACATAATGTCTGACCAGACGAGGCTCAATTGAGAGCCCGCATTTGTGCCTATCGGGATCACTACGGCGACCGACGCCGATGGGTTGAGTGCCTCGCACGGCATAACTGTTAAATCTATTACGATAAACGATACCCAGAATGTTCCATAAAATTTTATCATGCTGTTCCGATTCCAAATACTAGTCTAGTGTTTATCCGATATTAACGTTGTTACACTTTGTTCGATAAGATACCCAGTTACTGCTATTTTGCGTGTTTGATGTTCATGTAACGCTGTTTTGGCAATTTACGACAAACAAACCGTTTCTTACCGTGTAACTCGTAGGCTTGATAGACAAATAAACATTTAGGTTAGCCCTGTAAAGGAAACTTCATGTTGATTTCTGGAAATACTAACACACTTGGAATATCTTTGAATAGATAACTTTCTGAACACGAACGGGGCAAAAGGGATCAAGGACTGATGAAACGGCTCATTTAATATGTAAGTCACCCATTTCTATACACGTTAGGATAAGATTGTATCCCTCCTTAGATGAGAGTGGAGTCATGAGCACTTTGAAAAGGCTTTTAGATCCTGTTTTAATAACATTGTTTCTAGAGAATCTGACAAAGAATGTTTGCCTTTTAGTTTCAAAGGTTCTTTTATTACTCGTAAGTATTGGAAGTTTTTTCATTTTAGCCAGAGTTTTTTTTAGAAACTAACTACGTACAGAAACCAGGTAAAAATAATAATTTAATGAAACATTCGCTACATATATAATAATTCTAAAATACATCTGCATTTTTCAAAAACAAGAGTAGCAATATCAATGGTCTATAATTATAATTATACTGACAAGTTACAAAATTTGAAATTACAGAACTTAAACTAAAAGTACCAAAATAGGTAACGATTTTTCACTTCAATGTCGGCAACCATTGCCATAAAATGTCTTGCTTCCGTGACACAGAACTATAAAATCCTAACAATTCCTTCTAAGCCAAACAACTCAATTAGCAACTACTGCATTCAAAAACAATTGTTGACGCCACTTTCCAAATTAACTTGGAGCGTATAAATATTCATTGCAGCCAGGATCATCCTATTTGCCGGTCTGTCGACGCCGAAGAGTTCTAAGTACCGCCACAGGTTTGTAGGACAACTGGTTTAATCAGACATCTTATTAATTTACCTGTGTCGTTTTTATTTTACCCGAGTATTATTAGAGTATTATTAATGGCTAAAATAAAGTTAAGAAAACAAATTATTTCATTGTATTTAGATTAACATTTAAAAAGTATTTGAAATAGGTATTCTTTTTATGGATTTGACAAGCAATATTCACAAATCTTTTTTTGATTTTGTACCAGAAAATTGCTAAGTAATTATTATTATTATTGTTTATTGGATTACCAACGGCTAATAATAGTGCTCAACCAAAAGGTGTATGATAATGAGAGTAGGACCTCCACTCCCTTCAGGTCAGAAGAGTGTAGAGATGGAATAAAAGTGAGTCTAGAAATTATGGTAATGATGCTGGTATTTATGGAGTCAAGTATGGTACCTAGATGTAGGCCTTGAAATTTTAGCTTTGCTGCGCTGATTATATAAGAAGGAAGGAAGTACGGTAGCGAAAATAAGAGTTTTTTACATAAACTTGAACTGAACGCCAGCTCATTCGAAGCAAATCAAACAGCTAACGATCAACGCGAATTCCCTTTGAATCGCAATGTGAATACATTGTAAATTCGATTAAAACTATCCAAAGTTGAAACGTACAAAACATGACTATCTATTTCAAAAAACCGCACAAATGTAATGAAAGTTGATGTATTACAGGATTTTCCAATTTCTGCTCACAATGCTCTACAAACCAGCACTGAACTGTCATACGCCCCAAGCTCTGATCATTTAAAGTCAGTCATTCATGTGATCGACACTGGAAACATGCGTCACTCAAACACACCGCTTCGGATTTATCCAAAAGGGGTGTCATTGAAAAATGATTGGTCATATTTTGTTTGGACAGACGGTTGTGCGTGATTTTACGTGATATAAATTGCTCTGTACTATCCGATAAGAATAACGTGCATACAAAGTTACTATATTTATTCGAATTCAGCTAGCCTGTTCTGCACATTATGCCATTTTTTATAATTCCTATAGCCATAGCTATAGCGTGCTAATTTTATTTAGTGCTCTACAAAATTGTATACTCTAAATTGAATTTCTGAAGTCAATCTTGATCGAAGAAAATTCTAATTATAATATATCTAATTGCTTTTTAAAAACATTTAATTCATATATTTTGATCGTGGTTTACATGTAGGTAGGTATGAGTGAGTATCTGCAATTTCACTGTAACGTATGAAATAAAAGTTTTGTACTTTAAAGTAGAATTAAATAAATAAACCACATCTAGTTATAAACAACCTTCATTTTGACAAACAAGCTTCAGGACGAGCGCGGGATTCAACACACTCATTACACGGAATACTACTGCAGAACTTGATAAATAAACGTGACGCAAACTGTGGCCCCTACCTTGGTAGGCCTTGGTAGGTAGGTAACCATCTAGTGTACAAACGTCCGTAGGTACGGTCAGCGAAGAAAGTTACCGAATATTATGTGGTCCACGTTTGTTTGTTCTTTGAAATTATGACTGACTGATGACTATTGTACCCTATTTATAGATTCGGTGTAAACTACGTTGGTGAAAAAAAATATACACAAGGTTTTACAAAAACATAAAACAACCGACTTGAATCGGACTGTTCTAGTGACCGTATAGTAGAGTAGGCACCACTGAAAAGCCACAGGAAAGTAAAATACACAATTTTATTCACTTCAACGCCTTTTTTTTTCGTTATGTTGATTTAAAAACTAAACAACTGAACCGTTTTTGATAAAATTTCAATTAAGATTTTTTTAAATCGGTTTATATATAACAAAGTTCTAAGGTTCAAAGGGTACCTAACTTTAAAAAAAATGTCGACCGAATTCAGAACCTCCACCTTTTTTGAAGTCGGTTGAAAATGAATGTAAATCACATCTAAAAATATAAGTGCGCGTTAAAGATTTTGTCATCGTCATATAAAGGGTTTTTTCACAGCTTTCAGCTATGTGTAGAACCCGTGGTAGAGCAAAGTACAAACTGTTGCAGTGTACCAAACAGTTTTTCAATCTCACTACAAATGGCGTAACATTTACAAAGCTTCAAGCTTAGAGGGAGCACAAATGGCCGGGCACAGGTGTTGCTTTATTGAAAAAAAGATACAAATTACCCCTTTCTACACGATTTGATGCCGGATTGATGCTTCTGCTTTTTTTTGCTACAGAACACTTTTCCGATTGGAAATTTGCGCAACGAGTTCAAGCTGTGACCGATGAGACCTTTTCGTCAAATGTTTCTTAATAATCTAACTTACCTAAGAGTAGGTGGAAGGCTTGATGTTATAAATCTTCGTTCTTTGAATTCATGAGAATTGATTTGTTCAGTTGTTCAAAAATCTGTAACAATAAAAACATTCGTTAGCATTCGTTAAACTCCGACATTTTAAAAACATCTTTGTTTACTATCATTATCTATAAATTCTCTCCCTCGGGTTCTGTCTAACCCTATAAAACAGACCTTCATAAACAAGCAGTATAATTTTATACAGCCTCATGATTTGTCTTGTCTCCTATTTCTCGAAGTAAGTACGATCGTGACGAAGAAAGTTTTGAATAAACTTTTATTTGAGAATACATAATTCGTTATAAGTCGTTCGTCGAGCCACAACGACAATTTTCGTACAGGATACATTATGTATCATTTCCCAAATGTGAGCTCCCCTAGAGTAGCAAATTCAAACATTTCACCAACCCGCATCGGTTTGTACTCAACGATAAAACTTTGTCGGAAAACGTACTGAATCCCAAACAAAAAGTACTGAAAAGTCGGCTCCAGATGGCGCAGGTGTCCCAGGCGACGCGCACGTCCTCTAATCAAGCGGAAATGTGTGCTCGGACGACCGGACCGGTACTGGACCGGCACCGGACCGGCACCGGACCTGGCCTGACCTGCCGACCCGCCGACGATGCACCTGAATACGGTCCCCGGAACGGAATCTGAATCGAGTTCACATTCGGTCAATTCTAACAGGAAATTTGGATTCTGTGCCGAGCTATCTTTCTGTTTATTCGCTTGATTCACTACACAAAACGGTTTCGAAACGTTGTTGACGGTAACTTTTGTGAGAACAATTGATGTGATAAAAAGCACTTAAATCAATTCATTAAGTGATTAAATCAGTGGTTATACAAAGAGCTATTGCTTATCGAAGTGAAAGCAGATTCTCCTACAATCCAGACGGGCATTGCTGTCGGACGGAAACGCATCGATATCGAGAAAGATATTTTAGTGACGTATATTTCACATTGTTTATTTTAGGAGTAATGTAACGTTATGTAGTCTCCTTTTAATTAAGCCTCCATAAATAAACATTAACAATGAATTTAATATTCCATGTGTACCCTTTTTGCTGTAAATTAATTGCGTCAATTCACTGTGCAAGCGTTTTTCGGAGATTAAAATTTGAAATATAACTGGGCATAAAAGGTTCAAGATAAGCTTGCACAAAAACCATTTTTTTCGTTTTTCTAGACCGTGCCAATGTCCGCGAAGTTGAGTGGACCATTCTTTTGTTTTCATTGTGGATAACCGCAAGGCGTTTCGTAGATATCTCCGTAAACCTTTTGACATTCCGCTAAAAGGTTCATTTCGGCTGATTAATGCTGTAATTCCATCGGTAGAGCGAACAAAAAAAGACAGTGGAACCATTTATACGGTGACGGGTAGCGAGCGGGAGAAAAATGAAGGGAATTTATCTGGGCCGTGCATCGCGCTGGCCAGCGGGCGGGCATCTATTTTAATACAAGCATTATAGTTGAAAGTTTCACCTAAAAAGTATAGCAATTTCGACGACGATAACGTTTTTGAAGCGGATTCATGTCCCAGCTGAATTTGTTCTGTAACTGCGCTGATAGTATGCAAAACGTGGGGGAAGTTGTGGGTGCATAAATTTGAAATTGGGCAGTTTAAAAAATGTTGCGTGTTTCCGTTTTTTTCGCTAGTCGAAAGTTACAATACCTACTTACGAGTAATAATGAAATAAAAATCACCTATTCAATCTTCATTACAAAAATACTGTAAGTACAAAATTTTGTAATAGTTATATTTAATTTCAATGAAATGCTTAGGTATACCCCGATTCAGAATTCAAGATTTTTTTTGTAAATAAAGGTGTGACCACCCTAAAAAAATACTTATCAAAGTGACGATTACTCAATTTTCCTAAATACTTATGGTACGGTTTATTTTCTAGTCAATATCCATAGAATGGAAAATAGCAATGGGTTTGTACTGATTATTATATTTTATATAATTTTTTTCAGAAACGTCTAACACGATGAAAAAATATTAGCGAAAAATATTTTAAGACATTGGTATCATCGGAGTAAATCACAGAAGTTCGAAAATATTTTTGGATTTTAACCTAAACGTGTGTTTATAAATTTTATTCGTCTCTTGTCCGTTTACGAAGTCAAATGCGTTCTTTTTTCGCATCTCGTGTGCAATTGTGTGAATCGAATGAATATTTGTTAGGTATCTGCTATGCACCTTGGCATTATTATGATTAATATCCCAGAAGTTTAGATTCACAAATTGTATTTCCTATTCTACCTACTTTTCAGTGTTCTAAAGTACCTGAATAAGTTTGGTTAAGAATTATTTAGGTAAAATAGGAAACTATCGCACAAGCAAAACCGCGCGCCATTACTAGTAATAGTGATCCGTGGTATGAACTCGTTTTTAACCCTGACCTGTCTCTGTTACAGTGACATATCATGACACTTCTTTGTTTAGAAAAAAAATCTTGAATTATAAATCGGAGTATAGTTCAAATTGATTTATTTATTTTATTTTATTTTTACTAGTTTACCTTAATTTAATTTTAATATAAATAATCAACTCACTGTATTGACCTGTAATATTATAATTACCAATAAAATGTTTATCTGTTTATCTGTTTGGACACAAAAATAATAATTTTACCATTGCAAAACCAATATTCATTTATTTACATCGTTATTTAACTGCCCTGTCAGTTAGGAGCACCTTTACAATAGACCGCCCACCCTTATCCGTTACACGTTGGACATGTTTAATTTCGTTAGCATAATGTGTGGCGTGCGTTACAAATGTTTCTATCGATAGTCGTTAGATAAGTGCAGTATACACTGTTGCTGAGTCTGTGGTACGTTTGGGGAGCGGTCTTTATGTCTTTATTGCCTTACCAGCCGCATGACCGCACAGCGGCAGGGTGGGTTGATACAATCGCGACTAGTTGTGGGAACTGCGTATATCCTGATAGGTAGTGGTTGGCAAACCGCGACGAAAAGGGTAAATTTTAAGGCATTTCTATGCTTCGTCGCAATATCCTGACCGCTTCGCACGAGTGCCCTGGCGAGTGACTTGTCGGCGAGTAAAAGGGAAGGTAAATTTAAATCATATTATAATTATATAGATATAGCTGTAGAAAGAAAAGAAAGAACTTACTATACACATCGCTACCAAACGACTTCCCTAGGTTTTATGATTTAATTGAATTGAAATATTCACACAATAATAACGAGTTGAATATTAAAACCAATAAAAGTATGCGTTATGCATAATGAAGTTGCAGCGCGCAGCTAAACACAAACATCTGCCACAAAGGCGAGACTCAACGAGAGCTAACAATCTGGCTCATTAGCACGGGAATTTCCTTTGCAGAAAATTTAAAAAAAATTGTTAATTAATTTAAGTTCCACTTTTGTAAGAGATTGTACACACTGTTCGGTTTACTTTTGTATTAAGAATGAGTCTTAGCCTTAGCCGATCTGCCAAATCAAATATATGTAGGTAGGTACAATAATTGTAAATTATTTTGAGTTCCACTTTTGTAAGAGATTTTACACACACAACTCGATTTTGTTACACAAAATAGTCTTAGCTGATCTGCCAAATTAAAATGTGTTTGTTCTAAGACTTTAACTCGCGACGTTTATAACAAACTACACTTCCGTCTAAGATAAAATAAAAATATACTATAAAATTATAGGTATACAATTACTTTCATTCTTATTTTTTACTAGCTGTACCCGCGTGCGACTTCGTCACCCGTGGACGAATTGTTTATTGTCGATGTTGTTTGTTCCACCCGCGGAAGAAATATCACAGAATAGCATAGTGTCAGTACTAAGCAAGTCAATCCAAACTTGCACATTTTCAAACCCTCTTTTTAACCACTCAAACATTGAATTTAGTAAAAAACTGAAAAACATGGCGGTACTTATCTTCGGAGGTTATAAAAATGCAACTTTTAATTAAATATTGTGTTTACCTAAGGAGAAAGGGTCATTCAACTTTTGGTCTTATAACACCTTAAATCCGTACTTTTACATATTTTAACTTTAATTTTGAAAATCGGTGAAACCCGTATCTAATTATTTGTTTTGTAAAATATAATTCCAAAGTTTGAGATGTATATACTCATAAAAAAAAACTGTTTCCATACAAACTTTAAACTTTTATATCTACCCTCTGAAAAAATGTAGCGTAATATTATATAACCATTTCAGGCTTAGTAGCTATAATATCATAAAGTTTCAGTTAAATCCGTTCGGTAGTTTTTACGTGATGGACGAACACACAAACCCACAAACAAACAAACAAAGTCTTCCAATCAAAAAAAATATTGGGGCATGTTAATTAATCTCGTCTGAACGTTTCCGTCAAAAAAAACATATGTACAGAAATTCGGGGTCTTCTGCTTCATTATATGTATAGATAGATCATTAGGTAATACAGTGTCAAAAATGGCTGATATCAAGGTATTAACAACAATATGTACAAGGTCTTAGCCTGGATCTGCCAAATGGATATTTTTTGCATCTCCACCTGATCAGTGTGTAGCGCTGGTAACATTTTCGCTGCGCCAGTTAACGAGGTAACTAGCATCTAACAAAGTTATATGATGCAACGACTTTCCCGTTTTCAGTGTACACCTTAATTTTCTTTTGAAACTCTTTAAATTTTACATCGCTTTTAGATTCACGGCAAAACTTTTTAAAGAGCTGTTGCGTATTTAAATTACGTTTTAAGACGTAATAACGAGTTTAAATTTTACAGCCACTCTATGTTGTACCTACATTGATTGTAGCACTCATTTTATTAGGTTTGATGTAGTCTTATTAAGTTTTTTTATAGATTCGTCTGTGTATTAAGTGTTTTGTAATGCGTGGGTAGCGTCAAAGTATGCGTGGGTAATATTTATTCATGTGCTTTGTGGACGAGCGCTTTTGTTGTTAAACCTATCGCATAGACCTTTTCTATGTAGAACAGGCCGTTTCTCATTGATTGTATCGCCGATGCAACTCGTTTATAACAAGATCTCAGCTCTATTTTGAACGTTTAGATATACCGGGTTCATAAAATATAGATAGGCTTATTAAGTCTTAGTACGTCAGTTGATGATAATGTCAGCAATGTTTGGTATACGAGTATGAAGCCAATCCGAGTTATTAAACTTATTTTTTTATTTACCACATTTTATTAAGACATTTTCTTGTTTGTCTGTCTGTCGTTTCGGGTGAAATCTGCTTGACTAAATTTTCGAGTATTTCCCGATTAGCTATCCGACTGTAACTTTCAGGGTAGTTCACAACTCTATGATAATACATTCTAATAAAATACGCTATATCTCGTAAAGGAAAAAGATAGAGCAAACGCAGAAAAACGTATTTTATAGATTTTTACTCTAGATTTCTTGTTTGTTAAATTGTTCCTTATTTGTTAGGAAAAGCCTTTTTATTGGATGTTGATAGCTTTTCAATTGACAGTGATGGGTTTTATGAGTATAGCAATACCAAGTTTTGTGGCAAGTTAAAAGCTCATCATTATTATTTACCAAGATGGTGGTAAAAGTTACGGCTTTACCCTAAAGAGTAGTCCATTGTGGACTACATTTACCATGGAAAAGGAACATGAGAGGAACTATAAAAGTGAATTGTGTGGAGTCTCATTTAGAGATAAGGAGTTATTCAAGGATGTTTACGAGACTCCGTGATGACCAAGTACTAAACTTTAATGATGATAACACTTTAACGTGCCTTTAGTAGGGCTTTATGGCTATGAGCAAAATCTACTTAGAAAAAATAACTTTGTTTAATAAATTGTTGATCTCGGATCTAAACCGCACTCCAATTTTCTGTTGATCTTATTTAGATTTTTAGTCCGATAAACTAAATCATCTGAGCAGAAATATAAATAATCTTATTATATTATATAAATTTAATATTACCTCGATAATCCTTTTTATTCTTATTGGTAGAGTAAGCTTCCCAGAATCCAGCGGCTCTGCCATCTTAATAACACTTAAGGAATTCTAAGCCAACGATAATGAAGATCATTGAGTGTACAGGGTGTTACCCAATGGAACAACACGTGAATCAGTAAAAGTCTAAATGAGCGCTAATAAACGCTGAATTCATGAAAAGTTACAATAATACATAATTATCTACTATTAAACGAGCTTTTGTAAAACCTTTCTTAACATAAAACAGCCCTTAATATTGCCATACTTAGTTTTTTTTTGGTGGTTATATTTAACAAAATAAGTAATATCAGTATGGCTATTTTGTTGAAATAGAATTCCAAATTTTTGCACCCTCTTAAAAAAAGCTACGTCCTACAAAAATTAACGTAAAATGTTCAGCTGTTTTGTACCTAACAATCATGAGAACATCTGTCTAATTTCATACACCCTGTATACCAGTTATACTAATAGGGGCTATTAATTAGGTACAGAGGTAGGCACGTTCAAGATCTCTTGACCAGGTGTGACTCAAATGCATAATCTGATGAAGAAGACCATAAAAAATACCCAGCTGCCGTCTAAAATTACCTGCATTTGATCGTTTTATTTACTGCTTGACCGGAAATTGTGGTTGTTTTACCCATTAACTTAGTTTTTGGAACAAATCATTTATAAGGCTTTAGATATATTGCAACTCATGTCCGTCCAAGTCTAGCCCACCATCTTAGTAACGTAATAGGTGAAGGTGAAATAAAGTATTTGCCTAATGCACGAATCACATTCACGTTGTTAAGTTTTTTATGTAAGTATTCTTTGTTTTTAGAAATAAGACTAGTTGTTTCTAATAATTAATAATAAACATTTTAAATATTTTCACTAATTTTCCAAACCATTCAGACAATATTTCAAGGGAATTATTTTATGCCTTTATTTGATTTCGAAAGGTTACTCAAAATAAAGGTGACGTAAATGACCCAGACTGAAATAATTGATACAATTAGGTACAAACATTTATATTTTGTTTGAAACGTAGTACCTATCGTTTATATTGAATACCGTTATTATGCCAATTATCGTACAATTCGAACTCAATAAAGTCAATTTTCCATAAAGTCTCCTTTTATCCATAATGTTACAGATATATTATCTCTAAACACACGTAGTTTAAAGTAAATGTTTTAAAAATCATATCAGTGCCTAGTGCCTACAATACAAGTATCATACTTATTGTAGGCACTACAAACCAAATTATGCAACACTAGCCAACATTATTATATGTAAATTAAATTACCATAATAATGTTTTAAGCTTGTTTTTGATACTTACCAATTAATTTATCTATCTTTTATTATCTCATTTCAGTCCAATCGGTACAATTGGTTCAGCAGTTTTGGCGTAATTGAGTAACAAATTCACATTACATCCTCACAAACAAACTTTCGCTTTTAAAATATTAGTGGAAGGTGAAATAGAGGGATTAAAAGTGCATTGTTATGGCTATATTTGAGTTCCTAGTTACATGGCGAATATTATGTAAGAAAATAAAACAAATTAATAGCATCCGGCTCTGTCACATAAAAATCAAAATTATCAATATTTTCATCTAACTAATTAACAAATGTAAATGATTATCATTATAAAACATATGTTAAATTGTCTATTTAGCATAATATTAACATAACATTTCCAAATATTATCCATGTCACCTTTATATTACTTATTATTAATTATTGCGCTCTAGTGACGGCATGCGGCAGGGGTTGAAAAAATGCAAAATACACATTTAATTTCAACCCCACGAGGGGGTGAACCCACCTATTAATTAATTAGATGCCCACCTGCTACGCAAAACTGGTAGTTGTTTGTGTAATAAAAAATATGGCGGTTATAGTCGCGTGATGGAATTATTACTTGGTTGTGAACCATTAAATTGTTGGGTTCAACGTTAGTTTTTATAGCCATCATAATGAAACGACAATAACAAGCGACCACAAGACACTATAGTTTAGTTAGTTTCTTGGTGCCGTTTCAGATTAACGGATACGCGCGTATATGTGCGACAAGCCACGAGAGACGCCTCATGCTACTGACACTCGCTAGAACAAACCGTAAGTAAACGCTGGAATACGCGCGTTCGGCTTTTCTTTTTTAAATTTCGCGAGTACCAATCCGCCCTTATACGCGCGACAAAAATTCACTAGTCTAAAGCCGCACTTGGTTTCATAGGCTTCTCTACAAAACAAGGCTACTCTATATCTCAGGCATTTTTTCTTGTGCCTCTGAATGGTAGAGGGAACAGACTATGAGACTTAAAAAGTTTTATACATGGATAAATCAAGCTTAGCATTAAAATACCTACATTTTTAAGTTTAAACTTTTGCGATTAAGTATTTCATAGAACAACAATCAATTGATAATAGTGGGTTCAAATTCGTAAATATAAAAAAAACTGTGGCATACTCTTATGTAAATGACTTTATAGCTATAAATGCTATGTCATCTTGAAAATGTATTTACCCAATTATTTCAAAATCAACCAAAACGTCAGGTAGATTTCACAAGTATGGAACACTTTTTAATATTGGCTAAACGTTTCAGTGACTTCAAGTTAAAGTTTCATAAAACGGTAACCTACTTCAGTCCATTGAAGAATTGATTGATTTATTCCGGGCTCCGGTACTGCATGATTGCATATTGCCTTCCACGTTCACGGCGAGCGCTATTTCCATGAAAAATTACCGCTGTTTGGTGAAGCGAATCTATGGACTACCTATTCCTCAATAAAAATATAGCGGGAAATCGGTTTGTGAGTCAATAGGTTTAGTTTCAGAAAGAGGAGTGCAGACTGGTTGTTAGAAACGCTATTCTATAAAAAATTATGGATAATGACAGCATATATTACAATTACATCAAACACTGTGACAAACACTTGTTATCACAATGAAATCCATTCATAAAGATTTTAAAATAATCATAATCACATAAAGATTTAAAAATATAAAAGTAAGAACTTCGATAAATAATAAACAGGTTAGAATATCTGAGTCATCTGCATTTGTTTTTTAAAGTTTTCTTTCGTAATAACACGTCTTAACTCCTTTACATAAAATAATGAGTGTACTTATCGCTTAGACTTTCCTACAACACACAGCCTAATATTTCCTACCAGGTAAGCCCTTCTTACAATTTAAAAAGCGTGCTCAATATATCAACAGCAAGGGGAGCGGTAAAAATTACGAGCAAAGTCGTGGCGAAATCTAGTTCATATTATTTATGGAGGCACGAAGCGTAATAATGATATGTATATTATTTGGGCAGGTTCAGCCAACGAGGGAGCCTCGTAACGACAGCATTTGTCAATGCCTGGAGCTAATGTCGCTATGAAGACCAAAATAGCCGGACTAGTTAAAGAGATTCTTAGAAAAAGGCTTGTAGAGTCGCGGTAAATACGTCAGAACAGAGAATAGTGTATTTATGATTTAATAGATATAAATAAATTATATTTCTATGGATAACGACAGTTCTTACAATGTATGTCACTAAAATAATAGGCTATGTTGCCGGATGAGGGTTTATAAAGCCGTATAAAGCAACTCTACCACCTGCAGGTGGGTAGTAAGCGTCCTGATCCTTATTATTACTCTTTTTTTTTGGTTTGTTTCAATAACTCGGGCCTACTTACGTATGCTCAGAAGCCTTTTTCTAGGACGTTAACTGCTTGTGTGGTATCTCTCTGAATTTTATGACTTGTTTATATTTTGAATTGTATAAGATGTTTGTTCCGCATTCATTACCTCAAGTTTGTTATTTTGGTCCTTTTTTATGAAAATGCCTTGCTGAAATTATCAAGTAAAAGCGCTTATTTTTATGGTTTCAGGTGGATATTAAGGAATAATTGATGACGGTGCTTATAGAACTGACGTCCGCGCCTCAAAAGCCAGCATTTATCCATCAAATCTGACATTTTTATCCAGCGCCTCAGCTTGGTAGCCTTAAGACAATTTAATAAACGTCAGATAAGTGAGCAATAATCCCTAACTAAGTCATTGACCGGATCATAACCGAAAATCTTCAGTAAGTCCGTGAATGCGCTCACAGGGCGCGACGTGAAAAACGACGTCCATTAAGGAAGTGAATACATTTAAAATAATCGGCTTAGCCGTCCGACGTTGACGTATATTCGTACTTATCTCACGAAGATACCGGCACAGATACCCCGACTAATCCCTTTCACAAACATCTGAAAAAGACTCGGCACTCCTTGTAGAGCTGATCCGTAATTGAATGGGCCGCAACCAGCTCTTTGACTTGAACAAAAGTGCCCAATAATTTATGCCTATAATCTGACGCACGCTCGCTCATGTAACTTTTATTCGTTTTTCGAATCGGGATCTTTCTTTTTCCATTGGGATTCTGTTATTAACTGTACTGAACCGACAGTCACAATATTACCCGCATACACAATTCTTTAGTGTCTGTCACGTCCTTTATTTATGTTCCGCTAGATTAACAAAATATAACATACTTTTTCGACGGAAGTGCTGATTTATATTATCGTAAAGAAGTTACTACTGAAATAGACAGAGGACATCGGTTACCTTAAAGTAATCAGGATATCCCCATTAATTTTTAAGGACTTCCTTTGAAGTCAGCCGTGTTGGCTTAGAAAACAAGGAAACTTTTAATGGAGTTACAATTCAGTGACCCTTATACTACACAGAATCACGAAATTTCTGTAAATACCGAAATTTCGGAAGTATTCGTAAATTTTTACAATATTGAGTTCTAACAAGTATCAAATCATATTCTAGAATACCCTTTTTATTCCTAAACTAATGGAGATCAAAAATTTCATATTTTTATCCAGGTTAAACTACACTTTAAATTTACAAGCATACCAAATTTTAAATCGATCGATTCAGCACTTCTGACGAGATTTAGTTACAAACATCGTATGCGTTCTCACAAACTTTTGATTATAATTTAATAGTGTGACAAAAACTTGTAACAAAATTGTATAAATTCACAACTGAATGACCGCTAAGCACTAACCTATAATTCAGAGTAGGTAGGTATACAATTTACTAATATGTAACTCATGAACGGAAGTCTATCCGTCATCCATCATTGTCCTGAACCCTCACGCGCAAGACACCCTCGCTTTGCACCTCCCATGCAAATTGCATTAATTAACGAAAACGTAGATTTACTCGTACCTTACTACCTTTCTACGTAGTCTATTCCAGTACCATTGTACATTATATCCCCGAATATTGAAACGTGTTACCGATTTGAATCGTAATTGGTAAAACTGCTGATGTTGAGACAAAGAGCTTCAGCTGTAATGAGCTTTTGTTTGGTTTAGAAGGTGTATAATATACCTAGTATATGTGTGTATAGTATTATGATGATAATTATATTATATAACAATATTGTATACAGAGTGTCAATGTCTACTCCTTACAACGAAAACGACGAATTTGGACAATGATTTTAAAGTTCTGTTGCCTGAAAAATGGGAAAGTACTTGACCGGTACTTTCAAGGGATGTCTTTGGATACCCTGTAATAATAACAACGGCTTTAACCTCACAAATTAACTGACAGTAACTGGCAGACGCACAGGCGAAACCGCGTAACGTAAAGACTTGAAGAGTTTCGATGGTATGGTAGTAAATAATTGTAAGTGCAAGTAATTTTGTTAATTTGCAATGCTAATGAAGATAAAGGTTTAAACTAATTTAACAATAAATAAAAAAGTGAAATTTGTTGGTTTAAAAAACAGCCTGAAGTGTCTGTTAAACTAAAAAGCAGCTAAAATAAGTCTGATAAACAAGTCTTTTTGTACAAGTTGGCGATGATTTAAAGATGATTGAAAATCATAGGAATGGTAAATAACATTCTAAATTCATAACGTCTATGTTCAAATATTAATCCTTACATGATGCCAATTTCCCAGGCTTCTGAAAGAATATGCTTCAAAACGTTTGTCGATCAATAGGTATATAATTTCAGCCCTGAGCCTCTTGTCATAGTCTAGACATTGAACATATTTCTACTAGACAATGTCTAATGAAAAATAATAGAGCTTATGCATAAGCTTTAAAGTAAGCATATTATGTTATTTCTCTAAGATTTACTAGTAACTGTAATTTCTGTTCAAATAGCTAAATAATACACAGTTAAGGCGACCAGCCAAGCAATACTCAGGATCATTTCAAACGACTACGACTGTTCATAAACAATTACGCTTGTACAAAGGACGATACCTGTATGCCAGTTACGCAGTCTATAATTTGAGGGGAAGCCAGTAATTTTAGCTTAGCTTTATAAACGTTGGCGTAGCATGACATTTCTAGAGAACTAGCAGGCTTTTAAAAAACTTCAATATTTTAAATACTATTTACCAGTAAATTTTGTTCAACTGATAGACAACCCACAGGCCAAACTATGAACGTAGAAATTTCAAGGGTATGTTCATCAAGACCTGTGGTGAGGTGCGTACTAAAAAAGGAATTTTGTTAATTCGCAACGCAATCAAAGTTGCCGGTATCAACAAGTAAATTATATACCTAATTATTTTCATTGACTACTCTAACTACATATTAAAAAAAATTCTTTAAAGTTGATAAGCTTAATAAGCCAAAGACAAAGTACAAGCTTTTCTGTCTGTACAAAACTACTTCAATTTCTAGAGTAAATACTCCCGATACATAAATGTAGTATTACATCTACACTTATGTGTAGGTATTAGATAACAAGTAACGAGCTGAATTCCTCTTGCTTCGTAATGAGCTCACGTCTGATAAGCGGTGAGGCCTTGTTTATTACCTTGTTTCCGTGCCAATTAGTGCCATATGTAGATTACACTGTTTAATATTGATTCAAGTTATTGCACTACTGGTTGCGTATTATTTTATTTATTTATTTTATTTATTGAACACCAACACAGTGTACACTAATACATTTTTTTGGTTACATGATACATAGCAGGCCGAGTGCCACTGCAATTATAGGTGAAGACGACATGCAAGAGGTAATTGAGCGAGTAACTTAGTGAAATAAAATTAATATTACAAATTATATAAAAATTTGAGCGAAATGTTAGTTACAAATCATATTTACAAAATTAACACAAAAATTTATAGTTAGACAATATTTACAATAACTATCCTAGGTCAGTCTTAAAAATAACAATTACTTACTTGACTAAAAAAAAAAAAAAAAATCATTAAATTCGTAAATTAAAATTAAAATAAAATTATATCAGTATTAGGATTAGGGTACAATTTATATTATAGCGTTGTGCATTATTTGTCCTACAACCATGGACTCTGGTGTCCGATTTACCTAACTGCCTAATTTGTTATTCTATTTCTGTTCCATATTTTATATGTTACTATAATTTGGATTCGTATCTTTTTGCTTTTTATTTCACCTTATTCACATTTTCACACAAAGTAAGAATAAATTTTAAACGTAGTATTTCACCTGGTTTTACTAAAAAAAATTACTTCACTTCAGTATTCCC
Organism: Lobophora halterata; assembly: GCA_932526365.1. NCBI lineage: Eukaryota > Metazoa > Arthropoda > Insecta > Lepidoptera > Geometridae > Lobophora > Lobophora halterata. Next base: position 8,309,231 of record OW052002.1, read on the forward strand.
AGTTACAACAATTTTATTGAAACATGTGATAATAATCAAGGTTTTACAAAAACATACAACAACCGACTTCAATTGGACTGTTTTAAAGACCGTTAATACCACTGATAGGCGCAGGAAGCAAAATACGCAATTTCGTTTAGATACTTGGATGACGTAACTGTTTCAGTTATTTTGATTTCAAAACCCAAGTACTGAACCGATTTTCTATGGGACCAATCTGAAAGTATATCCTCTAAAACATAAAGGTTTTTTTGAAAATCAGTTTATATACAACACAGTTCTGAGGTAATAAACATAGAAAAAAATACTGAATTTATCAAAAAAAAGGAAAAGATTCACTCTTATTTTTATGAAAAATTAAAGAAAAAATATATCTTTAATAATGTAATTGTGAAGATTGCTCTTAATTTTATTAGATGAATGTTAGGGATTCCAAATAACTATGTACACAGTTAGAAAAAAAATCACAGAAGAAATTAATAAAATAACAACACAAAGATGACACTTGTGCCCAAGTGGCTTGAGTGTTCGGCGTAACGACATCGCGTATGGAATCAAGAAGATTTCACAGAATAAAGAATTACGGAACACAACAGTAAGTAACATAAAAAAAATGGTTGTCTGTAAAGTTGGCTTACGGACGATAGTTTAACGTGACTATCAACGTTACCGGACAATGACAGCGTTACCAATGACGTCGACGTTTTCGTGCATGCAGCCGGCGTTTAACGATTTATGAGACGTAGTCACGTCAAAAACCTAACCTTATACCCATGCCTTATCATTTCGCATTAATATGCAAAGCATAAGATTCCAAATAAATGTCTCTACCTTTGTGTCGGAGTTTCGAAACTAGTGGACTAAAGTACTTCTTGTTGTTTCTATAAGGAACTCCTTTGTTAGCGTTTTCTCGCTCTACCTACAACTTTCACCATTATTCATTCTGTGTTCCTGTATTTCAAGTAGTTTGACGTGCGCCCCTACAAATAATTATGACAGTTCTCATAGGAATGACGCTTGAAGCACCTGTTGAGAAACAGTGGAATGTCAAGTCTAGTTTATGAGCATACGACGAAGAAGGTACGTTCATATTGAAGTGAACAGTTAGTTATTAATAAATTAAATTGGACAAAGATAAAAGAAAAGAGATCTGAGATCTGTTAAGAGATCTCGTGATGTAGTTATAGTAATGGTTACCTATCTTAAAAATAAACCATATGTGGGTAGATATTATAGGTACCATTAAAAAAATAAATAGGAGAAATGGGATGACAGCTTTCTTAAAACACACATCACTAGTTAAAAACTCTGATCACGTCATTCATTATCAAAAATCCGCTCACACCAACTAATTTCAAGTATCCACTTCTCCAAGCTCAAAGATCTGAAGGAAAATGAAGAGTCTCTCAAACGGATGGGTTCATTAATCGTTATCGCGCTTAGTAGTCAATAACCATAGAGCTTCAAGTAGTGCTGCCGATAATAATAAACACAAATCATTCAGCGGCATCTCTCTACAAAGTGACGTCCGCACTAGCGCTCTATCTGTGGCGAAGTGTCGAATGTGACAAGTCCATCCTAGTCACTCCCGCGCATTAACGAACATTTCCTCGGCGCCTGCGCACATGCCCAACGTTTTAAAACCCTCTTCCCGTCTGAACGACTCTGACGAATTAAGTTATTAACGCTTCGGGCAGCTGCTCTACACAAATCAAAGCGACTACTCCCGAACACTGAAAGCATCGCTCCTCATAGACTTTACGACCTTTTTTACGGCCCTTTCATATTCAACTTTCAGTCACAACGTTCTTAACTAAGGGCGGGAGCGCGATTGTTTCCATGACAAAATAAATTAATGCGGGCGACTCGTAAACGTGTTTATTTTACACTGTCTTACGTTATCCTCGGTATTGTTATTTGAAGTTCAACATCGAGCTTTGACGATTTGACACCTTTGATGTTCAAGCTAGATAGATAGTGACGCTCATACGTTCACTAATAACTTCTCGGTTTTCCTATGACTAAATCAAATATAAATGCATAATATACTCGTATTTTATCGACGCGGGATGTAGCTTGTAGATGATTGTAGATTTGTTTAGCGCGTAATAACGTTATTTACCCAATGCCGTGACGGCTTTGATGTGCTTACGCCGGAATACTAAGCTCGGTAACGTGGTTTCAGTACATCGTCAGCAATAATTTCACTTAGCGTAATGTAGCGACGAGAATATTATGTTCCCGGCCTCGTCTTGTCATCGCTTTGCTGGAAACATCGTAAAACGGTGCGGTTATAAATTATTTACTGTTTCGAAGCGTGTATTTGTCAGCTCGGCCCGAGGTGGGTTTTAAGATATTGCTCGGTATTCCTGCGGGCCTCATTACAGGCGGGCGGGGTCCGGACGCCTCTAATATTTCATCCTTAGCGGGTCCCTGACGAGGCGCCTGATCAAAACGGCTTCTTCTAAATACACGTGAATTTCCCTGAGTTTTCACATTTAGATGAACACTGTAGAGTGTGCGGCATTTTTTGAGAAATATATATTTAACTACTTCTAATTTCATTAAGACCAAACGGTTCGTGGGAAATACACAAGAGCTTTTCGCCAAAAAGGTTGTTTTGATGGTAGTTACATTAAGGTAATTGGTGTACGGCTGCGAAACACTTTTATGGGCCATCGCAACGGTCGTTCGGGGCTGCGCTAGACCAATCATTGTCAGCCTCCGCCGCGGGCCAAATTTAATACGGAATACTATGTTAATGGAACGAATTTAAGTGCCCAACGGATAAATTGGTTCCCGAGATTTATAGAACAACAAACTAACGAAGCGGTGCAAACATTAACGGATCTAAATTTATGAGTCACGTGTACAATTCTTGTTCCCCAATTCAATATCTACACGTAGTTTAAATCGTCAATAAATTATCAAAAGTAGCTTCAATTGAAAAATGTCAGTCCCATTTGATTTTTATAATTGCAATTGCGCCCTCGCCCATCATGAAGTCTACGGATCAATTTACTCTTACAATGACCTTAATATAGAGTCATCTCTGTGGAATGAATGGGCAGTAATCATTTTCATGCGTTGAAGAAATTCTATGTCGATGTTATCTCGAGCGTGAGTCGCGTGGAGGCAACCGAGAGGCTTAAAAAAGCACATGTGGAGATGCGTATCGCAGCGTCTGTTAATTACTTGTGACACGCAGCATATGATTCAATTATCGTATGATTTATACGCAGAGAAGGGCTACATTCGGCGGAAAGACGACCATCAGTGTATTTAAGCGTTCACCATCTCATTAATTTCAGATCGCGTTCCACGCACAGATGGCAAAATCAAGACTGTTTTTTGCTGTACCGTGTTAACACGCTACCGATTTGTGTGGCCCAGGACTTGGAATTTTAAATATGTCAAATATTTTAAGATAAGCCGTTTCCTCAATTAGTTTACATTTAGCGTTGCTGCGATGTTTAACCTTTACTGAGTCATGTATCTACAAATCTCGCTCGACACTTATAAAACTATAAATTCTTGATAATCGCGTGCCGCATCTTGTGAGCGAGTTGTTCACATAAAAAGAGCTTTAATTGCTTAACTCATCCGTCCCGCAGCACATAATTCAGTGGACCGCTTTCACACCAAAGCAAGCTCGTACTAGAACCTGTAGTAATAAATACTAATTACCAGCAGAATACACGATAACATCGCCGAAATTCCTAACATTATAGTAGGTACCGCATGAGTTGTTGGAAAAAAAACCCGTCGCTACATGTAGTAAATCTTGCGTGACGTATAATAGTCTTAAGGGCCTTATTTATCGCTTTCGGTCGTTTAAACTGAACTGTTTTATAAATATTATCACTGAAGTCGTCAACAAACGTGAGAAGATAGCCATTGACCCGGTTCGTGATATTTGACTCATTTTAGGGATTAAAAGCGATCGTTTCCGAACGGCATTGGCTTCTGTTTGTCGAATCTTGTCTTTGTAATAAACATTGAGGGCTGATTTAAGGATATTTACGTACGAGCGTCTTGTATAATTAGACCCGTTTCAAAATGGCTTTGCTTTTTGAGTGTTCTTGAACAACAAAAGAGGACTTAAATGTCTATAGACGGAATTCATCCAATTCTCGTTTCAATGATATCTACGTGTACTATATTGAGTAAAAAATAAAGGTTTTTAAACATTTCCGGTATAACAATACCTTTTGACAGCGACAAAATTAAGAGGATAAAAAACTTTGCACGTGGAGCTTTTCCAAGACTCACGTTTATTTCCAGATAATCATGAAAGAAGAAGCTTATAATATTTATTACAACAACATCACTAATAGCCTCAAGGGTTATCAATAAACGTTTATTTGATTAATAATAAATATGTTATAACGAATGAATACATTTTCATAATTATTTATTTTGTTTTATAATGAGCCATTTCCAACAACAATGAAGTAACAATCTCGTTAGTGGGACAACGTCTTGGCGGGGTTCCCACATTTGCCACCACATGGCTCGCATTGAAACATATCTCCGACACTGCAGCCTACTTTCAATAAATCCGGATTATCATTTATTTAAGCTTCCACTGACACGAACATAGACACTGCTACACAAAAACATCTATTATTATTTCAGTAGAAAGGTTCAAAATACATTAAGGTTAGTTGACAAATGTGCAACTATAGGTTCGACATTGTGCTTTCGAAGTAGAGGAAGTGCGTGTTATTGCAGCTTATGTTTCGGAGCCGCCCGCTGAGATATTCGAAGCACCCGTCCGTTTTTTGTGACAGACCAACCGAGTGCCATAAATAATAGGTAGGGGTTCCCGAAGCGAGCTTTGTAATAAATTCGATGTTCTTTTGGTAGCGAAGTAGCGCCCATCTACGATTGAATTATGGTGATGCGTTAAGCCGTCGGACTCAGCCGGAATCCGCATTTTTTATTTATATTTCGCGTTGGGCTTCTGCTTATTGAGTCATTATGTGTGTAAGTTCTCGGAAGGCGAAGAAGCTCAGTACACTACCAACGATAAGTTTGTTTTGCTACACGGTCGTATCGAGTTACTCCTCCCGTCCATTTGAAGAAGACAACGCACAGATGGTGCGGTGCGTCCGGATAAGTTTACTCTTAAAACAGAAGATATTTAAATCACATGGGACCGTCAATATTTCCTTTCCTCGGTACAAAAGTGATTGTCCAAAGCAGGCGTTTCTAAACTAAGATAGATTAGTGCTACTTGGTAGGGGTTGGATGGCACGACACAGCACATCAGAGTTTGCCAAACTGTTTGGAAATCAATTCTTTTTGTCTTGCTATGTACAGTATAGTACAGTACTCAAGTATAGGTAATACAAATGAGTATGCATACCTACGCTATAAATATTTAAGCAATGTTAACCTGTCCAAGGCTCTAGATAAATAGAAGAAATATTTTCCTCGTTCCAAGTTTTTCAGAAAATATAATTTGTCGTGTAAAGTTAGGTGGATGTCGTAAATGCGAAGTAGATAAATCTGGTTTATGCTAACAGACGTGTTACTTAATCCGATAAAGAATTTGTATGTGAATTTCCAAGTTTTCCACCACTTTACGCTTTGTAAAGCTTCTAACTTAATCATGATTTCTTAAATATGTATCTGCTCTTTTTAGTCAAGATACCTGTCACTGCTGAGTTCGGAGTGGGGCGGTGTCGTGTGACAGGGAGGACAAACTGGACGGTGGAGTGCGTATGCGCATCAGGAGTGCCTCTCAAGTTACTCCCGGATAAGTCAATCATTGGAAACGTCTACGATTTGCCCAAAATAAAACCCACTATTCGAAGTCGCGTGTGGCGTTGCCAGCGTAATGTGTAGCGACAGCCGACATGTTTTGTGCGAGAAAATAAAATTGATGGCACGGGACTGTTGCCTGCAGACTTAAATAGCTCAGTTATTCGTGCTGTAGCTAAACGCTTTTGTCTATTTTATAACCGGCATCACGTTGCTCCGTTTTATTTTCCTTTTGTTTTCGTGTAACGTATTAGTTTTTCCGACGACTATTCGTGTCACACGGAAATTGCTCTGTCACAAACTGTTTACGACTAAGCGGCTCGCATCCTTTATTAAAACAAGTGCTGGTATCTAACAGTTAAACTTTTCAAAAAGGAAGTAATTGGACAAGTCGTTCGGAGTGGCAAAAGTGAGGCCCAATTTCCGCTAGGGCTTAGCTTTCGGCAGCAAATAGCTCTTTGCAAATCAAACAAGGACCGACTGGTGAATCCACATATCAACTTCTCATTGTTTCTCTCCCGTCATTGGGGGCTAACCAGAGGCGTTTTCGATTATCCGCCCTTCGGAGAACAAAGCCAGTGACCGCAGAGCCGAGTCAATTACATAGTTCAACAACTCAGCCCTTATAACTTTCATGGGCTACCACCGGAATACAGAAAAGGGTATCTGTTTTCAATACTCGGGTAGAGCGATACGATTGACCCTTTCGAGTGTCCGCATTGACTTTTAAATTACTAATCCCGCGGGAGCAAACAGAAAAAGCGCCTCCGGGTGCCCTTGTTTACACGGTCGAGTGTACTTGCATATCTTCATTAGCTGAGCCAGCGGCTAGCTTGCTCAACACTCGTGCGGCCCGCTCCCGCTATCCCTGAGAATTCTCGTTACATTTCCGTAGTTTCTCAACGCAAAATTAATGCAAATGATGACACAAATGAATTTTATCTTCCAATAAACAGAACAATTCGCAATTATTCTAAACACTGAATTATGTTTATCTAAGTGCACAGAACAGAGATAGTATAACTAAACAAAACATACGCATAATGAATTTTACATTCCTTCACATACCACCACCACAAAGTTCACTCGTTATCCGGAAACAATTTAACTTTCCAAGAGCCATTTCAGATACGTATAGAATAAGAAATACCGTAGGGTCTTAATAATGTTTATCTAAGCATCGGAATATGAATGCGTTTGGCGGGCCAGTGAACGCGCCGAGGCAGGCGGACGCAGTCGACCGCACTTATTCGACTGATAGCTCTATACCGTCCTTTTTTCTACGTCAGATACAAACAGTACCCTTTCAACCCGAATGAATTACTTAATTTTTCTATATTGGGCTGGACCCTCGGCGATACTCGACGTCGAAATAAATTAGCGTTATCCATTGTGTTAAAGGAAGCTCGGAACGTTGGATTGGGTTTGAGTGGTTTTTTGGTTCGTATGCACTGAGGGGTGTACTTTTTGGGCAAATATTTGTCTGCTTATGGTTTTGAATGCAATCTCATTATAAATTGCTCAATAGCATTAGTTATATTGAATTTATTAGTCCAAATTCCACCCATTCAACTCATACGTCAATATCAAAGTCTCGATGAAAAGATTGAAGGTTGAGTATCAGGATGTTTTCATCTACACAATCAATCGTGCATTCATTGGAATAGTTAAAGATGATCTCAACGGCTACGCTGTGAACCAGTGCGATCTCAAAAAAAGAACTATTATTCTGTATCGCTTTGAAAAAACTGGCTTCTATTATAATAACTGGTACAAATGCAGAGTAGCGGTTTAGCTGTCCACGATTCCAATGAAACATTAAACGTTATTAATGAGAGCGTTACCATTCGCCGCGATATAAATGTATGATATGTACAGAACTAAAACGCATTTCGCTCCACTGCTTATTAATGATATGAAATTGTTAATAACGGCAGACAGACTAAAAAATAAACGATTAAGAGTGTTAAACTACCGTAACGGATCGGAATTCGGCTCGCCAGTTTTTGGTAGACTATTGTACTCAGAATAATAGAAGTATTTATGTTTGGGTGCCGTTTTTGAGAAGAGTTTAATAATCACCCGTCTACCTGGGGAGGTGTGCCAGCTATCATGCGTTATAACGAGAAATTATTATTGTCTGTTTTTATTACATTTCTTGGAATAGAAGTTGCCATAAAATGGAGGCGCACGTCTCTATTTGCAAACATTGTATGATAAAGTTATAAATTAACTTTATATTGCCTTTTGTGTTGCCTGACAAAAGATTTTTTATCGAGCATGACACGTTGTGATGTCTGTTTCAGCTGCTAGATAGTTGAATAAAACATTTATGTTTATGCATTAGTTTAACATAGCTGTGTTTGGTTCGGAGATGACTGTAGGCTTGTATTTCATCTGGGTATTGTAAGTTACTCTTATTTGTAGGTGCATAGTGTATACATTTGAATGCAAGGTTATTGTGACAAGGGAGTGGTAAATTTGTGTATCCAATATGCAGATTAGTGGAAGGATACTTGTCCACGCCGCCCCACGTTCCGTTTCGGAGAACACACACACGTTGGTTCATGTAGATATTATCATTGTTCGGCCTGTTCTGGAATAAAATTGAAAGTACATTTGCAAGGTAAAATTATCGCTACATGTTTCCCATAATCCATTTCAAAATAGGTATAAGATTCGTTGGTTATAGAAATAAGAATAATGTCATTAATTTGTTTTGAAAGTGTATTGCTTCAAAAAAACGGAAAACAAGATGCTTGATGCTGGCAAAGACATTAATATTTCAAAGCTTTTAGTACCACAAAGACTTTATGCTACCTCTTGCAAGCCCTTTCATTAAACATTATTTAGGCAAGTATTACTTGAAATTTTACAACCAATGTCTAACACTTATAATATAGACTTCCTTATTCAAAATGAACTTTAGTCTGATCTTTTTAGACTCTTAAATTACATAGCTCCGTTTTGCCCCACAATGCCTCAATGCACAATGTATCCTTATATCCTACCAAGCACACTCTGCAATGTACATTAGGTTTCAAATAAATGTGCATATCATTACACTAACAAGAGCGTAGGATGTGTGTGGTCCATTGGTATTCCAACATTTATACAAAACACTTTTTTTTGTACCAATTAATGGCCTACAAGTCGAAGCTCGTGTAAGCCGTTTAAGTCATTTGGGCCATTAGATGAAGGCTTGAATTTGGGAACGAAACCTTTAATTAATTAAAGGCTATTAACGAAATCATAGTTATTATTTGGATTGCCTCGGGACAAGGACGTGGTATACTGATTCTAATGAAGGCCTTAAATGGTTATGTATTGTATTCGATTTTAGAGCATATATTGTAGAAAACAGAGGTAGAATTAAAAAAAAACTATTTTTACGTTTTTAATAAGGAAGATTGTAAGCATGAACCTAAAAGCTCTTATGAGAGATGTATATAGTTAACGCATTTGTCCTCATACGACGTCCATAGTTCATACGCCCCCATATATTTTCACCTGGTTAGAAGTTATTCATTTTGTTTTCTTTGTAACATGTTAACAACAATGCTCAGTAGAGCCTAATGCGATGACTTGCACGAATCAAACGGATTTCGTGATTACGAGGGGCATTGTTTATTCATTTCCAACCACCTGGCCTGGTCTAAATAGTTGCTTGAACACACAGCTGGAACATGAGTAATCATTTTATAACTATATTTATACAGACTCTAGCATTTCACTTGTCTAGATAAAATGTAGCTTCGTAATTTTAATTCACGATAACATGCATGCCCAATTATTTAGCTAATGGACGTATCTATGGAAACTTGTGTTGTCTTATACGAATAAGAAACAATATAAAAAGAATCATGACCTAAAGTTTTAATTGAAAACCAAATTAATTTCTAATCTACAGCATTCGAAAATATCTTACGCCACAAATTAAGTAGGTATCACATTACAAGCCAGAAATATATGCTAATGCGACTATAATGGGCCCGAAACAATAAGATAATAGAATACCAAGTTACGGCCAGCTATCAATCATCCGAGATATCGACTATGATCTTATCTGAAATGGAACTCATCATTTATAGATCTGACCATTGACGCCGGCCGAAAGTTATTAATAGATTTCTATCTCGTCATCAAATGAACCTTAGTTGCAGGTAATGATAGATAGTTGCTGCAATAGTGAACTTAAGACGGTTTAGAATTTGTGTTGTTTTCCAGTCAGAATGTGCGATAAAAAAAAATTAAAGTCATGTTGACCTACGAGTATATCCCATTTATGTGCAAGAACTTTTTCTTCAATTAAACTTCAAACAGCTTTCATTGGTCTTATTGGATCGTTTTGGTAGCATGTAGGTAATATCAGACGTTACAAAAAAAATTGTAAGTATAGTTTTAATGATAAAACCCTAAACTCAATTGAGGTATTGTTTGCAGCAAATGAATATAACTACTAAGTACTTATGTGTCTCTAGATATGCTAACGTGCATCACCTTGGCTCAGTAGATAGCATACTCTACGTGTACAAAATGTAGGCACATAATTAAAGATTGAATTTCGATGAGTGTACCAACTGTATGTACATTAAGCTGCTGTACTTTTATTAACTATGTCTTAACGGTAATTTTGTTTCGTCGGGCCGGTACATGATATTGGTAACAAATTATTACTCTCCACACTACTTATAGAAACACCACATGCAGAGCAGGAAATGTAAATGTGAGACAAATCAAAACTATATTTCGACTACCAACTTTTTGGATCGAATTCTTTGTGCTTCTGAACTTTCGATTTGAATGGCGATAACAATAAAGTCTTCGATATCTTTATGAAAGTTCTATCGATAAATATTCAGCGACACCATAAAGAGACTTAGATCCATAAAATAAACACAAAGAACGCTTTTTTTGACAGTAATATTCCAATCTGGATGCTGGCTGCTAACTTTGTATGATCTTTATCTTTGTAATAATGAAAAGAAAAATTACCTACCTTTACATTTATCAACCTTGGGACAATATTTTTTAAGCTCGGCTGATTCAACATAATATAATATTTGGGCACATTAATAAACATTTTGTTTTTATTAGAAGTGTTTGAATTTAGTTTACCTATTGACGCAATAAAAGTTTTCGTTTCTAATAAGGTTGTAAAATACTAAATCTGTACCATTTGTACCAACCGCTTTATAACTCAAGTGACGATTTCCTATACATTCTTGATGTTAGATTACGTAGCTATGGTGAAACAGCAACGAGATAAAAACTCTCAGATAGAAGGCAAGAAATAAAAAAAGTAAATATCATTATACCTGTACCAACTTGGAGTTACTTAACAAGATTGTATGGCTCGTGTGTAGATAATGATTGTATTTTATTAGATCTGTATGTTCTACACGGGTAATTCATGTATCTCGATTTGATGGGCAATTGCAGGTTTTATTCTAACGAGCGGTACACTGGAGTAGATCAGTCTGAAGGCTGATTTAATGAGAAGTAAAAACTGCCAAAACTTTCTTATACACAAATAAATTGAAATCATTTCACTACAAATACATTTTGTTCATTATGAAGATTCCAAAAATTCAATAAATATACGATTTTTTTCACTTAATAGCTTAAATAAATCCTGATAATAGTTTCATTAGGGCGACTCTACATTACGTCTTCTCTACAATTTCACTTTACCCGTCTTTGTTATTCTAAATTATTAGTGAAAATTTGTTGCTGACGGTACGTTTTTAATATACGTATTAATATATATTCTATACAAGGTAAAGCTTGTGGGAATATTAAGTGGTAGAGTATTTGTTGATATAATGTAATTCCGCCTTTTTTAAACCATCACGCACTTACCTCGCCGCAATTTACATAACACCTCAACGCATCAAAGTTGTTGTCCATATTAATAGGTTGACTCAGTGAAATGCACTCCATTGAGCATTCTTAAACACGCCCAGTGGACTAAGGGCCGTGATACACGATGCGGTGCGATGCTATTATGTGACATGTATACCTAAGTGATACTATGTGACATGGAGCTTGCATTATTTAACTAATTGTGCAAATATCCGAGCAAAAATATACAATAAGTTATTTTTTCATAGCCAAATGTCCATGATGACGCAAAAATGAGAAAAGTGAAGTATAAATGTTTATTTAACCGAAAAAAAATTGTATTAAGAAGTCTGTTATTGGTTGGTTACCGCATTGGTATCGCTTGCGTCGTGTATCGCCCACCCTAAAGTTAACCATTTACCATTATTCAGCAGGTGCCTCCATATTTACATACAATTTACAGACATTCGTATTACAAATCCCCATTCAAATTCCGGTGCGATCGGTTTCGTAAAGTTTCAAGTATATTCCGTAAGATCATTGTAAGCACATAAGCTGTAAAGCTAACAGAACGGTAAACAAACCTATAGCTTAGTCCATAATAAGTACAATTCGTGAAAGTTTTATTTAGAAATATTACTACGAGAGTAGTCGTTGCATGTTCGGGCATTAAAATGTAGCATAAATATGATAAATTCTCAGCAATATGACAAAATTACAAGTTGAAAAGCGAGGTATTTTATCGAATTGTGAAAACATTGATTATCATTATCATCGCACTTCACACGATGACGTTTTCTAAGGTTTACGACAGTATAAAACGACGGAAGTTGTCGTAAATTTGTAAAGAATTTGATGAAACCCATTACGAATTGCAAAACATAGTACAGATGGCATGTAGTTAACGCCCATCGCCAGTAATAGGTAATTGCTGTAATCCGGTGGTGAACTAACGATATTTTTGGCCGGGTTTAACTTCCGAATAAATTTGTTTTTCAGACTTTCCGTTTGACCCCAGATCTAGACGGGACGGGGAACGAGTGGGATTTTTAATTCCTCTCGTCAATGGTGTTGGCGACGGGGTGTTACCGACCAGGAATGAACCGGTTACTGTATTTCAAACAGGACTTATTTCGCTTTTTGGCACTAAAATGTTCACACAGAATACACCACCAATTTTTAATTACCAAAAAAAATTAATGGGCAATGCAGACGGGGTACTACATTGTATCTGTTCAGTCAGAATTTTGGATTTCTACAAAATGGCAGAGTGACAGCGGAGCGAGTGCGGCGTCCGAGCTGAGGTTTTGCGAGCTGGCTCTAGCTAGTTACCCGGGTTTGCCAAACGATGAATTAAGCTTAATTATTATCAATGAAGTAACGCCTGACGCAAATCCATAGGAAAACGACTTAAGTAACAGTTATCCAATTTTAATCAAATTTATTTTGACAAAAATTCGACTTAAGTTTTTTTGCCGTATATGTGTTCAGTAACGGCAACTGACTATGCGTATTTTTTTTTATGGTGATTAAAATTTTACCGTGTATATTTATTATAACCAAACTTTATAATCATGAAGTGGATGATACAGGAAACGATGAGCAAACAAAGCATTGAGTTGTTGGCCACCCTGGCGGCGGCTGGGGCTGCGCCGCCCACGAGCAGTCGTGACGCGCACTGCCTTCTGCACTGGGCTGGGCTTGACCTGAGTTAGGGCGAAAAGCGATTAAATGCCTTTTTTGTATTCGAAAGTGGAGCAAAACAGAAATCAATAGATACGCGGATATTGTACGCTAAACGTCAATGACACACACGCTTTTTTACACGCTGATTGTTGGCGTTTTTAAAACCTAGCGTGTGAGTGAGTTAGCTTTTGGAAAAGATTGCCAACAATCAGATTGTAAAAACGCCGATGACACTGGGTAACTTTACACGCTACAAGCGAAAACGCTGGCTTGTACCACAGAGTACTAAGATATGCACAACTATTTCTAACAAAACACATGATTGCCAGACTTTAAAACTGATGGACCAGGGCTGTAATTAAAAAAATCATCACAGAAAATCGAAGCGCTTTTACAAAAACAGCGAGCAATCTGTAAAATATTATAACGTTAAGAAATGTACTATACATTTCTTGTCTTTTTTTGTTGATTGTTTTTCTGTCGATTGCAGTTATCAAATTACATCTACCCGCCTATTTCAAAACTCTATTATTTATTGCGTTAACAATACAAGCATGCAAATAAAAAAGTTTTTAAAACTAACATAAAATGTTTATGGTGAAAGGTGAACAATGCATTCTCCGTAATTTATTGACTGTGTTTGTGTTTCAAGCAGAACTTGTAGGTTAATGCAATTTATTTCCCCGCTCGTGGCTATGGGCGTCCGACACCGCCGTCACTCCAGCCAAACCCTATGCTCACGTAAAGTTTTATATCCACCGCTGATATCTTCGCCGATGCGCTCAGAATATCAATAAGAAGCGCAAACTACAAATGAAATACCAAACTGTAAGCGAATCTCCTTGTTTAGCGGAGGTGTTGTTTTAATAAATAGCTTTGAGAATCACTGTTTAGTTTATAAATTGATTTTGTTTAATAACTTCAAACTTTACGGGACTTACGTACTTTCTGTAATCAATATCGCTCAGAGATCCATCCTGACTTTCATCAAGTTAGAATAACCAGTAAATAAATATCTCGAGAATAGAAAGCGAAGGGAAATACAACACGACAAATCAGAGTGTCATCGGTCAAAGTCAGTTTAGAATTTACGAGAACGTAAGCTTCGGGCGCTGCACGTTTGAATTGATTATAAATTCTGGAAGCTTCTAATCGTCAAGTTGAAGCAATGACCATGCGATATGAACGTGACTAAAGTGAAACCCACGTTCGTTTGATTATCTTTTACTGGCCCTATTATTTTGGGGGACGCTTTTATTGTGCAGTAAATATTTTATTTCTTGATAAGAGCACAGTATAGATAAAGCAAATTGATCGAGTTGGACCGGAGTTTTTGAAGGTTTTTAAGTGAGAAGTGGGTGGACTTAATTGACACTACGAGATTGTGCGAACGGCACTTATCTTCAGTGTTCATTTAATATTCTTGTCTCAAATCCAATAGTAATTGCCTTCATAACTCTTAGTTTGAATACGTATTATAAGACTCTTTTTTAATACATTTACTCACATATTTATTTTTTAAGAAGAGACGCGTTATCTGTGGTTTGGCTCCTATCTGGCCTAAACAATAAGTCTTGATTGACAGAGAGGCAATGCAGTCAGTATCCTTCTCGGCACGCTGCCATCTTATATCGAGTTTGACCAATTGAGCTACCTATAGATCGACTGCAATGGTAAACGATTGACTAATCGTTTCTTTTTGTACATTTTATAATATAGATTGTAGTACTTAGCTTATGTTGTAATAAAATTATTATTGCTATAACAATATTTCAATTACGCATATGGATTATACACAGCCATATCAAATCCAATATTGTCTTAAGCATACACGCGCATAAAGCTCGGAAATCAATATAATGATGTTTAACTATGAGCCTAATTTCCTTTGGATTTGCCTTACATTAGTCGCAAACGTTACCGTGAGCGATAACCCTCTAAATTATACAGGAATACATAATATTGTATACAGTTATTAATATTCAATGTATGAAAATGTAGCATAGAGTATACGCTTTGAGCGATATCAAAATGCCAAATACTCCAAGTTTGAAAACTGCTCTTTTCTTAAACAACTTTCGTAACGCACAAACAACACAAAACATGCTGAAACTTTAGGTTTCAGCGTGTTTGCAAAATTATTTTTTATGCCTATTTGCCTATTAGGCTAAAATATGGTACGGATATTTTTAGGAGCTTTAAAAGGACAAAGGCTATGTGGTTATGTTCCAATACCACGCAAAGCCACAGTATTATACATATTTTAACTATAACACATCTATTATATGTATGTACTATATTATTAATTAATGATTAATCAATTATGAATTACCATCCCTCGAGAAACAACGCTCTTTGCTTTTGAATTGTTAAGTTTAACGTTCCCCTTTTGTAAGGCACACATGACTTATTTTTATTAAGATTTAATTAAGAGCTCTGTGTGCTTTAGGCGCGTGCAAAGAGATTACATAAATCCGCCGATGCTTAGGCAAACCCCGGTATTGTTCGGTAATAGAAAGCAGTATTATGTGCCTTAACCCTAATAGTATGTTATCGAGCATCTTATGTTTTATTCAGAGAAGATTAGGTGCGCCATGCTGCACGGTTTCAAGGATTTTTGATATATTCTCATTGAGGACTTTCGTAGCAACGAGAAAGAGAATGCAGTCACGGAATAAATCTTTGACTTAACTTTTTAAATTGTAGTGCCTCTAGTGCTTATCGCTGTACCTAGAAATATAAACCTCTTTTGTTTTTTAAGAGCAGAATTTTGTTCTAGCTTTTAAGAAAAGATTTAATAATTAAAAAAAAAAACATGAAAATTGCTGTTTTGTTGCCGTATTTGTGTATGAGGTACTTACCCACTTTACTTTGCTTCTACGGGAGACGACATTGTAAGATATTACTTACATTATTTTCTATAGATACCTAGTTCAAAAAGGAGAAAATAATTTATAACGCCACGGGGCACCGAGATTTTGGTCGAAACAAAATGATTAAAGTGTCTGATGTTGATTAATCGACATTGGAATTGGATTCGGAAGCGCTATTCTCTGCTAATTTATTATTTGTTTAGATAGGGAAACGCTATCAGCAATATTTAAATCAATTCGGTGTGTTTACGAAAGATTTATTATTTCAAATTCAAATTTCAAATGCATTACAATTTCAAAGCTGATAAACAAAATTTATACTATTTCTCTATGATTCCATACTTTACTATTGTGTGCTAAAAATAACTAAATATTTTATCTAAATAAGGCTTGCTAGATTTGTGTCTATTAAAAATGATGTAGGTTATTATAGTTTATAAGTCGATATGGGTTTCTAAAATGGAGCTTGTGTTAATGTTTTAATTAGCTCCGCACACTCATTAGTCATGTATGTTAGCGTTCCCGACTCACCTCTAATATTATTTTGTAAATTTGTTCCTAAAATGAAGAGCACATTTTGGTAAGCTAACCTAATTGTGGCTTATATTCATCAAGTTATTTGACGTAGCGGAGCGTGGGCTGAGCACGTACGAATAGGCTCTATTATATCAGGTACTTGCATAGTAACTACAGGCTTTTAAAAATAATGACTGTCTGGTAATATTTTGTGGAATCCAATGGCGGCACAAAAGGACTAAGCGGTCCGGTCCGGCTCGAATCGAAGCTCGCTTGACGGGCAGCTGCAGAATGAAATTATGACCATTTTTATTTCTCGACCGCGGCGTACACCTGCCCGTGCCCGTCCCGGCCACGATTGACACCTACCCCATTATACTCTATCTTCGTATACCTTTAAAAAAATACCAACAATAGAATCCCTGATCGCAGACTCATGAGAACTTATTATTGGCCCCTTTATAAGGCGGACCATTCATTTTTATACATCTTCATACAATCCTGACCATTAGCCGAGGCGTGTGGGCAGTGGGCTCACAGCTAAATAAAACTATTGTTATGCCAAACAATTCGTCCAAGTGAACATCTTCATGAGCCTCGGCGAGACTATTGTTGCCGAGTTGCCCCTCGCTCCGTAGCGACATTTTAGACAGGAATTTATTGGCAATTTCAGGAAATGTTTACCGAAAAGTGAGTGAATGGTAGGCGAGTGAATTACTCATTGTAATAAAATAAAAGAGGCCAGATTGAAAGCGTCCCTTGAAAGCCGACGTCGTCACCAGGACAGAACACTGTTTGATGATAATGATTTATGGCGACAAAATCACGATGCGACCTCAGCGCTAATGCAAGCAACGATAAAATGTCGTCAGTTTCTTTGTTGGAAGCTCAAGCTTTATACGAAATAAAGTCATTTAAGATACAAAAGATGGCAATTTTATTTATGGGCGTGTAGTACAGTGAGAAACATCTTTATGCTTCTGACTGTACTGTATACAACCTAAACAAACACGGCAATAAAATAGTGAAACACAAACGGAGCGAAATTTCGCCGGTGAGAAATTCTCTACGTGAAGTCATAACTGGCGCCAACCGCAGGTGTGAACAAAAACGTGCAGCCGCAAGCAAACCGCAGCCTCGTTCGCGGCAATCATCTCACAACACGTTCTTCTATATTTAGTCCAAGTCAAGACTGGATTAGTGCTGCAAGGTGCGAGTAACCTGCACGCGACACACACGCATTACTCGAAACAAATTACAAAGAACGAGCCACAAACTACTTCGGAGAAGCTGTCCGATTCAAGCAACTTGATTAGTACATTGTATCCGAAACGAAGTTGGTCATTACCAGAACGCAGAGATTAAATGCAGTCACAAAATCTTGTGTTCATGGTGCGTTAATGGTTAAAAACCAGAACACAGAAGCGTCTCTTTCGAAGGCGAAACTCAACCTTCCGGTTTTGCCGTCAGGATGAGCGACTTCGTTAGTCGCTCATGTAATGTCTCGCTTAATTCGAGATAATTACGGTCCCAGCAGACGTGGGCCACAGAATTTATCGAAACTAGTCGGCGCTCCGAAGGGACGTGCCTCGCGATATTTCCTTTCGTGTATGTATTACTAAGGGCTAAGCGTAGGCAGCGTTTACGTCCCCCTAATAGGACTCCATAAATCAGCCGCAAGCTATAAAATGTCAGCTAAATACTGGCGTATTCGAATTTAAACTCGTATTCTAATTTGTATGCGTTCAGCGATGCAGCCTTTCCTTTCACAAAGTTGAAATATCCGTTTATATTTTATTAAACAACGATATACCTCAAATCACGTGCGCATCAGTCATCCTGTCCAAAATCTGTTCTCTTTAATCAGAAATGAGTGAAGCGGTTAATATTTGCGAGCCACAGTCGGCACGACTGAAGACTTCCTGTCATTTTTAATATTCTTCGCTGTGCAGAGTACTGACTTTTTATGCAAAACTTTCGTCTTTATGTATTCAAGTTATTGTTTTTTTTGTCGTTTTTGTCTTTACAAATTCTGTCTGTCAGTTTGGAATAATTCAGATTAAATACACCTACCGCGTCGCGGTCGCCCTGTGAATGCTAAAGGGCGACGCGGCGCCGCTCTCACTGGAATTGAAAACGAGTACGGTTGATGTTTTGTTTTAATAAACTCACATACTCGTATTTGCCTTCAAAGTAAGAGGTTTTATTTGATTTGTTCTCAGCAAGAGTTTCAGTTCAACAATTTCAAAGTTGGCTTCGTTACAGGGAAACAAAGTTCACAATGTTTTTACTGAAACGTTTATTCTCGTTTGTGTCTGAAATGTTTACCAGATGGATTCTGATAAAAACTTCTTTCTATAACTTACTGCCACTTATCATCAGCTTTGATAGGTACGTAGCAATATATTTTAAAAGTGTTGTGTGAATCGCGTTACTGCCGGCATTTAATCTCAGTCTACTTATTCGAAACTATGAGAAACGTCCGTTTATTGCTCTTTAGAAATATTACGTCTAGACCAGCGAGAATGTTGCGGGAGAAAACGAATGCATTGAGATAGTATGCAACGAGCAACGAGCTAAGGCCAAGTCCGGCCTATTGTTAGCGTGATACGCCGCTGTTAATTCCCCGCAAACTACCGCCTATCGCATTCATCTCCTTACTATAATTACAATATAATTACGCCATAAATATCTGGCTTTCACCAAGGCATAAAATCACCTAGCAATTAATTGGATTTGTGTCGTTATCGGAATCACCAATGAAAGCTCCGACCAATTTATCGCTAGTAATCATAATTATTGTTTTTGCTATATCATTTTCGGTTTATAGACTATCGCTCGTGACTAACAGTCATTCTTCGTTGGCATTATTATTCTAGTAAACCGCAGAAGTGCGTTGAAGGAACGGTACTCTGCGGCGGCGATTCTATCCCTCCGGCGACATTTATTTCTCTCTAGTCCTCATTCACCTTACACTTTACATCGGAAACTAAGCTCGAACTCATTCTTTATTCAACGCTGCATAGCTAAATCTATTAATATCTATTCTGAATATTGGTAAACTATATTCATTGATTTAGACCGCGGTATTTAGACCCTGCTTATGCCAACATAATTTTTTACTTGCATAATTTGACGTGTAATTTAATTAAGATGTATCGTGAAAACTGATGGGTGACTTTGTTTAAAATACTGGGGCAATGTATTGCCTTCCGTAATTTAGATAATGTATCTTCATTAAAATGGATAGGTAGCTAGACACATTAGTTTCACACGACTCTGAATGGGGAGTTACACCTTTGAGTAATTTATTATACACGAACCTCAAAAGATAGCATCTTTGTGTTATTTTTCTTTCGAAATTAAACGATATTAAATATTGTGGGTTTTCAAAACTCTAAACCAAGAATTCGTAAAGGAAAATCACTCTATTATGTGGTAGAGTCATATTATACAAAACGTACTTAATGTTTGTTATTTTTAAATCTGGTATTGGTCCATAAACAAAGATATTGGGGCGTAGTTCTGATCTGAAATGCAATCCGTTATTCCTCAATTGGAGAGTTAGATAAGTACGCTCGGTTGATATGATGTAGTGATAATGCATTTTCTATTAATTCCGAACAAAAATAACGAAGCCTGAAGCTGCGCCATGTTTCCATCTCACACTTCGCTCCTCATTGTTGTTTATAATTGATTTTTTGTAGGGCGATTCAGATTGTATGATTAGCTGTGAGTATAACACAAACGTAAAAAAGAGAGGGCAAATTCAATCTAAAATCCAATGTAAACACCGCGAAAGACGCCCGAGACGAACCGTAGACAGAAGAAAAATAAAACTTGCAAGAACGATCAATGCTACCGAGAAGCAAACTTCAGTCAAGGAAAAATCAAAACTTTAAGAAAGGTAAGAATGGCCCATAAATTACAACTGCCCCGATGAAATATAAAGTGAAGATATTGTTTTAAAAGTAAGGATGATTGCGGCTCAGCAGCTAACTCAGACTTGAAATTCCGATAGTTTTTGCGCCAGTAAAAACTGATATTCCGTTCGGCCGCGTTCTGTCCGTATATTGAGTTAATGTCGGTCGTGATTGTGAGCCCGTCCTTTTTAGATGGACGGGTGTGAGCGAGATGAAGCTTTGTTTCACCGAGGTTGGTTCGAATCGCATTTTATGGTAAGTTGGCGGGCCAGCCGGCAGGTGTAGCGATGCACCTGCGGCGCCGTCGAGCGAGATGCGATCGGAAGGACGACGAACCCGCTCTCGGTGCGACTCACTTCTTACACGGTCCACGGACGAGTATCTCCGTGTAGATAACGCACTCCACATAACTCTGAACAGAATACTACATAAATTAACTAATGATATGGGGAAAGGAACGAGAGCGGAATAGTCTGCAAACGCTTTACATTGCCTGATACGCGGTCTAGATAATGAAATCGCAGCACCTGTGTCCGTGTTTTGCGGAGAAATGCAAAATTGTATCTGTCCGAAGGTATCTGAATGGATAAATGGTGTTGGTTTAAGGTAGGCGAGATCGAGAATGTGATTGTAAGGACCATGTTCGCTCCTATTTATAACGCTAGCTAGATTTGCGCGGATTGATAAATGCTAAATGGTGCTACATTTTGCCGTTGAAAGAACATTTCGTATCGCAAACGATGCCTTTAATCTTTGAAAGGCAGACTGAGTAAATAGTGAGGGAAAATAGTTCAGACTCATTTATTTACTAAAACACGTTTCATTGTACCTAATTGTTCTTTATAAAAACGCTCGCTATTTCGTCCAGTTGAAATGACTCTATACATTCAGCTAATCACCATAAATAACGGCGTTAAACTCGACAACGCGACAACATCAAAGAAAAATTCTCTCACGCTAAAACTGTAACAGCTGGTGAAAATCATGTTATGACTTTTTTTTTATTAAAAAAAAATATCCAGAATCTAGCTTATTATATAGCTATATAGTCTTATTATTATATAGCCATAATATCTTTGCTATACTTCTTACAGATACTTGATTAAACTTTGTATATTTAATTCAATTCATTACTTATTGTGGACTTGTGTTTGTTCTTTATCGTTGGTCAATGATAATAGGTCATCGGTAGGCTATAACTGTTATTGCTTTTATGTGTTGCTTCTTGAAATAATTTGTTTGATACAAATAGTTTAGAAAGTTTGCGTAAGTGCATTATTAAAAGCTCTTACATTATAGTTTGTTTTTAAAAATATGGACGAACTAATTTAAAAGTACGAGTTTCTAATTTAAACGGTTAACCTGCGATTTAAACTATAGCTTATTAAACAAACAAATGCAAACAAGCGTATTATTGTAATAAATTGAAATATTAATTAACATGAAAATTAACTCAATCCACGTCTGATTTATTAATTACTGAAACGCGAGTGCCAAGTCGGATTATAATTGTAAATGTACTTAGAAACGTTAATAACTGAACTACCATTAATAATAAATAATTTATGGTTAATGAAGTGTCGATTGATTGGCAACAGCATCAATTTGTAATAGGACAATAGTCGATTTAATTACTGTTACAGTTCTATCAAACTGTAGCTAGGTCAGTAAGTTTGTGGTATAATAGGTTGTATTCTAATATTTTGTCTGAATTTGAAATAATTAATATTTTTATTGACATATTCTGATTAGATATAATTTTAGTATCTTGACTTATGTCCCATAAACCTACTCAATAATGTATCGACAAATTCTTGAAGCAGTCTGTGTCATCACATCTACAGATCCAACCAAAGGTTGTCTGGAAGAGCGATAAGCCGCCCATTGTTATTCACTTTTTATTATTACTACGTTTCACTTCACAAGTCACTTTCTTGTTTGTCTGTAGTTCCGGGTGGACTATTTAAATATATAATTTTTAGCGTAATACTTTTCTTGTTGATTTTACTAATTGAAAATATTGGTAAAAAATATAGCATAAAAATGTGGTTAGATAATAATCTACATCTTATTATTACTTTTTAGGTTTTGTTGTGTGCAATAAAGTGTTATCTACTTATAGTTCTTTGAAATCTTTTTTAGAACAGAGACTGATTTAGCTGTTCCTTTACAAGCTGTATAGCGATGCTAACTCCATTATTACTACAATATTCAAATTTATTATTCATTCCAAAGGCTTACCGTATTGTTGTTGCCCGCAAATTTGGATCAACGTTGTGAAGGAGCTTACCTGAAATAAAATGAAATTTCTATATTATTTTAATATTCAATACTCAATTATTTATAGGATAAAAGCACATTCATATACAATGGCATCATAGACCCTTACCACTAAAAGCTAAAGTTTATGCATTCCTGTTTATTTTACAAGTAGCTAATAAGTTATTTTGTTATGGTTATGAACACAAAAAATAGTTTAAAAATATATGTAATACATGAAATATATTTTTATTTTATTACTATGCTAATAATAAACAGTACCTACCCAAGCTGTTTTACAACACGTACTTTACAACTCTATAAAAATGCAATTCTTAACCCTTTAATTACAATACCGGCTTTTACTTGTTCACCGGTAGTCGGTTTATAAATACGGTACTGTTCCCGGAATATCCGGAGATCGGAAGAGGCGAGTTCTATCCGGATATTGAATATTGATCGCACACCCTTAACCCTGATGTATTGTGGGTCGTTACCGGCCCTCAGGGATGTTTAGCGATCATTCAATTGTGCGCAGAAAAACAATAACTGAGTTAACTTTGGGGTATTGGTAAAAACAAAGAATGTCACTTTAGAGAATTTGTGAAGAAATTGAGCTTCTTTCATTTTGCCCGGTAACAGCATTAGGCTGGTGTAAAATGATTTTTATTTGTTTCTACATTACGACCAAAAACGTAGGGATTAAAAGAAGCAAAACATTGTTTAGTAACAATGTCATAATAATTATAACTTGTAAATAGTTTCAACAGACTATACTAAAATTAGGAAACTTTTTAAAACCACAGTTTGCATTTTCGAAGCAGATTTTTGCAAGCATAAAAGCGCATTCTTGCCGTGAACTAAGGTGCTCTACTTACAATGAATATCGATTTTGCAAAGTTCTCCTTTTGATCCTCATTTCATATTAAAATACCTACTTAAAATCTCCACGGTTCACGAGTTTTGAATGTGAACTATAAACTATTAAAATATAGTTGGCGTAAGTACAGCTATGCGGGCTAGCCTGTGGAAATTAAGGTTGTCGCAGGTTTTCAAGACTTGGTTTCGAAGTCATATGATTGTGTTCAAACTTCAAGGTAAGTGAAATGAGGGTCCGGAGACGGTTAACTAACAATTCGCTTTCAGCTCAAAAACTGTTTGAATTCAATAAACTTAGCTTTTTAACTGCAACGTTACCGTTAAAAATATCAATATCGTGTTTAAGGGTTAAACGTCATCCGTCCCTCCAGAATGCAATGTAACTTTAGTGTGGTTTTTAAGCCTGAAATCTCAATTTTCAACATAAAGTATTCGGTAAGGACATACCAATTTTACGAATTGTTATTCTAAAAGGCCTTATCCACCTCAGAGTCAAAGCCTCAGTAACATCCCTAGTGCAAATAACTTATTCAAACCCATCGGTGTTCATGCCCCTATGCGGACGTGAGGAGTGTGCGAACGTCGTTATATGGGACAACTTTGTACCAACTTTGTAAGGGGTTATACCTACTTTTCTATAAATACTTTATTATGAAACTGTGTGCAGTGAACCCAATGCAGTGGCACCTGGCATTAATATTCATAGATTTATACCTGCAGTTTAAATAACATTGTGATACCTCTAAGCAGCAAGTTAACGTTTAAGTAGTAACAAGTAAAGGCCTATGGCATCTTTCTTCTAGAAGTATGAAGCCAAGCAGCAATAAATAAATTCACGTATGTAGTTTTTATTTTAACCTGTATTTACATTGGTACAGATGTACATATGTTCCAACGTAAATACAGGTTAAAAAAATTAAACTATAATCACGAGTACTAAAACTTTAGTTTTAATTTAACCTTTATTCAAAAGAAACTATACCTTCGTCAAAAAAAAAAAAATTAATCGTAATATTAATAAATTAATTCAATTACATTGAGAAGATAAATCGAAACGGTGATGAGACACATTTTGATAAACACGTTGTGTTTACTTCAAACTTCATAATCAAAATCAATTACTTTGAAAACTTTCTTTAAAATGCGTTTAAAGAGTTTCCGTTTTATAAAATTCTTTTTTGTATTCAAAAATTTAAACAAAACTGGAAAATGTTGCGTAAACTCCGACAGTCCTGTAGCATAAACAATTGAACAAACCGCTGAAGTGTTAAATATCACGTGTCTTCCAAACCGCAACACCCACAGTCTACACCTAGAGCTAAAAAGCTTGTTACATAGAGTCCTGAAGGTCTCCACCACATTCTTTACAATTTAAGGAACTAGCTTATCTTGAAACTAACTGAGCTTGAAGTTAGGTATTTACAAGTTTGGTTGTTAGGGTTGTTCTTATTTGCATATGACGCGATTCTCGAAAAAAAAATCATACATTGATTCTCATTTGCTGCAATTTTTTTTCATACTTTAAAAATAAATACTACTAATTAGTATTTAGTTATTTTGTAATAAGATAAAAATAAAGGTATTGAAACAAAAGTTAATATGAGGAGTAAAGTTATATTTTTGAAAATAATTGTCACACTCTCACAAAAATGTTAAATTTCAAACTTATTATGAAATAATAACTTTTAATATATCTGTCGTTGTAATACAAAATATAATATTTTATAATTGACTATTTAAAGCCGCAAGGAATAAGCCAAAGTAAAATGTTTTTGAATGTAAGTAACTTTCTGTACAAAGTTTTAAAGCTCGGGTGGGATTACACGGGAACTGCGTTAGGTCAACCTCCATCCGATAATGGAATAAAATTGCGGGCGTTCCATGCCGATTCAATTCTGATCGATGAATAATCCAGTATGAGTTGATCCAGCAGAAGTAGGTTGAAATTATTAAGAACTAGTAATACCATTTTTGTCTGGTTGAAGTTCAAGTATTCGAACGAAGGCCTAACCTAATGAAGGCGTACTTTAAAAATAGTTTAGGTATAATCGGATCCATTAGAGAGTAGATAATCTACTTTTGAATACGAACCGATATTCCGAGTCAAAAGAGGTTTGATCTCAGAAATAGTTTTATATCAGAATTCTTTTCAGCGCCGCGCCGTAGAGAGGTTTTGCAAAAATAACACGTACTTTTAAAACAGATAAGCCGTGAGATTTGGAATGGAATTGCAGATGAGCACTTTTTCAAAGAGATCAGATGCAAATCTTCTTTTTTTATTTACTTTTACGTTTGACGTGGTCTTTTATTTACTTTTGCGTTTAGCTTGAGCCGTTTTTCGAAGATGAAATACAATTTACATTTTCTTGCGAGTGAATTTTTTGACGAGTTTTCGTAGGCGGGTTACGTGAGAAATTCGAAGCAATAAATCAAAGTTGCGCATCGCAATCTAGAACAGTTTTATATAAATCAAAGTGTTATTAAATAGTCGTAACCAGTGATTATTGTGTAAAAACAGAGATATATTCTACGGGAACAGCCGCGGGCGATGACTCATAGATTGCCACAGACAGTAATAACGATCAAAACAAAAATATAATACTTACAGAATTCCAATTAATCGTAATAATTGGTAGCATTTGCTATACCGAAATACAGAGGTATTTTATTAACCACACCTGTGTTCATAGCCCAAGGCATAGACACATGAGTACAGTGAGGACGATCTGTATTGAGAACACTAAAGCTACGTAGAGCAGAAATCATTGCAATAATAAATAATATTATAAGTAATAATTGGTTGCCTATAACAACATCTTTAGGCAACTAATGAGACTAGATCGTTACTGCAGTGCCTCTGTCAGAAGCACGAGTATATTCCTCCAAAGGAACTAAATTGCTAAATTTATGTCCAGGGTTGACAAGTGTAAAAACTCTACTATAGCGAGTCTAGCAGACAGGAAGATGTACACACGATGGGTGCAAATTGCATTGCATCCTAAAAAAAATACATTATACATTGCATCATTTTCTTTTTTTATTTTATTTTATTGTATTTTTGTGTACCCAATGGATCTTGTGTCTGAATAAATATTATTATTATTATATTATTACTAACCGTGAATTAAATAAAATAAATAAACTGATATTATCTGCTCTACCCTACAACTCCCAATACAAAATAAATCATCCTATTTGCGTCTGAATAAGTTTGGATTTTTTTCTATAGCTTCGTCTAGAAAAAAATAGCATCTATATGAATGTTGCTTTCTGTTACATTTTACTTATGTGCTATATTGTAGAGTTCGGCAGAGTTTGACGCTGGTAACCTTTGGGAACGGCCTAATAAAGGAATTATAACCTTTGTATAAGACGGAATTTAATTTAGCGATAGTTTAGGTATGACGTTATAAAACTTTCATAAGTAGATTGTTCTAACAGGAGTTGCTATGATCATCAATGTGGCATTTTGCGACTGCAATAGGTATCAAACTTCTGAGTGATAATTATTTAATTTGTGTACCTACGTATATGTATCTACTATAAATTTGAAAAAAAAACTGATTTAACGATGATTTTATTATTATTTCTTGACTAGGTGACGCCCGTTACTTCGCTAACGTTGCGAATTAACAAAATTCTTAGTACGCGCCTACACTTAACAAACCTAATTCAAATTTCAAGTCTCATTCAATGGTTTGGGCTGTGCATTGTCTGTCAGTCAGTCAGTCAGTTTCAAGCCCTTTGTATATACCTATTGATGATAAGACTCACAGAGTATAAATAGTTAAGTTATCCAATTAACGAGTCGTTTTGCTGAGATCACGATATTGAACTTCAAATTGTTTCGTAAAACATAAAGAAAACTAATTCGCAGTTTTTCACTTTATTAGCTGAACAAATCAAATTACCCGTAAATATTGAGCTACACTGACGTGGATTCATGTTTGCAATTAATCGAGTATTCTTGATTTCTCGATACTAACAAATTTCTTCTAATTTAATGCCTTGTTTGTTAAAGAAGCTTGAACTAATTGCAAGAACCTAAATATTAATTACGACTCTTAATAAACATGATTAAGTTTGAGCTTCACGATGAATTAGTTTTTAAGGGGGCGCAGTCACACTAAGGCCGCATTTTTGAGTTTTTTAAAACCATCTGAGAAATCGAAAATAGTGTTATAAATTCTGAAAAAAATATATGCATAAGTTGAGGATATAGTCTAGCCAAATTCGTAGCCAATTACAAGATCATAAGTACTTCACTCTATAGAAAAAAATCCCAAAGTTACCCCTCTTTGTAGTGTTTTTTCAAAACCAACTACTTTGAACGTAACTATAGACAATAAATATTTCTAGACATTTTCATAGAGTTTGACTTGATAAAACGATTTTCTTTTTTACTAAGTTTAAATAACTACAAATTCGCGAGCGCGGCGGCTTGGCAGGCTCGCTCAGTTGCGCGCTGGCTCTTGGAGGCTGGACCTGTGTCAGTTTTCTCGCGATGACAGATATCACAAATTAAATTATGCACGAGATTATTTAGTTTGTGAAGTCTGTCATTCTCTGTCATAGTGCCATAGTTTATGAAAATCAGTATGACTAGATCCTGAAGATCGTTACAAGTCAATGAGGCAGCCTCAGGAAACTGACATGGACGCCACCACAGTAATGAATCTACCACCTGCAGATTCTTTTAAAACACCAATCACAGATGTAGAGAGAATATACTTGTATCGGGTTCAAGATACCTACAAGAAATATGTTTTGTAGAATTATGTAGGTACTTATTATAGTACCTAAATACAAATTTATTTATCATTAAAAATAATTTGTGTCATCAGCTAAACACAGCACTGATCGCAGCGAAGCACCAACCTGAGTGAAGCGAAGGTTATCCGTTCGCTGCTTGCGGGCTACATCTAGATGAGCTCGCTTTGCTCAAAAGCTGCTTTGCAGTAAAGCAAGCTCCCGACCCGAGCGTAGCGAGACAAGTACCTGAGAGTCTTGGGTGTATTTTTCAACTAATAAAGGGATGACGATTAAGAATTCTGTGTTATATTTTAAATTCAAGATGGTGGTAAGTTTTAAATGTGCATTTATTTTTTGTTTTATGGATTAAGGTGAGGTGATTGCACATTTTACTTATTTCGATAAATTTTTAAACATTTTTTTGAATAAGTTAATTAAAATATTTAAAAATAATTTAATTTAAAATGAAGAAAGGTAAAAAAGTTTCAGACTTAGCCATCATCGCCCCTCTCAAAAAACCAGCCTATATATTCAAACAAAATTCTAATGTATCACTACTATAAACAAAGTTTGATCATAAAAGATGCATTTCTAAAGTAAAATAAAATTATCCTACTGTTTATTTCTGTACTGTAATTCCTGGTGGGGTCATTCAGAGTTCACGGCAGCTGAGTCCGCGCGAAATATTTCGCGCGCGGCTTGGGACAACCCTATATGCCTTTTTGACAGGACTGCGCCCCCTTAAGTTGTTTAACAAATCGTTTGATTTATGATTAGGTATCAACAAATTATATAAATATATTTAGCAATAAATCCTCTTAATGTACTACTAAATATATATATTACTAAATATATATATTATATTTATTACTAAATATATTTATATAATTTGTTGATATTTATAGATTTCCGCAAAGTAACGCCTGAATCAGTCAATTATCTATGATTAGGTACTTTTCTACAAATTGGTCAAACTAAATTAATTGTAAAGATTATCAATATATTTTTTTTTTACTTGATTTAATTAAATATATTTTTAATTTAACAATCCAATATTATAAATTACAATAACAGTTAAATATTTACTCGTTCATTACTAAAATTTAATTAAAATGTTTTTCTTAATTTGTGATTCATTCCATTCCTATCCAATTAAAAAAAATACTCATCCGTCTCTACATTTTACATCATCCATATTTCTACATCGATGGTCAGATAATACATCTGGGTATCGACCAGGGCGGTCGTTGGATCAATTTTCTGTTTACAACCGGGTGGCCTCAAAGCCCGCCGCTCCTAATTGGTGGTAATAGTACACTTATAAACCTAATAGTTCACTTATAAACCATTTCAACGCAGTTTATTGGTAGGAAGTACACGTGTATTGAAACGACTACTGATAAATATTTATAAGTTCTCTTTGATTGCACCTCGTCTGTGAACTTCGATTTCGACAGTTTATGGAAGGCACTCAAAAATACGTATATTTTTTTTAATTAAAGGAGTATACAAAGTGTTCGAGACTTACACTCTAAAAGTACGATGTATTACATTTTTTTCACACTTTTCATTTCGTCTACACCTATCAACAAAGTACGTTGACATTTCATTAGGTAGTAGACACCTTCTTTTATATAACCCTATTATAGCCTTTTTAATGCAAATGTTTATAGGGATAGATGCAAAGAGTATACGTATATACGTATCCTATACAGGATTGGTGAATATAAGCAGCAAAGGAAGCTTTGCTACTTTGTTCCCAATACCCACGCGACCAAAGCCGCAGGAAGCAGCGGGTGGGAAAATATATTTAGCATTGGATTTTGTTTAATAATTTCCTTACAAATACAATCATATTTATTTCTTGCTCTTCAAACTTCTATTGAGGTTCCTTATAACCCTACTTAGTTGAACAAGCAGGGGGTAACTCAATACGTCTGGAGTACTTTGTACTTACGAGACTGTTTGAACGGTACCTAAAGTCAACTCGAAAACTAGTTTTCCAATTAAAATTTTTGACTCGGGTCGGGAACGAATGTTTGTGGAAACTTCGATAAGTTAACAAACATTAAAACTTTAATGAACTGTGCAGTGCAAATTAATTTGTGGAAATGCGGATTTACTGGGACGTTTGCCACAGTCTCATTAAGCTACTCAATATGCACTAGGAATAAGCGTCGATGTCACATGGCGTTTTACACGCTACAAAGCCAGCGACTTCGCTTAATGCTTATAAAGTCACCCATGTCATCGGCGTTTTTACAATCTGCTTGTTGAAAATCCATCCCGAAAGCTTACTCGCTCACACGCTAGCTTTTAAACTCGCCGACAATCAGCTTGTAAAAAAGCCGTGTGTCATCGACGCTATAGAGACGAGATACACCAAAACCATCATGTTAATAATGATTTTAGGTTTAAAGGGCACTTCAGTGAAATTACTAAGTTTTTGGGACTGATCTCCGATGACTGATGTGGATTCATTGGAGTGGACGAGCGCTATTAGCAGTACTGTGACATAAGCTGTCACTCGAGCTGGCAGGCGTGCGTACATTGCATGAGAAAATCACTTAAAAATCACAATATTGAAAATATTTTTAACTTTACAACAAAAAATGCAATTCTACAAGTACCTACCGTACATCCTCAAACTCTACTTTTTCTCAAAATCGCTACTTTTAAGGCTAATCTTCAAATCCGAATTCCATACAAAATGTTTCGGACAAATACTCAAAAAGTACGCCGTATTATAGTAATTTCTTCACACTATTCGTTTCGTCCATGTTTTTCGATTTCGTCAACAAAAAAAGTGTAAGGTTTCATACTTTAATTTAGATTTTATACGTGTTTTTAAGTAAGTAGGGTTAATTTTATTTAAGATTCCCTCAACCCATATTCGTTTTAAATCTAAAATATATTAGTAGGTACGTATATTGGTTACTTAAGTAATAAAAAACAAACAGTAAGCAAGCTGGCTGTAATTGGTAACCATAATCCAGTTACCGTGAAGCTTTTAATCAACAAAGGATTTTGCAATTGTATTTTGTTTGTCACCTTTTCCATGCCTGTGACGATTTTTTTTTTATTTCGGGGTTTGTAATAGAGGAAGATTTTGTAAAGATAGGCTGGCGTGATATCTTAATTGTTGGCATTGTTGCATGGTAATTTTTTTGTTGCCCTTCAATTATTTTTATAGTTCGAAATTGAAAAGAAAAAAGTAGCAGGCGGTAGGATTGGGTATACAATCTTATTACTATTATTTAATAATATATATTTTCAACCGGCTTCAAAAAGGAGGAGGTAATCAATGTCTTTTTTTAATGTTTGTTACTTCAAAACTTTGTTGTTTATAAACCAATTTGTTTGGGAGGTTATACTTTCAGATTGTTCCCATAGAAATTTTATCAAAATCGGTTCAGTAGTTTAGTTCTTAAAACATAACAAGTGAACAAAAAGTTGTTGAAGTGAACAAAATTGCGTATTTGCTTCTGTGACTTTTCAGTGTCGGTTATTGTATGTTTTTGTAAAACATTGATTATATAAAATATTATAAATATTTATTTTTATCCGACTGGCAAGGGAAGATTATGTTTTTCAATCATGTATTTGTTTTTGTAAACTAAGTCGAGTTCTAATAAACTTTCGACTACTTACGAAACCTTAAAAAAAGCTAAATCTATATTTCAACAATATCAACTCCCGAACCATTTTATTTCCATAGTTGTTTCAGTATTGATTTTTTTGTATCAATACGATATTGTACCTCGCAATATTGTAAGACCTATCTCGAGATTTAACTAGATCTGTAGTGCGCCTTTGAAGGATTTGCCGAAGAGCAACGTCAGTAGAGTGGAAATTCCAAGCGTGTTTCATTCTCTGACCGGGAAATTAACGTTACTATCAACATAGGTACCACCAACATTAACCAGTTGTTCGTAGTAGGAACGAATCGATCAGTTTGAAAATTGTAGTCAAGATTTAGCTCGGGAAAATTCATCCCGGTACAATTTAAAAAATATTATAAATGTTTTGCTTGGTTTTGGATTCAGAATCAGAGTTAACTTTTGACTTTTTGTCACGTAATATAATTTTTAAATACATATAACCCTATTCGTTTTTACTAGTGTTTATGCGTGGTTAGAGATTCTAACCACGCATAAACACTAGAATTTGGGTTTGATTTTGACTTTTTTTCACGTAATACAATTTTTAAATAAATCCCTATTAGTTATTTTTTTCTAGAGTTTCGACCGAACTTGGTTGTTTGCCTATACCAAGTATGAAAGTATATTTATGTGTATAAAAATATAATTATTCTCGTAGATGTTGACCTTTTTACAAATATTACCATGAGAATTTTTAACAGCCCCGTGCTAAAATTATCTTCAGCGAAAAGGTTCAAATTAATTATAAATTTAGATTTACTTGAAGCCCTTCCGCTTCAGTATAAATTTAATGATATAAATAAAAATTTAGAGTATTATATAATTTTCTATAAGCTACAAGTATGTCATTGAACTTATAGGTCGCTCTTAAAATCTTTCTTTCCGACTTTTACCAAACTTATATAACAAATGAGCATTTTTTCTGAAAACATTTTTTTCGTAGCAAACCTTTACAAAACATTTTTGAAGCAAAGGAAAACATAAAAGAAAATGTAGAAATAACCTTTATTGGCTAATTTATTTTGACAAAGGTATCCAGTTGACCCCACGTTATGGGACGGACAGCAGGAATAAATAATTTTGTTTCCATGAGTGACGTTTCTGGTAGGTAGGTACTATTTTTCTAAATTATATTCACTTATTTCGCCCGCAGCTCCGAAGGCGCGTTCACATTTTTATATGAGTGATTTATTAAACATTTATAATGTTTCTTCCGCGTGTTTTTTTAATTCTAATACATACAAATATGAGTAAATATTATACATACAATAACATTTAATTTATTACAGCATAAGCTAACTACTATGTACCTATATATATATATACATACGACAACTTATAGACGTTGGGTGTGTATTGCCACCTAACTTTTAGGTACTTCTAGACTGGTACTTTATTTTGTACTTTATTTGTACCTACTTAGTTTTTAATTGAATTTAATGTTAATCTTAATCTAATTTATTAAGCTATGGATCATGTGTCTGTAATAAAGATATATTATTATTATTATATTACAAAATTTACAAAAGGAAACAATTGGGCCACCCATAGACCGTTGCAAACGAACTATAGGTAGCTCAACTGCTCCAACTCGATACCCTTTTTTTGAGTAATACGGATTGTGTTTTTGTTTTCATGTTTGTGGAATTATTTATCTCAACACTGAATACAATTGGCACTAGATTTAGAATTATTATAACGTTAACAATACGATGATGCTTCTTTTCTCCTTTCAATCCTTTTTTCTTCCTGTCTTTACTGCTTCATACATTTTTATTCTGTATCCAAGATGATGATAGCAATAAATCGAACAAAGAAATGCCACATCAGTACTCTTTATTTTCGTTTAAATCATACAAAGATACGCACATCTGAATGGCGTTAGGAAGTCTCAGTTTACCATCCGGATATCGGGTAACTCGGCATTTTAAGAAAATATAAATCGTCATCTTTTATAATACATTACGATATACAATAGCTCTGAGATTTGGAGAACTTAGAAGCAAAATAGATATTTATTTAAATCTCATAGTTTTTTGGTTTGTATGAGTGTCGAAAAGATATTCCATTTTAATGATTAAGAACTAGACTCAATTGAATTATACAGTTGTCTCTGTAAAAATCTTTACACCCAGCTTACGCCGGTGTTCTTCTGTAATTAAACCAGTCTCACAAACATATCATGTGTGTGTGTGAGTAAACTACTAATGTGACTAATCCATTTAAGATATACCCATAATATAAACCACCAGTGGTTTAATCACAGGAGAACATAGGCGCAGCTTACGCCTTACGTGTTAAGACAATTACAGAGCCGACCCTACGTAACGTATGTTTTGCGCCACCCTGCAGGATTCTATCACCCTGCAGGATTATATCTAGATGAGCACCAAGTGCCAGATATTCTGCCGCCAAGACAACGTGCTTACTCACTTACATAAGTGTTAAATTAACACAGCAACTTGTTCTGTTGACCTTTTAATCTTCCCTTTGAAGCTAATTTGACATTTTGTAACTTAATAGTGCCATTTGACATTTTAACTACGACCTACAGATAGAACAAAAGATGTTAGGAAACTATTAAACGGAGCTTAAAAAACCCATTTTCCTTGCACCTTAAATATTCATAATTATTCAGTATTTTTTATTATAAGTAGTAGCTTTTTAATATAAGGGTTCCGAGAGTTATTGTGCTGCCGATACCTATTATAACTAAGTTTTTTTTTATTACTTTTCAGGAAATCATAGTCATCAATTTTATTTAATTAAAATCATATATTTTTTTAATATTTATTAAAATGATAACGAAGTTTCTAAATACATAATAACAACAAAGGAGTTTGATAAGGCAAATTATAAGAGAATAATTTCTAGGAAGAGCATTTTATCTCGCGCAATAAATCAAGAATGAGGTTTGAACTGCGGAGATGATAACCACTCAGAGTTATAAATAAGAGAACCTAGTAGATAGTGCTTACTTTACAACAGCCCTTCTTTTTAAAAACTTAATAGCCATCCTACTTATAATTATAAATGCGAAAGTTTGTGCTTCAACCGATGAGTTCCCATTGAGTAACACCTAAACGAGTAACAGTGTTACTCGATGGATTTTTTTTTCCATCGAGTAATAAATACCCCGAGTCAGGATTTTATTTATTCTTGTTAAGATTTCGACCTTTCTGATTTTAACTACTAAACCGATTGAGCTGGAATACTGTATAGTGAATTGTTAGTTGGAAAAATATTATAAGCTATCCCAATACCACCCAATAGCTCTGTTACTCTTGTATATGTTAAAATATATAAAAATAAGGTAGGTATATTTATAGATACGAACAAGTTTTAACCAAATTAAAAAATAAAACGATAACACTAAGCTGATAACAATCCTACCTCTGGTTTTTTTACCACTAAAAGATATCGATATCGACGCGCCAATCAAAGGTTCATACTTCTAGATACATCCTATAGCTAGCTGATATGTTTTTGTTACACCGTTTATAGGATTCATAAATTATGGTCAGGCGTGTATCAAGCTGTTATCTTTCTGATAGAATATGTAATGAGTCTCAAACGCTATCTTTAGTTCTGTAAACTTTAATTTATACACGGTGTTGTAAAAGTATCCGTTTACATATGCACACGCACGTGGGAAATTTAAATTCTTTTAATTAGTGAATGGCATTTACCATTGATTTACTGTTGAATTTGATCCATAATACAAAGGTAAGTTGAAAGAGGATGCTGACTAGCTTAATGCTTAGTATAGGAAAGTATTATAAATTAGATAGATAGATAGAAAATACTCAATGTAAATAAAGTATTTTCTCTATTTACATGCGAACCCGAAACCATTACTTATGTTGCAAGCTTAAAAATACTTTACTGGGTTTTTGATAGAATTTAAAATATGTATATGATACTAAAATAATTTACAACGCAACTTATGTTTAAGCTGCCAACATTTCATAAAATATAAACCTAACTACCTCCCAAGCATTGTTTAAAATTTCACAAGTAACGATAATTAAGTGCTGGGTTGTCGGTAAGCAGTTTAGTGTCAAAATTAGGTAAGTACTGTAATATTTCAAAGTTCAATAATTTTAACGAGTTTGAAGTTTATTCATCCAAATGTAAGTAGTGCGGTTTCAGACTAGCATATTTTTGTCGCGCGTATTCGGGCGGATTGGTACTCGCTAAACTTCAAAATCCAAACGCACGTATACGCGCGTTATGCGTATACCGGCGCTGACGCTCGGTTTTTTTTAGCGAGTGACAATAGCATCCGTTAATCTGACCGCACTAATCAAGTGTAAATAAATAAACATAAGTCTTGTTGTTATTGTATTTATCCATAAGGTAATGGCGGTATTAATGAAATGTACCGTCTATTTATGTTGTAGTCATTTAAATAGTTAAGACTAAAAACCATACAAGCTAAGTACAGTAAGTAACACAGTCAAATACAAAAATAATTTGATAATAAAACAGATATAAAATGCAGAATACTTGAGACTTTAAAAAGCTCTATCAGGCAAACAAATGCTTAAATATACCAACCTTTAATCCAAAATCGATTGCCGTTAATATTCAGTTCATTCACGCTTCAAAACAATGTTCAAAGTTCCACAGAGTCCACAACACGTTCAAATCCAGAGAACACAGCGGGTTTATGGTAATTACGAGTTCGAACACGGAGTTGGGGAGAGAAGGGACGTGCGCTCCGTACGCCGGCCAAGCAAAGACTGGCGCTCGCCGGCTGAAAGCAATTCTAAATATACACCCCCCGCTTTTGCCGCGCACCCTGTATACACCCTGACAAACTTGTGCCATGCAATTTCCTACGGGTGTATAAAAAATAGCAGCTGCTTAGCTTAGATGGTATGAAAAGTTAGTTTCATTATAATGGTAGAGTTTTTTTTTAGATAGCCTGGCAGAAGGTGGATGAAAAGAGCCAAGGATCGGGCTCTGTGGAAGTGTAGAATGACCTGGCTGAAGGTGGATGAAAAGAGCCGAGGATCGGGCTCAGTGGAAGTGTAGGATAACCTGGTAGAAGGTAGATGGAAACAGTCGAGAATCGGTCTCAGTGGAAGTGTAGAATGACCTGGCAGAAGGTGGATGAAAAGAGCCGGGGATCGGGCTCTGTGGAAGTGTAGAATAACCTGGCTGAAGGTGGATGAAAAGAGCCGAGGATCAGGCTCAGTGGAAGTGTAGGATAACCTGGTAGAAGGTAGATGGAAAGAGTCGAGAATCGGTCTCAGTGGAAGTGTAGGATAGCCTGGCAGAAATTGGATGAAAAGAGCCAAGGATCGGGCTCCATGGGACGCCTTGACCAACGCTACGTCCAATAGAGGACTGCTATATGTGATGATGATGATGACGATGGTTATGGTAAGTAGGTAAGAATTTTTCAGTAGATTCGGTGTGATTGAGAAACAAACCTCCATCCTTCCTTACATTTTCATATCCTCATCATAGGTACAAACAAAACTTGTACCTATGATGAGGATATGAAGATGTAAGATGATCTTAGTAAGATGCCAAACAGCGATTTGTACATACGTAGCATAAGTTGATATTAGTATCTTGTCACCAAAAATACCAAACGAACATAAAGATATTTTAAAGTTAGCTAAGAATTTTCAAATCATTACTAAACATTTACTTTCTTACTCTACTCAATCAATCAATCAAATATTTTATTGTGAATATGGGTCATTAGATGAGATGTATGTACAGACAGCGTCAGAGATAAGTATCCTCCTTGCACAAGACACCCAGCTATAAATCCTTTAAAAATTGTAATAATTAAAATTATTTTTAGGCTTACATATGGTTATACAAATATAATATATTTTTTATAGGCAAAACTTCAACATTCATCGCGACGGTGATTTAAAGGGATCTGAAGCTGGGTATTATAATACAAGGGGGATACTTATCCATGACGCTGTCTGTACAGTTAGCTGCACAGACATGTATGTATACACTCCTAAGCTTTTACATTTATGTAACTCTTTTATTTTTTAAAGAAAAGTGCACCCAAGAGATTTCAAATTAATGTTAAAAATTAAATCTTACTTGTCAGAATTCTCGTCAGAAGCAGAATGTTTTCGCAAAATTAAGAGTTTAAAATAAATGTGAAAGCTCGGGAGTGTATAAAAGTCTGTACAGCTAACTGTACATGCAAATTCGTTCGGCCACAGTCAGCGCAATACTCTATTGAAGTATACCAATAAATAATAATGGATTTTATTAAGACCACAAAAAGCCTGAAGTATCGTTTCACTTAAATTCAAATTCTAGATTTAAACACTTCATAAAAGGCACTAAATAAAATTTTATAACAGTAATTCACAAAAAGTGCTAATCCGCCACCAGTCGGGTTATTATTTGGGCGCTACGCCGACGCCGCCGCCCGACGTAGCGCTACGCAGTTTTTTCGTAGACGGTTGTTGACCTGCTACGAGTTTTCCGCCCACAAAAATAATCAACATTTTTGTTTTATAAAAGTATCATGGGTATATTTTAATATATAGTTTTTTAACTTACAAAGTATAAAACATTTTGTACTTATTAAAACGAAACTTAAGCAATGTAGATTAAAATCTAAAAACCACGTTTTTAAGCTTTTGTTCCATCTCGCTTTATTTACGAAATAGCTGTTTTTATGAATGCATTGTCATCGCGAGTCGTGAGTTATCTTAAGGTTTCAGCCGGATAGCTAAGGGAAGTGCTTGAAATTTGATGCAACTCAAATTTCAAGCACTTCCCTTAGCTAAGATATCATCCGGAACGACAAACAAGAAAGTGACTTATTAAAAACGAAGTAATAAAACGTAACCACGTTAAATTAAACTAAAAATTAAGATAAAAATGTCATATGTGAAAATAATTATTTATTTCTTACTTATTTATTAATTTCAAGTCGGTTCAATTGTTGAGTATAACATTTTTCATGTCATCAAAATTATTGAGCTTATTGCTACTGATTGTACAGTGCGTCGTATGAACTTCTACGACGTGGCAGTTAGCCAGCAAGTGAATATAAGTAAATAATATACATTATCTAGCTAAAAAACAAGCAGCGATATATTTTTTTTTTGCACCAAATTAGAGGTTAATTTATGAAGTTCCTTTAGCAAAAACATCAGATTGCACGATACCAACAAAAGTTAGATTGGTACCCAACTTGTTACAACTTTTGGCAAGAAGTAAATTGGGACAAAAATTCGGAAAATAGAAAAAATATATTAAAAGTTACTAACGAGCTTCTTTCGTAAGGTTATGAAGTATTGCTTTGTTTTAATCAATGCTGACTTGTGGCGAAAGAATAATAAGTGTTTTAATAACATTTGTGAAATAAATACAATTGATACCTAATAGTACAAATAATTATTACCTATACTATCTGGTAGCTATTATGCTAGCTGACGCCCGCCCGCAACTTCGTTTGCGTTGCGAATTAACAAAAATTCTTACATAGTACGCGCCTACACTTATTGAAGAACATACCCTCCATTCCACGTCTCTACGTCCAGTGGTACTGTTACTGTACTGTACTACAACCTGAACGTTATCTGTCAGTCAGTCACAACTAAAATTTTTATAGATATTGATATCCAGACTGCTGTTGGTAAATAAAAAAAAAATAATAAAAATTTCGGAATTTAAATTTCACTTTCAACACGTTCCACGTACACCTATTTATATGTTTTATGCATGCGTACATTAACGCATTATCCACAAAGTGTTAATAAAGTAGGAATACAGTAATTTCCCAACAACTGCCATCTAGTGTGAAACAGTGGCAAAATAGGTTATC
Source organism: Lobophora halterata (assembly GCA_932526365.1). Classification (NCBI taxonomy): domain Eukaryota; kingdom Metazoa; phylum Arthropoda; class Insecta; order Lepidoptera; family Geometridae; genus Lobophora; species Lobophora halterata. The sequence goes on from OW052002.1 coordinate 8,349,219, forward strand.
GCAACCTTCCAAGGTTTCTACTACATGAAACAATTATATTTTCGTTAACCTTATCATAGATAGGGGGCGCTGAACATCATAAATCATTGTCAGGCAACTCCGACATCAAAGCCACTGGCTTATATGGAAGAAATAACCTTTCTTGACCGATTGATGAATGATTCTTTTTTTAATTTAATAGATGGGCTACTCGTATAACATATTTAAGACCCCTATGAATGTGTGGCCGAAAGTTGATAGTTTTCAAAATATTTGGAATTAAGCTATTCTTGAAATCATACAACATTTTGTGGGTTTTTAACAAAATAAATGAAAATTGGCTAATTAAACGCTTTTTTCCCCAAATCCTTCGTTTTAGTAACCTGTCGTTATAGTAATTAAATGATATTTAATTATTTTTTATTTGTTGGGGACTTGTTGATAAAGCTCAAGAAATAATATTACGAGTACCTATATTCCAAAATACTTAGAAAGTGAAAGTGAGATGACCGATAACGTTTTTTTTTTATTTTTTTGATGACTTCTACGATAAGGGCTAAACAACTTCAGTTTTCTTAAAAAAATACCGCTAAGCTTACAAATTACTAAGAAAACTTCATCGTTTAGTAAACTTTCCAAAAAGGTATAACAGTAGGTTTATACGAATAATTTATAATAGTTATTTGTTGCTTAAATTCACACTAATAAAACACTAAGATTTGTGCATATGATATCGCGATTACACATTATTAAGGATTAGTAAAATAATCATAAAAAGGGATTATATTCTCCGATAAACTGGTATTCCCCGTAAAAATCTAAAGCCAAATTCTGTAAAACTCTAACGATTTGCTATACAAATTAAGACTCTATCTTCATACGATTTATTCGCTTATTTGGTACAGCAACAAAACATAAATGGCTTATTTATTTATTGATACTAATAATATTTATGTTTTAACCTTGAAACAAGGTTAAAGATAAATACTGCACTAAAATTTTTCATCCAAAACTGCTTCCATATTACGCGATTGCTCAAGTGACTGCAGAAACTATCTTTGTCAGTAATCTAGTCCACGACACTTCAAGAATCTAGTCAAAGGAGATGTTAATGCAAAGCGTACCCCGTTGTTGGCCATATAACCTTCTTGGCCATTCACGTTAAATAAAACTATAGGTACGCTGCATTTGATAACTGTGTGCATATTTTAAGATGGTATGCGAGATTATTATAGTGTGCGTTTAGATGAATAAAATTTTGTTAGGCGCGTGTGCATGTTTACTTCGTCCCCCGTAAAAAATGACAGAAATTTAAATTTGCAGATTCTGAAGTATCTCCTTTGGCTAGATCCTCGAAGCCACGAGATGAACGATGACATAATCAAGTTCTTAATAAATGATAAGGCAAGAACAGACAAGGTGAGAATCTAATCCTTTACACCTGCCAGTCGCTGCTATCGCACCTGCCCCAAAAGGACAGTTTAAAAAAAAATAGAGGTAGCCTTTTTTTGAACAGGTGAACTGGGCGTTTTGTGTAGCCTACGGGCGGCGGAAGTAGGCAAAGCACAGCAGATAAAGCCCGTAATTATATTCTCGTATTCCCATTGCTTGTACTTATTTATGTTGCATGGAGGAGAATGTTGTGCCGACCCCACGTAAGTGGGAAAAGGACTAGAAAATGATGATGATGGAGGAGAATATTTACAAATGTGTCGGCGGATCGGATCGAAAAGCCAGTAGGAATAACTACCTGAAGGTAGAGTTTGATAATACAAAAATGTATATTTTTTTGTGTAATCCAGTAAACTACAGATTGCGTGATAATAATAATCAATTTGATGTATTACGAAACAGAAAGTGTTTGATTATATCCAAATGCGACTACGCACACTTCTTTTTCTTTTAATTTGGTTAGGTAGAGTTGCGTTACTTATTATACTATACTATACTAGTCACCTAGCAGGATTTAGGTAGGGACTATGCCACTGGTAGGTAGTGCTAATGAACCTCGCTGCCAATTAGAGCTAATGAAGTAAATTGGCTGAAGGTAAACATTTCTCACGGGACGAGAAGGGTAGCTTAATTTATTACCTCCTTGAATTGCGAAGTTTCAATACCTAAATATAATTTTATAGACTTTTTATATAAACCTGAGAAAAGACGAGCCAAGCGCTCTCCTGATGGTTAGATATCACGCCTGCTCATGACCAGAACAGTGCTACACTGGAGTCTCATTTATATAGGCCAGTGCAACACTGCTAAAACGCTCGTCCATAGTGAGATATTTTGATGGTCAGCCTCCAAGTACAGTGCCCTCCAAACCGAAACACAGTGATGCTAACACATTACTGTTGCTCATCATTTTTTTTTCTAAGCATCTTTGATTCATTCATAAAATATTTCTGACAAAACAACATATGAATTATAGATAGTAAGTAAAATGTTTACTTATCATAGAACGTGATAGTAGCCGCTTTTTGATCGTATTTATCAAGACAAGAACTAAATATTTTTAGCAATGTCCTAATTTGAATGCTTTTATTTTTAATGTGACTTTTGGAATGTTTAAATATTTTATGTGTTTGAAAATTTACGACTTTTGGAGGTTGCTTTGCTTTATAACATAAAACACTGGCCCAGAAATTAACATGCAGGCAGGTTCAAACTCAGCGGTTATCGTAAAAATACGAAAAAGTAGGTATATTAAAAAAACACACTTCCAAAATAAATTGAATGAAGCAGGAAATGAACAAATTATCAAATGGCCAATTAACTCTTAATTTGGTGTGGCGAAGGCTCGTTGCATGAACATACTAATTTGTATTTATGAATACACTGGACAATGATGTACAATGAATAATAGACACAGAATAGAAAAAATCAAGCATCTATGTATGACGGTTCGTTTTTAGGTAACATTATGAATATAAAATGAGAATAAAATAACGAAGACTGACAATTTGTAATTACCACAGGTAATTACTTTGGCGCATAAAAAAAATATTGGAAATTCAAACTCCAAGACCCAAGAGTCCAAATTGATCAGAACTTTAACACTTATCCTCCATTGAGACCTAGGCACTGCACAATTTTAAAGTAGACCCCTCAGATAAAATAGAAAAATACCTTTTTTAAGATTTTTTAGATAAGAACATATTTTCATCATCATAAAAGGCTTAGACCTGACAGACTGACAGGCAATAAATAGGCCAAACCACTGTATGTAGGGACTTGAAATTTCGAGGGTATGCTAGTCAAGAAGTGTAGGCACGTACTAAGAAAGGGATTTAGGAAATTCGCAATGCAAACGAAGTTGCGGGTGTCAACTAGTTAGGTATATAATAGAAGGATAACAAGCACTCCGAATACAGTCCACGCAAACAAAGTCTCGGAAATTAGCCTTGTCTCATATAAACTAACGAAGTATCAACTCTAGGTAACAATACCTTATACATGATCAGTGGGCTGTATCAGTTGGTCAGTGTTTAGTAGAAAATTAGAATTAAAATATAATAAACTATTATCGGAAATCAAATAAGCCTCCCGAAAAAAAAACTGTAAATTATCTGCAGATATAGGGATGCTGCGGATGATTATACAGCCTAGATCAGCCGAGGTACCTTGGAATCAAGTGTTGTGATATCTATAGAATATTCTTGTAATAATTCATCAATAAGTAGCGTGTACGATAATAATTATCTTTAATCAATATCATATCTGTGTTCTTGTGGCGCTTATCAATTTATTGATTACGTTCATTAGTTACCTCAGTTATTTTAATGCAGTGTTTTAAAACGGATGTTATATTTATTTTTAATTTTCCATTGTGTTTTGTGATGATACGCGCAGGAAGTTGATAACAAATATGGTAAGTGATGGCTTCATTTATTCAGATTAAGTTATTAAGGGGAATCCTCAAATCGGAATTCCATACAAAATGTTTTGGACAAATACTCAAAGAGTACGCCGTGTTATAGTAATTTCTTCACACTATTCGTTTTACCATGTTTTTTAATTTCGTCTACAAAAAAAGTGAAAGGTTTCATACTTTAATTAAGATTATATACGTGTTTTAAAATTAACCCTACTAACTTAAAAACACGTATAAAATCTAAATTAAAGTATGAAACCCTTCATTTTTTTTGTTGACGAAATCAAATAACATGGACGAAACGAATAGTGTAAAGAAATTACTACAATATGGCGTACTTTTTGAGTATTTGTCCGAAACATTTTGTATGGAATTCGGATTTGAGGATTACCCTTAAAGAACATTCAATTTAAATATTTTTTATAGCGGCAACCTAAAGAGAATAGAAAAGTGTAATTACCCTTGTGTGGTATAATTAATGAACTGAACTCATACTTAGATAGGTACTAATCGTAACTTTTAATAAAGGTTAGTTCGTGAAAGGATTAAAGTTTTTTAAAAGTGATTTGTGAGTAGGCATAAGACTAAACTTCAAGTGTACATAAGTAAGTAAATTTAGATTAGTAGGTACTACAATCTATAGCTATATTACAAAATTTAAAAAAGGAAACCCGATGGCAGCGTGCCGAGGATCCTGGCTGCAAAGCCTCTTTGTATTGCATGGCTAATTCTTGGGCCGAGATAGCTGCCAGCCCTCAGTTTACGCGTTGCTTCGACCAGACACTCAAAATTTTGAAAACGCGGAAGGCTCCTGTTCCCCATGGTATCGACCCCAAAGGGCTCAAACCAGTGAAGGAAAATAACATAGAATTGGTCCTAGCGCCCAAAAATACTTCAACGACAATCGAGCCGGGGTAGGTACGTATTAAGTACGTATTACGTATTGAGCCGCGCACGAGTTTAGTTTGCCCGCAGCCGGCAATGGCGGCGTTCGCGTGAAATGATTTTTACAGACACCTTAAAATGCCATCGTGTGCCGTAAAATGGTGTGTCAGTCGGTCTGATTTACACAAAGAGCTTCTATACTATGTATCTAGAGAGCTAACACGCCATTTTGTTTTATTTAAGGATTAAGAATTCTGAACCTTATGCCTTGGAAATAAAGTTCTTTTTTAATTAAATTTAAATATAAGGATTTTAATGCTTGATAGAGACCCCCTCGTTAAGGAGTGTGTCTCGTTCACACAGTTACCAGCATACAATTAAAATTAACATGGCCATAATTTTTTAAATAAGTGGGACAATTTTCGAAATTAGACGATTTGCTCTAAATGTTATTCAGATTAATTTGAAAGGTTTAGTACAGTCGCTGTCATGTAGGTTAGGTACCTAACTGCCGAGAAAAATAATTACTGTTCGAAAGAAACAGTATTAAAACCATTGAATCAGATATACCTCACTAGAATGCAGCGCACCGCCCTCTTTTTTGTTGATATTTTAATGCACCTATGTATAATATAATTTTAAAACAATAATGCAAAGTAACGTATGTATATAACATTGATAGCTTATTGAGCAGATTGAATTATCCCTTGGTTGCTTGTTTATGTCTCAATGAAATATTCAAAGTTCAAAAATTATGCTCTTTCGGCTCGCAGTTTTCGTGTGAGTCGGCATTCTAGATACATAGTATACAAGTTCTTTGGATTTACATCACAAGAGTGTTGGGATAAGGTTTTATTTGTAATTACCTCGTTTAATCGCCTATATTCATGTTTTTTTGACGAAAGTTATTCCTATACATTTCCTATGGGGACGGTGCTATGCCGAATGTAGCCATGCTTTTTCTACGCAACACTTGATGACTCGAATAATGTTTAGTAGGTACCTACCTACCTACCTGATTTTTATGGGGACGGCGTTATGCAAAATGCAGGATGCGGCAAGCCAAAGACAGGGCGCAATGGCGCACATTTAAAGAAGTTTACGTCCAGCAATGGAATGCAGATTTTGGTGAAACGTCACATAGTCTATAAGCAGAGGACAAACGAGACGCTTCTAACGATACCTCATTTGTCAAATTATGATAAGTAGTTTGGAAGATATGAGAGAACAGATGAACGTACAAATCATAACCCTCCTTTTGCTTCGCCGTAGTCGAGTAATTTGTAAAAAGACTCGACTAATGATGGTAATGATGAGTAAAGAACCATTAGATTTTATTTGTGGAGATTTATTTTACATTAAATACAGTATCTAACTACTGACAATTTTTTGCATTGCACCTTACGGATAAATCATCCAGGGGGCGCGTGATGAAATCTGCGTTTCATACACGAAACGTCATAAGAGTCCTGACGTTGACACAGCAAACCCAATCTCGTACACAATAAGGTCGACTCTTAATTATCACCATAGACAGTAACCGAGTTTGGGGAAGTCCCGAGTAGGACGGACAACGCGCGAAGTTCATTCGTGTTTTTGGTTTGAGATTCAAACCGAGTTTCTTTGAAGGAATTATTCCATGTTTTAACTGCGTTCACTGGCTCAAATATATACGACCTATCAAAACCTACATATTTACGCCTCTTGAGATCTTCAGCAGAGTTTGCCGCCGCACCAGCCCTAACTTGCGTTCCTGGCAAATGAGAAGGTGCCAAAGTGTAAGATCAGTAGGTCTCTCTTCAAATAATGAGCCTTCATATTGTCAAAGTAAGTCTAGTACTGCAGTAACTGTTACATATCATTGATTTATTGGTCTTTATATCGACGCTTGAAAGGCAATAATTACCAAGCGACATATTGGCAACTTTACAGGAGAGCGTTTTAAAGTTTTTTTTTTTTGGAAAAAAATTCGTTATAAATCGCCTATTAGTCGTAGTCACTTGATTCCAACGATTTTTAAATGTAGTTAAAACGCTTTATAAACTGGCATTTAAAGATGATGCATTTTCTCAATACTTTAAGAAATAGTGTCGGTTAGTAAAATATTTATCAAAATCACAAACAGGTAAAAACTACTTACCGACAACAATATTTTTTTATAAAACATGTAAAATTAACTAAATCCTAGTAGTTTATAATTGTGTTTGAAGCAAAATGATACATCCAGATCTAAAGTATGTTTGACACATAGGTAAAATTATCTAAATAAAAACAAAAAAAACTTTTCTGTCAAGCAATTTCAACCGAAGTACAAATTAAATGAGGTATGTGTAGGATTTTTTTGAACAAGTAACAAAACAATTAGGTTTTATTACACAAAATTAACAATATCGCCGAACTTGCTCAACTTGCTGCACATACAGGAAACCTGAAAGAGCTTTATAACTACTACTTTATAACTATAACTTTATGTAATAAGGCCACAAATACCCTGGCAGGAAAAATAAACTTCAGAAAAGTACCCATCCGTGATAAAGGAGGTAAACCTTTAGCTATTCCTTCAGCTCGATTGAATCGATGGCACGAGCATTTCCAGGAAGTATTTAACCAGGGATCTTGTGAGGTACCAATAGACCCAACAATACCAGCGATGCCGCCTCACTTATCGAAGACGCTAGAAATAACTGGTGATCCCCCTTCTAAAGACAAAGTCGCAAATGCCATTATTGCACTAAAAGCAGGTCGGAATCGACCTGATCCCTTCAGAAATGTTACAAGCTGATCTTACAACAGCCGTCAACTGTCTAATACCATTACTGGCCAAGGTCTGGGATACTGAAACTATACCCAATGACTGGAACATGGGGCTTCTTGTCACTCACTGTACCGAGAAAAGGTGACATAAGCCAGTGCAGTAGCTGGAGAGGCATCGCACTTCTCTCTATACCATCGAAGGTTCTTATTTCGGGTAGTACTGGATCGACTTTCCAAGGTAATAGACCCGCTACTTCGCAACGAACAAGCATGGTTCCAGCGGTTAGCACGCTCCTGCACCGATCAGATAAACACACTGCGCATCATTGCAAGAACAGGCATCAGAATGGCAAAGAAAGCAATCTTACCTAGTAGATTTCGAAAAGCTTTTGACACTCTTCAATGGCATAGTATCTGGGCGCGTCTATACACTCTAGGAGTACCGCCAAAGATAATCAAAGTGATCCAAGCTATGTATGCAAAGTATGCCTGTAAAGTGAGCTATGACTGGTCTCCGACAACATCATTGTGCAGGCAGGTGTACGCCAGGGCTGCCTCCTTTCACCTTTGCTGTTCCTTGTGGTATTGGATGGAGTGCTGGAGCGTGTCAACAAGAACAAACGCCGCGGAATAGATAACCTAGACTATGCTGATGATCTTTGTCTTTTCAGGCACAGTTCTTTTCAGACGAGTAGACAAGCAAGCCAAACTAGATGACCTCAGAAAAAGAAAGAAGCAGCAACCACAGGACTTAAAATTAATACAGGCAAAACTAAGGAGATGAGACCCGGCGTAAGCGACATAACGCCTTTGATTGGCCAGGAATAGGTGGTGCAGGTCCATCAATTTGTCTAGCTTGGGAGTATTGTATCTGAAGTTGGTTGTACCGAACAGGATATAGACACTCCTGCATACCTCAAAGAACGTTTTACGTATCTCTGGATGTCCCACTCTCGATCCGTATGCTCTTTATCTTCAAACCCCACTTCATACCCCGCATTTCTATGGCAGCTCTTTTACAATCCAAGCTACTAATCTATGGAATGCACTGCTAGTGTCAATTCAACATTCTAAGTCCCTTAAAATTTTTAAAAGGTTGGTCGTTGAGCATTATTTAGCCACACCTACGAAATAATAAAATATTTTTCACAGCTCTTGATTTATTGTTAATTTTTATCACTCATTTATCCGATATTTATATTTTTATTTTATTTATATTCGTTTTTTTTTGTATATACCGCCATATTAGTTTTTCTTTTTCTTAATTTTTCAATTTAATATATTGAATAATCTGTTTTGTAATAGGTACTTTTTTTTTTCGCCCAAAATGTCGCTTGGTAATTTTTGCCTTTCAAGCGTCGATATGTATCAGGTTCTTTACGGTGTTCTTATAGAAAAGCTATTATAGCAAGCTCTTATAGTTCTTATAGCAAGATTAATAGTATCAAAGCAAAATGGAAACGGAAAACATAACAAAACATTTTCTTTCAACAAATAAAAATATTTTGAAAGTTTTTTTGTGATTTTTACGATGGAGATTTTTCAACAATGTAAATTAATATTTCACTTACGCTGTTACTTCTCTGTTTCGAAATTAAGCATTGGACCAAAATATACTAGAACTAAGCTAAACAGTCCAACTATTTATAAGGCGTTTTCAATATTGTACGGTATGATTCTTTACTATAATACTTCTATGGTTCTTTTGTAATTATTGTTAGGTAATGATATCATAATTATTTATTAAGTAGGTATATAAGGCTTACCTACAATATCTTGAATAATTGGCATTCCTGTCCTGTAAGTGCGGCGCCTGATAGGCGATTAGGCTAATCATGATTATGTGTGCGTGGATGGGTCAGTGCATGAGATGTTTTCAAATCACAACGGACAAAACGAAGCTACAACTTTTAACTTATACGTTTTATAAATAAATGTGACGAATATCCGGCTTCTTCTCAGGAGGTCCACGACTACATTGTTATCAAAAAAACTTGGTTCATACTTTGATTACCAAAGAGTCTATGGCATTTTAAAATAAATAATATTTCCTTCCCCAACGGGTCCGTCATTTTGCTTGGTACAGTTAGCAATAAAGGCTTCGATATGATAGGACGAATACTTCCTCATGAAATAAAAAACAATAAATAGATAAATCAGAAATATTTCTTAGATCACAAAGTTATTAAAGAAGTTAAATATAGAGTTAAGGTTGAATATATCCTAGCTAGATTTTTATATAATAAACCTATATTTATAGATGGCAAATGACTCAGTCATGCGACACCTCGGCTTTGATTTTATCAAATTATGTAAATACTTGGAAAATTGCTATATAATTCTATATTCTAAGTGATCCTTTTATTATACAGGTAAAACTTTGTCACGATGATATTGCATGGATATTATGATGGAGAAAGATTATTAAGAATGTTTCCTTCGAAACAACTGAACCACTAACACAAACTTTTTAATTCCCAGGATGACGGTGCCGTCATGCGTACCATGGGTTCCGTGGTAATCCAGGTGGGGGCTCTAGAACTCCTGGCTAGATACTCTATGAACTCTGGGAGGGCCACTAGCGTCCTCTCCTCTCTCCATGAGTTTCGAATGCAGGAGGCAGAGTCTTCGGGAGGGAAGCAGTGGAATTGGAAGTATTTGAGAGTAAGTACAGCATATTTACGAATAGATACACTACGCTTTTATAGACGCGGTCTTCACTCATGAATATTTAACCCTAAAAGTTGTCGGATCTTCGCCAGATAAGGCCGGCACACTAGATGGAGCGATGATCTGCACGCCTATAATGGCTGGCAGATAGTGGATCAAGAGCCGGAGATCGGGCTCAAATGCACGCCTTGTGAGAGACGTACCGCCAGTAGTGGACTACTGATATGATGTTGATTATGATTTACGAATTATATTTACTAATATTGCAATATATTTTTCTAGGATCAATTCCATCAAAAGGATCTAGAAGGGCTTTACAGGAAATACGATGATAAATTGAAAGAAACGCTCATAGACATATACTTGTCGCTGCTGGTGGCCTTTTCCACAATTCACATTATTCTGGTCGTTGTTGGAACTTACTTTGAGGTAAGAAAATGGCATCATACGAGTTTTACGCGGATCTTAAAAAAAAACTGCGAAATTTTGCTTTTCAATTGAAATTCTCTTTCATCGTTATGAAGCGTCATCAGCAGGATACCGTATAAATGGTTACCAGCAACATAGTGCCATATATGTATTCTGCCGCAAAACAATAATGTGTCAGCATCCGGTTTAAAAGGAATTATGTAGTCTCTTTCAAAGTCAAAAGTCTCATGTCTCAAAGTTAAAGTGTTATATCAGTGTTGCACCGGCTTATGTGAATCAAAGTTCCATGTAGCACTATTTCGGTCATGGGCAGTGGTGATTTCTTACCACCAGGAGAGCATGTAGTTCGTTTCGTCACATGTTGACTTAAAAAAACCTAATGCTTTAAGTTTTTAACTAAGTACAAATTTATATACTTTTGATACCACGATAAATTCATATGCACAATATACTATACCTACCTATACTTATTTATTATAGCATAAGCTACAAACTTTATAATAAAATTTACAAAAGGAAACCATTAGGCCACCCATAGACCGTTGCAAACGATGTATGTATAAGTAGCTCAACTGCTCCAACTCGGTACCTGATGGCAGCGTGTCGAGAATACTGGCTGCATTGCCTCTTTGTATTGTAAGGCTTATTCTTTGGCCGGGATAACTGCCAGCCCTCTGATCACGCGTCGCTTCGACCAGACAAAATGTTGATAGGTATACTTATTTGTTAGTAAACATTTGTTTTCTTCGGGTTTCAGGAAGTGGAATCACAATCAACATACCTAACTTTGGCGATGTATTTATTACGGATTGGCATTCCAATATTGTCCCTTTGGAGGCGGTTCTACAATCCGTTGACGCAAAGGTGGTTTTGGATGCCGATTGCCATTACTGTCGTTATAACTGTAGACATTGTGTTAACTGGTAAGTATACTAAATTTTATTGTTTTTAAGTGTTTCTGACTAGAAAAGGTCGAAATTATTTTACATTTTTTACACCTTTCCCCTACATTTCGGCCTCTGCCTGCATCTCGCCCCTGCGTTGTGTTTAACAGACACTTTTTATTCTCTGTCGATTTCCGTTTTACTGTTTGGTGTTTATTCGGTTCTTTAGGTAAGTATTTCTATCACTTTCACCTCATCTGCACGTTTGTTTGTTAACAACAAAACTTTATTTTCAGATGTGGCAATCAGTATTTACAGCTTCTCTGAAGGAATAGCTCTTCGCCCAGCCTACTCTACTATGGCTCTTCTATCCATATATGTATTCTTACCAATGAGGAACAATTTCCTTGCAATTATTATAGGAATCATGGTCAGCATAACTTACGTGCTGATTCTAGCTTCCTTCACCTACTACAACAACCCTCACATCGGTATTGTGGTAAGAGTATGTACGGCATTGTGACTTATACACTTACTCGCCTATTGCTTTTCCTTCAATTCTGTGCCATGACTAATATTACTAATTTTAATGGTTTTATTACACTTATCAGATATACTTTTATGCAGTCTATATGTAGATATGTTAACGAACATCCACTGATTTCAGCTTGATCATATTGATTACAATAATTTGATTATCTGATATTGTATCAAGATATTGCTGTATTAGATCACATATTTTTAACCATAAAATTATTTGTTTATATATATAAGATTAAAATTCCATAACTTAATGTTGATACTTACTAAGTTATAATTCTATTCGTCCATAAAAAAATATACCGAAGGATTTCCATAACAAAAATAAATATTTATTCCAGATTGCATCAGATATTATTTACTTAATCGGTGTCAATCTCATGGGTGTGTACTTCCGACTGATGAATGAAATAGTCACAAGAAGATCCTTCTTAGACCGAAGAGCTTGTGTTGAGAGTACGCTGCGGTTGAAGTTCGTCAAGGATCAAGAAGTAAGTGATTTTGTAACTCGCGTATTACTACAGCCCTAAAATATATACCTATATACAGCATAATCAGCCTATAATTTAATATATTTCCTCTTCAAGGCGCACTTGAAATCCTTTCACCTCACTGGTTCGCAAGAACTAGTGACACGATAAGAAAAAGAAGAAGCCTATAATTTTCCCACAGCTGGGACTCGGGCCTGCTTTTGGCTAAGAACAGACTTTTTGTAACGATTTTACCTGTTTTATTGATATCTGATGTTATTCCGAACATTATTCTTAACATTAATTACAATAGCAATATACAAGTGCAAGTATTTCTAAGAATGTATTGTATAATTATATTAACGTTGACGAAAACATATAAAATGATGCAAATTTATATTTTACACTTTAGTAACAATGACCTCTCAATAATTTTTCAGGAACGCTTGATGATGAGCATTCTCCCGGAGCACATTGTGTCCAAAGTTCGTCAGGATATAAGATCGATGTTTCTGGGTATACAAACTCATAATATGAGTTACACAATGAGATCTTTCAAGTAAGTTGCATGATTTTGTGAACAATAAAAATCGGGGAGGGACTTTGGACCGCGTGTGACGTTCCATAAAATAAAGTTATTCCTTACAATATGGCTACTAACTACGAGTAGCTGCTTTTAACTGGGACTGAGTTTTTTTTTTTTTAATTAATTTTTTGGCTGTTTCAGTAAACTTTATGTCGAAGAGCATGAAAACGTCAGCATCTTGTATGCAGATGTCGTGAACTACACTATGATATCGACGACTTTGTCTCCCATGCGGATGGTAGAGCTTTTGAATGAGCTCTTTGGAAGATTCGATGAGGCTTCAGAGGTAAACCTATGTCAATACCTTATTTTGTGTTCGATTTCCATCTCATTCGCAGTTTAGTTAAAATTCTCATATTTTTAATTTTAACCCAAAATATCAAATAGAATGGAATTAAATAAAATATTACGTTTCAGGAGCATGACGTGCTGAGGATCAAATTTCTTGGCGACTGTTATTACTGCGTCAGTGGAATACCGAAGCCAAGCAAACAACATGCCAAAAACTGCGTTGACCTGGGACTCGAAATGATTAATATCATAAAGGACGTAAGGTACATTTAATACGATTACAGAGATTGGTCCTTGCCTTTTTTGAGTTAGGAAGTGATTGTGGAATAACAGTCTAAAAAGGGGTTTTGCAATTATATAATATCACTTCCAAATACAATTAATACCAACTTTATTTATTCAATTTATTTTGGTTTTATAGAGAAAAGCGTTCATTGAACATTGACATGAGGATTGGGGTTCACTCCGGGAAGATACTGAGTGGACTCATCGGCATTAGGAAATGGCAGTTTGACGTTTGGTCGAAAGACGTCACAATAGCTAACAAAATGGAATCTACGGGAAAAGCTGGGTAAGTTAGACAGCTAACGAAACGTATACGAAGATTTAGGTGGCCTGATGACTCCGAAAGAGAAAACATTATCGCTTTATGTTTCTACAATAAAGGTTTATAATTTTATCTAATCAATTTACAACTTGGTTTCAGAAAAGTCCATGTGACAAAGCAAACTTTGGAATTGTTATTAAACCACGCAAGAGAATACATAATTGAGCCTAACTTTGAATCCCAAAATCACCCTTTTATAATGAAAAACAAATTGGAAACGTATCTTCTCTCCAGACCTTCAAGGGTAATCGTTTTAATGATAAATATTTATGTTATTATGTAATTATATGTAAGTAATAATAAAAATATATAAAACATAAAATAATAAAGTCGAGTTGTTTAAATTCAGCAAAAATAAATTCTTAAAATTGCAGGGACATGAATATAAACCATTTAGAAGAGCTTCCGTTGGTTTCACAAAAATCATCACTAAAACTTCAGGCGCCAGAGTAAGTATAGCCTTAAAAACAATTGAAGGTAAAATGCTAACCACACAATGAACCTGTTACTAATTTTCAGTAGCGATCGGAAAATAGGAACTCAACAAATACGAGAAGGACCACCTCATTCATGGATGAGAATCTAGTTGAGTACCAACAAATGCTGAAGGCGGCTGATGCTCAAATGACCAAAGAAATTGAGGATATGACAAATGGAAAGTACGTAACGCCAAGACATGACAGTTTTTAAAAGCAGTTATATACAACGTTTCATTTGGATGTGACCATAAATATCCTTCATGTCATTGACATTCTTTGGTAATTTTTTAGGGAACATTTCAAGAAAGAATCTAAGCTCAACAGATTTTCATTGATGTTTAGAGACTACGAACTGGAAAAGACATTTGTACAATTACCCGATCCGTTGTTCAAGTACTATATATTGTGCTGTCTCATAATCTTGCTTTTGATTACGTTGATCAATGGACTCACTACTAATTGGTAAGCTCAAACAAAACCTAGTTTCCAAAGCAACTCGAGGATTTAATTTTTGAACTTCCTCATTGGTTATTGTCTATGTTTTCAGGCTCGAATGTTTCAAGTCATACTCCTGGATTATTTTTGGATTATTCGTTTTTGGCCTAATAGTGCTTCAACCGTTTACTTGGTTCCAATTCCTCTGGACTAAATACAAAGGCGTCGAAGAACCAAGGAATAAGTATCTAAGATGGTTTTATGATGTGTCGGCGAAGATCATAAGGTCAGCAACGGTGCGGACGACGCTGTATTTGCTGATTAGTGTAGGACTAGCGGCAACTTCAGTGGTCAATGTGATCGGGTGTTCTGAAGCAGAAGTGGAGCCAGCTGTTGCCGAAACCGTTCTGTCGAATTGTGTTTCGCCGTGGGTAATCACAATTGATATAACTCCTTACTTCTTGATTTAGGCAATTTATGATATGGTATTCAAACTAAGATACGTTCTCAAATAGATATTTTGGTCTCTCATATTTGAATTTTTCAATTTATTAAAAAAACTTTTTCAGCATGTAACGCAATGCTGGGGACTAGCATTGCTGTTGAACTTTCTGTTCAGCCGAGTCTTCTTTATGTTCAAATGGATTGTCGCCGGCGGGATGACTGCCTTCTACCTCTGGATAGTTTGGGAAATCAAGACATCTCTCTTCTCTGTAGACATAACGTGGAACGTTGGCATCGACCCGAGAGTGTCTCACACTCTTTCAGTCGTGTTTATAACAATAACCTTGTATTGGATTGATAGAACTACTGAGTTCAGGAATCGCCTGGATCATCTCTGGCAGTTGCAACTGAGTGAAGAGCAACAAGAAGCGGAGACGATGTTGAAAGTGAATAATATGCTGTTGGAAAATATTTTACCAGCTCATGTTGGTAAGAGATTGTTTATGTTACACTAAACAGTTTGAACAAAATACTTAGAACTCTAAGTACGTTCCGACTCCTAATCATAAATTATGAATGCAGAAATGCATGAAACTAGTACCATAGATGGACAATTGGACATCGCAAAACTCGGAACCTTTTTTTTGTATCAAGCCGTAAATAACACACATACATACCTACAGCTAGATTAAAAATTGTCTGTTTGATTTTTTGTTATTATACATTTTTATAGATTGGTGTCTGATAATGTTTGTCTATTTCCAGTGCAAGTTTATCTAAACTTGAACAGGTCAATAGACGAGCTGTACTATGAGAAGTACGACAATGTGGCTGTGATGTTCGCATCTCTTACTGATTACAAGCTGGGCGTGGAGTCGGACGCAGATCTCAATGACAAGTTTGTCTTGAGCATTCTAGATGAGGTCATCTCAGACTTTGATCGGGTATGATATCTTACAAATTGCTCTACATAGTCTTTTCTCTTAATAAAGTCAGAAGAGAAAATGCTCCGTTTTGTGCCTACTTTTCGAATATGAAAATGAATTAGAAGTATAAATACTTACACTTACTATAAATAGGTACTACGAGTTAAATACTATTTTGCCTTAAATAAGGTTTGGTCTTTCACAGCTTCTACTAACAGGAACATCAGTATACAGAGTCGAGAAGATAAAAATGGCTGGATGGACGTACATGGCGGCTTGCGGGCTAGACCCTAACAGGAGAGAATCCATCGGATCCTCTTCTTACACTTCGACCGCTTGGCAGAACAGCCCTTACAACCGAGCCGTGACAGTCACGATGGTGGAGTTTGCAGCAGCTATGATGATGCAGCTGCAGAATTTCAATCGCGGGTCTTTTCAGAGCTTTGAAGGTCTCAATTTGAGAATAGGTAGGTGAGATTAGATAGGATAAGCATAGAGCATACTTGTAATGTTCCCACTGCACGGACTCAAGCCTGCTCTCGGCTAGGAGAGAGAATAGGTCCACAACGCGGACTCAATGCAGATTGGTGGATGTTACATTTCATAGATTTTTTTTTCATTTACTGTTCGATCAGATTCGAAATGCTCAGTTTTGAACTGATTTGATTATGTTCACAATATTTCGACTATTCTAGGAATATCACACGGTGAAGTTGCAGCTGGGGTGGTGGGATCACTTAAACCACTGTACGATATTTGGGGGAATGCCGTCAACATGGCATCTAGGATGGACTCTACCGGGGAAACGGGAAAAATACAGGTACAACTTCTTATGTGTTTTTTTAGTTGTATTCATAGTGTATATTTTTTGAAGTATAAACAAGTGCTGGAAACGCGAAATAAATTATAATGAAACTCAAACTCAAACGTAGAGATAAAGTTAAACTATGTGAGTAATAAAAGTATAGATAAATATCTAATCTAATCATTGTGCTTCACTTTTCATGTTCTTTGTTTTCCTGCATGTTTTCTGTTAAATTATGTGCAAACTGTGCAAAAAGGTGCCATCTATCTTACTTATTCTAGGTGACAGAAAATACAGCAATTGTACTCGACGAATGCGATATACTTACTACATACCGCGGCGAGACTTACGTAAAAGGGGCCGGCTTCATAAAAACCTATTATGTCCCGCTCGACGAAAATTTCAACCTGATCAAGAAGCAACAAAGTATGGCCTACTACAGGGTGCAAGATAGAGAACGCTACTTCAACGTAAAGAACTCTCTATTCGAAGAAAATTTTAACAGTAATTTTAATGAAAACCTCGATTCGGAGTCCCAAGGCTCTACGTACGAGGCAAGGAATCTATCAGAAGATGACAGTGGTAGTGAAGGATATGAAAGAACAATCCCTCGTGATTGTGATGATGTGAGCACTTCATCAGGAAGTGTGGACACTCGGTGCTGACAGTAGTTTTAGTTATTTATTGGTACCAATAATGTACAATATGTAAGAGTATTTTTAAGTAATATAATAATACGTACGTTGTACGTGGTACGTTGGCTTATTTGATTTTAATAATTACAATACAAGTAATCGAAAAAAAGCAAAATAATGATAAATAGACAAATATCCTGAGATGATTATTTTATATATTATATTAAGGTGCGTTTTACTGAAAACATTAAAATAATGTTACGTTCACGGGAGAGTCGCTTACGCTGACTAGCCTATAGTTCACGTATTGCTTCTGGAAATAAAAATGTGCTCTCTGGTATGATACTATTTATATTGAACTTTGAAAAAACAATGAAAAAAGGTTTCGAAATTCTCGTCTTCTCTGGTAGTCAGGCTCCGTCTTCCAACAACCTTCGATATTCGATCGAAGTTAACTCTTCGATATTTTCCAACACTTTTTGACGTAGATCCTGATTATTTGCCCTTCCTTTTTTTCTGAAAGGATAACTGAAATATCAATTGAGTGAATGACAGACAACGCATAGACCAAACCACTGAACATAGAGACTTAAAATTTCGAGAAAAACTAAGAAATAATTTTCGCAAACGAAGTAATGATGATGAGGGCGTCATCAAGTACCTATACAAAAAAAGTAAAAAAATAAAGTGGGTTTTCGCAGCTTTGTGCTTTTACCTGATTTTCAATTATATACTTACACGACTGAGTATTGCAACATCAATTTTACAATAGCATTAGTGTTTTTAAAAACATTTTGGAACTAATTCAGTAGTTATTTAACTAAAATGTCTTTATTTTAGCTAAAAGCTATCTTAAAATTTTAGTATATCATAAAACAAGCGTTTAAAAAACCTAACAATTAAAGCATGATAATTAAATAATACCCAGGTTATTTTAGTAATTAGCTTATATATATTGTCTCAGGACAATTAAATACTTCCTACGCATAAGAATTGTGAGAATATTTTGAGATTCATTTGAATTTTATTATAAGTGGTTTAAGATTAGCAGATTAACCAAGTGAATTTGCCGCTCGTGTTTTGGCATCGCATTTACGCGCGTCAACGCTCATTCTCGCGCGTATGCGACCAGCAGCCGCGAGAAACGCCTCATGCTACTGACACTCGCTAGAAAAAACAGAGCGTTAACATCGGTATACGTGCGTTCGGCTTTAGAAGTTATCATGAGATGGTAAGTGCGGTTTATGATAGTTAGTTAATCATAAACCGCACTTACCATCGAGATGGTAAATGTAAGTAAAGTGTTCGATTGCACGGGTTTTTAGGTGAAATCAAGTTTTGGAGAGAAACTCAAACATATGAAAACAATATATTTTGAATTTGGTATCGGTTGCTAAAATATACTACTTATATAAGTAGGTATGTAAGTAATGAAAACGTGGAAACCATTTTCAGTTTTCAAAATTTTCCTAATTGTTTTGAAATCAGGGTAAAAGCTTTCACCAAGCAACAGTAAGTAAAACAGATAAACATCAATACGAGTACTTTTGTGTTTATACATTTATTAGTAAATTACTTTGTAACATACATTGGTATTTCCCTAGTGAAACATAGAGTCGATTAAGACAATTACTAGTAAACCCAAAAATGTAGCTGTTTTTTCTTCACTTAAAATTTACTCAGAACAAGGTTACGTAACTTCGAAACAAAGGTATTTTCCGTTTTATATCATACATCATAATAACATCATATTCACCTTAATAAATGACTGAGAAAAGATTCAACTGTTCTATTCATTAATATGCTTTAAATAATTATCATGCTAATAAGTATACTGATATTATCTGATAACTACTATGTTAATAAAAGTTTCTTGTGTTACACACACACACTCGAATTATACCTAGGAAATATTTATATGAAATACATAATATTCTACATTTAAATTTGAGATAACCAAATGAATATCATATCAACCCTCCACAGATAACGGTATTAAATTCATTGACATATTATCTAAACAAACTGGATTTAAGTACATAATTCAAATCTCACAATTTTACTAATACTGGAGTGTTTTTTTGAAAACATTGGTAGTAGTAAACTGCATTCCTGAAAGCTCCAAGGTCAACACTGCAGTCCATTATCACTTGGCGAATGGCGGGAGTCATACTCTCCGGGGGAAAAAAATTATTAGCTATCTTTTCCGTATCCATTTTACCGGTGGCTTCGTCTATAAGCCCTACAGTTTTATAAATGCAGAATACGCAGTAATCAAAATCAGGATTTTCTTTGAAGTCCCCTTCTTTTAGACTGAGTTCCATATCTGCAGCAGTATATGATGAATTGACGGTGCACGTTTCAAAAGCACTTCTGATGATAGGTGCCACCTCCGGCGGAACTGCCACACTGTTCTGTAGAAATACCTACTGTAAGTAAATTTAATAATAAACATCATCATTATGCGTCGTTCAGTTAGTAAGCCATGGCATCGTATACAACTTCCTGAATAACTACAATAAGCTCAGTATTTTTTTTAAAGTAATTTGGCGTTGTTCCTTTTCCAAACCTTATCTATTGGGTTCAGCCATCGTGTATAGTTCTTGCACCCAGCTCAACCTAACTAAATGTTAGGAACCGTTCCCATCTTTTTAAAAAACTTACTACAAAATTATGCGAAATGCGAAGTTTTGCAAGGATGGAGGGATGAATGTTTGTTACTCAATCACGCTGGAATAACTGAGCCAATTAAGCTGAAGTTTGGTACCTAAATGTAGCTAGCAAACTGGAAAATAATATAGGATACCTTCTCTTGTATCAAATATTATGATAATTTTGCTTTAAGTTCCTAAATTACAGAAACAAAATAATAATATTAAGGAATAAAATATAATAATAATAATATCAAAAATTTAAAGTACACAAAAGTCAACACAAAAACTTCAAATAATGAATGGCCTTACAAAGCTAACCATTTATTTACAGGTAAATAGGAATAATGCCTGTTACATACCCTTGACGCAGTGTATCCAATAGATAGTAATGTACAAAAAATAAGTATTCCGAACATAACTTATAATTTTATTTTAAATAAATACAAAAACTTATTCGGACTCAGCTAGGAAAGACCGTGGTCGAATCTTCCTGGGTTAATAATAGAAATATGAGGCACTTTACAAGCCATTTATATACTTAATAAGTACGAAGACTAATGTGCTTTTTGTGCACTTATCGCTCACAACATCTATGCTTAGATGACATCATGATGAGTCTAGTCTGAAACTATGATCTCATGGTTTCAGACTAACGTTTTAACCAAGCGGTTTCGGCGCGCGTATTTCGTTTTTGCATCGCGTGTACACGCATCGCGTCACTCGTACGAGCGTTGTCGCGCTTACACGCTCAAACGCCTGCGTCACTACTGACACTTGCCAGCAAAAAACTGAGCGTAAACGCCTGTAGGTAAAAAGCCATACACGCGCATGTAAGCGCGTTCGGCTATTGAACCGGCGGGCGGCGCATGGAAAACGCCCGTATACGCGCGCATATCAAAACAATCAGAGAAAGAACGAACAAGGTGTTAACTCAAACGTGTTTTGGGAATGGCAGTTAGTTATCTACTCTACCCAAACTTTTTAAGTAGCTAAGTACCTACCAAAAGAAGAATTCATTCAACTTTTAGATTCTAGAATTTACTTTTGATCTTACAAGAATTTGGAACAATAATTTATTGGGTCCAAGTTATGAACCTTATTTTTTTGTTAGAAAACATCGATATCTCAGTCAGTCAAAATACATATTATTACTTAAAACACAAACAAACCAAAATAAAAAAAGTCTAGTCAGACGAATTAAAAGTTTTATTGAATAATTTTAATTTACAATGTCAGAACCACTGGAGAGTTTTTTTGGAAACATTGGACGAAGTAAACTACACTGTCCTTAAGAGAGCTAAGGTTTACATTGCATTCCGTCAATACTTGGGCCATGGCGGTGGTCTTAGTCTCCGGGGAAAATAATTTAGCTATTTTATCCACATCTATTTTACCGATGCCTTCATTTATTAACCCTACAGTTTTAAAAATGCAGAATAGGCCGTCATGAAAATCGGGTTTGTCTTTGAAGTTCCCTTCTACTAAAATTTGTTCTAAATCTGCAGCAGTATATGATGAATTGACGCTGCACGTTTCAAAAGCACTTCTCATGGAATGTATCCCCTCTGGCAAAAGTGCCACACTTTTCTGTAAATATACAGTAAGTCAATTATTATATCATATACAAACATCATCATCTTCTGATGATGACTTCTGAGTCTTTGACGAACACTGCTGCACAGAAGGAAGACGCCAAGACGAGCAGTCTCAAACCACCTCTATAAAGATAAAGTGGAGTCGTCAAGTTCGTTTTTAGGTCATTTGGCATCACATCGCCTAATAAGCATAAAAACAATATTAATAACTTCCTGAATATTACAAAAAGCTAGTTGCTTTTTTAGGTTTTTTTACCAACCATTTGAAAAAACTACAACAAGATTATTGATACGAAGTTTTGACAAGATGGATAAATGAATGTTTATTGCTCAATCACGCTGGAATAACTGAACCAATTGAGCTGAAGATTGATGTCGGTATATGTATTATGTTTGCACACAAACTAGGAATAAAACGGCTACCCACGTTTGTATCTCAATCAGTAGTAGGTAGTACCTAATATTATTAATTTTGCATACCGAAATAAGAGATAACATTATATTATTATAATGTTAAGAAATAAATAGATAATAAATGGACTTGACGAAGTTTAGGTAAATTTTATTAATAGTTGTTATCTACATACCCTTAAAGATGGTTCAGTGTTTCCAATAGACATTATTATACAAAAAAATAGTAAACCGATCATTGCTTACAATACAAAAAATGCTAAAACTTATTCGGACTTAGCAAGTACCGTGCTTTTATCTCTCTGGGCAAATATTAAATACATGAAGTATTTTGCAAGGCATTTATAGGATTAATTACGCAAAATAATGTACATTTTATGCAATTATCTCTCCAAACATCTAAACTAAGGTGACTTAACTGCAATAATTATACTTAGCAACATATCAAAACAATTACAAACCTAAGGAAAAATCAACAAATCCATTACTTCTAAACTTTCGAAAACGTGATTTGGGAATAGCAGGCAGTTTTCTATGTTATCCGAACTTTTTTGAAGTAAGTACCTACTAAAGCGGAATTCATTCAACTTCTAGATTCTAGAATTTACTTTCGGCCTTACCAACACCTAAATTTAGAACAAGAATTTGCGAGGACAAGTCACTCTCACCCATGCTATTCTGTGAGCCATCGAAATCCTAGATAGTCCTAATCAATGGTGTGACCCTAAACGAGACTCGAAATGGTTAATTGTAACCTACTTAGACCCGAGTTCACCAACAGATGGTTAAGTTTTAAACTTAACCATCGAATTTTCATAGATTAAACGTCAAAGTTAACGGACGAAGAGGCCTAATCTTCCGATTATCTATTGGTGAACACAGACCTTAGAAGTAGAAGACACCTGCGTTTTATGAGATGGGATTTCATATCTACACTTGAAAATGTTAGGGAAAGAACAAGGTATTTCTTAACTCAAAACTTTGAACGACGTGATTTGAAATATTTATTCAATAATATTTTAATAGAATACGGTATAATTATATGCTCTATAGGCTACTTAGATGTTAATAGAGTAAGTAACTATCATAATTTATTTTAGTTACGTTTTACCGCCCGGACAGACAGACGCCGGACAGAATGCATTTTGCCCAAACTGAAATGATCACCTTGGCTTGCGCTTCGCAGTCGCTCGGTCAAAAATGCTAAAACTTATTCGGACTTTGCAAAAACCGTGCTCTTATCTTTCTGAGCAAATAATAAAATATGAAGTAGGTACTTTGCAAGCGATTTAAAGGATTAAGTACGCAAAATAATGTGCATTTTATACACTTATCATTTCAAACATCTATATACCAAGGTGATTTCTAGTTAAGTACATATTAAAATAATTGAAAATCTAAGGAAAGGTCAAGTTATCAAGTAAGTACCTATGAAACGGGCTATGCTCGGCGTCTCTCTGAAGGATGTGATCCGTATGAGGTTATCCGACAGAGGACCAAGGTTACCGACATAGCTCAGAGAATTAGCAAGCTGAAGTGGCAGTGGGTTAGCCATATCTGACCAAGAACTGATAACCGCTGGGGTAAACTAGTTCTTGAGTGGAGACCGCGAATCGGCAAACGTAGTGTAGGACGCCCTCCGACGGTGGGGTGACGATCTGCGGAAGGTTGCAGGCAGAAGATGGATGCGGCAAGCCGAAGACAGGTCGCGATGGCGCTCATTGGGAGAGGCCTATGTCCAGCAGTGGACTGCGATAGACTGATGATGACGATGATGATGATGAAACGTTTCACGACGTGATTTGTGAACTGCAGGTGGTTTTCTATTCTACCTAAACTTTCTGAAGTAAGTTTAGCACCTAAAGAGGAATTCATTTAACTCGTTGATTCCACAATACAGAATATCTACTACTTTCGGCCTTACCAACACCTCAAGAATTTGGAACAAGAATTTGCGGGGTTAAATCTCACTCACCTTTTTCTGCGAGAAGACATCGAAGTCGCAGATTAGCAATCAATGAAGTGACTCTACATACGAGACTCGAAATGATTAATTTCAATCTACTTATAAGACTTATAAGTGTTTATCAACTATTAGGTATAGAATAAAAAACTGGATGAATTCAAAATTTTATTTCGTTATTTTTAATTTACAGTGCCACAATTACTGGAGAGTTTTTTTGGAAACATTGGACGAAGTGAACTGTATTCTCCTTCTCAGAGCTAAGGTTTACATTGCATTCCGTCAACATTTGGCCAATGGTGGCGGTCATAGTCTCCGGAGAAAATAATAATTTAGATAATTTATCTAAATCCGTTTTACCCGTGGCTTTGTTTATCAACCTTAAAGTTTTAAAAATGCAGAACATGCAGTCATGAAAATCAGGGTTGTCTTTGAAGTCCCCTTCTTCTAAAATGTGTTCTATATCTGCAGCAGTATATGATGAATTGACGCTGCATGTTTCAAAAGCACTTCTGATCGAAGATGTGTTCTCTGGTGGAACTGCCACACTGTTCTGTAAGAAAACAGTAAATTAATTTATATCATATTAAACATTATCATCATCTCAGTCTTTGGACGACCTCTGCCGTACGTATGACGCCACGGCGAAGGGTCTCGAACCGCCTTCATCCTCCGACTTCCCGCGACCGCAACGATGATAACGTGGATTCCATCATTTCCATCGAGTGGAATCGTACTGAACTACGTCGTTCAGTAATAATAAACATGGTCGCCATAATAATAAACATTAAAACAATCTTCCTGAATATGAAAAATAAATCCCAATAAGCTGAGTAGATTTTTTTAAAGTAAGTTGACGCTGTTACTCTTTCCTGAACCTTATTTATTGGGTTGCGCCGTCGTGTACCTATAGTCAAAATGTGAAGGTTTGCAAGGATGGATAGATCAATGTGATTTGTGGTTCATTCTCGCTAGAAACACTGAACCAATTTAGCTAAAGTTTGGTGTAGGTGTAGCCGGAAAACGGAAAAGGAGTAATTATAGTCAACTTTTATATTCCAATTAGCAGCTACTTAAACTAAAAAAAATAGGTCCGCTTTATAGGAATAACAAATGTTACATACCCTTGATGTTTGCGCAGTGTATCCAATAGACAGTAATGTACAAAACATAAGTATTCCGAACATAGCTTATATGTTTATATAAAATAAATGCAAAAATTTATGCGTACTCAGCTAAGAAAAATCGTGGTATCTTTCTTGGAAAATAATTAAAATATGAGGCACTTTTTAAAGCTATTTATATAAATAAGTACGAAGTATAATGAGCATTTTAAGCACTTATCACTCCAAAAATCTATAATAAGTAGGTACTTATACAGCCCGGTCAATTTAGCTCTAATATTTTTTTTTTTTATTTTGACTTAATATCCATCGGGTAAACACACAAATACAATAAAATAAAAAAATACAATTTAAGATTTGTCAGGATCCAATTTGCACCCATCGTCTGTACAGTGTACACATCCTGTCTGCCAGATTCGCTATAATAGAGTTTTTACGTATTATGTGGGGTAAGTTGCATTAATTCGGGCACAGCTGAAAATTGGCACGAATGTTGGGAATACTGTGAAATGAACTGTGAAAACTCGTGATGAGTCTCATATTTGTAAAAAATGCTATTCAAAGTAAATGGTCACAACATTGGTTTTTAGCGATTTTTTCGGTTTCTATGATAAATCCAATGTTGTAAACATCTATTATAAATATGGAGAGCATGACGTTTGTGATAGATTTTGTTTCAAACATTGCTCATATGCTCAGAATTTGGCATCAATATTTTCTAGATATATATATATAGAATATTTTCTAGAGGTTATAGGCACTTGCTAAGCTATATTTCGTTCTCCGCCTTCTATCTCAAAAATTGTTTGAAACGAAATCTGTCGCAAATGTTATATTATGTTATGTTCTACATTGGGCCTATAGAACAAGAGATAATCGCTAAAAACCGATGTATGACTTTGACATTGCATTTTTTTTGTAGATGTTGCATTCTTGTGGGACTTTTCACAGTTCATTATTTATCGTGTCCCCAACATTCATACCAATTTTCAGCTCTGTGAGAATTATTGCAACCTTGAATGTTTTTTTAATCCGGTCATGTAAGCTAAACAAAAATTTGCGAATAACCGCGATAGCCCTTCTTTACTTTGACGATCATTCTTTCTAAGGTTCTATTTCTAATGATTTCTAATCTAAGGTTTGACAACGGTTTCCTTGAGGCAGTACGAAGTAAGGAAGGAGAAGTAAGGTTTTTAAGTACGAAGTAAGGAACCTATCAGAAGATGACAGTGGTAGTGAAGGATATGAAAGAACAATCCCTCGTGATCGTGATAATGTGAGCACTTCCGCGGGAAGTGTCAGGGATAGTCTTGATGATGATAGTAGTTTTTAGTTAGTTATTGGTCATGCTTACAATATGTAAGACCATTTTTAAGGTAGATAAAAACTATTAGGTTCAATAAAATTAGTGCACGTAAAAATTAAAACATTTTTTTAAAAACCTTTTACAATTTATTTATGGCTGTAAGTACAAAATCACTTTTTGATTTTGGTTTACTGAAATTTTAAAACATCGTAAATCCCTTAATATTTATTTGTGATACAATGCTTTCTGGAAAGCTACTAAAATAGTACCAATTGATTTCAAACAACACGAGCATGCAAGATGTTATTCTATTAACTGCGTACGGTGTCGTAGCCTTACTGTTAAGTATGGCCCCACCAAGTCTTCACGAATAACAGTTTTACTAACTTCATTATTTTATCAAACATCAACATAGTATTATAAAATAGTAGAAAAGACTGACAGACAACGTTCAGGCCAAACCACTGGAAGTAGAACCTTTAAATTTCGAGGGTATGTTTGTAAAGAAGTGAAGGCGCGTAATAGAAAATGAATTTTGTGTATTCGTAACGCAGACAAAGTTGCGGGTGTCAACTATTCTAGAAAAAAACAGGATGAATTCAAAGTTTTATTTCATAATTTTTAATTTATATTTTCACAACTACCGGAGAGTTTTTTTGGAAACATTGGAAGAAGTAAACCGAACTGTCCTGAAGAGAGCCAAGTTTTACACTGCATTCCGTTACCACTTTGAGAATGGCGGCAGTCATACTCTGCGGGGAGAAAAAATTAACGAACTTTTCCGAATCCACTTTACCTGTGGCTTCGTCTATGAACCCTAAAGTTTTTTGAATGCAGAATACGCAGTCACGAAAATCAGGGTTGTCTCTGTAGTCCCCTTCTTCTATAATTTGTTTTATATCTGCAGCAGTATATGATGAATTGACGGTGCACGTTTCAAGAGCACTTTTGATGGTAGCTCTCACCTCTGGCAGAACTGCCACACTGTCCTGTAAGAAAACAGTAAGTCAATTTACATTATACATAAACATCATCCTAATCTTTGGCGAACACTGCTGCACAGAAGACGCCACGACGAACAGTCTCGAGCTGCCTCCATCCACCGACTTGTAGCAAGCAAACGGCAATAGAATATAGGCTACTTTTGTATTCTGATCAGCAGCTATATTATTATCTAAAAAATAAAAAGGTAATAAGTGTGTTAATTTTTATGGTAAACAAAATTAAATAAGTCATACTTAGCAATAGATAATTAATGACTAGCAAAGCTATCCATTGAAGGAGGCCTTTACCCAAAAATGGGTGCCCCAAAGAAAATAATCAGAAATAAATTAAAGAAAAATAACGGGCAAATACGACTTAATAATAATAATAAAAAAGCTATCCATTTTGTTTACAAGTACTTATAAAGGATTAACGACTGTTACATACCCTTGGTAGTAGCGCAGTGTATCCAATAGACAGTAATGAAGAAAAAATAAGTATTCTGATCATAGCTAATAAATTTAATTCGAATAAATGCAATAACTTATTCGGACTCAGTTTTCGTTGTATGTTTCTGGGAAAATAGTAAAAATATGAGGCACTTCAAGCTTTTTATATAAATAGGGCTGAAAAATTATGAGCATTTTATGCACTTATCGCTCCAAACATCTATAAGTACCTAGATGACTTTGGTGCAATTATACTTAGGTACATAATGTACCTAAGTATGTTTTGATATTATCAAAACAATTAAAGACGTAGAGAAAGAACGAAGCATTAATTAACTTAAACTTAACGAATAAAAATATATTTAAGGAACAATAATTTGATCAAAAAATATAGGCTTACATGTATAGTAGGTACTTTTCTCAATACATAATACGCGTGGAAAATATTTAGATATTTATAATTACAAAATAAAATATTTTTACAACTACTAACACATAATAAAACTATAATTAACTGACTAGCCAGAGAAATATATAAATGACCTGTTTAAAAATACATAATAATACAAAAACTTTCATGGGAACTCAATGTTTCAAACTAAAAATTGAGTGCTTACCTATCTAATGTATAGTCTTAAAATTTTGTAAGAAACATTATTTAATTATTACCCCTTCTTGAAGGTGGAGTCAAAATATCTATCTTACACATTAATTTATTTGATGGAACTTGACAATTAGTGAAAACGAAACAACTTTTTCAATAACGAAATTTTTCACACGCAAATCTTAGAATGTAAATTCATAATTATTATTAGCGCCAAAATATTACTTTTACTTTTTCTAAACAGTTCTCTATAGATATTAATTTCGAAACGTAATAATAAACCTTCGTTACCTAAAAAGTGCGTTCCCGTTTTAAATACGTCCTAATAAGATAATATGATCCTTCCTAGTAATTTATTTGGCCTAGGCCGGCAAAGTCGATTTAACGCGAAGGTTGTCAAAATAAGGTTCGAATTTCTACGCATTTTTGAGACTAGGTATATAATAATAATCCTACCTATCATAAGTTATTTTAATTTAGTACCTATTTATGCCATAAAATATTGACAACAGCATAGCAATATTTTTTCATATTAATTTATCAAATAGTTAAACGCAATAATCTATAGAGCTATATAATTGTTTTAGTGCCAGCTAGCATAGTAACATTAGGAGATCTGGAAGGCGATGTCTTCGTAAGATGTTTCTGTTCAGCTTTTGCAGTAATTTAGCACTTTCGCAGGATCAGTCATCAAAACCAGGGGGCAGTTTAGCCAGAGCAGTTTAAACGATCAGTTTCCCATCATGACCAACGATGCCCGACTTTTGTAAGCAAATGGTTTAATTTTTTGCAATGTCTTCCCTTTCTGTAAGATATTCCTTCTACACTTTGATGATCACCTCAGGTTTGACAACGGTGTGCTTGCCTTGAGGCAATCAATCATATGTTTGTTTTTAAGTACGAGGTAACTATCAGAAGATAACAGTTGTAGTAAAAGAATAATCCCTCGTGATCGTGATGATGATGTGAAAACTTCCGCAGGAAATGTCAGGGATAGTCACGATGATAAGGTAAGATAAAGTTTATTTTCCAAAAAAGATCTTAATATTAAGTTTACAACTTGTGATAAAAATACAGAAGCTTTCTAATTTAATTAAGAACTAAGATATTTGTACAGGTCTATTATAAAGACTTCTCGGTCTAAGCTAAGTACTTACCTAAGTAGGGTACTTCGCCCGGTAGAGCAGATAAGATTTTAATTACTCTAGGTAGGTGTTATTCATTAACAACTTTAATAGTGTAAAAGAGAGAAAATATACTAAAGAGACTTCTAATTACTAGCCTCAGTCATTTTGTAGAAAAATCTAGGTATGTGTTCGTTTGTGTTCATTATATTTGTATGTGTGAAGTCTCCCCTAAATATGGCCCCAACAAGTTATTTATACAGTTTTAATAACTTCAATATTCATCAATCATCAACATACTCGTACTCGTAGTATTAAGTATAAAAATAGTAGAAAAGGCTTAGTCCAGACTGACTGACTGACAAACAACGTACAGGCCAAACCACTGGACGTAGAACCTTGAAATTTCGAGGGCATATTCGTCAAGAAGTGTAGGCACGTACTAAGGATTTTGTTAATAGGTAAAACAGTATGAATTCAAAGTTTTATTTTGTAATTTTTAGTTTACAATTTCACAACTACTGGAGTGTCTTTTTGGAAACATTGGAAAAAGTGAGCTGAACTGTCCTGAAGAGAGTCAAGTTTAATACTGCATTCCGTTATCACTTGGTGAAGGGCGGCAGTCATACTCTCCGGGGGGAAAAAACTAACTATCTTTTCCGAATCCACTTTACCGGTGGTTTCGCTAATTAACCCTAAAGTCTTATGAAAGCAGAATACGCAATCACGAAAATCTGGGGTGTCTTTGTAGTCCCCTTCTTCTATAATTTGTTCCATATCTGCAGCAGTATATGATGATTTGACGGTGCACTTTTCAATAGCACTTTTCACGGCTTTTGTCCCCTCTGGCAAAAGTGCCACACTGTTCTGTAAATATACAGTAAGTCAATTATTATATCATATACAAACATCATCATCATCTAAGTCTTTGGCGAACACTGCTGCACAGAAGACGCCACGACGAGCAGTCTCGAGCCGCCTTCATCCACTGACTTCCCGCGACCGCCACAATGATAACGTGGATTCCGTCGTGTGGAAGGCCGTCCCGAACTGCGTCGTCCATGGAGGCTTCCGTCGATTGGGACCACGCCGGTCCGAATGGCCGGCCATTTAGCATCGTATCGCCATAATATACATAAAAAAATTTACTGAATATTACAAAATGCTCAGTAGATTTTTTAAAGTAAGTTGGTGCTGTTCTTTTTCCAGAACCTTATTCTATTGGGTAATAGGTACCTAATAATTGTTTTATTTTAAGGCGACTAGATACCTACAAAGTAATAGCAAGTAATAGGTCTATAGATAAATACTTTATAACTAACATACATATTTTAATTCTAGGGGTCTTTCCTAACTACTTCCAAAAACGAAATACAAACTAATTGATTGATTCAGGCGTTACTTTGCGGAAATCCATAAATATCAACAAATTATATAAATATATTTAGTAATAAATCCGCTTAATTTCTAAACAAAGGTTTCAATTAACTTAGCTTTAGTTCAACTAAACCAAAGAGTCAAAGAACAGAAAACCAAAGTTTAAAGATACGACACGTGTTTCGCCTCTACACGAGGCATCATCAGGAGGTGTGGACTCGCCGACTCTCGTTTCAAACTTCGGCGAATCCAAACCTCCTGATGATGCCTCATACAAACTAATAAATGCGAAGGTTATGAAGTATGGATTGATAGAGTGTCTGTTGATCAATCATGCACGCTGGATAACTAAACCGATCGAGCTGAAGTTTGGTGTAGGTGTAGCCTGCAAACTTAAAAAGAAGGCTACTTTTGTATACCGATTAGCAGGTACTTTAACTAAAAAGTACTATGTTAATTTTACATAATTATAAGTTATAAAAAAATATATAATTAGTGAGGAAGCAACAAATGGACCAGTCCATTTGTTATCAGTGTCTATCCATTAGTTTACAGGTTTAAGGAATAAAAACTATTACATACCCTTGGTGGTGGCGCAGTGTATCCAATAGACAGTAATGTACAAAAAATAAGTATTCCGAACATAGCTAATAATTTTATTTTAAATAATAGCAAAATCTTATTCGGCTTCAGCTAAGAAAGACCGTGGTCGTATCTTCCTAAGAAAATAATAAACATATGAGCCCTTTTTCAGCTTTTTATACAAATTAGTACGAAGTTTAATGTGGATTTTATGCACTTATCTTCAAACATCTATAGTTAGATAACATTGGTGCAAATAAACCTAGGTAAGTACTTACATATCAAAACAATCAAAGACGGGAAAGAACGAAGTTATTTTCGATTCTTCCCAAGTTTGTGAAGTTAAAATACCTAAAAGGGAATGAATTTACCAGGCCTACACTTCTAGAATTTATCTTCGGCCTAACCAAAATATGTTTGTAAGACGCCATTGAAATTCTAGATAGTCCCAATTAATGGGCTTTTAATAAAATATATAATTATTACACGAGTCTCAACATTGTTAATTTTTAACTTGATTAGTAATACTTAAATAAAAAAATGCATTCAAAAATATTTTTATTTAATCAAAAATAAATTGCTAATAAATAATTTAATCAATAATTAATAAATCACTAACGGATGCTAATAGAATAGTGTTTAAGTTTCGTTTTGTCATGTCGCCTGCCGATTACACATCGATAACCAGCAAAGCAAAACCTTTTATTATTAGGTATATGAAAGAGTTAATAGTAACTATAGAGCTATATGAGTTTTAGTGCCAGCATAGTAGCATTTAAAGATTTGGAAAGCGGTGTCTTCGGGAGTCATTCCTGTTTTGCTCTTGCAGTCATTCAGCACCTTCGCAGCGTCTGTCTTATCGACACCAGGGGGCAGTTTAGCCAGAGCAGTTTCCACGTTCAGCTTCCCATCAGGACCGACGATGCTCGACTTTTGGAAGAAGCAAAGGATGAACTTTTTAATGTCTTCGCTTTCTGTAAGATGGCCCTTTTTTAATTCGGCGATCACCTCAGGTTTGACACCGGTTTGCTTGAGGCATTCAACCATTAGTTGGTGTGCTTTATCTTTTTGGGCACCGGTGAGATGGACAGTCTGTGAAAAATATAATTTTATTTTATATTTATTTGAGAAAACAAATAGAACTATATCAGTTATATGATGGTGCGTATACTTCACACATGGACATAGTTGCACGCGTTTCTTCTAGCTAGTTTAATAATAATTAACTAATTATTGTCAAGATAGAAACATCGAAAAGGCCATTATCTCAGGACACCATAGGACATTATCATATATCATATCCATTATCATAGGACACCATGGCGGCGCCACCGGTTTCGCCACTGTGGTGTCTTGAGCTACCAAGAGAGAAACACCAGAGCAAACAACAGAATTGTCAGTTTCAAAATGAACATCGAAGAGCTAGTAGGTGGGCGTCCCTGGTAGTGCAACTGGTGGTCCAGAGAGTGAGACGCCAAATAGATAAATACATATTTGTGGCTACGCTACCAGATAGCGCCGCCACCAAATTCGTTGCGCACCCAAGCAGACGACAGGTGGGATACCATCCATACAGGTGAGTACATTGTGTTGGTGTCGCGCCTGGATTGCGACTCCACGATGGCACACCGGTCGCGCCACAGTGGTCTTCTTCTTATCGTGTCACTAGTTCCTTCGAACCAGTGTGGTGAAAGGATTTCAAGTGCGCCTCAAAGAGGCTCCTTTCGTGCACTTGACACATGTTTTCGAACTTTAGGTTCTACGACATTGCCGTTGCGAGAAGGTGGGATGCATACAAAGATTTTTTCGACCACAGTTTTTTCGGCCACAGTGGTGTCTTGATCAGTAGCTCAAGACACCACTAGCGCTTGGTAAAGCGAGAAACAGGAGACACTAGAGTGACTACTCTAGTTTCAAGATGGACTGACATCATCGACGCACCAGCGCTATGAGTACATGTGTTGATTCATACGGAAGTCCGAGAGTCTCTGGTAGCGCAACTGGTCCAAGTAGCTCTACACTGTCTACACTCTATAATGTCTCTGACCTCCATGTCAGAGGAAAAAAGTTGGAACAAAAAAAAATAGCTCTATAGGTACAGTACGGAGTACGGAGTAGTGTTTGCTGCACCAGTGGGTGATTTTGTTACCGCCATCAAATTGGTTGCGCGACGATTGGGTGAGGTGTCCTCCACAAAGCTGTTTACAATTTATTGGTGTCCTAGCAAGATATTGCCCTAGAGTTTGATTTATCAGAAGCTACAGTTTAAAATATCTTCGAATTGGAATAGAAATTCTTGCGATTTTTTCTACATTGGCGCATAAAAATAAATACCTACCTAAAATATTTTTACAGGAGCATCATTCATTTCAATAATATTATAATTTAAGTATCTATTCAATTAAAGATTCAACAGACCATGAATGAGAAATTGGTATAAATATTACCTACTTAAATTGTATGGTAAATATCTACTTAATTTTGTTTGAAAATGCATAATAAATGAGTGAGTACCTACTAGGTACTAAATACCGTATCCTAATTTCTTGTAGATAGCCTATAAACTTAAGTTTTCTTTAGATTACCTACTTAGTTTTTATCATGATTTTTGTATGATAAACTTACGTGTGCTTCCAGAGCACCGACAGCCAAGATCAGGAGCAATAATAAGATCTTCATTTCTTTCTAATACAACACCACCTTCTATGTCGTAGCTAAGTAAAACATTAGATCAACGGCAAGCCATTCGCTTTATATCTATGCAACTCTCGAAGGAGAACTGCATAACTTCTTGTCAAACCACTTTTTTACAAGGAGATTGTTTTTATGTTTAGCTATAAAAGTGTTATTTATTTAATTATCGAATACATGTCTATTTCCTTCCTTCCCATGCTCAGTTACATACATCGTGCTACAAATTCATACTGAAACTAAACATATACCTACCTAGTTTGGCAGTCTTCAGGCCGATTTTAGCGGAGAGTGGCAACATGAGTACATACAAAACACGCATTAGCGTATCTTATGGTTATTCTCCAGGATAACGAATGGTATGGCTCATTAAAAGTATTGGGAAGTAGCTGGCCCTAGAAAATCATACATGAAGCCGAGCCAACAATGCACACCGTGGAGAGCAATGTTGTTATTTCCACGGATATACCTAGGCACATAAAATAAGGATAGAATAATTCGATCGATATTTTTTCCGATATGCTTAGAATGAGTTTCCTCTCGATTTAAGCTACCTGCCAGATAGTGTCTCAAGTATTCCTAACTTATATGTATATTCGTACTTACCTACGTAATTATTTCCTATTTAGGTAACAAAACACGTGGTACCTTAATCCGAACTGAGCCCAATAATACTTAGGTAGGTACTCAGATCATGAGTCGTACAACTTTACTGTTCGAAATACTTAGTTGAATCCTCGCGAAGGGCACGTAAATAGGCTGAGGAGGATTATGCGGCTCAAACTATTTTAACATAGTCACGTTCCTGATTTACCTACTTACACGTGGGGAGGTTGGTCCGAGCTGACAATAAAATTGTTCGCTGTATGACAGACACCCTGTAAGTGAAGGTCGATATTATTTATTTCGATATTATTGGAGGAGGGAGGGAGATGGGATAGTTGTAGGTACCTTGGTACTAAACGTGGACCCAAGTTTTTACAATCTTCGCTTTTTACAGTCTTCGCTCTACCTACCTGCCGTGTACCTATTGTATTACGTGGGTAGGAACCTCCCTTACAAGATAACTACACGTAATACATAACACATCAAAAGAGACTAGATTAAGATCTACCTTTTTATAAATCATGAGTAGGTATGATGAGAAGCTTTATTCTTAGTTTTCGGCAACAGTTGTTGTAGGTACACAGAGTTACTGTGACTCGCAGGACTACAGGAAGTAAGCATGACCCTAGAATCTACCAGTACCCGTATCCAGTCAAATGACAGCTCCTAAAAAACCTAATAATATCACAGGTTTTTGTAAATACAACCTACTTGATGGCAGTAAGTTATAGTTATGCAAAACATTGACTTCGCATAGCGAATGACCTCAAGACCTAGGCCGCACCGATTACGGAATGGCCTATTTATCTAGTGCTAGTGCATAAATAACTAGCCAATAAAGAGATTGGCTTTTTAGCACTAGGTACAGATAAACAAAATGATTATCTGCCACCTCCCCGAATCTATACCTACTCTACAAAAATACGAGGAGACTCTTTCTGTACTCTATCATTATTAAATCAATCTTCTTCTTATCGTGTCACTAGTTCTTTCGAACTAGTGGCAAACAGATTAACATAATTCTTTCATCATTAAATATTCTAGGTAGATAACTAATTTTTATAGCAAGCAACTCACATATATTTCGTTCGAAATATATTAAAATAGTACTTGGCATGGGAATCCTTAAAAGTGACAGAGGTGGTAAACCTGTAAAGAGATACCTAATTATTATTTGTGTTTTTGTCATGGGCAGGCTTCAATGTTACCTACCATTAGAAGAAAACATAGCTTTTGCATTGGTTACGTAAAAAATGTTATTCTTGAATTCTTGATTGAGAATTTAACTCCGGCTAGATGGTTATAGGTACTAACTTTATGACGCTAGTAATGGCAGAGACAGAATGGAGTAAAAATAAAATAGGTAATGAAATGGAATTTATTTGCCTTAATAGACCTACAAATTCAGTTAAATAAAGAAACTTAATACTAATATAAATAATTCTAACAAAAAGGACTCAACTCAGCATTAAGTACCTACCTAATTACTTTCAAAAATAAGTCCTTACGTTACGTACAAATTCTTTATAATAAAAGCTGCCATTTTCAGATCAATACATAGATAGATCAAGTACTTAAGTATTCTCAATGGTATGACAGAAGTGAAAACTTCATCAAGGCGACTTTACCCAAACGAGTGCTAGGCACATAACCGATCATAGAAATTCTGTCTCATTCAAGACCTACAAAATAAAGTGCATAGCGCGCCTAATGAAGTTTTCACTTCAAAAATGTTGACAACCACTGGAAGAAAACACTGCAGATTACCACAGTAAGGCTTCGCTTGGAGCCCTCGGTCCTCAATCTACTTAGAAGGCGACAGAACAAGTTTTCAGCCTAACGTTTTCCAATGGCCTGAAATAACTAATTGTAATAATCGTGCGACGAACATCGACGAGTGGATAACAACGTCATAAAAAAATACACAGTAAGTAAACCATATTTTTTTACCAACTGATTATTGTGCAAAAAGATCTTGATTATTATATCGAGAGGAAGTGCCTAGTTCAGTCTAAATAAGCGAACGCCGCGCTTTGGATGAAAAGCTCCGACCGGGCGCACAATATTGTTCTTAGGGTTTTTGATGTCGTGATATCTCATGCAAGATGGTCATATTGGTAATGTTTCATCAACATCAACATCAACAGTTCTGGGTGTTGAGCAAGCAAACCGTTTATCAACTTTACCTAAGTACCTACCTATAGCGCGTGCAGTGGGGGCATCTGAGTTCGTTCACAAGGGTTAGGTACCTAGATATTACACCATGCCAGATTTGCTAAGCATAGGTACTTAATAGAGCAATTTAAAATCCAGTAACGTAAAAACAGTTGTTAGGTTCTGAAACCTCAGTAAGAAAGGCCATTTTCCTATTTCCAGAACAAAATGGCTGACGAACCAGAATGCCAGCTTCGCCGCCGAAGGTCGTCAGGTAACCCGAGCTTGCCAATGCATTTAGAAGTTGGCTTCCAAATCAACGAGGGAAAGCCTGACGTCGGGACTCCTTCGCCCAGCAAACCTTACCCTGGCACTTCTAAGAGGAATTCAGCTGCCTTCCTAGATTTCAAGAATAAGCAGCAATCGTTTGACATTCAGGTGCGTGTCAAAGAAATAATACCTACTTAGGATTGAAGGATTTCGTGTTGTAGCTATGTGTGTTCCCCGCAAACGGGTCGCCGACTACAGAGACTGGTGGTCGGCGTCTGTCAGTTTTCATACAATAAGTAGGTACATTTTGTTGTTGTAGCTCGTGGCCGACACCGGCGACAAGTGTAGCGGCCGCATCATCGGCGAATGTTTGCGGGTGCACTAATTAGCTAAATTTATTGCATAATTTCAACTAGTCAGAGTGCAAAAAGGCCCTATCAAATTTTACGCTCCGGATTGTCTCAGCGACGATGCCTCTGGCAACGAGTGTCTTTTTAGTCTTTTAAACAATGTGGTCTACAATAGGAATTAGGTCCTGGGTAACTTTGGTATTCATCTACTTAGTTAAATGGATCCAAGTTCCAAGCAGTGTTTCTCAGGGCTCGCTGCTGGGACCTTTATTATTCCTCATATTTGTAGGTATCTGATATTGCTTCATGTTTTATTAATTCATCTATATATATATTAAAAAAAAATCTTATTCGGGGTTAAACTCACCGACCGAATAAGAAACTCTGTTTTGCGCTCTAAAACAAAAGTTCAAGACGTTACCCAAAAATCAGCCCAGCTCAAGTGGGATTGGGCCGGCCACGTTTCCCGCATGCCAGACGAGCTTTGGGCCAAAGCCACAAACGATTGGGTACCCCTCAATGCTAAAAGGCGGCGTGGCAGACCGAAACGAAGATGGCGTGACGAGCTAAACGCATACCAACT
The DNA here is from genome assembly GCA_932526365.1 of Lobophora halterata. Lineage (NCBI taxonomy): Eukaryota > Metazoa > Arthropoda > Insecta > Lepidoptera > Geometridae > Lobophora > Lobophora halterata. Next base: position 8,387,736 of record OW052002.1, read on the forward strand.
AGACTGGCCCACTGCAGCACAGGACAGAAAGTTGTGGAAACAAGGGAGGGAGGCCTTTGCCCTGCAGTGGGACGATACAGGCTAATAATATAATATAATATATATATTAACCTTTGCAGACGATATGAAATTTTAAGACCTGTCCTAATGACGCAAAAATGATTCAAGAAGACCTGATGCGTTAAGATGCCTAACTGTACTTTTATTATAGGTAGGTACTTATAATAATATTTTTATAAATCAGATAGAAGAATGTGAAGAAGAGGAAATAATAGTAGATAGCGATGAAGAGGAAGTGGAAGAAAGTGGCGCGTCAGGCATCAGCCGAGCAGTGACCCCGACTCCGATACAGGACTTCGGCGCAAGCGTCACTCACATGGAAGGTAACTTTACAAAAAAAAAAGCTCAGGAAGGCTAGCCCTGGCTCACGAATTCAATCAGAAATCCCGTTTCAGTCAATTTGGCACTCTTAAATATGATAGGTACCTACCTACATACTAACGCGGTATTGATTTAGAATACCTAAACGAAACTGAATTCTGAAGTTTTTGGTACTTATCTACTCCTGACGCGTTTTCACGTGACAAATTGAGCATCAATTATGTTCAAGTGCCAACAAAATCTGAAACTGTATTGGAATTTGAACTGGATTCTGTGGTTTCTAGTTATATTATATTCAAATTCTCATTAGCTCTAGTTAGCTAGTATATTTACAAAGAGACAAGATTCAGGTGCCTGTTCTAAGATACTGAACAGTTTCCTTATTTCCGTTTTTGTCTTGATCTCGATATGGTTGAAAACCTAACAAAAAAGATACCTAAAGTGGCCACTCAACATTCATGCACATTTTGATTACAGGGTCTCCAACGTCGGATTTTCTAAGAGTTAAAACAATAGACCAAGATTGTTACACGGATGTTTCGGATGCGGATAATACGGAAGACGAAGAGGAATAGCCAAAAAATAAAAAGAAGAGAATAAGGCCACCGTATGGCTTCACCACTGCGGCGCACGATTTGAACGCCGACCAATAATACCATAACTAGGTATTAATTACCACTAACATAAAAGTTTGTGAGGATAGATGTTTGTTTCTCGATCATAATGAAACTAATGAAGCAATAAGGTTAAATTATGTAGGTATAGTTTATGAGTTAGAAAGGACCTGTGCTACTTTTATATCTCTATAACACGCGGGCGAAGCTACGGTGGTACTTAAATCATACATAAATAGCATCGGCATTTGGAATAAAGTCTTTTTTTTTTCTTTCATAGCATTGTTCAGGCGCGATCTCTTGATATCAGGAAAGCGATCGCGCATTATACTTATTCGTGGTCTATGCAGACTTTGTAATCACTCCATAGTCTGCGTAGCGTGCGCTGCAGAGGCCTAGCTACCTAATAAATATCCCGTTTTGTGAAAACATCGCTTAATCCAAGATTTATTTCCAGAGGTAGTGAGCTATTTTTTCACATAGCGGTTATTTAGCAAAGATAAAAATATATTATGATACCTATGTATTCTGCATTATTCTACATTTCTTATATTATCTTTATAGTTAATTTAAAACAATAAATTATTTCCAAGAAACCATTGTTTTATTTTATTGCATTGTTTTGAAGATAATGGAGGATAAAATTAAAATTCAAGACTGTTTTTTATATCTTTTATTTTTTGAATAGATATCGATACATATCTAAGTTTACTTATCAATTAGCACACACATTTTTTCAGGACAATAATTTTAAACAGTCTGATCTTTCATAATTTTATACGATAAATTGAAATCCAAAATGTATAAAATAATTCATGTTCCTGGACCGTAATTTTTTTAGAGATTTGCAAATAACATAAAAAAACTATGAATCATTTACGTTACGTTTAATAGTCCTATTAATATAATTTATTTACCTGACGAGGTAATAACACAAATTTAATCCTTTATTGTTAAGAGCTGACTTACAAGTTACACTACAGTGACTAGTTTTTGTTATAAATTACTTAGATGGCGCTGTTGCCAGAGTAAACACAAGCTCCTTGTGCAAAAATTATAAAAATTAAAAAATACAACTTTTTTAAATTTTGAATATATAAATATGTGAAGCATTGTATGACTCACGACATATTATGTTTGTGACGAGAAATCAATAAAATAAACGACGAAATTAAGAGAACAAAAAGTTAAACCAAATCTGATGAACCAGGCAATTATTCGAAAATAAAAATATACTGGAAGATACTCCGTGAGTTACTGAGAAGATTTTCTACAATACCTGGAAGAAACAACTTAGATAAGTGAGTACATTTTTAAATTTTGTATGGAAAGAAACCGTTACTCACTACTCGGTTCATAAAGCTGCAAAGCGACCTTTGGACTCTCGAAGTTTGGATCCACTTAGAAACCGGTCACCCAACTTGTCCGAGTAAAACACTTAAACACACCATAAAACGGTTGCAAATTTCAACTTTTGCATAAGACACCAGCTGGAAGAGTGGAATGGGTGTTGGACTTGCGATCAAGAGGTTCCATGTTCAAACACACGAGAGAAAAAATATTTTTGAATCGCTTAACTGTTTCTAAATTCTTTAAAATAAAATAATCTGGGCAAAAAGGCAAATATAAGAACATAGGAACTAACTTTAAGCAGTTCCGATTCTACTAGTGACATCTACCAACTCTCAACTAAACTTATAACAAGACGAGCAAGTTTGGGCAATAAGTTGTTCCAAAACAGCATGAATAAAGGGCGCAATAGTACCAAGATGACGGAAATCAATAATGTCACTGTACGACGACCAAGAAAAATTAATAAATCAAGATCCTTAGAATCCCCGGACAGGAATACTTCAATGAGTCCCCTCTCGTGTGATGAAGTATTGGGAAAAAGTATGGATCTGTCGACAAATATGTGCTCTACTCACATGGCGAAAATGGATGCTGAAATCAAGCAACTTAGAACCAGCCTAGAGTGCACACAGAGTGAAATGGAAAATATAATATTAGAAAATATAGATTTAAAAAAACAAGTTTCGAATATGACCCAAGAAATAGGAGTTTTAAAACAGCTATGCAGAAGCCCTTTGACTACTTATCGGCTAAATATGTCATCGAGCACCAAAAAAAGTGTGAGGCGCCGACTAACAGAGAGTTTCCATTTCCATGCTACTCCTTCGGAACCCCAAGAGTGCACCGATGAAGCACACGCGGAACCGGTAGTAGAGTCGCATCCACAAATATTAACCCACAACGTGCCACTGAAAAACAAAATGACCAAAAATGTTTTGGTAGTACAATCAGAGCCAAAGGATGATGATTATAACCCAAAAAAAAGCCAATATACCCAGCGTCCAACCACCAAACCAAGGGATAACACTGAGACAAACTCTACACACAACATTACTCATGCCGAAACGAAAACAGCAATAAATCACGACCAACCTAAAAACGCATGTTATAAGCGGGCCTTTATAATAGGAGGCAGGCAGTGCAGCGGCTTGGCAACAGAACTAATAAAATCTAGATATTATAGTCCATACTGCCGATATAGATTTATTTCAATTGTAAAACCTAACGCCTCCACGGAGGAAATTTTAAATAGTATTCGACTATTCGACATATGCTCTGATGATAAACTTATAATCTCTATAGGCCAAAATGATCAAAATGTTCTTAAGATGATGACGAAATTGTGTTTATTTTTGAAAAGTATTAAATGTACCGTAATAATTCTTAGCGTAAATAAAAACATCTGCTCAAATGAAATAAAAATGAACGATATGCTAAACATGATAACTCAACAAAGTCACGGCTGTACATTTGTAAAAACTGGATACAATCAATTTAATCTATGTCACAGAATTAATACTATATTTGATCAGTTAGACTATGATCAGAAGTTTCTTTCATTCAAAGCAACTTCTGGAGTTGGAATATCTGGTTTTTCAAAGGTGAAAAATCAGTTTAAGACAAAAGATCAGAGCACTCAAACAGAAAATGCAATTTTTGTACAAAATGACGCATTAGAAGTAGTAGGGACAGAGCAGGTGACACACGAGGCAGAAACAACATTTTTTCGTGGCCAAAAATATTAACGTAGATGAAAATAAAACTAAACATGTTATCTTTCACCAGAATATAGCAGGGGCCTTAAATAAATTAGATGAAATTGAATTAGCTATAGCTCTACTTACAGATTCAAATGTTATTATTGACATAATATGCTTATCTGAAACTTTCATAAAAAAAGGAGACGAACAAAACATGAAATTAAACTCGTTTGAACTTGTAAGCAGCTACTCACGAGAAAATCAAAGACGGGGAGGTGTTTGCATACTGATTAGACCTAACGTTGAATGCGAACGTATAACATGGCTTAATAAAATTGCTATAGAAAAACACTTCGAAGTTTGTGGTCTTCAAATAAAAACGCTAAAATTAAACATTTTTTGCATCTATCGCACACCGAATTCTGATATAAATATATTTTTTAGAAAACTACACATATTACTTGATAAAACGTATAATAAAGATAAATATAATAATATACTTTGTGGCGATTTTAATATAGATATTTTAAGTGAAAGTAAGAATAAAGAGCAATTCTTAAGTATCTTGCAAAACTTCAATATGTGTCCTCATATAAGCTTACCAACGCGACAAAATACTTGCATTGATAACATCATAAGTGATATAAAAAGCGTGAAGGGTCAAGTTCATGAACTGGGCCTATCAGATCACAATACAGGGCAAAGCATTACTATAAATAGAGCGGCAACATTTACATTAAAAGAATGGTTTCTTTATAAGAGAGATTTTTGCATAGAAAATATAGATAAATTCAGTTATTATTTAAGTAAACTATCCTACAATGAAGTATTTATGGAAACAGACACAAATAAAGCCTTTACTTGGCTCCATGATACGGTATGTCTATTTTTCAGACTGTGTTTTCCCCTTATAAAAGTCAAAATGAACAAAAACTCTACACACCCAAAGTGGGTTACGAAGGGCTTAAAAAGATCTTTTGCTAAGAAGAGAATTCTACAATACACATATTATAAAAATAAAACAAATATGAATAAATCCATCTACAGAAATTATAGTAAAATACTAAAGAAATGTGCAACAAATATACAGAGAAATAAAAATAAAAAGTATATACATAATGCTGAAAACAAATGCAAAGCGACTTGGAAAATAGTAAATGATAGTCTAAAAAATAAATTTGTAAGCAATGAAATAAAAGAAATTAATAATAATGGAGACATATTGAAAAAAGGTAATGATATAGCAGAATGCTTTAATAGATTTTTCATTGACATCGTTACTAATGAAGGCTTACAAAGTAATACTAAAGTTAAAGTTAACACGAAGAGATTAATAACAAACTCAATTTTCCTTGAACCTGTTTCTTGTCTTGAAATATTTAAAATAACAATGAGCCTACGTAATACAAACTCTGCTGGGTATGATGAAATTACTACTAAACTACTTAAACAAAATATATGTCATTTCATTGAGCCTCTCACATACATAATAAATTTGTCTTTGGAAAATGGCGTGTTTCCAGATAGTTTAAAAATTTCAGTAGTCAAGCCTCTTTTTAAAAAAGGCTCTAGATTAAATACAGGAAACTATAGGCCTATCACTCTTGTGCCAATCTTTTCAAAAATATTTGAGAAAGTAATGAGTCAGAGGATAATGAAATTCTTAGAAAGGAATAATGTTTTAAGTGAACAGCAAAATGGTTTTATAAAAAAAAAGTCTACTACTTTGGCATGCTTCAATTTAATTAAAGAAGTACTAGATGCAATTAATGATAAAAAAATTCCTGTAGCAGTGTTCTTAGATATGAGTAAAGCATTTGATACGGTTTGTCATGAAAGCTTGCTCCACAAGCTAGAACAATGTGGTATTCGAGGCCCAGCTTACAATTGGTTTGAAAGCTATTTGAAGGGACGACGACAATGTATAGAAATTAAAAAAATGTGTCTAGAAACCAGAACTCAGGTGACTTACAGATCAAATTTTGCAATAAATCAATATGGCGTGCCTCAAGGTAGCGTACTTGGTCCTATCTTGTTCATTATATACATTAATGAGCTACCAAACTCGACAGACCAGTATACTGTTCTGTTTGCTGATGACACAACAGTATTAGTAAAAGAAAACACTATTGATAGAGCTAAAAATGAAGCCAACAAAGCACTTTATGATATAATTAATTGGCTAGATTCAAACAATTTAAAAATAAATACAGATAAAACTAAATGCATGAGATTTGTGACATATAATAATAAAAGTAATAATGATATAATTAATAAAATTGACATAAATTATAATAGAGTTGACATTGAAGCAGTAAATGAGATTAAATTCTTAGGTATAACAATTGACAAATTTTGTAATTGGAAGACACACATTGATAATGTTTGCAAAAACCTTAATAGATTTGTATTTGCCTTAAGAAAAATTAGAAGTATCACAAATATTGAGACAGCTAAAGTAGTATACCACAGTCATGTTTGTTCAGTGCTAAGATACGGCATCATCATATGGGGAAACTCAACTGATATTGAAAGAGTCTTCATTGCACAAAAAAAATGTCTCCGCTCAGTATTCGGTCTAAACTGGACTGAGTCATGTAAGCCCGTTTTTGTAAGAAATAAACTGCTAACGCTCCCGTCTTTGTATTTATTTGAAATGGTTAAATTTGTAAGAAATAATATGTCATTATTTGAGAAAGATAAAAGAGCCGCCTTCAAAAGGAAAATTGTCCAAAAACCATTAGTCATACCAGAATATAGATTACAATTATGTAAAAAAAACAGTTATGCAATGGCAGTAAAGATTTATAATAAATTACCTAATGAATTTAGAGACCTGAAAGACAATGAATTAAAACACAAGTTGTATAATTGGCACTGTGATAGATGCTTTTATTCATTAAATGATTATTTTAATTTTAAGTTCCCCTAATATTAAATGACCTACTCAATTTGTTTACTCTTAACGAATTTTAATGTTTTTTGACGAATTTTAATGTAATAATACTATTAATTATTAATGAATTATTTTTATTAGCAATTTATTTAAGAATTATTAACAATTATTTAGCACTAATTTTAAGTATTTGCACGACAAAAGTTGATGCAGTGATTCTAATTTAAAGTAAGACCACAATGTACCTGTATTACGCAAATAAAGATTCATTCATTCATTCATTCATTCATTCATTCATTCATTCATTCAAATATTTTTTCTATAAATCATCATCAAAATATCTATGTTTGGTAGAAACTTTCAATATAATGTATATTCAAATCGCTTATCTAAAGTCAGATAAATACAGCGAATTCGCATTTTGAAACCCAATTTCATTCAATTTTGATTATTTTAAACGAGTTTTATGATGGGAAAATGCCTATGTACAGAGAAATCGAACTCTGGTGGCGCGGGACAGTCCAGCTTGTGTCCCCCCGCTAATAATTTTAAAACTACGAAGTTAGTTTTCGCTACCTTTAGGAGATCCGTTACCTGTGGAAAGATCACACAGGTTATTTTTGTTATAAAGCAAGATTCATTAAAACTAAACACAAAATTATTCTTCGTTTCACAAAATTAAAAAAAATTGGTTGGATTTTTTATCTTTTTATTCGAGAATAATATAGTAAGGCTTACAAAGGCGGTTAAGGTTTGTGATATGTTATGAAACAATATTCTCACCTCTTGATCAGGAGCTGTGATAGTTTCCAACAACGTACGCGCTTGTTGGAAGTGTTTGCAGCCGCTGAGGTATAGTATCACAGGGTTTTCATATCTAAAACAAGAAGCATTATTTTAATTATGTTTTATTACCCTCCTACTGCTTCTTCTTCTCTTGGCTTCTCTTATATCCCATTTCTATCTGGAGTCGGCTCTACAGATCACGCGTCTCCAGGCTTCTCTGGCCTGGGTCGTTGTCGGGTCTATTTGATTATCGGCGATGTCTTTCCTCAATACAGAAATCCATGTAAGTCGGGGGAAATGGTGGAAGCACGTTTTCTCGGTCCTGTTTTAAGATTTAGCACTGTTCTGGTCATGTGGTCCTCTGGCCTCATAACATTTCACACATTACCCTCCCACTGCACCGTCGGGTAGTACCCAGTACTCACTGCAAAGGCTGCGTCATCTCGCAGAACTCGTGGTAGTGCACTTGCGGCGGCGTCAGCACGGAGAGCGGCGCGAAGCGATGCTTGTAGCGGACCGCCTCGTTGTCGAACTCAGCTTGAGGCTGCCGGATCTTTCCTTGCAGCTTGAACGCTACGAGAGCCTGACAAATAAACCAGTGTTATAAACTAGCCGCCTGCGTTAAATCGAGATACGACAGTCCTTTTTAAATAAAATACATATTTGTCTTATTATACACGGTCAATTTTTATACACCAGAAAAAAATATACACATGGTCAGTTGCTGAACACAGATATGGCAAAAAAAACTTGAAAAAATTAAGTCGAATTTCTGTCAATTTTTTTTTTATTAAAAATGTATAACTCGTTACGTTAGTCGTTTTCCTATAGATTTGCATCAGGCGGTACCCTTTATTGATAATAATTCAAGTTTTATTCATCGTTTGGCAAACCCAGGTACATAGCTCGAGCCAGCTCACAAAAGCTCGGCTCGGGCGCCGCACTCGCGCCGCTGTCACTGTCATTTTGTAGAAATTCAAAATTCTGCACAGATACAACGTAGAACCCCGTCTGCACTGCCCATTTATTTTTTTTTGAAAATTTAAAAATTGGTTGTATAATGAAGATGATGATGAAAGAAATGAAAAGCGTGCTACATCGTCGACCGCATCGTCACTTACTATTAAGGGGGTCAGACACAAACAATAGTAAAAATAATAAAGGTTTTACAAAAACAAACAACAGCCGACTGCAATCGGACTGTTCTAGTGACCGTTGGCACCACTGAAAAGTCACAGGGAAGCATAATATGTTTTTTTTTTCAGATATTTTTATTTAAAAACCGAAGTACTGAACCGATTTTCATGAAATTTCTATGACACCAATCTGCAATTAGATCCTTTCAAATAAAATATATTTTTTCAAAACTGAGGTTACAAAAAAAAACATACAACAAATAAATTAAATAAATAACCTTCTCCTTTTTTATGTCGGTTGAAAAAAAAGCTAATAATACCTTGTAATACCCCCCGCACATGTTCTGCATGACCTGACAGAGCAGCGCCTCCCGCGCGTAGGGCTTGGTCCGTTTCTTCTGCTTCCTCGCGCCTCCCTTCTTGCCGTCGCGCTTCGCCTCCCCGGCGAGTCCCTCCGCGCGGCCCAGCGCCGACACCAGCCAGCCGTACAGGTACTCGTACAGATACCTGAATGTTATTACCTAATTAGTTAATTACCTAATACCCCTCACCAGTCTTAATTAATTTCTCAGCAATTCTACTTATTTGTGCATGTCTGAATTAGATTAGATTATATTTTTATATTGTAATAATTTTGAAATTGGCACTAAAGATGGTAAGTACACATTAATGTAAAATTAAGTGGAAGGTACTCACTACCAGTTGTTTTCAGCCTACTTTGGTAGGCAGAGCTTCGTTTCATGTGTAATGTACTATAATTGAAATAAATAAATTTTACTATACTTTTTACTTACTTTAATGTGGATCATGGTAGATTTGACGATATTTGACGACCTATTAAAGGTACAGTCAGCATAATATTCGATGATCACATTCAGATTTTCAAAATCGCTATGCACCATATTATATTATTGACAATGTGGTGTACAGTTAATTTTGAACTATGATGATAATCATTAAATACTGGAGCTTGTCATGTTGAGCGATTTAGGCATAATAAATGGTGTAGACCGATTTGAAAATTTGAATTTGGTCATCGACTTTTGATGCTGACTTTACAATCATTACACCTAGCTTGTTGTAGAATGGTGTATAGGTGAAGCATCCAAATGTCTCTGTCATCTACGTTATATTTAAACATGGAAACTAGACTTTTTGTGGTTCATAATTAGTTCTCACCAGAAGATGTAATGGTATTCGTGCACGCTGTACAGCTCCAGCTCGAGGCCGGACAGCAGGTAGGCGATCATGACCCGCAGCACGTGGTACAGCACGTACGTGCCGAGGTACGCGCGCGGCCCCACGCCCGCCGCGCCGCTGATCACCGCGTCCACGCTCTCCGCCTACACTCACAATGAACATAAACAGCGACACACAGTAGGTAATTTGAATCCCTCGCGTAGTGAGTTAACATGATATAATCAAGATTTTACAAAAAAGATACAATAGCAAGCTCCAATCGGACTGTTCTAGTGACCGTAGGCACCAGTTAAGTCACAGGAAAGCAAAATACCTACGCAATAGTGTTCACTTTAACGACTTTTCTTTTCAGTTCAACAACTGAACCGATATTGGTGAAACTTATATGGGACCAATCTCAATGTATAACCTCTCAAACAAAAAAAAAGATTCAAATCGGTTTCTAACAACAAAGTTCTAAGGTAACAATCATAAAAAAAAAATACCGAATTGAGAACCTCCTATTTTTGAAAACTGAGGTAAAAGACTTTCCTGTGATGCTGATTTTCAGATAACGATATTGTATCTAAAACTACCATAAAGCAAAGGCAAAACATATGTTTTTCCTAGTACCTCTTCTTGTAAGGAGGCGAATTCGTCCAAAAGTAATGCAAACTTGTCCCGCTGCCTCGCGCGGTTGTGCCCGCAGACTTGCAGCAGCACTGCGAACGGGCGGACGCAGCGCGCGAGGAAGTTCTCCACGAACTCACGCGCCTGAAATATACGAAACATTGTAAGAAATATACCTTTCAGATCACACCAGACTGTAACATTATGATGTCTCTAGCTGCTGCCCGCAACTTGAACCACGCGGGCGATCTTGTGAGCATCTTAGCCGTTGCGACATCGGTAGTCTTTTTTATTGACCCATACCGAATATCGGCTCAATCGACAAACGCGGCAACTTAGATGTAACTCTTGTCTGGTTGTCTGGAAGAGATTGCTATCTAGCAATAAAGCCGCCCTTGTAATTTTAGTTAGCATTTCTTGTTTTTATTTATTTTAAGGTGATACAATGAAGAATATTCTATCTATCTATCCATCCCGCAATCCCGCAAACTGTTGCCAAATTGCTAAACTGCGCCAATGCCGGTTTACAATTTCAGTTCGATATATTACCTTCTTCGCGTCCTTCTTTTCTTGTTTTATATACCATTGGCCGGCTAATAAGCAACTTGTACCTCGGTATTCTACGCAAGTGATATGAGGCGAGACGGCGGGAAGGTGACCAATAGACGCCGGCGCCGGGCGGCTTTCGCACCCCTCCCGCCAAACACATCTAAAAATCGACTTCTGCGCATTCAAGGTCAGCGCTATTAAACCTTGAGGGTACCTGTACCTGTGACGCAGCTACGACGGGCGACTTGGGCGTCACAGCGGGCGGGTTAACGAAGCTCTTGATGGAGTCCCGCAGTATAGCGACGCCGTGTTGGCGGGGGACGGACTGAGGTGAGGGTGCCTGTACCTGAGGCGCAGCTACGACGGGCGACTTGGGCGTCAGGGCGGGCGGGTTCACGAAGCTCTTGATGGAGTCTCGCAGTATAGCGACGCCGTGTTGGCGGGGGACGGACTGAGGTGAGGGTGCCTGTACCTGAGGCGCAGCTACGACGGGCGACTTGGGCGTCAGAGCGGGCGGGTTAACGAAGCTCTTGATGGAGTCCCGCAGTATAGCGACGCCGTGTTGGCGGGGGACGGACTGAGGTGAGGGTGCCTGTACCTGAGGCGCAGCTACGACGGGCGACTTGGGCGTCAGAGCGGGCGGGTTAACGAAGCTCTTGATGGAGTCCCGCAGTATAGCGACGCCGTGTTGGCGGGGGACGGACTGAGGTGAGGGTGCCTGTACCTGAGGCGCAGCTACGACGGGCGACTTGGGCGTCAGAGCGGGCGGGTTAACGAAGCTCTTGATGGAGTCCCGCAGTATAGCGACGCCGTGTTGGCGGGGGACGGACTGAGGTGAGGGTGCCTGTACCTGAGGCGCAGCTACGACGGGCGACTTGGGCGTCAGAGCGGGCGGGTTAACGAAGCTCTTGATGGAGTCCCGCAGTATAGCGACGCCGTGTTGGCGGGGGACGGACTGAGGTGAGGGTGCCTGTACCTGAGGCGCAGCTACGACGGGCGACTTGGGCGTCAGAGCGGGCGGGTTAACGAAGCTCTTGATGGAGTCCCGCAGTATAGCGACGCCGTGTTGGCGGGGGACGGACTGAGGTGAGGGTGCCTGTACCTGAGGCGCAGCTACGACGGGCGACTTGGGCGTCAGAGCGGGCGGGTTAACGAAGCTCTTGATGGAGTCCCGCAGTATAGCGACGCCGTGTTGGCGGGGGACGGACTGAGGTGAGGGTGCCTGTACCTGAGGCGCAGCTACGACGGGCGACTTGGGCGTCAGGGCGGGCGGGTTCACGAAGCTCTTGATGGAGTCTCGCAGTATAGCGACGCCGTGTTGGCGGGGGACGGACTGAGGTGAGGGTGCCTGTACCTGAGGCGCAGCTACGACGGGCGACTTGGGCGTCAGAGCGGGCGGGTTAACGAAGCTCTTGATGGAGTCCCGCAGTATAGCGACGCCGTGTTGGCGGGGGACGGACTGAGGTGAGGGTGCCTGTACCTGAGGCGCAGCTACGACGGGCGACTTGGGCGTCAGAGCGGGCGGGTTAACGAAGCTCTTGATGGAGTCCCGCAGTATAGCGACGCCGTGTTGGCGGGGGACGGACTGAGGTGAGGGTGCCTGTACCTGAGGCGCAGCTACGACGGGCGACTTGGGCGTCAGAGCGGGCGGGTTAACGAAGCTCTTGATGGAGTCCCGCAGTATAGCGACGCCGTGTTGGCGGGGGACGGACTGAGGTGAGGGTGCCTGTACCTGAGGCGCAGCTACGACGGGCGACTTGGGCGTCAGAGCGGGCGGGTTAACGAAGCTCTTGATGGAGTCCCGCAGTATAGCGACGCCGTGTTGGCGGGGGACGGACTGAGGTGAGGGTGCCTGTACCTGAGGCGCAGCTACGACGGGCGACTTGGGCGTCAGGGCGGGCGGGTTCACGAAGCTCTTGATGGAGTCCCGCAGTATAGCGACGCCGTGTTGGCGGGGGACGGACTGAGGTGAGGGTGCCTGTACCTGAGGCGCAGCTACGACGGGCGACTTGGGCGTCAGGGCGGGCGGGTTCACGAAGCTCTTGATGGAGTCTCGCAGTATAGCGACGCCGTGTTGGCGGGGGACGGACTGAGGTGAGGGTGCCTGTACCTGAGGCGCAGCTACGACGGGCGACTTGGGCGTCAGAGCGGGCGGGTTAACGAAGCTCTTGATGGAGTCCCGCAGTATAGCGACGCCGTGTTGGCGGGGGACGGACTGAGGTGAGGGTGCCTGTACCTGAGGCGCAGCTACGACGGGCGACTTGGGCGTCAGAGCGGGCGGGTTAACGAAGCTCTTGATGGAGTCCCGCAGTATAGCGACGCCGTGTTGGCGGGGGACGGACTGAGGTGAGGGTGCCTGTACCTGAGGCGCAGCTACGACGGGCGACTTGGGCGTCAGAGCGGGCGGGTTAACGAAGCTCTTGATGGAGTCCCGCAGTATAGCGACGCCGTGTTGGCGGGGGACGGACTGAGGTGAGGGTGCCTGTACCTGAGGCGCAGCTACGACGGGCGACTTGGGCGTCAGGGCGGGCGGGTTCACGAAGCTCTTGATGGAGTCCCGCAGTATAGCGACGCCGTGTTGGCGGGGGACGGACTGAGGTGAGGGTGCCTGTACCTGAGGCGCAGCTACGACGGGCGACTTGGGCGTCAGGGCGGGCGGGTTCACGAAGCTCTTGATGGAGTCCCGCAGTATAGCGACGCCGTGTTGGCGGGGGACGGACTGAGGTGAGGGTGCCTGTACCTGAGGCGCAGCTACGACGGGCGACTTGGGCGTCAGGGCGGGCGGGTTCACAAAGCTCTTGATGGAGTCCCGCAGTATCTCGGTGAAGGCCTGCTGCGGCCGGTTGGAGGCCACGCCGCTCTGCGACAGCGACGCCGTGTTGGCGGGGGACGGACTGAGGTACAGCAACTGCAAGGCGGAGCGGGACAGGATGCACGCGCGCTGCCGGCTGAACTCCATGAAGAAATCCTGGAAAAAGTTGTTATTTTCAACCGGCTTCAAATAAGGAGGAGGTTCCCGATTCAGATGTTTTTTCTTTATGTATGTTAACTCAGAATTAGGTTGTTTACAAACCAATTAAAACATTTTTTATTTAGTTTAGGGGTTATACTTTTAAATTCAAATTGATCACATAAAAAAATATCAAAATTGGTTCAGTGGCTTAGTTATAAAATTAAAATAACTGAAAAAAAAGTTGTTTATGTAAACAAAATTGCGTATTTAGCTTCCCTGAGACTTTTCAGTGGTGCTTAGGTCATTAGAACAGTCCGATTGAAGTCGGTTGTTGTATGTTTTTGCAAAACCTTGATTATATAAATCACTAGCTGACGCCCGCAACTTCGTTTGCATTGCGAAACAATACAATTCCTTTCTTAGTACGCGCCTGCCCTTCTTGACGAGCACATCCTCTAAGTTTCAATTATCTGCGTTCAGCGGTTTGGCCTGTACGTTGTCTGTATGTCTGTCTGTCAGTCAGTCAGGCCCAAGCCTTTAAAATATTCAAGAATTTAGGGTTTGATAACCGCAAAGATTTATTTGCGGTTATCAAACCCTAATTATTATAAACATTTAAAATTTTGTGAACACGTCGAATATTCGTTATGAATTTGGACCAATCAATTCATAAGTTTCAATGGTTTTTCGATCGCCCGTTTGCCAGTCAAGTTCTAAACAACCGGCTGCTTAGTTGCGCTCGCTTCGCTTGCGCTTAAGCTAATAAGTAGTTGGCTTTGCATTAACTTACCAAAGCGACATGAAAGTTGGTGCACGAAGTGATCTTCCAAGCGTGTCGCAGCTTCGTGGCTAGATCGTCAAAGTACTGCAACGCCTCTAAGCGCGGCTTGATGCGGGTGTAGCGCGGGAAGGTGGGGGGCAGGAGGCGCTGGTTGATCATCGGCTCGAAACCCATCGGGTTGGGCGAACCGGCTGCGGGATACATTGATAAACTTACAGTTAATTAAAACAGAAACCCGGCCCGCAAAATACCATTACCATGTTGCAGTTTTGAAACTTCCAAGACGAATCTACGATTCCAAAAATTAATCCAAGCGGTCGTATGTTTCTGCGAAGATAAATAGTGCTCCAGGTTTGATCTCCGGCCGGGGCGGGGGTATATGTGATGAACAAAAACGTTTGAACTCTGGTCTTGGATGTTAATCAATCATCAATATATAAAAGGCTTAGTACTGACTGTCGGACAACACACAAGCCAAACTACTGATCGTAGAGATTTGAAATTTGCAGGGTAAGCTCATCATGAAGTGTAAGCGCATTATAAGAAAGGAATTTCGTTAATTCGCAATGCAAACGAAATTGCGGGTGTCTGGGGTGATAATGGTAGTGGCAGGGAATCCAATTGCTGTGTGAGCGTATCTAATTCTAATTCTAATTTGGGGAAGGGGTTACAAGTGGTCTGCACTGACGTCCCGCTGTGGGGTGTATTGTGCATTGACCCCTTTTTTTGTACTAACTCTACCCCAGCCAGCCCAGCTCCCCAAAATAGCGGAGCAGGACCCTGGGTTGATGGATGGTGTGTTCCAGTTTCCCGGTAGGGTCATCTGGGCCCGTGTCCAGGATTCTCCTCAGTCCAGTCTTCTTTCTGGCCTCTTCTGTAGCTGTGCAGTGTACAACCACGTGTTCTACGATTTCCTCCTCTGCGAAGCAACCGCGACAGATTACGCTGTCCGTCGCACCCATCTTACACAGATGGTGATTCAGGTCACAGTGGCCGGTTATAATTCCTACCATCGTACGTAGTTCTTCTCTTCTCATCTTCATTTGGTAGAAGCATCTTTGTGTGCTTGCTGTGTGTGAGCGTATGTTTGACTTCTGCGCATTCAAGGTCAGCGCTATTAAACCGTGAGGTTACCTGTAGAACATGCGCACACAATGTTCATGATGACTCACAATTTTCCAAAGGCTGCGTGCCCTTCCCGGCGGTTTTGACGATAACTTTCATCATGTCGGAGCACCCGTTGAGCAGCGCGACGCAATCCGCCCCCGACTGCGAGTCGCGCTTCGTGATCAGCAACAACGCTTGGTAGAACATGCGTGTGAAGCGGATGCGGGCTGCTAATGCTGACCACACGCCGTTTGACTGAAAATATGAAGGTATCTTTCAACCAACTTCAAAAAAGGAGCAGGTTCTGAATGTTTGTTGCCTCAGAACTGTGTTGTTTATAAACCAATTTGATTTGATTTGATTTTTAGTTTGAGAGTGAGTACAGACACACTTTAATATAGTTTTTGAAACATGTATATTCGTTTTTAAAAGTTATAATCTTTCACCCGAAATTTTTGTGAAGTCATATTTTGAAATCCAATAATAGTCCATCAATTTTAGTTGCGTGGTCACAGCTTTTTTTAATCAGAATAACTGTCCGCCGCCATGTTGCATCACAAAAATAAAACGATATCAGCGCCTCTAACGGTGGAATGTAACTATTTTACGATATGATCACAAATGTTTGATGAAATGGCCAAACATTTGTGTTGCGCTTAAGCTGTTCATATAATATACGCGAAGTAAATGCCTAAACGTTACGTCAACACAATTCAACTCACTTGCTAAGTGATAAAAAAGGCAAGCTTTTCTTAAGTGCAGTAACATATCACCTCATCGGCACTCCTTGCTTTCTTATTCAATTCCTCTTCCTGGTCCCGAAGCATCGACACGCATTTCTGTTCATTGACGTCGTGGCTGGCGTCGTAAGAGTTTCCGGTTTGAGGGTTTGAGCCGAGGCGGTATCCGTAGCTCATTGGCTGGAAATCCTCCTCTTCAAATACTTGAGCTCTGGAAACCAATGGGACCATCACTCTATGCACTTTAGGGAACGTACCCAAACCATGAGAGATGAGGACCCATTTATGACTATTTTTCCCCTCCATCCCCTTGGTGACCATCGGTAGTATATGAGAAGAACCTCCCATCAATTTCTAGTTTTCACGCAGTAATTCATAAATACGGTTTTCAATAATGTTTTGCAAACAGAAAGTTAAAAAAAATATTGGGCTCATATTAATCTTTTTTTTATCTTCATTTTTACATTGCTTGCTGCGTGACGCCATAAGACGCATGCATGTTCATGGAACTTTTTAAACATAACTCGAAAAAGCGCGATATTTCCTTTAGAGGTTATTGACTACGTGACCAAACCTAATTAATTTATAATCACCTATCATAAAAAATATTCATTTCAAAAAACGTAACCCTGAAAGCTCCTGTAGATGAAGTGTAAAAAATCTAGCTTCAGAGACTGACCATCGAAAAGTATCAAAGTGGACAAGCACTACAACAGTGTTGTACCAGCGTATATGAATCAAAGTCTTGTACAGCACTGTTCTGGTCATGGGCAGACATGATATTGCCCTATGTCCTATAATTATTATAAGTACTATAGGACCTATCTATACCATACTGCTTTAAATGCAATAGCTAATTTATTTTCTCATGCATAATGGAAACATAGCCTTACTCACTTGCTAATACACTCTCTAATGCAATCCAGCAGTTTGTAGGTAGCAATGCAGTATGCCTTCAGCGTTTTGTTCTGTATGGAGTGTGGTTGATGCAAGTATAGATTGGTGAAGACGGTCTGAGCCAATGAATGGCCTTCTAACCAAGACACTATGCAAGCCATTGTCGCGTCGATTATGCCAATTATCTCTGCTGGCTCAATGTTGTCCAGTTTTAGAATTCCGGCCTGGGAAAACATAATTATGTTAATTTATGTTTAAGAAGCAGAAATGTATGACGCACTTGTTTTTGAGTTACATGACTGAAGCTCATTTTGAGTTACATGCCTCAAGCAATTTGTTTTTGTCAGTTTTTTTTAGAAACCATCAATTAAGCGTCGATGACACAGGGCTAGTTAACAAGCTACAAGCCAGCGAGTTCGCTTGTAGCTTGTAAACTCTCGCCATGTCATAAGCTTTTTTACAATCAGATTGTAGACAATCCTTCCCGAAAGCTTGCTTGCTCACTAGCTAGCTATTAACTCGCCGGCTTGTAGCTTGTAAACTAGCCCTGTGTATCAACGCTTTAGCTGTAAAATATTGACAATGCTAATTCAAACTTGTTTTTTTTTTTCAGAAAATGGGTTATAAATAACATGAATATGGTCAGCTAATATTACAATAAGTTTCTTCATTTATGAATATTGGTTTTGTTTTTGACCATATAGGACAATAAAGCCTTGTCCTAAATGTTCAAAAACATTTTTTTGATGTAAAAATCAAATCCTGCAGGCAGAATTACTATTCTGCTGAACAACAGAGGCTGAAACTGAAAAAATGTTATAAAAAGTCTTACTGCAACAGCTTGTTGGAAGTTGAGAGGTTTGCCGTGACCTCGGTTGCACAGCATTCCAGCATCCATCTTGGGGTCCATCATCTCAATAGCAGACATTGCTTCAAAGAGGCCAAATAGCTGACCATCATGGAGCAACTCTCCAAGCTCAAGATCTGAAATCAGCATTTAAATTAAACATCTGTGTAATTGTGTTCAGGCAAATGTTTGTGTAAGCAAGCATTGTCTTAACTTCATTTAATTACTTTTTTAAATAAATAAAATATTGTTTAACGGCATCTGTATTAGGCAATAGTTTTCTGTAGTGTAGTGCACGAAAGGAGCCTCTTCGAGACACTTGAAATCCTCTCACTACAGTGGTTCAAAAGAACTATTGACACAATATGAAGAGGAATATGGTTTTCCATGCTCAGGGATCAAGATAAATCTTGAACCGATATAGTGACAGTTTTAATCTTTTTTATGAGTGGTTATTTATAGAATGCACACTAAAGAAGATTGTGAAAATAAATTATTAAATTTGGTTACCCTGGATGTGCTTGAAGAAGTCAGGAGTAACATCCACCCAGTTGTATGTGACTTCAGGTGCAGCATTGAGAGGATCCATTCTTCTGAAATTTATAGAAGATATTTAAATTACCCTCTGATGCTCATAAACATTCAATAAACATTCACACACTCACACCCCAGCACAAGGATTCTCTGTGTTGCAGGTGGCATGGACACATACAAGACATCACAACATCCAAGACCCGAGAACAAACATTAGTTGTTTGTCACACAAATATTCGCCCCGGCTGGGGATCAACCCGGTACACCAAGCTTCGTAGGCAGGGTCACTACCAACTAAGCCACCGTGTTGTAGGTAGGTAAGTAGGTAGTCTAGTTATTTAAGTCTAAGAATGCATGCCGCTACAATCGCACAATGAGTAAGGTAAGGGCTTTTGTATGACTGCAATATAGTGGAGAGGCATGCTTGTTTAGACTGATATATATTTTAGCTGTATCATGATTTTAAGAACAGAACTACATAATTTATTTAGGTCTGGTTGGTTTTGAAGGCCAGGCTGAGTGGTGCACCTTTAGAGACCAATGTCCAGCAGTGGACTGCTATAGCTTAGGCAAGTTTGACAGTCAAGTGCAGGTGCAAGACACAGGTGGTTTTGCAATCACTGTCTAATCTTAAATATACCTGTCCATGCCACTAGTACAAGATACTATGGTTTTGTAATCAAGGCGCATAATTTCATTTCAAATAAACATTCATCAGAATATATACAAAAAAGCCGGTAGCTAAGAACTACGTAGCTTGAATCTGTAAGGTGGAGTGGCATGCAATTTACTGATCCCATGCATTGCAATTGATACTGGTACAGTGAGTTGAATTGACAGTGTTGAAGTAAGAAGACAGTACCTAGGTCTATAGAGCGCTATGGGGTAATTTTGAAATAAAATATGCGCTTAACTACCACAACACGCCATGCACGAACCAAGCACAAATTACTAACCCATCGCCCTCAAAGTACTCATCATTATCACCCATACTTTACACTAGATGTTGCGAAGCACAAAACTAATTGTTTTACCAATTCTAACCGTATCCGATTGAAAATCCGAAATAAAATTCGCCTTTTTCATCAACGAAGAACTTTTTAGAATAAAAAATTAGAAAATAAATAAAATATTATATTTACGTCTATGAAATGAAACAAACCTACGTAAGTTTCTTAGCCACACAGTGTTCACTCGCGATATGATGAACTTCGCTCGTCGGTCCTGCTCGTCGAGCGGAGCGTGTCGGATCCGTCAGTCCACATCAAATAACATCTTTTTTGCCCAAACATGATTTACATGAAATCTTTTCTATGATTTTACTTATTTTATATAGATGAACTAAAATAACGGTTACAAGACTACAAATAATAGATCAACTTTGGAGTAAGTCAAACACTTATATTAGCAAGATTTCAAAAACTATTGTAGGATAACTGGATAAAAAGAAGTGGTTAAATTGGATGGTGGAAAGTGGAAATTAAAAAAAATCGCAAATAGCATTTTGGGGTTTTTTATTTTGTTACGGTATACCAAACATTTATCCATTTCTGACCTAGAAATAACTATAACCAATATTGTGACAGCAAGCAAGAGTTGACATTGACATTCTTATACAATAACAGTGACAGCCTTACACTACACGATTTCTATTGGAAAAGCAGGCAGCCTCCGGCTTTTGCTATTCACCCAAGTTTCAACTTATTATTCTGATAATTGTGGTCTCAACTGCAGAATAAAATAAGCGACTATTTACCACCGAGTCACGGACTGAGAGTTATCTGAGACTCAAGCCTTATCTAGGTTTTTAAGGTAGACAACGTTGCACTGGTTTACAGTTTGAAACTAAAACTACCTACCTACTTACGAAGATTCGCTTCACTGTTTCTCCTTCGGAGCCAGTGAACGAAGCACAGAGTTACCGCCAAGTTAGAAACAGGTAGAATGCTTAGACTTAGTAGATTTTTTAAGAATTATTTGATAAACCCAAACCATTCACAAAACATTTTATTTTATTATTACCTACCTATTTACGAAAACTATACTTAGAAATCAAATAATTCAGGTATATTTGACAATATTAGTAAAAGGCGACTCCGTGGTCTGTGTCTTCTCCGTGACGATATCGTAGACATCGAAATCAAGTTGTGGCTGTTCGGTAGTGGGGTCGCTTCCGGCAGGCAAGAGGTTTTCACCACCCGACCCGCTGGGCTTCGAAAGGCCTAAGCCTCCAGACCCCATGTCCATGCAGTCGAAGTGGAGTATCTGTGAAGATAGTTATGTGAGTTTTCTTAAGTGGGTAGGTATACGTACAGTCAGCTGCACAGGCATGCACCTATACCTACACTCCTAAGCTTTCATATTTATATAATATAGTATTTTAAATAATGTACATTGACTTGGCAATTGCACTCAACAATTTTATTTCATATATATTAATTGTATTACTTGTGAGATACAATATGTTGTGATGCGATGGCCAAGTCAATCTATTTTATTTAAAACATAAAATATTTTTAATATTCATAATGGTCACTATAAGATGTTGATAGGTTAGCTAATTACGTAATAACTAAAGACAGTAGGTCCCATACGTAGGGACTTAATAAAGTAACCGGCTTGGTGTTACATATAATCTGACAATTTTTTACGGTAGAAAGCGAGACTTGGTACTTTTAAAAATTTTTACAAAGTTGTTTTTGATGGCATAAGTACTGACCAATACTGGAGCGGTATCCAACCGCGTGTCCATATCCATGCAGACGTGTAGCTTCTGGTCAAACACATTGATGTCAAACAGCCTCACGCACATGTCTACAAAACCGGGGGGTAGGTACGGCACTGGGATCGGCACGCAGAACGGTGGGGGGTTCCGGGCTAGAAACGTCAAATATATTATTTATCTAAAAATATATATATATGCATACAAAATATTATTTGTTATGCGTAGGTAAGATAAAACTCATCAAATAAAAAACGGCAAGGCCTAGAACCCCACGCGCCATTATCTCGCTCGCACATTTGTACCTACCTACATTTTTGACGCGAAAAAATCATCACGGCGATTCGAGCCGACTTTACCCGAACGAGTATTATTGCATACATAGCCGAGCATGGCTGCTCAGTCTCAATCAAAACCCACAAAATAGTGCTGTGGGCCTGAAGAAGTTTTCAATTTAAAAAAATAGAAGTCATTATGTAACAAAGAAACAAAGTATGCTGTTCCGAAGGGCGACACCTCCATAATCTGTGAGCGACACAGGCCTGTATATTTAGTCACGCGAAAAATATCAATTTAGATATCATTCTTACCTGAATATGAACTTTTAAAAAGCGTCTCATTGTTCATCTTTACCTCCATATCAATCATAGTTTCCTTTGGATCGTATTTCAAAATCACACATGCTGAAAATTAAAAGTAAAAGATAATTAAAAGTAGGTAGGTAAAGTCATAATATCATAAAGTTTATTAGGAAATTTTGCATGTTAAAGTGCTTTCATACTTCTCCTGTCAAAGTTGAAGGCCTGAATACGTATTCCTGTGCAGCAGGTGCATAGATAACCGTCACAGTCGCATTTCGCTCCAGTAAAGGGCAGACGAAGCCGCCATCCAGGCTTATACCACGGTCTGGGCATCATATTCTTTATCGTCTGAAAATATTGAATTTCCATGAATTGTGAGGTCGACTATTATAAGGGTGTGTTTCCAATGACGCGAAGCTGGGCAGAGTGAAGAGGAGCGGACCTTGAATTGGCCAATCACAGTGCTCGAAGTGGAGTAGAAGTGACTTCTTGCACTCTCTCTCGTTACTGAAAATGTATCTTTACCACAACTCTATTTCTTTACAGCAATTGAACTAGATCGTTAATCTCCTGGTCTACATTTAGCTACCATCGATATATTTATATAAGCATAAACGGTAATAACAGTGTCATATACCTCATTCGTTTCCAGATTATAATAAATAGAAAAGTCAGTAACATCCATCACTTCATCCGGATCTTCTGTTTTGAAAATTGATCGCTCTCCATCCTTTCGATAACCTGAAATCACAAAAAATACTAGTACTGAATTGAAATCCCATCACGAACTGTATTTAAAACTGAGTTAAATTTGAATTCTTCTGCTCGCTCATTATTATAAGAGCAAGAAAAGTAGGTCAAAATGGGCAAAAAAATACACTCACCGGCGCAAAACGGCACACAACAAACAGCAAAAAACATCGCGATGCACGTTTTCGTTTTCATTTTGGCTATATTTATCTACAACCTACTTAGCAATACTGTTATCGGCTCTAGGGACACCATTCAAATGACCACGCTGATGGTAACCTACGTCAATACAGGCGAAGGTACCAGTTTAACTATTTTGTATGCAAGAAATGCAATGCGCGATCGCAACTGGCTTGCGGGACTTTCTAGAGAAACTCCTGCATATTACTGTCGCCGGCGCAGACGCTCCACCACTTTTCACAGTACCATCTCCATTTTCACAGATAAAAATGGTATCGTTTCGTGACAGTTAATTAAAAATGAATCAATAAATAACTTATGTTTATTTAATTAATTTTTTATTACAGCATAAGCTAACTACTACAATCTATATATAGATATATTACAAAATTTACAAAAGGAAACAATTGGGCCACCCATAGACCGTTGCAAACGATCTATGGGTAATAATAATAGCTTATGCTGTAATAAAAAACTTAATAAGCTTTAATTAATTCAAGATGAATTCAAGTATAAATTATGTACACTCATAATTTCTCTTGTAGGGGTTTAAAGATAGTGTGTCTATGGCATCAACATCTCAAATCTATCTTTTATCGAGTTTATCGATCATCATCATCATCATCATCATCGTCATCGTCAAACAAATCGCCGAGCAGTGATCGGACTACATTCTCGTCGTAATCTTCAATGTCTTCTTCCCCTGAGTCTATGACAGCATCTACACCGCCTTGAGAGTTAGGGACGGCTATGCCACCTCCTGCGTCTGGACTCACCATAGCTACACCGTTTGCTCCCATCCTATAATGATTAGTTACGAAATTAATAAGTTTTACACTTGAGAAAGAACAATTCCATATAAAACTATAGCTGACGCCTGCAACTTCTTTCACATTGCGAATGAAAACATTATTTTCTTAGTACACGAATATACCCTCGAAATTTCAAGTCTCTTCGATCAGTGGTTTGGCCTGTCCGTTGTCTGCCAGCCAGACATTGAGTCAGGACTAAGCCTTTTATATTAATTGATTATGATTATAGGTAGGTATAAGATTTATTTATGTACCTTAGGCAGTCAAACGCAAAATTGAATAGCTCGTACTGTCGCCATTTTCCTTCCATTGCCAGGCAAAAGTGAAAGTTCCTTCCCGGGAAGA
Organism: Lobophora halterata; assembly: GCA_932526365.1. Lineage (NCBI taxonomy): Eukaryota > Metazoa > Arthropoda > Insecta > Lepidoptera > Geometridae > Lobophora > Lobophora halterata. The sequence continues at coordinate 8,412,209 of OW052002.1, forward strand.
ATATATTGTAAAATTTTGCGCACACTTTTAGATTATTCATTCTTGGTGGACTTATGCAAATTGGTCTTGGATTCTTTCCTGAAAAATAAAACAATATTAGAACTCAATAAAATATTAGATGAAGTAAATAACTTGCGGGGTCATCAATACAAACCTGACATAGAGTTTTCGTATAATACTCTATCATTCAAAGACATGGCCACATCGAAAGCGAAGTCTCCAGGATGGTACGTCACTCTCATACAGGCTTTTTGGTTCAGCAAATCCATAACGTAACCAGTACAGCATTTACACACCCCATTTGCGCAAGTGCACCTTCTAGAAGATGAAGAGCTTTCATTCTGCGACGTGCTGATATTCTGGTCTTGACTCTGCCGCGCCAATGGGATGGTAGAGTTTTTCTTGACATGATCTAATAATAACAAGATTTTGTCTGGCACTTCAATTTCGTGGAAGTAATTTGCCTGCATCGAATTATTTTGGAGCGTCGGACCTGTAATTAAAACTAGATTTGTTGAATGAAGTAGAGCAAATCATACATTAGTTATAATTTATGTTCATTCTCGTCTCAAAACTAGGTACTTATTTAGTAACATAAAGTAAAAAATCTTACCTCCATTTCCTCCAGCAATTAATATAATGGCTATTAATAATGGTATCAATTTCATGATCAAAAGTTGCGCGAAGCTTTGCTCTTGACGTCTGAATACGGACAGTCATTGGCGTGCACAAGTGGAACCGGTTCAGAGGTAGGGAAAGATCTGCTTATCTCTTTACATTTTAACTTTCACATAATAATTTATGTATACCAAATTTAGAAGTGATTCATGAGTGAGGTAGAAAATGGGGTAATAAAAATTGTTATCAAATTTTATTGCACTTTTTTATTTGTATGACTACAATAGAGCTAATGATGTAGAGTACTAAATTACTAATACATCACATTTACAAACAATAACAAATATCTTACTTCTTAAACTATGTACAATAAATAATTAAATAAAATAGCCTTTATTGTTACTGCTTACAAAACAAAATTGCTTAGACCTAATTAAAACTATCATATTCTTCTGCATAAGTCACCTCATCGGCGTAGGCCTCCCCTAAATTCCTCCATACAATAAAACATAAAATATTTTTTTTAGGTTTTAGGTTTTTAGGATTTACTTAAAACTAATGAAAGTGACTGGTCTTGAAATTAATCAACTTAACTTTCGTCCGTCGAGAAAATCGCCAAGTGCATCACCAATAGCGTCTAATGGTCCTTCGTCACCGCCGCCGTCATCACCTCCGTCGCCGAAAATACCATCACCTCCTCCTCCGAAGATACCCCCATCACCTCCTCCAAGAACCCCTCCATTGCCTCCTCCGAGAAAACCTCCATCACCTCCTCCGAGGATACCACCATCGCCCCCTCCGAGAATGCCTCCATTACCACCTCCAAATAGACCATTTCCTTCACCTAACACTGTTTGCGCAGCATTTTGGACAAATCCACCCTGTTCTTCGCCACCGTTCCCAAAGAGATTAGTGGGTTTTGGACCTCCTGTTATTGGCTTCTTGGGTTTTTGCCCCGTTTTAATACCAGATGCGCCCAAACTGAAAATCAGTTAAATATTAGGTACTTGTTAATTATTGTCAAAGTTAATAGGTATGCGCAATGCATACCAAATCTACACTACTTAGTACTGACCTGAAGCATTTGAACGAAGCTGAGTAAACAGGGAAGCCTCCAATATCAGCATTAATATCCAAACAAGCGTGTGCATTTCTATTCCTAACCCTAATGTTTGATATCTCAGCACAAACTCGAACGAACGGCGCTCTTCTAGGGTTGAAACAAATCGGTGGAGGGTCACTGGCTGGAATATGAATGAGACATTATTTTGTGAACCGTAACTTTATGGTATGGTTATAAGTTTTAAAAGAATGGAACAACAATATTCCAAGCGTTTCACTTTCGAACCTCATAAATAATTACCTGAAACTTTTCGACGCACAACGGTGTTATTATTGACACTCAAACGTACATCAAAGACGAAATCTTCGGGAATGAAAGTCATGTTACCACATGCTTTCATACTGAATCTTTCCAAAATTGCTCCAGTACAGCAACCGCACTGTCCGCTGAGGCATGAGCAGGGAAACCGCACTACTTGACCAGGCACATCCTGTTGAGGTGGCTGTATATCATCTTGCACTACTGATGTTTCAGTAACAGCAGCTACCGGTGCGCCTACTTCTTCATCTTGAACAATATCCGTAATGACTGGGACAGCTTCTTCCGGTGGGTTGACTTCATCAGTATTGACTAAAGTTGAATCAACGTCTATATTTTCTTCAATATCTTCGTCTTCTTCATCCACTATATTCTCGTCATCTTGTACATTAATTGGTACGACTATAGTAACTGGAGATTTGAGCACCGGCGTGGGATGGAGTGCTTGCTTCCAAACTGCGTGTGGCACTTTAAATTTTATGACTTCGTAACTTTGATCTTTAGCTTAAACCAAAACACATAATTGTAGGTATAATTGAAGTATAGCCTATGTAATAACATATAATCACCCCGTAATATATGGTTTTATGGAAGAGTCAGTTTACTTACCGGTGACTTTATATGAGCGTAACATAAACGCATAAACCAACAACAATAAATTAAATTTGAATGACGAACTCATTTTTAAAAAAGACTTCAAGTAAATACCACTGTGTTACTCCGATCAGTTCAAATCGAATTGTAACTGTGGGTTACCAAGAGTATTTAACCAGACAGACAACGCCGTTGTTTATTTAAGACGCAACTCATTGGCAGGAACAAGTTTTAAATTTTAATGCCCGACAAGAGAAAGTTTTTGACTAAATTCTTACGTCCACTTTCAATATTGTATGCGCGTGGTCTGCATCGGTATTATATTATCTGATCAAATTTAAATATCGATCATTACCTATGCATTGATATATATATTGCTTAATCATTTTGTGTGCGGTGAATCTTAAACTTATGTATGTAGAGCCTTGTTTGACTTTCATTAAAAAAATCCTCTATCCCTTTCCACACAACATAATCACTTTTAAGTAGGTACGAGTAGCTTTACGATACAATGTTATTATTGTAAAAAGCGTTTCAATCTTTATCATCAGTATCTCATTATCAGTCGCCAGTCATTTGTTTATTTACGCCCAGATAACAAAAATCCGATAATTTCAAGAACTTAAGTTTCACGTGCCTTAAATGAAATCTGAACCTGAAGTGGTATAGGTACCACCTTACCTACCTGAACTTGTCTAATTATTCATGTAATAGGTCCTAGACCGATAAAAAAAATATTGTTAAAGTCTAGAAATAGAGTGGTTACTAGCATAACCCTGATTAGGTATATTACTCTACTAATTCATTTGGTCCTTAGTATTAAAGGTACCTACGTAGGGTACGTAAAGGTAAGTAGTATTTGGTACCTACTTAGTATTGAAGTAGATACCTACTCAGGTTTATAAAATTATGTCTCGAGCATTAAATTAGACTGTTTACCTACCTATTAGGTAGTTAGTTAAGTAAACGAGTAAATAAAATAGATATTTTTGATTGTCAAGATTTAATAAATTAATTAGATCGATCAGTCAAGTAACAGCTAAACATTTACGTAAGAAAGTCTATTTACACTTATTAGAATACAAATAAGTTATAGAAAAATAAATATTATTTCTACTTATGAACTAGCACACTTCATCGTCATACCAGAGCCCAATCACCGCGCATCATTTTGTTTTGTCTTCCTCTTTTCTTATTGTTCTTTTTATGCGATTTCCTTGATAATAGAAGAGCATCTTCCACCGTCCCCAAAACATCATCGTAATCGCTGTTTTCATCATTATCTCCTTTTATTTCAGTGTCTTGGTTGTTTTTTATCGGCCTTTTCTTGCCACCGAATATTCCTAACTCATCTCCAATGGTTTCCCCAATCTCAGATAAACCAATCACATCAAGGTCAGGTAGATCTAGGTCATCGCCTCTATGTTTCTTTTTTGGCACATCTTTAAAAGCACCATTGAGAATTTGGCTAGAAATCGGATGACTGTAAAAATATGCTCGACTCTCGTCTGATACAATTTCGTCCTTTGGAGGTATAATAGAATCTTCATTAGAGTCAAGGCTTTGCACTATCTGAATCATGTCATCATTAACGGTTTCTTCTGGTGATGATACTTCCGGCGATGACATTTCCGGTGATGATATTTCCATGGGCAATGTTGTTGGTGCTTTGGGTGTGATCATTTCCACTTTTTGATAAGTCACCTGTTCAGGTTTAGTCGCAGCTCCTGTATCTTTAGGTTCATTATTGAGGGGTATGACTGGCATCGATGAAAGCTGGCCTGTTATGTGTGCCATGGACATTTCTAAGCCAGTGTGTTCAAAATCGGTGACGCTTCTTGCAGTGGTTGACTGCGGTCTTATGGCAATAATTTGATCAAATGTATCATCACTGGCCGCGTTAACTTGGTCATTATCGAATGTTTGAATTTTCGCAGTGACTGGGGCTATGACAGGGATTGCCGGGGCTGCAGGGGCAGCTGTGGTGGTTGTGGTAGTTGTAGTAGTGGAAGTTGTGGTTGAAGGGGATGTTGTGGGGATCGATGCAGGAGTTACTTCGATCACTGAAGCTGTTGTAGAATATCTGTTTGGTCGCGTCGGCCTCCTGGCAGGTCTGCGAGTGGGACGTCTATTAACTGAAGTAATCTTAACAGTGGTGGTCCTGGATGGTCTCACAGTCGTTGTTCTCGTGTTAGGTCTTCTCGAGGAAGGTCTGCGCGTACGTCTTGGACGCTTTGTGGTAGTCGTAGATGGAGCAGGCGCTTGTTTCTTCTTATTTTTGTTCTTGTTCTTATTAGACTTCTTTCCACCTGATGATCCAAAGAGATCTCCTAGTCCCAAGTCATCTTCCAAAAGACTAAACCCTGTGTAATCTGAACCACCAACGTCGTTTACGGCTTCAAGTTCACCTGGAAAGAGCAAAAAATAATGTGTCAGGCTTATGAAATAGTAACAGTAGGCACCTAATAATACCAATATTATTATTAACAAAATTATTTTCACAAAGATAAAACTTACCCTCTTCATCATCATCATCAGCTTCATCATCGTCGTCGTCATCATCACCAGCGAGACCGTAGTCATCATCATCATCGTCGTCATCATCATCATTTCCACCCTTCTCATCAGGTATCAGGGGTAGCGGATCAGCTGGTTCTGACGTCACGCCTTTTGCACCAAACTTGAAACAGGAGACTCGCACAGCTGCCTCCACGATGCTTTTGGATTGGAGCTCTAAGCCAAGGCAGGCTCGGAAATCCTCCCCTGTTCTTGCAATATTGTACACACGTCCACAGAATTTGGATAGGCCACCTGGTAGAGGCATACATACTGGGCTTGGCTTTTTACCTGAAAACATTTTTTTTTATATATATTAGGATATTTCTGTCTCTTGTGTTGTATTTCTATAAATAGCTCAGGTGCTGATGTCATGCATGTTGCACGCACGGTGTTCAATATATGTATATATTGCAAGCATCATAGCAATATATTCAATCATCACAACTTTCGCCTTTTAAAATAGTGATTCCCCAAAACAAAGTTTAGACGTCATGGTATTGCACAACCAGGCCAACAATGTCACCCACTTCTATTAGCACCTTACTCATACAACGAAATTACTAAACATAAAAACTCACTAGAAAGAGTCCGGTTTGTGATGACCTTCTTTCCGAAGCTGAGAGACACAGCCATCTTATCTCCATTCAAGTACGTCAGCGATGCACATCCTGAAAGAAATCGTATTGTTTTTGTCATACACCATCCGGATGCATTTGTACAATAGAGCATAAATCATAATTTATTCTGGCACGTAGAGAGTTGTGCGAGTATTATGCATTCAAGTTGTTGATAGTCATTAAGACTTTGGTGGAGAGAGCCTAATAAAGTTCTATTACAACAACTTTTCAATATAATTCTGCTATACACGTCGATTGATTAGTAATGATTTTCATAGCAGTAAAATGTTCAGATATAGTAATTCTGCTCTAGAAAAGTTATGTACAATAAAAAAAAAACGGATTGAACTGAGGACCTCCTCTTTTTCGTCGGTTAAAAAGAAGTTCAGTGCTTTCATATTGTAATGCAACTATATAAAAGAAAAGTTTAACAATGCTTGCAAACCTCGCACCGACTGCCACATTTTTACTAATTCAATAGTCTAACATTTTTCACTGCTTTGCCAAAGTTATCTAGCGGGATACCTTATCATTATGGGCTGGCTACCGTCACAGATTAATAATTAATATAATAATAATTTAAATTTTAATTGTCTTTGGCTCTTCAAGTGTGTTAGAATTTTCGGATTAAAATTTATTTTCAATAATAATTTAGATAATACAATGTAGGTTTTCCTTTTCCTGTAGAAGTAGGTATAAAAATTGAGCTAACTTACCAGGTCCATTCAAATTAACAAGAGGCAATGCGAAGTCTCTGCAGCAGTTGCAGTACTTCTCGACGCATTTGCAGTATTTGTTGATGCTGTTATCCTCTATTTTATCCACTTCGCTACTCTCAGCTTTGTTCTGGATTCCTTTCTTATGGTTTTTGTGGTGCTCTAGAAACAGAAAAGAAATATAATCAAATTAATATTAATTAATTTATTTTCAGACCAACTATCTATAGTGCACGTAAAATATAAATCTATAAAAATGACAAAATTTAACTTAAAAACTACAAATCTATGAATACTTTCAAATCTTAAATAACGGTATTTTTTTTACCGTTAAGGTAGGTATTAGGTGTCTAAAGGTAATGATTACTTAAAGGTATCTACAATCATCTACAAAACCTTCCTACATATGTACATATAACGTCAAGTGAAGGTAATGCACTTGAAGTTAAAATCATTTAAGTAACGATTGAATAACTGTTAGAAAAGTTATGTAGCACGTCTCACACAACATTAAATCTGTTATAGCCACCTTACACGCAATTTCAGTCGGAACCTATTCATACAGTACAAAAAACAGTGCGTAGATAACTTTCATGAACACAATTTGAATTTAATTTATTGCAATACACACAACTAGCATAAACACTACTGCATCTGTTATAATGATTTTAAAACTCATTAAAATTAAATAAACACTCCTCAATAATATGAAAATGTTATTGATTAAGTATCTACTGGTAACAATATGTTTGATTTTTAACACATTTACATGTAGTTGTCTGTATGAATATATTATTTTCTCCATTTTCATCTTCAACCTGTTATCACTCCACTGCTGGATAGGTTTCTCCTAGGGTTGGAATTTATAACAAAATTCCTTTCTTAGTACGCCCCTACACTTCTTCACGAACACACCCTCGAAGTTTCAAGCCTACGTCCAGGTGTTTGACCTGTGGGTTGTCTGTCAGTCTATCAGAACTTAGCCTTTATATACATATAGGTAGCTATTGATGACTTTTATATGTATACCGAGTTATGAGGGTATTATGGTTCAAATTTCAAATGTATTTATTTGGTCACAAGTCACAACATACTTTGAACATAATACTAAGTGCACACTGGAAAATGTTATTGTTTTACATACTGTGGTTATACTTACTGACACTCTTGGAGGCCGCGAATGCCAAAAGCACGAAGATCATCAAAAGCTCAAAAACCAGGGAGAGCTTCATCTTGAAGCCTGACTCCCCGTCTGAGAAAGAAAATAAACAAAAGTTATGAGTAAATAAACGCATTTATTAGAATTATATAATAACAAAAATTCAGGCTCAATTATATTTTTTTTCTAGCCATTTAAAAATCAGGCAATTAGAAACTCGTAGATTTTTTCCAGAAACTTATTGAAAGTTATGCAAGCGCGTTGATGTCTTTTGCTTCTACATAAAAGCGCGCGTAGCAGCGTAGAACTATGTAGTGTAGGTAGCCTTATTTTTTTATTATTTACAATTCTATTTTCCTTTGTAAATAGGTAGGTACAGTTTACTTATGATAATTTGATTTAAAATATTTTACATGGAAAAAAACATTAATTCGAACATAAACTTTCCTAGTCCTTGATATAGTTTTAAATATAATTACTTACCTCGCCTTTAAATCTATACAAAAACGCAGTAATCCAACACAACCGCAGAACTGGCCTCAGTCACTTTTTTCTGATCTTAATCGATATATTATCAACAGTAGAAATTGCACCGATAGCCGAACGATATCACAAGCCAACGTGCCTACAACACTGTCCCAAACCGCTTCTATCCCACCAAGAGAAAAGTGCAGTGACGTCACAACAAGAAAGGAAAACTATCGCTCTCTCTTTCACACTCGAAGAAATAGTGAGGGATGGGTGAAAGCAGAGACTCAGTTGGCCGCTTATGTAGAATTCAGTGTCAATGATGTGATCGTGCGCATAGCTAATGTTGACTTTGATACTTGCTGCTTTGCAAAGAAATAGATTGATTAGCCTCTATTTAACTAGCTCTCTGATTAATTTTTCAATTTAAAGTCGTATTTTAACCAAGGTATTTTTTTAATTGCACACGAATAGCCAATTCTATCAGTACCTAGGTATACATGGGAATGGAGGAGCTCGGAGGAGTCTTGTGGCCGATTTTAATTAATAAGACACTTTTTTTTATAAATATCATGTTATTTTTCTTTAGTTTTGATAACAGGACCGATTGTTGTACACCGAATATTTTTAATCTCCAGAAAAAAAATACGCATAATTAGTTACGTTACTGAACACAATATGGAAAAAAAACTTTAAAAAATTAAGATAAATTTTTGACAAAATAAAAAAAATTGGATAACTGTAAACGTTAGCCGTTTTCCTATGGATCCATCATTTCCATCATGGATAATAATTAAGGGTCATTAATTGTTTGAAAAACCCGGGTACCTTTTTTTTTACATGGCGAAATTCTCATGGATGCCCACCGCCCTTGGGGGAGGGCGGAGGGGTATGTCGGACTCATACCGACTAAAACCCCATGGTGGTCAACCTCTGCGCATTAGAGGGACCCCGGGATATCCGAAGAAGACGTACCGGTGTCCCTCACGCACGTTGCTGTGAGGCCCATCCCAGGGAAGGCTTGCGCCAACCCCGAGCTCCGCTTGCAGTGCATGCCTCCCTGAAACCCGGGTACCTAGCTCGAGCCAGCAGCAGCTCGCAAAAGCTCGGCTCGGGCGCCGCACTCGCACCGCTATCACTCTGTCATTTTGTAGAAACCCAAAATTCTGACTACACAGATACAACTTATAATAGTAATCCATCTGTTTTGTCCATGTAAGTTTTTTTGGGAATTTATCATTAATGGTGTCAAAATTTAAGTTTGTATGTATGTACTTTTTATTTTTGATCAATAGTTGCATCGTGAAACATTAATTTATCATTTACCCGCCATTATCTATCTCTACTTTCAAATATCAGTCGATGCAAAGTGAAAACAGGAACTGACCAAACTGAATTAATAGTTACTTACCAGAATCGATTAATAACAAAAAACCGAATTCATAACCAAATGAAAATTACATTGTAAGCTAATCAATTGAGCCAGTGGCAGTGGAAGTAACTTTACGTAAGTGAAGAATGTAAGTTTCTTTGAGTAGAAGCCATAGACTCTTTTTTTAAAGAATATTCTAGTTGAGACAGCAATAATTGAACTGATATATGAACAAAAAATGCTATTCAGTAAAATAATTATATTATAGAAGTAGATCAAGACAGTAATAATTGTAAGATATATTTTGTATGTTTTCATTTACCTATAAAATAGAAAAAAAAACCTCCTTTTTCGTGAAGGTAGAGCCTTAATTTTTTTTGTAGCAAGTTATGAAACAAGTAGCAAGACTAGCTAGGCGCTCTCCTGATGGTAAGAGATCACGCCTGCTCATAACTATGACAGTGCTACACAGGACTGTGTATTTCATAGGCCGATACATCACTGATATAACGCCATCTACCTTGAAACATTTTGATGGTCAGTCTGGAAAGGCCAGTAATTTCACTAATTACAGTGCCCTTTTAACCGAAATAAATAACAAAAATGCTTACACTAAACTGCTTTGCGACAGAATATCTGGCACTTTGTTGGTACTAATAGACGGTATCCTGCAGGGAATGGCCACCGATAACTTATTTTCTTATACAGATCTTTACTTGCATAGATAATAATTATTATAACGTAGACATATATTTGATTTTTTTATAAAACTATTTGCTTCTTGGTAGAGAAAAGCCTCTTGTTCCAAACTCCTCCGTCTTTTACATGATACCTAGTCATGATAAATCCAATATTTCGTCATTACAAACAGGTCCGGTGGAGTCGAGCACCCGAACTACGTAGGTAGATTATAGGTAAGACTTGGTCACTTTCTACTGGAGAAAGTGGTCGGGATCCACTGTGACCACATCTGTTTGTTTTTTTTACCTACATTACCTGAGTTGGTAATACTTAACGGATGTGTGTACTGTGTGTGTACCTACGTTGTACATACACACATATTAACGTATGAGTTAACAAAGACAATTTTGTGATTGTGATTATAAACGTACAGTTACAAAAAACTTTATACCACTTGCAACTTCACGGTTCACAAGTGCTAAGCATTTAGTAACAAAAAGTGAGCATAATTTTAATAATCGATACACCTACCGACTACTGTAATAGGTAGAAGAGAAATTAAATAGTATTTAGGAATTAACTTCTGTTAATATTGAGAAAATAACGAAAATACACATGAACTCTACAAAATTGTAGACACTTACGTACTCACTGTCCAACTCTACAAATGTAGAGCTAGAGCAGTCACTTCTATTCATTGTTCTCGATCAAAATTAACATTGGTGGTGGATACCTCATGATTGATTGTTTCATCTCAATCGAGATATGGACCACGAGATCAATGACCTCAATGTAGGCTAGTGGCTCACTGCACTTGACCACGTATGGCTGCAGACATGCTCTGAACGAGGATGGAACGAACTTTCTATACGACTGATAGGAATCAAATGGATTGAAAAAAAATATTGTCGAACATATATAAAATTTTGACCTCATATTTCTTCAACTGTAAAAATTGAACTCTTAATACTAAATAAATACACGAATTTATTTTAGTTTTATTATGTTTTAGCATTAAGTTAGTAGATAGTTGTGTTCTTGAAGTAATAAATCTTGAATATAAAAGTCCCATTGATCTTGAAAAATAAACAGGTGAATTAATGAACGATGTATCGTAGTAAATACACATATATCTATAGATACGTCGATAAAAATCGATACAGGTATTGATATAATGATGTTTTAAATCCAACAAACTTTATGTAGGAAAATCTAGAATAGGACTATTGCCAACTCGTGCATCGATATGTTTTGGGTACATAAAAAAAGATACCTTTTCCGGAATTAGAAATTAACAGATACCTGGGAGAAATCCCAAAACCAACAACATTATTTGATTTAGAGTAAAAGCACAGCTTTCTCAATGCATCCCACCGATGCATATCATTACTGACTTATGCTTTATTTAAATTTCACCTTCTATTGTGAGCGGGTGAAACTGAGATTCTGAGACGGAGTATCTGCGGGAAGGAGCAGTGTATCGTCGGCAGCGGTGACGGTCACCTCTTTCACAACCAAGTCTATGTAGACTCGTGCACCGGTGTCCTTTATAAATCGCGCGTGTAAAATTCATATTTTTTATCCCTGGCCTGTGACATCTTTTGACATGTCGGCCAAACTGACGCTTTCTTTACTCGTCGCGGTGTTTGCGGTTACGTTCGCCGGTAACATTTTAGGTGAGTTATTGCTTTGTAAACAAGTACTTAATGGATACTTGAGTTAGAAAGTACTAATGAGAAAGTATTTACTAATGCTGTCAACCCTCTTTTGGCAAGAGTGATGGTTCAATGAACGTGAAGCGTGTTTGTGTGAATTAATTAACGTTTGATTTGGTTTGAATGATGACTGCATTAATTTGTAGAGGTGCTTTAATTTGCAAGTGTTTTGTTGAAATAAATAAGAGCAATGAATTTAATTCCACCGTTTATTTTATTTTCATACTCGCTGACACCTTAATAATTGATAATCATAATTGATTTTATTTAATTTTCTTTCTTAGTAGGTACGCGCCTACACTACTTGACTAATATTATTTTAAGCCTCTACGTCGTCGGGTGGCTTAGCCTGTACGATGTTAGTCAATCAGTGAGTCAGGATCAAGCCTTTTCTATATAGATATATATTATTTTAGTTAACCTTGGATTAATAGTTATATATTATAATATATATTTAAATGCCTACATTACCTACATATTCTATCCCAAAATAATATAATACACGACGCCATAACCACAAAATAAGAGCAAAATCCAAACAAAGCCGTGTAGGTAACGGATCTTACATAACATACTATAACACACTGGACAAAGAACATTGAACCGAGCTACCGTCGCGCGAGTGAAAGTAGAAACTGCACGCGAAAGCGCAACATTCGGACGCGAAAATAACATTTGGTCGCAAACATTACTGTTTCATATTAAACGACCACCTACCTTTACTTCGTATAATACCTAATAGGTATCTTTATAATTGTTTATAATTTACTAGCTGACGCCCGCGACTTCGTTTGCGTTGCGAACTAACAAAACTAATTTTTAGTACGCGTTTACACTACTTGACGAACACACTCTCTAAATTTTAAATCTTTACGTTCAGCGGTTTCACCTGTGCATTGTCTGTCAGTCAGTCAGTCAAGACGAAGCCTTTTATAATAAAATAATTGATTTAGGTTACTAGTAGGTTGGTAGGTTCTAAATGCTTTATGGATACAATCTAGGGATATCAAATATTACCTATGTATAATATATAATTTGTGTAACAGAACAGAAATAGATGATGTTTGCCTTTTCAGCTGACCATTATGAGGATTGGTTAACTGCTAGAATACATTTATGTACTTAGTTAATATTTTCATTTTGTTAATCTTGACCAACAAAACAATACTTACATGACAAAGTGTGTCTGAGACACAAATCCCAAAGGCTCCTGTAGTGGGGTCGATGGGAATGACATGAATGCTGGCTAATCTTGCATTTTATGTTTTAGATTTCTTCAACTTCGATGATGGTAAAAAGCTGATAGAGGTTCCTGAAACTCGTGACGACCAGCCCAACCGGAACTGTATGTGCAAAGGGCCCGCCTGCGTGTGCTGCGTCAACTTCAACTTTACCGTCGTGGAGCTCGGAGGGCCAGGTAAATGAAACTTCTCTAGTTTAGAATTTTAGTATATAAACCAAAGCGCCGAAAACAGAAAACCCAAGTCAGAACTCGACACGTGTTTCACCTCTATACGAGGCATCCACAGGAGATGTTGACTCGCCAAAATCTGAAACGAGAGACTTGTGTTTTCTGTTTTCGGCGCTTTGGTTTAGATACTAAAATTCTAAACTAGAGTTAAGTTAATTAAGACCTTTGTTTGGAAATTAAGCGGATTTATTACTAAATATATTTATTCTACCTGCTCTCATCTCAACCTTCAATCATCGTCAGCTTATCTTCATCAGACACATTTATACTCCTGCCATCCCTGCTATATGATTTGGGAAATGTGCTGGCAAAGTCATAATAATAATTCAAGACACGAAACCAAATATTCTTATGTGTTTATCACACAAATCCTTATCCGGAGCTATGGTGCCATCATTACTCTCAAACACTCGCCCCTTACTATTTCAAGTTGGAATTCTACATCTGCCCCTGAAGATATGAATTCCCTGCCATGAAGGGATCTGCCTTTTGTTTATTTAAATACTTTTTACAAAAATTGATTCAGCATGCTAGAACCTTATCGAGATCGAGATATAGAATCACGCTCTACCAATATTTAATAATGTGTCTTACATGCATCATTCGTTTTCATTATTAATTTCAGGATGTGTTCACATGAAGTACGTGTCGCCAGAAGAAGGGTTTTCAGTCAAAGTGTCGTACGGCAAGAACCTGATCCACAATTCCAAAATCCAAGGTAAGATAATTCAGATAAGTGGGGTGGAAAGAAAAAAAAAAGACTACATAGTATTCTCAGCTTTGATTAAAAACTATGATGCTCATAAAATCTTAGAATATAACTCAAAATAATCCTGTCATTTTTTTAATAAAAGTTTTTTTAGTTTACGAAATGAAGTGACAAATAAGCTGGGAAGGCCCGAGGGCAGGCGTGATCTCTTAATTCTAATCTGGTCTCGACCAGAATAGTGCTACACAGGACTTTGTATCAATCACATAAGCTGGTGCTACACTGCTTCAGCGTTCGTCCCACTTAGAGAAATTTTAATGAACAGTCTCAAAGTAATTTCATTAGCACTACAGTGCCTTTCAAACCAAAACATAGAAGGCAGTACAATATTACATTGCACATTGAAATACATAATTTTCAACTTTAGTCAGTCTAGTTATAAATTAGTAAGTAAATGCTTCTTGCGTACTTAGTATATATTGCCTTCGGCTGTATCGGAGAGAAACTCGATAAAGCATGTTCAATTTCTAAAGAAAGTTGCTCCGTGGATAGGTATAGTAATGGCTATAATTATGGGGCGTTAGCAGGGCAGTTCCTAAGCATTACAGATGATTTTCATGACAATTTATTACATGAGCTTTAATTTTATGATTTCCTCTAAGAGAGGTACTTTGGCTCACTACGCAAGAAATACTATAACTCTTTGATAAAAAAAATTGTGAAGATAGATGGATTAGATAGATTAATTATTTATTCTTTATATCTATAACAACAACATAAATATCTATTTGCTTCTTAATCGCGCCAAAACTATTAAACCGATTTAACTAAAATTCGGGTGGATAAGGTTTATGAACTGGAATTACAAAAGCTTGTGAGGTTAATTTGATAAATGGATGTTTGCCTTCAATCACGCCAAAACTATAACACCGATTTGACTGAAATTTGCTATGGCTTATGAGCTGGAAAAGAACTTAGGCTACTTTTTATCCTGATACCAATCAGGTGCATACACAAAAGCAACAAAAATCTATATTTTACAGGAGCAAACCCGCCTCCAATATGCCTCGAAGTGTTTGGTCGTTTTGCGCAAGTTTGTGCTAAGTTCCACGACCTAGCGCCAACTTCTGATGGCCTCCGCGGCTGCCTAGAATTACAGCCTAAACTACTGGGAGATACTCAACTAGAATTCCCTATTGGTTGTTTTAAGTCGACAGCAGGCGGTATGGAGATGGAAGATCCCCCGGCAGAACCAGAAACGTAAGTAACTTTTCTTCCTTAATCATGGATTATATCTGGCATGAGCATTGCCAGATATAATACAATCCGAGCAAGCTATTTTATGAGCTAAAAAAATACATGGGTTACTTTTATCTCGACACCAACCATAGTTACATATCACCACTTTTCAACTGCGTGATATCTTATTTTTTACTTTTTTTTAATCTATTTTTATCAAATTTACAAATTATAAATGTAATTTAGTTAAGTATGAATAATAAAGTTACCCAGTACGTTTTTCGAACTACTACTTTTAATATGTTGTAGGGTTAAACTATATCTTCATGTTTGATTATTCCAAGACTACACAAGACATTTATCTCTCGTAACTTATATCTCCATGTTTCATTATTCCAGCACCACAACCCAACCGGAAGAGGAAACCGAAGAAGAGGATGACACAGAAACATTCGATATGGAGGGTTTCTTACAAGGCGTGTACCAAACAGCCGAGCAAGGCGTGGCATTGCTCAGCTCGCTACTCGACATACCCCGGAACGGAACCAAAACCTCCACCACGCCTAAACCAGAAACGCAAAGACGGGGGAAAGATTTCAAACATCCTAATCAACTGTGATAGATTTAGAAATAAAGGTATTTATTTGCCACAATAGATCTTAATTTCTTTATAGAATCCAGTTTGCCGGAAAAGATCTTACATCGCACTATGCATCATACATCATACATCGCATATGGAGGTAGTTTTTTTGGAAAACACAAAATATTGATTGGAATTATTGGTTTGAGAATTACAATGCATTTCGGTTTTGGTAGGACAGTGATGAAAATGGTTGTTTTTTATTTTGTAGGTCTTACTTATGTAGGTACTACTTATGAATAAAATTATTTGTTATTGTATTTTAACTCCTTTATCAATCAAAGAAATTCAAAATGAAAACATTTTATTGCAAAAAATGGTTGAAAAATAAATACTTAAATAGGTAGGTATCTTATATTAGGTATAAAATACATGAAAATAGCAAAGTTTTATTATAATTTCAGTTGAGTTCAAAAAAATTAACTAAAGTTGCTCTTAATGCGCCCTAACTGTGACTAACAAGTATTTTCTTCTGTGTTGTTCTGTAAGTTCATGTATGGTTTGATTAGATATAAGTACAAAATTGCATTTTAGAGAATTCAGACTTGCCGGCAGGTACCTATAGCTCTTTTATTGTATGAAGAGAAACACTATTGCTTTAAAATGTATTGCTAGGTTTTAAGAATTAAATAGTTTTAAACTTTTATCAGTTCTTTGTGTCTTCTTTATCCTTGAGAAAATGGGGGAGCAGCGTTTGTCTCTAAAAGATATGCACCAGATGACCTGCAAAGAGAAACATGTTTAAAGAAAAGAACACAAACTCTTTGAGAATGCAACTGGAAAAATGTCAGGACTATGCCAGACTATGCCCATCAGCAGTCTCTCCGGCAACAGATCACAGGGGTTGAGCACAGCTGCTAGATAGTTGATACACTACCTGCCGGTAAACCCCGAGGATAGCGACTCGGCTAAGAAGAAGTAGCTACGAACGAGGTCACAAGCGTTTGTGACACAACCTGGCATAGGGATACCTGGTTATCTTACCCGATCTTAGGCCTGAGTCCTCCCATCTGCAGTCTCCCTGGCAACAGATCACAGGTGTTGAGCACAGCTGCGAAGTAGTTGACACATTGTCTGCCAGTAAACCCGCCCGAGGATAGCGACTCGGCCAAGTAGAAGTAGCTACGATCGTGGTCGCAGGCGTTTGAGTCACAGCCTGGCATTGAGATACCTGTAAATAGTATGATATAAGTACAATTTCGTAATTTATTGCACAAACAACAATTTAGTAGGTCAAAAAATCAATTTAAATAATATAACCCTTTGCAGTTGGGTAAAAAACTTATGTAAGCTCAAACCCAAAGAAGAATTTTCATTCAGAAAACCTTTGAGGCCAAAGAAGGGCAGAAGATGTGGTAATGGTGCTGGACAATGGTGTGATAGAAATAAAAATTAAAAACCTATTAAAAAAAAAACAATACCCAGGTTGTTGGAGGAAAGACTGTTGATTTAACATCTCTACCTGCTATTACGACTAGTGTTTTGCCATGGGCAGTTGTAGGTATGTATATACGTGATCGAAAAAGAGTATTTAGATACTTACCGCCATTAGGGTAGAAATCAACATGCCCCAAGTCTCCAAGATAGCCGTTGATTCCATAGTTAGTGTGGATCACCTCAGTGTATAAGCCATCGTTGGGTTGGAAGCGCTCAATGTGGTTCACCCAGCCAATGAGGGCGGGGTCCAAACCTAAAAATAAATAAAACTTAAACGAAATTTTAAAGGATTTGAATGAGCTTAGTTGGCCTATTGCCGCTGCTCATAATATGATTAGCAAGCGGAAGATAGATTACAAAGGTGACACTTTATTGCTCACCACGAAAAAGAAGAACATTCAGGAACACGCAGAATATAAAAAGTTAAGAACAATGGGCTTATCAACAGTCTTATCTCTCGAACCAATCACTTCGAGACAACCTTTGTAGGTGTTTTCTAATAGTTGATAGGTAGGTTTTAAAAGAGACACAGTGTTAATCTTCGGGAATTCTTAGTTTAAAATAGTTGTTACTCTATGAGGATTCGGTGGCAGCTACCAGAAACAGTCACTGTCGCTAAACAGTTTCCGGTTGAATAAGATACCCAAAAAAGAACTGATATTTACAAAATAGTAGAGCCTTCTTTTATTAGTAACTGACCTGTAATATAAGCGACATTTCCTTGGACATTTCTGCCAACAATTCCCGCCTGGTGCCCTCCAAAGCCATGACCAATAATATGGTACTGCACAGCACTTGACGCGGTTTCCTGGTTTACCCAGTTGATGAACTGAGCTACAGCGATGCCCGACGCAATAGTGTTTTCAATCACCACGCGATAACTGATAGAGCTGGCCCCAACGCTCCAGTCTACTACTATTATGTTCACGTCTTCAGCGGCTAGGAAGGCTGTAAGAGATGACAATGTGTACAGCCAATGGAATCTACCGCACCACGAATGACGGCATCACCTGATAACACGGATGGTCGAGTGGTAAGTGAATTGGACTGCCACGTCGGCGTCGCTAGTTCGATTCCCGCTACAGGACAAACATTTCTGTGATAAACATCGATGTTTGTCCTGAGTCTGGATGTTTTCTATGTATTTTATGTATGTATTCTACCAGTTATCTGATTCCCATAGTACAAGCTCTGCTTAGTTAAGGACTAGATGGAAGTGTGTGAAATGTCCAAAGTATTTATTTATTCATTTACCTACTGCTTGAAGGGGCAATACCTATATGAGGGAATAGCAGAGACTTATGAAACTCTTTTCTACACATTTTGAATAGGTTAAAAACAGCTTTTAAGATCAGGTGTTTAGACTGGTAAAGAATCAAAGAGTCAACAAACTAGCCTTACCTGGAATCAAAACCAAGTTAAAGTTAGAATTGGCCGAATCCATCCAACCATGGATCAGCACAACAGTTCTCCTGTTGTTCTTGAAATTCGTCAATTGCAGAAGCGCTGGGCTGTTTATCAGCAGTGGCTGACTTACTGTAGGGTTGTCCCTAAAACATTCCGTAGGTAGATATATATATTTCTGATTAAAAATGAACGCTCGTCCAGCATGCAATGCCCTAACATACTTAGACTGATCGTGCAAGTGGAGAGGCGTGCATTTTTAGTTTGAAAGATCCCCTGACACTATTATAGTTTAGCGAGCTTTCTTGAGGAAACGTAGCATTTTGAGAAACGGTTGCTATCCAAAATTGGGTACCTAAGTAGAT
This sequence comes from Lobophora halterata, assembly GCA_932526365.1. Taxonomy (NCBI): domain Eukaryota; kingdom Metazoa; phylum Arthropoda; class Insecta; order Lepidoptera; family Geometridae; genus Lobophora; species Lobophora halterata. The sequence goes on from OW052002.1 coordinate 8,431,354, forward strand.
TATCATAAATTGGTATTTAAATAATATTAGCTGATACTCGCGGCTTCGCCTGGTATTGGGATATAAATAAATCCTTAACAGAAGCTGATGTAAAATTACAACTGATTCGTTTCTGTACACTTTCTGCGTGATTAGGGTCCATCCATCAAAAACCTTGACATACAAGGGCATTTATAATTTTAGTGGGATTATTGGCTTTTTCACGATGGAGATTTACCTTGTGAATAAATGATAGACGTTAGAGCGAGTGGGGTTGTATCTTGCAGCTTCGGCGACATCGTCCAGTGTCAGACCAAGGTCTACCAAATGATCGTTTCCTTTGGAGTCCGTAGCATACTCGTAGCGTAGTCCATCACCCAGTTTATTGAGAAGAAGACTCGGCAATGCTGCAATACATTCAAAGATACTCACAAACTTTTAATATTAGTGTTCTTTCCAAATCAAATCAAATAGGTACAGACAGTGGTGAGTTTCAGAAACATTTGATAGGTAAAATATTTGTGTCTTTGAGACTAATTAATTTTACGTTTATCTATACTAACAATATTCTATTAAACATACCGAGGCTGGTTCCTGCGACACAGAGAAATACGATGGATGTTATTTTCAACATGGTTACCGGCCAAGTGTACCAAGTTTATCATAGGTGGGTATTATTTACATTATTTTATTAATCTGCCAGATAAGAGTGATTAACATGATTAAACAAAGGTTGGAACTAAAAATTATTTATTTGTAAACGATATTTTACTGGGTACTCGAACCGCTCACGTATCGTAGTTTTGCGGTTTTAGTAGGAATAGGAACCTAAATACCTTCAAAATTTAATATTCGACGACATGGATGGTCGAGTGGCAAGTGTGTTGGACTGCTCCGATGAGTGTCGCGGGTTCGATTCCCGCTCAGGACAAATATTTGTGTGATAAACATTACTATTTATCCTGAGTCTTGTTTACTGTATGTATGTATTAAAAAAAATAAGTATTCTATCAGTCATGGTTCCCATAGTACAAGCGATGCTTAGTTTGGAGCTAGATGGCGCTGTGTTGAATATCCCAAATATGTGTTTAATTATCCTTATTTATTTTTAAGATGCACATTATGCGATCTGTCTTGAAAGTGTCAAATAAGTATTATTAACACGTATAATATTCTATGCTATCATTTTGATTAGTATAATCAGTTTATCAGTTAATTAGGTAGGAAGCAGTAGTCATTAACATTGCTACCTACCTGTTACGGTATAAAAAAACAGCATAGCTAAATATATGAGTATTATGTTAAAAACTTACCTACATGCAGAGGGTTGTTCAACGCAGTTTCTTTAAGGAGAATAACCAATATGCGCCTCAGTACTACTGATAAATCTACCTAGAAGAAATTAATGCTAACACTATTATAAGTAAAAACATTATATACCTGACTACATGAAGAATGAAGTCATCACTACCTCATATAGACTGGTTTAGGAACTGTGAACCAATAAAACATAAGTTTTAGAAATATATTATGATAGGAATTAATAAATTATCTGTACCTGGATTAACTGTTCTTGAAAAAAACTTACCTAATCTGTGATAACTAATTTAATATAAAGACGACGGTACTTATAGAAATAATCTAGTTGTTACGTTCAAAATGGAGGCTTTGGTGAAGTTCTTGTTTATTGCGTGTGCTGCTGGAGCAGGTAGGAAATAGAATTTCCAGGAGATATAAGCTGGGACTTAAGGCCTCTGAGTTCTAGTCCCTACTATAATGATACTAACGCGCTCCATCTAGTGTATATAGTACTCAGGTACGATAGGTTTTTATAGCGCTCTGTTTGCGAACTGAAGATATGGAGCACCTAGAGATTGGATTCACGCCTAAAATCCGTCTCGGTGGGAACCGAGACGGATTTTCAATCAAATACCTCAAAGACCTCATAAAAAGAGTATCCTTAATTATTATTACCTATCAAAAACGACAGGGGTGTCGCGGGTGATATACCTGACTACTGTTTTGATAGGTAATAATAATTAAGTATACACTTTTATGAGGTCTTTATAGCTAAAGATCATGGGTCATCAATCAATGGCCTGCAGTGCATGCATGGCTAGACATGAGCTGTTTATGCTCTTGCTTAACGATATTTTACTACCTACCTAGATACCAAAATATTGTATAGTTATCGTAACAAGTAAGTAAGTAAGACACAGTAATATTAATAATAATGATAACGTAAGTATCAATCTAAATAAAGCAGTATTTCCAAGGTTTAATTTATTATTGTTCCAGCTCACGGTTTCTCCCTTGGTTCTACAGATGTCATCTTCCATTTGTTCACTCGGTAAGTTTACTGAACTATTTTCCCTGGCACTGGAGGCGTCCCGCAGCCGCTCATTACAATTAGAGCTTTGTATAGTTTCCTAATAATATTTATCATGAAATGTACAAGCCAAAAGCGCGCGGTATTAGTTTTCTTTGCGTAGATGTCCACTCAACCTGTTCGATAAAATGTTAGTAAGTTTTCACAATCATATTCTGTGTACAATGTACCTATTAATTATTATGTATTACTAACGATTCATACAATTTCCCAGTGGCATCTTCATCAATAGGTATTATATACAACTTTCATTTAGGAGTAGAAAATTACACCAGCCCTTTTTTTTCAGCTTAAACCCCGAAGTCAGCGAGCCACTGCTGGCTTCGGCCATGTCTATCATGCAGGCCACACAATTCTCAATGAGTCGTCGCACTATTATCGCTATCCATAGCCACAATGACAACGCTGGCGGGAACTTCAATGCTTTCATGGTCACATGTAAGAGTAATTAGTTTCTCTATTCCGCACAGTATAATCATTTTTAGGATCAAGAAGTCCTTAAACAAGCTCGACTTAATGTTTTTTTTTGAGAAGATTTTTTAAGTGGTTCATTTTAAAAGGATTGTTCGAAAAACACCCACTAACCACTATACATTTCAACCGTTTTTGGCTTAAAAGTAGATGTAACATCCAACTATAATAGATATCTGTCTGTTTTTTAGCAAGCCTCGCCACTGAGGATGTGAACCTGATCTCCGTGGACTGGAGCGTCGGCTCCGGCATGTACTCCCAGGGTCTCGGGAACGCGCCACAGTGTGGCCGTATCATTGCAGACTTTATCAATATTCTGAACCAGGACTTCGGATACAGTACCAGCCAAATACGCATTGTGGGCCACGGCATCGGAGGTCACATCGCTGGGATCGCTGCCAGGCACGTCGCAGCAGGAGTTCCCCATATCATTGGTAAGTTACTTATGTCTAAAACACATTGAAACTAGAACCACCTAGAACCACTAGTACCCACCTGGCTCACAAGGAACGAGACGTAACTTAATTAGAGAGGTCAGCAATGAGTAGGATTAACCAGTCTATTTATTGTATGGAGTGAAGTGCTCAGAAACTTTAGTTCTTCCAACATTGTTATTTTTTTAAAAGACCTATTTTTAGAATGTTAACAATTTTTCGTAGTAGGTATGCCAGAATTTACGGGTTGACGGTTGTAACCGCATTATCAAAAAAACTGGTCTGTGGCTTTACATGGGTATCACATTAGATTTCGTTATCCAATTGGTCTTCAAAATTGTAAATAAGATTGAGCATTGACGTTTCTGTGATTCCAGCTATTGACCCGTCATTCCACGGCTGGAGCCACCACCCGGAGCGCCTGAACCCTGACGACGCTGATGTAGTCGAGGTTTTGCACGCCACCGCCGGCAACTTAGGCTACGATTATCCGTTGGGAGACCTTGATTTCTATCCCAACGGGGGATCCTTCCAGAACGGCTGCGGTGCCGATGTCTCCTGCTCTACCAGTTTTGCTTATATCTTCTACGCGGAGTCCATTACCAGAGACGTCACTGGCGATGAAAGATTCGTCGGTACAGCATGTGATAGCTACGAAGATGCTATTGCTCAGCAATGCAGCGGCGAGAGAGATGTCCACTTTGGAGGATCTGAGGTTAAGTCTGGGTGAGTTAATTTTTACAACTTTTGTTTTTTTTCTGATGCAATTTATTTATAGTACCTAAGAGTCACCTATCATAAAAAATATTCGATTGGAAAATATAACCCTGGAAGCCCCTTTAATAGATGAAGTGTAAAAAATCTAGCTTCAGAGACTGACCATCGAAATGCCTCCAAGTGGACGAGAACTTTAGCAGCGTTGTACCAGCCTATATGATTCAAAGTCCAAGTCCTGTTCAAGGTCATAGGTAGGTGTGACCTCTTACCATCAGTATAACTCATCACTCGTCGTTGTTTACTCAAAGAAAAGAAGCATTAAAATAACGCATTTTTATTTTTTCTATTTTTGCATTAAATTCTACTGTAATTCGGAGTCCAGTTCAAATGTTATTGTATTTATTTTGTTTCAGTGTATCCGGCATCTACTGGTTCGCTACCAATACGATGTCACCATTTGCAAGAGGTTGAATAAATACCATCCTTAGGTACTACCTAACCTTTTGGACAATTATAAAATAAAATATTGTTCAGACTGTTTTAATAAATATTATTCATACTAAGTACCTTTTTGATAATTATTCCTTGTTAATAAATTAGGTAGGTATTCAACCAAGTTTAACTGCTTTAAATCTATCAGCTTCTAGCAGTTTGAAATCAGCAAAATGAAATCGAAACTCACTGCGTCAATTTTGAAAACGATAAGAAGTTTAAGAACAGCAATTTTTAGTTTCGTAAAAAATATGATGGATGAGTAGCTCAATCACGCTTAAACTCCTTAAACTTATTGGGCTAAAATTACCTATTTTAAAGGCTTCTGTTACCCCGCAGTGGAGTGGATATCTGTAGGTAGGTTCTGGATAATAATTGTCTGGAAAAGGATACGAGTTAGGTTAGCAGTTAGGTCGCAGCGCGCGGTAATGTAAACGAATGACTCTTTAGTATGATTTTGTATCGCGCGGTTAGTCTTTTCGCGTAGTGCCACTTTTATGTAAAGCTAGCCTTATTTGAATTAAACTTATCTATCATAGAAAATAAAAAGTACAATGGACGGTCTTATCTTAAGCGTCGATGACACAGGGTTTTTTACACGCTGATCGTGGGAGTTTTTAAAAGTTAGCGTTTGAGCGTGTTAGCTTTTGGGAAGGATTGTCAACAAGCAGATTGTAAAAACGCCGATGACACTGGGCGACTTTACACGCTTCAAGCGAAGTCGCTAGCGTGTAGCAAGTAAAAAAGCCGAGTAATAAAATATAAGTAGGTATCATAGCGGGGGCACTGGTGCCACAAACTCAGTCTATTTGGGGTATAAAATATATTCGGTACCTTTTAGTTTTTTTTTATATTTATATCAACTGCGTAGGCGATTGTGAAACGCCAGAAAAAAAACCCGCTATTTTGAGTCTTTCGTCATCTTTTTACCAAGATCGTTTGATACCTATAGGGTAGGGTAGGTATAATATCTAAAGAGTTTTGTCATTATCATTGATCGAGTTGAGATTATGACGTCATATCTATAAAATTCCCTGCTTTGAAGATTATGCTGTTTTTATGAATCTAAGTAAGTATTAAAAAATAAAAATAATTAAAATGCATACAGGGTGTGTCGTAATGAGTGGATAATCCTTCAGGTGCGGGTGGAGGACTTCAGGACTGATCAGAAAATGAAATGATGTACCCAGTATAAATCCCACGGATTTCGAGTTACTGAACGTTTTCGATTATGTTTTATCTTTGTCCATTATTTTTGCTGCTAAGATTACAAATCTTGGAATTTTCTTAAATTTTTTTTATAGAGTATTTCTGGATAACTGTGCTATTGAATGGTATTTCTTGTTTATGTGTCTCAGATACAGTTTTTTTGGTACAGCATCATTTAGCAAAGAAAATGTGTTTTGCTAATTTTTTTCCAAAAGTTTGATACCCTGTGGTGCAAAAAAAAATTTATGGTGACCCTAGTGACCAATTTGTGAAAACTTGCCTACTTCATTTGCTTTCCGAAATGAAACACATTTATTGGATGAGTTTTTTGAGTGTTTCCTGCAGAAAGAGCTTAAAATGGTTACCCCTAGCTGTAATGCACGCTATACATCTTCTTTCTTATCTAAGAAGTGACGAGACGAGCTTAGCGCTCTCCTGATGGTAAGAGATCATGCTTACCCATGACTGAAACAATTATTCACAGACGACTACCACTACTACTACTATAAGATGGAATCCTGCAGGGGATGCCTCCCTTATAGTACCCTGATTTATGGATAACAAGACAGGATATCAATTTTTTTTAAAGTTTTGATTTAAAATCTTATACAAACTAAACCGTAACCGTAAAACTTTCTGTAGGAAACACTCATAAAACTTATGCGTTAAATGTGTTTTAGGTATCTAATTTATTTAATTTTCTTGTTTTAGTAAATTAGTTTGTTAGAACATGAATTTCGTTTACAAAACTCTTATTCACCAAGTAAATTTTTGCCAAACTTTTTATACGAAAAAACGACCTTTTCCCGTCTTAACAGGAATCTTCTCGGAATTGTTAGCTCGAAACACCAAGTGCTATACCATTTCGGAAAGCCAATGAAGTAAGCAAGTTTTCACAAATTGGTCACTAGGGTCACCATACATTTTTTTGCACCACAGGGGATCAAACTTTTGGAAAAAAATTAGCAAAACACATTTTCTTTGCTAAATGATGCTGTACCAAAAAACTGTACCTGAGGCACATAAACAAGAAATACCATTCGATAGCACAGTTATCCAGAAATACTCTAGCAAAAAAAATTTAAGAAAATTCCAAGATTTGTAATCTTGGCAGCAAAAACAATGGACAAAGATAAAACATAATCGAAAACGTCCAGTAACTCGAAATCCGTGGGATTTATACTGGGTACATAATTTCATTTTCTGATCAGTCATGAAGTCCCCCACCCGCACCTGAAGGATTATCCACTCATTACGACACACCCTGTATAGGTACATTGGTTACCAATCTATAAATAATTTTATGACAAATAACATCTCATGTAGGTAAATCCTATATATCCACATTTTAATCAGTATCAATATTAATGAAAAACGTTATCAATAACTGAGCTTAGAGATAGCAAAATTAAATAAAAAGGATTGATCAGCAACAACATTACAAATAAATCTTCAAATCATGAAGACATTGGTGGTGCTTGCTGGTCTCGTTGCCCGTTTGTATTTTATTTGAAAACTATACAATCATCTCATAAACAGCCTGGTTTTCATGATCGATCCACCCCATACACTAGATCTTTGCAAAGTGTTGTAACAAGGCTATCTCCTGGTGGTACAGAGGTAAAAAGCGAATGGTAAGAGATTACGCCTGCCCATGGCCAAAATAGTGGAACTTTGAACTTCATAAACCGGTGTAGCACTAATAGAGCGCTCGTTCACTTTGAGTCACTTTGTTGGTCAGTCTTGAAAGCCCACAGGAACACAGTTAACCTTACGCATTACCGCTTGACGACAGAACATCTGGCAATAGTGTTGTGTCTCCAATCTAGAGGGAATCTTTCAATAGACCAAAAGACCCAACACGGACCGCGTATCCTCAAAATTACTAATTTTAATTGGCATTCCGACTTTCCGAGGAATACTTGTCGTTGAGAAATAACTTAAATAATTACTTACTGCATCGATATTTGCTTGAGAGAAAAATATCTAGAGTCCTCCTACTACGCCAGAGTTAGCAAACATTCTAAACTATATATCAACCTTTTTTTTCTAGTATGTGCGGGGAATGCCGTTCCTTTGACTCCAGGTGACAATAGCCACTATGTAGAAGGCCAGAGCCGTTATATCTGGATGCCAGATGGTGAAGGGAACCAGCATTTAGTAGATTTGGAAGCACCTGTGGAAACGGAGTTACTTCAAACTAGAAACGGGGCAAATAACGCATACTGGCTTTTCACAAGGTAGTACTATGCTCGTAACAAAAGAAAAAAACTCTTCTCGAAGTGAGTTTTTTTTAAATGGACGTGAAAAAGAAAAGAACGGAACTTAAAAATAGTAAAAAAAAATTTATAACGCAGTATTTATTCACGCTCAAGATCTTTCGTTTTATTTTATGAATTGAAAGTTCTTTAAATGGGCAGTTATACCATTACTATTTTGTCACTTTCATTTGCAGACAAAACCCTAATAATGCTCAAATTCTTGTACACGGCAACACTAACTCTGTTTGGAACTCCAACTACCTCGGTAGCCGTGCCCTAAAGGTAATTGTCCATGGCTGGAGGAACAATGGCAACACAGAGATGAACCCGCTTATCACCGGAGCTTTCCTCGCTACCATAGACTGCAACGTCATAGTCGTCGACTGGAGCGCACTAGCAGGTGGTCTGTACTCGACAGCTGCAGCCGGAGTACCAGGAGTGGGAGAGTTTTTAGGGCACTTCTTGTCATGGCTCATACAAGTCGGTGGAGGAAATTGGAACAACATCCACTTGGTTGGTTTCAGTCTAGGCGCTCATGTTGTGGGCAATGCTGGTCGCACAACCGGAGGCCGAATTGCTCGTATAACTGGTAATTACCTACTTTTATTTATCTTACATCAACGAGGTAACGTCGCCAGCCTTTTGGGTACTTTGCCCGTGGACAGTGACCTAAATTCTGTGTTTTATTTGTAATTTTAGATAGGCTTATTCTTTATTTTTATACTTATTTAAGTAATTTTAGTTTTATTATGTTGTAGCATAAAGCTAGTAATTAGTTGTGTAGAAAAATATAAATACTATTGTAATTAAATTAAAATAAATCGAAATATTTTACACCATCATAAAGTATTGTTGACATCTAGATTTTGCCAACACTTCAGCATAATTTTTGAATGCTAAATACCTGAAATCTAACTTTGATTAATTAATTATTTATTTGTCTCAAGTATGGTTAGTTACAGACTGGTCTTATGAATGTAGGTTTAAAGTAGAGTCACATACTTCACTGTAGAATACAGTATACATTTTTTTTCTTAATTTATAGTTATGGCTTAAGTTGCTCATATCTCGATCTCGATCAATGTATCTAAAAATTACATAAAATTTAAGTTTGAATAACAATTTGTCAGCAATGCTACCGAGAGAGCATAGAAATCTCTTGAAGTTAGGTAGTTACCTAAAATATGTTTCACCTTTTAGGATTGGACCCAGCCGGTCCTGGTTGGGGAGATAATGGGAATGCCCTTAACCGAAACGCCGGTCAATATGTCGAGGCAATACACACAGACGGTGGATCGCTCGGAATCTATGACTCGATCGCTGACGCAGACTTTTACCCTAATGGAGGACGGCACCCACAACCTGGTTGTTTCTTTCAACTGAACGACTGCTCTCACGGTCGTGCTACTGAGCTTTTTGCTGCTACAGTTTATCATAACCACCTCATCGGGAGACTCTGCCCTAATATTTGGGAAGCTCAGCTCTCTACTTGCTATGGAGCAGCTTTACCTATGGGCAACGGCGCAATCAATAAGCGAGGGTAAATATGCTGTTGACGTGGTATTTGGTTAAGCCCTAACTGTCTAACTGCTGAACAATCCTCCTCCGTAGATAAAAAAATCATTATCATCATCATTCTCTCATATCAACATCAGCCCTTGGACGTCCACTGCTATAATACGCTAAATAAGAAATCTGATGACCTGTTTTTTTTTTGCAGAAGCGGTCTCTACGGGTTGGTTACAGGAAGTCAGTGGCCTTACTAAATGATAAAATAAATCTAATAAAATAAAATATGTTTTTCTTTTTATTTTTGGTATTAGGTTTTGGTAGAAATTAGTTATTATGATTGATCTCAAAAGAGAATTTTAGACGCAAAATACATTTACAGATTTATTTATTAATGTGTGATTGATTGAATTTATCTATGATCAGATCAACCTGTCCATATGAATAAGTGCCTATTAACAGTTTAATCCCTGTTCTACAAAGTACAAATCCTACTCGTATTATAAAGGCGAAAGTTAGGGATGATTAGAGTTCTTTTATCACGTCGAAAACACTGAACCAATTTTACTGTTACTGGTGTATCCACCAGAATTTTTGCTATGTGGGTATCACAAGAGTGGAATCGTGGGCAGCAGCAGTAAGTAGTAGCCGTGGTAGTGGTAGCAGCCTATACTTTAACAAAGAGACCTTAGTTTAAACACATTTACAATCAGATAGCATCTGAGAATTTCTATTCTCAGATGGTTAATGATCAGTCAGTCAGATAGGTAATGCTAACAATAGGTTGATATTTTTGTACAACTGCTGCGTATTATTTCTTGAGCAGTACCTAACTAAGAAAAATCTGTTATTTTCTCGTCACATGACGCCTATCTACTAGCTGTGTATTATCGTTTACATTTTGCGATAAGGTTGTTTCCGACAATCTGCGATTCTACGGAATTGTTCACGGACGGCAGACGAACATGGATATCTGTGTTTATACGGACGGACGACCTCGAACCACCTCGCACTAGCTCGCGTCTTTGAAGTTAGTTACGGACTCGCCGCGGATCGGGACTGCGAAGGACGGACGTGTCTGCGCTACCACAGACGATACTGCGCTACTCTTCCCATGGTGCGCGGCGCGCGGCGGTGGTGCGGACTGATCCGCGTTGCCTTGGGGCCTTTACTTGCCTGCCAATTTTTGATGATAAATGGTTATTGGACCTAAGAATACAAATACAAATTCATCTATTGTGAAACAGAGGTAATGGGCTGGTAATATGGTTTGTCGTCGAGCTCTATGTTTTACCTTATTGGCGTACCTACGATAGGTATTTGGACTTACTTTAATCAATTATTTTTCTATTTAGCTGTGAACTTCCTTAAAACTGTAAAAAATCGATTTCTGCGTCGACTGTTTATGACGTTTTTACTCAGGAGTACAAACACCCGGTAAGTTTCATCATTAAATACGTTCTAGATTAAGTTTCACCAAATCACTGCCAAATCTTATCTAAAGAATGAGGAAAGGGCAAAACACCCAACCATTGACCGAGCTCTAAAAAAGTAATATAAGTAGGTATAAATAAATAAATAAACAAACATTCGCACACTCACACCCCATATATTATTATATATAAGTATATTAAAAGAGTTACAAAAAGAGATTATTTGAGAAATCTTAAACTTAAATATTGATGTAAAAATACATTCTAAGAATCTAAGAAATAACGTACTAGAACTAATTTACCAGCGGTTTTGAAATTAGTGGTGGAACTAGGCTCAAGTGGTCAAACTTGGGTGTTTTATCCCTATGAAATATAAAAAAATATTATGCGGGTGCGTGGTACGATTTAGATCGATAATTGTCATGATTGATATTATATTTTGATTGATAAATAATACCATAAATACTGTCTCTTGCAAATCAATTGTTACAGTCGTGGCATCATGAAGCTCTTTGTGGTACTAGCAGGATTTATAGCGCGTTAGAAAACTTAATTATTTTGCCGTGTTTGCTTGACTTTGAATTGACATTCCTTATCAAAAGATACAAAAAAATATAATACCTACTTATTTCGATTTTACAGTTCTACTCGTCCGGCCAGACCGGGCATTCTCAATCTAATCCAAATTTATATTTACAGTGTGCTCCAGCAGCGCTGTTCCCACTGTCCCTGGAGATAACAGCCACTATGTAGAAGGTGAAAGCCGTTACATATGGATGCCCGATGGCGAGGGTAAGCCCCATCTCGTGGACCTTGAAGCGCCAGTCAATGAGGCCGAATTCGCGGCCAGGAACGGCGCTAACAACCAATACTGGCTCTACACTAGGTACGATTTTTTCAAATGATACCAATGCTCGCGGCTTCGCCCGTAGGCTATCGAGATTAGAAGTACCTAACTCAAAAACTATATTTAAATCGAGTTCCAGACATATCGGTTCAGTAATTAAGATGTGGTTCAGGAACAAACGTTCTTCTCAAATCACAAACATTCAGTGCAGTTTAATAACTTCATTTTTTATTTTAGGCAGAACCCAAACAACCCACAAGTGATCGTTCACGGCGATGCTTTCTCTGTCTGGGCATCCAACTACTTAGGCAGCCGCCCATTAAAGGTCATCGTCCACGGGTGGAACAGCAATGGAAACTCTGAGGTCAACCCTCTCATCACGGCTGCCTTCCTCGCCGTCCAGGACTGCAACGTCATTGTCCTCGATTGGAGAGCCCTTGCCAACGGTCTATACCCATCAGCTGCATTCGGAGTTCCCGGTGTCGGCCAGTTCTTGGGTGACTTTTTGATCTGGCTCATCAACACTGCTGGAGGCAATTGGAATAATACTCACCTGGTAGGATTCAGTTTGGGCGCTCACATTGTGGGCAACGCTGGACGACGTGCCAATGGCTGGCCAAGCAGAGTTACTGGTACGTTATAATACACCTTCCTTTTTGATTTATTTATCCGATTGTCTTTGTTTAGAGATTGATTACCTACATTTTATACCTATACGTCTTAAGGCCGTTGTAGGTGCTTAGAGGTCATCCGTCATGGGCGGGATCACTCGGATTTGTCCCCCGCAACCCGCATTCGCACTACGACTAACAGAAACAGACGCCGCATGGCTTTGCCATTGCGTAAGGTCTGATTCAGACAATCATTTGAGTAGTAATAGTAAGAAAAGTTTCGTAAGTAGGTACATATTTTTTTGTAAAATAAATTTAGGATATTTATTGAATACCCACTTACTTACTGTTGCGGGCCGAAAAAATAGCATCGTTCAACTACCTACCGACATTTCAACCAGTTAAGTATTCAGAAAAAAATTGATTGCGAGATTGCATGGTATTTACCTACATAGTTTATTCAAAGATAAGTAAGTAGGTACCTACCTAATATCAACAAATAGTACAGAACAGATTAGTATTTTACTAATCGGTCGGTACTCAGTCAGATCCATACATACTAAAAATTCGCAATCGAATGGCTAAATGAATGTTTGTTCCTCAATCACGCCAAAACTACTGAACCAAAATTTGGCACGTATGTGAATTGTTTGTAAAACATATACCTAGGCTACATTATATCATTATTTCGAGTGTGTTTCGAGTGGTCGAGTGGCAGGTGTGTTGGGGACTACCATGCCCCGGTGTCGCGAGTTCGATTCCAGCTCGCCTACTTACTTGCCTACTTACTTGCCAACTTACTTGCCTACTTAAGTAAGTACCTTACTTAACTTACTTACTTAAGTACTACTTAAGAAAGTACTAAAGTAAGTAAGACAAGTGCCTACTTACTTGCCTACTTAAGTAAGTACCTTACTTAACTTACTTACTTAAGTACTACTTAAGAAAGTACTAAAGTAAGTAAGACAAGTGCCTACTTACTTGCCAACTTACTTGCCTACTAAAGTACCTTACTTAACTTACTTACTTAAGTACTACTTAAGAAAGTACTTAAGTAAGTAAGACCAGTGTCTACTTACTTGCCTACTTAAGTAAGTACCTAACTTAACTTACTTACTTAAGTGCTACTTAAGAAAGTACTAAAGTAAGTAAGACAAGTGCCTACTTACTTGCCTACTTAAGTAAGTACCTAACCTAACTTACTTAAGTACTACTTCTTCTCTTCTTCGTGTCACTAGTTCTTTCGAACTAGTGTGGTGAAAGGATTTCAAGTGCGCCTCGAAAAGGCTCCTTTCGTGCACTGAAGTAAATAAGACAAGTGCCTACTTACTTGCCTACTTAAGTAAGTACCTAACTAAACTAACTTACTTAAGTACTTCTTAAGTAGTACTTAAGTAAGACATTATCTATTAACTTGCCTACTTACTTGCCCACTTTCTCGCCTTATTACTTGCCTACTTACTAGCCTACTTACTCGCCTACTTACTTGCTTACTTAATTGCCTACTTACTTGCCTACTTAAGTAAGTACCTTACTTAACTTACTTACTTAAGTACTACTTAAGAAAGTACTTAAGTACTACTTAAGAAAGTACTTAAGTACTACTTAAGAAAGTACTTCAGGTAATAAGACAAGTGCCTACTTACTTGCCTACTTAAGTAAGTACCTTACTTAACTTACTTACTTAAGTACTACTTAAGAAAGTACTTAAGTACTACTTAAGAAAGTACTTAAGTACTACTTAAGAAAGTACTTCAGGTAATAAGACAAGTGCCTACTTACTTGCCTACTTAAGTAAGTACCTAACTAAACTAACTTACTTAAGTACTACTTAAATAAGTACTTAAGTAGGTAAGACAAGTATCTATTTACTTGCCTACTTACTTGCCTACCTACCTACTTACTTGCCTACTTACTTGCCCAATTTCTTGCCTACTTACTAGCCTACTTACTCGCCTACTTACTTGCCTACTTACTTGCCTACTTAAGTAAGTACCTTACTTAACTTAAGTAAGTACTACTTCTTCTTCTTCGTGTCACCAGTTCTTTTGAATCAGTGTGGTGAAAGGATTTCAAGTGCGCCTCGAAAAGGCTCATTTCGTGCACTCGACACATGTTTTCGAACTTTTGGTTCTACGACATGCCGGTTTCCCCACGATGTTTTCCTTCACCGTTGCGAGAACGTGGAATGCATACATAGAATTTTTCGACCGAAAAAACCCATTTACGCATGACTGCCACCGAGATTTGAACCCGGTGTAAGAAAGCAAGGTTCGAATCGCAAGGTAAGGGCCTCATTCACTCGGCCACCACGTCCTCAGTACTACTTAAGTAAGTACTACTTAAGAAAGTACTACTTAAGTAAGTTCTACTTAAGTAACATTTTACTTAAGTTCTACATAAGTAAGTATTACTTAAGTAAGTACTTCAGTAAGTACTAAATTAATAAGTACTTAAGTTAGTACTTACTTAAGTACTACTTAAGTAAGTACTTACTTAAGTACTTATTAATTTAGTACTTACTTAAGTACTACTTAAGTAAGTACTTAAGTAATAAGACAAGTGTCTACTTACTTGCCTACTTAAGTAAGTACTTAAGTAACTTCTTACTTAAGTTCTACTTAAGTAACTTCTTACTTAAGTTCTACTTAAGTATGTACTACTTAAGTAATAATTTAAGTAAGTAAGTACAACTTAAGTAAATACTTACTTTAGTAATACTAAGTACTTTAGTAAGTTAGACAAGTGTCTACTTACTTGCCTACTTAAGAAAGTACCTAACTTAACTTACTTACTTTAGTGCTACTTAAGTAAGTAAGACAAGTGCCTATTTACTTGCCTCCCTACTTACTTTCTTGCTTACTTGCCTACTTACTTGCCTTTTACTCGCCTACTTACTCGCCTACTTGCCTACTTAAGTAAGTACCTAACTTAACTTACTTATTAAGTAAGTACTTGAGTAAGTAAGACAAGTGCCTACTTACTTGCCTACTTATTTGCCTGCTTAAGTAAGTACCTTACTTAACTTACTAAGTAAGTAAGTACTTAAGTTAGAAAGCAAGTGCCTACTTACTTGCCTACCTACTTACCTACTTATCTACTTACTTGCTTACTTGCCTACTTACTCGCTTATTACTTGCCTACTTACTCGCCTACTTAAGTAAGTACCTAACTTGACTTACTTATTAAGTAAGTACTTAAGTAAGTAAGACAAGTGCCTACTTACTTGCTTACTTAAGTAAGTACCTAACTTATCTTACTTACTTACTTAAGTACTACTTCAGTAAGAACCTTACTTAACTAACTTACTTAAGTACTATTTAAGTATGTTATTAAGTAAGTACTTAAGTAAGTAAGACAAGTGCCTACTTACTTGCCTACCTACTTACCTACTTATCTATTTACTTGCTTACTTGCCTACTTACTCGCCTATTACTCGCCTACTTTCTCGCCTACTTACTTGCCTAAGTAAGTACCTAACTTAACTTACTAATTAAGTAAGTACTTAAGTAAATAAAACAAGTGCCTACTTATTGCCTACTTAAGTAAGTACCTAACTTAACTTACTTACTTAAGTACTACTTAAGTAACTTTTACTTACTTAAGTACTACTAAAGTAGTACTTAAGTACTACTTGTCTTACTTACTAAAGTAGTACTTAAGTAAGTAAGACAAGTGTCTACTTACTTGCCTACTTACTTACTTACCTACCTACCTACATGCCAGTACTCACTTTCAGCTTTTGACGATCACATACTTCAAGTTTCTAGTATTTACGTTCAGCGGTTTGGCCTGTAAATTGTCTGTCAGTCAGTCAGTCAAATCCGAGCCTGTTATAAATGTTGTTTCATGCGCGTATTGACAATAAAGCCAATAGCCATCTCATTTGCATACATAAATAAATCTATCTATAACGGACGTACTATCCAACAGTATGGTGTGAATATTACTTTATTCAGTCATGTTTCGTAAAATCGTTTCGCGAAGCGGTGCGCGCCAGCGCGACGCGGCCTCCCCGTCCCGTAGTCAGATGGGTACTGAGGTCCAGAGCGGTGCACGCCTACTTTTATTGCAAAATTACGTTAAATAATTCGTAGTCGCAAGAAAAAATACTGTATCAAAAAAAGCTTACCGAGCTTTTTAAATATATTTTTTTCTCTAGCGAATGGTATAAAAATAAATTATATATATAATGCCGTTCAGGAGGAGATACGAAAAAACCATCCCGAAACAGCTTTGTTTTGAGATTTTTTTATTCATATTAAATAAGCGAATATAATAAATGTTTCTCTGATATTTTCAAGATAAAAGACCAAATAATATTATAATATTTTTTTTTTATTTTTATTAACACCCCTTGACGCTGTTTTAACCTGAGCATTTTGGCCTATTTTCCAGATTACAATGTAGCGACTGCCATAGTTAAGCCTTAAGTGTTAAAATGTTATATGTGATAAGTACCTACTTACATTGTATACTTAGAGGAGCCAATAAACTAATTTCCTTTCTTTCTTTCTTTCTTTCATTTTCGTCGAGACTTTATACGTAGGTATGTATTGATATATTTTTTTCTGCTTAGGTTTGGACCCTGCCGGCCCTCTTTGGGGTGGCAACGCTAACGCTTTGAACACAATGGCCGGCCAATACGTCGAAGCGATCCACACCGACGGCGGTCTCCTCGGTATCTTCGACAAAATCGCCGACGCTGACTTCTACCCCAACGGTGGCAGGAACCGCCAGCCTGGCTGCTGGGTCAGCACTTGCTCCCACAGTCGAGCGTACGAACTATTTGCCTCAACTGTTCGCACCAACCATCTGATTGGGCGCGCGTGCACCAGCACTGATCAAGCCGAGAACAATCAGTGTTCTGGTGCTGCTTTTAACATGGGCAATGGAATCATCAACAAGCGAGGGTAAGTCTTTCATATATTAAATTTCTGCAGCTTACTTAATGCATAATGTATCTCAGGAATAATAATAATAAATAATGTGTCTTGCTCTTTCTAATACATAATTGAGCGGTCAGTAACATTCAGTCCGAAAATTTCCGTACCTATTGATTGAAAGTTACATACAATTTTAGAAATGTTTGTTTTTTATGTTTCCAGAAGCGGTATCTTTGGCTTGACTACTGGAGCCTCCTGGCCTTTCTAAATCAGAAATAAAATCTTGAAATAAACGTTTCAAAAAAGCTTTTGGTTTTAATTACAGTTTTTTTTGTTAGGTATCCATTATTATAGAGTCCTCAGTTTGAGCAGCTTCACTTCCAATGTCCTCTTGTAAGAAATAAACTTTATTAAAT
This sequence comes from Lobophora halterata, assembly GCA_932526365.1. Taxonomy (NCBI): domain Eukaryota; kingdom Metazoa; phylum Arthropoda; class Insecta; order Lepidoptera; family Geometridae; genus Lobophora; species Lobophora halterata. The sequence continues at coordinate 8,449,008 of OW052002.1, forward strand.
AAAACTATTAAGCAGATTAATAACTGTATTATGCTACTTACTCTACATTATTGCACATAAAATGCATTTCGAGGAAACTCTTGAAGTTGCTGCATTGGGGCTATGGAATGCTCTGCACTCATTATTAAAATGTAGTAGGTACCTAATCCTACAGCCATCATACTATAAGGAAAGGACAAGGTATTTATTGCTTCTAAACTTTAGACAACGTGATTTGGGAATGGTAGGTGGTTTTCTATTTCACCCGAACTTTTTAAAGTAAGTACTCGATTAAATAGAGGAATTCATTAAACTTCTAGATTCTATAATTTACTTTAGGCCTTACCAACAACAACACCTCATGAATTTGGAAGAAGAATTACTCACCTTTTTTGTGAAAAGACATCGAATTAATGAAGTGACATACGAGACTCGAAATGGTTAATTTCAACCTACTTACTTACCTATAAGTAGCAGATACCAAAATAAAAAGTCTAGTTTAGTTTAGTCTATTAGGTATAGATTAAAAAACTGGATGAATTCAAAATTTTATTCCATTATTTTAAATTTACAATGCCACAACTACTGGAGAGTTTTTTTGGAAACATTGGACGAAGTGAACTGTATTTTCCTTCTCAGAGCCAAGGTTTACATTGCATTCCTTCAACATTTGGCCAATGGCAGCGGTCATAGTCTCCGGGGAAAATAATAATGTAGTTATTTTATATAAATTTATGTCACCGGTGCCTTCGTTAATCAACCTTAAAGTTTTAAAAACGCAGTACATGCAGTCATGAAAATCAGGGATATCTCTGAAGTCCCCCATTTCTAAAATGTGTTCTATATCTGCAGCAGTATAATATGATGAGTTGACGCTGCATCTTTCAAAAGCATTTCTGATTATAGATTTCAACTCTGGCCGAACTGCCACACTGTTCTGTAAGAATACAGCAAATCAATTTATAGTAAAATAAACATCGTCATCATCATAGTTTTTGGACGATCTCTGCTGCACAGAAGACGCCACTACGATCAGTCTCGAGCCGCTTTCATCCACCAACTTCCCGCGACCGCAACAATGATAACGTGGATTCCATCATGTGGAAGGCCATCCCGAACTGCGTCGTTCAGTTCATGGTTGGCATTTGGTATCGCATCGTCATAATAATAAACACGAAAACAATCTTCCTGAATATTAGGTACCTACAATAAGCTCAGTAGATTTTTTTAAGTAAGTTGACGCTTCATTTTCCAGAAACATATTTTTTGGGTTGTGCCATCGTGTATATACCCTGTAACCAGCTCAACCTATATGATAAGGGGTTGTTCCCAACGATTTCAGAAAACTTACTACAAAATTATAAATGCGAAGGTTTGCAAGGATGGGTAGATAAATGTTTGTGGCTGAATCTCGGTAGGAAAACTGAACTAATTGAGCTAAAGTTTAGTGTCGTTGTGACTACATTCCGATTCACAGCTATAATAACTAAAAATAAGGAGCCTCTTCGAGGCGCACTTTAAATCCTCTCACTACACTGGTTCGAAAGAACTAGTGACACTTTAAGAAAAAGACTAGAAATAATAGGTACGTGGAATAAATAATATAATTAATGACCTGGACCAAGCTGGATGGATAGCTTTAAGGTTATTTATTATTTATTGTTATTCCTATAAACTTCTATAAATATCCACTCCTATAAATATCCATTTGTTAAAAGGTTTATAGGAATAACAACTATTACATACCCTTGATGTTTGCACAGTGTTTCCAATAAACAGTAATGTACAAAAAATAAGTATTCCGAACATAGCTAATATTTTTTTATAAGCGCTACGGAAGGACTCAGCTAAGAAAGATCGTGGTATCTTTGTGAGAAAATAACTGAAATGTGAGAATTTTTTTAAAGCTATTTATACAAATAAGTGCGAAGATTAATGAGCATCCAATGCACTTATCGCTCTAAGAATCTATAAAAAGTACCTACCTATAGCCCGGTCAATTTAGCTCTGAAAAGAGGGGTTAGATTGCAATAATTCGGACAGAGCTTAAAATTGGTACGAATGTTCGGAACATCATTATATATGAACTGTAAAAGTCCTCATCGATCCCACATGTGCAAAAAAAAATTAAGGTCAAAGGTCACTAACATTGGTTTTTCACGATTTTCTCAATTTCTGTAGCTCCAATGATGTTAAAATCTATTATTAATATATAGTGTAGAGTATAACATTTGTGACGAATTATGTTCCAAACATTTTAACATGCGCTTAACCGTTTTTGAGATAGAGGAAGTAGTGCGAAATAAGACTGACCGACTCACTCATCACGATATCTCCAAAATTATAGAAGCTACAAACTTGAAATTTGGCATTAGTAAAAGTAAAAGTTTTCACCTCTTCAGGAGTAGCAATTTTCAGCTGTGTCTAAACTATTGCAACACTTTTTAGAGCTAATTTGACTGGGCTATTATTTTATTGGATATGTTACCGTAATTTAACAAGGTATTAATAAACTCGGAACTTATAGCGACGTGATTTGGTAATATTTTTTTTTTAATAAATGTCACCGTAATTTTACATGGTATTAATTAACTCAGAACTTATAACCATGTGATTGGGGATATAAAAAAAACATTTTTTATCATTAGTTATTAATTGGTACCACAGAGTACTAAGATATACACAACTAGTACGTATACCAATAATATACAATAATAATTAAATTATAATAATTGTGTATGCTTTTTTTAAGGTAGATAAAATCTATTAGGTACATACTGCACCTAAAATAAAAAACTAAGAATAATAGCTTCTCCTTGGTTTTTTTTCCAAAACTTCTTTTTCGAATTTTATAAATTAATCTTGGTTGTACAAAAACATACAACAACCTAATTCAATTGGACCGTTTTAGTGATAGTAAACACCACTGAAAAGTCACAGAGAAGCAAAATACGCAATTTTGTTTACGTCTACGACATATCTTTTTTAGTTATTTTGATTTAAAAAAACTACTGAACCGATTTTGATGAAATTTCTAAGGAACCAATCCGAAAGTTTATCTTTTCGAAAAGAAAATATTTTTTTATCGGCTTATAAAAAAACTACTTTTTTGTAGTCGGTTGGGTTTTTTACGAGTATAAGCGAGTCCCCCAGATGTAACGGTGAAGTCTCGGTTCGTACGTCGTTATAGTTTAAACCACTAATTTGGTCTCGTTTCGTAATTCACTGATACTTATATAAATATCAGGTAAATAAGGAACATGCGCAGGTAAGTGGGTATCTATCTTATCTACCGGACGATTTAGTAGATACGTAAAATTAATCACTCAAGATTATTACCCGAGCGAAACAACAACAAAATGGTTGAGGCTCAGCCACGTAATGTTAAAGCATACGTACGCATACGTCGGTAGATAGGTAGGTACCTAATGTACACTACGTTACGAGGATTTTAAGCCCGTACTTATTTTATGTAGAGGGTACAGCGGTCTGCACTGTCTTCCCGTTGAAGATTGCATTGTACGTTGCCCCCCAAAACATCAACCAAACCCTGCCACAGTCATCCCAATTTCGGTAAGAGTGAAGCCATACTGCTCCGTTGCGTTGAGTTACATCGCTTTCGTACTGGCATTTGCGTGTCGAAGCGTTAGATTTAGTTTGGATACATTTCGTGCCAAATGCTGGTACAAAATTGCGACGCAACGCAACGCAGCATTGTGGCTTCGCTCTCTAACCTGTACGTACAATGTAACGCAGCAAAAATATTGGTCGAAGCTGGTTGACACATTTGGTGAAGAAGTCTGTAGATTACGTAAGCCTATCATTATTAGTTATCATACGTGCTAACAATATAGGGGTGTAGTAGTAATATAAGGAGTTATAATCAAATCTAATCTTATCTAATCTAACTCTACCTCCATAGTCGAGTACCGATACAATTGATATAGAGATGAAAATTATATTTGATATAATCAAAAATCAGTTCATCAAATTCTAGAAAATAACAAATTGCCTACATTATGCCCACAAAATAATTGATATGAGGTAGGTACCTACATGAGTAGGTACTTACAATTTGAGGTGGGTTTGAATTATCATTCGAATAACGATACGAAGTACAAAATAAATTTGGTTCAACCTAACTAAAATGATTCACAGATGTCACTATATAACAATGAATTCATATGAATCATCACTGTATCATGAATGGAATAAACTTACTCACTGCCCAACAAGTAGAGTACTTTGAATGGAACCACAGTTGGTAACAAAACAACAATATATTAAACAATTTCGTGTATCTGAAAACACCTATTAACAGATAAAGAGATAGCAACATACTACAGTCAATAAATACCTACGTGTTGTATTGATAACAAATCTGTCCTAGAGTTGTTGGTAAAATTCCTTACAAATAGCGAAATAGTCTAATCTATTTAATTGATTGGTAAAATCTAACTATCAACAAGATAATCTCAGTTTGAACAAAATATAAGTTCTACAAAGAAATATTTTTAGGCAGTGATCCTCGCTATTGAAGTTGAAGTTAAAGATGAAGTTTTTTGTACCTATATTTGTCGCTATATCAGGTTAGTTTCAGTATATCAATCACACTAATAGAAATTAAAATAATTGAAATTTTGCGAGGATGAAGAAAGAGGTAATGCAAGGGTTACCTTTTATTCCGAAGCATTGCAGACTAGGCCACGGCTGCAGCTATTTTTCAATCGACTTTTAATAAGAGTCGTTTTTTTTGTTTTTTTTATTGTATGGTGCCTCAAAACTTTTTCGTATAACAACCGATTTGGAAATTTTTTTTTTTTTAAGGGCCATTTAAAATACCTTTTTTTGTCAGATTAGTTCAATTTAAGTTTTATCATAATCGGTTTAGTAGTTTCCTTTTTAAGGCTAATCCTCAAATCCAATTCCATACAAAATGTTTCGGACATATACTCAAAAAGTACGCCGTATTATAGTAATTTCTTCACACGATTCGTTTCGTCCATGTTTTTTGATTTCGCCAACAAAAAAAGTGAAAGGTTTCATATTCATACTTTAATTTAGATTTTATACGTGTTTTTAAGTTAGTAGGGTAATATTAATAACTGAAAAAAAGTCTAATTGAAGTCGGTTGTAATTTTTTTTTTTGTAAAAACTTTTATTACATGGCTAAAACCACTTAACCAGTTTTTTTTTTAGTTTTAATGCATAACATAGCTTTTCTTTACCAAGAGCTTTTCATACAAATTCTCTCTTCACAGTATGTTCTGCGGGCGTGATCGAAGACCCGACTTCGGGTTACAAAGAGGGGGACCGATTCTTCTACTTTCCCGGTGACGGTGATGGTATCCACCATCTTGTCGACGCACTAGAACCAGTCGACTTTGCCTTCCTCAGAGAATACTCTAGGAATCCGGCTAACAATGCCTACTGGCTGTACACTAGGTAAAAAAAAACATAGCTAATTGACTTTATCATCATCATCAGCCTATTTAATAAGTTGTAGACGTTCTATATGGTTACCTTTGCTTACTATTGTCTATCTATAGTAACAAGCGGTTTCGAACTGCCTACATCCATAGACATCCCGAGACCGCAAACACCACAAATTGCAGAGACTTCATTATTAAAGCCGATGATGGGTGGGAATCGAAATTTTAACAGTTTTTTTTTCAAGAGATAATCCCAGGGTGGCTCAAGTGCTAGTCCATGGAAGTGCGAACAGCGTTTACAACTCAAACTTCCACAACTCCAAAGACACAGTTATTCTTACACATGGATGGAATGGAGATGGTGGAAACTCTATGAACAGACTTCTTACTCAAGGTAATACGAAAACTCGTAGAAGCAGAAAACCATCGAAAAACCTTTTCTTTGTCAATTTATATGAAATTCGCTAATAATTAGGTATACCTACCTATATAAATATTATGTAACATATATTTATTGTAATCAAGAAGTTGCAAAAATGTGTGATTGAAATACATAATGGACATCAATTTCTGTATAGGGTTCATTAGTCGTCAAAGTGTGAGCAATGAATCAAAAAGTGTCAAAGTGTGAGCTTATTATTAAATAATGTATGGATATTGGATAAACATTATTTTTTATTAATTTTAGCGTTTCTTGACGATGATGATGTCAATGTAATCGTGATGGATTGGAGCCGTCTAGCCAACAGGAGTTATATAACAGCCAAGAATGGAGTAGACGAGGTGGGACAAGGCCTAGGACAGTTCATCATGTGGCTAACGACTTTCGGTCTCCTGTACCAAAAGATCCATCTGGTTGGCTTCAGTTTGGGCGGTCATCTGGTGGGCAGTGCGGGAAGGGAAACCAGTGGTAGAGTTGGAAGAATCACAGGTAAAAAGGCTTTTATTAATATTTTATTTAGCTACGTTACTACCTTGTGACAACCAAACTACAAGGATATAGGAACCTCTTTAGTAGTATATAGGTACAATCAGGTACATACCTATAACAAAAATCGACTGGAATGAAAAACTAAACTGGGTTCGTAATTTCTGTTGTATTTTTTAACACGCGACTTTGCCTGCTTAGTGTAGAGAGATAAATAATTACCTTTATATTATACCTACCTACCTATTCCAGATCCTGAACTATATCTAGATAAACTTTTATCCCAAACAGTTCAGTATTAAAAATCCGTCCAAACTTCTCACAATCTTTGTATAACGAGTACCTAAGTAAGTATGCGATAAGTGGTGGAGTTAAGATCAATCTTTCAATTTCTAGCTTTGGATCCAGCTGGTCCTCTCTACACTTGGGACAGTAGCAAAATAAGCGAAAACGACGGCCAATACGTGGAAGTAATCCATACAAACACTGCTTTCCTCGGATATAGTGACCCTTGCGGAGACGCCGATTTCTACCCCAACGGAGGGTCAAGCATGCCTGGCTGTTGGCTAAACTCCTGCTCTCATAGCATGGCTTACGAGTACATGGCCAGTTCAGTTAGAAACAACCATCTGCTCGCGAACGAATGTGATTCACTGAGGGACGCTACTAGAGATAGATGCAGTGGTCCTACGAATCCAATGGGTAATAGCGATCTTGGCAAATCAAGGTGAGTTTTATAAAATATCAATTTCAATTAATCCTTTGGAATCGTAAACAGGTGTACTTATCTATATTTTGTTTTTTTTTTTGTTATAGTACTGGAATATTCAGAGTAAACACTGGAAAAAACTATCCCTACTGATGGACAAAATGTGCCAACTGATTGTATGGATTGCTCTGATTGACCCACCTAAATAGGAGATAGATACAATAAAATATACTGGTTTAAGAACTCACTGCGTTTATAATTCACCTTTCAACATATTTTAGGGAGTTGGTCGTTAAGAACAGTCGGAAATATTTATTCTATTCCATTATATTTATTTGGGGTTCCAAGATTTAATTCTATTGTCACCTAAAACAAAAGAAAACTTATTAAAATAAAACAAATGGAGATTTGATTAAACTTTAAACACTAAAGAAAACTTACAAGTGGTTTTTCCGTGACCCATTTTCTGACAAATGGGGCAAACAGTCTTTTATCATCGTGGTAGATAGAATGCCTCAAACTGAGGAGGCAGGCTACAGACACCGTTACCAGACATCCAAAAGCAGTGAACCATAAGTAGGAGATACGGTAGAGATAGAACACGTCACTGAAAAAATACAAATATGTTTTTCCCGAACGAGCGTTAGATAACCGAGCGTGACGGCTCAGTCTCATTCAATACCCACTAAATACAGTTCAGCGCGCTTAAGGAAGCTTTTAAAAAAGATCACGTTGTTCTTATTATAAGAAAAATATAAAATTAGCAGAATCTCAGACTATGGCGTTTAACATTATCTAATCAGTGTGTATGAGCGAGTAAGCCTAAAATCACTCTTATAGAAAGCACCAATTACCTTATAACATCATCCGACGAAGTAACAGTAGAGTTAAAGGTATAAGTGCAATTGTATGTAAATCGCGGCTTCTCTACGAATTTAAGTTGGCCTCGAGCTTGAGCAAGTTGGGAATGTGCTACGATCCACCATGATGACATTAATCCTATGACACCCCCGGATAATGCACTCTAGACAAAACACATTGAAAATAAGGATACTAATTAAAAACATTGTGAACAGAATAAGTAGAATGTAAGTCTTACTGACTGTAGAATCAATGAATGGTAAAAGTATCCCCATTAGAAAGATTCCAGTAAGAGGTCCCATTGAAGCTGAAGAAAGACTCATCGTCAATTGCAACACTGATCCCAACCTCTCTACTACGAACACCAGAGCTGCAACAGAAATGAAATTGGAATTGTAACAGACAAGAGTTTGTTTAAGGTATGTATGCCAAAGTAATATACTTAGATAATTATGATGGTATTATGCTATGGTTTGCTATAGCTAACATATTCATTAAACTATAACATTTATTATACGTAACGTACCCATGCTAATTAGTCCTAGAATCACAACAACGGCTCGAACAAGTATTGTGGTTTGTTTAGGGGTCAGTTCTTTAAAGAACGGCTTCCAAAAGTCTTCAAGAACAACGGCTGCCATAGAATTCAATCCAGTAGACAGTGAACTAAAATTAAAACAATTGAATAGACACACCTAATAATGAAAAGTAGGTATAACTAAAGCATGAAGTCGTTACCTTAAAGCAGCACTAAAAACACCAGCGACGAATATTCCTGGAAGACCATCCCAATCTCCCAAAATGTCTGTCACCAACAACGGTAGAATTTGATCTTTGGCAATCGCTAGCTTAGAACTTAGTGGATCACAATCATAGTATCTAGCAAACGCTACAAGACCACTGTAACCGCAGATTATAACTATAATTAGTACTCCTCCAAGGAATCCCCACAGAGCCCTAAAATATAACAAAATATCGTAAGATCTATTAAAACATACATAGCGTAAATTTCGATCATATAACATACTTACTGTTTGGATTGTTTCAAGTCAGGCAATGATAGAAACCTTTGCATCATAGATTGATTCACAGCGATGTTTCCGATCCAATGAAACGCAGATCCAATAGACACCGACCATATTGAATGTCTTTCAGTAAGATCGAAACTGAGGCTAGAACAAGAAACATAATATTTAATTAAAGTTTATGGGTAATTTAAATGTAATGAAGTTCGATGTAACAGGAATCTTACGAAGGAAATTCAATTCTGTTACTATCCCAATTTTTCCTTATTACTTCGCCGAATCCGCCGACAATCAAGGAACCTTTGACGATGACCAAGATCATGGCTCCGAACATAATGATAGTCTGAATCACGTCCGTCCATACTACTGCTTTGAGGCCTCCCTAAAACATATTCACGCGAAATCTGAAACGTGTGAAAGATATTCGCAAGTAGATAATTTATATAACAATTCACTTACTAGAGAAGTGTAGAATATGCAAACGGCGCACACCAATGGAGTCACAATATGTATGTTGACTCCAGTCACTGAAAACACGAAAACAACTTCATTCTGTAAAATTGTGGTCTATGTAGTAATTTTTCAATGCGGTATGTTTTTTTTTAATCAATAATGTAGTTATACTTAAGAATTCATACCTTGATTAAATGCTAGAGCTGGCACATAAATTACGATTGGTAACCATGCCATCTGAAACATATATAAGTATGTGAGAATAGATTATACAAAAAAATATTCTAACTGAGAAACCGAATGATATCTTACCAAGTAAACACTGAACAAAACTGATCCAAAAACCCTCAAACGTTTGTCATAGCGCAGTTCCAAATACTAAAAATATAACACAAAATAACTAAATGGTAATCATGTGAAATAGAGCTTATAAAAAAATCAAAATTCAGTTTTTCCGGTTCACTCACACGTTCACGGTTCACGGGGAATCCTCAAGGCAAATTTCCATACAAAATGTTTCGGACAAATACGTAATCGTGTTTTAAAATTAACCCTACTAACTTAAAAACACGTATAAAATCTAAATTAAAGTATGAAACCTTACACTTTTTTTGTTGACGAAATCAAAAAATATGGACGAAACGAATAATGTGAAGAAATTACTATAATACGGCGTACTTTTTGAGTATTTGTCCGAAACATTTTGTATGGAATTGGATTTGAGGATTAGCCTTAATCTTAGAAGTTTTCAAATCTAGAGTTAATATGTGCTTTCTAGACAAGCGTGCTCCTTTCTCAAACACATCTTGACTTGTTTTCCGATGAGGTTGTAGTCAATCGCTTGCTTAAAAAAGAGTTCACCTCGTAAGCTGAAGTCAGTTGTAGCTCATGTAACACGGGTAGGAACGTATAGAATACGACGATTGACATGATGAATGTTCCGATAAACGAAAACACATATGCTGTTCCATAAACATACAGCTCTGTTGGCGTTCCTAAAAGTGATATTCCGGAAATAAAGCTGAAAGAAAGACCATAACAAAAGGAAAATTTAATATTTTTGTGAATAAAGTAATAATATTATAATAACAAAGAACATGATAAGATAGAAGGGTATATAGGGGAAACTCACCTTGCAACCAAAGAAAAACACACTGGTACCAACTTCATATTCCGTCCACCCATCAGATAATCCTGAGTAGATCTCTGCTTTTTCACGAATCCAAAAAACACTCCTATAGCTCCACATATCGCAAGCATAAATATGAATAAAATGTAATCGACCACTGTAAAATGCTGCATAGAAGCTCGAACGGCTGACACATCCAACTTTTCAGACATTTTGTTTTAATCTATAAGTAAACTGATCTTTAATAACTATTTTAACTTCTTTAGCTTTATTTGTATTGGTACTTTATTGTCTGTTATTATCTATCATAGTATACACAGAGTTTTCTTTGTACTTTTTTTCTCAAGTTTAATGGTAATTTCACGCTCAATTTTTACACTATACTGATCCACTTCTACACTCTACGTCTCAATGGTAACTGTGAATGTTTGTAATATGGGCACAATTTTCCAATTATCGCCCACGATTTTCATATACGCATCTTCCTGAGCTATTTCTGGCGAATTGGCCACTTCCTTTTGATCAAGAAATTGTCGAAGGTCGTTATGGAACCATGAGAGGACGCTGTTTTGCTGTTGCTACTTAGTAGCACCTATTTGAATAGCATCACAATAATAAACAGATAAGTTGGTGGACAAATCGGATATATAGTGCCTCCTATATAGCAGTGCTCCAAAGTGTTCCCCTTTGTGATGTGATGTTATTACAATTGGGAAATTTATTGCGTTTGCGTCCTTGCAATAAATGTTGAAAGTACCTATTATATTTTTGAGTGTCATTTTACTGCACTCATATTTTCAATGAGGTCTCTTACCATCTAAGCGAATGAAGTTTTAGGGTAGAAACTAATGTAAGAAATAAAAAGCATTTTTTTCTAAACAATTTTATAAATAATTATCCACTTAGATACTTCATTACTCGATTAAAATATTCATTATTGCAAGTTCAATAGTTCAATAGTATTTATTGGTAAAAAATAATTATTACAGGTCAAAAAACTTAAGAACTTAGCTGTATAATGTACCTACTTATACACGTCTTATAATAATAAAAATTAGTTACATAAGTAAATTCAAAGAAACACAAAATAATAATTCATAAAAATAAGTCAATTCACAATAAATTAATTAATTACAGTAAATTATCAATAGATTTAGAATTAATAAATTCCTCGAAAGAATAGAATGTCTGCTCAACAAGCCAGCGTTTTAATTTGGCTTTGAAATTGAACAAGCTTTCGGCGGCTTTAATGTGTTTTGGGAGCTTGTTATAAACTGTCGGCCCTATGACGTGGCTCAGCTTGGCGGACTTCGCCAGGGTTCGGGGAACGGCAGTAAGGTTGCCCGCTCCTCGTGTGTTGTACGAGTGCATGTCGCAATTTCTAGCGAAACTCTTGAGCTCGGTTCTCACATACACCGCCACTTGCACGATCACAATACAGGGCAGCGTGAGGATACCGAGAGCTTTGAAGTGGGGCCTAGCAGAGACGTCGCGACGGATGCCGACTAGCGCACGTATGGCACGTTTTTGCATGCGAAAGGCACGCTCCCAGTCGGCAGCGCGCCCCCACAGCTCAGCGCCATATTGGAGTGTGGAATGTACAGTCGCAAAATAACAAGAGCGTGCTACCTCCGCTGGCACCACTCTAGTCACTCTCCGAAGAGCGAAGCAGGCGCTTCCAATTTTACCGCAAAGTTTATCTATATGACTTTCCCAAGTGAGGCCCTTATCTAGCTCGAACCCCAGGAACGTCGTGGTGTTGGTTTGGTCAATACTCACCCCATCGATGCGTACATTTAGTGGCCTAGTTGCGCGTCCGGAGAGTCCGAAGTGAATAAAATGGGTCTTTTTCAGGTTGAGCCTCAAGCCATTCGTTCTGAACCACTTATGCAAGTGGGCGCTCGTCTCGTTAAGTCGTTCTTCGAGTCCGTCAACAGTTTTTGCAGTAACGATTGCGGCTACGTCATCTGCGTACATCAGGACCTCCGCGCTCGTCACCGCGTCAGGCAGATCGTTCAGGAGGAGGGAGAACATAATGTTTGAGACCGACGAGCCTTGAGCTACACCCATTTTTGGGGATAGTGGGTCGGATCTCACATTACCTCCTACTACTACTTGGGATCGGTCGCGCATCATAGCCGTTAGTACGGCGTATGGAGCGCCATCGATCCCGTAGTGTTTCAGTTTTGCAGCGAGGACGGCGTGGTCGGCGACATCGAACGCCTTGGACAGGTCGCAGCACAACACGGCGACCTGCTGCTTGCGCTCGCGCGCGGCCAGCACCTGCCGCACCACCTCGCGCGTCAGCGACGTCGTGGAGCAGCCCGCGCGGTACGCGTACTGCCGCGGGGACAGGGCGTCCGTCGCCGACAAGTGCTCAATCAAGCGGGAGCTCAGACCATTTTCTAACATCTTGGCAATAGCGGGGATTATAGATACCGGCCTGTAGCCGTCGATATCTTCCCGTTTGCCTTTTCCTTTGAATATCGGGGACACCTTACTTATTTTTAGCGTTGTCGGGTAAGTACCTTCTTCCAGACATGCATTGTACAGGTCGGACAGAACTGGGGCCAGCGTTTTCATGGAAGTTCGAAGAAGTTCCATTGAGAAGCCATATATGTCTTTGGACCGTTTGGCAGGTATGGTGGATGTCCCTATTTTGAAAATTTCGTCGGCCGAGAAAGCGCGCAGTTCAAGTTGGCGGTCGGTGGGCGCTCGCGCTGCCGCCAGCGCACCGAGAGCGCCCGCGACATCCGCACCGGGGGCGCCGCACGTCACCGCTGCGTTCAGGAATCTTGCATTCATCGCATTTACTGCATCCTTAGCTGATTGGAACTTGCTTCCATCAGTATTTGTTATGACATCAGTAAACATTATTTTAGGAGAGTTATTTTTACCTCTTTCATTATTTACCACATTCCACATAGTTTTTGATTTACTACAACTATTTTGTATCATGTCAGTATAAAAAGATTTCTTAGTCATATTAATTAGAATGTCAAGTTTGTTATTTAGATTATCTATAAATAAATTAATTGAATTATTATTAGGAAATACATAATTTAAATGCGTCATGTCAATTATTAATGATTTTAAATTTTGTACATCAGTGGTCAACCATGATGAGTCACGGTTCCTTCTATTTACCTTTTTTAAAGGGAAGCATATATCATATTTGTTTCGGATTATATCTATTAGTGCAGAGGCAAATTCCTCAGCTGATTGATATTTTTTCCACATAGCTACCCAGTCTACGCTATCTAAGGATGCAATAAAGTTGACTCGATTCGCTTCCGACATATTTCTAGCTAGACGTGTAAGAGGTGGCGGTGTCCGCCGCGAGACCAGCAGCTCGCCACGGATCGCCAGGTGGTCGCTAAGGTTAGTGACAATCGGCTCAGTCCTAACAGTCCCGGCCGGCAAGTTTGTGTATAGGTGATCTAAGCATGTAGATGTTGTTGCTGTGATCCTAGTCGCAAAATCAACAAGATTTGTCAGGCCGTGGGTCGACAACAAGTCGCACAACTTTTTGTGCTCGGGAGTCATACCATCCAAACAATTCACATTAAAGTCTCCTACCAAAACACAGCCATTGTTCAACTCGCTTATTTTGTCGAGCAGACTTTCTAAATAAACAAAATAATCATTCGCGCATACGACGTTCGTTCTATAAACACATACAATTGTTACATCAAATTCAACAAGGTTGATTGCACTTATTTCTAAATATTGCTCAACGGATAATGATATTAAATCTACATTTTCAACACATTTGATATTGTCTTTGACATATAAACATGAACCGCCGTGCGCGAGTGATTTTCTACAGTAGCTAGAGACTAACTTAAAGCCGTCAATACTGATACACTTTAAATTGCTATCCGTGAGCCAGTGCTCGGTGATTGCGAGAATATCACACTTTAAATCACTACTTAGTAAGGCTTCTAATCTTCCGGTCTTGTTGTTAATTGAAGCGATGTTTTGGTGGCATACTACAATCCGTTGTCCAAGTTAGCTTATGTCTTCACATTCGCTGAGTGGCTTCATGTTTAACGAGGCTGTGTTGATATGGCTGGCTACCTGTACAAAAAAATAGTTATTTGTATTTTTATACAACCTGACGAGACAAATAAGTCGAGCTCCTGATGCTAAGACATAATTATTATACCCAAAAGACAACGTCTGTAACTAGGTTGAGGCCAGGATTCACAATGTTTCTATAATTCACTACTCTACATCAACTCTACCCAGCATAAATCATATTTTGCAGCACCATTTTGGTTAGGCGCAGGCAGGCGTATTCGAAGGCTATGCTTGCCTTGTCACTTGTTTACATAAAAAAAAAAAATAAGTACCTTATTATTCCCAAAAGCGTTGATATAAGCGTCATCGCTGGGATGTGGTGGTTCCTTATACAGTCTTCTCAGTTGAGGCGCGAGTAGGCTCGGCGGCGGCGGCACGTGGGGTCGGCGAGAGTGTAATACCCACCCCACCACTGCCCCCACGAGGACAGTGACCCCCGCGCCACACAGTGTGTACCACATATACGACACTCGGAGGAGTGGGTTCACATCCGCGCTGAGGGGACAATGAATCAAATCTAGGTATATTCAAGTATATGAAAATGGTAGAGGGAAATACTCGTAGGTAGAGATGAACATCGGTAGACGTCAAAATATAAGTCACAGAATTTTTAGAGGGAAGGGCGTATCTTTTGTTGTTGTGTCTAGATTTGTCAGATTGTCAGATGAACGGGAACCAAGTCTTTTGTATCGTTGGTACTTTCAATTGTGTAACGTTCTAGAACGTTTCCTTAATCTAGGTTAGGTACCTATTACCTACTTAGGAATATTTAAGTTATATTTTAACTTCACACTTGGGATCGGCCATGTTCGGTCGCATTCGGCTACATACAGCGTTCGGGTTTTGAACGCTCGACCGCGCCCGCGAGCGAGCACTTTCGTTTTGACACCACGGACTTGCGCGCACGTCACCGTAATAGACGTCGTCTGCCGCGCCAGATCCGAATTTCCAAAATCTAGTGGTTACGTATTAACCTATTTTTTATCACTTTTGTGAAGTTCTTGTGCGTTGATAAAAAATCCCCAACTGGGGAATCACACGGCTGGAAACGGCGTCGTCGCACGTCGGAGCCTTTCATCCTCCACACTCCTGGCCTGGCGGACCTTGAAGACCACCGCAGTCGCACCATCTCACACAAGCGGCCAGCCAGGACAGTACCACCTAGATCTACCCGAAGAACCAGAATACGTGACCAGGCCTTTGATCGAACCCAATAAATAAATTTGTGTATACTGTGGTATCCCTTATAAACCTAATAGGTAGCAATTGATCGGTGGTATATTGGTAGAGTCTTAAGGCGCCTTCAAATTAGAGGCGTGAGGAAGCGCCACTGTACAGTAGCGCTACTACTCGCTTTCATACAATATTTAGACGCGCAGGTGCAGCGCCGCTATTGTGACAGCGACACGTCTAGCTAGATATTGTATGAAAACTAGTAAATGCGCCACATTGGCGCTTCCTCACGCCTGTGATTGGCGCCCTAAGACTGCCAATAATATACGCCACCGATCAATTGAAAGTACCAACGATACAAAATACTCGGTTGTATCGGTAATTTGAAGGCGCGCTTAGTTGATGGTACAGATGGAACTTGATGGTTAATCAAAAAACAAATGACGATTAATATGTGTTGATAATAATTGCCGATCGCTACAACTGTTAATATAATATGGCCTAGCTCGTCTCTTCACTTGTTTATTTAATAATTAAAATGTCAGTACTATAAATTGTCTATTGAAAATTATGAATTAAAAATCAATTCACTCTCTATAATACCATAAATCGAGAAAACTGAGACATATTAAGCTATTACCGCCCGCGCCGATAGTGATATGGCTAAAAATAGAAAAACCATTATAAACTCAGTCACTAGCAAAGCAATGCATAGATTATGGCGTGACGTCACGCGTCTCGGCCTGTGTACGCTACTTTGGCAATTTCAAGAACCGTCCCAGTGGCGCAGAGGATAGCGCGTTGGACTTCTAATCCAAAGGTCGTGGGTTCGATCCCCACCTGGGATGTCAGTGTTTTGTACCTTTTTTATATTTTTATAAGTGCTTAGGGATGGTAACTCATGTTAACATGGACGCTGTTCTACTGTGGTTCAAATTTTTGAGGTGGTATTTTATAAAGTAGATTAAAATTATATTATTATTAGTTTGTAGAAAAATAGGAAGACAAAATTTGACTTCCTACTTTACTACAAATAGTTGGGAAAAGCCCTTTTGTAAATACATAAATTAAAGGTTTTATTAGTTCCTGTCTGTAATAGATCTTGCGTATAAATGCCACAGAATAACAATAGCTACTACGTGCATGTAATGGTAGAGTCGCGCACGATGTTCTAAATTTTTGTGGCATCTAAATATTTTATTTGTACAATTGTTTTTTCATCTGAAACATACATCGATTTGTATACATATTGGCATGCAAGTAGGTTTCTTGAGTAGTATACAGAGTGAATTTTTCAACTGGACTTGGACAACGCCTGACATATCGTATATTAATTAGGGCCGATTCTACCAAAACTTACCTCAATTCAAGATCTACGACATTCTCAGCTTGTACAGTATAGTTGTAGGTACACCCAGCGGTGGTGAGCGGTTTGTGCTCGTGGGTTATGTCGCCCCGCGCTATGGCCAGTTGAGCCGTCAGACACCAGATTGATAGAAGTACAACACCTAGTATATCACTAATTATGACTGATTCTATCAAAACTTACCTCAACTCATCAAGATCTCATTATTCTCGGCTTTTACAGTATAGTTGTAGGTATACCCAGCCGTGGTGAGCGGTTTGTGCTCGTGGGTTATGTCGCCCCGCGCTATGGCCAGTTGAGCCGTCAGACACCAGATTGATAGAAGTACAACACCTAGTATATCACTAATTATGACTGATTCTATCAAAACTTACCTCAACTCATCAAGATCTCATTATTCTCGGCTTTTACAGTATAGTTGTAGGTATACCCAGCCGTGGTGAGCGGTTTGTGCTCGTGGGTTATATCGCCCAGCGCTCTGACCAGTTGAGCCGTCAGACACCAGATTTACATAAAAGCAACGCCTGATAATATATCGTCTAATATGACTGACTCTATCAAAACTTACCTTAACTCAATATCTAGGGCATTCTCAGCTTGTACAGTATAGTTGTAGGTACGTACACCCGGCCGTGGTGAGCGGTTTGTGCTCGTGGGTTATGTCGCCACGCGCTATGGCCAGTTGAGCCGTCAGACACCAGATTGACATTATTGCAACGCCTGCTATTATATAACCTATTAGGACTGACTCTATCAAAACTTACCTTAACTCAAGATCTATGGTATTCTCGGCTTGTACAGTATAGTTATAGGTACACCCAGTCGTGGTGAGCGGTTTGTGCTCGTGGGTAATATCGCCCCGCGCTATGGCCAATGGAGCGATCAGACACACGATTGACATCTAAGCAAGGCCTGATTATCAAATATTAGGGCTGACACTATCAAAACTTACCTCATTTCAAGATCTACGATATTCTCAGCTTGTACAGTATAGTTGTAGGTACACCCAGCGGTGGTGAGTGGTTTGTGCTCGTGGGTTATGTCGCCCCGCGCTATGGCCAGTTGAGCCGTCAGACACCAGATTGACATTAGTGCAACGCCTGATACACCTCCTATTAGGGCTGCCTGTAATAAAATAATTCAAGTAAGGTTTACCCATGACAATGAATAAGTATCTTTTATTTATTCAATATAAAGACTCTATTTCCGTGCTTTACCACTCTCTTCCGTGTTGCTTGTCTTAAGTATCTACACAATAAAAAAACCCTATCATATTGTAATGCCTGAAAGTAATGCAACCAAGGTACCAGAGTAGGCTAGCAATGAAACACTGAAAGATATTTTACAGGTATATTGCTAAGTACATAGAGAGGGGGCTTCTTATGAAATAACACGATGATTATGTTGGTTCCATAAAACAAAACGTTGGCGCGTTCTAAGCTCAAAGTGCTGCCATCTAGTTCTAACATACCGCCCACCAAGAACAATATTTACAATATGGTCATATTAATAATGTTCTTAATTATAATGATATAACCTGATTCCTTAATTTGAGATTGGACGGAATACAACAGACATATTATAAGTAGGAAGTACGACTATCTATGTAATATCTGAGAATTAGAGAGCTTAGTGGAGTCGAGCGCTTGTTCCCTATCGCACTGCAGCGGCATGCACTCTACCTAGTTTTCAGATTCTTCAGCCGACTCTCCGCCCGAGACTTCTAATAGCATGGCGGTCAGTATTTTTTCTTTACTGGGAGTTCTAGGATGCAGCAGTGTGTGGTGATGCCGTCTACAAATCCTACACTTTTCTGAACATTTACAAGACTTAGCAGAATGATTTACTCCTAAACAGATGAAACAAATTCCGTTTTTTAAAACCCAATCGCGGCGAGAGTCAGTGTTCATAGTTTGAAATCGTTTACACAAAACCAATTTGTGGTTCTCAGAACACGATGGACAACTCATGGGTTGCTCAGCAACATGCATTGATCTTATGGGCTTAAACACTTTATTAGTAGTTTTTTGATCAATAAATTCTAAGGCTCGAAAGCGGTTGGTTAGGAACTTACTAAATTGCTCGAAAGTTGGCAAAGTTTCTTCAGAAATGCTACCAGCCACGTATAGCTCCCACTGTTTACGCGATTCTGCGTCCAACTTCAAAGTAAGTATGTGTATAACTATAATATCCCATGTGGAAACATCAATACCTAAATTCGTTAATGCGTTTAAACAATCAGTGGTTGTATCAAGAATCTCTTTCAAACTCTGAGCGGATTCTACAGACTGGCTCTTCTGGCTAAGCAATCTGTTCAATATACAGTTTGTCAAATATTGTTTGTTACTATATCTATCCTCTAGTATTTTCCAACTTCTACTATAATTGACCGCGGCTATTGGGATCTGCCTGAGTAGCTGTTCAGCTTCGCCCACCAAGTAGCCTTTTAGATAATGCATTTTAGTAATACCATCTAAATTAACATTATTGTGCACAAGAGAGGTAAATAAATCTTTAAACGTTGTCCATTCTGTGTATTTCCCTGAAAATTTCGGTATCACAATCTTTGGTAAAACGATTTGCGGTGTATTTGTGGTAACTGCCATAGATTTAAAAGATTTCAGAACCGTTTTCAGCTCTGTTTTATAATCCATATAGATCTCCTCAACCACATCGTACACATCTGCTTTGAAATACTCCTGCTCTCTTAAGTCCTTTCCATATGTTTCTAATAGCTTTCTATGGCCTATTACAAAAGAGTCCCACAATTTTTCTAAATTTTCTAATCGCACTTGGCAATAAACGTCGGTGATTTTATCTTTAGGAGTCTTAGTAAATTTGTTCTTAGCTTGGATTAAGTTACGGTGGCTATCTAATTGCAAAATAATTTTCTTTTCCATTTTAGAAATATAAGAAAACAATACAACAACTTAAAAATACTTACAAATAATAAAAAACAATGAACAAAAGCACCTTGCTGTTAGCAATTTAGATTAAATAAATTTTATAAGTCCAAAATATTTTTCCAAAAATTTTCTAAGTGTTTGAAAACAGTTTAAATCAATAATAAATTGGGCATAGGTTCCCCGTCTGAACCAAAATTGGGAAATTATTCTAAGTCCTTAACTAACATGCATTAAAACTAACAAAGTCCATTTCTTGAATTTCTAATTAGTCCAAAGTACTCACAGTTGTCCAAGATTCACCTGCCAATTTACACTTAGCAAACCACACTTTACTAGTCTTCTATCGCACCCGTCACATGCGATCTGCCTGCGCGTCCGGTGCACGCTCCTCCGCTCTTACTCTAGCTCGTTACTGGTCTCCCGGCTTCGTCTGTAGACCTCCGGCGCGCGTTACCGGTAGTTCTACTTGGTGACGTCACCAGTATCCAGGCTCCGACTCTACAAGTAGGGGGGCCTCCGCCTCCTTCCACACCCGAGTAGCGATCCACTACTCCTTCAGGCGCGGGGTAGTGGTTCTGCACTAGAGAACCACTAACAAAAATCCTGCCTCTCTGGTAACCGACTATCCGGCTCTACAAGGACCATGAAAGTAATGCAACCAAGGTACCAGAGTAGGCTAGCAATGAAACACTGAAAGATATTTTACAGGTATATTGCTAAGTACATAGAGAGGGGGCTTCTTATGAAATAACACGATGATCATGTTGGTTCCATAAAACAAAACGTTGGCGCGTTCTAAGCTCAAAGTGCTGCCATCTAGTTCTAACAATGCCATGTGCATTGTGCATACAAGTACCTATTATAATTGTTACCATCTTACCATACCATGTGATGACAATAAATATATTGAGAATTGAGTACCAGTTAATCTACATTATTAACTTTTTAATTTCCGTAATTGTTTTGATTCAAATAGAGATAGAAGTTAGTTTTTATTAATCTAGTTAATATTTATTAAGCAGGGGTAAAAAAAAATGTAGGCTAGAAGGATCTAATTTATAACTACCAGTAGGTGTATGAAAAGAGCCAAAAATCTGACTCAGTGGCGTGGCTGGGAGAGATCTGATCAGCAGGTTGGTCATAGCTTGATGATGATGACGTTGTTAAAAAAATGAAAAGTGTCTTACCGTAGCGTCAACCCACGGCATGAATATCCCCATAGAAAACACGCCGAGTTGTGGGCCCATCGTCATGGACTCCAGAGTCATCGTCAACTGCAGGATTGTGCCCATTTTCTCTACTATGAACACTAGGCCTGAAATATTAAAAGGTATTTTTTATATTTTTCTATCAGAATTCAGAATAAAGGTATCTATCTACAAATTAAAATTTGTTTAAAAGTCCACCCAAGAGTGCATTGGTTTGCTGTATGATCTCAATACCTATTTCACTCGACTTGTATTAATTCCTTTTAATACAAGTTGAGTGAAATAGTATTGAGTCCACCCAAGAGTGCATTGGTTTGCTGTATGATCTCAATACCTATTTCACTCGACTTGTATTAATACCTTTTAATACAAGTTGAGTGAAATAGTATTGAGTCCATTTAACTAACTACAGGCTCACGTTTGACCATGGAAATTGGCTACCCAAGTGTCAAGCCAAATAAAGGCTTTCAACCAAAGGAACGATTTTCGAAACTCATACCACCTCCTTGTGTAAGGCCGGCCGCGGAAAACAAATTCGAAAATCGAATTCGGAAACCTAGGGTATGCTACCGGCCTAATACTGCATATTAGGACATTTCAGTTATATTTTTTTAAGTAAGTAGACGTATTCAAATCATGTTTTATGAAAGAGCTAACTGCAAGCAAACGGGATGTCGACTACAGCGCGGCCGCTACACGTGTCGCCGGTGTCGGCCCCCTGTTACACCAACAAAATGTATGAATACTGATGGACGCCAGCCACCGATCACTGCAGTCGCGGCGCGGCGTCCCGTTTGCGGGTGCAGTTAAGTACAGTCAACTGCACAGACTCTCGAGCTTTGAGATTTTTATATTACTCTTATGCCTACTTGCACCAAACTGTCAAAGTCCCTAAGCAATTTCTTTATTCGCTTGGTAGTTCTTAACAGTCCAAATTCTGACGGTTAAGAACTGACAAGCGAGTAAAGTAATTGCTTAGGGACTTTGCCAGTTTGGTGCAAGTGGGCATTAGTTTTGAAAATAAATGTGCACGCAAGCATTTTCTTACTTGTCAGAATTCTTGTTAGAAGAAGTAATAGGGTAAATAATTAGAAAGTATGAACCACTACGTTATGTACTATTTACCTACACATAGCGTCCCCAGCAGTATGACCACGCCTCGCATGAGCCACGAGGCCTGTCTATCGGTGAGCTCTCGCTTGAAGAACGGCTTGTAGAAGTCCTCCAGAACCACTGCTGACATGGAGTTCAGACTGGTTGATAGTGAACTGAAATACAGATATTTTAACCCGACAATGCGAAAGGAAATAAATAACGTTAAAGTAACTTCTCTTTTTCGAAACTTAAGATCTGCCCAAAATATACTAGAAGTATAGGTCGCACAGCCAGAGACGGCATGAACAACACATACGCTTGGTAGTGTCTTCTTCTCTTGTAGTGTCTGTGAATAAGAGCGCAACGGTGAAGAAAAACATTGAGAGGAAACCGGCATGGCATAGAACCTAAAAAAAAGTTCGAAATGATGTGCCAGGTGCACGAAAGGAGCCTTTTCGAGTCGCACTTGAAATCCTTTCACTATACTGGTTCGATAGAACTAGTGACACAAAAAGAAGAAGCGCGGCACGTCCCTATTTGTGGCCTGTCAAAATTATCATCTTATATTTGTGAAAGTGTAGTGAAATTGCATTAGGTAGTGTGAGTACTTTTAAGGCGTCAACTCTTGTTGCGTGACCTATAAGACCAAAATGTACTAATTTAGATCCCTTTTTTAGCGCGTTTTCAATTAACTACAGCGTACTATACTTTAATACTTCTATGTTGTTTAGCCACCCACCTTAGAGCCGCACTAAAGATGCCAGCTACAAAAACTCCCGGTAAGCCGGGAATATCGCCGAGAACATCCATCACTAGTAACGGTAGCAACTGGTCTTTGGCTTTGGCCAGCTGAAAGCAAATATATAAATTAAAAAACGACGTAAGTTTTACGTAGTGACGTCGCTAATGTAGTATGTAGCTTGCATCCTAGTTATTAGGACGTTAAAAAAGGCCTTTACGGTGGTTTTAAATGGAAAAAGATAATTTGTTCTCAACTGATTCAGATATAATACCTACTTATTTTTTTTGTAAATACTTTCATAGAAAACACCCTGACTCAGGATAACCACCGATGTTCATCACACAAATGTCATGAAGCGGGTATTGAACCCGCGACACAGGCGCGGGCGTGGCATTCGACCGTCCGTGTTTATTCCTCAATACCTACACGTCAAAACTGCAAAGCCTATAAAGCTGAAATTTCGATAAGGTATAGTTTATGAGCTGTTTAACTATATAGGCTACCTTTAATCCTGGTTTTACGCGGATGAAATTGCGAACAGCTGTTTTTTAATTATTGACAGTTTTAAATCAATGTAACTGTGTAAAATCAAATAACAAAGACCTTAGTTTGTAGCGGGTCGCAGTCGTGAAAGCGTGCGTAGATCAACAGTCCACAGTAAAGGCAAAAGCAGTATAAAGCCGATATTCCGATGCAGAACAAAAATACTGCCCTGAAAAAAAAAATACTTACTTGAAAGAACTGAGTAGGTATGAAACTGTGAAAAACTAAGGTACCTTCATACTTTATGGGTAGGATGGTCAAATTGCCATTGTTGGGATGGTATTTAGCTAATATGGGTAGATGACACATCACGGGTTTTCTTCACGTCGGAAATGATCACCCTGGATACCGAGCATGACTAACCCCTTATAAAATAAAATAAAATAAAATAAAATAAAAAGCCTTTATTTCTTCTGTTTAACTGCTTAAATCTCATTAAAAACTAATCTAATACTTCTGCAGAAGTCGCCTCATCGGCGTAGGCCTCCCCTAGATTCCTCCATGCGTCCCTCTCTCTGGCTTTCCTCATCCATTCCGGTCCGCATCGTTGTGTAAGAATGTCCCTCCATCTCTTTCTTGGTCTTCCCTGTTTCCTTTTCCCTTCTATTGGGATCCATTCTGTAACTCTTTTTGTCCATCTTACATTTTCTAATCTGCAGATATGTCCCGCCCACTTCCATTTCAATTGTCTTATTCTTTTCGTTAGGTCTATTATCTTTGTTTTCTTTCTTATTTCTTTGTTTTTGATTTTGTCCGATACCTTCAGTCCCAACATGCTCCTCTCCATTTTGCGTTGACATACAGCCAGTCTTTCCTCGTCTTCTTTCCTTAGAGCCCAAGTCTGACAGCCATAGGTTAAACAAGGAAGTATTGCTATGTTGAAAACCTTTTTCTTTATATTCGTCTTTATTTGTTTATTTTTCATTATCTCTTTTAAGCCCCAGTACTTTTTCCACGCTAGAGCAATTCTTCTTTCTATATCTTTTTCAGTGCAATTTTCAAATGATACCAATTGTCCCAAGTAGACGTAGTCTCGAACGTACTCTATTTCTCTGTCATCTAAGGTTACAGCTTTCTTCTCTCCATTTGTTATTATCTTGGTCTTAGATAAGTTAATCGTTAATCCAACTTGTCTGCTTTTACTTGCTAGCTCATTGACCATCGTTTCTAGCTCTGTAGCGCATCTCGCAAACACCACGATGTCGTCCGCGAAGCGAAGATGACTAAGTACCTCACCATCAATTATTATTCCTTTGCTCTCCCATGTGAGTTCCCTAAATACGGATTCGAGTACTGCAGAAAAAATTTTTGGTGACAACGGATCCCCTTGTCTAACGCCTCGTTGTACTGGAAACTCCAAACCTTCGCGTTCTAGGCGTACTTTAGCATAACACTTAGAGTAAATGCTTCGAATCAAATTGATGTACTTTTCATCGATGCCCTGTTGTGTAAGTGCGGTCCATATCGCTTCATGGTTCAAAGAATCGAATGCCTTTTTATAGTCAATGAAGCATAAGTATAGAGTGATGCCATATTCATTTGCCTTTTCAATAGCTTGTGTGACAACTTGGATATGATCTGTCGTTGAGTATTTCTTTCGAAAACCAGCCTGCTCACTAACCCCTAACTAACCCCTTATAAAGTGAATAATGTGAGAGATTTTATTTGTCACTCATCCTGATTCGATGTACTTATACGAAATTAGGAATTATACTGAGTCAGAAATTTAATCATATTTTTATAGTGGATTTTTGATACTATATGTAGATGACACTCTTATATCCAAAACGAATCCAAATTGTCCCAGAAGATACAACAAGACAAGATTTGAAGCACATAGTAGTCAATGCAACTGCTTTATAAATCAGATCAACTTACGTCTTAGCTCCTTTCAGTGTAGGCAATGAGAGATACCGCTGAATCATAGTCTGATTGACAGAGTTCGCTTGTAGCCAATAGATTAGTCCACCGATTACTAGACTCCACATTGTATGCCGAGATAGCGGGTTCGGATCCCAACTGTGACAAAAGCACACGTTAATATTTGTATAGTATAGTCTTCACCTATAATTGCAGTGGCACTTGGCCTGCTATGTATCATGTAACCAAAAAATCTGTGTTGGTGTTCAATAAATAAAATAAATAAAATATAGTTGATAAAATAAACATTTTCTGAAATCTCTGTTCGCCTTCCTTTATGTTAACATCGGGTACCTGTTACAATCGTATAATATCATAAAAGAAAAAAGATACACTTAAAAATAGTTTGAATAGTATCTCTGCTGTTTTTTTTTTCTAAGATAATTGCTATGAATGAAAATTTCGAAACTCTACGCGGTAACGAGTTGAGAATCTTCTTGAAAAACACACTTCTTATAACGAGCAAGATAAAATCTAAGTAATGACTCTTATGATGCAAAGATTTTAAATTAAATACCTACCTATTACAATAATGCATTATTTATTAAAAAGGTCATAAGCTATGTATGTGAAGATGTGGTTTGATTATCTGACCTCTGTGGAATCGATGATACATGCACTTATAATCTAGTAACTCAATCTTCATCAAAAAACAATTTTACAATTTATACAAAGACCGTTCTAAACTAGTATGTTCCGCTAATCATTGTAAGTACTTATACTAAGTATTCAAACCCACATTCGTCACGTAAGATTCTAAAATTAGCATAACTATATTCAGTTCAAAATACTGCATTTCAAAATCAAAGTGCTCATATTTTTATAATGATTATATATATAGTATGTACCTTACTCTGTGTTTTGCCTGCGAATAATAAGTAATAACCATCCTCTCAAAATGTCGTGCATATAATAATATCCTAATTAGGAATAGTATAGCAACTTAATAAGTTCTTACTTAGGAGCTTCGATCCGTCCGCTGTCCATATTCCTCTGCCACACCACGCCGATACCGCCGACATCCATCGTGCCCTTTATCGCCACCAAAGCCATCGCTCCGAACATAGCCGTTATTTGGATCACATCCGTCCACACCACCGCTTGTAATCCACCCTATAGGATTTAAATGGAAACTAACTGACACCCACAGCAACGTTTAATTTATTAACACAATTCTTATTTCGTGCTAACATTTCTTGACCAACATATCTTCCTAATTTCAGGGCTCTACGTTCAGTAATTATTTTTTTTGTAACGGATTTTGAACAAACAAGTTTCAAGTTTCGTACAAATAAAATGTAACTGTATGAAACAAAGTCGGGTTAGTAAAACTATTTATTTCTCAAGAACGCCTAAACTGATTTACTTTTGATTTGTTGGGTTTATCTCCGCCCGAATAGCAAACGTGGACGAAGTCGTACGCGGGTTAGCTAGCAGAATATAAATGCTGAGTGTAGAAAGTATAGAAACTTACCGCGCTGGTGTAGAATATGCAGACCAGACAAACTATGGGCGTGATAATGTGGATGTTTACGCCAGTTACTGAAACAACATGGATTTATTTAAAACTATTTTCACACCACCTGCTCGACAATATCCAATTACATATCATGCTATCATCAAGGTAAAGCAAAGCATTACCTACCAAGGGAGGTAATGTTGTATGAAACTCCCAAGGGTAGTAATGTGATTTGAATTTGGAACGTAACATTCGTGTGGAAACTCGTGGAAATCTCTAAGTAAAAGAACGCCCATATGGCATTATAAAAAGGTTTGTTCTTAAATCGAACTGGCCACTCATAAACAAAAGAGAAAAGGCGCGACTTCAAAGATTGTGAAACAAAAGACGGTGTTGGCTACTGAGTTCGGAGCCTTGGCTTTTTATTGCCTCGCAGAAGGTGTGAAAAGTAGAGTATGCCCCTCTGGGATAAAGCCTGTCTTCGTCTTGGGCAGCTTGAACCCCTCGCGTCAATTAGGACTCTACATAACTGAGTCCCTCGTTAGCTCAGGGTTCACTATGCCACCCACGACAGACACTGCTTTATCCCCTTAGTGCATAATCTACTATTATTACTTGGTTGCTCTACGATATTTGTAAGGGGGTAAATATTGCTCCCTCTACCTTAATAAGAGTTAATTAACACTAGAGTAGGAATGAAATACTGTATATTACCTTGATTGAAAGCTAATGCTGGGACGTATATTACGATTGGTAGCCACCCTACCTGAAAAATATAAACTTTTTCAATATACTTACTTTCTAACTAAGAAAGCAAAACAAACATGAAATTTACATCTAGGTAGGTACCTACCGTTTATTATTAATATTATGATTTTAATAGTCAGAGGGTTAAAAGGACTTACCAACGTAAACGCAAACAAGATTGACCCAAACAATCTGACTCTGTTGTCGAATCTCATCGATAAATACTGAAACAAACGACGAGTGGGCATCAGTTTATGGGTATCGATTATTAAAGTATAGGTAAGTACAGTCAGCTGCACTGACATGTATACACTCTCAAGCTTTTACATTTATTTTATATTCCTAATTTTGCAAAGATATTCTTTTTCTGACAAGTAAGATGACTAAATTAATTTAAAAATTCTTGCGTGCTCTTTTCTTTGCAAAAGTATGAGTAATATAAATGTGAATACCTATATGCTTGGTAGTATATAGGTATACATGTCTGTGCAGCTGACTGTACCTACCTCAAGTTAGTATTCAGAACTTACTTCGTAATTTGAAGTGAGTTTGAGTTCATGGAAGACCGGAAGGTAGATTTGCGTCATGATGATTGACATCAGAAATATCGCTACTATAATGTACGCATATTGCGTCCCGTACATGTATACCTCTGTAGGTGAACCCAAGAGCGTGATACCGGAAACAAAACTGGAAAGAAGTGTATTAAAAATAGTTGTTTATATTAATACTTGGCGTTTAGGGCCCCTCAATGAGGGGTTCATTGAGGGTCCTTAAACGCCACAATTTACGACGCTACATAGCTTTATAGCTACTTAGCTCCGGAGACGCTACGACTAGATTCATAGCTACGACTAGCTACGACGGACGCTAAACCTAGCAACATAAAGTATCATCGAAGCGACGCTTCCACATCGAAGCTCTAGCTAAGCTACGTCTTTGTTCCTCCATGGCTACGTTTAGATATTATAAAAAATAAATAGGTACAAAAGGCATTCCATTACTGAAATCCCTTAAAAAAATAGTTTCCCTTATTTTGTCCTTTACGGAATTTGCTACGCCGAGCTACGCCGTAGCACCGGGAGGGATCTGTAATTTTGTTGATAATAATTTCTCATCTGAGAAACCTAGTTACATTGATATATAGAATAATAATTGGACCATGTCTGACTATTGGAGCACATCTTATGATCGGATATGATTTTTTGTGGCATATAACTAGCAGATTTTTAAGTAGACGATACGCCCCTAGCTTTGCATATTAAAGAGTCTATTTTGTGTACTATTGTGTTTGTTCTGTTTCGGTCATGGGCAGGTGTAATCTGTTCTCATCAGTAGAGTGCCCTGCTCGTCTCACTTAATTGTACAAAAATGTACTACACTTCAATCAACTTAATTAAGTAGCCAGGTACCTTACCTTGCAACAAGTGACATAGCAACAGGAACCACTTTCATGTTCCTTCCCCCTAGCAAATAATCAGCCTGAGTGGACTGCTTTTTCATAAAACCCCAGTAAACTCCAACCATTGCACTGATAGCCAGCATGAAAACAAACACCACATAATCCACCCATGAAAACCTCTGCATTTGTTGCACCATATCATTTATTTCCGAACTCATCTTGGAAACAATTTTTTAGGTCTAGATCGAGCACCCAACGGTCCGCGCTCATGGACTCACCGAGACTTATGCTCAATCTGGTACAATGAAACAATTACGATAACTCGCAATTTAAAAAGGATGTTGCGAGATCCCCCTCGAACGGCTAGGTAGGAATAGGTGCCTTCAAATAAATTGGAGGTCATTGTGAGTAGGTAGTAAGTACCTAGGTCAAAGGGATAAAGGAAATTTTTGGATTAGGTACCCTTGGGTGTTAGCGTTTGGTGATTTTTCATGTTTATTTCTTTCGCAGATGAGTAACTATTAGCAAAACACAAAGAAAATAGTTTACGTACGTACCTACTTACATTATTTAGAGCGTCAGCCGCCGCACCGGTAAATGACTTGAAGCGAAGTAAAGTAAACCTATAGGTTCCTAAGTATGTATTGATAATAGATTACTCTGAAATCAACGCAAGTACGAGTACCTATGAAGGTACCTACCAGCAGTAATAAACAAACTTTTAAGCGACTCGTCTACAACCTTATGATACAAAACTTATATTCTACTGATGGCAGTAAGACGAACGCTATCGCCGTACTCTAACGTACATAAAAAAAAAAAAAAAAATTTCTAACTTGACTTAAAATATGTCCCTGTCTGTACCTACCCAGTTTCTCACTTTTTCATTTTTATTTAACGTTTTGGTTATCTTCACAAAATATTAGCGTTATTTGTCTAGATTATTTTAGTCACCTTCTTACAGGTTAAGTTAAGATTAAGGTTATTAATCAGCTGTTAACTTGCTCTCAGTACTTTTGTTTTCCCGCAAATCTGTTCATAAATGTGTAGCTTTATTTTAAATGTAAGTACCTTCTTTCTTGTTCTTGTTTAGCACGCCAACACCTTTCACTACCTGTAAGGTGGGCTGGTAGAAAATGCTTTAGCATTAATTACCTTTTGTACAATTATGTTTGTTTTTGTGCAATAAAGTATTAAATAAATAAATAAATAACATATGTAGGTGGTCAATCCGCGAAAAAAGGTAAATAACATTCATGACATGACAGCTTAGTTCATAAGTATGGAAGTAAAACATAATGTATATGAATAAACATTTTATTGAATATTAACTAGTATTTTTTTTAAGTAAAAGTAGTTAGTAATTTTGTTTTCACATGAGGCAGTATTTAGCGTATGGTGCATGTGTTTAATTGAAATTACAGCACAATATTATTAAGTCATCAATTTTCATTCATTCATTTTTTATTACACTCTGGTTTTTATCTTAGTCCATCTGTCTTATGGTCTTATGTTCCTGGTTAGGTAGGTTTTTTAGTATGGTCATGGAACTTTAGTACACTAGGGTATTCTCAGCTTAATTATCGGTCATGACTGTAACGTTTCATTCATGACAAAAAATGCCTGTGACATCACCCTCAAATTCAAATATCACTATATTGCGAATAGCCATAGACTACGGAGTGGTTTTATTCTTTTGTGTGATAGTAAGCCTTCATAAACACGTAAAATAGTAAGACATATTAATAAAACTTTCCCTGCAATCGAAGAATCAATAAACACTTTTTTCTTGTGACAAATGTATCATCCACATAAAATACTATTTCTCTTACAATAAAGATGGCGGATTTTATTTTTAATGTGTTGGCATATGTTTAATGATGTTGCCACGTAAGAAACTAATTGAAACTACTGAATTATTCCTATAGTTTTCCAGAAATAAACGTTACCTTCATGACATACATTTTTTCGCGGTTTGACCCAGGTACTTTTTCATTGATGCGTGTTTCTATTGTTACCTACTCATCGTGTCCTAAATACCTTCGTATTTCGTATTTAATAAACTTAACAGATTCCCGATTTCCCGAATTCCCGCCATCTGGATCCATAGACAAAGATCTCATTCCAAATACGTTTTGTTAGTAATGTTATCTAGAATGGCAATAAACCGGAAGTTGTGCTTAATTGTCATTCACTCTTTTCTAGTTTTATTCTTTCTTATCATCTGTGGATTAAGATGTCAACGTCAAAAAAAGTAAACAAAAATATATATACTTCGCTACGCGCTTTATTTAGCTCGTGAAATAAATAAATTGTGTTGATTTCCATTAAACAAACTCTTTCATATAAATAAAACAAATGGCTGGAGTTTTACTTAGTCCAACTGAAAAAATATTTATTATCCAGGGAGTTCAGGCAAGTAAAATAACCTTCAAAAGTTTTGCGAAACTTTTTAACTTTCTTCCTCATTTTATATAAAACTACAGGAACTAATTAATCTATACTTCATTAACTACCCGCAAAAATAATGGCTACCGTTTTCCACCCGCTTAAGTATTGTTTATTATTGTTGTTGTTCATATAACAAAAAATACAAATTTTTCAGGATGACTACAGGTCAGATGGCAGGTCCAATATCGACTACAGGCCTATGGAACTGGAGTCCGATGTAGTGAGCCACGCCAGTGGATCTTCGCGGCTGCGGCTCGCCAACACCGACATCCTCGTAGGCGTCAAAACAGAGATTGACATACCTACTCCAGATAACCCAGGATGGGGAAAGATTGACTTCTTCGTTGACTGGTAGGAATCTAGATTATCCAAAGCAAGAAATTAGAGACATAAAACAATATAAATATCTAATTTAATAGTCTATTTCCAGTTCAGCAAATGCAGCACCAGCGTTTGAAGGCAGAGGAGGTGAGCGGCTTGGTAACAGCATATCAAACCTGATGCAGCGAGCATACCACTCCTCGCAAGCATTTGACATGAAACAGCTCTGTATATTGGAAGGAAAGCAGTGCTGGAAACTTTACGTTGATATATTGGTAAGATTAGATCCTAAAATATCATCCATTTGGCACATAGGGTAAGGGGTTACATGGTCTGCACTGACATCCCGCTATATATGTATTGTGCATAGGATTCAGTACATATCAGGTTAAAAAGTAGCTCAGTGTTTTTTTAGCTCATAAAGTACACTAATACCAAATTTTAGCTCAATTGGTTCAGATATTCTCAATCTTCCATCTTAATTCTTCTTCTTGTGTCACTAATTCTTTCAAACCAGGGTGGTGAAAGGATTTCAAGTGTGTTTTGAAGAGGCTCCTTTCATGCACTAATCCATCCATCTTAACAATATTAGTACTTTAATATAATTCTTCCACCACTAACTTACATAAAATAAGACAGTCATGTTTTTCCTTGTAAAATTAAAATTACTTATTTAAATCTTCCAGATTCTAGAATGCGGTGGCAACCTCTTTGATGCAGTGTCATTGGCTGTTAAAGCTGCACTCTTCAACACAAGGATCCCGCTAGTAAAGGCAGTACTTATGGATGGAGGGAATGTAGATCTACAGCTGTCTGACGATCCATCTGATTGCAAACTGTTGCAGGCTGGATCTGTACCGTTATTGGTAGGAACTTTGTTCATTATTTATTTATTGCCATAAGTAGGGAATGAATGTATGTATTTGATTTGGAACACTCATTTTGTTGTTGCATAAATAACCATTATTTAGGTATTATTTATTACATTTTATTTAATTTATAAACAAATGGGCTGTACAGCCTAGGCAAGTGCCCACTAAACGAGGCCCACACAGTTTCTTTCTACTGTCTGTGCGGTCTCCAAATTATACATTGCCCATCTTATTTGAAGTTCATAATAAACTATAATTCAATCAAGCCTGACTGAACTATTTAGGCTCATACCTAATGGTAACTAACATCTATCCAATAAGTATGTTATGTATTTTACATAACATATTTTACATTACACACAGCGATCTTGCATTCTCGACCGGTTCTATTGTTCGCTCACGGTAGACAATAGTAAGCAGATAAGATTGTCGCTGCGTACGATCTGTTTTGGTGGGTAGCTACTTTGTAATTAAGTAACTTTTATTTGCATTTTATTTTATTTTTGTTTAGCATGTTTATTAAGTACTTTTAGATTATAGTTAGTGTCGAACACAAAATATACCACCTAGAATAGTTTCTCATGTAAGTGAAATGTTATTTCTTTATGAGAAAATAAAATCTTTAACCTTTATTTTAGTTTGGCATTTATAAAATTAGTGTGATGTCTTAGGTAACCCTATGCAAAATAGGCGACAAATGCGTCGTCGATCCATCTGGCGAGGAAGAGAGTTGCAGTGTGATTTCACTAGTCGTCGGCATTACGGGCAATCCTCGGTACTACTGCAGTCGGATGGAGGCTGAGAAGTATCCAGAGACAGATGGGAAATGTACCACTATTGGTATGAATGGCTCAGGAAGCATGGCCTCGCAGACTTTGAGAGAAGCTATCAGCCAAGGAATGTAAGTATTAAATTAAATTGAGAATGTATGTCTTCTTCTTCTTCTTATTGTGTCACTAGTTCTTCGAACCAGTGTGGTGAAAGTTTCAATTGCGCCTCGAAGAGGCTCTTTTTGTGCACTCGACACATCGAACTTTAGGTTCTACGACATGCCAGTTTCATCACGATGTTTTCCTTCACCATTGTGAGAACGTGGGATGCATACGTAGATTTTTTTCGACCGAAAAAACCCATTTACGCATGACTGCCACCGGGATTTGAACCCGCGACCATCAGTTCGCAAGGTAAGGGCCTCATCCACTCAGCCACCACATCCTCGAATGTAAGTGAAGTATTATGTTGCTATAAAAGCGTTGCGCTTGGCCTCTGGAAAAGCATAACCCCGTAATTTCAAGTCTCTACGTTCAGTGGTTTGACGTGTGTGTTGTGATATTTTATTAGGTCGTTCCCACGATCCGCGATTTAACGGACGGACGCGGATCAGCCCGTACCACCTACGGTTGGTGAACAAATCCGTAGAATCGCGGATCATCGGAAACAACCTTTAGAACACCCTTTCTCAGTTCCCTCACAGATTGAACGAATGTTCTGCATCACCATATTGGTATTAATGATTTTTCTCTTGCTTTAGAATAGCTGTAAAATCTCTGGACGAAGCCCTTGGCCAAGCTCTTTTACGG
The DNA here is from genome assembly GCA_932526365.1 of Lobophora halterata. Classification (NCBI taxonomy): domain Eukaryota; kingdom Metazoa; phylum Arthropoda; class Insecta; order Lepidoptera; family Geometridae; genus Lobophora; species Lobophora halterata. The sequence goes on from OW052002.1 coordinate 8,483,392, forward strand.
GAAAGGCGAGAAAATATAACTTTAAAGAAGCATTCATACGGATTTTTGAAATAAAATTCACAATTGGATTTTTTTGTTTTATTGTCACAAACTACTACATATAATTAAAGATAAACCAATCTCTTTCAGTCATTTCTATCATCATTTCGCTCTTTAGGCGGCTCCCTGTTTCCTGTTTCCAGACCTTACCTAACATACACATAGGTAATAAAGGTATGTACCTATTCGAATATTTAATATTATAAGTCCACACTTTGAATAGCGATGTGCTAATGGTCAATGAGAATGCTGAAATCAAAGACAGTTTATTTAACACCCTGAACATGTTGATTTTTTTTTAATCCTGTTGGCAGATATCATATCATGTTTTCATAACCAAAGTGTGGACAATCCTTACATTACTAAGAATAATCAATATACTTATTAACAAACACCACTAATTGTCAGTCGTAAAGTTCAAAACAAATAAAAAAAAGGTACCTACTACCATACGCATTTAATATCAGAACTTTGAAATCGATAAATGTAGGTAAATCGTATCACAGAAATAAAATACTAAAAAAACTTTTAAGATACATACTTATTCAAAATAAAAATATGTAATGCAATTTAAATATTCCCATAACCAATATTGATAATTTTGGACTGGATCAATCTAACCACAGAAAACGCTATCCGTTTATATAATCTGTGGGCGTCCTAAATTAAACATTCAAATGTATATCAACGTGCTACTTTCCTGTAGAGTAGGTATCTAGAACAACATCAATGAAAATAATATTTAAAAAAACCAGCACTCACATTCACAAACACGTATCGTGATCATTTTATTGGTAGGTTTCTTAACCTTGGCAACTCAACTACTTTGGCAAAATATGTGCAGTAAATATGTGCATTGCATCTTACTTACCTACTGCAATATTCTGTGTTGGTAGAATGTTGATATTATGAACTCAAGCGCTGGTTACCCTTATAACTATGAATAACTGTTAAAATGCATCCCAATCCAAATACAATTAAACATAAAATATTATAAACGAACGCTCTCCTCGCTAAAGTTGCAAAATGTCGCTGCAGGGTTGGCTGTGAAGCGACTCACAGGTCTATGCATGAATTAAATATCTCGCATTTACAAATTAGTGAAACTGAAGCTGAAGCATATCAAGCTAAAACTAAAGCATTCGGTATCAAACAGTGGCACTTTGGCTTGGATGGAAACGCCTCTGGTTCGCATCCCAGTTTGTACTTTAGGTCCAACTCAAAAGGATAGCTTTTATAGACTGGACCCACTGCGAGATACATAGGTTCGACCCGAGCTAGATTTTTATTTCCTGTGAAGGCCGAAAATAGAATTGCCACACTAGTATCTTAATTAAACGGATATTGTAGCGACATTTTGCGTGCATAGTGTTTTACTTAATGGCGGGGGAGATCAATTCGAGAACGGCGGCGATATTTCCATCGTTGGAGTTGAGGAGATGAGTCAGCCAATCGTTGTCGTTGGAGAAACCCATTGCAATCATTTGCTCAAGCGCTGCTTGGATGTGGGCGCCTGAAAAATATTTTAGGATAATTAATTAAAGATCTCGAACTCGTAACTAATTGACACATGTTTAAAATTTGATAAGTGAATTATTTTTCACACAGCGCCATCGCCATCTAGTCCAAAACTACGCAGAGCTTGTACAATGGGAACCAGATAAATGAATACATACATAGATAACACCGATGTTCATCAAACAAAGAACTGTTTGATTAAAACATAAATATGGTTGATGGATAAGTAATGAAAAAATTCGGCCTACATTTATTAGTTCAATCATTATTTAAAGTAATAAATAGCTTCTTGTTATCAGTCAAATAAATTATTCATCGTGATAAATAGCAAATGTGTCACGACTTGTATATTTAAGTACCTATATCTGTGACTGAAAAAAAATAATTAGGTAAGTTTCGAACCTATCCTATAACTCGGTCGAATTAACATGACACTTGGCTCGAATGACGTTTGTGCAAAGGACCGTGCGTGGAATTGGATAATCTTGATAGAGAAGAGGTCCTGTAAATACATAAGGCTTCGCAATTAGAGGAAGAAGAAACACGGAGGGCGCCGCGCGGGGCAGCGGGGGAAGCATCAAGTTCCGAGCCACGTGTCAGCCAGGTGTCATGTTAATTCGCCCGAGTAGTACTTTATGTATATTTTTCAATTGAAGTATATTAACCTCTTTAAATAATGGTATTAAATAATACTTACCAAGTGTTGGTACAGCTTGAGTATGAGTCGGCATGGTCTGAGCTGGCCTGGTTTGAGTCGGCATGGCTTTAGCTGGCTTGTTCTGAGCCGGCATGGCTTGAGCTGGTTTGGTTTGCGTTGGCATGGCTTGAGTCATGTTCTCGGTATTGGGAGGAGGCGGGGCCGAAGCAGCAGCGGGGACTTGTGGATCCAGTACTGGAATAAGATATAGGTTAATACCTAGACTAGAAATACGTAAGTATGTTAAATTATGATACAAAGGCTTGTCGCTCCATCACACCATAATATCAATGAATTGGGATGAAAAATTATTTAGAGATAAAGTAAGACAAAGCTGATCTAAAGCATACATTTTTTTTTATGTTAACTTGGGGACACGAGCTAAGCGCTCTCTTGATGGTAAGAGATCACGCCTGCTCATTACCAGTTTACCTACAGTGCTACACAGGACTTTATCCACATAGGCTAGTGCAACACTGCTAAACCGCTCGTCCATACAGATATTTTGATCAGTCATCATCAGTCTTGAAAGCCCAGTAATTTCACTAGCTACAGTGCCCTTCAAACCTGAACACAGTAATGCTCACATATTATTGCTTAGCGGCAAAATATCTTACACCGTGTTTGTACCCTTCTAGACAGCATCCTGCAGGGGAGGCCTCCCAACGGTTAATGATAGATGTACTGTTAAGGCTGTTACTAATTGGGTAAGTTCGCAAGTAGATCTGAGTAGTTACCTGCAGTAGCAGTGTTCAATGGCGGGTAGATTTTAGCGTGGATCCTGACGCGGTCTTGAAACTCTTCGGGCATGTCGAGCAAATTTACTGCACCAGCGTTCTCAGCTTCGGCCAGGTCATCTGTGGGACGAACTGTAGGTCTATCACCGTTCTAAGGCCTGAATTATACAGAAGCGACGTAAGGCAAAGACACGGTCTTTTTCATACAAAATCTGTAAGCGACGCGTCATGCGATAATATTTTTGTGCGCCGCACCTTCGCCTTATGCCGTTTCTGCATAATTTAGGCCTAACGCGGATCGAAAGAGGTTACCACAATCTATTTTTTTTAACACAATAAATCACACTATAAGATGACCCTTATAGTGTGATTTCCCACTGAGATATCGGCGGCAGCGGCCGTAGGCGATCGCGCGATCTTTTTCTGCTTCAAAAGCGATTCTGGTCTATGAAGTATGTAGATATTGTTCAAAATTATTAAACATTGAATGTGCTCTGCCGGCCGATCGCTGCCTAGTGTGAAATGAGCCTAAGCAATGGTTGTTTACACACAAAATACCAGTTTTTTTCAAGCATGAGCACGGAATTATCACGCATCGATTATGTCGTTATTTTAAACTTTTACACACTATTTTCATGCCACATTGTAGTTCTAACTAATGATACGCCACAGCAAATTTACATTCATAACTTTAGTAACAACATTTACCTTTATACTCAAAACCTAAAAGGGTTTAGCAAAACTCCCTATCGAAAGTTAAACGTCGGTTTAAATCAGCTCTTTGATGAACTTCGATTATATGAGAAACGCTGGTATTAACGACTTCTAACTTTAGACAGCTTGTTCTTAGACCGGAGTTTACCTTTCAAGTCATCAAGCACGGTCCATCCTTTTTCAGATCCAGCAGAACTTGCATTCGAGGACATAGCACCTTCGGGGCATGCTTCATCCTCATCAGTTGTTGGTTCCTCAGTAACAGTTGCGTTCAGTAAAGAAAGTTTTGCCTGGCTTTTCTCGGCTTTCAGTAGAGCCTCGCGAATTCGCTCTTCGAGTTCTTTCTTTTGTACAGCCTTGGCCAGTTTGGCCTTAGCCTCTTGCGCAAGCTTAGCTACTTCTGGGGTAGGCTTAAAGGCTTCATTGGCGGGCATTGCTACTGGCTCAGTTGCTGTCTCAGGCGGGGTAGCGACCCCGGGCGGAGTGGAAACTTTCGGTGGAGTAGTAGCTTGAGGAGTAGGAACTTGCACTGGAGTAGAAGCATCTGGGGTTTGTGGAGCGAACAACGAAGCCCGTAGTGGAGGAAAAGCGAAAGCTATTGAAGACCGAGCAGCAGCCTCTTCAGCAGCCGTCGTAGCGACTTCCACCATCTTGTTAAATGTCTTCACCGAGGCACGGAGCGCATTCTGCCTCGCAAACTTGCAAGCGTGTTGGAGTTTCTCCAGATCTGGCTCAGACAGGCCCCACGGGTTGGCATCGATCTCCTCATTGGTCGGATGAAGGATTTTCTCGGACGTGGCAGGCTTGGGTTCCTTCGGCTCAGCACCGCGGTTCAGATCTCCGGCGAGGTTGGTGAACTCCTCCATGTATTTGGTGAACACTTCGACCCAGTTGCGGCGAGGGGGGCGAGGCTGCTGGGGGTCGGGTTTACCTTTAGAGCTCTGAGGGGCACTATGCTCGCGCGAATGCTTCGCAGCGCGGCGTTGGCGCTTGTTTTCATCGTTAACCTGCGAGGCAACGCTCTTCAAGAATCTGCGGGATTTCTTGATCGAATCTCTGATGAGAGGCACCTGAAAACATTGCACTCGTAAAATATATAAAAAAAGTATTTTCAAACGACTTACAAAAGGAGGAGGTTAATTCGGTTAAATGTTTTTTTTTTTTTACCTCAAACCTTTGTTGTTTATTTTTTTTTAGACCCCTCAAACAATATACCATAAAATTAAACCATATAGTTTCAGATTGGTCCCATAGAAATTTCATCAAAATCGGTTCAGTGGTTTAGTTCTTAAATCAAAATAACTGAAAAAAAAATGGCGTCGAAGTAAAAAAAAAGTGTGAATGTGTTGTTCACGCCAGCTTTAGTTAATGTACCTGTACAAATGACTAGATAGGTACGTACGGTCACGTTGGCAGTCGGAACCCGCACGACGCAATGCTCCGGATGTTTGCCCACAGTCTCGCAGTACACACAGAGGTCGTAGTCATCGCAAGTAAGGCACTTGTAGCGGAAACCGGCGATGGTGGAACCACAGCCGTCGCAAGTTATGTGTACTGATGGCGGGCTGGCACTTGAGCCTATTAAACATAAACATAAACATTCACACACTCACACCCATGCACTAGGATTCCCTGTGTCGCAGGTGGCATTGACACATACAATACATCACAACATCCAAGACCCGAGAACAAACATTTGTGTTCGTCACACAAATATTCGCCCCGGCCGTGGATCGAACCCGGAACACCAACGTTCGTAGGCAGGGTCACTACTAACTAAGCCACGGAATCGTCTATTGAAACATGGTTTTTGGATTAATGTGAAGTTGCTTCTGATAGTACGATGACACACGGCTTTTTTACACGCCAGCGTTTACGCTTGTAGCGTGTGAAGTCGCCCATTATCATCGGCATTTTTACAATCAGCTTGTTGACAATCCTTCCCGAAAGCTAATTCGCTCACACGCTAGCTATTAAAAACGACCCTTAAAACTAATTCATTTTTATTCTGTCTTATTTTAGTAAATACATACAAAACATCCAGACAAAGGACCAACACCGATTTATAGATTTATCGGTTATTTATTATCTATCACACTCACACTGCGATAAGCTTCCCTTCCAACTTGCTAGATTAAAACGTGTTGAATAACTTATTACCTTATAATACAATACAATAGTAGTAATAACTGCCAATAGGTGAATTCACTTACTGGTGGTAGCAGCAGGTATAGAGGGAACATCAGTTATCTCGGCATCTTCCTCGATCTTGGTGCCGGTGACGCGCACATACAGCCTGATGACATCGACATCGCTTGACGCAGTGACCATTGTCTGCACCTCATCATCCGTAGAGATGAGCACTTCATCCTCATCTTCGTCTGTTGAAAACGTTTCAATTAAGTAGAAAGACTGGCGTTTATGCTGGAGATATAATATGGGACGCGTCCATGAGCCGCGATCGATAAACATGCACGGTCGCCCCGGACGGCGGATCTTCGGACTTTCGCGCGCGGCTGATGCTAACATCCAGCCGGCCAGATTTCTATCAGACTTCCGAGCGTTCAACGACGGCTCGAGGTCACATCCGCGACTTACTACAAATAGTAGAAAATAGTAGTATAAATGTACAGGCCAGATACAAATAAGCCGCGACGTGCGGACGCGTCCCATAATATGTTCGCACCTTACAAAGAGCTCGATTCGTAATTCAACCAAATTCCCAATCGATGTACCGACCTAATAGCGGAAATCAAAAGGAAAGTTGTAAAGTTCAAAAAGTTGTTTGAGAAGTTCAAAAAGGTCCGGTACTGGCATGGTTTTGGTTTTATTCTCATCCAAACATGTCTTTGGGGGCGAAGACGAAAGGATCAAATTCCTGTCCAATCCACCATTTTGAAAACCAATGTCTGTGCATCCGACCATTTTGTAAATATAATCATAGTGGGTTTCCGGGTGCGCAACACGTAGGCCCCGCAAGCGCTAGAACCGGGATTCCAAGTACGTCCCACCCCCTAGATCACCCACTAAATCCCCCACCTCCCAACCGATAACGAATTGTTTATTTTTAGAACGCTAGTTACTAATCCTACTGTCTGATATTACTGCGCTGTAATTTGCCAAATATAAGATGAGTACTAGATGTTATGCCGCTTTCTGGGTCAAAGTAAATGCAATATGATAAATTAATAATAGACATTAGGTTGGATAAATCTATCAGATAAAATAAAAAAAAATAGTCTCGTCTAGTCACATAAACATACCAACGTAAATTGAGTAATTACATAAAAAAAAAACAATTACCTTTCCATGCAATGGTGTACGTCATAGTCCTCAGCTTCGGATAGAGCTCCTGAATCTTTGCAAGGAAAAACTTAATTTGTCCCGAAATCCCAACATTTTTCTCCATGCAAAAGCGCCGTACTTCTGGCTTACTCTCTTCTGTCCAATACAGGTACACCTTGTAAGGAAATCCGTCCTCCATCACTGTAAAACAATTATCAACTCCGTTTGACAGGCTCCTTAGTGCATTCATGCAGATCGTTTTCCAGTCATTGGATCGGTCGTTGTCAACGCAGATATGGAGTCTAATATATTTACGCAGGATTTTTGTAAGATGATGCAGTAAGTAGATAGTAAAGGCAATGGTCACAATCCTTGAGAAGGACAGACCCATTACCCCGAATGAGGAGTTTTCGGGTTCGTGTGGCCCCCTATCGGTATTTCCGTCGTCGACTAGCATTATTGTTGTTTTATCGGAAATCTTCGCGCAAAAAACCACTAAGAATTCACTCAGGTGCACATTTTGTTGGCAGATGAGAGACTTACAAGGGGTCCGGAAGAACTGAGCTTATCCAAAGGTGGAGATCGCGCTTGCGCAGTGAAGCTGCGTGCGTCCCTAAATCTAGGTTCCTTTGTTTGAGAGCTGACGGGTCTAGCCTAGCTTCCAAAACGGATGAAAGTAACGCTGCCGGCAGCGCAGCGCCACTATTGATTTATAACCCACGCAATGGACGTATGTACTTATTATTGTAGTAAAAGTAGCTACCTGGACTACAGTACAGCCTACAGTAGCAAGTGGTTCGCCTCTTTTACGCCATGCTGTCAGACCTTCTGTTCTGTCCTAACCATTTTACGAAAATGTTACCTGGAGTCCGGACTTATGGGCTTGCTTATGGGTTACGTAGTTGAAGTTACCTTATATATTATCTGGCTTTTGCAGAAGCGAATAAAAATAAAAAATAAATAAAAATAAAAATAAAATTCGTTTATTTCAGGCATAATAAACCCATATCACACACACATAATACAAAAAGAAATACAAATCACAAAATTTAAAATTAAAATAGGATCACAGAGCAAAACGCTCTGTGTTGTCATTTTTTGTTTCCATCCAGATGGACGGAAATCCAATATTTGAACATCTCATTATTATAAACGTTGTCAGAGACAGCCCTCAAAATGCTATTGTTGGAGCGACTCAGCCTACTCCAGAATGACGCTACGCGAGATCGGATTATGGCAAAGAAGTCGGGAACCCTCGCTTCGGAGAACATGCTCGACGCACTGCAGAACCTCGGTAATCTCATTAGAGTCCGGTAGGCATCATTGTACTGGACTCTTATAGTGTTAATAGCTTTACGTGTAAAGTTTGCCCATAGTTGGCAGGTGTACATGCCCAGGCAGTACGCGCGAAACAGGGTGTTTTTCACCTCTGTACTAGATTTAGCAAAGCGACGTGCGATCATGTTACTTCGCACGGCGAGCGCTCTCCGCTCACGCTCTATGTCATCATCGTCTCTAAGCGTCTCGGTCAGCAAATGTCCTAGGTACTTGAATAGTTTCACAACTTTGATAGTTGCGCCATTCAAACGGACTTCCGGTACCCTGTCAGGACCTCGACCTGACCTAAATAACACACCTAGCTAGTAACGAATTAGTGACAACTGTGACTAACTAAATCAAGGTTTTTTAAGTTGACAGAGGTTCAACATACTTTTTATTATTTACACTCAATCAAATGTATATAATACTATTGCAGGCAGTTGATGGCAGAGGTAGTTTGAAGCTTGGAAGAATATTTTGTACCTCAACTACCTACCGACAGTACCAACCACCTACCTAGTCTCATCTCGTATGAACTAGTAACTAATTCTGGTGTCGGGAGATTTCAAACAGATTTTTCAACTTTTTGTAATTAAATTATCTTTTTAAAGTAAAATGTAAATGTCTGCTCTGTCGGCAGGTGGGTATAACCACCCTTGCGAGGATATTACGAGCCCTCCTACCCCTTCCAGAATGTTCGCGGGGAGGATATTGCGTTGCGAAACTTCTGAGCCAGCCAACCCATTAGTCACCTCTTTCCAGAATTTCCGCTGGGAGGTTAATGCGCGCGCATCAAAAGCGAGTCAAAAGTCAACGACTTGTTGTTAGACTTCAAGGTCTCTATTAGACGTCATCTGATGTTGTTAAAGGGAAGTAAGAATCTGAATAATGCAAGTTAACAAAAGCTCTGTTGATGGGCACCTTACCTACATCACAAATTAAAGAAGGTAAACCTAAATTTTACCATTCAGTAGGAATTAGGTTTACCTTTAATTCTTAGTACCTACTCAATTATGCAGTATACCTACTTAATTACTACAGTGTTGCAGGCTCGATTCCTGCTTCAGGAAATATTTGTGTGGAGAAAATCAATGTTTTTAGAAAAAAACAAGTATTTAGGTATTATATTAGTTATTTGGTCCCCATAGTGCTTAGTTTGGGGCTAGAGATGGCGTTGTTCTGAATTGTCCGAAAAAAGACCACAATATTTCTGAATTTGTCTATTAGGAGACATTTGGTTGTACTAAAAAAGTATTCCATTAATTATCTCATAATTAGCAAACTACCTGTTTTATTAAAGTGGATTTTTTATCCAAAGACTTTTTAGTTAATTCCATACAAAAAACATAAACAGCTGTTGATTTAATGTTGTAAAAATTGTTGGAAAGTTCTTACAATTAATTGAATAATGCATTAACAATAGTAGCATTAATAAGTCCCATTTCATAAGTTATATCTCATGTATAAATGACTCAAACCAGTTTTAAAGTAGATGTTTATTAGATTGTGTAGGCCTATCATCATCATCATCATCCTCAGCCATTATCAGCCCACTGCTGGGCATAGGCCTCCTCCATTAAATGCCAATCTCGTCTGTGTTGTGCGGATCTAACCCAGGTGTTGCCTGCAATATTGCGGATGTCATCAATCCATCATGTAGTAGGCCTATACACAGTTCAAATTTGGTATGTCACATCTGGAACAACTCTTTTAAATGAAGGCTAATTTGATTTCTGATAATAGTTTATTATGCCTGGACTATGTCAGAGTACTGAACCATCCTGTTTCATTTAAAATTTCAAGGAGTATGTTATTAGTAGATTGCACAGTGTTTTGTCACTAAAAACTAGATCTTGGGTATAATAAAGTTGCCCATCCCTTTAAATAAGAGCTGGAAAGGGGCATAGTCTGGTTTATGCGTCCCTCTGTAGACCTAAACACATACTAGGCGATCCTGATGACTTCCATCACTGCCGCCAATCTGGTGGTGATGTCATCCAGCAACAGAGAAAACACTCCGCTTAACAACCATGCCGGTGCGGTTGGTGTGTCTGTTTGCTTTATAATTAACAACATAATAAAAAAATCTTGATGAACATAAGTATCCTTAAATTCTCACTTCTTTTCAACTTGTTCTAGTTTATCCAGTTTTCTCATAGCTGTTTGATTTTATAAATAACTACATAATAAAAAATTCTTATAAAAATATTGATGGACATAAGTATCCTTAGATCCTCACTTCTTCTCAACTTCGGCATTCATTCGGTTTAAGACTTTAGTTAGTGCATTATTTTAGATGTGGAAAATAAAAATAAATAGTTTTCCCACATAGTAATCCATTTAGAATTACAGCAAGTCAACGAAGAACGTTATTTCTTCGCGTTTGGCTCCACACATAATAGTGTATTTAGCCAGTGTCAAGTAAATTATCGCATTCGTGGTCAAGTTATTGAATATACATGTTTCATTGAAGGAAGGAAAATTGAGGAAGCCATTTTGATCACAGTATGAAAATAACACATGATAAAACTCTTTCATCGACTTCATCATGATTTCTGAAGCCGTTGAACCTAGGAAGATGCTGCTTTGATATATAATTAGCAATGATTCTTACCTGTTAGTTTCTAGAACCGATTGTATCAAAAATAACACGAAACGCGACGCACTCCCGACACAACACACTTGTAAACAATGATAGCTATGGACGGTGCCGCTCGCTTATAAATGTGTATACGTCTAGAAGGTTTTAATGAATCATCAAACCGTGCTTGCTCTGAAAATCGACGCTTTGTTGTGCAATACAAAATAAAAACAAACACATCGAAAAACAGACGCAAGAGCAAGACAATTTTTAGGGTTCCGTCCGTGTACAGGGAAAAGAAACAGAAGCTTCGGAATGTCCGTCTGCAACTGCAGGCCTTTTATTAGTTCATAAAATATAGTATTATATTCATTATATTTTCAGCCCTAACAAATATCGTCAACTCTTTGTACAAAATCCTTATACTTAATGGAATAATATTAATTTATTATTTTGTATGTAGGTACTTGTTGCTATTTGGCACATGCACTGATACTGATTACAATATTTCATTTTGTGTAAGTTAAGATAAGTCAAAAGTTGCTGTGCCCAACACAGGGTATAAATTATGGTTTATTTACCTAGTATTAATTAAGTTCCTAGCCCTAAGCTTTGTATTAGGTATACTGTATATAAGTAAAGTACCTAATAATATATAAATTATAAATATTACTTCAATTACCAAATTACAAACTGATCATTTTATTTATAACGTTAACTAATAATATAGCAAACATTCACTGAAAAGTTCTAGAATATGCACAAAGGACTTTGGCCACTTTGTATGAGCTTATGGCTTAGGGTGAACAGTGATTTTTGGTATAATTGTGATAGAGGCTTAATAGCTTCTAAAAGTAGGTACCAGAATATAAGAATATCTTAGTATCAAAATGTTCGGTTGACCTAATATCCCACTCATAAAGTTCATGATCGACGGAGGGTTTTATATAATAAAAATGAGTTTTTTTCACATATTTTCTATTTTTCATCACAATTATATGATACATTATATTATCTAAAAGCTGGCTAGGTAGATTCATATTATTTTAGTAGTCCTTGTCCAGTTTATGAACCGTACTGTTGCAATATGAAGCACAGCAACCCACCGTCTTTACGGCCTAGAATACAATTACAATAGTACTGTTTTATTGCTTTCCTTTTCTAATTATTACTGTCAAATAAAATAAATTCAATATAGGTATATATTTTGGCTCAATCTGCTTGTATGCGGTGGTTCTGAGGGACGATTTTCCCTTCCTATGTTAGTGTGCTCCAATCTATAAATAAAGGGAAATCTGTTATAGCGAATTTCACAATTACTTACTTAAATTAATTAAACAATAAATGGAAATTGATGAAGCTTACAGTTTGCCGAGCCATCCATTGCCATAAATACGCTTGCGTTTCCACTCCTGAATGCAGTCAATATGAACTCCATAAGCAAGCGAGGGTCAACATTAGAATCCATTGTCCATTTAAGAGTAAAAAAACTTCCTCAAAATATAAGTTGAAATGGAAAAAAAATACAAAATGATTATTCTTATTCTTCGCGTTTGGCTCCACACATAGTATATTATAAGCCAGTGTAAAGTAATTTATCGCATTCGTGGTCAAGTTATTTAATAAACATGTTTTATTGCACATTTTATTGAATTATTGTAAAATATATAAAAAATATTCAGTCAAATGTCCAAAATGAATGACATGACATGTAATGTAGACTTGGGTAGCTTTCACAGTAGCTACAATAGTTGAAGCGTCTCTTTCCAGCAAGTGAGGCATCACGTTTGTTTTGACGAGCCAGCTTACCACTCTTCCCTCGAATGTTCACCTTGGCCTTGATTTTTGATGATTTTTCTGCATACTCTATGATAGCGGGCGTTGTATCGTTTATGATACGTACTAGATTATAATTGTTATAATGTGGGTATACTATGCACAGTTATTGAATAAATAAATCTTGAACCTTGGTAGCATCTTTTAGTCTACTTCATGGTGACAGTTCACTCTACTTCAGTTTTTTTTTGACGAATTTTCAATGCACTTTGGTAATGATTAGAATGGTTACATTTAATTCGTTAATGGGTAGATTAATATTAATATTACTCATAAAACGTGGCGACAATAAGAGATGGCTACGCTATCTATTTTTGTTAGTATCTTGCGACAAGAAATAAGATTAATAATTAAATGGCTCTTACATGAGTACTCAATCGTGGTACCACAGTGAGGAAGCTCGTCGTGTCAAGGAGTTGCCTCGCATACTACTCTATTTTTAGAAGAAAGACTATGACATGACTTTGATCCTTTTTGACTTGTGCTGTGCTGCCATATTAGTATAAAAAGAGATTAAAATTATCGATCTATTAAAAGAATCGATTTTTTCTAAGGAATTTATTTTTTTAGCGATCGAATAATAAACAACTGAGCAAAAGTCGTGTAAAGGAACTTCTATTAAAAACAAAAAAAACGGTGTGTGTTTGACCACATGACAGAAGTGAAAACTTCATCAAGGTTACACGTGCTGACTTTACCTTAACAAGTGTTACATAGCAAAGCATAACGGCTGAATCTCGTTGAATACCCACAAATAAACAAGTGTTCAGCACGCTTCAAAAAGTATTCACTTTCAAAAAATGCATAAACACCCTCGATCATATAATGACAATTTGCACTATCGTGATATCGATTCATAAATAAATAGATATTATTCGATTACTATTCAGAAGAAAGTATATGACAACACTAGTTTGATGAATCATAAGACAAACTAGGATAATATAATCATATTAAATACTAATTAAATAAACTTTTTTTAGGTTCACCTGGGTACTAAAATATTACGCAATAATTAATATCCAAAATTAATCGATTTATTGAACAAATTGGATTTCTCTGAACATCGTGTTCACTGAGGCCAGGAATGAACAATATCCTTTAAGGTTTTCTTATTTTACTATCTAAACAATAACGCGACGCCGAGCGACTTTGAACCGAAAATAAGTCTTATAAACTAAGAGCAAACGGACTGCAAAAATAACTTGAATAGACTGCATAATTAATTTTAATGGTAATATCTTGGAACCCTTACAAAGTGCGTGGGCTAACACACACTTAGTCATTTCATTATTTGAAGATTGACTGGCATTTTAGTAAACATGACAATGACAAACATCAAATGTATGTCACTATGACAATTTGGTGCGCCAGCTGCCGGGCTATATCCTAAGCTGTCATTAGTTCTCGTTATCGGCCGACCTCTCGAAGCCGATAGCGACAGAAATCCTATGGTGACGTCATTTTTTTCTCACTCTTGACCATCGAAGCCGATAACGAGAACTAATGACAGCTTAGCAAATAGCCCTGCTGCCTACCAAAAACCGTGGCGGCCGTAGCCCCGGGAACTCGAACGCTCTATGATGACTGGAGTACGGCGGGGCTATTTGCTAAGCCGTCATTAGTTCTCGTTATCGGATTGAATTGGTCAAGAGGGGAAAAAAATGACGTCACCATAGGATTTCTGCGCTATCGAACTAATGACGGCTTAGCAAATAGCCGCGCGGGGTTATTTGCTAAGCCGTCATTAGTTATCGTTGTAGTTATCGAATGGTACGTCAAATCTGACAGAAAATGGCCGACCTCTCGAAGCCGATAGCGACAGAAATCCTCGGGTGACGTTTTTTTTTCCCACTCTTGACCATTCAATCCGATAACGAGAACTAATGACAGCTTAGCAAATAGCCCTGCCGCTGGAGATGTTGAAGAAAGACAATGATGACGAAACCATCATCGTCAAGCCACAAGTGGCAAAAAGCTGTTGACTAGCTGACGAATAATTCAAGTTTTAACAATGTCAAGGCGGCGCGGCACGAAAGACCAAAGAACTTGTATACCTACTAGTATCTAGAAGGCCGACTCACACGAAAACCGAGAGCCGAAAGAGACTATCCATTAAGGAGTGTGTCTCTTTCTAAAAGGGCGTCCATAATTTTTGAACTATCCAGGACAATTTTTTAATTAAACGAATTGCATTAAAAAAAATTCGTTTCATTTGAATTAGAATCGATATATATCTAGGTTAGGTACCTACCTGCCGAGAAAAATAATTACTGTTCGAATGAAACAGTAATATATACCATTGAATTAGACATAACATTGATCAGAATGAATTGAGCCGTTATACGGCTTATTACTAAATGGAAATAAAATAATATAATTTTGTTCAAACACAATATATTGCCAAATTTATTTATTATTAAAAATAAATTATTTTATACAGTTTGACAGTGACTACAATTACACGACATTAGAAAGGGTACAATTAAAAAAATACTTATTGTTAACGGTCATAATATAGCATCAACAATACAGGCACTTAATTTGTAACGCGACCATTTTTGTCAATTTTAATGTTTAATGTTTTAATTGTTAGTTGTTAAATGTTAATTGTTTATGTAACGCTACCATTATTCTATTGTCTGAGAATAGTTTTGCTCAGTGCGTCTAAGGCGTTGTCCTATTTCACTTATAAGATATCATCAAGCGTTGAAGTATCCAGTGGCTGGATTATGAAGACCGGGAGTGCACTACCTTGCCTTTTGAGCGGGCTCCCAGCAGAACCTAAGATATATTTCTTACTTTCAATTAAAGACTAGCTTTCGCCCGCGGCTTTTCCCGCGAGGTATCCATTTAAATTGTAGTCGTCATTTGTCATGAGTTCATGTCGACTAATACTGATGAAATATTTTTTGCTACCTTTGTCGTTATTGCATGAAAGAGTAACATAGGTATATTTCACATACACACAAACTTTGACATTTATAATAGTAGTAAGATAATCTAGTGTTATTGGTACGAATAAGTGTGAGGTTATAAAATTATTTAAAATAAAAAAAAACTTTCTTTTACCTTTGGTAAAATAGAAGGAATTGCATCTGATTTAAGCTTCTTTTTAGCTTCAGTTAAATAGTCTTCCTTTTTAAAATGTAAACAACATACCACAGAGTACTCGGACAATTTTACAGAATGTTGCAATTGCACAACTTCCTTCCATATATTTTTCAAATCTTTCTTAGCAGGCAATCTGCAACAGGGTGGAATTATTGAACAGGGTGGAAACGAGTTGAAACTTATGAACGTTACAAAGTTAAATTATATAGTGAATATCCTGAAATTAAAAATGAAATGGACACACTACTGATCCATATCGAAATTTTCTTACCTGTGAAAGGATATCCCACAATCTGGATACGACTCTTTCTCACACCCACTTACGACACAAATTTGGACCATTTTAGTAAAACAGTTAAGTAAAATAATAATACAACCAATTTCTTGTAATAATTTAAAATACGCCGCCAATCCAAAGACAAATATCCGCCATGTTGTTTCATTGGTTTGCAAAGAGTTACCAGCATATTGACATCACATTCCTCCTATTTTCCAATAACTCTTATCCAATAAATTGATAAACTACGTTTATAAATTCCTTGCTTTTATCAAAACGAAGACACATTCTTGTACTTAGTGAGAAATTAAGTTATTTAATTAGTTGCCTATATAAAATGATCCTTGCGAATATTAAGTGAAATTATGTAGTGCCCAATGTTTCTGTTTTTTCTACCATGTCCATTTTAATTTTGTATGCTGGCGACACTGTGTGAACGAGACACACCACAGAAACGTAGGCTCTCTGTCGATCGATCGTCAGATCGTTTATCGTTATATTTTGATTTAATTAAAAAATAACTTTATTCGGTCGTGATAAGGTTCAGAATTCTTAATCCTTAAATAAAACAAAATGGCGTGTTAGCTCTCTTGATATATGTATAAAAGCTCTTTGCGAAAGACCAATGCCCCAGTTGAAGTTAGGGCCAAAGGCTAATACCTGACGCCCTTACCTACAGTTAAAACCGGAAATGTGGGGTGGATACCTGAGCCTTTACCTGCAGTTAACACCGGACTATTGGATGAAGAGATGCTGACCGCGAATAGGCTTGCTACACATACGGTCGGTTTCGTTCGACATTTGTTTAGGTATGTAAGCAGACTGCCATCTATTGGCGAATAGCAGGCCGGAGATTAAATAATGATTTAACTTACTTTTTATTTCATCATTCGATTAAAGGATAATTTCGTAGGTAGGCGGGAGGGTTACACTCTCAGAGAAAATGTACACCTCCAAGACGAACTCTTTGGTTACCTGAATAGGTAGTTAGCGGCGTGGTAGAGGCAGCTCAGAAATAATCGGTGGGTATGCGATAATACAGCCCTTATTTTCTCTCTCCCTACTCAGTGCTATGATGCACTATATTTTTATACAAAGTATAGTAGTAGATATTTAGGTTAGAGGTACTAGTTGTAGTAATCTTGGAGGTCTAAAAAATAGTGTTGAAGTGACTTTCTGAAGCAAGCAAATAGGCAACTTAAACCTAACACGAATTATAAATTATTACAGAATCAATGAATCAAAATCCTTTAATTTAAACGGTAACAAACACTACATTAGCGGTATACTCAATCTGTAAGCCGACATACATCACATTTTAAGTATATTCAAAAACCTACCCATTTATTATAACATAATTAATCTTGATGTTCCTTTTCAACTGCCTTCTTATTAGGAAAGTCCATGTTTAACTTTTCATCAGCAAATTTGACTGGACCACCCAGTTGTGTAGTTTCAGGAATGTTTAATTCTTCATTAAGTTTCTTAGCAAGGAAGTATATTTCCGCCAGAGCAATGACTAAGGCGCACATGACCCCTAAGAGTAGTCTGAAGCCAAAGTCTAGGTTTCCAACCATCCACTCCACACCTCGGAATCCAAACAGGAAGCCAGCAAAGATAGATATGATGAACTGGCCAATGGCAATCAATTGCCGGTTTAATTGTTTCACTGCAAGAAATTTCATCATGAATAAAAATGTTGTCTGATTGGTTTTAAAATGACTATTCAAATTGTATTCATGTGATTCATCTATAATCTAGCAAGTGGCGTTTTTATGAGTAAAATAGCAAGTCATCATAGTCAAAAAATCATATAACAAAACACTTGTCTTACTCTACAGTGAAACATGATTTTCTTTCACAACCTTGTGTGTCTGTATTTTCTTTCATCTGGTTATATTTTATAGTGGAACATGATAAATAATACCTATCGATCCACTAGTGGACTTTTTATGTATTTTTTTTTATAACTGTGGATAATGCAGTGGGCTGTAAAATTGTTAATCTAAGTACTCAGTTGTTAGTTGTCCCTAATAAATGAACATAGATGAAGCGATAATCTGGTCTATGTAGTTAGTGAAAAATAGATGAGAAGAGCCAAATATTGAACTTAGTAATATGTTTAAGGAGTTTTATGCTAATGGTATACTTACTTTGGTAAGAAATGCTGTCTTCTGGGAACCTCAACCTTACATTGTCAACAGTTTTGGTCATCTTTCGATACTCCCTTGCCTCTTGCTGAGCCCTCAATTTAACACATCTGGCTTCTAAAACTGGGTTCCTTTTGATGAGCTTATTTTCAGGCACTTCAATATTAGCTCCCAATAAAAGGTCATGCAAGTATGGAACATCTTGGTCATTGCTCTTGCACTTCTGCAGATAGTTGTAAAGCCAGTCAACATCTAATGTTGTAAGGAATGGGGCTTTCAGTTCTGTCTTATTTGAAACATTATCATCTTTTGCTTCTTGATCATTTTCAGTTGGATTCTCAACACTTTCGTTTAGTTTCTCATCAATTTCAATGCCTTCATCAGTTTTAGAGTCAACTTCTTCTTTAGACTGTTCAATATTAATATTGTTTTCATCAGTCTCATGGAATTTTTCTTTAACAATTTCTTTTATTTTATTCAAGTTCTCAAAATCTTTATTGGTAAATTGTATTGTGTTAGATATTGGTGTTGATTTACCAGTGGCATCTTTACCAATAGCTTTTAATATATTTGTGGGAATGTCATCATCTGTTATTGTTTTGAGGAAGGCTAGTAAGCTATCTGTTGGGAATATTTTTAAATGGGTATCTACAAGAGAGCCTTTTAGGTCCATGGTTTAGTTATCGGCAATGTTGAGCTTATGGTTCAAGTCTGCATACAAATCCCTCAATTCCTCCTCCTTTTCTTCAAAAGCGTTGTCAATCCTCTGGCACTTAAAGTTCATGTCATCAATAAACTGATCCCATTCTTTCCGTCTCTTTTCTTTGTTTTGCTCACGCTTTTCTTTACAATCCTGTAAACAAAGTTAACTGGTCACTTCAATATAAGATTTGTAGCTAAAGTAACTAAGAGTCTTTTGTTGTAAATATTACAATTAATAAAATTTGCATAGTTCATTACTTCATTCGTGTATCATTGCCTATCTCCATTACCTTTCTAGTCTCCAAATAATCAGCATCAACTTCTTCAAAAAGTTGCAAAGCCTGATCTAGTTTCTCTTTTAGCACCGGAAGTCCAATCTCAGAGCTTTTTTTCACCTTGTCAAGCTCAATGTCTTTGATTTCGGCAAACTTCTCAAGAATAGCAAACAAGTTCTCAACTTCACGATCACCTCGTTTCTCCTAAAAAAAAATTAAAATTAGTATATAATTATTCCTATCTGTATTAAATAGGTACATAATAAGCTGTATCTACCAAACAGTAGAGTACATACATTACATTACAGATACGTCTATTAGCAATAGGTATCTCATAAATACCTCAAACTCTTTCAGCATATATTTTATCTCCCCATTGAGGAAGGGACGATGGTCAAATAGGCGCGACCAGATTTCTCCGATTTCTAAAGCAAATGCAAAGCTATGTTGAAATAATTGTATAAAAATTGGAATACAATTTCAGGTCATGTCATGAGAGGGGACTTCATTCTTGAGCCAAGAGTTTAAAATATCCCATAATAATTCAAAGCAGCTGAAGTGAATCAATTGAAACTCACTTTCGTAAGGGTTGTTGATAGATATTTAACACAAAAATTTACAAAAACTATGTATTTTTCAAAAAATAAATTGACACAAACCTCGTGACAGCTCCGTCATTGTTTTTCACTCATTTTCATTCATTCTTTCGTTTGAATAAATCATCTACATTTTATCATAGTCTATGGTTTTCAAAAATGGCAAGCCGTATTGGCAATTGACAGCACTATTAACGAGAATGTCAACCGGAAGTATATATAGTTTTTTCATATTGCAATATTTATAATTTCATTCAATCTTTCAATCCCTTTTTGTACACTCACTCACTCAATCAAGCAAGAATGAATCAGTCAGTAATTTCATTCACTGGGTAGAGAATGGGCGGATTGTGAGTTGGCGGAAGCAGATGCTCTATTGTTTTTATTTGCGCAAACGAGATCCTACGCGACAATGTTATGTTTGTGTTTTGTTTATCGTTAATTTTCACTGTGTTTTTGTGAACTTTACACGAATGTGTTTTTTGAGACTTGTTCAGTGAAGAAATCGTAAATTAACTCCATTCACCATGCCGGGTGTCATTGGAATCGGCGAGTTCATCGAGGAAACTCGAGAGGATTACAACTCTCCTACAACATCCACGTTCGTTTCTCGTATGCCACAATTTCGGCAAACCATCTCTGCATTGGAGGAGGTAACGATAATTTTGATATATTCTAACAAGCATTGAAAATAGGTAAACATTGCAGCTGCAGGCTCTGCCAAAAATGTGGATGTACAATGAAGATAACTACGTTTTACCCTTCTTTTTAAAAGCCATAGCAAATAGCATGACGGAATCCACTACAATACAAGTTATATTACTTTGTCATTTTCATATCTTAGGTGGGTATGTACCAGCTAGACAAAGGATTTCGGCCCATTATTCAAACAGACCTACAGGGCAAAGGATGAAATTGATGTTTGTTACTCAGTCCACTCTGCCACGATGAATGTCCAAGTACAGGACCAGCAGTCTAATCCTATACCATTGCGTAGGGGAGTGAGACAGGGGGATGTAATATCCCCAAAACTGTTTACTAACGCATTGGAGGATCTGTTTAAGACGCTGGACTGGAAAAAGATGGGCATAAACATCAATGGCGAGTACATCTCACACTTACGATTCGCTGATGACATAGTCCTAATGGCGGAATCGCTGCAGGAGCTACAGGAAATGTTGGATGGCCTAGCTGATTCTTCTCAACAAATTGGACTCCGGATGAACATGGATAAAACCAAAGTTATGCTCAATGGTCATATCAACCCGGGTCCGATTGCCGTCAACGGCTTCCCACTCGAAGTTGTTCAAGAATACGTCTACCTTGGGCAGACCCTGCAGTTAGGTAGAAACAACTTCGAGAAAGAAGCCAGGAGAAGAATCCAATTGGGCTGGGCCGCTTTTGGCAAGCTACGTCGAGTCTTCACGTCGTCCATTCCACAGTGCCTGAAAACTAAAGTTTTCAATCAGTGCGTCCTACCTGTTATGACATACGGAGCCGAAACGTGGACACTCACGGTAGGGCTAGTCCACCAGTTTAAGGTTGCTCAGCGAGCTATGGAACGAGCTATGTTGGGAGTCTCTTTGAAGGATAAAATCCGCAACGAGGTTATCCGACAAAGAACCAAAGTCATCGACATAGCTCATAGGATTAGCAAGCTGAAGTGGCAGTGGGCTGGCCATGTATGCCGAAGAACCGACAACCGCTGGAGCAGGCGGGTTCTTGAGTGGAGACCGCGTATCGGCAAACGTAGTGTAGGGCGCCCTCCGGCCAGGTGGAGCGACGACCTACGAAAGGTAGCCGGTAAAAAGTGGATGCGGAGAGCCGAAGACCGGGCTCAGTGGCGCGTTATGGGAGAGGCCTACGTCCAGCAGTGGACTAAAGTGGGCTGATGATGATAATGATGATGACTCAGTCCCCTTTGATTAGAATAATCAAAGTAAGTCTCATTAAAAATAATGACAACCTAGACAGATTAGATTATAGAGTCTTCTGTATTTAGAAAATTATAGCATATTAGAAATGGTTATCAAGTGAGAATAGGAAGTAGGTACCTACCTGAGAAAAACAAAACAGGTCAATAAGAATACCTTTCCTTGAATGCAACTACAATCACAATGAACTTACTGATTAGATGTTTGCCTTATCATCAAAAATATAACTTCCTACCCTAACTCATTTATGATATTTTTCTTTCCTTTGTGGTAATGGGCAGTCATCACACCTCTGTAGACCATACATATCTTACCTATCAAATAAGCTCTGCTTTCATTTCTTACTATAAAAATTAACTTACAATTTTTTGCTTTACTTAAAGAGTCATTTTGTTCTAATCTGTGGGTGCAACAGCTTATTACAACATTAGATACCACTTGCTTGGTATTATTGCACCGCAACATATTTTCATAACTCATTCTAAAAAATCACTTTGTATAATTTTATTACTAAACAATAAAAATATGGTCACTCTTGGAGTAAAAAAAATTGCTACCCAGAAATAATACAATAATTTATCCATTATTGTTTGGATGTAACCTACATACTGATGCACTTTATGTGCAGAAGTAGTTTTTCAAGTACAGAATACCTGCTGTTTAATTATCATGCTGGCTTGTATAATAAGGTAGAGCAAAAAAAAACGGTGTTATCCACTTGTCTGGTCCACCTACTCACCTCATGCATAATTAATGAAGGTCATCATCTCCTTTCTTCCTATCCTTATAGTGGGATAAGTGTCACTTAGGTATTCAAGTCAGTATTAAGTACCTTACCTTCCTATCAGGCAGGCTTTCTATGCCCTAATTGTCCATTTCCTTTTAAATTTTTAAGTATTATACTTAAAACATTTTTCAATTGATCACTTTGTTAAACCTAGAAAACACGCCAACTTGTTTCTTGTATTATTCCTATCCTAGATACAATGTGATGATTCTATTTTATGCAAAACATAATTTTTATAAAAAAAATACTTAATTACAAAATAGGTATTTATTGACTTACCTAAATCTATCGAATTTAGTTAAAACTGTTTCTGTTTGTTTAGTCAATGGTTTAGTTATGTGTTAAGTAGATATGACCTTCGTCGTTTCGCTCTTGTCCAAAAGAGTCTGAAACAATTCCACAATAATGGATATTATTATAATAGATAAATTTTGTATTACATTTATTATGCGGTTTCCTGGGAAAGCGTTCATAGAATTCAACTGCAAACTACCAGCCGTTATCGCAACATCCGCTAAAAAGTTAAACAAACTCAATAGAAAGGCGTATGTATGACCATCTGAGGTTACTGGGTTAGTAGCGTACATATATGGAAATTCTTCAAAATAGAAGAGCGAGCACTTTAGCGTAATTATATTCGAAGTTGTCAGTGTACTATTTAAATTGTCTACCTTGAAAACAACTTGCTTGCGTGTTTCTGCAAAGAATAAATAAAAATATTTAGGTAACCACATAATTTTTCATGATTTTAAATACGCTAAGAACTTACCCAGTCTCATTTTCTCCAATAAATAAAGGCATAGTTGTACGGAGAAAGAAGTTATAAATGTTTCTTTCACCTTTATTAGTACCTAACCTACTAACGAACAGAATAGAGGTTTTACCGGAAATAAAGGTTGTTTGACTTGCACTTTAGGGCAGGGCAGAGCTAGGCGTAAGTTTTCTATACTTTCCTTTTTTTATTTAAGTGAGTACTCTTACTTTTTCTTAAACTTGTCTTGAAACTTGTAAATCAATTGTCACAAATACACGAAAAATTTAATGTAATAAATTAATTTCTTCATTTTTATTGCACCACTCTGAAAACATCTCGCTCTTAGCAATAAAGGTAACACGAGAAGTTGGTACCTAACCTACCTACAACATTGGAAGTTGGAACTAGATACTCCAATATTGATGAAAGCAAGAATCGGATTACCCAGAAGTGGTTAGCAATAGTTTTTGGGTCGATTAAGTAAACCTAGGTAGAGTTGCAGTCAGCCTAAAGCCATAGAAAAAAATATACTTAGTACGAGCTAGGAACTTGGAAAAATGGTTGACCTTTGTCGTTAATCATAAAGTTGGTGAAATAAAATTTCCTTCCCATCGAGTAACATCCCCCGTTAGTGTGTTACTTACTGGGAAAAATAATTTCCAACGAGTATCACCCTAACTTGGGGTGTTACTCGATGGGAAAAAAATCCATCATCACCCATCGTTTTTCCGGTGCGGGACGCGGTCTTGATGATATTTCGGATCAGTTCCCGTTTTCGTTACTTGTAGATAATGATGTGGACTTCTGTTCATCCGCCGCATCTAATTATACACTTGACGCGGTTCCGATAAGACGACATGCACCGGACGAAACTAAATTATGAACGCTAGCCGAACGAACGCTTGCTGAATGAATACTGATGAGTTTTTGACGACGAAAACGCTTAGAAAACTACCTCGAATTTGGAGTTTGAACATCTTTCACCAAACATGTCTAAATTAAGATTCGGTAAGCCGAAGATCTGCTGAAATTCCTCGTTCAATTCAAATTACTTAACAATTTGATAAACGAATGCTATTTCTACCATTAAAACATTTGGCTGAACTCCAATGAACAAAGAGAAGAGTACAAATTGAATAAACGAATTGGTACTTTATCACTGTCAGGAATCCTCTGCGAGTGGTTTCCAGAAAAAGTAAACTAAGGTTGAAACAAGCATGGATTTTGCGTTAACAACCTGAGCTTTAATCTCCTCCATATATCTAGACTCTAGATTCTAGAGTTTCATCTACATAGTCCGATAGACATCTACGTCCTTCAGGCGAATTTAAACATTTTATTTCTATACCTTACAACTTTCTAATTTTATAAACTAAAGACACGAAACTGTTAACCCAGTTACGTTACGCTTCTTTAGCTACTCTAGAATGAATAGACTTTGGAAGGTCAACAACCAATGACTCATTATGGTTGCAATGTTACCATCTCGTGGTGATGAGTTTTGATGGAGTCTGGCACCTGTGTAATAATAAGTATATACTATACCTAAAACAGTTCGGATAATGTATGACGTATGAAATGACTCAGACGTGAACCACCTACTTACAATGAATTAAGAAAGTTGTCTCTCCTTAGAGAGCTATCCGGTTTGATAAAATAATTTTCAATTAGCACTGCAACATCGCTTTTTGCCGCAATTACACAATAATAACATCTACCATAGGTTAGAGACTAATAAAATTGGAACAGAGTAGTTCTAAGAGCGGCATAATTGCACTACTGTTCCTAGAGAGCACTTATGCCTGTATCCCCATACTTTATACCACTTAGCCGACCTATGCTTTTAATCTAAGTCTGAAGCACTGCATAGTTTCTCAACATTTAAACTGGCGATGAATACTGGCGGTGTGCCCTTTTCGTAAGGAACGTCGGGGCGCACGGCCAGATGCATATTTTAGCATTATTTTTTGAAGTTCCTACATAATAATATGAATTGCACCGCTTGTCATACGTTGAATTTTGTAATCAGTACCTACACAGTAATAATATACTCGTCTCGAAATGGGCCATAAACCGATAAGTATTTTTAGTACATAACATACCAAACCACAGTTAATTTCTACTCCTATGCTAGCTGCAGGGAAGTTTAGACCATTATGTTATTTTTCTTTTATGTAAAAATGAAACGAGATGAGCTAAGCGCTCTTCGGATGGTAAGTGATCACGCCTGCTCATGACCAGAACAGTGCTATAAAGGACTTTGATTCACATAGACTGGTACAACAATGATAAAGCGCTCGTCCGCATTGGGACATTTTGACATGAAAGCCCAGTAATTTTGCTACAATGCTCTTCAAACCGGAACACAGTAATGCTTACACACACCTTACACATTACTGCTTTGCGACAGAATATCTGAGACTGTGTACCCATTTAGACTACATCCTGCAGTGGACGCCACCAAACAGAAAAGTTTTGGCCAAATAAGCTTTGATTGCCTTTTATTGATCGTATCAATTCGAGCTTATCACACAAATAATGTCTATAACAACTCCTAAAATCTCGCACAATTATTATGTATTCGAGAGAAAGTTTTTATTCGAAGACACGGAACACTTGTTCGAATATAGTTTTACGGCCTCATTTTTTAAATTGGGTTTTTGTAGGTGAAATAGTACTTTTTATTTTGTATAACACACTTATATGTAGCTCATATCTTCTTTATTCGTCTGAATAGCGAACTATGAGATCACACCAAATATTATGTTTTAGTTTTAAGCCGACTTTGAGTAATGTTTTCATTACGCGTCTTCATGACCTTTTACGATCTCATCTACTGCGGATTCACGCAAGGGCAACAACTTTCACTGTCATGTTAAAGTGGAAGTACATTGGTAGGTATACAAGACTTATAAAACTTACTTATAAAACAGGTTGTTTAAATTATCAACTAACGAACGTCTCAACATATTATAAGTAGGTTTTTTTTTATTTTTTTTTATTATTAGGTTCACTAATTGAAATAATCACTAAAACATACAATTTTTTGACTTAACTACTTATAAATAAAATCAGTGTTATTTCTAAGAGCAGTGAACACTGCATGCGTTGTGTGGATATGTTTAATGTAAAACTATTTAAATTTAAATTTTAAGCATAAAAAAAATAGTATTAAACAAGAATTAGTTACTAGTTATATAATGTACAAAAAAAAGACAACGATAGTATAGTAAACACAAAAAATATAGAATTAAAAGAGGTTTAAATAATGGCTTTTAGAATATTGGTTTTGGCAGAGGCCAAAGAACCAAAGAAAATGTCATATTGATTTCGTATTCCGATATAATAACTAAGCATTCTATGTAACGGTGAATGTTGTCCGACGTTCGTGCGACAGAGGGGTAGTCTGAAGCCTTTTCTGTTTACTAGGCGGCTACCAGGTCGAGGCACCTCTAAGTTGATGTTCTGTAACATATCTGGACAGTCTATAAGGCTATGAATGATCTTATAGAGATTGAGAATATCGGACACTTTACGTCGAGTGCTAAGTTGTTGTACCTTGTAATGAGTCATTCTAAGTTCATATGATGGCAATGTCCTACATATATATATACATATATGTATAGGTATCATGAAAAAACTTTGTTTTGTTTGCTGTGTGCATCGGGTCATCAATATTTTATTCTGATTTAGATTTTCGTGTTATTATTTCTGTAGTCTGTTTTGTACGAGTACATAAATTAACAATTACATACATATTCAAAACATTTAATACTTTTATCTGAGAGCAAAGAGGCAATTTGAATTGGATCATCATCACCATCTGATCAGCGAGGCAATCCACGTCTACCCTGAAAGATTTGCTGGAAGAAAACTCTTGTAAGGGTTCAGCTGGTCTTTATTTATGTGTGCTTTGAGTTATGTTTTCGTTGGACAATAAAGAATAACGAATTAGAAACTGTTTAAAAAGACGGATTGATTTGCTGGTTTGTAATTTCTCAACAACGAATCAGACATTACAATGTAATGGCTAATAATGTGGTTTTATGACGTAAAATTATTATTGTGTTGTTTGAGATGACATACTTTACGCAACGCTACATGTATTCGTTGTTGCCTTTGGTTGCTGTGGCTTAGGGTTGCCAACATTTTTTGGTCTGAACATAGTATTTTTTTTAAAAAGCTATAAAAAATATAGTACGCTAAAAAAATATAGTTTGGTAGGAAAGAATAAAAAATAGACTGTTATATTTTTTTATTCTGACAATCACCAAAACATGTAATTAATGACACATGTACCCAAATGTGATCGCGGCGAGCGCAGCGAGCCGCAAATTTTCCAGTCTTTTTATAATTAGGAAAAATCGGTTTATCAGGACTAAAAATCACGAAATAATGCAAACCTGATCGCGGCGAGCGAAGTTAGTCCTGAAAATCACTCAAACAGTAGGTACCTTTGTACACGTAAAAGCACATTGTGCACAGTGATTGTGGCGAGCGTTCTGGTTTATATTTTTGGAGTCTTTTCTGTTGTTTTTTTTTTATTTTACAAGTTTTAGTGTTGCAAAATATAAACATTGATCTATTGTACCTACTGAAATATAGTATTTTCGCGTAATATATATTTCTTCAACAGTATATAGTACGGAGTTCCGAAATATAGTACAATACTATGTATTAGTACGGTTGGCAACCCTACTGTGGCTGTCCACGAGAAGAAAGTTAGATTGCTCATTAGATCGTTGATATTTTGTCCAATATTATTTTTGCAATTACCGTATAATGCTTGAGCCATGATCGTCACAAAGATGATTGACACAAAAAATTTCATTATGGTTAATTAATAAAATACACATATTGATTATTTATTGTCGAGGTGTCTTAATTTTTTTGACTCGCGTTTTACAGAAAACCCTGATAAAAAGCTTAAAAGCTTTTAAAATCTTGATCTATATAAATTTAGAATAAAAACATAATTAATAATCTATAAATATATATTTTTTATCCAATAATTATCCAATTTGCTTACTCATTAGGCCTAGTTATTGTTTCGATGTCTACAATCGTCTGTCACTCGCAGACTAAACGAGTAACAATGTGGATTAATTGGTCACGTTTCATTTAACAGAATTAATCATTTATGTGCGAGGGTTTTAATGAAACGATGATAATCGTTAAGGGTTATTGAGTCACTGTTTGTAATAATAAAAGCTGTTGGCATCGCATCGGTGTTTGTACTGAATCTATATTTGGATAAACGTAATGTGCTGAATACTTTTTATTTTTTCATGGTATTACGTAATTATGCCTTATTCAATGTAGAAAACCTTACCTTCCCTTACTTTAGGATTAAATTAAGTCATATATTTATATGTATTAGTAACTATTTCATTTATCTGTATGAATATACCATATTTACCGAAAAAAAATCTTTACTATGACTATCTGGAAGGATTAAAAAATTATTTGTTAAAAATCACTTGGCAATTTTAAAAAGGATATCTATTAGACAACTCTACAAACCCCACTTATAGTTACACTTAGAGTTAACGTTAAAGGTAAGTGCACGAAGCGTTCCATGTTTTATTTAGGATCCGGTTGGTTTGCCGAGGGGTACTGATTAATAGCCGGCTGGGGCGACAGATGTTCGATCCAAAACCTGGTGGCTCGTGGCTATTGTACTGTCTGGTAAATCTGGCAAAAGCCATGACAACAGTCTACGTTCATCGCTAATACAAAAATAACACTGGCGTAAATCGCAGTTTAAAATACTTAACATTTCAAATATTACATAACGAATCTTTTTTTTTTGTTGCAGACGTTGGACTTCGATCGTGATGGTTTAACGAAATTGAAGAAGGCTATAAAAGCCATTCACAATTCCGGAAATGGTATGTTATTCTTATTGTTTTATCAAGTACTCACTAGATAAGGAAAACGCGTTGCACACCATTAAAAATTAAACGAATTTTCTATTTTTAGAATACGGTTCAGTTTTCGAACCGTATTAGAATGAAAGTCAAGTCAATATCAATTCTAAAATTTGGATAAATCGATCATCCACGGCATATTGACAGTGACAAATAATAATGTCTTTACTATCTTCTTGTAAGAACCCTGATAAATCTATGTTGTAAGTACGATATGAATGAATATCCACATAGAGCTTTTATTTTCTGCGACAGACATCAAACAATGAACTAATACTACTAATGTTGCTCCTAATTTTACAAGTTTCTACTTTTTAGTAAAAAAACGGAAGTTCAAAAGGAGCCTCTTCGAGGCGCACTTGAAATCCTTTCACCACACTGGTTCGAAGGAACTAGTGACACTATAAGAAGAAGTAAAAAAACTCAAAAGAGCGGTCTATTTTGTATTTTCTTCTCTCGTGCCCCATTACCCAGACGACAGAGAGACCCGTCTAAAAATATTTATAGAGGAAATGCATGGTATCAATAGACGAAGCCAGAAATAGTTGAAGTATGAGCTGCATATTTAGTTACACGGGCAATAGATCCCGGTTTAATTATATTTTACGAAGCTTGTTTATTCGTCTAGCTAGCCAAAAAACTGGTGCATTAAGAATTGTCTTTTACAATTCCGTACCATTTGATCAGCAGTGAACATATCGTAAAGCTTTAGTAGTTTTAAACTTAAGGCTAATCCTCAAATCCGAATTCCATACAAAATGTTTCGGACAAGTACTCAAAAAGTACGCCGTATTATAATAATTTCTTCACACTATTCGTTTCGTCCATGTTTTTCGATTTCGTCTACAAAAAAAGTGTAAGGTTTCATACTTTAATTTAGATTTTATACGTGTTTTTTTTAAGTTAGTAGGGTTAATTTTAAAACACGTATAAAATCTAAATTAAAGTATGAAACCTTACACTTTTTTGTTGACGAAATCGAAAATCATGGACGAAACGAATAGTGTGAAGAAATTACTATAGTACGGCGTACTTTTTTTTTTGACTGCACTGTACTTGGTTTAAGGTATTTTTAAGCTTGTACAGTTATGTCAAAAATAAATATGTTTTCTTTCTTTCTTACTTTTTGAGTATTTGTCCGAATAGTTTTATATGGAATTCGGATTTGAGGATTTCCCTTAAAATTAGATATATTTATATAATTGTCATTTTGTGTCCCTGAACAAAAACATTTCCATTAGGTATATTGAATTGCTCATTTATTATTCCCATTTCTGTACCGACAACGCCCTCCTTGTTATCATATCAGTTAATAAAATATTGACGAGCACGTTATTGTGTAATAGAGGCAACGTCCTTCACTATTAATGTGGATATTAATATTGTTTACAACCACATCCATGGTAATATTATTAATCTAGCTGTCGCCCGCCACTTCGTTTGTGTTGCGAATTATCAAAATCCATATATTGGTACCTAAATCTGTCACTAGGCTTGTGCCTAACGTAAAACAGGCTTCCTAGGACGAAAGGTCGTTCAACTGGCTGAACTAAAATGACCCAAATATCGCAACAAATAATGTAAGGCTGTAGACATGCCTACGATAATGTAAATATTTCAGTCGATAGCTGTAAAAAGTCGTTCAAATTACGATAATGTGGCTGGTCTAATGCTGATTTGCAATTCAATGAGTCTTATGAATTACCTAACTAATAGGTCTATGTGTGTGTGTGTGTACATCGAATAGTACTCCTATCGTAGTACCTATGAAATTCTCAATTATTAGTAGATACTTCCTGTATTCATCCAAAAAGTCCGGAATTTTAGGACTTATTTTATTAGATCATTTTTGGATTTAAACAATAAGCTAAAGGCATGATAAACAAAATAAATCTTAAATATCCCAAGGTGTATTAATATGCAAGTCCTTGTAGTGTTGTATTACAAGTTCTAATGCATATTATGGGCAAATAAAACATTATACCTAGCTATTCAACGATCAATAGATGCTTCAAGACTCAAATGGGTAAATGCGGATTGAAACACAAGCCGAAGTGTCTTGGTGTCCGGTCGCAAATGAATTTCCCTTCATGTTCGAGTTGTCAAGGAAAGTAGGTCGAACGTCTGGTTAGGCCGACACCGCATACGAATAGGCACTAGGCTAGGCTATATTGGATTATTGTTTCGATTCGCAGGTGAAATACGTTTAGGTCCACGCACCTGCTAGGTCTTGTTGGCAATGAAAACGGGACCACTAGTGACTGCAAACTGCAACAATATTCGGCGTTTGTATCTAACAAAACAAAACCGATACAATTATTCTTCGTAAATGTAGCTAAGACTGTCTGTCTCTATTTACTAAAAAGCTCACTTTACCTACAGAACAAAATTGCAGCTAGTCTATAAAGTTGAATGAGAGAACCAAATCAGGATGTTTTGACTTGGTACGTAATTGCAATTTGTTATTGTTTCCCATTTCGAGTGGCCCTCCAATTAGCTTCATCAATTTTTATGAACCAGCAGGTTTGAAATCATTTCATCGCGTGCTAAGCGTTGTTTATAGCGGCTACAAGCGTTCACTAGGAACTGGTCGCGCAGGTTCGCTTTGCAGCAGCTGGCAAGGTCGTGCGAGAGTCGCGCACGCGCCCGCAAAAACAACCAATAGGAGTCACCGGCATTCCAACTCAATGATGCAGTGTTTTGGAAACAACCGCTTTAGATAATCATCTGTATACTAAAACGTTTATCCCATTCGGTTCACAGATTGTAGATTCTTAAAAGGGATCATGAAATCTTAAAGCCACTCTTGGAAGTTGGAACCGCTCCAAAAGTCGTTAGAGTCTGAAAATGCTAGATGTCTCATTCTATTTGAGTTTCATTTTTAATTCAAAAGTCAAAAGCTACCATTTTGTTTCCGATAGCTCTATTTTAACAGTATCAATATAACAAAACATGCTCATAGTTACAGTCTCTACAATAACACACAATAGAGCAAAAAAAAACGTCTAAGAATTCTAAATCAACCTTGACGATGCTATAAAAAATGGAACCACGCGTAATGATGATGTATGTAATTACCTGCATTTGCTTTTATACGCTTGCGAAACTGTCTGACATCTCAGGAAAAAACTTTAAAAATAATACTGTTATTGTCGATCTGCAATGCGACCTTGCGGACGGACTAATTAGTTATCGTTATTACAAAACAACTCACATAAACGCTTTCTATGGTAAATTACATTTGGAACATCTAGTGGTAGATTACTTCTCATTAACCTAGAGTGGGGAAATAGAAAAGCATGGTGATTTATTATGCAGCAAGCGTTGGTAGGATCCAGCTAGGCAAATGTGTACCGCAACAAGGATCTATCTATCGGTTCATTCATTGTCCGTCCAATGTTACATTGGTTTATGTATGTACACTCTAACATTACCCTACAGAATTAATAATCCTTTTCGTATACTTATAAAATACCGGTCCAGCTATATGGCAAGCAGGAAACACTTGATGACTCACAATTTTTTTATTATCAGCTGCAAATTATACTCGTATCTCACGTACTCGTAAGCACATAATTATAGAGCAATGCAAAGCAGTGAAATGTGAATACTAAGATTAAACAAGATTAAAGAATGTGTTTAGAGTTATTTATCCTTAAGGGGAATCCTCAAATCCGAATTTCATACAAAATGTTTCGGACAAATACTCAAAAAGTACGCCCGTATTATAGTAATTTCTTCACACTATCTTACTTTAATTTAGATATTATACGTGTTTTAAAATTAACCCTACAAACTTAAAATCACGTATAAAATCTAAATTAAAGTATGAAACCTTTCACTTTATTTGTTGACGAAATCGAAAAACATGGACGAAACGAATAGTGTGAAGAAATTACTATAATACGCCGTACTTTTTGAGTATTTGTCCGAATCATTTTGTATGGAATTCGGATTTGAGGATTGGCCTTAAGGACGCGAGGAAATTCTCTGCAATGAAATACCAAAGACCTCCACTACTTGTTCGGAAAGCATTTACGTAGCTCGCTCGTCTACAAGCTTAGTTAATCCGCCTGGAAATTAATTAAATGTCCGGCTCGAAGCTAGACAGGATAAAGTGGCCCTCGTTCAGCAAATAAACTACGTTATAGCAACTGAAACTATATATTGAAGACAGTACTTTTGTAGTTCTAGTTTTATTCTAATTTTGTTTATATTTAATTCTTTCTTTAATTTATTAGTCCCGATGTTACGTTAACTTTTTGTTTGTTTCCTTTGTATCTTTTGAGATTTATAGAGCGACTATGTTACTTCAACTATTCACTGACTGGTTTCATAATGTGGAGCTTTGAAGAAACCCGTCTAGAAGACCTTGACGCCAAACGTCAGCTACGTAAAACAAAGCCAAAGCCTGTCTATGAATACTCATATAACTCTTCTGGGCAGTTATTCTGTGCGTCCTGCAACAGGACATTTAAAACTAAATTTGGGCTTGCGAGCCATATTCGCGCACATCAGCGCAAAACTTAAATACGTAATCCAATTCAACAAGGTTCGCCGTCGACGGATACGTCGTGGAGGCCATCATCATCATCATAATGTGGATCAAATCATTCTCTTCACTATTCCATAGCCTTTACTAGGAGTACAATTACTAGCAGTAGAGTTATTTCTGCTATCGCCTTAGTTTTTAACATTTTAAAGGCAAACCTATTCGACCCTTCCTTCCTTCCTTCTGTAGTGTAGATAACAAAAACTTTATTTTTTTTAGCCCACGTGGACAATGAGATGTACCTATCGCGCGCACTGGAGCGGCTTGGAGGGAACGCGATCAGCAAAGATCCGGAGCCAGATATCGGCGCGGCGTTCATCAAGTTTGCTGTCGTCACTAAAGAACTGTCTGCTCTTATGAAAACGTTGGTAAGTGGATGTTTGTTAGGAGAACCTTAGCAGTACCCTGCTTAAACTGAGGTCTGAAACGTAGCGATCTTCTTTTAGAAATAAAGAGCGTCTGCCGAACTTATACCAGTACTACTTGGCAGTTTATTAGTCCCAGCCCCAGGAATTGAACCGTTAAAATATCTTGGTAGTTCAATGGTGATTTATCCTCCTTTTAAACCCTTCTCAGAAGTTGTGTAAACTATTTTGAGACTTTAGAAATAATATGTCGTAAATGTTACCAGTTGACTACATGCAGTAGCTCTAAACGTGTCCCAGTTTCGCGTTGTTTGCACGAAACGGTAACTACGGTCGCCGACCGACATACTATTGTGAAAATATATTCGTACTTGAACGAATCATTACACATTTTATCAATCGTGATTTAGATGTTACACTTCACTTGTTTGAAAATAAACTTTTGTATGAATGATAATATGAAAAATAAATTTCAAATCAATAAATTTTATCTATATTTTCTTTTAGGTATCTGTTATCTAAACTGAGAAGCTACGTGAATGAACCGCAATTATCTAAACTGAAAAATAAGGCTATTGATAAAGAAAACATACATACATAATGTAGAGAGAGTGCAGTAGGCACTTACTGCTTAGTAAGTAACTAAATATGCTGACTTTATACTGTAGAGTCAATACCAAGTCCGATACCTTATGTATGCTTGAACTACGATGTAACAAAGATAAATTTATTGTATCTTGCCTGGATGTTTCTGAAGATTTATATATCAATTTCGCAATCTATTACGTAATTCGATAAATTGTTATCATAGTGTCGATCAATGATACCAATTTTATCTATGCTAATCTTTTGTATCATAAAACATATTAATTGAGAACATACATAAAATAAATGCAACAGCAACTAAAACCTTTCCTTCGTTGAAACTACACATAATTCTCAGAAAGGAAACAAGAGAACGAAAATCACTAATAAAGTTGTGACTATTCGAGTTTCCCTCGACTCAATATCCAAATGAACTCGTCGGAGGGTGAAATAAAACCGTCGTATCACAGCGGTTCCCAGCTTCAAAGTAATCAAAAACGGCGAGAGGAAATTGCACTATCGAGGGCACCCTCAGCGGATGTCTCGCGGGCATCTCCTAGACAGATGAAATATTGTGAATTTGTCAAGCTACGAGTATTTCAACCGATGTACCTTTGTACTCTTATTTCCAGTTGGAATTTTCACCCTATCGTAACTGACGATGACCAGATTTGACTTTTTCAGTTGTAGTTTTCTGCCTATTTTTTAAATAGAAGTTTAAAAGAGAATGCGACTCATATGTACATTGCAATATCTACGAACATAACTGAAATATATCCATTGAACACAGAGTTTCGAGACGAAATAAGTTTGCTGCCGATGAAGACGTATTGATTAATTATATTATTTATAAATCTTGATGAACGAATACAAATTCGAATACGAACGATTCTCTTTCGCATTTGCCGCTTTGCGTGTTATAAAAATTACTTCGCGTTTGTTTTTGGTCGGTTTTTTGTTTTGATGTAAATTCTACTAATAAAGGTAGGTTAGGTACATATTAGTTTCGCAACTAATTATTAATGAACTTGTATTAGGGAATATACAATAACTAGGCTACATTACATAGTCACATGCATACGTTCATTATAATACGTGGGACAGTTGATCGCCTTAATTTTACGTTAGCAATAAGGAAAGATAAAGGTATTCAAACCAAGGGCGTTTACTTCTCAGGCCACCATCAACGGTAAACAGTGAAACAACTAAATCATAATAACTTTAAAACAAAACGGAGGTATTGCAAATATTTGTTCAAAGACGTTAATTTTGTCGCAAAGGTAGAGTATAGAAAGATCATTACTTTGAAGATTCTCTATACTCCTTTATTTTTCTTTGATATTTGAGTCAGTTGTAGGACTTGTAGAAATGTATGTACATTATATTCTACCACCTTACTATCTCACAGCTTGAAATAATTTTACTTCAAAAACGAAATCAATGTTCAATGTGTATCTCTTTACAATCTTTGAACTAGTGCATTATGTATGTTGTCGTGTCAAGTCGCTTTTACGATTGACGCAGATTACGTGCGTGGGCGCAGCCGCAGATTTGCTTGTAAATGGGTCAGGGTGATGAGGCGACCGTTGTCAGCCAGATTTTCCGACTGGGATTACAGCACAATTTCATATTTATGAAAGTTACTAGTTGATACTCGCAGCTTCTACCACATGTTATAGAGATAAAATGTCCTATTCTATCTTATAAGTACCCATACCAAATTTCATCCAAATCGTGTGGTTTTGACGTTATTGAGGACGTGGTGGCCGAGTGTATGAGGCCCTTACCTTGCGTTCTGATGGTCGCGGTTTCGAATCCCGATGCCAGTCATGCGTAAATGGGGTTTTTCGGTCGAAAAAATCTATGTATGCATCCCATGTTCTCGCAACGGTGAAGGAAAACATCGTGAGGAAACCGGCATGTCGTAGAACTTAAAGTTCGAAAATGATTGATTACTGTTTAACAATCCTGCAACCGCAAGCTCTACTTTTTTTTATGAAATGAAAACTGAACTCGAAGTCAGACGTTTTAATGTAAGATGCAGAAAAAACTTTAAGACCACTAACTCATTACTCCTACATACAGACTTACTTTTATTATTACTGAGATTTTATTACATGTTTTAAACCTTGCGAAAGAAAGCCACTACCGTATCAAATTGGTACCAACACAGCGAGCTATTAAAACGAACAAAGAACTTCAGGATTGTTTTGTTCCTAGAACGTTAAGCCCAGGTAGATGAAATTTCATACCAGTTATCTTGTTTCTTTTGATAATATGAAAACTTGTTAGAACATGAAAGGATTAGGATATAGGATTTGGTATGTAAATTTTTGTTTAGAATGGTAAATTTAATGGTGTTAAATTAAACCTTTTCGACACCGCAAGTAGTGAATTATACTCATGTTTATAACTGTGAAGTACTTGTATTGAGCTTATGCAAATCGATTGAGATTTAGTCCAAATCAGTCCAATGGATTATGCTGCTCTCCCATGAGATAACTTCCTATACAATACACTCTACTTAGTAGGCAGTACTTGGTAGAGTTCGTGCAGTGATATGCGTCACTTTTGTACTGGTACTGTAGGTACTGGAAAACCCTGAAATGCAAAGGGGTTTTCAAAGACGGGATGAAAAGTGTGCAGTGCACCTTAAGACTCGAGTTCATGTATATAACTGAAGTTTATTCTGTGTCTGAAATGTATTTCCATTGCGCAGAATCACCGACCTGCCCTTGACCTGATGCAATCCTTTGTCCTTCCCAACCACAGCTGGCTCAGGGCATCTGCTTGGTGCGTTCATGTTTTCCTTGAAGTCTTTATGTTGTAAAGGATCGGCCAATCCGAAGTAGTAGAAATAAGGACTATGAATAAGCTACACAATTGCTGGTAGAAAGCGAAGGAACCATAAAACTAAATTGTGTACATTAGACGAAAGAGATAAAGAGATAAAGATTTTTATTTTGCACGAAACACAACAAATGAATTGTCATTAGAACAGAGTGTATGTTTTGGCCGTGGCTATTACTCATATCTGCGGCTTTTAGCGTTTCGCATGAGGAACTACGGAATCCCTCGCTTCGTTTCACTGCCCTAATTATGTGGTGGATCAGTCGTATGCCGCCGTTCTTAAAAGTACATACCATGAAAATACTGCGCTTTATGTGGTCAGGTGCCGGCGCTACATTCTCTTCATGAGGTCCTGCGATTACGACTTAACATCGCTTGAATGATTTATTTTCTCTGAATGTTGTCCTAAATATTTAATTTGATTCACAGACCTCTGTCGTTACCGTTTTATGTTACGTTCAACAGGCGGCACGTAAAACGGACAAACTAGTAGCTGAGTAAAATCGGCCATTCCAACATACGTATCCAATCCAACCAAATATAAGTGAAATACAGAAACTCGTTTAATTTTTTAACTCCTATAATTTTCCCTCAAAGGTAATAAACACGAAGCAAAACTCAGGGAGAGTTGTTGGTAGAGTTGTTGCGGAAAAGTTTTAATGGTTTCATTATACATATTCGCAAATTGTGTTGGACTGTGATAACTTTATTCCGGTCGATTGTTCGCTTTTACTTAATTTTTGATTTTTCACTCTCGTATTGTGACTCGTTCCGAGAAAGGTGTACAGGTAGGTATGTGCGTCCGTATAAGGTCATACAGTTCAGCTCGTCTATGATTTCAAAGATAATATTTTATGTTACTTCAACATTGGATAGGAACGTGTATTTGTATAACAAGTGTCTTAATATTGGATAACATTTTCTGATCATATTTCATTATGTCGACCTCGGGCATATTTTGCTATCATTAGCCGTGAGACTAAAATTTCCATACAATGCTTTGGCGTAAAGATCGCACGTGCTCACGATCTAAACAATGATCATTGTTACATCAACATTTCATTACTTAGAAACATTCTCATAGCAAAAAGCTCATGTTAACACCTTCAACACTCGACGAGCTGTTTGTCTTGAATGATTCTGCTTTAATTTGTCCTATATGGAAAAAGCAGGCAAAGCCTTAGATGCGGTAATTTATGTAAATATATACGCTACGGCTATATTCATTGAACACGGCGTTATTAACTAAGCTCAGTTTGTTTTTGCAAGTATTGATTTCGAGTGTGGGTAGCGAGCGGTATGGTAGCGGTTCCGTGGCTTTTTTGAGATTGAATATTATTTGCGCCTCTTTGTCTTTGTTGTTCCTTTGTTCTTCCATAGTATAACGCTCTATCCAATTTTATATCGATGAAAGTTCAAAGTCTTCCTTCGTGTTCTGAGAAGTCTGCGGCTCGTGAGACTGGACTTTATCGCCCTCACGTTTTATAAATTTGATACTCCAAACACTTGTGCAACTCCACCGAAGCGGGAAAGCGAAGCCTCGTTGGAAATTCAATTCTTCAGTGAGATAAGCTTTCACGATTAATCAGCGGTGTTTATAACGTGCTCTTTAAGTCTTTATAACATCGCTTGTAAATGTTTTCTACGAATACGCTTAGATGCTTCAATAATGCACTTCTTATTGAATATTATAAAATACCATAAAATGTAACTCAGATTAGCAGATAGTTATAAGTGCATGTTAAAACATTCTACATCCAAGAGGAAGTAAGTCTTCTCGCAATCCATATTATGGAGACTTCGCGAACGAGATAAAGGCTGCGCTCTGCTGTTTCCAAATAATACGTGCACGTATTTCTTTAAATATTGAGGATTTGCCTCCAAGTTGACAGATCGCTGGCTCCATTCAATTTGCGAGTTATTGATTTACGGCGCCCGGCGACAATTTGTCCTCGTGATGTAACAATTAGCGATGTTCAGTAGCCGTTTACAATATTCAGGAAGGGTTATTGTGTGGTTCACCGTTCACCCCTTTGTTCTCCCTCGCCGTCTCGTCTGTCACAAGCATATTCGCTTCATTGGTTGCATAATCGGTCCCTGGTGAATTAATATCTATGTGTTAACATATTTACGAGTTTTATGCTTCATTCAATTGCTATCTGCTCGGGCAATCATTCCACAGCCAACCGTGTTAATTACCGTATCTGTTTCACCCATTTAAACAACTGCGTTTTATTTAATGCCTTGCATGGGAAAACTACAGCCAACAATCGATATACCATGTCTGTAAAAAGAAGAATAGAAATGTAGGTCATGGCCACTTGTATCTTGCACGTCAATGATAAATTACTCACGAGTATCATTGTTGCCCAATTGGCATCCTGATTCGGTTCACGACGCTTGGTGTTGGCGCCTATTCAGATGCATTCGCTTGCAAGCAAGGCATGTCTATCAAAACGATGGTAGTGTGTAGTGAAGCAACTGGCATATCGCCCCTTGCATAGCCAAATGACTTTTGGTATGCAAATGTTGCGCAATAAAATGAACGCAGTAGTAATTTTAGGCTCTAGTATCCCTTCAGAATCGTCGTTTGAACATTAATTTGAGGTTGCTTTAATGTTTACTTACACGACACGCACGACTCTTCACTTACTTGAACATTTTTTTCACAGATGCAAAACATAAACAACATAGTCATGTTTCCCGTCGACAGTCTCTTAAAAGGAGACTTGAGAGGAGTCAAAGGTGACCTAAAAAGGCCATTCGATAAAGCATCCAAAGACTACGAGTCAAAGTACCTGAAACTTGAAAAGGAGAAGAAATCGCAGGCGAAAGAGGCTGGCCTCATCAGAAGCGAGGTGACACCGGCTGAGATCGCCGATGAAATGGAGAAAGAAAGAAGACTGTTTCAGTTGCAGATGTGTGAGGTAATGTTATGTACCTTTAGCTAGAACTCTATTATGTATATTTTCTGTCAATATTTTCTGGCTGGTTGAGCCCTGTCGAAGTGTTTTGTTAGATTGATGATAGAGCACACAAGCCTTTCAGACCTACATAAACAAAGATAAACTTGGGACCTATTTTTACGAGGTCACCACAGAAAATACTTTTGTATGATCATTGTAATTCTGTAATTCTTTATTGTACACACAAACACGTTAGAATATAAATCATAAAAGAAAAGTACAAAGGCGAGCTTAACCCTAATAAGAGTTTTCTTCCAGCAAACATTTTGAGGTTAGAGAGAGGCTATGGAAAGTTGTTTATGATAGATAAGTACAAGGTTATAGGTGTTGATGCGTGTAACCCAAACACTTCATAAGCGTAATACATTAGCTTCTCAACGGTAAATCCAAATTGAACTCACCTTGTTTACATTATTTGTAACTTGTTTACGAGTACGTACGCTGCTACTTCAGCTTTTATGTGGTAGCTCAACAACAACTTATTCGTATCCCTGATAACTAATTACGTCAAACAAAAGTACTTTGTAAACAGGTTTTTTTGAATAAAATGTTAGATGACGTGCTAGTTATATCGTGTTATATAGTCGAAAATTTGGGCATAAAATTATAAACTGAGAGAAATCAGTCTAGTGAAAAATAATTTGTGTGCAGTAGTTGGTTTTGATTATTTCCTTACTAGTATAGGTTTTTTTCATAGTAAACTTTAAATTCTATGTGGGTTGATATATACCTTTTTTATATCCGTTTCTAAGACTCGATCTCATAAGATAATAATAACATCGTAGCCGTTCTGCTCCGCTAAGATTCCCGCTTTATTAGTGGTTTCAAAATACTGCTAATTCCTGTTTTTAAGACCGTATATACCCTAAACTTTAGGGCCTATAGTAACCTCTGCGGCATAAAACTGATGTAATTACCTCGAAAAAAGTAAAAGGACAACAGGCAATTGGTCCCTTGCTGAGCAAAGTCATAAGGTGGGTATTAATTGCCGCTCCTAATTTGTGGCTTCCACTTGGCCCCAGCGGGCAACCTGTTGGGCCAACTTGCCAATTTAATAAGTCACTGCTGATAGTAAAATGACCCTGTCGCTTATTTGGCTTCGCATTCATTATCCGTTTGAGTGAACACCGTATTCGAGTACCTAGTACCCTCCCTTGAGCCGGATGCTAGGATTATTTCGTTATTGCCAAGCCAAGTATTTTCTTATGTCGGTTCTTTGCTCTCTTTCATTCACTACAAATCCATTTATTCAGTAAGCGCTTTATATATTTATGCTATAAATTTCGTTTCCTTCTACATTTATCTTCCATTCATTAAATGCTACGGTTTGTTTTACAAATTGTACCTAATAAGGAATGCAATTAACAATATGCAAGTAGCAATGTATCTGTCTGTGACGCTGTTTACGCAACGATTAACTGCCTACAGTCGGTGGAACAATACAATGGATAGCATTAGCAAGGTACCTCAAAACCACAATGACTGCAATTGGCTACTGCGAGCATCGCTTTTCGTCTGAGGATAAAAGGTCACAAGTCAAAAGTCACAACATTGGCAATGACAATGGTCTACGATTACGATACTGTTTTGATGCGAACGACCATCAGATAAATATTATTTTGGAGGTCGGCCAGCAAAGCAAATTGATACGAACATCCTTGAGTTACAGTGCATATTGGTTTGGAAAATTATCAGCTATTAGCTGCACAGGCAGCGTTTGCTTTTAATATTAATCTACATAATTGTAGAAGCTATTGTATGAAAGAAATCATCGACCCTTCAAAAAGTACCTGTACAGTGGTGTTAATGCAAGTTATAATTAAATAAATGGTTTACATCACTCTGTGTTGTCATAGATAAGATAACACCAGGAGCTAGAAGCAGATTACGATTTATAGTTGCAGTAAACAAATCAATTTTATCAGCTGTATTGAAACCGATGGCCATAAACATGGTGCATACTAATAAAATGTTTATGACCACAAAATGCCCCGTCTGAAGCGTCTGAGTGCGATGCCAAATGTTTTCTATACTTTATATAGGTAGGTACTTATTGTATATCTTTAGATCCAAGCTTTGGCTAATGGATTCTCTCGCCAAATGGCTTGGTTGTTCACTTGTACAGTTCATGGGCGGATTGCTCAATCGGCATGGATGGATTGCCTTTCGTAGGATGCTGTTATTTGCTGTTCCATTATTTGCACTTTGCAGAGGCGGTGTGTAAGCGAAACGATACACCTTGACGAAGTTTGCTCAGCTTTTAGTTTGCCCACAGCCGCAACTTGAGATAAACAACACTTTGCAGCATTAAAACGTCTAGATTCTAGCTAGAGTCTAGATCTAGAACATAACTCCTCATGGTCACTATATGGCAAGGTTTGTTAGAAAATGTGTGAATAATATTTGTAACTATAGGTGGGCTATATGTGGATTATCGCTGAAATAATAGCATTTCAATTTCCGCTAATAATGATATCAGCAAAATTACAAGCAATCCATACAAAAAGCAATGACCACATCCTCATTTATTTTTGCCTACAAAACATTCCTACTTTATACGCCCAGTGCATTGTTCTAAGTATTTTCAACAGCATTATAAACGGCTTATTGTTTGAAAGTAGTTTGGAATGCGTTCCGTTGATACATATCATTTCCTGACAAGATGTTGAAATCCAGTTTGTACATAGATGTCGTTTACATTTCCCTATCTCGTCTAATTGCGGAATTGCAAACCATAACCGTAAAATGAAGTAGGTATGTTATATTGTTATATTATACATAATGTAACTACCTAGTGTCAAGGGATAAATAGTAATTAAACAACATTTCCGAGAACAAAGCTTCGTCTCGGTAGAGTGACCTTTGAAATAAACCCGGTGCCAGTTCCATTGTCGAGTGCTAAAAAGAAAGCTAAGTCCTGTGATCGTGGCGTACCACGTCGCGTCAGGTCGACGACCGGCCTTGCGCGGCGTAGGGCCGGTGCCGCCGACCGACGACGCAATCCCTGCTATGCTATGACCCTCGCTTTGTTCCATGTCTCACACCACTAGCAAATACCGCCTCACCCGCTATAACAACCCACGCGGACCGTATATGGCATTCTCGTGGCGCGCTCACATCCTACTCCTCCGAAATAAAGAAATCTAATCAAGTTCTGCAAGCCAAGAAAGTTAGCAAGGTCGCGCGCGAGTCTTTATTGCTCAACTCCGTAAGACAAATCTGGATACTACGAATTGCGTGCGCGTGCGTCATCGGGAGTAATTTTAACTCGCGGAAGGACACGGGTGTATGTAATTGGTTCGCGTTTGGACAGAGCGAGTGTCGCTCGTGGCTATCCCACGTTTCGCTACGGTCTCCACTGGAGCGACGAAAGGCTTGCCCACGCGTCACGCGGCGTCGCACTGTCTACTCCCTTTAATGCTTGTTGACATAACTTCTGTTCTCCTACAGTACCTGATAAAGTTCAACGAAATAAAGACGAAGAAAGGCATCGAGCTGTTACAACACTTGGTAGAATACTACCATGCTCAGACGAACTACTTTCAAGACGGATTGAAGACGATCGAGCATTTCGGCGTTTATGTGGCGGATCTCAGTGTGCAGCTGCAGAAGATCAGACAGAATCAGGACGACGAGCGTCGACGGCTTTTCGAACTGAGGAATATGTTGAGAGCAGCCGCGCCTCAGGACCGAGAGGTAAAGTAGTTTTATAACATTCTTAGTAACAAGTGGCAATAGTGAGGTTGGGTTTATTCGCAGCTCAAACTAACGAAGCACCATATACCATGTTTGTTTCATGAATTACAATCCCAGTATAAAATTAATAGATGAATGCTTGCTGTTTAA
The DNA here is from genome assembly GCA_932526365.1 of Lobophora halterata. Classification (NCBI taxonomy): domain Eukaryota; kingdom Metazoa; phylum Arthropoda; class Insecta; order Lepidoptera; family Geometridae; genus Lobophora; species Lobophora halterata. The sequence goes on from OW052002.1 coordinate 8,527,802, forward strand.
TCACGTCGAAACTATTATACCGATTGAGTTGAAATCGGTGAGGGTGTAGTTAATCATCTGGAAACGGACAAATGCAACGTTATGTATATGTATATGTACAACACCAAGCGGGATCAGTCGTGGGCATGTTTCAAATATGTCTACGTTTCCAGGTAGCTTCAGCAGTGGGCGGTTATTCCCTTCATCAGCTCCAAGGTGATAAGCAACACGGAGTGACCAGAAGCGGCTACCTCCTCAAAAAATCTGAGGGTAAAGTACGTCGCGTCTGGCAGAAGAGGAGGTGCCGAGTCACGGCTGAGGGATTCCTCGACATATTCCATGCAGATGAGAATAAGACCCCGGCGAGGGTGAATCTCCTCACGTGTCAGATTAAAGTGGCCGCTGATGATAAGAGGGCGTTCGATCTAGTCTCATGTAAGTGAATAATTTAATCTAAACCACTTAAAACAGATTCATTACTTACGCCACAGCTTACGGTACGGGAATCCAAACCATACCGATCCATCACAAGTCAACATGACCACAAGTTAGGTCGTTTTTAGTTATATCAATATACCTATTACTGGCATTGATGTTGTGTAGATCGATGATTACTGGTACTAAATATTAGTTTACAGACAATAGCATATTATGTGCTTACCTGTGATTAGATAGATAGATAGATAGAAAATGCTTTATTGCACAAAGTAAAAAAACAAGTACATAGGCGAACTTAATGCTAGTTAGCATTCTCTTCCAGCTAACCTCTGCGTATTATGGAGATGTGGTAGTGCTAGAAAATAGTATAAAGCTTATTTTATGTAATTATGTAAATAAGTAAACAATAAATATTTTCGACATTTCACACAACGCCATCTAGCCTCAAACTAAGCAGCGCTTGTATTATGGAAACCAGATAACTTAACATTATTACTTAACATAATCAGGGAATGCTTAAATAATTATGTTTTTGTAAATACATACAAAGAATATGTAGAAAACACCCAGACTCAAGACAAACACCGATGTTCATGGCAAAAATAGTCCTGAAGAGGGAATCGAACCCGCGATACCGGCGTGGCAGTACAACACACTTGCCATTCGACCAATCGTATCGTCATATTATGTGATCTTGACATTTCGTTGAAAGACGACAAAGTGTTTTACGACTCGCTTTTCAAATACATTATGAGTGTTTATTCCGGCACCTTTGTTTGTCTGTTATCACTGCCATTGAGTTTCCGATTCAAGGTTTTGTGATTTTAACACCCTATGTTTCCTGCTGCATAATAATATAAATTACTATTGTCATAAGGATAAATACAACCAAAAAGTTCTTGGTTGCTATGATCTTAATCATCACTTTTGAAATTGTGTTTACAACCAAAACTGTATAAGGAAGTTGAAAACTGTCTAAAATATCGTCATTGAAATGAATGATGAAGAGTTAGGTCATCGTCAATTAAATCACAGTAAGGCCAAATAAACGTCATTACTACTTCGGGAAAACATGAAGTGCCGTTCTCGATTGAAAGCACCTGTTTTTTTTATCGAAGAACTTTATGTTCTTCAGTTTTGGATCCATATCATAGGTATATATCTAGTGTCAAGTAATTGGTGAGATTATTTTTATTTTTGTCATCAGTCAAGAGTCAAGTCAAGTCATGCCCCTGTAAATTAGTAGTGGTGGCGACTTTACTAGAGGTTTCTATGGAGTTTTGGAGGCAACACGAAATTTTTTACAGCATTTCACTATTCACCAACACTCAAAGTAATACAAGTTTATAAAATAATTAAATGCCGCAAATGCGACATTTTCATTTTCCCGCCAAAAACTCCACCTGTTCTATTATTAAATAATTAATTAATTATTGTTAATTTCAGACAACCGTACGTACCATTTCCAAGCTGAAGACGAAAACGAGCAGCGCGCGTGGACGTCGGTTCTAGTCAACTGTAAGGAAGGCGCTCTCATGAGGGCGTTCCACCAACAAGCGGGCGCAGAGAGTAATGACAATGGACACTCGCTACTGGACTTACAGCGGTCCATAATACGCGCCGTGCGAGCCATGCCCGGGAACCAAGTGTGTGCCGACTGCGGCTCTACTAATGGTAAGTCCTTCAACCCTCTGCAACTTATGGCAGTTGAATAGATGTGACAATTTTGTCAACTGTTATAAATTGATAAGGGTGTTCTTCAAAGAAGCGGCCAAAGTATGAGTTTTACGTAAATATATATATTTTTTTTATTTTTTTATTCTCAGCACGATACGATAATTAGGTGACTTTCCTTTCATTTTTTTCACTGCCTGGGAAGATCCCGATCTCAATATGTTACAGTACTAATCATTATATAGCCAGCTAGATAAAAACACGACCTAATTTTTCAAGGCGTCCCAGATCAATAGGAAAATCCACAGAATTTCTTGTCTTGTTCCCAGATCCCACCTGGCTTTCCACAAACTTCGGCGTGATAGTCTGCATAGAATGTTCCGGCAGTCATCGCGAGCTCGGCGTCCACATATCGCGGATCCAGTCCCTCACGCTCGACCGGCTCAGCACATCACAGCTACTGCTCGCGAGGAATCTCGGGAACCAAACCTTCAATGATATCATGGAGAACACACTCGATGAAAGCGATAAACTCACGCCGGAGAGTACCATGTAAGTTCTTGTTTATTTCACAAAGCAGAATATAATCAACTTAAAAATAAACATACTTAAATGCACAATATGTTGTTTTGATTTAGATTCATATTCAATTATGTGAACATGACAAAGTGTGAAAGTGTTACAAGTCTTAAAACTAAAATTCCCTAAGAGCTTAGATAAGCTTTGCTTGGAATACCAAAGAAAATAACCCTAAAAGGCAACATATCAGCAAATATCAATAGATAGCCATCTATAAATTAGTGACTCCATTTTAATATTTCACTTCACACTTCGTTACCTTACATTTGGCTTCGAAGAATGTATATTTGCTATTAAAAAAGTGTTATTTATTACCACTTAGGTTCAAAAGCCGTAACGTAAAAAATCTACGTTTATTTTAATTCAGCTGGTGACAAGAACGAAGGAGAGTTAAAAAATTAAATTCGTGTATCGTAACAACCTCGACCACTCTGCCAAGAGTCTAATGACGACGAAGAAGAAGAATGTTATTTGTGGCTTAATTTGTACAATTGTTCCGACTTGCAGGGAGGAACGCCTAAGGTTCATTCGTGAGAAGTACGTGTACCGCGCGTGGGCCGCCCGCACGTGCTGCGACGCGGCCGAGCGACAGTCCGAAGTGGAGCACGCTGTCAACAACGGACACATACAGAACCTGCTGCAAGCGTACGCGGAGGGAGCCGATCTAGGGGCGTCGTTACCTTCCTCCGTATGTGTTTTTAGACTCTTTTTGGATTTAGATTAAACACGATTGTCGATCTGACTACGCAAAAAAACTAGTACACTTTTAATAAAAAATAAAAATAACGGGTAAGCAAATATTCATCCGTATGTTAAATACCTAAAAGATGGATTGACGACATCTTACAACACGCAGGACGGGATTAGACGAATTGCCTGAAAATTGACCAGAGACATTTTTTTTCATTACTCTATGTACTCGTGAATTGGCGCCTGGGCAAGTGGGCACATTGGCGCATGACACGGCAAAGTATTTAAAATTTATCAATTTAATTTAGGTAATTCTTATCCGATCGAAATAAGGTATTATATTTCAATGCACAGTACGCGAGCATTGAAATATATACCTTATTTCAGTTAGATAAGTATGAAGTTCAATCGATAATTACATTTAGAATGCTCTTACGTACCGTCTTCCCAGTTTGCGCAAGCCATAAGTTATTTATTTGAGTTAAGGTTATATAACTCAAATTATTTGACAGGACTGCGGCGAAACAGCGCTCCACCTTGCCATATCTCGCGAACTCGGGGACGGCTCCTGTCTCCACATAGTCGATTTCCTAGTCCAGAACGGAGGCGCCGCCCTCTTAGACAAAGCCACCACAACCGGGATGACTGCGTTACATCTCTGCGCGGCCACCGATAGGACTGAGCCTATGAAACTATTGCTCAAGGCTGGGGCCGATGCAACGCTCAAGGACGGGTCTGGACGTACGCCCCTTCAGATCGCCAGGCAGTTAGGACATCATGGATGTACGGAGCTGGTGAGTTATCTCTACACAGTTACTATAGGATCAGTCCTCCAGAGCAGATGAGACTTGCTCAAGGCAATGCCCGATGCGACACTTAGGGTGCGTTTCCAGTGACGCAGAGCTGGGCGGAGTGGAGAGGAGCGGCCGTTAGGAATTGACCAATCACAGCGCTTGGCCAATTCACGGTCCGCTCCTCTCCACTCCGCCCAGCTCCACGTAGGTGGAAACGGTTAAGATTAAAGATGGGTTTGGTGCATCATGGATGTATGGAGCTAGTGAGTTATCTCTACATCTCTACACAGTTACTATAGAACTGAGCAGATGAGACCATTACTCAAGGCTGGGACCGATTCGAAGTTCAAAGATGGCTCTAGATGCACGCTTTATGATACAGCTGGTTCTTATTTTAATGAGGGTTATCTTTTAGACCAGTATTTTCTACCGTTACGAGTTCGCGATCCCCTCACTAATAAAGTTTGGATACCCCACATAACCACGAAATCTTTAAACCCCATTTGCAACTTTGTTTGCGTTGGGAATTTTCAACATCGAGATAAAGAGTGTCCTATGTCCGTCTTCTGGATCTAAGCTACCTCCCGACTACCAATTTTCAGCTAAATCGGTTCAGCCGTTCTCGAGTTATAAATAGTGTAAATAACACGACTTTATTTTATTTATATTGATGATGATTGAGTTTTGTACATTTTGTATACTTAGGTATTTTTTTTTGTTCACAGCTAGAAAGCGTAGATAAGAGGGAGAAGAGTATATTCGAGAACATCAACATTGATTGGAACCTATCCCACGATGACGGCTCTACGGACTTTTCTGATGACGACACAGTTATTGATGAACGGGTACGTTTCAACCTTATTTTTTTATTTTTTCAAATAGTTTGATAGCTTGAAAATTCTCCATTTTTAAATGCCCTTTGGCGAAGGGGATGGAAACTGGGCATTTCAAGATAGTAAGAATAAGGCTATCGAATTACCTGAACAGCATAATTGTTGCATTGAAGCATGGAGTAATTTACTTAGAATTGATTTAATCATGTTTTTAATTGGACTTGGAATGCACACTAATTGCATGATACATTTTTTAACCTACCTATAGAAACCACCATTGCATTAGAAAAATAATCTAATCGTAACAACAGTCCTTCATAGTTAGATAAAACTTAATCATCTTAATTTAACTTTCGATTCTCACTTGTATGAAACGTAGTCTATTCCTTCTAAATTAAATATCACCAAATAAAAAATCACTTTCTTTACCACTTAGTATAAAGCCACCTAGTGATCCTTTTTAAATAGTAGTTATCACCAACTAACAACTTCTCCAAGCGTCCAAGAAGCAAGGCAAGTCTGCATGTTTACTAGCGAATGAAATCTATCCATTAACAAATCTCTTTCAGATATTCATGGATTGGTTTTCAAAATTGCAGCAAAACGGGAGCGTGACGCCCGAGAAGAAGTGTCCTAGGTCGAGGCCTCCGTCGTACGCCGGCGGGGCCCCCGAGAGGCCTATCACAGGGGGAGGCGAGTCCCCGGTGCTTCGGTCACGCTCGTCCACTTGCGACTCGTTACACCACGCCCCGCCCACGCCTACTACGCTACCCAGGAAACCTAATGTTTGTAAGTTTCTACACCAAATATCACGAAACTTATTTTTTTTTTGACGCTCACTATACGAAAGCCATTCGTGTGAGAATCTACAGTGTCTGCAAATCGTTCGTAAATGTTACTAAAAATCTCATACTGAAAGAATTACTATCTAGAATTCGGCGATGCAGTTACTCATCTTACCCTCAAATAAAACATAGTGCCATCTCCTGATTTTAGTAGTAGAAGTATGTATAACTTCTATCCATATTAGTTATTAAATTGATTCCATAAAACATGTGATGCGGAGGGATGAATACTATGAATGAATGAATCTTTATTGTACCAGGAAACTTAAAGATACACTTACAAGATAATTAAAGAGTATGTACAATAGGCGGCGTTATCGCCTAGAATGCATGTCACCTAGAAGAGTGTTAAATATGAAAGTAGATGGATATATGAGAAAGAAGATATGAGCAAAGCAGGTGTTAGTGCAGAGATGACGACTGATAGAGAATCGAAGAAGAAGATATGTTATACCGACCCGCGTGAATTTGGAATGAGGACAAGAATATGACTTTCTTCCATATAACAGGTTTATCGTTTCAGATAACATAGGCAGTCTCAAGAAGCGAGCCGCCCCCCTGCCGCCGGCCGTCGCCCTCTCGCACCCGCCGCCGCACCCGCGCTCCACGCCGTCACCGTCCGCGGACAGCGCCAGATCATTACACGGTGAGCTTATCAATCAATATAAACTATATAAAAGGCTTGGTCCTGACCCAAGCAGCACGATAGCGTTAAAACAACCTGTATATCATTCTTATATCGGTTTCATTCAAGTATCAAACTCTTAATAATACCTGTACAATGGAGTTATAGAATGCTCTAACACACTTATACCCACGAATGAGGCCCACGATTTTAAAGGTAAAGGTTATAGAAAGCCTGTAGAGCGTATTTATAGGTGTAATAGAACCTTCACAAAAGTGTTTATTCATACTCAGCTACTACTTCAACCTGTATTATTGTGCTTGTAGGTGGTTTGGTCAACACTATAGGTTATATAAAAACGTCGGCTAAGAATGATATAACCACTTAAAACTTTATTAGACCTATTAAAAATAGTTGTTTGACACTTTGACGCATAATAGATATCTATAATTGTTTCAACCGTAATGTGTACAAGGTATTTTTTAGCGTACGATTAAATGGTCAATCACCGAATGGCCGCATAATTTTAATAATAAAGTTTAAGTACTACATAGCCAAGGTGTGAAGTGTGTGAAGTGAAAATAAGCTGGCGTTGTGATTTTACGCAAAGTGTATACCATGTTTCTCATCTCAATTTTAACGCGCTCTGGATTTAATAAAGATTTCAAATAAAACTTATGAAGATAATATATGGCATCTCAAACTTGTATATTTTTTTTATTCTTGTTTCATGGCCATGGCATGTTAAATTAAGTGGCATCAGTGGAATGACAGAAGTAACTCATATAATGATTTATTTTGTTGTCAAATATTGAATAACCCAGTCAATTTATAGGTTATAGTTCACCAAAACAATGGCGAACTTACATTAAAGCTTCAGTCTTCGCTTAAGTATTCTATTACCCATTTTGAGTAACAATATCTGAAGTCAAAAATGTTGTGCAGTATTTAGTACACATAACAGTGTTTTAATAGACTTAAGTAATTACACTTCCTATAGCCAAGACAATACTACCGGTTAAGCATTTTACAAACTAGATTAGGGTTCTTCAACGAAATACTCAAAACCTGCAACCTATTATAATTACAAAACAAACTATGTTTTGATATATATAAAAACTATTTAATCTTTATATTATTGTAGGGTGTCTTGTCATATTTTGTCTAACACCATTACTTTTACTACGTCTTTATAGTGTATCTACTTAACTCAATAACCTTTAGTAAAATTAACATTACAGCTTGAACCTACATAATTGAGTTGTTCAAAACTTTTGGTGTCCGTGTATATTACACTCTTAACAAACTCTATTTTACAACCCATGCCTGCACCTTAAAGACAATATAATACCTAAAGTTATATAAGACACTTCACTGCAACAACTTAACAACAATAAGTGTTGACGTGTGTCAGCGGGCACTGTTGTATAGGTATAGGTGCTACAAACAGGTTAAAGCTTTAACATTAAGTAAACTTGCTGTATCAACAAATTATATAAATATATTTAGTAATAAATCCGCTTGATTTCTAAACAAAGGTTCGAAACGAGAGTTCGAACTTCGGCAAGTCCACACCTCCTGATGATGCCTCGTGTAGAGGCGAAACACGTGTCGTATCTTTAAACTTTGGTTTTCTGTTCGTTGACTCTTTGGTTTATAATATAGTAATATGTACTAAAGTTCTAAACTAGAAACTAGAAACTACTTTAGAAATCAAGCGGATTTATTACTAAATATATTTATATAATTTGTTGATATTTATGGATTTCCGCAAAGTAACGCCTGAATCAATCAATACTTGCTGTAATTAAAGATAACTATCGCTATTCTAACTATAAAAGTTTTCTAACATCGTTCATTCTAGTTCTAGAACCACTATTGGAGCTAAATTTATTTTTAACTCTTTTATAACGTTTTTAGTTAGAACTGAGATAATTATTACTCTATTAAACAGGTAAAAGTTATAATAAAACCTTAACTGACACCAAAATGTTTGTTGGGGACTGACTGACTGACTGACAGACAACGTACAGGCCGAACCACTGAACATAGAGACTTGAAACTTGGAGGGTGTGTTTGTCAATAGCTGAAAGTGCGTATAGTTATTTGACTGTAACGTGTATTTATCGCGCTCACCTCATATGTTTTTGCATCCCAACATTTCGACTGTATTGCAACAGCCGTGGTCACGGGTTGACTGGCAACGGTAGCTCCAATACGCCAGTCAACCCGTGATTACGGCGTAAAAACATATGAGGTGAGCGCGATAAATACCCGCTACAATCAAATAATTATGTGTGATAATCGCGAAAGTCTATGAAAGAGCGTAAGAAATAAAGGAATTTTGTTAATTCGCAACGCAACCGAAGTTGCGGGCGTCAGCTAGTACGAATACAAATACCGTAATAATAATCAAGGTTTTACAAAAATTACTACAACCGACTTCAATAGGATTGATTTAGCGACCGTAAACACCACTGAAAAGTCACAGGGAAGCAAAATACGCAGTTCCATTTACTTCGACGACATATTATTTCAGTTATTTTTATTTAACCCATCATTGTTCTGCACAGTTACGAGCGGCATAGTCAAACACAGGCCGCAACAGCCGCCGCCGACGCCGCCGCCCGCCACCATGCACAACGGAGCGCTTCACCGGGACGAACCGACCCCGCCGCCGAGAAAGGTAACGATCGCCACGTGTATACATCCTTACAAGGGACAGGAGTGATACGCCAGGACGACACTCAAAATCTCTATCGGTGTTGGTTCAAAAATCCCATAAGCGTCAATGACAGACGGCTTAGTTTACACGCTACAAGCCGGCGAGTTTAAAAGCTAGCGAGTGAGCGAGTTAGCTATCTAAGGATTGTCAACAAGCAGATTGTAAAAAAGCGGATGACACAGGGCGAGTTTACAAGCTACCAGCGAACTCGCTGGCTTGTAGCATGTAAAAAAGCTGTGTGTCATCGACGCTTTACATGACAAGATCGAATGCTTGCCATACCGTTTATGTACTATGATTTATGTGGCCGATTGTTCGTTTCACTGACGACGCGCGACAGGTCAAAAAAACTGCAATGGCTTGTACGCGTGTAATAAAAGCGCGGTTTCAGATCAGCGGATTAACTGGCGGATTCGTCGGTCGTGTTTTATTTTTCGCAGCGCGTATACGCGCGAGAGACACCACATAATTCTGACACTCGCTAGAAAAAAACTGAGCGTATACGCGCGTTTGGCTTTTAAAGTTTCGCAAGTACCAATCCGCCCGTATACGCGCGACAAAAATACGTTAGTCTGAAACCGCACTCAATAGAAAAAGTCTTACCATTCAATGCCATGAAGGAGCTTGAATCTCTACCACCTATGGGCTTATGTTTTATCGAATTTTGATTCCTATGTGATCTCAGCAAGTCATATCGTGAATTTCTTCTGGGCACTATGTATAATCGTCGATTTCAGGATACCAGCTTCTGAAACAATTCGGGCGCAAATTCAATAAGCTAGATTTTTAAATGAAGACATTTAAGATATTTTTAGTTTAATCTAACGTAGTTTCGGTATATTTGTAAATAGATTCTAACGAGAGGCAACGCCTCTGCGTGACATAGCGACTAACATAAAGAGAGTTATTTGTTTTTGCTTCAGAAGAAAAATAGATTGCACCTGGATAAGGCGAAAGCGAAACTGAGAAGGGTAACGAACTAACAGAGAAACTAGTGTACTTACGCTTACCCTTGTTTGAGTTACGCCCTACATTGTAATTAAAACTTTTCATCATTACCTCTTTGCCGAAGAATTTTGTCTAACAAAGAAAAATGCAATCCATCGATTAGATATCACAATAATTTTATCGATGCCTTGTTACTTGCTATTTTTTTATTCTCAGCGTTTTCAAAATGTTCTAAAAACTGTGGCTTTCGATTAGCTTTGTTAGTTTTAGCGATGTACTTTTGTGTTGATTTTATGCATTATCGTATCATATTTAAGGTTTAAAATAATCGTAAATTATATTTTTATATTGCCTCACTTTAAAATAAACTATATTACTTTTATTTTTGTAATAATGCATGGCCTACCTAGTTGTAAAATTTAGTATACGTCATATAAACAAAATAGATTTTCTTACGTATTCATTGCATATTCATTATGTTGCTTTTCTATGTTCTAACACTAGTTTTGTTTGGAAAATTAACTGCATGATACAATTTTGTTTTAGGTTTGATTTATTTATAAATCCTCTCATTTTTATTTCATATTTTTACTACTTATAGAAATACTGTTAGATTTCAAAAGGGTATTAGTTAGAAAACGTATTAGTTTATAGTTTTTTGTAGACTTTCGCGATTATCACACATAGTTATTAGAATGTAACGGGTATTTATCGCGCTCACCGTATCTATCTGTATTGATTGATTGAAGAGTCAACAGTCGAAACGTCGGGACAAAATTGATGAGCCCGTTAAATACCCGTTACAATCTTATAACTTCGTATTAGTTATTTTTAGCTTTTAGGAGATAATTTAGATGAATAGTATAGGTATTAGACAACTAGACACAAGCTTTTTATTTGTAATTACCATTTAGGATATAGCTTAGTGACTTAGTGGAAGGATGTATTCAATCACTTTACAAAGTAGGCTTTGATTTAGATTGAGAATAGAAAAGCAATTCAAAATTGCGACTTACTTTTAAAATGTACTATAAAACCTGTACAAAGTTGTACAAATGATATCAATGTACTATTTCCAGGAATGTTCTAGTCAAGATTCATCGTTGGAGCTGTGTGACATGAGCGAATCGTGTTTAGACGACAGTCGTCTGCACGGTTTGTCGTGCGACAGCTCGCGGTCGCGCGACCGCTCGCGACGCAGCGACAGCCGCTCGCTGGACGTGTCCGATACGTCGAGCGTGCATTCGCGCTCGCCGTCTGCGTCTATCACTATGGTACGTATCACTATGGTAAGTAATACCAATTTATACTTCTGTATACCTATCGCACTGTAGTGTCGCAGCGTGTTGCTGTTTTATAGACATGGAATGGAATATGACGTCATAATATCCTACAATTACCCACAATAAAAAGCTGTGTTGGCCGAGTGGGAGGTGCCTCGACTTTCGATTAGAAGGTCGTGGGTTCGAAAAAAATGTATGTTAGCATTAAAACACGTGCTTAGCGGTGAAGGAAAACATCGTGAGGAAACCTGCATGTCATAGAACGTAAAAAGTTCGAAAACATGTGTCACGTGCACGAATGATTTATGCCGACATGCACCAAACTTTCAAAGTTCCAATAAATAAATAAATAAAAAGTGCAATTACTTTACTCGTTTGGCAGTTCTTGACGGTCAGAATCTGGACTGTTAAGAACTACCAAGCGAGTAAAGTAATTGCTTAGGGACTGTGACAGTTTGGTGCAAGTAGGCTTTAGTGTGACTTCCATACCTGTAGTCTAAAAAAAAGTATCTAAGGGTGCCATGGCCTATTGAATATGAGATTTTGTAGTTCAATTTATTACAGCACTATTCATAATCTAATACAAATTTTAATTGTTGCTAACGGAGTCTATTACTAATCCTTTGCCGTCTGTATCTCTGTCTGACTGTAACTTAAAAACCGTACTTAGCCTGCTGAAATTTTCATAAGATATTTTTCACGCACCTTTGATCTACAGGTCTTTATTCTGTTGTTTTCTCCAGATGGGCGGCATAAGGCGGTGTCGTGCCCTCTACGACTGCTCAGCTGATAATGAAGATGAGCTCTCATTCCGCGAGGGAGAGGTCATAGTCGTCATCAACGAGAGAACTGAAGACGACAACTGGATGGAGGGTCAAGTCGAAGGCACGGCGCGACGCGGAATGTTCCCCGTCTCTTTCGTACACATGCTGCCTGATTAAAGAGAAAGCGAGACAAGAGATTCCAGCTCAACTCCAGCTGTTAGGGGTATCTCAGTATTAAAGCATGACGTGTAGTCTGAGCAAAATGAACTCTATATAAAGGCGTTAAGAATGAAATTTGGTCGGCTGTAGGTTTGTCGAGTTCATTCATATGAATCGGAATTTACTCATAGGTTTTTGAAAGGTTCGATTGTCGATACTGTTCAAGATAAATCAGTCACGTTTGGATGTAATTTTAATTCTGGCCTAAGCTATTTGCTTTCATCTGTACAGCTATGAGCTTGATATACTTATGACTTGAAAACAATTTACAATAATAACTGTTGCTCTTTTCTTGATAACCGAATCGTTGTTCAATTGTTGAATTATGAACCCCGAATATTGAGGTAGCTACGTTTTTGCTATGCCACTGTAAGTTTCATACGTAATTTAGTCGTAAGTCTCACTCACCAAATAACATCAAAATATGCTATCTCTTCAAAGCTATAATCAATTTCTAGATGGTAAGATCTCAGGATCAATGAATTTGTGTAGTATGAAAATTCATTATGTATGAAAAAAAAGAAAATCTATTTGAGATAGGGCTGTAGAAAGAAAGTTAGTTCATTGTAAAATAATCACCTTACAATTGTTTTTATACAACTTTTAATACTCACGTGATTAACTATTCCTCATTTGGATATAATATTGTACACAGTACCACACATTTTAACTGACAAATCACAAGACTATAAATAAGATTGGTTTTTGAAGCTATATTTTTAAAGTGATGATTCGTGTACAAAGGCTTCTATTCAGCGATTTCGCTACGACTTATAACACCAATATTTTAAGATTGGCTAATATTTGTAGTTCCGTCCTCACACGGATTTTTGTATAAAATTTTCTTTGTCTCTTTCCGGTTGTCTTGTGTAGATGTATTTATTATTTAAAAATAATAGGAAAGCGATAAAAAAATCTAAATGTGTGTGATAGAGAATTGGATATGTATTTTCGAAATTCTATAACTATGAATTCCCAGTCGATGTTGTATACTTCCCCTAGATCGGTAGCGTATTTACAGCTCAAAAATTATTTGCCAAAAATATATAATTATGTGATCAGTAGAAGAGATGTAGATATTTTATTGAAAAACGCTATAGGACCAGTGAATGTACGAGTAGGTACTGATGAATCGTAGTATTGACGTGTCTTAGATTGTTGGTGCATGGTGTCTAGTGTGTTCGTAAAGCGAGACTATAGGCCGAGAACTCTTATGAAAATTAATTAGTTTATTACATTTTCTGTTTCAAGGACCAAAGATAGTCTTATAGCCTCGCTACAGATTTGAAATTGTTGTTACAGTGTAAATTTTATCGATTTCCATAGTAATATTAAATATTCTAGCGATAGATTCGACTTCACACTATATCGATCAATACTTGTTATCTTAGCTGTTTCTGAATTCAAGACTTATCGTTGAATTAATGGTAAGTGTTAGTCTGAATATCTCGCAAATATTTATTAGACACTATAATTATTATTATATCCATGTTATAATTCTAACAACATTCCCAATCTTGTAAATGTTTGTGTACCTTTTCTGTATATTTTGATTTATATAAGTCTCATATTAATTATTCATAGTGTGTAAGTGATATCTACCGGTTACTCAATAATATAAAGTTACCTAAATAACGCGCGTGTTGCCATAAAATTAGTATTATCTGTGGATAGAGCCTAGTTTGCTAAGTTTGAATGCGATTGTCTCGTCATTAATTGAAGATTTTTGAATTTATGATGAAAGTATCATTTTATAGGAATCAACAATATACCGTGAAATAATACTTTGAACTTCAACAGTTAAAAATGTAAATGAATTCATTTAGTTGCCATGAAGCTATATCTTGTAAAATATATTCCTTTATCTATTAGTAAGTAGTTGGTATCTATGTATTTCTAGATTGTTAAACTAATTTATGTTAATTTTAAATTGAAGTGAAAACATAATGTTTTCAAAGGCTCTTAAAAAAAGCGTATTTATTTATTACTATTTGTTAATGTGAAAAGTAAATGTGATGATATAATTTAATGCCATTTTAGCCTGTTGAATATATTTGGTAAAAAAAATTGTGTAACCAAAAAAATCTGTTTTTATAATACAGAATGCGCACTTGTCAGCTTCTCATCAGAAGAAAAAACATAAATTATTAAAAAAAAACCATGTATGTACTTGAAATGCGTAGGTAGTGTTTTTCTATGTACCCTACCTTTATGTGGCGAAAATGTATGAACTTATCAATACATCACTTTGATGTCTTTATCTGAGTTTGAATTTAAATACCCAATCAAATGTTAGGTTCTTAGATCACATTATACCCGTAAGAACAAGATAAGTAGACTTATTTAGGGAGAAGTTTTCTTTTCGGTGATCGATTACTCATTTAACGTAGCAGGGGGAAGATCTATATTTTATAGCAAAGCCAAAACCGCTGATATCAAACACAGTGTCAGATAATCTACCGCCAAGCAGTAAAGTGAAAGCATTCTGTGTTCTAGTTTGAAGGGCACTGGAGCTTGTGAAATTACTGGGCTTCTGAGGCTGATCAAAATGTCTCCAAGTGGACGAGCTTTAACAGTGTTCTCTACATGGGCAGGCGTGATCTCTTACACCGAGAGCGAACACAATCTAGTGAGATAATACACTAACTTTTGGCGACACCAGTTGCCGCTACAGCTACAGCTCTGTTATTTTAGAACGTATCACCGTACATAGTTCGAGGGGAAACAAAATCGGAAGCAAGTTTATCAGAGTACGTAATATCCAAAGTGTTTGCTTGCTAATGCTGACCTAGAATGGAAGTCGGGCCACTGACTAATATGCACTCAAATCCAATCCCTTACCTGCAGATCCGAAGGGATATGCTGATGAGCCGCATAATGACCATCAGTGTCAAAGCGTCAGGCCGTGGCTATTTCAAAGCAGTATTTTCCAAAATCAGCTTTTAGTTTTAGGGTCCTGTGTGCTAATTACAAAAACCTCACCACGGATCGTTATGGTATATTTAAGCGGTTCACATAAATATGTGAACCCCGTGTATAATGGATATGGATACTAAATATTGTTTGGACATCTCCCATAACGCCATGGTATCCAGTCCCGTCGTTATGAGGGAGAATAAAAATGCCAAATATTGAACCAGTGTCTTTTTTTTATGTGGATTAATATAAGTAACATAACGGAACGGTTTACACAGTTTTGACAAAAACGACTTACACTTGTCTATTTTTGGACCAGTTAAATAGCCTAATCAAAACAACTGTTCAAAAAACGCGGAAATAAAAATTATTCAAAATGTTCATCAATCTTGCTTGAGTATTACTGAAATTAAATAAATTAAGTGTTTCTAACGAATGTTATAGTAATTTATGATTTGTGATAGCAATCATCAATATTATTCGGATTAACCTTCAGTCAGATAAACTTTCAAAAACTTTAAATATCGATAACGTGTAATCATTGTGTGATAAGGCGTAGATAAGTGCGCTCACATTGCTTGAATAAAGTTCAAAGGTATCATCCACCATACCAGCACAACAACCACATCCACGATGGTTTCTCGCCAGAGAGTTTTTGAACTTTTCAAAACGATAAACGTCGCGTCGTTAGTATTTTTTCTTACTTTTATTTCTATATTTTCAGAGGAACCTCAACACTCATGTCATCACCCCATTTCCATCCAATCACCACCATTACTTAGATCCTTCCTTACTACTATTACCTTTTTATTCAATATCAAATTAGCTAATATATTAGGCTCAGAAATTAGGCATAATGATGTCCCATCCTTATGTTTGAAATCCCTATACCGTATGATAAAATTGCTGCTTCTTATTTTATTTTGATTATTAATTTGTTTCAGTTGCCAATGCCCAGCTCATGGCAACCGTGGTCACATACATGTCTCAAATTCCACTCCGCTCAAGGATTATGCTTTTGAAGTAAGTATGTAATTGTAGCACAGTATCAGCAAGCTAAAGTTTAGTTCTATTGGTTTTTGTGGTATGTTCTTGTTGGTGTACAATAAAGGTTTTTAATATATTTCTCTCTTGTCAGATAAAATGCTCAACTGTACGCTACGGTCTAGGAGTGACACGAGAAGTGGGCGCGGACCTTGCCAATCTCAAAGCCAAGAGTGTGTGTGTCATGACGGACGCAAATGTGGTCAAACTGAAATCTATGAATGCAGTCCTCGACTCGCTCACCAAGAATGGGATCCACTATAAAGTTTATGACAAAGTCAGTGTTGAGCCTACTGATGCCAGGTTTGTTATTTTTTTGAACACGTGATGAGGCTAGCTCAGGGTTCTCCTGATGGTTTGGTTATTTTCTTTAACAAGTGACAAGGCGAGATCAGCATTCTCCTGATGGTTAGAGATCATGCCCATGATTATAACAGTACTACACGGGATTAGGAGGAATCACAATGGCTTGTGCAACACTGCTATAGCAATCACCCATTGGGTGTAAATATACTTTTTATTAACTTAAGCATTATCAAACATACTTCCTCAGAAATACATGTTGCATTTTGCTACAAAAAAAAGTACTTGACCTAATTGATTGAGTCTATGGCTCAATTCACACCATCCGCCGGCTTCCCCGCCCCGTCGACCGCTGCCATCCCGGTGTGAATTGAGGCTTACTTTGTAGTGTGCCTATAAACATCTTATCGTTGAATCCATTACTCCACATTTTCAGTTTCAAAGATGCGATCAATTTTGCGAAAGCCAACGATTTCGATAGTTTCGTGGCAATCGGCGGTGGCTCCGTGATGGACACTTGCAAGGTCGCTAACCTCTACTTCTGCGACCCGGCGGCCGAGTTACTGGACTATGTAAACGCACCGGTCGGTAGGGGCAAGCCGGTCACTGTTCCGCTGAAGCCTATGATTGCTAGTAAGTAGCTTACCTACATAGTTTAATGTTTTGTATGTGAGCCTATATGAGCCAGTTATGTATTTTACTGGGTGTGATCTCTTACCATCAGAAGAGTGGCTAGTTAGAGGAGCTTCACTTATTATATTTAAAAAAATATGCTTTCCGAATGAGTGATTTTCCGAAGTTTGAGTTTGTTGAAGCGTGTCTGAAGTATTGTGCCTTGTTTAAATAAGTAAATAATGTTTGGACACTTCACACAACGCCATCTAGCCCAATACTAAGCAAGCTTGTACTATCAGAGACTATGTGAACCAGATAACTGATAGATACCTATAATTTTTGTTTGTAAATACGTAGGAACATAGCATACATAGGAAACACCCAGACTCAGGACAGGTTTGAACGTTAAATAATTTATATAAAGTTCATTATGATATTATGTAGGTACCTACCATTCCGTTCACTTCCATTTAAAGTTCCATTCCGTTCTGCGGCAGTGTAAATTGAGCCTAAGTTAGGAACTTGTTCTTGCAGTACCGACCACAAGCGGCACCGGCAGCGAAACGACTGGCGTCGCCATATTCGACTACCAGGAGCTACACGCCAAGACGGGCATCTCGGGCGCCGCGCTACGCCCCACGCTGGCTATCATCGATCCGCTGCACACGCTGACCTTGCCCGAGAAGGTACCACAACATACAGTGCCATCCATTTACTTATAACTTCACTAGATGCTGTCCGTGGCTTCGCCCGCGTGGGTATAGAGTTAAAAGTAGCCCATGTAGAGACAGGAAAAGGAAAGGAAAGGTTTAGTTCGTACGAACGCGCGATCAGACATTGAATTCGAATAAGTGTCCTCATTGAAATTCGCGCGATAATCGCGTCGCGCCATGTTTGCGCGGCTCATAGTGGTTTGTGTCCATAGCTCGCGTCGTCAATTTGCGCATGATTCTATTAGGGTGTTAGCAGACCAATCGATCGATTGTCGATCGATGGCATCGGTCGACGTTGATCGATTAATCCCGGCTTTATTCTAGCAGTCATCCATCCATCTACCATACCATCGATCGATAGTCGATCGATTGGTCTGGTAACACCCTAATAGAACGCGCGAATTGACGACGCGGGCTATAGACACAAACCACTATGCGCCGCGCGAACATAGCGCGACGCAATTATCGCGCGAATTTCAATGAGGACACTTATCTTATATAACACCCTGGATGTCCTCAGTTTTTGCCATCGCACAAACACGCGATGGTCGCATCGCTTACTCGGGTGTAATCGCGCATTCGCGTTCTATTAGGACAATGCCTAATTCTATTTGTACTTCTCGACACGACACCGATACATACGGTCAGTAAATAAAAAAAAACCATTAATAAAATATATTTTAGGTTGCAAACTTCGCGGGATTCGACATATTCTGCCACGCGCTGGAGAGTTTCACAGCGGTGCCGTACACTGAGCGCGGGCCGGCGCCGCCCAACCCGGCGCTGCGGCCGGCCTACCAGGGCAGCAACCCCATCTCCGACGTGTGGGCCCGCTTCTGTCTGCAGGTATATCCTCCGTATATACCAATACTGGATAGCTTCCCATTCTCGATATATTCTGCCACGCTTGACAGTTTAACACCTCTGATTAATCTGAAAACACTGAATTCAATGCCATCTCCTTTATTGTTTTCCAGACGTTACACAAGTATTTCACTCGTTCGGTGTACAACGCAGACGACATCGAAGCTCGCTCGAGCATGCACCTCGCCGCAACCATGGCGGGAGTGGGCATCGGCAACGCGGGCGTGCATCTCTGCCATGGGCTGGCCTACCCCATCGCGGGGAACGTCACCACTTTCGCGCCTGAGGGAGGTGAATATGGGTAAGTGATATTCTCTAGTATGGCAAAGTGAATCCAGTCTGTATCGGCAATGCGGGCGTGTATATACCATGGGCTGGCCTACCCCATCGCGGGGAACGTCACCACTTTCGCGCCTGAGGGAGGTGAATATGGGTAAGTGATATTCTCTAGTATGGCAAAGTGAATCCAGTCTGTATCGGCAATGCGGGCGTGTATATACCATGGGCTGGCCTACCCCATCGCGGGGAACGTCACCACTTTCGCGCCTGAGGGAGGTGAATATGGGTAAGTGATATTCTCTAGTATGGCAAAGTGAATCCAGTCTGTATCGGCAATGCGGGCGTGTATATACCATGGGCTGGCCTACCCCATCGCGGGGAACGTCACCGTCTTTTGCGCCTGAGGGAGGTGAATATGGGTAAAGTGTCATAATCTTGTTAGCTCTGACGAGAAGTCGGGAACACACAGTAGGAGGCATTGGCAACGCGGACGCGCATCTCTGCCACGCCATGGGCTAGTCTACCCCATCGCGAGTAACGTCACCTGAGGGGGGTGAATATGGGTAAAGTGTCATTTTCTTGTATTGCTCTGATGGGAAATCTAAAACCTACAGTAAACATCGGCAACGTGAGCGTGAATCTATGCCACGGGCCGGCCTACCCCATCGTGGAGAACGCCACACCTTCACACCTGAGGAGGTGAAAATGGATAAAGTGACATTCTCTCGTATTGTTCAAATAGGAAGTTGAAACCCACAGTAGGCAACGGCAACGCGAGCGTGCCTACGGGTTGACCTGATGGAAGTGAATATGGGTAAATAAAGTGACATTCACTTATGTACAGTTTCAAGCGACGCCAGGACACTAGGTCACGAAAAAAGACTTATGAAAAAGACTAGGCTACTTCTGATACCACACAGGCAAAACTGCGGGCGGCAGCCGCAGCTCTAGTTATTTAAATAACTGTAATATTTACGTGACCTTTGAAACTTCCGGTATTATTGTTGCCAGGAGCAAGCCCATCATCCCCCACGGGCTGTCGTGCGTGGTGACGGCGCCCGCGGTGTTCCGCTACACGGCGCCCAGCGATCCCGATAAACACATCGAAGCAGCACAGCTTTTAGGTAATTATGGAATCAAATATAAATATTATAAACAATACTTGGACGTTTCACACAACACCATCTAAACCCAAACTAGGCAGAGCTTGTACTATGGGAACTAGATATCTGCTAGAATTGTTATTATTATTTGTAAATAATATATTATTTGTAAATAATATATTATTTGTAAATAATAATAATAATAAAACATAGAAAATAAAACACCAGGAATCAAAATAAAAAGACGCATATCGGTATGGCAGTCAAACATACTTGTTAGTTGTTACTCGACCTTCCGTGTTGTCAAATTTATAGTAGTTCGACAATGTCAAAGCCTTAGGGTAGCCTAGAGATAGCCACAATATAGCGTAAACAGCACATACGACTCCGGCCTACTCTCGACAAGGAGAGCGGAGGGGTCAAATCTACCA
Source organism: Lobophora halterata (assembly GCA_932526365.1). Classification (NCBI taxonomy): domain Eukaryota; kingdom Metazoa; phylum Arthropoda; class Insecta; order Lepidoptera; family Geometridae; genus Lobophora; species Lobophora halterata. Next base: position 8,548,466 of record OW052002.1, read on the forward strand.
CGCCACGTCGACGCCTACAGATACAAACCACTGACTGGGTTCTTCGGATTTAAATATTTTTTAGAGACATAAAAGTGGATTATACTTTTCAGTCAGTTTTTAGTTTTTAATTTTCGTCGTTGACATTAATATAACTAATATTATTGCTTATTATTTTTTAGGAGCAGATACAACAAACGTGAGGCGAGAAGACGCAGGGAAAGTGTTATCTGACGTCATACTGACGTACATGGATAAATTGAAGATAGTGAACGGACTGAGCGCCCTGGGGTACACCCGAGACAGCATTCCAGACCTTGTGAAGGGCGCTTTACCCCAGGTGTGTATCCGTCCCTTGTTGTGTAGCCAGTGGCCCGCTCTAGTATCGGAGTACCGCCTAGTTTATTTTCAACCGACTTCAAAATAGGAGGAGGTTCACAATTCGGTTGAATGGTTTTTTTTTATGTTTGTTACCTCAAAACTGTGATGTTTCTAAACCGATTTTTTTTTGAAAGGATATACATTCAGATTGGTCCCATAGAAATTTCATCAAGATCGGTTCAGTAGTTCAGTTTTAAGGCTATTCCTCAAATCCGAATTCCATACAAAATGAATCGGACAAATACTCAAAAAAAGTGAAAGGTTTCATACTTTAATTTAGATTATATACGTGTTTTAAAATTAACCCTACTAACTTAAAAACACGTATAAAATCTAAATTAAAATATGAAACCTTTCACTTTTTTTGTTGACGAAATCAAAAAACATGGACGAAACGAATAGTGCGAAGAAATTACTATAATACGGTGTACTTTTTGAGTATTTGTCCGAAACATTTTGTATGGAATTCGGATTTGAGGATTCCCCTTAAAAACAAAAAAAAAAATATATGTCTCTAAGTAAACAAAATTGCGTGTTTTAGCTTCCCTGTGACTTGTCAGCGGTGTTTACGGTCACTAGAACAGTCCAATTAAAGTCGGTTGTCCATAGTATGTTTTTGTAAAAACCTTGATTATTTTACCTTAGCGCATACGAACAGCACTATACCTATTGGTAGATCGTTTACAAATTCACGATTATTAAACCGTACATTTGTAAACGATGCAGACTTCCGTAGTGTTTAATTTTTCTTGACAGTTTGTAATTCAACGTGTTTGAAAACCGTTTAATTTACTTACGGGTTTTACAAAATTACCGGGGACATATAGACCACAAATTTTTAATTACCAAAAAACCTAAATGGGCAATGCAGAAGGGTTACTACGTTGCATCTGTGAGTGCACTCAGAATTTTGGGTTTACTACAAAATGACAGAGCGACAGCGGAGCGAGTGCGTCTCCCGAGCCGAGCTTTTGCGAGCTGGCTCGAGCTAGGTACCCTAATATCCCTGGGATGGGCCTCACAGCAACGTGCGTGAGGGACACCGGTACGTGTTCTTCGGATATCCCGGGGTCCCTCTATTGCGCAGAGGTCGGCCACCATGGAGTTTTAGTCGGTATGAGTCCGACATACCCCTCCGCCCTCCCCCAAGGGCAATGGGCATCCATGAGGATTTCCCCATGTAAAAAAAAAAAAAAAAAAAAGGTACCCTAATATGCCAACCGATGAATGAAAATCAAATTATAATCAATGAATGGGTACCTATCGACCATAGCAAAATTACTAACGGGGACATTATCCAATGTTTATAAAAAAAATTATCGACTTAATATTTTAAAGTTTTTAATCATATCTGTATTTAATAACAGCAACTGAATATACATATATTTTTTTTGGTAATTAAAAAAATCGCGGTTTTTACATTAATTGTATTATTAATTTCACACATTCATGTAGTATGTGAGGTGTTCATTGCACTCACTGGTAGATCTTCATGTCACGTTCATATCTTATCGTTTATCTGCCTCATGTTGACAAATACAGACGAGTTCGATTACCCTTTCTTTCAAACAACATGTTTGTTTCGCGTGGCATTGTTAGATCTGTGGGCCGATATCACGACGTGGGTGGATATCACGAAACTATAGAATTTTTGACGCTTACCGTTGTAATAGCAATTTGTATGAGATTTTAAATGGCTCCCCTGTGCGTAAATGTTACTACAAAACCTCCTACTATGTAAATTAGTAAAGCCGTGTTGGCTGAGTGGGGGGTGTCTCGACTTTCGATCCGAAGTTCGTGGGTTCGAACCCGGTCGTACACCAATGGAATTTCTGTTCGAAAAATCTATGCATGCATTAACAAAACACGTGCTAAACGAAAGAAAACATCGTGAGGAAACCGGCATGCCATAGAACGTAAAAAGATCGTGAATATGTGTCAAGTGCACGAAAGGAGCCTCTCCGATGCGCACTTGAAATCCTATCACCACACTGGTTCGAAGAACAAGTGACACGATAAGAAGAAGACTAAATTGGTCACGTCACCTAACGATTTTACGTTACGAAAGTTGGATGTTTTCGTGATAGGCCCTCTGAGTTTTGTGGGATGGAAAGTTACTTCAACAAATTATATAAATATATTTAGTAATAAATCCGCTTGATTTCTAAACAAAGGTTTTAATTAACTTAACTTTAGTTTAGAACTTTAATACATATTACTATATTATAAACCAAAATATTTATGGATTTCCGCAAAGTAACGCCTGAATCAATCAATTATCTTAAATCGGAAAGTTACTTGTTGCTGCTCGGTACGACAATCAAATATAGGTACAAGAAGTTAACTCACTGAAAAAAAGTAAAGTGAGGTAGAAGAAGGTAATCATAACATTATCTAGTATTATTATGTCATAAGTATTTTTGTATTTGATTTCAGAAACGCCTGCTTGGATTATCGCCGCTGCCACAGAGTGAAGAAGACCTATCGAAATTGCTAGAAGATTCTCTGACGATTTACTAGATAAACGGTACAGTTTAAGTTGAACGGTAATTGGTGCTCAATAGTTTTAAGGGAAAAAAATAATATTGCCATGTTTAATTAGTTTTTAAGTGTTAATTATACAAGATATTATTTTGTTATATCATGTCATTGCGATTTATTTTATCTTTTATGAAATAAATACTATGATCATTCTAAAAACAGTCCAATTATTTTTATAGACAATTTGGGTTTTAATCTAAGGGGGGGTACAAAATTAAACAAAAATAAATACTGTTTAATTTTTAATAATTTTAAGTACATAAAATAAACCTAACAACTAATGTATAATATATAATATGTATAATACTTAATTAATTTGTTGTAATTTGACTTCTTGTTACTTTTAATTATAAAAAAGCGCTAGATTGTAAATTGGTCGCGAGTTGTTCGATATAAGGCACTGTACTATTTAACAATCCACGAGACAAGATACGAAGGATTTACTTACATTTAAATTAACTTAAAACTAAATTGTAAATATTAAGTTGCCTAATCACAAAGTTAAAATAACGCCACCGCTATTAAATCTTATTTAATTTGGAGAGTGCATTCATTGTGCTATATATTTAATTAATTATCTTGTCTCTGGAATTTCCGAGTTGGGCTCTGACTAGCGCTTGTCAACTATCACTGACTGCTTGTTAGAGTTATCGCAGTGTAAGTGTTGTACTTGTTTGTACTCAAACATGCTCGGGCACGATGTTCTGGTGGTGGAAGGGACTGCTCTCGTACGACAAGTTAGTGGCGTTCACAGTCACGCTCTGCAGCGGCTGATAGCGGCTCAGTTTGGGGGTTTTGGGCCCCGAAAGATCCTCTGAAAGCTGCTGGTAGACCAATCCGCAGTCCTTCTTGGTGCGGCCGGCTTGCATAGCCGCGATGATGGCACTGTTGTATCTGATCTGTTGGCTCCTCTTGCTGCACATCATCATCACAACCTTGCCGGTGATGACGAGCAGAAGAAGCGCTCCTGCGATAGCGATGCATATCGGCCATAGGTACTCATACCTGCCGTGGTCTGGCTCTTCAGACACTTCCTGGTACTCCTCGGTTTCCAAGTCGTCGACGTCGTTGTCCAGCAGTTTGAAGTCCAGCTTGACTCTCTCGGGTAGAGGCGTGGTCTTTACGACACCGTCGCTCTTGACTTTGTCGTTAAGTTTCACTTTCAGGTCTACATCGTCATCAGCGTCATCGCTATCTTCTTCGGAATCGTCATCGTCCGCTTCCTCATCGTCACCATCATCCGCATATTGGTCGTCATTGTCATCTTCATTATTTTCATTGTCGTAGTCGAGTTTGTTTCCATCGGCCGGATAAGTTTTGAGGTCGTCGACCTTTCCGTCGTCCAAAGTATCCTTCAGATCAAAGTTGCCTTCGGCATCTTTGTCGACTCTCTCCCAGATCTCCTCGTCGGATACGTTCACCGGGAGAGGCTCGACTGGGTGCGTCGGAGCGGAGCCGCAAGTCTTGCGCGTCAGGAACTCCCAGCTGTAAATCTCGTTGTCGTCCTTAGCATCTTGAGCCATGTTGGCGACGCTATCGGAAACAGCGTTAGACAAAACCTTGCGGTTGCTCAACCAGGTCATGAGATCTTCGAAGCCGCGGCTGCAAGCGAGCGGGTTATTGCTGATGTCTAGTGTCCGTAGTTTGTTCAGCGTGTCGAGTTCAGATTGCTTGATCTCGGTGATGCGGTTGTGAGATACGTTCAGGAAGGTCAGGTTGCTGAGGAGAGTCTCAGTGTGGTTCTTGTTAGATTTCCACAAGGAAGTCATCTCGGCGTGGCTCATGTCGAGCCAGCTCATCAGAGGCGTGTGGACGAACACCTCTGCGGACAACACCGACAGAGGGTTTCCTTGGAGATTCAGCTTTCCGAGCTCATTGTTGTTCTCGAAAATTTTGGAGTCCAAAGTGGTCAGCAAGTTAAAAGCGAGGTTTATCTCGACTAATTTTGGGCTAGTTGAGAATACTTTGTTGCTTACAGTTTTGATTTTGTTGTCTGAAAGATTAATAACGGACAGAGCGGTGAATGTCTTTAGAGAGTTGTCGAAGATCTCCTCCAAACCACAGTTAGAAGCGTCGAATAAGTAGATGTTGAATTGGTCAGCGGAGCACTCAAATCCTTCAGCTGGTAGGTGTTTCAATTTTGGGTTGTTCGAGATTTTGAAAATATCCAGCTCAATGTTCTCTTTGATAAGAATGCTGGACATGAAGTCCAGATTGTTGTATGACAGGTCCAGATAGTTCAGCTCTACGAGCTTGTGGAAGGCTTGGTTGTGAATCTTTTCAAGACTGTTTCCACTGAGGTTGAGGTTGGCGATATAGGTCATTCCGTTGAACATGGAAGGTCCAACGAATTTGATGTTTGTTTGGCCAGCATTCAGAGTCAATAGGTCGGAAATCTGCAGACCGTAGACTGTATCGATGGGGTTTTTCAGAATGTGGAGCGTTGCAAGCTCGGTATTCTCAGAGAAAATGTCATCTGGCAAGGTTTTGATGTTATTGTCGCTGAGGTCCAGCTCTTCCAGGTCGAGCAGTTTCTTGAACGTGTTAGGGTCCATGTCGGTGAGGTTGTTACCCGCTACGTTCAGGTACATAAGCCCGGACATGTTTTTGAAGGTGCTCGCTGTGATGTATTGCATGTTGCAGTAAGATACATCGAGTTCTTGTACAGCGGATGCGTTCAGGAAGATTTCACCAGAATCTGGCGTGGGGAACTTCAAAGACGGGTTGTTGGGTAGGGTCAGCAACAGAAGCTTCTTGTTCGTTGCAAACGTTTCAGGATGCAGAACCTTGAGCTTATCATTGGACAGATTAACCGCGTACAGTTCGTCGAGGCCGTGGAACGCGTTGGGGCCGACATGGCTGATCGTACTGTTGACGATTTTGACAGTCGCGATCTGGTGTAGCCCGAGCTCTTGGAAGATAAAGTCGTCGAGAGCGATAGGGTTTCTCGGGTCAGCGTTCTCGATAACTAAATCGGTGATGTCTTTCCCGAATTTCTGAACTCCGACTTCGAGACGGTTGCACTTAGCTATCTTGTATCCTTGGGATGTAGTACAAATGCAGTCCCTGGGGCAAGGCCGGTCCTCGTTGAACAGGACCTCTTGGACCTCGTCGTCGGAGTCGTAGTCTTCATAGTTATTGTCCAGATCCTTTTCATCCTTGGGCGCCTTCTTGGTTATCTTGTTGGACTCGCTCGCCGCGAGCGCGAACGCGCACGCCAGGAGCAGTAACTCCCGGTACCTCACCCCCATTTCTTAGCGAACTCTGGAAAGATACAAACGAGATACATTAATATAGAAAAATGCACAGTTCATAAGTGTATAAATAGGTAAGTACCTATATAGATTAAACCTGAGAATGAAGTATAGGAAAACTATAAAAAAAAGTAGGTATAGAATGTCGCCGCGGGGTCAGACTGCTGAATGGGGTATCCAGGAAAATTGGGTCAAGACCGAACATGCGTAGTGTAGGTATCACATACAAATACGGAGCCTTAAGGTTTCTGCCCACAATCCCGTCGCGTGGCATGCACGGAGCGTGTCAGCACCGGCAAAATATAAAATTGCATGGAACGTGACGGTCGGTGACAGAACGTTTTGTGATACTTTTCAATACAAAGATTATTTTTTCGAGGGTTTAGTTTTGTGATACTTTTCAATAAAATTAATATTTTTTTGCCTGACACGGTCCTAGCACGGTCATGGTGATATCGGATAGGTGGCAGAAAGCTTATCTAAAATGGCTACCTATCAATTTATGAAATTTAAGACACGAGTTGGGTCACGTTAGTTCAGATTATTGTAAAACAATGGCGTGGTTTATTTCTTGTTTACGTTATTGCATAAGGCAACAATGAGTCAACAGAGCAAACACTCCAGAACAATGTAAAACGGTATTTTCAAAATATAACGTCCATAAACAGTTTTTGCCATGTGCTTTTTAAATCAAACATCGTTGTTTTCTACACACGGTCAGCAAATGCTAGCAAATTTAGTGACGTCGATGCGGACTCATCTCAACGGCTTGTTTATGCCCAGGGAAATCAAATACTACGTAAAATTACACGGAAACAGTGAGTTTGTCTAAAGGTTCTATAGACTATTTAACTCTAAAAAATTTACGGACTTAATGGTTAACACAAACATGTTTTAAATTTTCAAAAATGAATAATTCTATTGTGTATATCTTAGTACTCTGTGCCACTATTTTCAATTTTTTATTGGCACAAATTATTCCACACACACACACACACAAGTTTAGAAATACCTACGTATGGTAGAGCAGATGTTGAGTATTGTTCTCGTAAAATCTTATCTGCACGTTGTCCATCTGTCGTGACTTCACAAAGACAACATACTTTAATACCATATTATATCGCAAGCCTTTGTGTTTTGCCCGATAAAGGCAGAATTTAAAAAGAAAACAACAATCTGAGCCTATGGTTAAAATAATTGTTGTGAATTTTTTTACATGACCTAACTGTTGTAAGTATAAATTTATTAAGATATAATATATAGTAGATATTATCTACTATTTTAATAGAAAAAAAAACTGACTTTTAACAAAGAAATTACACTAGATAGGTAAGTACACCTACTGTTAACAGTTTATCAATTTAAACAGGTCTCGTTATCTTCATAAAAAAAATTGCGCATCTAAGAATACAGGGTGTCCTATGGCCGTGCCACATGGACGGCAAGTACTTTAAATAATGAAGTAAGAAAGTTTTGCTTATTAGGGACCTACCTTTATTTTTGAAAGTAAGTAATACTTTATTCAAAGATTTTTAAAAAGTCGCTTGCGCTAGCCTGGACTAGAATCCTCTAAATGAGAAAAAAGTACCTATGTCTATGATATCAATCGAAAGGGTATCCTAAGGACCAAATCTTTTTTACACACATTACATAAGTAGTATCACAATTTTAAAGAACACCATGAAATTATCAGAAACTGGGTTTAAACATTTTTTTTACCTGAAACTTGTAGAATTTTAAAAATCTTTGAATGCATTTTAACTGACTTTCAAAAATAAAGGTAAGTCTCCATCAAGCAAAACTTTCTAACTTCATTATTTATAGTAGATACTTGGCCCTCCACCTGGCATGGCCGTGGGACACCCTGCTGTATAAGGTAATTTATTTTAGGAAGGGTAGTCGGTACAGACGAAATATTTCGTGTGTTCTTACTTTAGTAAGCTTCCATTTTGCAGCAGTTAATTCTCAAGGCTAACTATGAAGAATCAACATTGAACTTGATGAAAATCGATGAACGGTTGCTAAGGCATTCGTTTCCTACTTTTTTTCTTTATGTAGGCGCCATTCAATATACCTAGTAGGTACCTACTTACTTAACAATCGCTTAGTGACTAAACTATCAATGTATGTATACCTACCTTTGCTATTCATGTTTGTTTAGAACCTTCCTACAATGACTTACATTAATTTAGTTGTTGATATGTAATAAAATAATTAAGTCAGTAACGGTTTTTTTTGTGTCAGACAGATCCTGGTTTTGCCGGAACTCAGTACTCGTTTTGTGAATCATTAAAATATACCTACAATACAAATCATAAAATACATACAATATTCTTCGGAATATTATATTATCTTATCTGGTGTTAAGCCGGTGCAACATCGCTACAGCGCTCGTCCACTTTGAGAGATGTCTCGAAACCCTGGTGATTTTACTAGCTATTTATCAATCAAACCACAACACAGTAATGTTTTAACATTATTGCTTGGCGTCAAAATACCTGTCACTGTGTTGCTGTTTCTCGTTGGTATTTTTCACTGGTATTGGTGGATAATTTATGATTTTATAACTGCTAGGTGGTAATTACCACTCGTTATGAAACTACAGGTATTCCCTTACTTCAACTTCTGATTTACCCACGCATTATAGGTATTATGCAAGTAGGTGGGCACTTATCTGATATACCTACCTATCTGAGATACCATTTACCTGAAATACTGGTAGCAGGGATATAGCTGGCAACTTCGTTTGAGTTGCGAATTCACAAAATTCTTTCTTATTGAAAAACATGCCCTCCAAATTTCGAGTCTCTTCGTTCAGTGGCCTGTGCTTTTGTCATCTGTCAGTCAAGACTATGCCTAAATATTGATAGGTACCTACTGGTTGCAGGAATATTCTTCTAGGTCTACATTCTATTACCTTCCTACAATCATTAGAAACTCTATGCCTAGACATCTTGTGTGGGTGAAACCGGGCTTAAATGTATTGATGCAACTCTGATAAATCTTCCAACAGTCGACCGAGATGGTGATAATTTGCGAACAGACTGGACGACCTTAAATACTGATTTTCCTTCACATTTCGCAACACGACATCATTATTTGCATGATAATTACTTGTGTCACGCGGTCCGTAGCCATATCATGAAGATTTTTGATAGGGATATTCGTATCAAAGCCCTAAGACTGCTTATTAATTTGTTAGAATTTTTTCTAAACGTCATACAAACTGTTGACTTCTCTCTCTCTGTGACGGATTCGATACGAATATGCTTGTCAAAAATTTTGGTAATAGGGCCTGAAAGCAAAACTGACAAAACTAAAGACCTAAAGCAACTTATCAAGAACACCTAGGTACTTAGCCACTGGTTTTTGAGAACAGTTTGAACATTAATGAATTTTAAGCTCAATCAACAGATTATTAGCACTAGTAATCGCACGGCTATCAGAACTAAGATCATTTGAGAGCAACCAGCAAAACTGGTTTTACCTAGGTAGATACTTCAGTCTGAGCTACGTTGCTAATAGATAGATTAATAACGTCCTCATGTCGGCTTAGCAAAAGAAATTAGAGTTATAATCATAAACTATCAGTTTCCTTGAACTATTAAAGCCTCCTTAGTGATTTAATCTCAGATAAGGAAAAATCTTTTTGATATGAACTCAACTTACATTAAATCCCGAACTAAGTTCCAAAAACACAATCACATCACTTCCAACTACGGACCGACTTTAGTTTATGGTCCAACCACTGTTTATTAGGCCAAAACACTGGATTATAGAAAGTTACCGCACTTTCACGGAGCACTAAACTCGACCCGGCACTGATATTACCCGTTCGTTCGAATGTTTGTCGTCGAATGAAGGGCGCTGTATGTCGCCTGATAAACACAAAAGGTAATACAGACTGGCACACCACTGCCACAGAACGCTGTACGTACACAACACAGTCAACACACCTATATATTTGTGGTTAAGCTGTGAACGTGTGTTGAGCAGACGCCCACAAGCTCGAGTGTTGGCGCGGCGATTAGTATTATGTGTTTTATCCAAAGCTAATCTTATATTTTCGATGAAAACCGGAGTTATTAAGGAGTTTTGGACGCTTAGTCATCGGTATCCATCCATTCACCTTTTTACACTAGCCAAATTCCCACCAGTTTGTTTGCAGGGAAATTATAATTTTTCAATTTCTGTTCTGTTACCTAATCCTAAAATTATTGGGTTTTTGGTCTTCCTATAACTACTGATTGTAAACGATTATTGAATGCACTTATACAAAATACTGAATACAGTAATATAAATAGAAAACATTAAAGAACAAGTTACCTGCCTACTCTTGCCTATGGGATTCGGTTCAACAAACATTAAGAAATTCTTAGTAATTTTTGTATGAAACATACAAAGTTATCATCTGAAGCAGCTAGGTAGGTATATCACTTGATAAATGATAACGTTTGTATACAGTTACAATCTGCCCCGCAGTAGAATCCAAGATAAGATAACTGGGTGGGCGTTCTGAATAGCACCCATATTGAGATCATAAACAAAGAAAAGATTTCTAGAATATTTAGATGCTTAGCTCACCTTACTAAGGTTACTGCCATAAGCTAGAGTTTCCTCTCTTGTGCCCTCTGTCTGTCTCTACCATAGAATAGACTCTACCTAGAAAGCACTAAGTAGAATCTTTTGTAGCTCAAGCTCAGACGTAGGAATATGGGCCCAGTTTTACCCTCAAGAAAATTACTTTAGTTGACTAGTTGAAAAAGAGCCGTTTTTCAAGTATTTTCTTCACAATCAAACAATCCTTGACAATAAAATATTTTTCACAGAGAGTATGAAGAAAAAAATGGCTTCTTGTCTTACAGTGCAGCACACATATATGTACAAGTAAGCTAAGCATTGCGAATTTCTAAAAACTAAGTAGGTATCAAGCATATGTGTAACAAATTAGAACTTTGTCCTATCTCAGTAGGCCGAAAAAAACGTCATAGACATAATTATTTACGACAATAACAGCATTAATCAATAATGTAATTAAATATCTTTGATACTAATAAATATTATATAAACTGCCAATCACAGAGCCAATAAATTAGTTTGCTAACAATGCCGATAGCGTAATGCGCTTACGGTCTCGGATATAATAATATGTATTTTGCATACAATCATCACTGGTGGCCTGACGACATAGTACGTGAAAATATGCAACAGATTATAAGTTTATTTACAATGTACCTATGTGGAATTGAACTAAACATCAGAAAAACCCCGCAAAGTAGGTTGTTTTGATCTTTGAGAATTACCAGTGGAAAAGCCTGGTTGAGGTTTATTTCGACAATATAGAACGTTGGGCAATTCCTATTTCACATTTTAATTTGTTTTGTTTTATATTGTTTATCAAAAGTTTGATTTTGAGCTCAAAAGATCACCAAGTTGATGTGGCAGGGAACTGGCCACATCTGGCGAAAAACCGACAACCGTTGATTGGTGTAAACGTGGCAAACGCGTTCTTGAGTGGAGACCGCGTCTATGCAAGCAGTGTAGGATGACCACTATGATCTTCGCAATATAGATGGTAGAAGATGGATGAGAAGAGCCAAAGATTAGGCTCAGTATGCCTCGGGAGAGCCCTACGTCTAGCTATGGACTACTCTATGTTTATGATGATAATGAATCAATTTCTTGTTTTTCGATCACAATGTGAGACCCTGTTTTATTAGGTACGCTACTTTAGTCATGCAGATAGGTCTGTAAACTATGCAGGTCATAAGTTTTAGTGCCAGTACGTGGCTGTATTGTTCGGTGTGCCGCGGATTGACCCTAATAATTCGCGGGAAGTCATTTGTAAATACCCTACTATGCCATTTACCGTTGATGGACAACGATGTCAATTATGCCCAATTTAGCCTAGGTACTGTACCTAGCTAGCTAATAGGTACCTAATTGGAATTGGTAATTATAATATTGGTAGAGTCCAACTCAAAGTTTATGTTAATTACCGACATACAATTTTTTTTAAACTGGTTTTTTTTAAGAAATGAGTTAACGCTAACAATTTATACTTATACACACCTATGACCTCGTTCAGCCGCCCAGTAACTGAATTGTTATCTGAAACAAGAATGAGATAAAATTACAAACGGTTTTAAAAAGATTAGATAAATACACATTCTTCTGGCAGGAAGAGGGATATTTGTATCTCAATCACGCCAAACTTACAGAACTGATTGAGCTGAAATTGGGTACCTTCGGGTAGAGTTTATGAGCTGGATCTACACATAGCTTAAATTATATCCCGATACCACACGAGCAAAACCGGAGCAGCGGTTAGTCAAACATCATGTTTAGGTACATCACATCACAAATCACACTTAGCAAAGATCAATCGGTAAATTACAAAGGGTAAATAAATATGTAAAAGTCATTTGGGGTTACTGCCCGCGATGAACACCAGAGTTCACGTTCCAATTGCGATATCGATTCTGCATGCCAATCCAATCGAGAACTTGCATTTTGAATGTCGAGTACCTAAGTACATAGGATTGTCTATGGATAATCTCACACTGAGGCCTGAGACACTCGTGGTTAGTCATAGTTGACTCTATAGAACTACTCGAACCAAGGTAAAGACAGCAACAGCATTTTGAAAAATATGTCTTTTTTTATACTATAAGTACAACTTTTATAGTAGGTAACTGATATAACTGATACTTGAAGTAGATTTCTAACAGTATATGATTTTGGTAAGAGGGTGAGAGTTGATCTTCGGTAGAACTGTAGCACGACTTTAATTTATTTGGAGATACATGCATTCTTCTAAAAACTATTATCTGAGTGTGTCATAATTCTGTAGGTACCTGGAAGACTGGCTAAACCAATATATTCATGAAGGATCAGGTAGGTAACACACTTGCCCCTAAGCCCAAAGACTTACATAGGGCAACGCAAGACTTGTACAGAATCATTTGAAACTAATCTCTAGAATAATTTGGTTTTAGAAACGTTTTTTGCTGCCTCTACCAACTACGTAAGTACTAAGACTGGTTTCTACGACCAGCATTCATGTTGTAAGGTAAAATATAGAATATGAAACTTAATATTGCTTTTGTAATAGGTATTTGTTTGAATTTATGATCATAAATAATGCAGCTCTGGACGTCTGTGGAATAGACTTTGTAATTGCTAATATTCTCTCAATGCTGTCGAGCCATTTAAGAATAATTTGCCCGTTAAAACAAAAAAAAATTAAGGGAAGTACATAATTAAACATATTCTTAATAAATTCTTAAAACAAAAGTAATAATGGTGTAGGTAACTATGTTATAATCGATTAGGTATAGCCTTTCAGTAAACTTAATTTTTTTTTTATATATGTAGCTAACAAGGTACATAGAATAAACTTGTAAATGTTATATGATGTTTAATGTTTTATGTGTTTTGTATTTTTAATAATCTATTAAAATAATGTGTGTAGGGTTGGCCGGTAGAAAAACCTTTACCATTAAGCCTACCTTTTGTACACTTTAAATAATAATATCCCTAAGATAGAGCTTGCGTACTTGTCAAATTGAGCTTAATTTGTTTCGACGTCAATTTTCATAAAATAAGGTATTATCCTGTAATATCCGTATATTTGAGACTATTGTTAAGTTTTTTAAGGTAGCTTGGTGAGATAACGGTTATTTATAAATAACTGTGCCTGTTAGTAGGAAGAGAACAATACGAGGACTATTAATTTTATGATCTAGGGTCGCCTTGGACCGTAGTCGTAAAATGTTGCCACCTTCTGAATAGCAATTGGTCGCTTAAAACAACAGTTTTCGATTGTCTGTTGTTAGAAAGTGGAATTAGGAACAACTGACCAAATAAATTGACTGGTTCCGTCATAATAATTACATTATTTGAATAAGAATAAGAAAATCTTATTTTTTTCACACATTGGTATTAGACTAAACCACTGAAAAAAAGAATAGGTACAAATTAGGAATTAGGAACGACTTGGTTATAAAATTGTTAGCTTTCGTCATAATATTCTTACTTAGTAAAGAATATGGATAAGAAAATCTTATTTTCTCACACTCTAGTATTAAACTAAAACACTATAACATTATTATTGTGCAACAAGCCACTCAGCATTTGCTTTATAAGCATTGGGACTTACTGAGGCGATGGCACATAACCATGGTTCTGATTGAGTCAAAGCGAAACCTATTATGGTTTCTCTTTGACTCAAAGAACCATAAGCTGGTTTTACCGCTTTGTCATGATATGGCAATGTTATACGCAAGAAATACATATTTATAAATAACTTGAAACAAAAAAGTATAGCGCGATTTCCCGTGCGACTCTACCTTTTCAATTTACCGATTTTTTTTGACAAAGTTTTATAATTATCCTTCTTGGGTTTATATCTAAATAAAAATAATAAGGAGTGGAGTATCTTTAATGAATTAAAACATAAATACTCTACCTAACAAACCACCACTATAATTTTGAAAAATAAAATATCTTAATTCAAATGGAAGTCCTCCGTGCTAGTACTCCGCTACACTAACGTACCTACCTACTTACGTGTTATTTAGTAAAACCTTTCTAAAGTAGATTAAAAGCTGATGTTTTTTATAAGTAAAGGGACTCTTTTTTATACTCTACCTTTCCTAGAATCGTTGGTATGGAACTAAGCTATTTTAGGTATAATTACTAAGTAGGTACTTCCACCATCCACCTGTTCAATCCCAAATTCGATAATAGCCAATAAGCTTTAAGCTTTTGCGAAAATTCGAAGTGGTTTTTCGGCAATATCATATTACTCGTATGAACGACGCGACGGACACCTGGCCGGGTCAAATTACTACTTTTTTAGTATGATAATGTGTTTGTCGGTGTGTTTGTTGTAGTTATTGGCTTACCTTCTCGCTAAGATAAACCAACCGTGAATTTACACAAGGCTTTTGCATTCAAATCTCTAAATAAATTTACTTGGACACAGTTCGTGCAACTATTTACCTTAAAAAAAATTGGTTGTCTGTAAAGTTGGTTTACGGACGATCGTATAACGTGACTACCAGTGCAACGGGACAGTGAGCGTTACCGGACAATGACGTCAACGTCTTTCGATTAATTAGACGTAGTTAATTCTCATAAGGTAAGTTGATCCTAACTGCCTTATGAGACTTGCCTCTATAAATACATACTTTATTAAACCTACAGTATTTTTTTTCAATTGGGCATGCACATTCTGTAAGAAGAGCGAAAAAGTTGCACAGAATTGTCGGGGCCGATTTTAATAATAACTAGATATGTATTAATAAAAGAGAAAATGGTAGGCTACCTATTCAATAAAAACAGATCAAAGGTTTATAAATGTTTTGTTGACAGGATCTGCAATTGAAAGGAGCGTTTGATAATGACTGTAATGACGGAAAAAATATCGAACGCCAGGTGTTTCGTCTGCGAGACATCTGTAAGTACCAGATAAACCAGTCTGCGAACAACTTTGGCACAAGCCTTCCATAGAGCTAAGGGATGGAGTAAGGACAGCAAGGTAGGGGCAAAGTGACTTCTTAACTGTAGTACTCAACAAACTCACAACAACTTGAAACACTTAATGCATTTAACACTTCAGAACTTCTTTTTTTTAAGAAATTACTTTTACTAGAACCACACAGGACTTTGAATCACTAGTAAAAACAAAAGCTTAGTAATTTCACATGCTAGAATTCAGATAAATTCAATCTACTTTTTGACTGTATCTGACTTCGAGAATCTAGCCAAAGGAGATGTTAATGCAAGGCGTACCCCTCTGCTGGTCATATAACCTTCTTGGCCATTCACAAACTAAACGCTGTACATATTTGATAACTGTGTGCATATTTTAAGATGGTTTCCGAGATTATTATAGTGTGCGTTTACATGAATAAGATTTGTTAGGCGCGTGTGCAATGCGTGTTTACCTCGTCCCCGTAAAAAATTGCATAAATTTATGTTAGCAGATTCTGACGTATAACCCCTCCTTTTGCTGGATTCTCGAAGGTATCTGAACCAGCTCGTAAAAGGGGATTCGCAAAATAATTGCTCTGGAATATCGATTGGGAACGGGTATGAACGAGAGCGATTCAGGATTTAAATGAGGTCAAAATTCAGAGTCAATTACATTCCATGTATCATCAACAGATTTCACGTCCCGCCTTCTTAGAGCCTCCGATTGGCAAGTTGAATTGAGTTCGCGAAAGCTACTTGGTGACGTCACCGATAACCCGTGTATCTTTAGATGTATTTTCTGGAGATAATATACTCGTACGTTGCATAGTGTTAAACATTTTAACGGTTCACGAATTGTGTGTGGGCCGTGACCACCAGTCACCTTCTGAGATGCTTTGTTTGGCAATATGGGTTATTCTAGCCTAATATGTATCAGGTTTAACCATTAGGAACAATATTTATAGGCTGTCCGTGATTTGAGTTGAGTTTGGTAACTCTTGAGTCTGATTTCAGCCGTAGTAATGTTTGGAAGAGATATCAATATCATCATGCAATGCAAGCGCATTAAACTTTTACGTAATAGGTACCCTAGTATTTTTTTCACCTTAGAAATGGAACGGGATCGCGACGAAGAAGAATGCATCAGAAAAACAGCTATCAAAGACGAATGGCGCAAGATTGTAATGTTAAATCCCTCATCGTGACAACCAAGACCACTCTTCGAAGAGTATAGATACCAAGAAGAGGAATGGAATGTGTTGGTAATGCTAAATAATCGGGTCAATTAAATGTTATCCCAGGATATTATCAAACGCATTGAACGCACTCGATTGTTAATGGCGCTTAGCTGGCGTGCAGTGCAATTACTCTCTTTATGATTTCCTGTTCAGTGCACTCGCCTGCTAAAGCACTAACTATGAGTAATGTTCGTACTTATTGCCTTATAGTGTAGTAACTATTATTTATTCTGCGATAATAGGCCCTTTGATGTTTAAAGTCGATGAATCTACTACATTGATCTTAGCGAGGATTCACGTTACGTTTGGCAAAGCAGGGAACTCTACCTTTATTTAGACAAACGTAACAATACGTATATACAGTATACGAAATTAGCTTTTTTTTTAAATAATCTTATGACTTTTGGAAAATGAAACCTTACAATTACAACTAAATTTTATAGGTAAGTATTTACTTTAAAAGATAATTTAAGAGATACCGAAGTTATACGCAGTCCTATATATTGCTCTGTGGTTATAACTAAGGTTTTACATTAATGCCTAATACAACACAAAGTAGGTGGTTTATTGAGAAGCATAAATTACCTTGCGACATTTCAGTAAATGCTACTAAAGAATGTACATAATATTCTATAGCTAACTATGGCCCTATGACTATGGCGTAGTGTCAACGTTTCATTGTGTTTCTAAATGTCAGGGCATTATATAAATCATAGGTATGCCAAGAAGATGCCTTGTATCTACGTAGTTACGACAAAATACGTTAGGTTATAGTTCCTAGTTTTTTTAGGAATAAATTATATTTAGGAATAATAGAAAATCGGTGTCGCGTGTTCGATTCCCGCTTCAGGACTAACATTTGTATGATGAAAATTGGTGTTTGTCCTGAGTCTGAGTGTTTTTCTATGTACCTACCTACCTACAATGTACATAATATGTATTTACAAAAAAATATTATTTAATTTTTCATTCAGTTATCTAGTTCCGATAGTACAAGCTTGCTTAGATTAGGGCTAGATGGCGTTGTGTGTAAACGTGTAAAATATTTGTTATTATTATTTACTGACATATATATATATATCTACAAAGTTTTGTAGTGTATACCTACATATGTTTACAAATTTCAGATATTACATACCTACTTAAATTTATTCGGATTCATGAGCGTTTGTGTCTCTCGACAATGAAAAATTTAGTTTCATTAATTTTACTTTGGGGACCGTTCTCGTCAGTGACCAAAATAAAGCGTAGCTAGCTACTAAAATAAACCTAATTTCTTAATTGTTTAGGGCCAATTTGGGTCAGACCTGAGGCCATGAAACAACGTGTGCTCATAAAATGGCGTCATGTTTGCGCGCTTTTATTATGGGTCCGTGGACGTATTCAGGAGAGGGTCAAAAAAAAAAGATATTTAGATAAATTAACAACTTTTTAAAATAATTTTAGGCTGTTAATTTGTGGTATAAAATATGCTAAGAGTAAGTTCCTATGTAGGTGATACGTTTAAAATGAAAAAAAGCGGATGATGCATCTCTGAAAGTAAGAGAAAAAATTTGTAAAACTTGCTACAAAAGCTTCCTCACATGCAAGTCCAAATAATATCGAATTAATCAAGAAATATAGGTGCGATTGTATACCGCCTGTAAACTTATATGGGACGATGACTGTCACGAGAGAAATTTATGATGATGCGGGACCTATGGCGCATAATGTGCCGGACCTCCGTGATAGGGGTCTAAAATTACCAGGATGCCCAAAAACTACGTAAATTATGTAGGTTCAGTAAAACTAATTATACAATAATACGTTTTTAGGTACATTAAAGCTAATTGATATTTTGACGGTCTGCCAAAAATAAAAACGAATGCCCTAGTATATATTTTTTCCATGCTAATGCTTCATCCTAAAGAGGAAGAGTTTCTGTGAGTCACTTTTTTATGATCATTTTCTATAAACATAATAAAAAATTGGCAAATTCATGGAAAATTACACATAAGTTTTGGAGCTACACATAAAAACACACGCATATTTAACCCTATTTATTGGTTCGAAGGTTTCGACAAAATAAACTCTCATTTATTCGAGTTGAGTCCCCACTTTTTACACTACCTTGCTTTCTATGCTTTCGGGGTCAGAACCGTTTCCGGAGTGAATCATGCACCGGTGAATCAGATCACAAGCTTTAAATAATTAATTTCCCAATGAATTAAAGGTATGATCATTATAAATGATAAGTGATACACCCAGTATGTTAAGTGGGAATACCAGACGATGAGTGAACTCAAAGCTTAGGTATTCCTATTTTAAAAATTAAGCTCAGATAAAGTTATTGAAATCTGAAAATAGTTTCATTTCAGATAGTTTGTTCGTAGAGAAGATAAGATGTATGATGCTATTCACGAATATCAATTGAAACAAACTATAAATAAATTGAAGTGACTTTCTAACTAGCCCGATTGAACTCATGACCCCCGTTCGAACAGACTACAAAAGTACATCTACATTAGACCTGAATTAAGATCTTATATCAATGAACCCATGATCATAATAATATAATGTGACCATTGTTTCCTGATTAAACAACTACTTCTCAATATCTCTCTAATATCTCAATATTAAAATTAAATCGTTAGTTAGAAGCACTATCCACTAATTCACTGTGTATAAGCCGACTTCCGTTATTTCATTATCACCATGCTATTTACAGTGCTGTTGATCATAATGCTCATTGTTCGGTTTCAAGGATACATCCATTGACTACATGGAGATTTTGGCCTCAGTTCATCTCACTTGATGCATTCATGACGTCATGCATCACGTCACTTTGTAACTACATACCTACCATGTTTCAGCGACAAAGGATGATTACTCTGTTGTATAAATGGTTAACGTGAATGGGATTGACCTGGTTATAGTTAGTTTTATCATCAATTTATTTATAATGTATTTTTGCAATATTTTCATACAAATTTTGTAACTTTAGAAATCGACACTTTTCGAATAACAGATTTTATCATCATATAATAGTTTAAGCACCCCTGTTACCCGTTATCAAATTACAACCCTGTATCACCAAGTGATATTTAATATAATCAATGGCATCATCGATGGTCCTTCGAGCTTATCCTACTAAACCTACCTAATTTTATTGTATGTAAATGTGTGCCACAAAATCATTACCAACTAATTTGGCTGCAACTCGCAAACTGTAAATTACTGCTGAAGTGCGATCCATGATTTGAATTTTAATTTAATTTAAAATTATTTCGTCTATATTTGAAGTCTAGTTTACGACTGAAGATAACAATGAAATGTAAGCCTTCTTGCGTTGTTTTAAGAATAAGTAATGACTTAATCTTGAAAACTATTGAACATAGAAACCTCCAGTAGCAATTGAAGGTAAAATAGGTATGAATCTTATAAGACCAGACTGTGATTTATCATTGATTGTTAAACATAATTACATGGTTCATAGTTTATATAACCTGTGCAATTATACTCCATGGATTATTAATTGAAGATGATAATTTTATAATGATCAAATCATGTCTTCTGGGAATCTTGTTGTTACCATACAAACCTAAGGCACAGAGTAATTAATACTACGTAGGTACAAGGTAGCTAAAGGCCGCTTTTTCAGTTAAGATGAAATATATAATACTGAGTATACTTTTAGTTAAAGTAAAAAAAAAAACAATGAACATTATATCACGGTATTTGAGACATATATATACATATTAGGTTATAAGAAATTATTGTAAAGTACGAGCGGTAAGCTATATATTTTCAGGCTTATAGGAAAGATAAATAACCTACGTATAAGTGGCTAACTTTTTTTCAGTAACTATGACTCTACATCCCCGCAATTCCTACATAACCATATCATTATCAATACGAAAAATATTGCTAAACGACATCGAGCCATTCTCCTCTTTCTTATTATAAATATTGGTGAGTATTGGTAAACTGATAAACCATGTCGAGTAATATTATACTTACAGGAAGATAAAGATATTTCAGGTTTAAAATTCACACCTTTCCAATATCGCCGCTATACAAATGTCTTTAGACTGATTGCACGACATGAGAGGATTTTCAGACATCAGGGATTTAGGAGATTTGTAAAATCTCCTTCCACCTACTGAGCAAGATTTTAGACACAGCCCTACAGATTGGTCAACGAAAGCTTTCAAAATACTCACACTAACTTAATAACTTCACTATTACACAGTCAAATTAGGATGATAATTTTGACAGATCACAATAGGGCCACGCCGCACAGTGCACGGGGAGGCATGCACTGCAAGCGGAGCTCGGGGTTTGCGCAAGCCTTCCCTGGGATGGGCCTCACAGCAACGTGCGTGAGGGACACCGGTACGTGTTCTTCGGATATCCCGGGGTCCCTCTAATGCGCAGAGGTCGGCCACCATGGGGTTTTAGTCGGTATGAGTCCGACATACCCCTCCGCCCTCCCCCAAGGGAGGTAGGTGGGCATCCATGAGGATTTCCCCAAGATACTAAAAAAAAAAAAAAAAGGGCAACGCCGCTCGCCGCCCGGCCGCGTTCTTATTCACAAACACTACACAAGCGCACGTGTGAATGTGTTGTTCATGCCAGCTTTTGAAAATATACCTGTAGGTATCTGAGATGGTAACTTCCACTGTATCAATTCCGTATTGGCCGATCATTTCCTGCCGGGGCGTGCTTGTCGCTCACCTATAGTAATTAGTGTCTTCTACTTCCCAACGCGCCGCCCTTGAACCAAGCAATCGTCGTCAAGTTACGTAATAGACTAAAATAAATCAGCGGTAGACTGAGGTAAGTACGATTTATTATTGTTGTAACTATTCGGTATTTTGATGAGGCGATAAATGTAAACTACGATGGAGCAATCGATCGTAACTCCAAGGTGCGAGTAGATAGTGTTTTAGTCTTATTTCAAAAATGATAACACTTATTTTATGGATTCGCCAAGTGGGAAGTATGTTGTGTGGAACTTTCACGTCGTCAATGTCGCGGGTTCAGTTCCCGGTTCAAATAAAACATTTGTGTGATGGTACTTCATTAAAAGAATATATGGTATCCTATCAGTTATCATGTTTAATTTCATCATCATTTAAAATACGTAAATGTTTGCCACTTTCGATTCGTTTTAAACAGCGATAAGAACTAGAAAATCTCTGAGTATTTTGTATTATAGTACGATGACACACGGCTTTTTGACACGCCTTTTTTAGTCGCCCAGTGTCATCGGCGTTTTTACAATCTGCTTGTTGACAATCCTTTCCAAAAGCTAACACGCTCACACGCTAGCTTTTAAAAACGCCAACAATCAGAGCGTGTAAAAAGCTTGTGTGTCTCGACGCTTTAGACTCACCGTATCTGTATTCTGTATTATAAAGGTACAGTGATTGTACAAGGAGAGGAATCTCGCCTAGACGAGCCGCGCGGCCTCCATCACTTGCTTAATGTTTACCTTATTACTGTTACTGCCGCCGACGCTTACGACGGAAATAAAAACACCTACGTATTATACAACCATGATAGAAAACCTCAAAACTCAGAGAAAACCAAACAACCAATAGACTTTTCAATTTACCAAGAAATCAGTCTTGCGTTCAAGTGGTAACATTACAAACTCTTATGATGATTCCATCTCATTCACACCTGTTGAAAACTGGAGAAGGAGATGTTTTTGAAACATATTTCAAACTGAAAAACGAAGCAATAACATTTCACGATGTTAGTATTATAAAATGCCTTTTGTTTTCAGCGAGACGATGGATCGAAGTTTCCAGATGTTTTATAAAACGTTTGTTTTCTATAAAATATATTTTTAATATGAAAGAAAGCATAAGTTGAGAAAAAAAAATTACTTTCTACCGATCCCTAACTATTGTTATCCGAGATGGTAAATAGGTGTGCTCAAAAGTAATTCTTCAGTCTCAGCTTCAGCGTATTATACCGTATTGTCAATAGATTTTTCCTTGAAACGGCTCATTGAGAACCAATGGAGTGTCAAATTACAATAAACAAAGATGCTGCAGTTTAAAGTATTCTAGCCAAGAATAATGAAAAAAGTTACCAGAAATGGATTCACATAACGCCCGATGAAAATGTTAAATAGGAAACTATCAAAGTGAATAACAGCGAAGAAGACACTTTTGCTAAGTAATTTAGATTGTTCTAAATTTTATTATCTTCTTATAATGAATAATATGTGTATGAGATCATGTTTTTCAGCGCTTCACTGTTTGAACTTCAAATTCCATTGCGATAAGACGTCTCTACAAATGTAGAGAAGTGACATTGTTATTGTGAACCCGAGTCGTAGGTAATTAATATTCAAAAAGAAATAACATTACACTCAATAATAACATTTCTAACTTCTCTATTGTGAAGTAAGCTAAGACTTGTAGGAATGAAAACATTAGTCGTACTTTACATACCAACTTACCCATAAGATCACTTGTTTTCAAATATTAACAATACCTGAAAATGTGACTAAATATCTGAGCAATATTCTCTTATCTCTTGTTATTTTAACCCAAATTTACACGATACTAGTTTTTTCAGGGTTTGATTGATAGTCCACGAACCAGTATTAGGTTGTTGACTCTTAGCTCATAGAGGTGCTAAAAAAATGTGTTAGGCTTATCAGAAATATGCAGGATACCGGCTATAGAAACATGGGAAATCGGTAAAACCAAGTGCAAATTATCTGAGAATTGCATCACTTCATAGGAAAATATTGTGCTGGCATTTTTCATAACGATCTGTGGCGGATCGTTTATCAGCAAGCACACGATAATATTGAGAAAATGTAGTTATTACCGTTTACTAGAGTTTGGAACGATTACCAAATTATTTGGAATGCGGTGTAAGGTTATTCTAACCCCAAAGCGTCGATGAAATGTGGCTGTTTTACAAGCTGATTGTTGGCGAGTTTAGAAGCTAGCGTGTGAGCATGTTAGCTTTTGGGAAGGATGGTCAACAAGCAGATTGAAAAAAAGCCGATGACACTGGGCAAAGTCGCTGCTTGTAGCATGTTAAAAAGCCGTGTCATCGACGCTTAACAGTTTACTATGAATTAAATTACATAATTAAAAAAAAAACTGTTCTTATACTGTCTTAGGAATTTGCCTTCTTACCACCTGGTGCACCTGGTGGTACAATCTGGTGCGACAAACACTATGATAAATTTATATCAGCAAAATTTTGCACGGTTGAAATCCCGTAACCTAAATAACTACCTCAAAATGCAAAGAAAACTATTTCAAAGCAAGCTGCGTGCATAAGGACCAGCCTCATCGATAAGCCTTTAGATTGACTTTCAGTCTTCTGTTTCTCAACAAAGAGTTGAAAATCTGCTAGTGTTCAGTCAGCAGAATGACAGGAATGTACCGCGCTGTTCTGAGAATTCCGTCGGCCCTTCATTCCTGCCCTAAGGCAGTACAATTTGCACCATCAGCTTTTTACATAGCCTTAACACGACACCGCTTTCTGATTTTTTAATATCTAATTTCCTTTTTAGTCGAGATAATAATGCTCGTTTTATGAACAATATGCACTGAAGTGAATGGCCCATCGTTTGTAAGTTGAATTGATGACTTTATTAAACACATATGACATAATCAGAGTATTGCCCAAGTCAATATACCTATCGGCAATAGGTCTATAAATCACGTCTCTCTGCTTTATCTTGAATGATAATATAAAGGAAGGCTCTTAATCGTCATAATATTAACTCCTTTTAATCACAATTTTTTCAAAGAATACTTTTTTTTACATAAGATAAATTGTTATGAATTGCATATATGAGTGAGACAATTAAAATTTGTATCCTTAATCTTGATTTACATCAGTAGGTAAACGACGTGTTCAGGTATCATTATTATTCTACAACCAACAAAGGTTTCCTGGTTTAGGTAACTGCTTTTAAAATAATATGGTCAGGTCATAAAATGATTAGACAATGAACACCACAACATGATTGATTGTAGCTAGAGTCAATAGATCAGTCTATCAAGTGGTTCTACAAATTAAGAATCATTATAGTCAATTGAAGTTTTGTAGTCTTGAGCTATTTAAGGAGGTATGGAGATTGAAAGTGAAGCATTGCCTTCTAACTAGATGCTTATAATTATATAAAACAATAACGAAAACGGTCCTGATGGTAAGAGGTGGTAGTAGGAATTATTTTAATATATTGTCATTTGTGGTATAATTTCCATATTAATTACTTCGGGATTTAAAAAGATTTCAATGTAAATAATTGTGAAATAAGAATAAGCTCTACCTACAATACTGACTTGTTCATTAAACATAGCACAGGCGAATTCCTCACAACCATTATTATGATTTTACGGAACATTAAATGTAGCGCTAAGAAATGAAATTCAGACCGATAAGAAAACATTGACTACTGGTTAACTGCGACAATTTCCGTACCTCTACCAAAGAATAGATTATACATAGGTAAGTACATATATGTACCTACTATCCTACCTGATCATGAATAGCTAATAGTAATGTTATATGATTATAATATAGTGTAACAATTAGTTGCAAAAACATAAACTACGAGTTATAATATAAGCACAGTTAATTACCGTAGTGATTTACAAAAAAACATTATTTTTACTTCGGTTTTTATTTTAATATTTAAAAAAAAGATATTATACAAGGTGGCTCTAAAGCGTTTTATATTAAAAATACAAGTTATATTATAATATCCGAAAATAAAAGTAGAGTTCCTAAGAATGCTTACTGTATAAGTATAAAGTTTCGCAAACATTTTCACAAACTTACTCTGAATTTAGAATTGAGACGAAAACAATACCTGTTTGGAAGCAGGTCACGTTTTGTATGTTGAAAATATTTTGGGTAATAAACGAAGAATGCTATTTTCATGCTTTTCTAGTTACAAACCTAAGAGCTGAGCAAAAATCACTCGAAAAATTCTAGGAAAGTAAACAGATCTGCTTTCATGTAAACAGATCGTTGACGCCATCGATTGTAGTTTATTTAACAATAGTTTCATAAATTATTTCAATTATTAAATATAGTTTTAATTATATTACTAGCTAACGCCCAATAAAAAGTTTATATTTTATTACTAGCTGACGCACGTATTTTCGTTCATCCTGCGAGTTAACAAATACACGCCTACACTTCTTGACGAACATGTTCTCCAAATTTAATGTTTCCACGTTCAGTAGTTTGGCTTGTACAGACAGCCTCATAGATAAGTATCCCCCTTGCATTACAATACCCAGCTTCAAATCCCTTCAAATCACCGCCGCGGCGTATGGAGAAGATTTGCATTTAAAAAACAGATTATATTTGTATAACCGTATGTAAGCCTAAAAATATTTTTAATTATTACACTTTTTTGAGGGATTTATAGCTGGGTGTCTTGTGAAGGGGGATACTTATCTCTGACGCTGTCTGTACGTTGTCTGTTAGTTAGTCAGTCAGTCAAGACTAAGTCTGTTATAATATATCAACTGTTAGCTGACTCTCGCAACTTCGTTTGCGAAGCGAATTAATAAAATTCCTCTCTTAGTACGCGCCTGCACTTCTTCACGATCATAACCTCCAAGTTTCAAGTCTCTACGGTCAGTGATTTGGCCTGTACGTTGTCTGTCAGTCAGTAGGTCAGTCAGTCAGAAGTAAGCCTTTTATATACATAAATGTTAAATATATACATAAATATATATCATCATCATCATCATCAGCCTATCTCAGTCCACAGCTGGACATAGGCCTCTCCCTATTTGCGCCAACGCGCCCTGTGTTCGGCTTTCCGCATCCACCTTCTGCCTGCAGCCTTTCGCAGATCGTCACCCCACCTAGCCGGAGGACGTCCTACACTGCAATCGATTGATAAAATAATATGGTAGTAAATCTGACTTCAGAAGCTGAATATTAGCCGCAAATAGTTAAAAGACAGTTGAAAATAACGGTAACACACAATAAAGTTTCAATAGCATTCAGCAACGCCATCCGAGCGAGGAAGTCTGGGTGACCTGGTTCTTTTATTGTTATTTTATCAGATACTTAATATTTATTTATTAAATGAACCTAGAATACCCGGTATCCACCCGTTATCAACCGACTTTAAAAAATAAGGAGGTTCTCCATTCGGTTGTATTCTTTTTTGAATATTTTTTGCCTCAGAACTTCGTCAGTTAACAACCAATTTTTAAAATTCTTGCGGATTTTTGTATTTGAAATGTTTTTAGATTGCTCCTTAGTCGGAGCAAAATGTACTAGAAGTTGCTAATTTCGATCCCTTTTTTGGCGTTTTTTTAATGTAGGTAGGTACTACAATGTGATTTTATACTCTCCTAAATTTTATACCTACTCATGTACGTTTAGCGGTTATTGAAGCGTAAAAATGACAAACTAAACAAAATGGTTGGAAGAACATAACTAATCGGATAAAACAATAAATAACACTGGCAACTTTTTATTATTCCGACAACCCTGACGGCTCGTTTACCACAGAGCATCACATGACTGAGTTTTTGCACGTCTGAATATATATTGATTCGGATATTCGTACAGCTGATGTAACATTTGATCCTTGCATCAACTTGGAGGCAAACCAAACCATCAGGTAGGCGGTATATTTAAGGCCCAGAATGCCGCGTTGCTATCTCGCTCGCGTATTTGTACATTTTTGAAGATATAAATTGAATGAGTATAAATTTGAAAAAAGCGAAGTGGTGAATTTGTAACTACACGAAATGTTTTAGTATAACCTATATTTTTAAGCGAAAGAGATAGGTCATAACTGTTTTTCCCAATCTCTGTGAGGTTATAGGAACAAATTCACGGCTCCGCTTTTTTGAATTTATACTCAGTCAATTAATAACTTAAAAATTTACAATGTGCGAGCGAGATAGCGGTGCCCGGGATTCTGGGCCTTGTATTCCGGATTTTATTTATAATAGGCGTTCTTCTGAATAGAAAAATAAATGCGGCTATTTCAAGCAATTCGCGTAAATCTGCCACAATAATGATTACCATTTAAAAATTTGGACAAGCAATATTTACAACAAGTTTCCTCTGCACGCTACCATCTGGTTGGGTATCAAGTTTCATTTTTAGTTGATGAAGGTACCTACCTATCATCGAATAAATATATTTATCTATCAACTTATATATTTTTTAAGCTAGTTAAGTAATTATGTTTTAGCATTTCGTGGAATTCTTTCACCACCCTGGTTCGAAAGAACTAGTAAGACGATAAGAAGAAGCATTTCGTTTGTAGGTAGAAAGTTGTGTAAATAAACCAATTTAATAAGGATAGTTTTATTAATTTAAGTAGGCTAGTATTTTATTATAATATGAATTAACGATTGTTTTTATGTGTAAATAAATTATAAATGTAAAAAAAAATACATAAGTGTATATGTTTTTAGTTTTTTGTTTATTTTAGCCTAGGTATTATTGTTTTCTTGTTTAGACAGTTTTAAAGTTTAAATTATTATGGCAGTATGTTTAATATGGCTGTAAAAGCCAACGTGAAGATGCCATGACTTGCCTTGCCTTATTATGACATATCCCTGAGACCGGCAGAAGGTAGGATCCAATGATCCAAGTCAAGTAGGAAGTTGTTAAATGGTTAAGATTTTATGGAAGAGCAGGATGGATGTATTGAGCCCATCAGTGAGAAACTGGATGAATTCAGTTCTGAGAACAGCATTGTTGAAGCGTGTTTGAAAAACGCTATTTGCAAAAAAACAATCCTTTGTTTATAAAAAATATAAATACTTTATTATTACCATTGTTATTAATATTATTTAGTACCATTTTAATGGTACCTAAGTTAATTAATATAATACCGTGTAACATAAGTTGTTTTCAAGATCTTTTCCTAATGCTGACGTCAGTAATGAGAATAATTAAAAATCAGAGAATGATTCAGGTAGATAGGTACGGAAATCTTATCTGAGTAAAGTAGGTACCTATTTGTGTTCCGTCTTAGTTATTCCATTCCATCAAAATGATAATTAATTGAAACGTGAAAAACATACTTTTTCAAGGTTTACATTACTTGAGGAGGAAGAAACGTAGATACCAATCTAAAAATGATAAAATCTCATCCAAACTTGAGGAAAAAGCAACCAAACAGGCATTGATACAAGAAAGAGACAAACATCGACATACAATACAATAGACGCAAAAACCGTTGAGGTCATAACTTATCTCACTGACTTCCCAACTGAATCATAAGTGTAAGAATCATCGGTAAAGGTAGATTGAAATAAGGGGAATGTAAAGGCCATCAATCTTGATGCTTTGACAATGTAGAGAGTGATGCAGACAAGCAATCTGTCACGTCTGCCGAAGGCCTCCACACTGATTAAACAACAGGCAATTCGTTACGTAGCACCTTGTAAATTACAAGTTGTATTAAATTCGTTTTGTCATCAGTAAGATCCACAATGACTCCTTAAAATAATACATTGTTGTAGCTGTACAATAATTGTTTGGACAGGTTTTTTTACAACCTTGTAATAATTACAGGCAGACTCATCGCTCGGTTCTGAATCTTCTCAGTAAGTACTCGAATACTTGTATAAACATTGTTTGGATAAGTATTTACTAACGTTTTTTATTTCGCTCGATCTTGCAAGTTGCTGGGGCAAGGTGTGTTCGGAGTACCCATCGATTACTAGTAGGTAATTGAATTGCTATTTCTTAACGTTACCTAGAACTATTAACAGCTTAATCTAGTGAAAGCTTCGTATACCTTTATACAAATGACGCAACAAGTGTGTTTTACCTATCAGTGTTTTCCTACTTATTTTAACGTTTTTTGTTTTTTTCTTGTCACCTTTGAAAGTGTTATGTTGATTTGATTGATTGTTCAGACTGTAACAAAATAGCACAACATTGGTATTATCGGCAGCTTTGCTGAGCGCCATTGAACAAGGCTCGATTATCAACAAAATTTGGCTGTAACTTGATATTATCTACGTACTCATTAGGGCTAACTGTCGTAGAGTTTGTCTTATCTACAACCGTGTTCTTCAAGGGAAGAGACTATCGGTAAAAAACGTTTTCATGACTTCATTATTGACATTCTCTACATCATACACAGGAAGGTGCGAAGTTTGTAAAATTACTTAACAACTAAGAAACGCGAGATTAGACGTAGGTAAGGTAGGTATAAATTTAGAAAAAATACACAATTCGTTAAATACATGCGTCACTAGATTCGGAGAGTTCACCAGTTTCACAACACAAAGAACTCTATAATCGGTAACCTTATTGTGTTTGAAAAGCGGCAGAGGCAAACGCAAACAAATCACCATGCGACACAACAAAGAGCACAAAGTCACAATCACTGGGAACTAGTACGTGAATTCACGTGATTAATTGAAATTGTCACCATAATGTTTCAGTGTGGGGTGCGATGCGAGTGCGCGGGCGGCGAAGGCAGCCGCGCCTCGGGCCTCCTCGCTTATGCGCACACACACCTTCGCGTGAATTCCTTGCATTAATAACCGAGAAAGCTCCAACTTCTTCGCCACAAAACACTCCACACAAAACGGTAACGCACTGCTTCCAGAACATATAAAAACTTCCTTACCTTGCACTGCGCAGTGACGATGTTCTAACACGATCGATGAAGAGAAACGAGTAAAAACCAGGCACAGTCACGTTCGTACGGATACGTTGAGAGTAATGGCTGCCGGTTCGCCTGTTGGTCGAGGCTCTCGCAGCTAGGCCTTGTTTGCTCGGTGACGTGAGCCTTAATATCGTCCCTCTTTGTCGTAGCAGCTCCGCTTGCTATTAGAAAGAACGAGACGGAATCCGTCCCTCAGCTCCGAATGATACCTGTTGGTGGACTTGGTGTTGCAGCAAAGAGCAACCTACATCACCCACCGGTGCGTTAAATAAACTGAATAGTCAAGTCCCGTGTATTTGAAAATTACCATTGTAAAGACGCAAAATGATATTCAGAGTAGGTATGTAGACAATGTAGGTATGTAAAGTTGTCGATCACCTGTTTAGTGGCTTTGACACGAAATGACTAGAATAAAGATTTGCGTGATGTCTGGAGTCGCTAGACCCATAGCCAGACCTAAATGAGGTGGGTCACGCAAAGGCATTGTTAGGCTACCTTTGTCGGCACGGATAAATCTATGTCGTAGAGACTGCTTTGCAGGCTAAACCGGTTTACTAAATATAGGTAGGTAGGTAAGTAATAACTAATGGAATAAGTACTTTTATGAGAACTGATTACCAGGGCCAATTAGCAAAAATTTTAGATCCAAAAATTTACAACATAAAATGGCAAGGAAACTTGGTGATATTTGTAGCTCTACCACGCTCTACCTTTAATTTCTTCTAAATGACTTGTGAAGAAAGTTACTGCTGCCATCTATCTTCATTGTTCATGACTAACATGTGGGCGCGTACGTCGGCACAGGCAACGTACATTCTGAATGGTTTGATATCATTGAGTCACGCTACCTGCTCCCTAAATTGATTCCAGTATCGTCCAGCAGATGACGCTCTACTGCACTTCACTCGCAGAACTCTGATACTTTCGGCTTCAACTCAAAATATCTTTACGATCTTCTATGAATTATTTTCTTTATACAGATAAATAAATAAAAAAAAAATATTCCCACATAATTACTAAATGTCTAGCATACTGTGACACGACTTCGCAGTTAATAATAAAAAAAACCAGTAAGGACCGATTTGGACTCATATAGACTCTACCAACTCTACCAGCTTTTCTGAATATACTAGCTCTACCAACCCTACGGGCTCTATTAGCACCGACTCTACCTACAATAACTGTTCGAAAACTTTGTATTTTTTTTGATGCAAGCATAGGTGCGGTTTCAGCCTAGCGTATTTTAGTCGCGTGTATACGGGCAGATTGGTACTCGCGAAACATCAACAGCCCAACGCCCGTATACGGGCGTAAACAGGCGTTTACGCATGATTCTTTTCTAGCGAGTATCAGTGGCATGTGGCGGCTCTCGCAGTAACAAGTTGGGAGGCGTTCCCTGCAGGATACCGTCCAAATGAGTACCAACACAAGACATTCGCAATGCAGTAATATGCTAGCATTACTGTGTTTCGGTTGGAAGGGTTAGTAGTTAGTGAAATAACTGGGCTTTCGAGACTGACCATCAAAATGTCTCAAGGTGGACGACCGCTATCGCAGTATTGCACGGGCATATGTTAATCAAAGTCCTGTGTAGCACTATTATGGATAACCATAACAGTGCTCATAAGAGCTAGCGTGATCTCTTACCATCAGGAGAGCGCCTACCTAGTCTCGCCTCTTGCTCGAAAATTTCAAACGGTAAAAAGTTTTTAAGATAGAAGCCTTTTAAAGGTCATGTAGACAGACAAAGAGACGGCATCGTAGGCTTAGCAATAGGGTATAATTGGTTCCAGGAACAGAACCATAAATTTAGGCATTGAGTACCATAGATCACTTTCGCTTCATCACAACAAACTAATTACCACAAACATCATTACGGAATCCGCAAGCTGTGATGAATCGTTCCGTCAGGCTTAGAAGCCACTTTCCAATCAAGAAGTCATTGACTATATTCACTTACGGCAATGAATGGAACCGACTAGTCCATACATCACAGGTACCGTCCACCGGTGAATTATTGGATCTGTGCTATTTTCATGGAGCTACGAAGGGTTAGGAGGCATTTGGAGACGTCAATATTATTCTATTCTACAAATGTCTCGGAAGTTATAATAATAATAATGTTTGGATATTCCACACAACGCCATCTAGCCCCAAACTAAGCAATCTTGTACTATGGGAACCAGATAACAGCCAGATAATACAATACTTATATACTTTTTTTTTTGTTAATACATACATAAAAACACCCAGACTCAGGACAAACACCGATGTTCATCACACAAATATTTTTCCTTAGCGGGAATCGTACCCGCGACACCGGTCGTTGCACTCTATCACACTTGCCACTCGACCATCCGTGTCGTCATTCAGTACTGACTTCCGTAGCATTTTTTTAGAGAGATTGCCTAGCTCATCTCATTTCTTGATGACATAATAATCTAGTTTTTACAAAAACTAACTACACCGACTTCAATTGGATTGTTCTAGTGACCGTAAACACCACTGAAAGTCACAAGGAATCGACGACATATTTTTTTTTAGTTATTTCGAGTTAAAAACTAAACTACTGAACCGATTTTGATGTAATTGCTATGGGATTAATCTGAAAGTTTATCCTCTCAAAGAACAAAAAACAATTATTCAAATTGGTTTATAAACTACAGTTTAACTACAGGTTATAACTGAAGTTAAAAAAAACATCTAAAAAAATTCAAACGGATTGAGAACCTCCTCCTATTTTGAAGTCGGTTGAAAAAGTGTTGTCGTTCACCTAATATAAGAGAAGTTATATTGTATTTAAGTTTATTATTAAAAAGTGAGTCTGCATTCTCGTCTAGGCCAATAGTTTTCTTAGGTACTTAGGTACATTTTCTAAGAGCACCATGCCTGCATTTCGCAGTTCAGGCGAGCAAGCTTCAAAGCTCGCCGCATGCTTTCTCCGCTGCAGGAGAGTGCTTATTTTGCCACACGTAGAGCTGTCACGCTATTGAACCTATTAGCTTAATTAAAATTATCTATACATGGGTTTTTTAATAAATGTTTTATTTTTATGTATAAAAGTGACGAGATGAGCTAGGCGTTCTCCTGATGGTAAGAGATCACGCCTGACCATAACCAAAACAGTGCTGCACAAGACTTTGATTCACATGGTCCTGTGAAAAACTGCTATAGATCTCGTCCACTTTGAGAGATTTTGATGGGCAGTCTCGAAAGTCCAGTAATTTCACTTGCTACAGTGCCCTTCGAACCTGATCACAGTAATGCTTACACAGTACTGTAGCTTTTTTCCAGCTTTAGATGGTGCGCAGAGCTTTTCTCTAGCCAGAAGTCGTCCTACAATTGACTTGCTAAAACGCTGTCCTCTCTAAGAAGTACCAAATATTTGTAAGAATTCAAATTATTTTTAAAGCTTTTTAATAGCAAATCAGTTCTGCACAAATATTATAAAGCCAATAGCTTTTAACTTTTATTCTTGGAAACTTATGTATGCGTTAAAAAATAATAATCTAGATCTATCCAGTCCAGCTTTTACTTTCCTATTAGATATCGAAACCTATCTCTAGTGTGGGCGTGTTGGGTTATATTATTAAAACGGTTCCAAACTTTAACCACAGAATGAATATACTTAACGACTTAATTATCTTAAAAAGTGAAAACTCAATGAAATTAATTCCGGTCTTCTTATCGTGTTACTAGTTCCTTCGAACCTTCGAACCTTCGAACGTGTGGTGAAAGGATTTCAAGTGCGCCTAGAAGAGGCTCTCGTGCACTCAACACATGTTTTCGAACTTTAGGTTCTACGACATGCCGGTTTCCTCACGATGTTTTCCTTCACCGATTTGAGAACGTGGGATGCATACATAGATTTTTCGCCCGAAAAAACCCATTTACGCATGACTACCACCGGGATTCGAACCCGCGACCATCAGATCGCTAGGTAAGGGCCTCATCCACTCGGCCACCACGTCCTCTAACATCACCTGTACCGGCTCATAACCTACACAGGACCTGTAGACTTCCTACTGTTCAGTTTCGTAGAAATATTTTCGTAGGATTGTTTTTTTACGTGATCAACAAAAACTTGTAAGCATTCTTGAAGGTTGAGTAGGTAATTATGACTGTTCAGATACTAATTCTGTGCATAATCTACACAGAACTTGTATGTAGGCTTTATACTGGCCAGTTTCGAACTAGGACTGTTTGTTACCGTGATCAACAAAAATTTGCAAGCGTTCTTGTAGGTAGAGTATTTATGACTGTTCAGATATTAATTCTGTGCCATACTTCAGTTAATTTTCGAAAGTGAACTCATGTCCATCAGATCATACCACCTCGCAAAAAGTTGTAGACATTATTATGATCTATTATTATGAGTCGTTAACAGCCTGTTGAAGACGATTAGCCTCGATTTATGGGCGTTTATTAATCAGTATTATAGGGTTAAACTAGGCAGCATAATATTTGCGCAGTTATCGCCTTTCTATGATATTTATGCGCAATTTTGCAGTACCGTTACACCTATTATTTCAAGCCTCCGTGGTCGTGTAACCTGCTGAGAAGCGGGTTTGGTTCTTTCATTCAGTTGGTGGCATTGATGACAGAGCAATCATTTTTGACTTGCTTCTGCATGTCTAGGTGAAAAAGGAATTGTTATTATACCAAGTGAAATTGTGAGCAAGTATAAGAAAATAGTAGCCCAAAGTGGATGTTACATAACTTGGGAAAGTCAGAGATTGTCACAATTTAGGCTGAACAGAGACAATACAGCGTATAGTCATGTATAGTGAAGAATTTTTTTGGATAAATACTCGTGTTTGAAGAGACGTGGGTCGTTATATTATCTTCTTGAGATGTTGGCAAGGACCTTATAAAGCAATTTATAAGTTTTTTGGATGTTGGTCAATACTCTATGGGCAGAACCAAACCAAAAATAACACATCCAGCTTGTGTAATGAGAACTCATGTTTTTTTTATTCTCACCGATTTCTAATAAAGACAAGTAAAGCACTAGCTATAAAATTTAAGTTGACCGTATAATTTGTTCCACTTTTTTACCAATGCTAGGGGGTTAGCTAGAAATTTTGAGTAAAGTATCGGGTCGTGAATGTGATCTTCGTAGCTACATTGGTGCTGGCTGACTGACGAACCAAATTTACTTTGAAGTTTGATATGGTGGTATAAAGACTGGTGCTTGCAGACGGGTTGGTTACGCTCAACAGACGTCTAGCTTCGATGAGCTTGTCTAGGTTTACTCACCTTATTTATAGGTTTTTTATTGCCTTGAAATGCTTAATCGATTTCCAGGTCATAACGAATCGTACTGCCTGAGTTATTCTGTCTGGGAAATAATATAGGTAAGTCCTGCTCAGAGTGTATAAGAAATATAAAGTTTAATTAGTTGAGCACGTAATAAATAAGTCGATTCTATTGCATTTTCTAATAAGCTACCGACAACAATCTCCTATTTCCGGCAGGTAAATAGAAATAGTAATAGTTGTTACAATTATTATAAAGTTATTTTTAAAATAATTAATATATAAATAATTAATAATTAATAGTTTTATTTTGTTCAAAATCAGTTATCGATTAAAATATTATTTAAACCCCCTTGATATTAGTTCCATTTTTTAAAATTATTTTTTGGTTACTTTTTATAACTCAGTAGTGAGTGACTATGTTAATACTATGTTATACTATATATTTTAAACTTATGTGCAAGTCCTAAAACACCCCTGCAAATATTAAAAAAGAAAATTTAATAGGTACTAAAATAAAATAAGTAAATACGGCTTATTGTACAAACAAAATTTAATACCTATGTATGTATTCATAATTTACTATTTATGATTGAGTAAAAAAACGTAGGTATAAGTAGAGCTCAGATAATCAACAGATACCTAGAGCATTTATAATTAGTAGGTACAACTGTTGATACCTAGGTAAATGTACAGACTAAAGTGTTTTTCAAGTCTATCTAATTAAAGAGTAATTTAGATAGTAAAAAAATACTAGTGCAGTCTTCAATATTTCGTATACCTAACCAACAGCGAGAAAAATGCACTTTGATTAGACCAGATCGAAAAAAAAGATATTAAAGAAAACGTACTTATTTTGATCAAAAACTGTTATGAACTATTAAAAGTTTTTACAAAAATAAATATCTGGTTTTGTGTACATGCCACGTGGTGGGTGCAAAGTTGTTTTTCTACATGGAACTTTGACTCAATTTCTTTGAAACTTCAAAACACTTATGTATTGATACTCTGTGGTATTTAATGAAATCGAAAAAGAACGACAGCCTTTCCTGCGCGATGATACTAGTACTAGGCACGCGCGCATCCTGCCGACAATGCAGTGTTTGGTAAATATCGCTTGAACTCCGCGACCCGCTCCACGTGTGCTGCATATTGAACTTGTTGTTCCTGAGGATATTTATGATTTAATAACATTAAATTATTATAGTACTGCAAAAGATTCAATTATTTACTCGCGCATGCCTTAACGAATGCCGAAATAACTGGCTCTAACTAAGAGGTAGAGCATAGGAAATTCAAATGTGGACACTATTAAGTCTTGTTCCAGTATCCATTCTAAGGTTGTCTCTTAGCAAAGGCCGTCTATTGTACCTACTACTTTTTATTTTGTAGGTTTGTTTCCTTTTTTTATGACTTTGTACTGATTATAGTGATCAGATATTATAAGTCACAACGGCTGAGATGGGCAGGACACCTAGAAAGGGCGGATGAGAATCGTGTTGTAAAAGTTATGTCTAAATGGACACCACAACAAAAGCGACCGCGAGGCAGGCCTAATAAACGCTGAAAGGATTGTCTGGAGGAAGACACGAAGAAGTTGGGCAAACTAAAAACTTGGAAGAGACTGACTAAGACCACGAGTAGGAACGAGTGGAGGAAAATTGTTATGGAGGCCAAGACCCACAGAGGGTTGTGGTGCCGCAGGAATCACTGATTATGGTGTAAAACTGGGATATACACATTTCTAAAAACCTTACTTTCGAAAATAAAATGGAAGTAATTATAGGTGATGTATGAAACATATAATGCTAGAAACTTTATATTTTATATTACTCTCACTTGATTTTCGTGAAGTGAGCTACAAAAGTTCTCGCGCACAGGAGAAGTGATGAGAAACTACTTTATTATCAATGGTGTTTGTTATTATTATTACCGAATAGCATTAAGTTCATTTCGCACAATTTATGCGAAAATTAATTTTACTGGTTTGCAATTACTGCGATGCAACATCCTGTAATTTCTAACCTATCGTTGAGAAATTTGTTTCATTAGAAGCTATATCTCAGTTAATTGAGATTCGATACATCCGCTACAGTTTAGGTATGCTAATGCTAATCGTGGGAAATCAAAATATTGAAAGGCGGCAGAGCAGTTTGTTATGGTAAAGTAGTCAGACATAGATCTAGCTCGAATTTTCGAAAATAAATGTATAAGGCTCAATTCTCACTGATATGGTAGAGACTGGCAGATCACTTTCAATGTCAAACAATTTTTAATTAATTAAAAAACATAAAATATATATAAATAATAAATATACATAAAATAAACATTAATTACTTAGACCAGAATTGTAGGGCCGCTGACAGGCCGCGCGCGGCGTTATAAGCGGCCATGAGGGACCTGTCAGCGGTCCTTCAATAAAAAAGTCTCTTGTCTCAATAGACAAGTGAGAATTAAGGCCTATCCGCACACAACAGTGCCGGCACGTGCCGATCCGTAACGTATCCATCAGTGTCAGTGAAAATGATATTGTAGTATACATTTTGTACGACGCTATCCGTAGGTACTCGTCAGTGATAGTGACGTTCAGTCATGTCAGACTGCGCCGACGCTTATTGGTTGAATGATGGTACGAAACGTGTCGGCACTGTGGCACTGTTGTGTGCGTATAGGCCTTTGGGCCCAAAATTCGAGAAATAAGCAGGTATCGTTGATTTCTACTTGTATTATCAAGTTTCTAGCACTAAAATTAATAGGTAAATGTTCTTCATCCAAGTCAGCATCATCTTATTTACAATTTTTTTAAGAAAGAGAATTTGGATCCTTTCGTCCCGTTTGCTATAAAAAACATAACGAATGCATGAACGTTTCAAAGGCCTTGTTGTACAGAATTATTATATTTTTTGTTAATCAGATTACTGTGGGCTCACTGGTTATAAAATGCTTGTCAGTTTTGTCATACTAATGGAGGACCACCCGAAAGCAATAGATTATGTGCCTTTGTTTGTGGGAAAGAATATTAATTTTCATTGACAGTAGAATATTAGGTTGCGATGAGATAGCTATTGCCCACTTGCACTTTACTGCAAACAAAAATATTTTTTATTGTATTGGTATTTATTATTATTTTAATTAAAATAACTACAGCCGATTACATTAAGTAGAGATACATTTGATTAGAAATAAATTAAATTATAGGTGAAATCTAATGTTAAATAAATTAAAATACATAGAATAAATTAATAAAAAGATATACGTTCTGAATTTGTTCGTTGTATCGTTAAGAACTGTCCATCGAGTAAAGTAAATGCTTAGGAACTTTGGCAGTTTGGTACAAGCAGCAATGTGCAATTAGTAGCATATGTGCTACTAATTTACTTTGAATTAGCTTTTTGAACTTTGTGACGGTGACGGCTAATAGGTACCTGTAAAGAATTATGTTTTCGGTAGTCTAAGTACAACTTTCAGTACATTCTACTGAGCGATTCTTGCCAATAACTTAAGTTTATTTCGTTATGCCTATAGACTTTGCGTATTTCTCGCTCTGTTTATTTCAAAATCATAAGACATTGAAATTCATTTGAAAACCCAAACAAACACGCTCAAGCTATTGATTTTGAGAAAACAGTGAATAAACAGAAAGACGTCTCGATTTCCTCTTTGCGAGAAACGCAGTTATCCGATTACGAACTGACATTCTTCACTACAATGCTGTGTAAATTATAGTGTTTTTACACACCTTGGGTATCATGTTAGCGATTTATAGGTAGCAAACGATATTAGAAACAATTAAGTTCGTAATAGATACCTTAGGTCTTCCCAAATGTCAATTGCGCTCCCATCTTGAAAAAACTTGAAGAAAAAAACACAGTTTGAGAAAGTTACTCTCAGACAGGAATGTTTCATGAAAACCCTGTTTATTAAACATTTACGTAAGCTTTTGCAAGTGATAATTTATTAATTAACCTTACTCGTTCAACTGCTGAGCAAAGGTCACTCACTCCTACTTACTTCACCTTCCGGTTTTTAGCCTTTTTTTGCTAGTAAAATACTTCCATGAATAATTCTTCCAGCGGTATTTTTGTTCGACCGATGTTCATCCTGAGCTATATTAAATTAAAAAAAAATTCAACATCAATATCAAAATTTTATTTGTTTTATTATGTTTTTAACGGAGTTTGTCATGGATCAAAAGGTCAATAGCAACAAAAAAAAACGAGCGCGCATTACAGTAGTAAATTTGACATCTCATCTTGGTATTAAGCAACATTTAAATTGGAATGATTCCATTTAGTTAATTTTTGTGAGGTTGTTACCATCTGCCGGTCACCTTCCTGTTACACACTTCCGTCCCATTCTCACGAAATGACTCCCACAAATTGACAGAGAGGAGGAGGAAAGATGTAACACATCAGAAAGTAGACTGTAACAAACAAGGGAGTCCGCTATCATACGTCTGATTCATCATACACGTAAAGTGGGCCACTGCAAGGCCAATTGTAGTTCCTCGAGTCCTTATAAGTAAATCCTGATAAATAAACAAAAGTACATTGTTAAACAAATGTGTGTTGAAATCGAACAATAAGAAAGGTTGGCTTCCGTCCTTTTAACTCATTTATAACCTTCCCTTTGTCCCGCGCATCCTGACGGGCTCGTTTGTCATAAAAAAATGTCATGTTTTAAGAACTTGGAATATTGTTTAGAGTTATCTAGTCATAGTGATTAAGTTACAGTGAAACGCTGTAGTCTCTACGTACCTACCATTAAATTGTAAGGATCTAAGCCGAAAGTGTCGGACGCCTGTGCTATATAACCCAGTGAAAGGGTGTGACGTGTCACAGACATAGATCTAGAATATCTGTGGTCGACGTCTTATCAAACATTTTATCAGTCGCTACAAGCTTACAATATGCTACTTTATGCTATTTTCTTATCCCTTAAATACGTCTATCCAATCATTATTTTCGTGTAAGCTAGTTACTGACTTTACCTAAGAGAGGTAACTTGCAGCGATAAGGCCGCCTCCATAAGCTCTTAATTATTTATTTGCTTTGTTTATAATGTACAAGACTTTGAAGAGTTCTTCTATTTTTCCTTCAGTGTGGAATATAACAGTATGTAGGCAGGCACAAACTAGAATCATATTTGGTATTACCTCCTTTAGTGCACGAAAGGAGCCTCTTCGAGGCGCACTTGAAATCCTTTCACCACACTGGTTCGAAAGAACTTGTGACACCATAAAAGAAGAACCTGCTTTATATCGCCATTTAGTTATTAAATGAATAATATATTATTTTCATAGAGATATTGTTATTTTGTTTAAAAACAATGTCACCGGAAGCTTATTTTTTTATTTTATTTTATATATTGAACACCAACACAGTATTTTTGTATTTATTTATTTTACTTTAATTAAAACGGCAGCAGCCAATTATATTAATTAAAGAGCGAATTACTAGGGTAATAAATAACATATGATTAAAACAGATAAATTAAAATCTAAGGAAAATGGAATGAATGGAATGGAAGTATACACTAATACATTTTTTTTTGGTTACATGATACATAGCAGGCCAAGTGCCACTGCAATTATAGGTGAAGACGACATGCAAGAGGTAATTGAGCGAGTAACTTAGTGAAATAAAAAAAAAATCATCTGTATCCAAGATATATACATATTTACGATTGAGCATTTTTTGCTGACCGATAAGCTCATGGTTTCCTTTAAAAACAATGACTAATGAAGGGAAATGTACTATTAGAATTGATTGCAAGAGATTTATAAAAAAAGTTTAAATAAAAAAAAGTTTACATAAAAAAAATTTGTAAAGTGTAAGTTATGATAATGTTATCGCCATGACCGGCCGTATCCGGAGTCCTGCCGATACCAATATGCATAGAAGTTCATTGTTCCCTGACTTTGAAACTGACTCATGCATGTTGCACACATTATTTAGACACTGTATCTACCTACTCAACTCATCAATATACATATATAAAAGGCTTGAACCTGACTGA
The DNA here is from genome assembly GCA_932526365.1 of Lobophora halterata. NCBI lineage: Eukaryota > Metazoa > Arthropoda > Insecta > Lepidoptera > Geometridae > Lobophora > Lobophora halterata. Next base: position 8,590,263 of record OW052002.1, read on the forward strand.
CTGACAGGCAACATAGATGTCGAACCACTGAATGTAGAGACTTGAAACTTCTAGTGTGTGTTCGTCAAGATGTGCAGTCAGCTACACCAATATGTAAACACTCTCAAGCTTTCACATTTATATGATACTCTTAATTCTCTTGACATTCTTCTTCTGATAAGAATTCTAACAAGTAAGAGGACTACATTAATTTGAATATGCTTGCGTGCACTTGTCTTTGCAAAATTAACATAAGAGAAATATAAATGTGAAGGATTGGGAGTGTATACATGTTGGTGCAGCCGACTGAACAGGCGCTTGAAAGAGATTTTTTTAATAAACAATTGAAACGAAGTTATGGGTGTCAGCTAGTACTTAATAATGTTGAAGTTTTTAAGGAAAAATATTAAAACCTAGATTCAAAATGTATTCTAGAAACAGCTAATTAAGTCATGACCTATTCGGCTCTTTGTGAGATGTCATTGTTTTGAATAATTTTGCATGGAAATGTTTTTAGCTTCCGATGTTAGGGTCATTGGTAGAGTAGGTGCGGTAGGCGTAAAATAAATCCGAACAAATTAGACTTTTTAAGGAAAACCATGTGTGATTAACTATATCAGCTTCATTCAAAATCAAGTGAGATTCACATGCTATGATGTTTAGGTACTAACAAAATCAGCATTCTGTTCAGCATTGTTTATTTTAAAATGCATAAATATTTTTCATTTCTCTGAATACACCGCTTTATATTTCATAATGTTAATGATATTTATGTAACGTAATTTTGCGTTACCAAATGACATGTACAATACAATTTGCACAATGTCTGTGCAAGGCCTGCTCTACATAGGTCATTCACATTTAAATCTAGATTATATTTCGACCCTAAAGATAGGTATTATGGTTGGTTTTTGATTGTGTTAAAATAAGAAGGTAAAATAAAAATTAATCCTGCTTTATCATACGATATTAAGACGCCACATGGTCTCGCAATATTACATCTAACTGGTTTTGTTGCGTAGGTACTAAAGATCAAGCCAGAGTTTGTCTTTCTAGTGTGACCAGAGTGTGACATTTTGATATTCTTTTGCATCGTACTACGTAGAAGTTTTTCAAAGTGATTCAGAAACGTTCGCGTCTGCAACATCATCAGTTCCAGATTCTCAGCATCCTGATATCCGATGCAAAAGAGAAGAACGTTTCTGAATCAACTTCTACGCAGTACTACGTACTACGTAGAGTTTAGCTAGCGTCGTCGGGGTCGGCCGCACATACGTCGGCGTTGGCGAGACGATCTCGTTGCTTTTGATGGGGAATGGTGGGAAACTGCCAAAGATCGAGAAAGTTGGAGAGATTTGGGGGAGGATTTTGCCCATAAATAAAAAAATGAATACCCCTGCAGGTTCCCTGCGGCTTTGCCCATGGTATCGAGATATAGCTAGAAAAGCAGCTTATGTGCTTTTCTAGCTCATAAACTATACTCCGACCGAATTTTAGCTAAATCTGTTCAGTAATTTTGGCGTTATTGAGGAACAAATACCCATATCCATTTATCCTTAAAAACTTTTGCCTTTCTGATAATCGTAGGAAAACGAAGAAGACTTTTTAAAATAAATCTTTTAAAAAGTCTAGTTCGTTTTGTAAGGAAAACAGATAGCATTTTGGAAGGAAAATGTATAGTATATACTATTCGTATCTAGGCTTTATAAAATAAGTTGCAAGTAGTTAAAAAGTATATATATTTTTTAATGCTGAATATTGAGGCTACTCTGTTCACTGAACTTCCTTGAAAAACTAAAATCAACAAAACCAATTGGACCCCTATAATCGTGATTTTAAAGTCCAATTTCTTTCAACTTTAGCTAAACACCTAAACTAAACAGTTTCAAGTGTCTCATTTCTCCAGCACTCGATATGTCCTGCATTATCAACGCTCTGGTTCCAATGTGGTTTAATATCGATGTAGTCAAGATAAAGAATATTGGCCTTCGAGAGTTATTAACCTTGTCGCTTGCTGAATTTACAAGCTTCCAGGTTCCACATCCAGTTTCGGCATTACTATTATCGAGTCAGACTTACTGCATACTACTGGATACTAGTAAGTTTCACACATACATAATCATTATGTGTGTCATGTTAAGTAACTCGAGTAACTTACATAATCCGAGTTTTCAGGCCGCCTGAAATCTGAACTGGTTTCATTTTACAAATTCGTATCTTACGCGATTAAAATTAATGAAAGTTCGAATAGAAAACTTACACAATTCCATAGTGTGATATTTTTTAGCCCTGGACAAAATCACATGTATGCTAGCAGTAGTGATTTTATTCTGTTGTTAAATAAGCGTTCAAAATGAAATTAAAAGGCAACCACGCCATGATTGCCGCGAACGATTCGAGCTATCGTGACTATATCGAATAGTGATTGCTTTTAATAGCGAATGTCACTAATTGTTACGGTATAAGCAGTATGGCCATTGCCAGACCGACTCCCACGACGATGGGACTTGGTACAAGCGATATCCTCAATATATCGCAAGACCTGTGATCAAAGATCCAAGACCTGGCAACAAAATACCTCGTTCACGGTGCTAAAGTGCCTAAAACCAGCCAATCTCCGTGTATATTATATTGTACCTTTTTCACGTAACCTGCTGTTTCTCATTGCTCTTTTTTCCCCTCAAGGAATATCAGGATTCTAAAATCCAAAAGGAAATTAGCAATTTGGTACTCTCTACTCGTTTGTACAGAATACCTGAAACGCGTATCAATTGAACCAATGCGTAAAGAATGTGTTGTGTACGACATTAGTATGATAATGATATAATCGTTATTCGAACTTAGACACAACATGGTAGTTAATACGACCTGTGTAGCAAGAAAAGCTACCCCTAGAGGTAGGAAGTTTTGTTTCGATCCTCATGGTCGATTTGATTACTTACTAGCTTCCTTCTATAGCTTCACACTTTTATTATCTAAATAAAAAGTTATCTTAGTCTGATAGTGATAAATACCACCATTATCATTAATATCATCTTATGCAGCAGGGTACGGAACCCACATTCTCTCGTTGCAAGCTGAATCGAAATGAAGTGCATCCCTCACAACTTGCATATAGGAACTTACGTGGTCTTCACTCAAGGACACAATATACCAAATACTCAATTTCAGCAAATTCTAAGCTCCACTTGCTCATACTCTAAGCAGAACTAAAATGTCTTGGAGAACTATGATTTCCTCTGAGACTCTACGACCCGAATATAAATTGATAGATCGTGACATACCTACTACATCTAGGAGTAAATTGAGCCTTTTACATTTTGAAATACCATCCTTTTTTGATAGCAGCCAGTTCTACCCTCTAGTTTATATAAGTCCCTAATCCTATAAGATGACAGTAGTTCGGGATCTTTGGACTCACAGTCCCGACACTTCGCTTAGGAATGTTAATGGTTCATTTATCAAATCCTAAATGCTAAGATTAATTATAAAATAAATTCTATAAAAAATATTTGATTTGGTTTTATAACTGATTTACATTTTTTAACGAGTAGGCCATTTCCCTCGAATTGCGAATTGAGTCTGTAATTTAAACTCAATTCGCAATAAACGCGAGTCATATTATATTTAAAAAAATATTTCTTTGAGACTTTGATTTAATTTAATTTAATTAATAACTTATTTTTCTTTAAAAATGGACTAGTTTTCAATAATTCATCGTTAAAAGTAATAAAATAGTAACTCTACTAGGTTCTCTACCAAAAAAATTAAAAAAGACTCCTATCTGCGAACAGGTGCGTTTTCTGCCGGATGTGTTATTGTTAATAAAAAAAAACCATTCCTGGATTGACTGGTTTAAAAAACCTGTTTGCGTTCCAAAAGCTACTGCTTTGCGTCAAGGATTGCAGTGAAAGTCCTTGTTGTGCACCATTTTTGTCATCCCGTAGGTACGGTAACGGTACCTTAAATTAACACTTGCCTACTCGTAAAGTGACCTAAGAATCAGTTGTGGCAATAAAAAGTAGTGCGCTATAAGGATCTGTAATGCCCGAGATACATGAGGCTAGTTGTTCAAGCCAGGAAAGCAAGATAGTGATAAAAAGCTAGCAGTTCTGGCTTCGTGTGAACAGAACTAACTTCATTTTGAAGTCAGAGCTGCTAGCTTCCTAGCTTACTGTCACTCATAGAGCATATCTTACGAGAAAAAAAATTACTAACAAGATAAGTAGATTAAGCAACGTCATGACAAGTAATAAAAAGCCCCAGACTGTTGATGCTCCGACAAATGTTTTTACTTTTTGGTCAATACGGGCCTTTCAAGATGCAATTGAAATCGGACGGGTTAAGAGGTTCTTAAACTTTTAAATAAATTGTTGATAAAAAGAACCTTGGACAGTTCATTTATCGAAGTAGAAAGGCAATGAAAGTGAACTTTAAATTGATCATCTGATCGTCAGTGTTGTTGATGCAAAGTGGACGGTAATCATAAGATGCTATGATTAATTTGCTGTACATGATATGAAAAAAAATTAATCTTAGTCTCTTTGTGAGAAACTTTAGGCTTTGGAGGTTGTTATAAGAGAGCAGTTCGGACCATAGTGGTGTCCATTATGCACTCCTCCTTATCGGTGGTGTACTTTGAAAACCTTACCAGAATGCGTCGCGTCGTCACATTGTGGCCGTCGATTCGGGGTGTCAATGGACGTCATACGATACGACTAGCTGTATTTTCTGACTGGTGACTGAGCTGCACTTTCTGACGCTGAGCTCAATGTGACGCCCCCTCAATTCCTTCGTCACAGACTATATATTGTTGGAAATGCAAAGATAAACAACACCGTTCGATCATTTGACTCACCTCTTGTTTCTCATATTATCACAGTTTACGCCCCTTGGTTCTTTTGAACCCAATAAAATCAATGTCTGGTTTACCTATTCTAACTAGATAATTCATAACATTGTATAACTAATATTCCTGACTTCGTTAGGTTTATTTGATACGCTTGTTTTCCTGAAATCATCTCACTTCTAAAGATCCTCGTCCAAAATTCCGTAGGATATCACTTTTGATGAGATGTTACTGGCATATGTACCAATACGGTTATATGCATGTTTGGTCTTCAAATCCTTTCTTTAAAACACAACGATTACGCGGTTGGCGAGTGCGTTGGACTGCTTCGCCGAGAGTCGCGGGTTTGATTCCCGTTTTAGGACAAATATTTGTGTGATGTACATTGATGTTTGTCCTGAGTCTGAGTGTTTCCTAGATTTACAAAAAAAAGTATATAAGTATTCCGTCAGTTATCTGGTTCCCATAGTACAAATCTCCTTGTTTTTAGTTTGGATAGTAGTTTGGGTATGGTACATAATATTACTTATTCTTTGGCTTGGGACTAGATAGCGTTGTGTGAAATGTCCAAACATAATTATAAAAAAAGGATTATAAATAAATTATGGAAAGAGATAGGCTAAGGGCGAAACCAGGACATAAGCCCAGTTCACATTGAAGTCAGGTCTAGGAAGCGCTGAGCTGGAACGACACTCGATACGGTTGCCGATCGGCGATCATCAGGTTACCGACCATCCATCTTATGATCACACTCAATACTACAAACACAGAACTCTCAGTCCTATACCCTAGCCATTGGAGTCACAGAATAGATCGACAGTGATGTGGTAAATTGGTTTATAGTAAGATCGTGTTGGCGTCTCGCCAGAACTATTCTGCCTAGATAATGCAAGCATATTATAATTTTCAACTTGTGATGGTGTCCCACTGCTGGGAAAAAGACTCCCCCTCTTTCTTCCACTCTCCTCGATCTTGTTCTTGACTGGCCCTTTAGCTTACTTATTGAATAATAAGAAAATATTAGGGTTCTAAAAATTGATTGACATAACCATAACAGAGCTACACAGGCTTCGATTTCCGTAGGCTGGAAGAAAACTCTTTAACGGTTAAGCTCGCCTATGTACGTACATGCCTTTTAATAATTATGTATGAAAATATTTCCCTGAATACTCTAAAGAAAGAATCTGAGAAAAATAAGTAATACCTACGTATTTCTAAGTTATAATTTTCAAGGAGCGACCAAACGACCAGTCAGTAAATGTATGTACAAACATGTACCCAACCTACTTGTGATATTCCGTGTATGTACAGAACCAAATGCTAAACTCGTGACCGAAAGCTCAGAGTACATGACATTATGTTACTCGTGAAAATCTTGGAGAAAGGTGCATGCGATAGCTTTTGTCCATCTTAAAGATTATTTTAGAGAGGATCTGGTAAGAAATTTTGGATTGTAAAGATCATAACATCAGGTAACGATTCAAAGATACCTAAACCAGAAACTTACTTCCGGATAAATGCCAAAAAAATACGGTTTACGGTTATATTTATTCTCCAAAGATTTATACATAAATCGCTTACAGAGAATACTTAATATTTCTAAATTATTTACATTATTGAGCATTGGACACTTTGAACATTTACATGATACTATTTAATAGTGCAATAGTATTAGGTACCTACATACATACTTACAGATCATATCATCTTAAATAAGTAAATTCATTATCACGAAAATATTATAAACATGAATAACATTTCGGAATTAAAAATTATCATGCAAAATGTGGGTAGATAGTTGAATCATTTAGCAGTTGACCCAACAACAACATCGTATTCATAAGGAAACAAAATACTTCGATGCACGAAATGCATGAAATCTTAGCACTATTGATGTTTTTTTTCCTATGGTATTATAGGAAACATATTATTTATTAAATAGTGGCAATGGGTAGTCTTCTATCGCTAACAAACAATCTCTTTCAAAAAACTATTGAATGTACGAGATTTGGATGAAGGTTGCGATTTCGTAAATGCTATCGACAAAACTAAAGGTTTATATAACCAGACTTTTTTTTTACTTTTTTTAATATTGTGACAATGAAAATATTTTTTGTGCTAGAGTCTTATGATATGCGCGTTGAAATTTAATTTTTTTCCTCCCCAAAACTATCGCACGGACTAAGACAATAATACAAATCTATATCTGGATGGCTCAGATATGTATTCAGTTTCTATCGATATAAAGTGAAACCGTCTGATAAATGGCAGTATAAATGTATGGCGTGGAGACCACCCGGCCTGTACACTCTTCGTCTCATTTGTCACTTGGAAATCAAAGCAATTACCTGCAAGTAGGCTTGGAGACATAATATAGACCATAAGATTGAGTAGTAAGAATTGTTTTTTATAAAGCATATCTGGCAAATGAAAGTGACTAGGAATCAGTTAATAATTAAGTATAGCAATAAAGATGATAAAATGACTGCATCATCTGCAGATGAAATACAAAATATTAAATTATCATAACAGCTATTAAATATGTAAATACTAGTTCTTTCCTTACATTGCATCTACCTTGTGATTTAACTCGCTTATTATCGAGAATTAAAAAGAAGCCTATGTATTTTCTGTTCCAGCACTTAAACTATCTCCACACCAAATTTGTCATACACATTTACAAAGGGATATAGGTACTATGTTAACAAATTTACTAATAAATCGATCAACAGGTATATATGTGTCAACGTATCATAAATTCACTAAAAGCATTTATAGTGTGTACTAAGGTATGTATCTACTATCTATTAGGTGTTGCTAGGAATTTGAACTGAGAAGAGAGGCCGCCCAAATCAAACTTTTATCAACTATTTATCTCCGTCTCACTCTCAGCACGTTCAAAATAATTAAAACGATCAATTATATCACTACAAATCGAATAGGCTTATTTTTTGCACTGACAAAAGTTCACCGGCCCTGCTCTGCAAAATTGCAAATCACACAACGAATGCTGCTTTAGGCTCTAGATAAGAACTCTAGCTAAATAAAAAACGGTAATGAAAGTGTAACAAGATGATTATGATCTTGTGAATGGATGGCGTCAATTCACCGTCTAGAAGCAGTCTAGTCGTAAGTTGCAGGCCTACTTTCACACGAAATCGCATGTAATTTTTTATGACCGTTACAATAACTGGACAAAACGATTGTTGTAACAAGAGCACTGTAATTATTTGGCTGTGGGCGATTATTTTGAAATATTGCCTTCATTTTACGCTCAAGGTGTGGTCTTACGATAGAGTAGATCTAAATCATCCTCAATTTAATTATTCATGATGATGATGATGGATAATTTTAAAACTAATAAAAGAGTAATGATTAAAAAAATGGCCTTCAATCATTTTGGATTCGGATTTGGATAGTGGAAAGATTTGGGGGAGGCCTTTGCCCAACAACGGGACAACATAGGCTGACAAAAATTATAGTATTTAAACAAAAATACTTTAAAACTAGGTACAAAATATTTTCTACGTACAGTCGGCTCTGTAATGCTTACGCCGGTGTCCTCCTGTGATAAGACCACTTGTGGTTTATATTACATAATATGTGTAATCACATCAGTAGTTTACTCACACTCACACACACATGTGTGTTTGTGTGAGTAGTTTAATAAGAGGAGAACACCGGCGTAAGCTGGGTGTAAAGACAATTACAGAGCCGACTGTACATATGTAACGCGTTATGTAGGTAAGTATACAGTTGCGTAGATTGAGTTAATACATTTTTTCTATGGTTCATATGAATGTTGAATGAAAATATAAAAGGTACATATATTTTAAAATAATCAAATTGCAGCCATCAAGCAGACCACATCCTTCCATAGTTGGTGCAATCTGCATTGCACTTGGCCTTTATCTACTCGACCTTTGTGACTCGTTGCTATAAAATTCGTAAAAATTATATGCAGTACGTGAATCATCGTCGTGTGTTCTGAGTTATAACAATGTTCTTAACAATGATTGGACATATAACTTTTAGAACGATTTATTATTTTTCTGAGACATTGTTGAGATCATTATTCTTTAACCTTGTACATGTTCAGTTTAGTTCACAAACAAATGATGCACAAGACCTAAATTAGAATGTTAGGTACCTATTTCGCTTTCGAGGTAATATTGCTAATTTACGTGATTCAGACAATAATCAGAACAAATCTATGCAATACTAAATTTGAGTCAGTATGTCAGTTTGTCGGTCATTACTCTGTTCGCTAACCATGAATGTAGAAAACGGGACGTTTACTCTCAGAACTTAATTATCATTTACGGTAGAAACTCAATTTCCTTTTACGCCCCTAGCATCTAAAGGCGTGTTATGGGCATAAGGTAAACTTGAAGAACAAGACTTCACTCTATTATTTAGACATCATCATAAATTCTCTGCACTTTTTATGAGTTAATCTAGTGAAAAGCGTTCTTCTATGGCCCACATGCTGGACCAGGTTTGCCCCACTATTATGTTACAGTACCTAACTACTGCTAACCTACCTACATAAACCCTCATAGGTAGGTAATATGTCACATATTTGCATGAGTTGCAACTACCGTAGCTCATTATTATTCTGGTTCATATTATAAACCAAAATTGAAATACAGCAACAAAATTTTGTTAGGTCACAAAATTTAATAAATTTTATATAGACCCCTTGGTAGAGCTAGCCAGCTCAGTTGAAGGAGTTTCTAGTACTACTATCCTCCTATATGCTCATGTAATTTTTGATATAAATAAAATATTATCATGATCAACCTATAGCAGTCCACTGCTGGACGTATGCCTCTCCTAAAGCGAACCACTGAGCCCTATCTTCGGCTCTTCTCCTCCACCTTCTGTCAGCTATAACGCACAAATCATCGCTCCATCTGTCCAAAGGTCGTCCTACACTACGCTTGCCTTAACGCGGTCTCCACTCAAGAACACGTTTACCCTAACGGTTGTCAGTTCTTCAGCAGATAAAATAAAAGACGTTGCGTGTGGTCAAACCACCAATTACCGGAATTAGGATACATCCTAGGAACAGGCATCAGGAGCACGTGTCTTCCTGCAGCTCGCGGAACACTGCCAATTGAGGTCTGGCCAGTCATGTACTCATCTTGGCAAGGTCATTCTGACCCGTATCAATGCGAAGATTGCTACTCAAATGCGGGTGCCGGGTGGACCGACTGCAAAACAAGGGTTAAGACCAACTTTAAAACATATACCTAGACATATTAATGGTAAAGTGACTTTTTCTTTTGTGATGTTTGTAACGCACTGTTGAGTTAAAATATTGTATTTTATTATCTATGTCTTTTTTCATATTTTTTTTTATTTAATAGTTTGTAGACATAGTGTAACCGCTCACACGTATTTTCCTACAAGAAGCGTATCTTTATTTTTAAACTATTATATATTCAAATGCTTGTTTCCCTTGAGAATGTAATTAACAACATACATTCACGTTGTGTCCCAAGTGCCTACTCGTCACTGAAGGCACGAGTTCCATACAAATTAAACACTGCCACACAAAATACAAGTAGATAGTATCTACTATTTACTTATCCACGCCGTGCACCGGATGATCATACTTACCATATTGTAGCGAAATTATGTTATAATACTCTTATATCAATTTTTAAGCGAACCAGTTGACTTCATTCCGTATAGAGCATATTTAATTTTCACACCACCTGCTCGATAATATCCAATTACATATCATGCTATCATCAAGGTAAAGCAAAGCATTACCTACCAAGGGAGGTAATGTTGTGTGAAACTCCCAAGGGTAGTAATGTGATTTGAATTTGGAACGTAACATTCGTGTGGAAACTCGTGGAAAACTCTAAGTAAAAGAACGCCCATATGGCATTGTAAAAAGTTTTGTTCTAAAATCGAACTGGCCACTCATATAAAAAAGAAAAAAGGCGCGACTTCAAAGATTGTGAAACAAAAGACGGTGTTGGCTGCTGAGTTCGGAGCCCTGACTTTTTATTGCCTCGCAGAAGGTGTGAATAGTAGAGTATGCTCCTCTGGGATAAAGCCTGTCTTCGTCTTGGGCAGCTTGAACCCCTCGCGTCACTCAGGACTCTACATAACTCCCTCGCTTCGCTCAGGAGTTAACTGAGTCCCTCGTTAGCTCAGGGTTCAATATGCCACCCGCGACATAAGACACTGCTTTATCCCCTTAGTGCATAATCTACTATTATCTATTGGTTTAAAATGTCTACCTACTATTCGTATATTAGTGGTTATAAAGATCGATAATTTGTTATAACTTCTAATATTTGCTGTATCATCTTAATAATAACCTTGCGCTTTTTTTTTTACCTTACCTAAGCTCGTGTGTGACTATGTCATCTGTTGATAAGTTTTTTTTTTTTTTTATAAATGGAATAGGCAAGCATTTGACCACAACCTCACCTGATGGTAAGTGACGGTGTGGTCAAGGATGTAGCACGCTTGCCTAGTAAGAACTTATTCACTCTTGATTTGAAGACTCCGAGATTATAGTGTAAGTAACGATGCTTCCTTAATTTAGTTATGAAAAGGATATATTTTTTTTCTCTTTTTAATAAAACTTCTGTGTTAATGTGTTATCCGTACCCAGAGTACAAGGCCCTGTTTAATTCTGGTTTGCGTATGAAGATTGATGTCGCCCACCCTGGGATTATTTTGTCAGCACAACAATTTGAGGTGACGGTGCCGATGCCGGTGTACTGCTCCTCAGGACGTCCTTATCCTTTTATAAAAGGAACTGAGCAATAGACAGTAGTTTTTTTGATAGTTTTAGTTAGCAGCTTGATAGAGCAATCATTGTAGAAGTTGTATCAGAATAGCAAAGAGACAAGTGGTGCGTCTGGTCCACTGGGTCTCTTTGGCTGGTGGATGATGGTGTCTCTTACTCATCTCACTCTCAATCAACATTAGGGGATTGCTAATACTTCAGTATTAACAGTTGATGACAATAAATTACAATTATTTGAAAAACGAATACATAAGGAATCTGCAACAAGAGAAAGTGTACGAACTGGGACGTAACCATAAGTTTCTTTATGGAAGACTGAAAGTCGGGATCTCCAAAATTGAAAAACCTTATTCGAAAGATATCTGGAAAAAAGATCTAGGTTTGCAATGAGTGATCGTTCATTATTGACTTCCTATCCGGTATTCACGATTCATCAAGCTAATGAGTCTAGAACTAGTTTTGATGAGTCTAGAATATTATATGGCGTCTCTCCTGAATAAGGGAATTATGCATTTTGTTTATAACGTGAAAGCTGGTAGGTAATTATCTGTAGTAACGGAGCGGTACAGCTTTCTGATGTAGCAACTATCAGTTTCTCTGCAAAATCTTGTAAAATCTCAAGCTTGTGTTGGACTTCGCTGATTAGCTGTGGTGTTTATTGAAGGCGGCTCTGCCTGATCTAAGTATGTCATAATTGGACACGAACTTAGACGTCCGCTTATCGAGGAGGCGCGTCGGTTGCTTGTTTCTTTCGTGGCCTTCCTATTTTGTTTGGATATGGGTTGCAGCACAGTCTCTATGATGTCCAAGCATTATAATATTAACTTTTCGTATATCATTTCTTCTTCTTCTTATCGTGTCACTAGTTCCTTCGAACCTGTGTGGTGAAATGATTTCAAGTGCGCATCGAAGAGGATCCTTTCGTGCATTCGACACATGTTTTCGAACTTTAGGTTCTATGACATGCCGGTTTCCTCACGATGTTTTCCTTCACCGTTGAGAGAACGTGGGATGCATACATAGATTTTTTGACCGAAAAAACCCATTTAAGGATGATTACCATCGGGATTCGAACCCGTGACCTTCAGATCGCAAGGTAAGGGACTCACACACTCGGCCACCACGTCCTCATTTCCTTCTAAAAAGCTTTATCAATTAAAAACAATGTACATAGAATATGTCAATCATAAATGAAGTTTCTAGATATCCCCTTGCAAGTTCATAAACATAAAATTATGAATCTAGGGTTGTTGAACCATCTGCAGTCACTTAGATATTCAAAGGCGTACATTAAAAGGAAATGGTTGAAATTATGATGAAGGCGGTAAATCAGCGGATGTCGGCGACAACAAATGCAGTTGATGTCGTAAACTAGACTCGTGGGCGCGAGCTGGCGTGTATATGAGATATACTGCGGGGCTTCATACCTGATGCACAGTGTTTCTGTAGAGTGCAACTTCAAGGTTTTGCTATCATATTTAAAAAACTTATTGAAAAGAAAAATAAAGATTTTTCGCAATGAAAACTTAGATTTTTAATAATAAAAGGGGTTAGGCGTAAATGGATATAAAAGTTTAGGTATAAGTACCTACCTTATTATGTAGGTATTCCGGACTTTATTCTTTCAGCATGATGTATCAAGTATTAATCTCATACTTTATAATCATAATAATGTTTTTGCATTTTCTCTCTTACCCACAGTTGTACAATATTGGACTATACATGTTTGGTAATGTACAGACAACGTCATATAGATAAGTATCCCCTTTGCATTATAATACCCTTTAATCTTCTTCAAATCCCTTTAAATCACAGTCGTGGCGAATGCAGAAGTTTATCCTTTAAAAAATAAATTATATTTGTATAACCATATGTAAGCCTAAAAATAATATTAAGTATTACAATTTTTTGAAAGGATTTATAGCTGGGTGTCCTGTGCAAGGGGGATACTTATCTCTGACGCTGTCTGTACCTATCTAATTAGTTCAAAAATGATTCAACAACTAATATTGCGCTACTCAGATATATTACAGCCAACAACCTGACTACAATACAAATATGCAATTCATTCACGCACTGCCAACAGTAAATTGCAATTGGGACGGATGCTGTGGGCGATACAGCTCAAGGTGCAAGGATTTAAATGCTATTTTGTCTGTTCGTTGACTACTAATTCAGTTATATTTAAAACCAAATTGTACGGGTTAGTAGTGATCTGCCACCGCACCATTTTTTGTGCTACTTTTAAGTTCCATACTTTGAGTATAAAGCCACCGTCGAGTAATAGAGTTAGAATGGGGTTTCACAATGAAGATAAAAACGAAATAGTAGAGTTCCACAAAGGGTGCAGTGCAGTACTAATCCTATAGGTACAGAAAGACTATTCCTGTATGCTGAAACTTAGATTTTTGAAGTGAAAGCTTCTTAAAACATGATGATACTTTATTTTGTGGGTATTCAATGCGACTGAGACTTCATACTCACCTATTTATCGCTGGTTCGGTTAAAATCAGCTCGAGTCGTCTTGATGAAGTTTTCACTTCTGTCGTGTGGTCTTTTATATATATTGCACATTGCACATGTCGTTTTTATTTATTTGTTTTGTATGTTAGGGCTCGGCCATATAGTTTTATGTGTTACTGCCTATGTCTTTCATATTATTTTTTATTACCCGTCCCCGAAGAGACTACTAACTTCACGAAAATGGTGTAGTGTTTGTGTTTACGGAAAAACATACAAGTGTTACACATACAAACATACAAATCGACGCAGCAATAATTCCGCATTGTTGATGTGTTTTTGTTTATACACAAAATCACACTAAACCCGAAAATAAACGAGAACCCGCCACTTTGTTTGGCGCCCTGACAACTAGTACGTCTTATTAGTAAGTATAACTTCTACAATATTAAATTACATCTTGATTACAGGTAATCAGCAGCGGAGCGGGGTTACTTGTGTCCTGTACTTACAGGTTTTAAAACCCATCTCACCACCAGCACCAGTATCTCGCAAAACAGGTTGAATTAAACTCTATACTTACGTTAAGAATTTTATTTTAAATAGGTTAACCTACTCAATAAAATATGACTAATATGATTCTACTTCTACCACAGGTATAGACGAAAACAAGTGTTTTGATTGGTTGAATTGGGTTTCCTCTTGAGCATTTGATTTTAAACGTGCCTAAATATTTTGTCTGTCGGTAATGTAATGATGAGATATACTTGTCTTGAGATGTATGTTTTGGATTTTTTAAGGAAGATTACGTGAGTTTGTTATAGTTTTTGGAGAATGTAGCAACAAACATCCATTCTTTCGAATACTAGATTTAAACCAAATCTAGCAAAATTTTAAATGTTTGAACGATAATGCCAGAACCATGGTTATGTCAAAATAGAGACAAGTACGTGACCAAAAACCACAAACCATAGATAAATATATTTTGGGACATCTCATTACACGAGTGAAGTGTATGAATGACTGTATAAGAGAATCCTGATGTAGCCGCACATATTTTGTAGGTTCGTATCTATACATTCAAAAATATTCTTTCTCGCGTAATTGACTACAGTTTCTAGTAACAAAGCACAGAGTAGCTGTCAGGTAGGAGCTTATGGCAGTCAATGAACGCGATTAGATAAAAGTAAGTGTACATTGATGTCAAACTACAGTAAAGTTTTTCGACACAATAGGGAATTAAGGCCATTAGTGCACCTACGCGTATCTCCAGTCAATTACTGACTTTAAAAAGGGGAATGTGGAACTGCAATGATAATGAATGACAGAAAGGCGTTTTTATGTGCTGAGTCGTCAGCCCCATTTATATAATTGTTCGTGGCAAAACCTTCTGATAACAAACTCGTCCTTTCATAGTGAATAAGTGACGAGACAAAACTGTGATACTGGACTTGGGATTTCAAAGACCAGTGCAACATTGTTATCGATAAATGTTAATAAGTTTCAGTGACTAAACGCAAGTTAAATCATCGATTGGGTTTTCTCCATCCTCAGAATTGTATCATTAGGGGTAGATACAAAGGATTTCGGAATGTTTGTTTGCATAATTAGTGGTCCCAGTTCAAAGCTAACTTTTAATTATCTCCATAAAATATCAACCCGTGGTATGTCGTCTGCTACTGAATATTTTCTATCGTATTACAGGAGAAAGGGAGAAAGTTGTAGTTGTCCTCTTAATTAAATTACGTTTATTGCATACTTACTTAAAATAAAACATCGATGTATATGTTGCGTAATCATTATGGTCCAGTAGGTACTTACTTATATTGGAAGCTAAAAACTTATTACAAATGTGTAATTGTGAGTGTGTGAAATTGACGATTGGAAAAATCTTTGAATATTTGTTAGTGTAAAATGAAATGAATAGGTCAGACGAGTATTTTGAGGTGAGGTGGTGGCAAACGATTTGATTTGGTGTACGAAATACGATATACAGATCTTTGGAACGATTTGGTAAAAAGATATTGAATTAGAATTAGATTTTGTTAAATATTTTTTTATTCAGACGTATCAATTTATTTTATGTCTAAATAAATTGTATTATTACTTACTTATATGTAATAAGGTGCCAATAAATAAATTTACATTATCATATTATTATAAAAAAAATATGATAGTTGAATTCGGGACATGCAGGTTTCTTCTCGTCATGGTAGGTCTATCAAAATATTTAAAGTAATTACAAGATTTTACTTCAGCTTACTGCTACTTTCACAGAATAAGCTTCGGTCGGTTATAATAAAAAAATAATAACTTTAGCTTTAAATTGATTAAGATAAAAGTGTTTTAATCGGTACTATCGTGGCATGAAACGGTGCTTACTTTCACTCTCGATAATATTTTTTTATGGTATAGTGTAATAAAAACTCAAAAAAGCTTGCAATATTTGGATAAAGTTCTATTTTCACGGAAAATAAAAAATATTAAGTTTTTTACTTTACAACACAGATGAATAACGGTGTCCCTATATAACACCAAGATAGACAGTATCAAATCAAAATGGATGCGGAATACTGGAAAGAACATTTTCAGACATCTTGTCAATAAAAATGAAATATCTCTATTTTTAAATAATGTTTGTTACTTTTTACGATGTAGTTGTATTAACAATGAAAAAGCCTAGCAGTTTTAACTATATTTATATAAAATTTATCTAGCCCTGTTACTTCCCTTTTTCGAAAATTTTAATCGGACTTAAAAGTAGTTACTAGAATTGCCAATGTGGCTCCCTTTTTTTGGCGCATTATTATTAAACTACATTGTGATTCTTTACTTTATTTCTATGTTATTTAATTAACATTGCCACGGCTGGATGGTTATGTTGGGGGACATTTAATTTATTGGTCATATTAACCACTATTTCTCTAATTTGTGACCGAACAAATAAAGGAAGAAATATTCGATAAAAGGGGAGATTCGACATGTGGGTGAATTAACACTATCTGATACACGCAACAAGATAAATTTCATTTAGGCCAGTCACAAACGGGCCACCGAGCACAGCGACTGCTGGCCGGCGACCATCATTTTTGCTGTAGCGCGTCGCCGCCACTGACGACACGTATAGCGGTCACGCGTTTTGGTGCGGTGGCTCGTTTGCGACTAGCCTTAAAAAAAATCTTACCACTGCCTTTCCTTGAGAACCTTTCCATGAGGCTTCATAAACCTTGAATTATTAAATTTCAAAAAAGCTGAAAATTACATCTATTTTCACAATAGATGTAATTTAGCTAGCTGTTATTTTCTTCCTCTTTTGAAATTTTGCCACTGATACTTTAATTTAATAATTATAATAACTATTTATATCAGAACTTTCTGTAAGTGCATGCAATAGGTCCATATAAATTAATATACATTTATGTTATGTTTATCTTACAGACTCGAACAATATAAAACAAAAAAAACAGGACTTTCTATTTAACGGTTGCGCCTTACTTTACTTTACGTTATGATTTTATGCTGGATTTATGGTTCATGGTAACTATTCTTCTACAATAAAATACATCAATCAAACTATTCCTAGCACTTCCTGGATCCTTATAGGTATCCTGATTCCTTATATCACAAAGGACCCCTGCGATGGCCAAGGTCTATCTATTTTTAACACATTGGATGTCTCTTTATTCATCACTTTTCCGGCACCAGACCAGATGGGATCAATTTTCTCGGTCCCCCTCTGAGCAATTTTCATTTGATACCACTGCGACTGCGGCTCTGCTACTTAGGGTCAGGGCATCGACATTTGACATTGGTGCCCAAATCGGTTGGTCCTTTCGTTGACTTTGAATTTCGTTTGTAAAACTACGTTATACGGTAGAGTAAAAAAAAATGAAATTAAAAAGTCAAGGTTTTACAAGAACAACAACCGACTTCAATTGGACTGTACTAGTGACCGTAGGAACCACTGAAAAGTCATAGGGAAGTAAAATACGCAATTTTGTTCAAAGTTCAAAGTTAATTTATTGCATGAAATATAATATGTTTTTACTGATCTTAAATATTTACATTGGTATCAATATATTCTGCCGTCTCGGGCGTGCAATGCTGTTTTTCAAACAAAAAGTATACCTATTATATGTACAACCACACTTTATACTATTAATCTTAAAAGAATAATCGAAAAAATACAAAATTAAATAAAAATTAATAATATACCTATCATGATATCATTGTTTACGTTGGTTTAAAAACTAAACTACTGAACCGATTTTGATGAAATTTCTATGGGACCAATCTGAAAGTAGGTATATCCTCCTATCAAAACAAAGATATTTTTTTTTTCAATCAGTTTATAAACAAAAAAAATTTAGGTAATAAACATTAAAAAAAAACAACCGAATTGAAAACCCTCCCTGTTTTTTGAAGTAAGTTGAAAAGTATCTAAAAAGTTAACGATGAGAGATACCCAAGCTATTTTTATGCGAACAATGACCAAGACATTCTTATATTTTTCGGAATAATGTTTAAACAAGCCGACTCAATTATTCATTCGTATAGGTAACCTATTTAAGTAGGTAACCATAACCACAAACCACAGGAAAATAGTTAATTACTAATATTACTTTTTTTAAATAATTGTTGTTGCATTATTATATTTGTCCGATAAAACAGTTGCTGGAAATGTATGAAATTATTTTATTAAAGCCATTCGTATCGTGTACCATTACACCATCGTGTACTAGGTACTACTTAGGTACTTACTCCAGCCGGTAGGTTAAGTACCTATGACTCTAATTGCATTTCCACTGTAATGTGTTAACACTTAAAGTACGCTTTTTTAATTTGTTACGCCAATGTTCTAATTGAAGCACATTATGCCTGTTATACCAGTAAATGGGTTCTAACAATCATTTTAAATAGTCTAGCATGAGTGATGGTTATTAGAATACGCATCTCTAGGATAGCGTTTTGTATACATCTCGTCTAGTTGACATAATTATTATAGATAATTTCGTAAGCATTACCGCATTACGGTTTGAAATTACTAGGCTTTAAAAAATAATTTTCAGAATGTCGAACTGAAGCACCAGCTTAATTTATGTTATTGAAAGTCAGGCTTTATCTCTTACCATTAAAATGGTTTTGTAACTCAAGTATGGAGTGTTCCTCTTGCGCAAATATATTTCAATTGTAACAAAATAACACTTAATAGGACTTCATTATTAGAACTGCAAGTTAACCGTGTCAATGGCCGATAACAAGCGCACTGCGTCGGATAATGGAAGCGGCAGATAATCGCGAAGCGGCGATATTATAGAACTCTACCTCGGCTCTACCACAGAATACATAGTTAGCGTTTAACTTCGTGGTACTCAAGAATAGTTGAAGGAATATCTCAGTAGGTACTCAGTGTACTTAGTTCATTTTGTTTTCGTTACTTAGCTACAGGATAATAAGAGCTTAGCACAGTTACGTTTCGTGACTAAATAATAAATTGAAATAAATTAATAAGCTAATCAATAAATAAAATAATAATACTTCGTACTTTTAAAAAGTTTTTACGGGTATTTTAAATTGTAAAAATCTCGGTCGCTCCATGTACAGTTTAGCCCGCAATTTATATTAATTAAAATAAAATACGGCCTTTATTTATATCAATAAATCTTCCAAAACTTCCCTTAATGTTCAACAAAGACTTATACATTTCAAATTTATACTTAGAGGCAGTATAAAAACTGGGTTAGTTTAAGTTTAGTTTTATTGTTATAAATTATTTTATTTATTACAGGTACCATATCTTATTTATGTGCAAGTGAAGTAACCCTAAAGAACTCAAGACTTTCGATCATAAACGAGGTAACTGCTATGGTAGAGCCTAATAATCTTAAGAGCGTAAGCGATGGATAGAAAGTTGCTATAAATATTACAACTACATTTAAGAACGGTAGAGTACCCTAAAGATAAACAATTTAGTAGGTATGTGATAATGCCCTATGTTTTATAGTTAATGTAAGTAGGCCAAGAAAGTACCGGTTTAATAACGAATGAGTCGGGAAAGGGCGACACCCGAAAGGACTTATTATCCAAAGTGGGACATTTTCAATGAATATGGTGGATTTGAAAAAATAATATGTTAGCTGTACATTGAATAATGAAATCGTAAGGTAAATGATGCAAATTCTGATATTACTCAGGTATTTAGGTATAGCATACATTTTATATTGTATTGAAGAATATTTAATTATTTAAGTTCAAAACATAATTTAATTTGATGTCAGTTATTGAAAGTTATCACTTGCATAAATTGCATAAAATATGCGACGTTTGCAAGTAAAATGAATACCTACCTCGAAACATTTTTTTTAAACTTGATAATATTACCTATATCAAAATCAGACACGACTTCTATCAATATTATTTTAGCACTTACCTGAAGTATCATCTCATCATAATCCTATAGCCCCAAAATCACCCACTGCTGGGTATACTTTGGTTAAAAAAGGGTTTGATGTCCCAAAAGGATAGGGGGGGCCCCTTTTCCTAAAAACCTTATATTTGTAAATCAAGTGTTTTAGATAATTTTTTTAGCCTATTTTTATACTTAATGTTTTATCTATTATTCTCTCATTTGATTTTCAAAAGTATGTTCGTTTTTTAGGAAAAGGGGCACGTACCTTTCCTTTCAGGGCATCTAAGCCTGTTTTACCCTAGGCCCTTTCTTTTGTGCCACCCTTTTTGGTTCTGGCCATCTCCTGTCTAGATAATATCCTACATCTTTTAAGATGAATGAATGAATGAATGAAAATGCTTTATTGTACACCATAAGACAAATAACAATGACAAAGAGAAGGAAACATATATATATATATATATATATACGTTTATTATACATATTATATATATATATAAATACATATTCAAGATGTCATCAGCTCAACGTGCTTTTGGACGTCCCGGATTCCTTTGGTTCGATTTTAGGTTTTTCTCAGTAAAATCAGTATTGGTAAGTATTATAACATATAGGTACCTAAAATTGTTGTTTACGAGGAGCGTGTTGTATGCAAACTCATTACCACTTACATAGAACCTATTTAGAAACGGTAAAATACAGGTTTTTGTCCGTTTTTAATGCATTAACGCTAATGAGCTACGAAGCACTTACATAAGTACCTACATTGCATACATAAAGAAACTGCATCAAATTGATCCAGTTTGTATTTTCTTTTACTATCATTTTTATAATATGTGGTAACCTCATTTGTAAAACATAATTCGCCATTATACCTACCAAATAACTAGCCATGTCAAACTAGACAATGATATAATAATATACTGACTATAACACGAGAAAATTTGTTGTTCTACCAATTGCAAACACGTAAACTTACAAAAAACTTAATAGCATATTGTGGCAGCGAATAGAGAGGCGACACGATAATCGTACGATCTTGACTATACCTACCACTCCACTCGTTTCTCAACTGGAGGTGATAGCAGATTTTTTTGCATATGATTGAAAATGCCTCAAAATGATAATATTAGCGATATAGAAAGATCGAAAAATTAAACGTATGAAATAAATATATTTGAAAAATGTTATGATGATTAATATATTTTTTTTGTAAATTGTTCAATTCTCATTGTTTTATTTGCGTAGAATGTTGTACATTTAAGATCTTAAATAATATTAGGTTTCAAACAAACACCATGTTAGAGCACAACAAATTCAGATACTTACTAAAAAAACTAAATAGTTACCTCTTTATAATATGAACTATGAACATAGTTTTCTTACTAATAACGTAATTTAACATGTCTAGATTTAAAGAGACTCAAACTATTTTTTTATCTATACCCAAAATCTGCACAGCTGGTGACTGTGACCGAAACAGGACCGCACAATTCATACAAGTACGGTAAACCAATTCTGTGCATTAATGTCTAGTCGGTCTGCTGTTCGCCCTCAGAAGCGTTTCGTCAGTGGGACCGGTGGCGCGCGACCTGCTCGGTATCGGCAGTTCGCCTCGGCCCATCGATATAACACCACGCACAGTACCACCGTGTCAACTTTTTCAAAAAGCCGGTCGTGCAAAAGTGACAGTGCGAGTGATAAATTGTGAAACGGATTTTGAACTCGAAACTATAAACATTCGACCTGAAACGACGATTTTTACGACTGTTTTTCTTATTTGTACGAGTTGCATATTATTATTGGTAAGTTTTTTTTAAGCATCGAATTTATTACTTATGTTCTAATTTATAACCAACGATCTTCTAAGTTTACGGTAAAGGTGATTATAAAATGCAAATTTTGCTCCATTTACCGTAAATGCAATGCATAGGCAAGCATTTTTGTGAGTATCTAGAGTTTCATTACGTCTGAAGTTAAATTATTTAAGACTGTTTTTGCTTCTTCGTAATCTGCAATTAAATTAATGATACTTGTAATAGCGTTAGTTAAATTTAAACAAATTTAGCAAAGTATTCATGACAAACAAGTTCTCAAGGTTTCAGTCACATGTTATTTCCTATTTTCAAGTTTTTATGTGTGTTGCGTGAACTCAGTTACGAATTTGTGACATAATTTGAATTTTATTTATTACTAGTTCACGCCCGCAACTTCGTTTGCGTTTTTTTTTATTCCTATCTTAGTATTTCACTTTCAGCTCTTTTTGAACAAATCCTTCAAGTTTTAAAGAGTCTTCTTCGTTCAGTGATCTGGCCTGTACGTTGTCTGTCAGTCAGTTAGTCAGACCCCAAGCCCTTCATACATAATATAAGTATATTAATTAAAACACATAGGTTAATCGTAGCTCAATAATTAATTTGAACCAATAAGCATCTAATCAATTATTAACTTGTTTAAAATAATCTAATTGAAATTAACCTTAAGTAAATATTATCAAAGACCTTTACGATATTGATGCATTTATTTAAAGATGAAGCTATATTTCATCATTAAATTATTGTATGTAACTTACTTCTTTTTTTAAGAGATTTATCAATTATTTTATCTCAGAACTTTAATCTACCCGCATGCTTGCACCATGCATTGGATCATATGCAAATTATAAACAGCTCAAGAGAAAAGGGCAAGTTAATGAGGAAATAATAATGACTTTAATTAAACTGTGTAATGGTTAATTATTTCTTGAAGTACTTTATCTTTTAACTTGACACTTGACGGGTTTTTTTAAAAGAAAGAAAATAATTCAGATATAAGTGCGCTAATTTAGGTATGGTTGCAAAAAACGACGATTTCCTTCAGGACCACACGACAGAAGTGAAAACATTACCTCAGTAGACGACTTTACCCGAACGAGCGTTACATAACCGAGCTTAACGGCTCAGTCTCATGCAATACCCACAAAATAGATTGCTAAGCGCGCTAAAGAAGTTTTCACTTCTTAAAACACTGTTGGTTCTATGAAGTAGGTACATACCGACCGGTATAAAAAAAAAAGGCAATGCAGACAGGGTACTACGTTGTATCTGAAACCGTAGGTACACCAAATCTTAATGCAAAAATATTTGGGGTAATATGGCATAGTGTGAAATGTCTTTAGGAGGTAAAGCAAATGGTAGACAGCTAGACAAGCAAAGAATTTGCACCGTTGTAGGTTGCCAAGCCATTATCGTAATAGCTAGAGCGGTCTCGGTTCCATTAGCCTTCCGACCACCTGAGGGCAACCCTGCAGCCTCATTTCCTTATTCTGCCGGCTTTAAACTGTTTCACGACTCTCACACAGTAGTTTTACAGAACGAGCGTCAGTCGTGAACGAATGTCTAAAATGTCACGCGCTTTCGTTGATTAACAAATGGAATAGATATGTAAGACTTTATGAGTTTTTGGTACATTCTATTAATTAATTAATTCAAGCAGAACTCTTAATAATGTTTTTCATACATGATGTTGACAGAAGTGATATATATTATTATGAAATATTGTGAGAGCTTGGCCAAGTAAATATGTCTATAAGAACATTACTATACAATAAGTTCTATCATAACATCATTGTGAGCATCATTTTGCAAAGATGTTCCCACGGCTATTTTTAAAATACAATACTTTTATTATTTTCTTCACACAGGATTCTAAGGGTCGTACTGTCGGTACTGTCGATTGGAACATTGAAATAAGGCAATTGAACATAAGTCAATTAAGTCAGTTTTCAAATGACATATTATTATACATAATATGACTATATAAAAAAATATTATATCAGTTTTTTTTTTTTTTTAAAAGATTTAATTAAACTTTAGGCTAGGTACGATATTATCTAGAAGGCATATAAATACATAGAAAATATAAGAATACATAGAGAATCTTGAATTTTACTTATGAATTTTAAAGTCAGGTGATAGACCAAATATGTGCGAAATTGCAAAATACAAAGTCCCTCATCTTTTTTTTGTTATGATAGTACCAAATAAGTATTTTGATGCAATTAAATGTAACCAGTTTTCAGAGTGCTAATTGAATACCGACAACCTGTGTAAGTCTGCGAAACAAATGATTGTTTTGAAAGGTAATAAAACAAAAAAAAACATCAACAACCAGCGGTTATGAGTTACTCCTAAAGTTTATATATTCTATTTACCTAAGTAGGTAAAGCGTAAACTTTACAAAGGATTCCTTGTTTTATTTAGATCTACCGATTGTACTTAGCTTTTAAAGCAAAATCCTGCGATAATATAATACGTACATACTTAAAAAAGTAATTGTACTGGTTTTAAACGGAAGTGAACCTGGGACTCCGAAAAATATAATTCTGCCATCCAATAGAAACGAATCTAAAGTCAAATTATAGGTTATAAAAATGAGAATTGCTATGATTATTTGATCGGATGTTCATTTTACGTTTGAATAAACTTTTTTTTGTGTATATTTATTACATAATTATTCTGCGAGGTTTTTTCTAGTTTATATTATTTTGTGATTGTATCACGTCAAGTCCACGTTTATATGTATTCTGATAGAGAATATCCAGGATTATATTATTACTGTTACAATGGCACGCGTTCGACAGCTCTTTTTTGGATGCCGTGTAACTTTGTACGTTATCTTGCATGATAACGATTACAATGCTAATCCTTAGATAACTTTCCACTAAGCTGGTGATGTCACCGAAACTAAGGTCAAGTTTTGAAATACTTTTTAGTTTAACCATAATCATGCTTATATGCTTACGTATACCCGAGATACTGCAACTGGAAATTACTTTTTAGTAACCTACATATTTCATATGAGCTAGTTAATTATCTTATTGGCGGAAGCCTTTAATAAATTTGTAAACAGAATCGAAGCAATCATCGGGTCGGTTCTATCTATGTATGAGCATAAATTATATAGCTACGGTTTATTAATATAGTTTGAAACGTGCTCGGTGAGATTTCTTTTATTGTTCGATTGAACTTGGAACACCTTCAAGGAAGTCATAATTTAACACTCACTCACCATCATAAATTTAGCGTGCAATACAAACAAAAAAACCAGACAATTGTGTCCGGTAATATTACTGAAATACGATTCAAATTCGTATGACAGCTACTGTCCTTGAAACATTTTACATAATATATCTAGTAATAAAACACACTTGGCTGACCATTAACGACAGAATGTCTTTTATTCATACCTTACCATAGACACAGAGCAAGTACACGTTTGTTTATACGGATGTCATTCTCGATACAATTACAACACCCCCACTACATCAGATAAACAAATACTTATCTTAGGTACAACCTAAACTATTACACACCTATTTAGGAACAATACCTAAGCCCTTGATACAATCATAGTGCTTAGAGGAGCTTAGAGCTTTAGTTAATACATCAGCGGGCATATGAGTTGTCGGCAAATACATGATATGCACAATTTTATCATTAACAGCATCTTTCACAAAATGATATCTTATATCTATGTGTTTACTTCTTCTATGTGAACAATAATTTGCCACCAACTTCTGTGCACTCTGACTATCATTGTACAAAGCAACGGAGTACATCTTGCCTGTGATTTCACATTGCAAAGCTCTGAGATACATAGCCTCTTTACATGCTTCTGCTATAGACATATACTCAGCCTCCATACTGGATAGAGCAACTGTTCTCTGTTTTCTACTTTCCCAGGAAACTGCTGACCCTGATATCATGAAACAGTAGCCCGTATAGGACTTGCGATCAATACAATTACTTGCCCAATCGGCATCAACAAATCCTTCAAGCTCAGCCTTTTCCTTTACAAACCTGAGACAATAGTTTTTAGTTTTCTTAAGGTATTTAAGAATCCGCTTAGCGTAAGCCCAATGAACATTAGTGTAACATTTATTAAACTGGCTTAGAAAGCTTACACTGAACGAGATGTCTGGTCTCGTCATTACTGACAAGTACATGAGACTTCCAATTAATTTCTGATAAGGAATCTGAACATCAATTTCACCCTCATCTATGTTAAGTTTACATTCCATTGGAGTACTTGCAACTTTACAATCAGTCATATTGAATTTTTCTAGCAAATAATTTACATACTGCTCTTGATCCAAAGTGATCACATTGTTTTCTTTATCAATTTTTACTCGCATTCCCAAACATTGTTGAATCTGACCTAAATTCTTAATTTTAAACTTAGAACTTAAAATACTTATTAAGTTTTCTGTCTCAACATTACAGTTTGAATATACATAGAAATCGTCTACATATAGAGCAACAATCATTTTTACATTTCCATGAATTTTTGTAAACAAACATGGCTCTAAATGACTCTTCTTATATCCTAAGATACCTAAACATTCATCAACTTTTTCATACCATGACCTTGATGCCTGTTTTAGCCCATAAATAGCTTTATTTAATTTTACAACTTTAGGTACATTTTTGTTCTGAAAAATATCTGGATGAGCCATATAAATATCTTCTTTGAGATTGCCATTCAAGAATGCAGTTTTTACATCAAGATGTGTTATACTTAAATCTAGCTGGACAGACAAAGCAAACAGCATTCTGAGCGTTGAATGTCTCACGACAGGTGAAAATGTCTCATCATAGTCCACACCTGGTTTCTGCGTGAAACCTTTCGCCACTAAACGCGCTCTGTAACGCACACTTTGATCACTATCGATTTTTCTTTTAAACACCCATTTACACTGCACTAGAGTCTTATCTGACGGCACTATCTCTGTAGCAACCCAGGCATTATTGTCCTCGAATGCCTGTAACTCCTCCTGCATTGCATCTGCCCACTTCTCCTTGTCTGGGCCGCTCAATGCCTCCTGGACGCTGACAGGGTCACTCACCAACTCACCATCTGATTGCATATTTGAATGAGAAAATACACAATACCTATCAGGGGGACGTCTGTTTCTCTTGCTGGGTTCTCTAGAATCCTTTACATTCTGTAATGACACATCCGAGTCACCATCATCAGTATGATATGACACTGAAGAAGCAGATGTGTCAAGATCCTCGGACTCGGGCTTAACCTCATGATCATCAACTTCAATAGGATTATCATGGCCTGAATCCCCCACTGGAACAGACACAGTAATATTAGTTTTCTTATCAGCATTCTCATAGATAACTACATCCCTACTGGTGACAATACTTCTCTTTTGAGTATCATATATCCTGTAACCTTTGACGTTCTCTGCATACCCCACAAGTATGTTTCTCTTTGACTTACTATCCCATTTCAGTCTCTTTTCTTTTGGCACATGAACCATCACTTCACTGCCAAATATGCGAACATGACTTATATCTGGTTTCTTACCATTCCAGAGCTCGTATGGTGTCTTGTTATTCAAACCTGATGCTATTGACCTGTTTCTGAGGTATACTGCTGTATTTGTAGCTTCCGCCCAAAACCGCTTCTCCAGTCCTGCATCAAATAACATACAGCGAGCTCTTTCAACAACTGTTCTATTTAACCGCTCACTCACACCATTCTGCTCAGGCGTGTAAACATTTGTTTTCTGGTGGATTACACCTGCCTGCTTTAGGTAGTCTTCGAACTCATTACTACAAAACTCTAAGCCATTATCTGTTCTGAATATTTTTATCTTTCTGTTCTGCTGATTTTCCACCATAGCCTTGAACTCTTTAAAGTACTTGAACACTTCACTCTTAGCTTTGAGAAAGTATACAAAGGCCATGCGAGTAAAGTCATCTATCAAAAGTAAAAAGTACCTGGATCCTCCGATTGACGTACTCTCCATCGGACCACACACATCTGCATGTATTATATCCAGAGCAGCTGTACTTTTCGTGGTTCCATCAGTAAAGGGTAACCTGGACTGTTTTCCTTCACAACACACCATGCAATTACTTTTGTCAATCTCTGCCTTATCGCTGTAAGACATACCCATCACTGCATTATCCTTCATCTTGTTCATATCATTGCTGTTCAGGTGGCCTAGTCTGCGATGCCATATCTCGCTATCAGCTCCTTTTGACGATGAAAACAAACAATGTTTGTATTCAACTCGCATTCTGTAAACGCCATCCATCAAGTCTGCCACTGCCACTAATTCGCCTTGTTTGTTATGAATGTAGCATTTTCCTTCCTTCTTAAAGTCAACTTTATTCCCATTCTTTATTAGCTGGCTGACTGATATCAGATTTGTAGTTAGGTTAGGAACACATAAAACATCTTTCAATGTTACATCATATTTGGACTTGGATGTACATGTAACAATCTCCACATCGCCCGAACATAAAACTGGCATGGCACTTCTGTTTGCAGCCACTATCTCCTTTATATTCGAATCCTGCGACGGATTTTGTATCATGTTTTCATTCGCCGTCATATGAACACTGGCTCCCGAATCTAAGTACCAATCCAGCTTGCCGAAATTTCCGCTTAAAAACACTGCAGAAAAAGCATTCGAGCTCTTGGGTTTATCATTTTTTTCTGGATTTTGTGGACACTGATTTTTATAATGACCAATCTGTTTACAACGATAGCATTTGATCATTTTCTGCTTGTTGTTGACATTCGCGCCGGTGCCGCCATTTTTTACGTCACTTCTATTGTCTCTGCCTTTCTGGCCGCGACAATGTTGCCCTCTATTAAATAACGCTGAACCGGAATCTGCTTCGTTCTCGTTTCCCACCATGTCGAGAAGTTTGGTTTTGATGACGTCTGCAGATATGCTGATCCCCGAATGCTCAATAGCCATAATCATGGGGAAATACCTTTCTGGTAAACCTGCCAGCATCAAACATCCAATCCATTCATCATTGACATTAAATCCCGTACCTGACAATTTTTGTCCTGTTTCAATTATCTGGGTCACATATTGCGTCATGCTTTCGCAATTTTCTTGCCGTATTGAAATTAGGGTTCTTAACAGGGATATTCTTCGCGAGAAGCCTGAATCATCAAACATTTGTTTAAGCTTTGACCAAAGATCACTGGTCGTGGTCGCGTGTTTTATATGGACGTATAGCGATGGATCTATTGTAAGTATCAGCTTTGCCTTCGCCCTGGCATCGTTCGCGGTTGCTGCTTCTGTGGTAACTGTGGTTGATTTTTTCTCAACTTTTATACACTCCACCATTCCTTCAAGAACGAGCAAGTTTTCTACTGCGAATGCCCAATCGTCGTAATTTTCTCGGCCCTTCAGTTTAGGCACATTTATTAGGAACGAGTTGGAAGCCATCTCTGCCGATTTCACAAATACGCTTTATTATCTGTCCAACACTTTTAGCACTGTTTTTACATAGTTTATGCAATTTTATTAACATAAATTTTTCACGAATACTGGGCCATAACCTCTAGTAATAAAACACACTTGGCTGACCATTAACGACAGAATGTCTTTTATTCATACCTTACCATAGACACAGAGCAAGTACACGTTTGTTTATACGGATGTCATTCTCGATACAATTACAACAATATATTTTATAAATTTTGTGTTTGCTAGAGGCAAATTAGTGTAAATAAGACGTGTAGTGAGTAAATTATTTAATCGTGATCGATTGATTTGTATTATAAAGTCACGATAGAAAAAAATGTATTTTAGTGTGTGATTGTGGATGTGACGTTTTATCACCGTTCAACGCCAATGCAGGGGTAAAATGAATAAAAGATTACACACTTTAATTTATCATTATTAAAACGAATAAAACTGACACAATACTAGTAAGCCTTTATAGCTTTTCAAGTAAACTACAATAAATCCATTATCATTAAAACCGACGTTAACATGCAAAGCTTACCAAATTTGGCCATTGCTTACTACATCTGGGTTTTCAGAGCTATCAGTTATTAATCTGGCCGTGCTTATGGCCAAATGTCACGAGCAAAAATAATTTCATCTTTTCAATGTAGAGAAAGCCCACCTACTTTCACCCCCGCAAAATGATTTAGTTCGCGAATTTGTATCAACAGACAACACTTGCATGAGCAAAAAATTGGTGCCATTAGGTCTTTGGCCGAGGCTTGTCGGGCACTGCATAGGATGATATCAATCTTTTAAGAGAGGCTATTATTCATGGACTCTAATTTTAATAGTGCGTCGTATTATTATCATAATAATAAATTGGCCATAAACGTAACTAGACTTAAAATTCGTGTCACACAGAGGTCGTAGAAGTTTCAAATAGTTTATAATTATGTCTGATATTTCATATTATATACTAACAACAATGTAAAACGCAGCTATAATAGTTTATTTTAATGGTCAGATGCTACTTTATAGTCTATAACTTAAGTAGGAGGTAGCAATAAGACACATTGAAATCCCAAATGTTGTAATGATATTAGCTAAGGTTCCTTACGTGAGTACGTCTTGAATACGCTATCAGCATCTCAGATACAACATTAATATAATTTCAAAATCGAGATAAAATCACCTTTATTTCGTAGGTAATTTCTAACATATCCTATTCGAATTAAAATCCAATCAGCTCTATAGTGTCGGCGAGGTAGAGCAACAAACATCCATCCATTTATCTATATATTACAAACAATCGCACTTTTAATAAGAATTGTCTTTTAAAAAATCATTAGATTTTATTAACATTTGCAAATATGTAGGTCGTCCTTCATCACCAAAATTACAAAAAAAACTCTTGTTTGCAGAATGTGGTCGTTGCGGTTATTGTTTCAAACTGCATATCAGATAATGTTATTTTGTTAATTTTGCGTTGTCTGCCTTTTTTAACCCTGCTAGAAATGCAGTCACAATGTTTGTTAAGATTGTTATTTTGATATCAGCATTGGCATCTAGTAAGGTATTTCGCAACAGTAAACTTATTGTGTTGATTTGCGTAACGATGCAGTTATGTGCATACATGGATATGCGGATCCATTGTTTTATTTTCAGATCGTTCGCTGATGACATCAATCGTTTGAATGTTTGACTATTGTTTTGAAGTGGACAACCTGAATAAATGTATGTCAAATCAAATGAGATTGAGAGTTTAGTTTAACCTCGACAACTTCCAGTACATACTTACTTAACTTTATGTTGTGTAGAGAAAACACACATATTTAGTAACATCTGATTCATAGAATTTTTCCAATAATATTATTATGAAATTTGAGCTCTAGCCTACGTTAAAGTCGTAGATAAGAAAACTAGCAGAGCATAGCACAACATTATGATAATTGATTTACAATCTAAGCGTTATTTTAAATAATCAGGAGGTTTCTGTTACCATATTTTTGTCAAAATGCAAGAAAAAACATAAAAAATTTTGACATTCGATTTAAAATCTGATAAACGATGGGGTGGGTCCAAAATATTGGATTGCAACAACCACTATGTTGTCGCACAAATAAATAAAATATACTTACTACGGTTGTGGGGTGGATCAAAATGATCTAAAACCATCTGTTAACCCTTGCTAAACGCGTGACTGACTTTGATGTATTCATCATCCCGTAAATAGGGCATCTCTAGTGGCTAGGTGTGCCGTTGAATGAGTTCATAGACCATTATGCGGCGATTGGGGCGTCACAGAAGCTATTGTAATTGTTCCTGTGTAATATTACCATAATGTTTATGGAATAGACTTAACCGATGAGTGCATCTCGCTAAGCATTTCGAAACAAAGAACTCTATTGTGTGATAATAACATTTTTTAATATTGTCACTTTGGTTTAAAAAGCTGGTTGACTTTTAAACCTAGTAAAAACAAAAGATACGAAATGTAAAAATAAAGTTAAAGGACACGCTTCCTGCGTGTCAATTAAGGCCAATTTTCAAAAAGTTTCTCATTGTTTCATATTTGAACAATGAACTTTTATTTTAACAATCTCTCCACAGTAGTTCGCATACGACTTATCAATAAAATCGATACACTATCACGCGATGACTTGATACTGAGAAATCTGGAATCTGTTCGAGTAAATCACGTAACCCCGGTCATTATAACTAAAGGCCTGTTTGTCCACAGTTCAGTTCTTATCTGTGTAACTTTCTCATGGTCACTCACAATGAGCGCTTTGACTGACAAAATGAATCTCAGGCAGCCGTCTATAGATATGTTTTGGTTGAAATATTTATTGAAAATTAACAGTTCCCAAATACATTTTTTTAAACTTGGTTGGACAATTACAGAATGGATATTCTGATCAAAGTAATTTCAGGTTCGCATAAATAAATACTAATGTTTTAGTGCACGACATACTAGGGAGAAATAAATCTACAGACGGTGACTATTTGCAATGGTGGTGAACTAGTTTTTGGCAAAGTAACAGTTTCAAAAATCCTACCAGTCGAATATTAGGTAGCTGATCTCAATTGGTAGCTCCCTCTAGGGCACGATAATATAATGCATATGATTTAAATCGTGCAAACACCTCTGTACTTACGCAGATACTACTACGGTACGGATGGAAAAGATTTATGTGATTCACATGACAAAGACGACTCTAATGTTTCCACTGTTGGGCCTTCTCTCGTTTAGGAGAGCGTATTGATCTAAAGGTGCATTTCCTCAGACGTGAAGCTAGGCGGAGTGGAGAGGAGCGCACCCTTAAACTAACATGATGCGAACCCAATGTGGATAAATAAATTCAGAACGATATTTGCTCTACCGACCGGGGTTTCTAGCCTCATTGATTGCGATATTGGCTCTAATTAAAATGGCAATGCTTTAACTACTTCGGTTCCTTTGCAAGTAATTGATATTACAATGAGTAGGCTAGGTACCTATTCAATATTAGTATTCTAACGTACCTAAGATAAGGACTGATCAAAGTCGAAAATACACGTGCTCATTCAGTTATAAACATAACTTTTGATAGGCGCGTAGTTTATTCCAGGCGCCAACAAGTATTTTTTTTTGTAGAATAACCACTCATGTCAAGTTTCATTAGTAGCAAAGTTATTTCTATGTTACAAAAAGTGGTCAGTGTGATGTTGTTTCAACAAGTTTTGTACTTGTTGAAACAACATGACTGATGTATGATTACGATATCGTATTTTTTATTGAGACATCAAGTTTTAATGCCCAGTCCAAGTTATTAGCTAAACTGCGAGTTTCTTTATCGCTTACTATCATAATATTAAAATATATTTTAAAGTAATTACATTTTATTGATACCATGAAAAATTATTTAAATTATTAGGTCCTACTGTTTTGTTTTAAAGTTTTTTTTTTATTTGTTAATCTGCTATCGCTCACCGTCCAGGAGATAATGAAAGATTATCGTCTTGGTAATATTGTGTGTGGCGTTGAAATAATCCTATCAGAAACACCCATCAGCCTCAAGTCCTATCTGTTACCAGATCAACCACATTATTCAAATACTACCTCCTTATACCCAAGTGCCTTTTTTAGTCCACCTAGTCGCAGCGTATACGGAAGACTAACTCGTTCCTGCCTTTTATGGGGTCTAGGACCTAGTACAAGCAAACGAGATGCTCTGACGGGAAAGGAGAGGGCTGGTAGCCCCGTAGCTGTTATGGCTTGGCACTGACGCTTGTAGTTATAGTTTGGTTATAGCAAGAACAACAGGCCTTGGAATGAGGTCTAATCGAGTGTTCATGAACCTAACGATATACGCGTGAGGTTTGTGGACGTTTTTTAGACAGACAAAGTACTCTTACGCGTCGAATAGATCTTCGAGCGACGAATGTTCGCTTGCATGTTTGTCATTTTGAAGTTATAGAGAGTAATATCTTCTGTTTTTAGCAAACCCTGAAGAATAGACTTTATAACTCTTTTAAAGATGAGACTATCATCATCATCATCATCATAATTGGTCTCTTTCCGTCTATGTCTTATTCACTATGAATGAATAATAAGAAATATTGGATATTGTGATTGTGACAGACTTACCTAACTTTATTCGTCAGCAAAGAATCGTATAGAATCCGTCTTCAAAACATACCTCGCATTTATATTGGATAAGTTATATGGCACAATGATTTATTACGGTAATAGCTAAGTTAACAATGTTTACACGGGGTGAGTGAGATGATCCTTATTCAATAAGATTCCACGAAGGGTTGTCTATATTGAATGTCCCTTGGGATGCATCCAGCCAGAATGTTTAATGCATATGGCTATGAAGAACTCGGGGTGAAGGATTCTATTGTACATTTCAATGTCCCAAAATGGCTTGATACAACACTTATTTTAAAAGGTAATATTTTATATTGGAATGAAAGGTCATAAAGTACTTTGAGCACTAAAACATTTTGTTAGGAAGAAACTAAAAGTTAGCGAGTACACTTTCGTCCTTAATTAATACATAATCAGAAAATCATACCATCAAATCAATATCAATCAGTAATTTCATAATAATTTACTATTTCCCGTTAGAGGAAACCTTCATTATTAACCTTCAGTAGGTATTTAGTAGGTATAAATATTCCAGCTATAGCGTGCCAATACCATAGATGAATAACGGTGTTCCTATAGAATACCAAGATGGACAGTACCAAATCAAAATGGATGCGGTATATAGGACCGAAAACTTTTCACACACCCTGTCAATAAAAATGAAATACATATCTCTATTTTCAAATAGTGTTTGTTACTTTTTACGATGTAGTTTTATTGAAAATGAAAAAGCCTAGTAGTTTTAACTTAAAAAAGTTATTTAGCCCTGTTACTTCTCTTTTTCGAAAATTAGCATATCTGTTCAAAATGTACTAGAAGATACCTAGCTAATGTGGTTCCATTTTCTTATTCGCATTTTCAATGTACTACATTGTGTTTCTATACTTTAATACTTCTGTGGCCAATACGCGTTTAGTAATTGTGTAAACAATCAACTTTGGGCGATAGAAAATACAACATCCCTTCCTCGTATTAGTTAATCATTCAACCTTGTTCGACTGAAACATTTTCAGTACTGTATAAACAAATCTGAGTATGCTTAGATTAGTCTTTATTTGCAGAGTATTAAGGATCAATATTGGATCGATCTGTTGTTGGTTTACCTGTGCATTCCGATCTGTTCCGATAAAAGGTATTCCGCACATTATTGCGTAGGTTCAATCTATTACAGTGAGTATTTTTAGAACTGCTCCGCTAGAGTTCATTTTGCTTATGTAATCGGTTCTTGATCTTCGGATCCGCCTAGGAAGGTCAAGGCGTGAATACTTACAAAGCAGAGCAAAAAAATCTATTTTGTTTTTCATAATGATGATAGGTTCTACTACTTTTTATTATGAATATCCGTTAGCTTAGGGCTTAGAACGTAGAAGTGATTTGCAAATAAGTAAGTAGGTACATGGATATTATTGACAATTTGCTCAAACTAATATGTACTATACCTATACATTTAGGGTAATATTTGTTAATTACAAACGATCGTCGCAAATTACAATCAATGCACTATAGGTATTTGTGTGAAAAATGTACCTACGCCTTGTATAAAATCCTGATTCAATCTATCTACTTGGCACGAAAAGACACATTGCAATTTCTTCAACATTTATAGTATACATAAATTGAATAATAGAAGTGATTTGCAAATAAGTAAGTAGTTACTTATTTGCAAAATGTACCTACGCCTTGTATAAAATCCTGATTCAATCTATCTACTTGGCACGAAAAGACACATTGCAATTTCTTCAACATTTATAGTATACATAAATTGAATACATACCTAATTCCCAAAATCAAAGAGTCCCTCCCTATGGCAATGTGGGCATTAACAACACTGTCCAAGTGTCCAAGTAAGTATCCAGGTTATTTGCAATCACGATTCACGCCTACTCTTGAGTGGGTGAGCCGACTAGTAAATCTTTATTCAAAATCACAAGGGAGTTTGTGGCTAGAAAGGATTTGATTTCTCGATTTTGAATCGTATCCTTCATGCGATTTATGTTTTGAAAATCATGACGCGAATACCATAAAGCTTAATAAGACCGATATTTTCTGCTTAGATTTCTCTGCAGGAAAAGACTGATAAACTTTATTTACTGTTGAAAAAGGAGGGATCATAAAATATCTAGCCAAATATACAACATGGCTTAATTTTATCCACATGAGGCCTAGATGCAGACTATGATGTTTGCCACGACATAGTTAATGTTAATAACAACACGATTGGTCGAGTGGCAAGCGTGTCGGACTGCCACGCCGGTGTCGCGGGTTCGATTCCCGCTTCAGGGCAAGCACTTGTGTGATGAACATCGGTGTTTGTCCTGAGTCTGGGTGTTTTTTTTGTATTTACAAAAACAAAGTATATACGTATGTAGTATAAGTATAGGTACCAGATAACTGATAGCTTGGTACAAACCTGCCTATCAGTTACCCATAATACAAGCTTGCTTAGTTTGGGGCTAGATGGCGTTGTGTGAAATGTCGAAACATTATTCGATAGGCCTAACTATAGGGCTTTAAGAGACATTGCTCTTACCAAAAGCCATTGCCCTACAAGCCCTAGGTCTAGGTAACTTCAAGCCTAACAATACAGGTCCCCTCGCCCACGACAACCACTCTCGAATCGTTTTGTATTCTAGCTTTCCAATAAACAGGAATCGACTTGAAAATCGAATGATTCTGCATTTGGCGACATAAGACGTTAAGGCTAATCCTCAAATCCGAATTCCATACAAAATGTTTCGGACAAATACTCGTACGTATTATAATAAGTTCTTCACACTATTCGTTTCGTCCATGTTCTTTGATTTCGTCAACAAAAAAAGTGTAAGGTTTCATACCTTAATTTAATTTTATACGTGTTTTAAAATTAACCCTACTAACTTAAAAACACGTATAAAATCTAAATTCCCATCTGGATTCCCCTTAACTGTAATTTTCATTTAAACATTATTTACACAGCTAACTACTGACTGTTACACAGTTTTATAACTTTCGTAGTTTCATCGTTCTTGCTGTAACCTACGCCTGGTTTGAATTGGCACTTAGTATTATTCTGGCGCTGGTTCATAATATGTATGTTCTCGCACTCATCTCTAAAATATATGGCAATCATCATTTTATACATCTTAATACGCATATTTTATAGTTATATAGGTATGTACTTAGTACCTCTGACATATGTACTTTTTTTTATAAGAATAAAAGTGACCAAATCTAGTATCAGAGTTCACTGTTTATAAAGGCCCGACACGACTTATATTAGCCGCGGGACAGACAAGGTTATCGCACAGGAACGGTAGTTGTCAATAGTAATTTATTTAACTTAAGTATCTGTAGTTTCATACAAACATGTCCAAAAAAAACGCAACTTCCAAACAAAAAAGGCTGGTGTTGTGTGGCTCGGTCTCGGTAAATGCTTTTTATTAGAAGGCATGTTTTTGAGTCAACCCATCCAAGGCTTATCCATTGCATTGCACAACATCTCAATTAGAAAGCCCAATCAACCCGAAAACGACTTTTAAAGAAGCAATCGCCACAACCATATTGAATATAACCAAGTGCATTCAAGCGGATAAACACTGTTACGCAACGTGTAAAATTAATTGATTGTAAGGTTCATTGAATCCGTTTTCCGGCAACCCATTCATGTCACACAACCTTCATTTTAGTAGCAAAAAGTCTCTTTGCATCAGCTACTAAAGTAACTTTGCGAGTTCAATGTAAAACTGCGGGGTTTTTTAACCGCACAATTTTGAGAAGCAGACGACCTTCTTGCGGTCACAGTCACAGCTTCCCGCTAATCAAACAAAGATAGCAAATTTGATCTATCTGTCTTTTGCATAAGGTACATAATTAAATGTACAAGTATCATTGAGTTTCGAGGTAATTTTTCACGGCAGGTTAAACGCTCAATGTGTCGCCAGAAAATTCGAAATGTTTGCCTTTTTACCTAATTAGCCAGTGAAAGGAGCCGCTATGGCTGCTGGATAAAAGTGATGCACTCCATTTAGTTCTGCCGTAAAAGATCAAAATGACGATAGGAGTTGTTGCCTTGTTGTGGTTCACTCAGACCATAAATTGTTATTACCTTTCTCAGATCACTCGTAGCCGACGAATATTATACTTTATGAGAGACATAATTCTCCACATCTTTTCAACCCTTTTGCGATTGCCTTTTTTATTTATAATTTTTATAGTTTGTTTGGTCTAAAACAGTTTGTGAAGCTCGTGTGTAGACATAAATACTTAACACATGTCTTTGTAAGCCATCCATCATCTTGATCAACGCTGACAATTTATTCGCACAACACGTTCCTGCGTCAAAATTTGGCATTGATTACTCATGATTGTTGCTGTTATTATTCGTAGGCAAATTACTGTAGCTACTGCTTTGTATTTCAGTTAATATTGCTTTAAAAAGCATATGTTTTTTCATGAGACGTGATAGAGCCAAACCACGGTAGTGCTTGTTGCGATTAGTGATCAGTTTTGCACAGATTGAAAGAGTCAATTTACTCTAAAATAGTTGCAAATTTTATAGACTTATGATAATGCGAATTATTATTACTTACCACTTTTAATATCTACGTTTCATACTTTCATTCTTAAACATGTTTCGTAAAATTTTTGGCGTATAATGTTGATCTAGCATTTATTGTAAAATCGTTTATGATATTCCTAACTTTTCGTCTTGCATCAATATGAATCAGAATCTGCACGTGATTGGCATAATTGCAGGCCTATCCTCAATCGTTCCAATACAAATATGATATGGCTTCATCGAATTGTTGTGTGGATGTATCATTCAAGGAAGTCAATGGTCTAGTTGTTCGGTTTACAAAATGGTAAGAGCGAAGTCTGACTGTCGTATTAATTAGTATACTCATTAGATTAGGTTTACGAACGGACGTCATTCCGCTTGTTACGTTTTAAAGAGGTGTGCACATGAATTATAAAGTTGACCCGTTTCGTCCTTAACATTCATGGTCTACACAACACCAACATGACTTTTGTTTGGAGACAAGTTTTTTGTCCGACCTCAGGCCAAGGACAACTTATCAAACAGACAGTGCCCCTATGTTATTTAATTCCTATTCGGTTTAGACATTTGCATAAAATTTGTTGTAAAACCAGTTCTAATTTAATTGAACCCAGACGACTTGGTTACAAGATAACCAAAGATGCGATAAAACTAGACAGATCCAATTTGTTAAAAAATAAAAAACATAAAAACTTTCGTACACATTTTTTATCATTTTTATAAAACTTATCAAGATAGATAGTGAACTAGATGCAGTCAAAAGTATGCAAACAAAGTTTGCCATAATTGTACAAACAACCAAGATTTTTATGAACGAATTCAAATGATATGAACGAATTCCAAATAGAAGAGATAATCCCAAATGCCTACCTGGGTCGGACACTCAAAAAACCGTTTCCTTTTCATTCTGTTTACAAGACCTCCGACATTGCTTGCCACGCCCTCGAAGGCCCTTTCGACCCTTTTTTATTGGTGTTTCTTCTTTAGGGATTAAGAAACAGCTAAGACTGACGCTTGTTTGTTTTTCATCTTCATCTTAGCTCTCCCGGGTGTTACCAACTTATGAGTTTTGTTCAGTTTTAAGTTTAAAAAGATACAGAATTCGCATCTTTTAAAATTATTTTTCATAGCTCCGCGACTGTTTTACCGGATGTTAACATAATCTCTAAAATTTGTAAATCTTTTCAGAGTCGTGAATGTCAATGACGCGGCATGGTTACATAAATTTGATTCGTGTCGCTCTCATTTACATAGATGATATCATTGTGATTTGTCACATGGGTTTAAATTTTTGTAGAATACCTTTTTACGTAAAAGGTATTCGCTTAGTACGTCAATGTTCGAATATTATTTTCTTAGAACACAAGCAAGCACACAGAGCAACACATATGTAGAGATACCATTTGAGTCATCTATAACAGTGCTAAGTTTTTAAGAAAAAATATATTTTTGGGAAATAGCTAATCGTAAATGTACCTAATATGAATCAAAGCGATTGTTAGAGACAACATAATCAATCAACATACACCCACCTCACGCCTGCAACTGTTTCTATGAATATCTTCATCAGCACACGTAAATGAATATAGTTTGTAATGTTTTCCTTCATCTGTTGTTATTCATTTTGTTTATGTATTTTATGAGTGTGTCTTATATTTAAAAAGTTCTGAAAAAACGACATACTAACTAACCCCAAAAGGTTAATCAACAACTTCTTAGTGTAAGGTGTTCGTTGTGCAGCCAAGAAAAAACTGTCTAATCTCATTGTTAATAAGTGTTTTAGTATTTAATGCACAATCAAATTGGTAGTAAAAAGTATAAGTGACCTCGGAATGGAGACACTATTTCCATCGTCTTTGTGATTAATACCTCTGCTCTTATTGATGAACACTGCTTCTGGTTTTATTGCAATAAATAACGGTTGATCACTTTATAGGTACTTTTGCCCTAACTGACCTTGCGGCGGGATAAACAGTTTTTATCATTGTGGTCGGTTTCTCGAGGAATTTATTCCGATAGCCCCCTTTATCACTGTCTCTATTTGCTCTATGATGAGTAAGAGATACACAAAATAAATAAGGAGGAGAAACGCGTTCTATTTTAGGTTTTCGTAATCTGCGAAAGCAATGGGAATGCACCGATAAAACTAAAGTAATGAGTTTCAAGCGTGAATAAGTGTGACATTGGAAATAAAACATCCAATTTTACTAAATTGGATGAGACTTCACGAAAGCAATATTGCATTCCATTTAGAACGCCCCTATTCATAGCCATTAGGGGAACAGGTTTCGTCGTCTATACGTAAACTTTATTTGGGCAAGACTATCCTTTAAATATTTTTAAGCCGAATCGGGACCATTAGCGGCGCTTGACAGCTAAACGTGATCCTTCGAAAGGAAAAAAGAATCCTTGGTCTATTAAATGAACCGTAGCACAGTAAAATACGCTTGAGTTGGAACACTTGGAACAGATGAACTTGTTTAGTTTGGTTCCCACGAAACTGCATCTTTGCTAATAAGCAAAAGCCAGATGAGATTATGCACGCTCACGCACTACTTACGTACTAATGCACTAGTACAATCAACCAACGAACCGCAAGTGTTTTATTTGAGCAACATTCACTAAAGAAGTTATGAACATGAAAAATCCGGTTTTACTAGTTTTGTGCAATTACCGACAATACCACACACCGTGTTATTTTAAACGTCCTGTCTCGCTTAACTTTTTATTATCAGATATATTTTAATATTCAAAAAAATCTCAATACTCTCACAAATAAAATAATCAAAAAGATTTTGATTTAGGTAGCTAGGCGTATTATTAGTAGCATCGATGTAATAAGCGCTATGTTTTAAATCACATCATTGTTTTACATTGTTATTATTCACATTCGTTATCTAATTTGCAATCATTACATTTTGACTTGTATTTAGCATGTCCTAATTGACATTTGAATGGTAAGTTTCGTAAATCACACCCACACTCTTATTATTGGCAAAGTCACTTTCTCTGTGCTCCGTGCGAGTTATTGACCACTTTCAATTGTCCCAGACTTGTCTCATTGGTTCAAATGTGTTGGATGTTAAATTCTCAATAAATAAATGGTTTTCTCTAGTATCTGAATTCTTTCAAAGTTATAATTTATTTATATCGATAATAGGCCTTAGTTTTACCTTTTTACTTTGTGCCTTCTTAATTATAATGAATAAGCTCTTAAGAATTACAAGGAAAATAATTTTTAGTGTTCCTAAATTCACTTTTATTGTGTTCATCATTTTATCTCACGTCGCTAGTTACCAATTTGCTATAGTCTGTGTAGCGGTAACTGCAAACGGGAAATACTGGTGGTCACGAAACGGATGGTGCCATTTTTGTCATTGTCATTTTGGTCTTATCGTAAAATCTACTACCAAGGCTAGACGTAAGTTGGGAATGATATTCAATATTGCATTGGTAGTTGAATCTAGGCAACGGGGACGCAGATGTTTCGATGCATTGTTATCGACGACTATCGGGTATAAAATAGTAGGTATACGATACGATGCAGTCTTAAGTTCTAAAATTGAACTATGAAC
The DNA here is from genome assembly GCA_932526365.1 of Lobophora halterata. Classification (NCBI taxonomy): domain Eukaryota; kingdom Metazoa; phylum Arthropoda; class Insecta; order Lepidoptera; family Geometridae; genus Lobophora; species Lobophora halterata. The sequence continues at coordinate 8,632,742 of OW052002.1, forward strand.
ACATCATTATTCTTTTCTTCATGTACATCAACATTTCAGTCTGGTAGGACCAACTGCTGGATATCCTAATTATTTATAATTAATATTAATGTCCCCTTCTTTACTGTTATTTCATCATAATACCTATTTGACCATAATACATAATTAAAAATAATAACAATGAAAAGGTTGTCCTTTACAATCAACATGCTGCATCTCACGGTTTTTGGATTTCATACAGTATTTACAGCGGTTGCCTACACCGTTATGATTAGCTAGGTACCGGGAAATCTGTTATTACCTAAATATTTCTTTTATGCATTTAGTTTTTTTTTGTTTTTCAAAAGGAAAGGTAGCCTTGTCATGTGTACACGATGAGCTTACAAGGTGTCGGTGTCATATGTTTACTTATACAACGCTACAATGAAGTCAGCACTGTGTTTAGATCTAACCTGTCACATAACATCGTGTGAGTAATTTACCTGTAGCACGTCATTTTTACTTCCTTTTATGTACACTTATCTGTTAAACAATGTTTAGTATATTTAATGTAGAGGTTTTTTTACTTGCAAGATTAGTTTTTGCAAACGGTACTAATAAAGTTTATCGTTTAGAAAATCAGTATCGCACAAGTTTCGTTCGCTCTATTAAAAACAATGATTGATATTGTATAAAAAGGTTATCATTGGATTTATTCATTGAGTCAAATCAAAGTCAATCTTTATCAGCATAACCTTGTGTCTCATTTATATTGCGACTTTTGTATGGAAGTTGTTCGAGACGTCTTCTTATTACATAGTTAGGTAGGTACTTCATTGATATTTATTTAGTGATCAACCGATACGATAATATTTTTGAGAAAAACCACTTCTCAATTGCGTCATTTTCAAGAAATGGTCAAGGTTTCTTAGTTATGGATCCAGTGGTGATTCACATTTCGCTACATTGCTGAAATCCTTTAAGTTACCTCGACATACATAAATGCAGTCGTTGTTTTAAATATATTTGACTGTTATTTATAGGCTTTAATCCTACTAATATTATAAACGCGAAAGTTTGTAAGGATGGCTGGATGGATGGATGGATGTTTGTTACTCTTTCACGTAAAAACTACTGAATGGATTTTATTGAAACTTTACAATAATAATAATATAGCTTATACATCAAAATTACACATAGGCTACAATTTATACAGATACCTGCGTAGACGAAGTCGCGGGCACCAGCTAGTATTTTATAATTTCTACGTACCTACAGATATAAAATTATACATGAGTGCGAAATGGTATTTATAATATCTTCTTTTATTCTTATCATCCACGTTCATAATGAGGGTCTATTATCAAACAGGAAAGGGAGGTCAGAAATAGAAACAACCAAAGCCATTATTTAGTTAGTGTTCACATAACTAATATCAGGGGTACACGCGCGCTCCTTGTGGTACACCACATTTCATTTATCAAGTTCTTGTTAGCAATAAAGTTCGTGCAATCTTTCCGATAACCTACGGTCCAATGTGGAGGCCTAAATGGTAAAGCGCGATTGTAAGTTAGATAATAAACATACTGGTATAATAATATTAAGTATGTATAACTACATGGTAACGGCACTGACTCGAACGCTTTTTTGGAATCTCTTCTCTATCACCTGCCGATTTGGTATCGGAATGTTCATATAAAAAGGCTATAATTTTGCAGTTGCCTTTTCGATTCAAGGTTCGATGCCCGATTCTAAAGAAAGGTGCAACCAACATCGTATGATATTTTACCTGTATAATAATAGTTTGCTGCGAACGACGCGACGTAACAGCTGTTTGGGATCAAATCGAATAAAAGCTTGTCGGTCTCGATTCGGCGTCTTTGAGGCAATATAAAAAAAACCGGTACATGCGAACAGCTGTTAAAAAATAATAATATTAGGTACAAGAACGTTGCAAGATAATAATTGTTAACAATATTATTGCCTAAATATATTTTTGCAGTGTCAGTTTCGAGTTGAGCTTCTCTCAGGTCTTTATCAACCGTCGTTTACCAAGTGTAGGGTGGTCTTCCACGTCCCTGTTTCGTCGTTCGCAAACTTAGGGCAAGCTTAACCATATAGTCTTCTTTATTCTTTAGGTAGAGTTATTGCAATAATTGTATCTATAAAAATCTCATGATTTTGTTATTGTCTTTTTGTTTCAGTAGCGCAAAGTGCAGTAGTTGAAGAAAAAATTGGTGCAGCGGTGATGTCTTTCAATACTTGGTGAAGATTTTCATAAATAGAAGGTGAGCTTGTTTAAGCAACTGTCTATAGATAAACACAGTTCACAATCCAGGTTATTAGGTCTTTTAATTAATAATGCTCTCAAAGTGATGGATGGGTAAAACGGTAATACATACAAAATTCAGATCAATTTTGCAGAACATTCTCTGTGACGGACGTTTAATTAAAACTTTAATAATGTTTTTTATAATATAGTTTTATTATGAAATGTATAAATAATTAGGAAAACAACAAACTTATGATATATTTTATCATGTTTACAAAGTGTTACAGTAAACATAAGTTTATACAGGTTTTCTCGGTGCATATTTTATTGTTACTGAACTATTTATGTAATTTTTTATTGACTTGTTTTGTTGTTATTAAATATTTATTTCATTAAAGTTTGCGCAACAATCCATGCATATCTATCTGCAATGTTAATTAAAAAAATGGGTCACCGTCCTATAAACTATATTAAATATATAAACACAATTACCTACGCTATCTGTAATAAAAAGTTCATTGATTATTAATTATCTAGCTTAAGCTCTTCTGCATTAGCTGTATAAATAAATATGGTTAAATTTAAAAATCAAAATTTCTTTGTCAGACCTTGTGTCTCATTTATATTGTGACTTTTGTATGGAAATTGTTCAAGACGTCTCCTTATTACATAGTTAGGTAGGTACTTCATTATTATTTATTTAGTGATCAACCGCATTTAGCATTCTTCTTCTCATCGTGTCACTAGTTCTTTCGAACCAGTGTTGGTGAAAGAATTTCAAGTGCGCATCGAAGAGGCTCCTTTCGTGCACTTTACACGTGTTTTCAAACTAATTAGGTTCTATGACATGCCGGTTTCCTTATGATGTTTTCCTGCACCGTTAAGCACGTGTTTTAATGCACATATAGACTTTTTGAACAGAAAAAATCATTGGTGAACGACCGGGTTTGAACCCACGTCCTTCGGATCAAAGGTCGAGGCACCTCCCACTCGGCCAACACGGCTTATATTTCTATACGGATATAACTATTATTAGCATTGAAGCCTAGTATAATTTTACAATTTTCTTCTACCAAAATTTTCAAAATCAAACAGGATTATTAGCGTTACGGTGTCATAGTTGGTGAGATTAAACAGAATCGAATATCTTTCTAAATATTTGTCTCCCTGTTGAAGTCCAATGTATAATGAATTTTATTTTACTTTATTAAAGTCATCACATTCTAGATAATAAGTAGTACGATCGTGCCAACCGTGAACAAAACTGAATTATAACATTTCTTTTATAAATACACTTTCAAAAATCTGCAAAAAATATATTGCTTTTCAAGCTGTTGAGCAGTTTTTGCGCTGTCGATGTTTCAAAATGTGTGTCAAGCATGTATTTGCTGAAAAAGTGAATTGGGTCATCGGCTTTGTGTAATGACCATACTTCAGGCAAATAAATATCATTTCATATCATTTCATTTCATTTCATTTCATTTCATTTCATTTCATTTCATTTCATTTCATTTCATTTCATTTCATTTCATTTCATTTCATTTCATTTCATTTCATTTCATAGTGAGTTTCAAATTACTAGTAAAATTAAATATTTCACATTAATAATATCTAATATCTACTTAGGAATAGCGTATTTTTTATAGCATATTTTTTTTGTGATTTCAAAACATAATATATAGTTTATTTGACTGGCCATTTAAAAATGCAAATGAGATGAGCTTATCAAATCTGTCTTTAATTTTTATTAATTGATTAGAAGTAATAAATAAGTTAATAATAACTTTATTTATTAGTCTTATGAGGTCACTTAGGTTCAAATATCATAAAGATTAAATCAATGAATGTAACATAACAGTCTTACTAAAAACTAACTGGGTTTTAATTAGTTTTATCATAAATTAGTCTTAGGTTCAATTGAGCAACAGCAGCGCTAATAACTTGTATCATGAACGAACTAAATCGAGTATCAGGCAGGTTATTAAGTTAATAATATAATAAGGTTTTACCATCTTTAGGCATATTCGTAATGAATTACCCAAGATATTTCCACAATTATCTTATTCCTTCAAACATATTTTGCCCGAGATGTAAAGAAGCTAGTTTTTCGTGCCAGGAAAGCAAGATAGTTATAGTTAGCTAGCTCTGACTACGTGTAAACAAACCTAGCTTTATTTCTAGGCTAGTATCTAAGCTAGTGAGAAAGTAAGCTAGTTCTGTTTACACGAAGCCAGAGCTGCTAGCTTATCATCACTCTCTTGATATCTTGGCTTGAATAACTAGCCTCGTGTTTCTCGGGTATAACTATGGAAGGTATATCTCCATCATCACCGTCATTTTAGACGTCATTCAGTCACTCAGAAACGTTAAAGGTCAATACCAACTACCGATAATACTCGTACAGGTGAATTAAAACTCGTTTGGTGAAGTACGTAGATTTATAATCATTGAGTTGTTTCTTAGCAGCCTGTAAAGGTTAATTCCCCAGTACAAAGTTACATCGTTGTTGAAAGCAAAATTAAAATTCGTTTTATCACCACATTCTCTTATGAAACTTTTAACTGAGAGCTACCGAATTTTATTAAGGCTTGAATTATGTTAGTGAATACATCATTAAAAAAAACGTTAGGTATATTATGTATGTGTATGTATGTATGTATGTATGTACCAACAGTTACTTTGAAGATCAAGTATTTATATTTTCCAATCACATTTATCAATTTATTAAATTCTTATTTTCATTTGGTTTCATTTAAAACGTATCGTCAATATACATAAAAAGCTTGGCCCTGACTGACTAACTGACTGACTGACAACGTATCTAGTACCTACAGACCAAAGTACTAAACGTCAAGACTTGAAACTTAGTGGATGTGTTCGTCAAGTCAAGAGCTAAAAATGAGTGCTAAGAAAGGAATTTTGAAAATACGCAACATAAACGAAGTTAGTGTAAACTAGTTAGTCAGCTAGTAATTTATTTTTCTTTTTATTTATCTTATTACAATGATATAATTAATTAATCATTTAATTTAGATAGTCTGGGTGACGTTGCAACATTTGTCTGATGACGTTAACGGGTTCGATGAAAAACATTTCGATAGCAAGTAATTAACGAAAATCAATGAGCATTAAATTAATGTTTTAATCATTTTTATGAGGTCAAGTAACGCGATTTACATCTGAGAAATTAGATCTAAAAATAATAAAAAAAAATTGATAGAAAGTCTAAGATGACAGATGATTCAACTAATATTATCAAGACCAAATGGCTTATTGCCAGAGGTTCATGATTCCATTGTTCTTCATTTCCCAATGGATCCATGAAAAATATTACTATAATACGGTGAAGGCGTGAAGATGGATGGATGTTTAGAAACTCAATCATGCTTAGACACCGGTTTGAGTTAAAAAAAGAAAATTAAAAAAAAAGAAAGAAAGAAAATGATTTAAAGTGTTAAATATTATTTAAATGGATTAGGTAAGTGATTTACAACAAACAAGTTTCAGGTTTTATGTAAAAAAAAATAACCTTATACGCGTAAATCATTGAATCAGTAAATTTCGATATAGGCGACATCATGTCTCTTAAAAAAAATTGGGTTGTAGCCAAACCACTGTGGTTGAATAATTCTGCTTCACAAAAATAAGCACTTTGAAAAGCAGCTGTCTCAATGATGTTAAGGAACTTGCAAAAATTAAGATTCAATTAGTTTTTATCAAATTAACAATCAGCTTGTTAAAAAGCTTGTGTAGCATTGACGTTTTACATAATTTGAAAAGGTCCTATAATTTTGACATTTATTCTAAGATATTCGTAATTTGCTGATGGTATTGAAAGAAAATAAGCAAATGAGACAGTCAGGCGCTTCAAATCCTCAACAACCGGATAATCCCCTAATATTTTTGATGTGGTGAATGGTAAGATTTAAATCCGAATCACAAAAAACCACTGACGCACTTCGACTGTTAACGATTGCGTGAATAAAAAATGTAAGTATGTGGGTACATAAATACGTGATTCTTCATGGTTATTGCATACAAATAGATATTATTTTGTTCTTGAAAAAAATATTAACATAAAGTTTTTTTAGGAAATTACATGTTTGTTGCATTTGGAATACAAGATCAATAATAAAAATAACAATTATCATAGGTTCAATACGAGTAAATTTTAAAACGTAAGGTGCAAAAACTAGATATTCTATATTATTTTATAGACTCACATAATGGTTCTCGGGCCAATGATCTGATGATAGCTATTATAAAGATTAGTCACGCGTTATATTTGAATTAATACCATTAGTTTTGCTCATCTGATGTAAATCAGCAATCATGGCCGCCTTCTATCCAAAAACGTGACGAATAACTATTTGCATTAGGGCTCCTGACCAAAATTTTGACAAACATACATAACTTGTATTGTACTTCGAGAATTTAGCCAAAGGAGATGTTAATGCAAGGCGTACGTACCTACCCCTCTGTTGGTCGTATAACCAAAGAATAAATAATATTATTACATAGTATAACCTACTTGGCCATTCACGTTAAAAAAAACTATACGCTGTATTTGATAACTGTGTGCATATTTTAAGATGGTGTTCGAGATTATTATAGTGTGCGTTTACATGAATAACATTTTGTTAGGCGCGTGTGCAATGCGTATTTACCTTGTCCCCAGTAAAAAATGGCAGAAATTTATTTTGCAGATTCTGATGTATAACGTCTCCTTTGGTTCTCCAAAGTCCTTTGTCCATTCTCGAAGGTATTGTAGGAAGTTCAAAAAATGCAATAGATACAAATATGACGTTAAATCCCAGGTAGAAACATGCGTCCATCAATGTTATTATGTAATAGAGTACCAATACAACAATAAAATCTAATAGTCATCAAATAATTACAGAATTGCCCTGACAAATTGTCAAGAAATAGGTAAGTAGGTTAAGCGGTGATTACACGGCAGATCTGTAGTCACCGCCCCACGTGCGGATAACAATTGTTTTTTTTTAATTTTTGAAATGATCTCTGTTGGCAAAAGTCCAGTTTCAGACCTTGGTGGCGTACGCAAATAAAATCTTTCTTAGAGAATTGCGAAGGTTAATAGGCTGATGCACAAGTTCACTTTTCTTCTGTTTTTTTCCTCCACCATTTTTACTTTTTAAAACTGCGACGTGTTTTATAGGTGTATCTAATTTTTTATTACCTATTATTATTTTGCACAGCTTTCGAGAAAAGGTAGCGATGGTACTTATTGTTTTAATTCGTAATCTGTTTCCTTTAAATACCTACTGTATTTTATTAAAAAGTTTGTTTAATTTATCTACTAATTTTCACTTTAAATTCTCGAGTACTTTGTTGAACTTTTATGCTTATATTTTATTAATTTTTAACTTCATTTAATCACAACTACTTTTCTATTTCAAAATTGCTGAATAGTCAGTCGTTTCCGAATAAATTCGCTGATGCTTGACTCTGTTTTGCAAATGCATTTCAAAGAAATATCATGTTTCGAACTTGTATGAAATTCGAGTGATTGTTGAAGTGTCTTTTGTGTAGATGCGCAACATGTGCAATGTGCATATTTGTTTTGTGATATAAGCGCAAGCACATTGTGTTTTACGATACACGATTTACCTAACAGGTTACGTCAGTTATTTCATTTGTGCTGTAGTGAGATAACTTTTGTTTTTATATATTTAGCCTTTTCAGTAGGTATTATATTCGAATTTAACACAATTGACTTCTTCATTCTCGAAACTAATATATTACATTGGTGTATTATATTTTATAGACTACGATTTTCTTAAAATTGTAAATTGCTATTCTCCTTGTATGTAGAAAGTTTGCACATTATACGAAGCATAAGCATCACATAATAATGTGGCATGAGATTAGTTAATACTGACATTAACCTATACCTTACAGATACCTTAAATTTTGCACCAATTTTGTGTTTATCCAACCTTCTATATCAATTTCATTGGGTTTTTAGGTCTGCTCATTTACGCGTACCTACTCACGCAACTTTGGTTTTAATGAGACGCACCCATGCGTTAATGACCAGCCCACGAATTCTACCAGCTTGCGTCATACTGTCACAACCCATATTTGTAGCGTATTCAATTTTGGTGTGGTATGAGTTTATGAAGTAGTAGACCAGAAATTCAAATGTTTTATCTGATATAATATGTACAATCAGATAAAAATGGTCATAGTCACTAAACCACTTAGCTGTTGGTTGATGGCCAGATAATACTTTGTACAAAATGTATCAAAACGAAATTTCAAACTTATTTAACTAGGTGGTCTCAAAGTCAAGATGCAGGCGGAAAGATTATTCACACACTGAAATTCTTGTATAAAAACGAGCAATGTGACGAAGTCACTAGACATGAACGCGTAGGCAAAATCGAGTAGGTGTCTGTCGTCTGCGCTTTTCTGCAAGCAAAGTGACTTTGACTTTACAAATAAATAAGACGTTTTCGCACATTAACGAAACTCAATTTGTGCCAATATTATTTTTTGGTGGAGTCACGTTATAAGTATAGGTACCTATGTTTATTTCAAGAAGCTTACCTGTTGCTCTTTAACAAGCCGATGGCTTGCAGGATGAAGCGACATGATTGGTTCTGGCTGAAAAAGAACGAAGAAATCTATAGAACTCTAGTAAAGAAAGATACAGTAAGACACCAATGTTCTTTTCATGAAGCTGTAGTGATATAAGCTATAGGTATAAGGATTAACGCGACTCTTACCAGGTGTGTTCACTGATGACCGCTAGCTGCAGCAGAAAAGGGAAACCTTTGTCCATCAGTGGAAACATATGGCTAATAAATAATTAAGATAATGGAGTACAAGTATGTCCTACACCTTTCATTTTCTCACTTCCATCTTGTAAATTACGATGATTGCCAATAAAACCTCCATTTTCATCCACTTTGAGAGACGAACGCGGGGTTTTAACGACGCAATGCGGTTGCGCATAAAATCTAGCATTTAACGCGCGAAAGTGGACGGTGTATGGGGTGTTTTATGGCTTCAAGGAACAGTGAGATCAAAGTTCTAAAGTAGTAAACATTGAGACTATGCCTTACTGACAAGTTAAACACGATCAAATTAACAATTCCAAAAATTCTACGCAATTATGCAAATAGCCGAAGATCTTCCAACGGATTTATACATTTTGATATAAAAATTACCTCGATCAAATTATTCTTTTAATTAATTTGAAAAAATATAATCTCTCTATGAATGGGCGAAGTATTGCTTGTAGACATTTGCGAAAAAAAGAAGCATAAAATAATTAGATAAAATTGAGCTGAAAATTTGATCTTCACTGTACTAGTTAGTGCTTAGTTTCTTTACTCAAATTTAGTGCTAGAAAAATCAACAAGATACGACATTTTCTCGACGGCAACATCTTCCTGCATCCTGGTAATACTCAGGCAAAACTGCATGCAGAAATTAGTGCCGCTAGATAATACCATAAAAATTAAGCGGGCGCCGTATTTGACAACCGAGCCTAATTAGAAAATAGGTGTTATTTTATGTCTGACTAACAGCCGCTAACCGGATGCATAAAATCGTAGAAAATTAACGAATTTCACGGCTGAAGCTGCATTTTGTACAGTACAGTTGAAAACAAAACTCTTAGCTTAAGAATTTGAATTTGAACTTAAGGCAATAGTGAATAGGATTATTCTAGGTAAGCGTTTTACATCGTCGACCACATCGTCACTTACCATCAGGTGAGATGGTGGTCAAACGCAAGCCTATATAATAATAGTAAAAAAAAAGTTATTAAAAGAAGTTGGCTAAGCTCAGATTCTTAATGCAATTGTCTCTAGTGTTTATATTATTTTCTAATGACTTTTATTTTTAAGAGTAATAAGCATGTAACGTTTCGTCGTAAATAAAAAAGTACGCCAAGTGAAGAAATACCCATTTCCTGGATTCTAATGTTTACAAGTACTTGATGGCTTTTCGCAGAAGATATAAAACAGTATTGTTGGAAAGCAGGTGTTTATAAACCGTCTGATCATGCGTCAATATGCAATGCTTCTTTCCGTTCTATTGTTCGGACGTTTGTTTCACTGAGTGACCGTTTCAGTTGAATAATATTGACTTTATACTGTAAAAGTGAGGTTAATGAACCTAGAAAGTATTTTTTTTATGCAAACTCAGCATATCGTGCTTATACTCCTTAAATACCTCTAATTTCAACCATATTTAAATGGTTAAAATTATTGCTAAAACTTGGTCGAGAGTAGGTAAGCCTGAATCGTGGCAGTGGGAACTTTATTGTTTAAAACATGCTATGCTTATCTATCTACATACTAAAAAACATTATTAAGTAGATATATAGTAGTTTAACGCAGCTAATTTAATTTATGGCTTTGCTAATATTGTGCTTTGCGCGAAAAAATAACAATACTTTTATGCTTCACATTCATTAATTTATCATTTATTAATACATAGATAGGTAAACAACGTTACCTATCTATCGTTGTGTTATTTATAGTAATCAACAGTTACAAAGTATGCACACTCACAGTGTACTATCGAAGTATCGAATGCCCACGTCAGTTCTCGTGTGCGCGTACGCAAATCATTGTAATCTGGCATCTATTACTCTAACGCTGATATTAATGGCTCGGAAAATGGTTTCGCTATCTATTATTTACTATCTATCTATCAATTTATTGCGTTCTGCCCACGCCTGTACCTGCTAATGTGTTTTAAATTTGAAAGGAGCTTATAATATAAACATAAAAACTATTTTGTAGTCATATAGGTCTTATGTAAAGTAACCTAGTTAACTAGTAAGACCATCCAGAATTAAAAACTAAGTGCGAGGCTTGTAGATTCTAGTGGTACACACATCGTGTAAAACTATTTTAATTGAACCTTTATAAATCGACTTCCTGGTGTTTATTGAGAAGAGACTTGGTTGTACTCTCATTTTCACATACATAAGGCCACAAAATCACATTTCAATACTTCATAAATCAATATTTAATAAAACGTTCTGTCCTGGCTGGCTGACAGACAACGCACTGGAAATACCTACCACCAGTAGTATCTAGGACCTACGTCCAGACGTAAAGGCTTAAAATTTCGATGATACCCTCGAGCATACGTTCCTCAATGAGTGGAGGCGCGTACTAAAAAAGATTTTTTGTTAATTCGCAATGCAAATTATTTTCTGCTAGTATATTAAACGAGCTCTTTGCTTAGTTTAAGGTTAGATAACGTTGTGTGAGAATGTCCAATTATTATTATAGCTTTTTAATGGTCATAGATTGTGTTTGCAATAATATATCTTTACAGGCATTTTATAACCAACTGCCATGTATAAGATTTACAATTATTGAGATTTTAATGAAGCTGTTTGCTATTAATGTAATCTTCTGCTGTTATGTTAGATTATTTCTATAAAGAAAATATAATACAAGGAAATTAATTCATTTATTGAAATTGATAAAGATACTTATTGTTATTCTTACAAAATGTACATATTATATTACAGCTTACCAAAAATGCCATAGTATGAAAATTTATATTCCTGGAAATTAATGATTGCTAAAAGTGCAACGCAATACTAATATGCAGAATTAAAAAAAAAATAACTAAATAGATATAATAAATATAAAGAATAATTAAATTGGCACCGATAAGAAACATAATGCTATGAGCTGTGGGAAATTATGTGAATAGGATAAGTACCTTCTATAGAAGTGTAACTATAGAAGGGCCGACAAACCCAAACTGCAAATAGGTTACCTAATAATCTAATTGAGTTCACTTAGCTCATACAGATGTCTAGACTTCAAGTATCTTGTTTCTCTCTTGGATGCACATCTGTTTAATTTACGAGTAGCATTGTTGTACTAGATGCAATGTATTTTGGACAAGACGGTGTCAATGTAAATAAGACCCAATGTTCCAGCTTATTAAATATTATAAGACAATATAAGAATATGACATTTGGTATAGGTAGGTTTCTCTATCATCTATATTTTAGCTATATATGTATTTTATTATATTTCAGCTGAATCTGATTTTGGTGAAATATAAAATATATTGTAGTCAATGATGCTTATATTAGAGACGGTGAATCTTTTTGTACTTATCTTATATTTTAATCACCATGTAATGTTCCCACTGGTGGGACTCAGGGCAAAGAATAAGAAACATTATGTACCATACTCAGGGCTAGGCTTACTCTCAGCTATGGCCGTGGCTATGGGGCGAATACGGGCCCACAACGTGGACCTAATGCGGATTGATGGATGTGACATGCCATAGAATATTTTCTCTCTGTTCTATAACAAGAAGGCTTTCTTATGATGCTACCAAATAATAATTATATATATATAAAATAAGTAAGTATGTATTATGTGTACTACGTATTAATTATAATAGGAAAAAAGTTTAGAAACTTCCGTGGTTAATACATAACAAAATTCTGTTTTAAACGCCTCTGCTGCTAATAAAATTACTTTATGGAGGCAGGCACGTTACAAGAGTATCGTATTTCTTCACAGTCTAACAATTCTTCAGTTTTATAGAATTTACTCACTCGACTCACTGTTTACGTGTGTGGTTATCACTGCATCTTACTTGGTGTGAAGAAATCATGTAGGGGTCAGTCTATTGACCTCTTGCTCAGTAGTCGACCTTCAAGTTGCTGTTGTAGCCTATGGTTATTTCAGGTTTATTTGTTTAAGATATTAAGAAGAATTTTATAAAACTTATACCTAGGTTTTTATTTAATTGTATTAAGACCAAGCAGCTTGTGAGAGTTTCATGGTGCTGCTGACTGTACTTTAGTGGTACAATAAACAGCTGTGACGAATCGCTAGGTACTAAAAATATTAAAATATTTTGAGCGGTGGCAAATCACTACTACTTTTTTGCGATGGCAAATCGCTACAGTGGCAAATGTACACTAACCCTAATAATATTATGTAATTATAATAACGTATTATTAAACATAGGGTAAAAACGGGTTGGATGCCCTAGAAGGATAGGTGCTGCGCAAAAAATAAATTATTCGTAGGTACTAAGTGTTTTATTTGATCATAAAAGTTTACATTTAATTATTCGTTTATCCATTTACCAGCCTACACCCTTCACAAAGCAGATATCGGTTTAACTGTAACAAGGTTGTCTGCACATTGTAACGACACACATACATCATTCGTGCAACTGCAATATGTAAACAGGACGTTTCATAAATTGACATGTTGACGCAAACACTATACAGGGTGTTCATTAAGCTTTTTTGAAAGAGTAATCTTTGGCTGTATCATGTCCTACTAATTTTTAAAGAGAACTGAACTTATAAGCTGGAAAAGAAGCATATTCCTTTTTCAGCTTATAAGTTAGGTATACATATACAATTACAGTCAAAACGATTCAGTATTTCGTGATGCATTGCACAAAATAGGATGTAGAATAGTTTACCTGTTGCTTTGAGGATCACAAAACAAAAATTTGAGATTTATCGCGTAGCATTTCATAGTTCATCCCTTATTTATTTAACATAAGACTCACTGTTACATTGTTACTCTTATAGAGGCTAAAAAATATTGGTTGGTACTATTTTTGTTCCAAATCGAGTCTACATTTTGTTTCCTATTTTTATTAGGTAGGTATAATTTATAGGTAGATAAGTCTGGGTCATAAATACTCTATATGAACAACAGTTAATTAACAGTTACACAATAACTTTGTTACTTGATATTATCAATTATTAAAGTTATTGTGTTACTGTTTGATAAGACAGAGCAAGAAACAGGCACGGACAGTCACGAAATATCAAATAGTGTTACCTACTTGTATGTAAATGGGGCAATGTCATGAGTTACAGACTCACATATTTCAGTTAAAGCTAAACAGTAAGTAGGCAAAGTAAAATTGTTTCAAAATTTACACGACAAACTTAATTCAGTTCAGACAGATCAATACAAGTAACGTATTTATTGATGAAGAATTTAAATAAATGCAGCATTCATGAGACCTACGGCTTACAATTGGATGAGAAATATAAATCAGATTGATGACCTACTTAAATACCGCCTTAAATCAACATTTACGTCATTGTACCTGAATCTGATAAGAATAAATTTTAAGATAGCAGAACTGAATATTTTACATGACATTGAGTATACAATACAATGTAAAAGGCCGAGTATGATTTCATATTAAAAGCATTTATTTTTAACTTGCATAATTTATATATTTTTTATTACATTTGATTACGAGACTTTGATTTGAGACTAGACCAACTAGACATGAAACTATTGTTTGCAATATACACCGCAATTTTTTTAATTACCAAAAAAACTTAAATGGACATCCCAGAAGGGGTACTACGTTGTATCTGTGCAGTCAGCATTTTAGATTTCTACAAAATGACAGAGTAACAGCGGGGTGAGTGCGGCGCGGGAGCCGAGCTTTTGCGAGCTGGCTCGAGCTGGGTACCTGGCTTTGCCAAACGATGAATAAAACTTACATTATTATCAATGATTGGTACCGCTTGACGCAAATCCATAGGAAAACGACTAACGGTAACAGTTGTCCAATTTTTATCAAATTTATTTTGTCAAAAATTTGACTTAATTTTTTTCAAGTTTTTTTGCCATATCTGACAACTGATAATGCTTTTTTTTTCTGATGTCTAAAAATTTTCGGTGAATAAGATAATCTATTATTAGTTTTGCTTTATTCATTAGGTACCTATTAGCTAATAGCCTGTAGTTTCGCTTCAGTGTTATCAGGATAAGAAACAGCTTATGTATTTTTCCAGCTCATTAACAATACCCATACTAAATAAGAACTCTTGGTAGTTTGGGCATGATTGCCATTTTTCGTACTTTTTAATAGAATTACGTCAATATTGTAACTAAAGGTTATTGTATGATACTACAGTGAGTCAGCAGTGCCGGGCCTGTTGACCGTGTACTCTTTTAAAAGTCATGGATTTTATACACCCTATAATTATATCTGCTATTTACTTAATTTTCTTTATTTCACTCGGATCTGATGATCTGGGTATATATTATATTGTTAGTTACTTTTTTGTATCATAATCTGAGAATTTTGTTTGCCATTGCCTAATCCAGAAATATTTCTGACATTCTTTGTTACTAAAAAAGATTCTAGGCCTAAATCATTACTGTCGAGAGTGGACCTTAACACTGTGAAACACAGGTTGAAGACAATTAGTTACCTACTTAGTATAGCTTTGCAAGAATACGGTAGATTAGTTATACTATCTAGATCATAGTCTACTGAAAACAGAGGTAGGTACTGCAGGTGTATCATCGTGATAAAGATTAAATTAAGTTCTTCAAATCACTAGTAAACTACGAGTCAGTACAATCTTTACATGCTAGCGTAACTAACCTAGGATTACCGTCAATTCTGTTCGGTGGTCTTTCCTGCGCATCATTCGTTTAAACGCCTCCGCAGTCTCCGCGCACTCAAGTAGGTACTCCAACGGGTGTCACGGCGTCGTCATATTTGCACAAATGGGTAACCACTGCCTTCCTGCCGACTTAACATTGAACCACTTCTTAGCCGGCCAAGTGCACTGAGGATGTTATTATTCCCAGAAATAGAACAATATTACATCACAGAATATTGCCCTCTTAATAGAAAAACGACAGAGATACATGAAGGAAGGAAACAATATTATTTTGATAAATAATTTACAGCTAGTGCAAAATCTATAGAAGAGGAAGCGCGATCAATTGAGAGATCAGGCGTTTAAATCATTGTCAAGATGCCGTTATAAATGATAGGAAACGCATAGTTTCAAATTGCAGTCATTGCAGACTAACTGCAGTGGAATAATTGGAGAGGTTGGGTTGGTAATGGACCGCAGGGGACCGTTGGGCTATAAATTATATTCTGTCCTATATTTAGATGGCAGTTTGCAGGCAGGGATGTTGAGATTATCTAATAGCTGCAAATCTGCAATAACTGACAATCTAGATAGACTGGCTGGACAAAACTTGGTATGAGCGTAGCAAGAGTTTGTGCTAATTCTTTTTGTTTTCATAACTTGCCGGTTACTGTTTATAAAACACGTTTAAATTACGCATTGTGGTTGAAATTCGAGACACGATGCGACCGCTAACAGATTAGCGTTAAACGCATGTGGACGTGAATTACCTCACATCGACATTATAAAATATCGGCAAACCAATCACAACCCTAAGCAATAAAGTTATTCATGATGACTGAACATTCTCTTTTCTTTTTTCAGGTGGAATTTCCTGCTAAAATGTGGAACCGCTTGTCATCCTGTATTTTGGCGGTATCTTTGCTGCTGGGACCATCCCTAGCCGCCGTCTGCCCCGATTCTTGCATTTGCTCTACTACGCGTGATGGGCTCCACCGCGCAACCTGCAGCAGCTTGGGAGAAGTCTATAAGTTCACTCTTCGCCAAAAACACCACAACATCAACATCTTGGATCTCTCACATAACAACATCACTAAAATAACTCACGAACTTGACCGTCTTACTGAAGTGGTAACTCTCGATCTTTCGACCAATGGCATTCAAGACATCAACAAATTCCTTCATAACGCTAAAAAGCTAGTCCATCTCAACCTGGCTAATAATAGAATACAAAAACTATCTTTACTACATTTGCCTGCTAGCGTCAGTTCTTTGGATCTTTCAAACAACAATTTAAAAACCGTGCCATCAGATATCAGGCATTTATCTAGCCTTGAGCATTTGGAGCTGGAAGGAAATCCCCTTGATTGTACGTGTGAAAACCTGATGTCCAGAGATCGTTTGTTAGTTGGAAACGTTTTAATTGACGATGTGATTTGTGCTACTCCAGAAAAACACAAAGGAAAATCATGGCTGGAGCTAAAAACTAAAGAAATTTGCAAAGATCCCAAGGAAAACATAAACTTTCTTGACATGATGATGGGTGATCAGCCGTCCAGCTTAGACGCAGTACACGTAGGCCAGGAAGCTTTTGCTCTAAAATCTATGTCTCTCGTTGCAAGCAATGATCTCGAAGATGGTAATGTGATTCAAGGCAAGAATGCTGTGGAAGATGATGATTCTCAACAATTTTTAATAGTTTCTCGCTCTACATTAGCACCTTTGAACAGCATTGAAGGATCTGGCTCTGGAGATGGTGAGAGTACTACAATATCAGATTATTTAATTGAACCAAGAGTAACTAAATTACACGCAAATTCATTAGAAGCTGATGGAGTTATTCCAGCTGATGATTTTCAGACAACCATAGATCCTTTAGAAGGTTCTGGAGAAGGATCTGGATTCCATTCTGTATTTGACTATGAAGAAGACGTAGAAACGACAACTGAAAAGTTTGTAGGAATAGTTCTAGGTCCCATCGAAAGGATATTTGAAGACGACACAAATACATCAAGAACAGAATATCCGTTGCCAGAGCCCCCATCGGTATATCAGGGTGGAGCGAACTGGAATGATGAAAGTACTCAGCCATCTTCAACAGAAAAAATTGTGACTCAATCTCCCCGCGATACAACTGTTTCAGAACAAATACGTGTTACTCAGACGTCTGAAGTCCTCAGTCAATTACCAGCTGCAAACGAAGCAACTCCAGCTAAAACCGGTACATATGTTTGTATAGCCATTATAATTGTGCTGTTAGTTGGATTAATAGGGTTTGCTATTGGCAAAGGTCAAATGAGAAAAAGGAGAGACAGAAGACTTTTACGCCAACAAAAAAGAGATGTAGAAAAAGCATCTAAAGAAATGGTTGATATGAATAAATCACTACTAGGTAAACCAGCACCTTTAGAAGAACCAATTGAAAGAAAAGTCAACGGGAAGTATGAACTAGTTCCCACTCATGAGAATCATCAAAAGAAAAGTGATGTTGCTAATGGAGTCAATCACAGTGAACCAAACGGTCTCAGAACTGACAGTCCAAGAGATTCAAATCAAAATAAGAGCAGTTCTAGAGACAATAACTTGAAAGACGAAATAAATCAGAAACAAGAAACATCATTTGATTCGGCACCAGCATCATCTGATTCTTTATCGAGTGAAGATATATTTGTGCCTATTAATGATGACGAACCGAAACTAAACGGTACTACCGATCCAAACCTATCACAGCCACTCCTGAATGGTGACCAAATCACTGATTCAGACTTCTTGTCTCCATCGCGAGAATATACTCCAGTATACTCACCTGATATGGGAAGAGTACGCATAAAGATGGCGGAGATACCAAAACCCAAAACACCAGTGCTGGTTACCAGGAGTAGATCGAATGCTGGGGACATAATCATTACACCATCGGAGGAAGTGAACAATCGTAAGTCAACCACTTGAAATTCAGTGTCAAACGTATGGACTAAAACACTTTGCGTAGGATTAAATCGTGTCAATAAACAAACACTTTCATATTTGGCAAAATACTGTGATTATAGTGTGTGTTAGACATTTAGTGGAATGGAAATCTTTTGGGAAATAAAGACTGTAAATCTCAAGAACTTTTGCTGCCAAAGTGTGTTTGTAGTCGACAGTGCCTTGTATTTAGTAGTGTAACGATATAATTACGAAATATATTGCTAAATAAGTGTAAGTTAGACATATTTTTATACGTGTAAAAAGTGTTGCCATGTTCACGATAACCGTTATATTTCTATTAAATTATGATTTATGTTAAATTAACGTATATAACTACACTGTCTTGATATCGGTAAATTTGTGTTTCTATGCAAAAATGGGTATGATAATGAGGTTATGGTTGTGTACTTACCTGCGATTGTAAAACTCAAATAAGTATGTGAAAGGGGCAATCATATATTATTCCTAACGAAAGCTTTCCGATTCCTTCATGGTCTGGCTAAGTATAAGTTCCTCTAAGTTAAACGTATTAGGAAATAAGAATGTGATACCATTTATTTTAAGCAATTCATTCATAATCTAATTGCGTGTGTAATGTACATATTATTAAAACATATAATTTAAATTCGTTTCTAGTTATAAAATCAGAATCTTTGTACTATTTTATCTTTCGTATGATCAAAACATATTGACAGTTATTTAATGTGAAATAGTATGGAATGTAGGTTTGTACCTAGAATTTTTTTATAAAGTGATCAAAACAGAACAATAAATAGCGCCGTAAGAAGAAATAATAGTTATTGTAATTTTATTTAAAGAAATACAGATATAAAAGGTTGATTCATCTTTTGTTTTCATTTTATTCCATTATTTTACCTAGATGCTCTTCATTCGTCACATAAAAGGCTTCCTTAGGTGTCGGAGTTTAAGGCACTTCAAGGGCCCTGAAATACTCGTAGCTCGGGGAAGATCCTCACCTCAGTAGTTATTGTCTGCACTAAATATTAAAATAAGGTAGTGAGCATATCCCATCCCACTTATTAATATTATAAACGCGAAAGTTTGTAAGGATGGATGGATGGATGGATGTTTGTTCCTCTTTCACGTAAAAACTACTGAATGGATTTTAATGAAACTTTACAATAATATAGCTTATACGTCAGAATAACACATAGGCTACAATTTATAAAGATACCTGCGCAGACGAAGTCGCGGGAACCAGCTAGACTAAATGACTGACTCATTGTTCTCCTAGATGAAGTGGAAAAATGTGAAATGTAAATACGGGAATGTATAGGGGGGGTTGGTGGGAGTTCAGGAAAACTTTAACTCCCCCCCCCCCCCTCCACCCCCCTCTATACCCACCATATGGTATCTCGGAATTGAGTCCTTAACCCTGTGGCCAACCACAGATCAAGCCCATTCCTATGCCATTAGTTAGTGACTAATAAGTGACGAACAATGGTCTGACTCCCAGGATTTGTGACAGCCCCGTTCCTGAGATATCAGCGAAAATACCTGGCCCACGGTTCTGGATCCAGAACCCTGTGGCCAAGTACTTTTGCAAATAATACACAAACCACTGCATCTTATGGCCCCAGATTTTTAATTTGCGTTAGAAACGCCAGTCACTAAGCCCTAGACAAAAAACTAACTTCCTAGACCCAAGAATACCGAAGTTAAAAAAGTCCGGTCTAACATTTTGAGGTTATAAAAATAACCTCAAAATGTTAGACCAGCTACCCGAAAGAAAAATGCTAGGAGGCTGATTACTATGCCAAACCTTAGTGACTCATTTGTGACTAACAATGAACTGAGTCCCGGAATTCGTGACAGCCTAGTTGCAGAGATATAAGCGAAAATACTTGGCCACAGGGTTCTGGTCCAGAACCCTGTGGCCAGGGCTTTTCGCTAATTTCTCAAAAACCGCTGCATATTATGACTCCGTTTTTTGTATATGCTTTAAAAACGCCAGTCACTAAACCCTAGACCTAAAATTAGCTTCCTAGATTGTTTAATAATAAATCTAAGAAACATGTTTTGAGGTTATAATTTATTAACAGAGTGACCATATATTTTGCTTCATTGAGACTTTCCTTGTTTTGCGTTACGCTACGTAATGCTATAGTTACCTATTGTCTATGGCATTTATATCCTAGAATATTGTTTTAGGCAGGCAAGTACCTATGTAGAGATCTTTCAGTCTAAATATGCATGCCTCTTCACTATCTTGGAAGTAAAACTAAAATATAATATTTTGCTCTGGATTGCCGCTAGTGCTCACGATGATCTAGCTGCTGCTTCTTTCCGTAGAAGGAATGCTGAAAATATACTTATTATTATACTTCTATGTACCTACTGTAGTCCAATCAGCTAGACTTGTAATACTTACATTTAAAGTTTGATTCAGTCCTTATTATATACATAGGGTATATCAGTCTTGTTTTGTTTACAATCTTAATATATATATATAATACATTTATTTTCCATTACACTGCCCTTTTGCTTGATTCGAAAATTTTGTAATAAACCTTCATGTGGATATCATGTGAATATAATACTTTGAATTAGCACGCAATAAAAGCTTAAAAGTACTAAAAATACTGAAAAATAACGACTCTTTCTAATTTTTCTTAATATATGAGTCGGGACGGCTATTGTCATAAATTAGAACTGCCAATTTACCTTAAACTTTGCTTGAACTGAAGTATATTTTTGCGGAAACTGCTGTACAATAGTAACTTGGAGCTTGTGTAGACCATGGAGTGTAGATTTTGTGTTCATTTTATATTGTAGACCATGAATGTAGATTTTATACTCCGGATGCGTGCTTTATTTTCGAACTTTATTGTGATTTTGTCTTAAACGCAGCTTCAATGTGGGATTATTATTATTGCAGCTCCACTTTATTATTGACCGCCTTTATGATTGAGCTCTATTGCGTAGATAAAAACACACCACAATAATTTTAATAGTTTGCCTTAAGGATAATCCGTCTCTGCTTACCTGCCTAAAACAGTAGTCTTCTACAATAGTCTAGGCTAGGATGTGAATGGAATAGACAATAGGTAATTATAGCATTTACGTTAAGCAACAATACGTTATGTTACGTAACACAAAACAAGGAAAGTCTCAATGAAGCAAAATATATGGTCACTCTGTTAATAAATTATAACCTCAAAACATGTTTCTAGGATTTATTATTAAACAACCTAGGAAGCTAATTTTAGGTCTAGGGTTTAGTGACTGGCGTTTTTAAAGCATATACAAAAAATGGAGTCATAATATGCAGCGGTTTTTGAGAAATTAGCGAAAAGCCCTGGCCACAGGGTTCTGGACCAGAACCCTGTGGCCAAGTATTTTCGCTTATATCTCTGCAACTAGGCTGTCACGAATTCCGGGACTCAGTTCATTGTTAGTCACAAATGAGTCACTAAGGTTCGGCATAGTAATCAGCCTCCTAGCATTTTTCTTTCGGGTAGCTGGTCTAACATTTTGAGGTTATTTTTATAACCTCAAAATGTTAGACCGGACTTTTTTAACTTCGGTATTCTTGGGTCTAGGAAGTTAGTTTTTTGTCTAGGGCTTAGTGACTGGCGTTTCTAACGCAAATTAAAAATCTGGGGCCATAAGATGCAGTGGTTTGTGTATTATTTGCAAAAGTACTTGGCCACAGGGTTCTGGATCCAGAACCGTGGGCCAGGTATTTTCGCTGATATCTCAGGAACGGGGCTGTCACAAATCCTGGGAGTCAGACCATTGTTCGTCACTTATCAGTCACTAACTAATGGCATAGGAATGGGCTTGATCTGTGGTTGGCCACAGGGTTAAGGAGTCAATATCTCGGAGAGTTTGTGAAGGTTGACAATTCGCACGTCCACCTCGGGACCTACGTGCTATCTCGAAAAGTACACGTCTTATCGACATGCGGTTTTTACTAAAGGTATATATTTTTGCCACAAGTTTTTTAGATACCTGCGCAGACAAAGTCGCGGGCACCAGCTAGTAGTCTAATAAATAAATAAACAAACAAAAGAGTGACTTTTAGTGACATTTGTGCAAAGTATTCAATAACAAGTAAGCTACGTTGCAGCCAATGCTTGGACCCAGTAGCTTTGTGATTGTCTGTCTACATTCGGGTTCAATGATTTTAATGAAGATGGCGCTTACTGTCAACAATATAATCTAAGCTTAGTCCATTACCACTGTACTTACAGACTTGAAATTTCGAGACTATGCTTTTCAAGAAGTGTTCAATAAGAAGTTAGTGTAAGAAACACAAATAAAATCAAATAAAATTACAAAAAAACCTTATTATTATCTTATAATATTATGTAATAAATTACAATAATCTAATCTTAAACACGGAGGGATTTTAAAATGTGCTCTCGCTTAGAGCATTGTCATCTCTAGCAGCTGTTCCATTTGGAGGATTTAATGGTTCTTCCAGTTCAGCTTGAACTTCGACAGTGTAGCTGTCGCCAACTTCTACACCATACTCGGACATACGTCTCCGGCGAGCTCCGGGGGAATTTTCCAACTCTGCAATTTCGTGGCTGCCGTATCTTTTTACCCTTCTTCGCCTTCTACGGCGGTCATCACTGGGCACTTCATCCATTTCATAATCTTCTAAAACTGGTACATCTCCATTCCTTTCTGTTTCATCCAGTAAATCACCACTTGATTTTGTTTTTCTTCGTCCTCTTTTCCTCCTACCTTTTCCTGATCCAGTTTCATTCAACGAATGACATGAGGTATTCAATTTCGGCATGGAGAGAGCTTCATCATAAGAAGGAGGTGGAATCAAATCCCGTTCATCTGGTGTATTGCATAATGCTTCCTGTTCTGCACGCATACGCAGCTGCCTGAGTCTATCTCTCGCTTCTTCTACTTGCCTTTCTCTTTCTGCTTGAATAACTGCTAATCTACGTTTCATAGACCTCCTAATAACGTTTGTCAAAACAATGCACAAAGATATACCAACTATCATAACTATGATAAACCAAATAAGACTATCAGCACTTGTTGCTGATTCGGTGGGGTTCCAAGAGAAGTAACAAGCTTCTAACCATGTTTGGCCAATAGCATTGTTAGGACTATTGCAGATAAGATTGTAGGATTCTTCTTTTTTATTTGGCTCCAGAGTGACAAACTCGTAAAAATCTACCATGTTACTGTCAGCGCAATCGCAGCGCCACATATTGTCACTAAGATCTAGTCGCTCCAAATACGGGTTTAATTCAAAATACGATTTCTTCCAAATTGTTGTGAATCTATTCCCGATTACAGCGAGTGCAGTTAAACGAGGAAGCATAAAGAATGTATAGTTATTGATGAACGTTATCCTATTGTAATTCAAGTTAAAATATCTAAGCGTATTTGAGGAGATACTGTCAGGTATATGCGACATGAGATTTCTGGATAAATCCAAGTCTACAAGAGACTGCAACCCTTCTAAGGAATCTTTGCCAATTGAGCTTATTTCGCAGGAACTCATGTCGAGAACACTCAATGATGTAGATTTCAAGTGCCTAAAGTTAGTAAGATAATTTCTTGCGAGCCTTATCTGCGTAAGTGACGGCATTTCCAGTAATGCATCTTCAGGTATGTTAGCAATTTCATTCCAAGACAAATCCAAATACTTTATCATAGTAAGCCCTCTGAATGTGTCACTTTTTAAAGACCCAATATTGTTGTACGACAGATCTAGATATTCTAATTTCGTATTATTCAAAAACTCATTGCTCCTGAGATATCTGATCATGTTATGATTGATCAAAGCTTTTCTTAAATTTGGAAAGCCTTGAAGATTAGGTTGCAGCACATTACAGTATGATAGGTCCAGAAATTTAAGGGAATTAGAAAATAAATTATATGCAGAATCCGAAAGTTCTAAACGAGTATTGTGTGACATTTTCAAATATGTTAGAGATGGTAAGTACATCAGTTCGTTGTGGTTAATAGTGCTCAGTTGGCAATTGCTCACGTGAAGATTCTTCAATGTTGATGATATAAGATTCTGTATCCGCAACAGAGGATTGAAGTTTAATCTCAGTGTTCTGATGTTGGTTAGTCCACTTAGCGGAGATCTTCCATGTATGGAGTCTATCTCGCAGTTATCTAGCATTAAAGTTTCTAGCGACAAACTAATCAGCAGTTCTTGGTTCGCTAAATTACCCATAGTTTTAAACTTATTATGAGACAAATCCAGGATTTTGAGGTTCGGTGCATGTTCCAACACATTGTTTGGAGATATATCAAGCCACGAGTCGAAGTTATTTCTCGATAGGTTGAGAACTTCCAACGCTGTGAGATTGAAAAGTACGTTTGAGGATAGTTCACTTAAACGATTTCCACTCACATCCAAAGTTACCAAGTTGTAGAATCTGCTTATAGATTGCGGGAATAATGAAATCTCGTTCTTTGAGATATTCAGTAGCGTGACCTGAAATACAATCATTCAATCATGTAAGTCCTTTCTTAAATATTACTAGTAATATACATACTTTGCTACATTATTTGACATTTATCAAACCTGTTATGAATAAATGAATAAGTATGAATATAGATTAAAAATTGATTTGCATCTTAACTTACTTGTGGACCCAATCCATCAGGTATATCAGTAAGACTCCTCCTAGAACAGTCTACACTTGTCCTATCAAAGCTGCAAGAGCATTGATAGCAGAGGTCACTCATGCCGTTGTCATCGGAGCCAAAGATTTCTCCATTTGTAGAGCTGAGCAGCAGTGGGATCAACAGAATCAGATTCATCACGCTTTGAGTTCATTACTGTCTGAAATTATAGGAATGATTTTTTTATGTAAACCGTATGTGGGACGAGACGAGCTAAACTATGTCCTGATGTTAAGAGATTGCGCCTACCCATGAACAGAACAGTGCTACACAGGACTTTGATTCATGTAGGCCGTTGCAACATTGATAAAGCGCTCATCCAAATTGAGATATTTTGATGGTTAATCTCGAAAGTCCAGTAGTTTCACTAGCTACAGTGCCCATCAAACCGAAACACAGTAATAAACACATTATTGCTTTGCAGTAGAATATCTGGCACTGTGTCCCCACTACAGATCCGATAGTGATGCAAATTTTACAATTAAGTAACATATTTAAGATTCTCAACTAACAGGACAAGCAAAAGACGCATAAATAAAATCAATCAATCAATAATCAGTAGACGTAGATACGTACTTTTCTTTAAATAGGTCAGCTACCCATTTAAAGTGTTCATGCTAACACCTGCACGATTATAAACTCAATTTTTTCTTGTCACGTATCAAGTTAGAGATAATAATGGCAGTGGTTAGGCGGCTACACAAATCAAAGCGCTATAAGTTTTGTCTAAAGGACTTCACACACAGCAGCTATTAAAGATGTACATTACAGCACGATACATCCCATTGCATCTTTCCATAGAAATCGTCAGAAGACCAAACACGGCAGCTATAATGCATAGCGTGTATCTTTACATTATAGCTGCTGTGTGTGAAGCCTTTACTCGTAGGTAAGAGGATTGTCTAAAATCTAAATCGTTATCCACATTGTACCAACAACAATTTTATCTTTGTTATCAGGTAGGTGGGTATTGATAAAACAGTTAGGTGGAGGATACTCGAATTTAGGTCGTTACTGTACCTGTTGCAAAGTTATGAATGTTTTTTTTACTATATGTTTGCATTTCTAGACCATTTTACCGTCGGAAGGCGTCCTCTGCAAGATGCCGTGCCGTCTATGTGGGTAGGTACCAACACAGTACCAGATATTCTGTCGCAAAGCAGTAATGTGTTAGCATTACTGTGTTCCGGTTGGAAGGGTAATGTAGCTAGTGAAATTACTGGTCTTTCGAGACTGATCATCAAAATGTCTCAAGGTGGACGAACGCTAAAGCAGTGTTGCAGGGGTCTGTGGGAATCAAAGCCTTGTGTATCACTATTATGGTTATGGGCAGGCGTGGTCTCTTACCAGCAGTATTAGTAGTCTCGCCTCTTGTTAACATTAAAAAAACATTATCTTGTATGACAAAATTAGTTTAAAATTAGTATAAGTTGTAGATAAAGTAGGAATCTTAATGAAAATACAAACAACAGTCATACTTCTGTTGGTAAAGTTCGTATTATCATTCTGACTTGTTTAGTCATTCACTGATGAAATGTTTGAATGAACTAGTAACTTCCACTTAATGATAATCTGATTTCATGATGAAATTGTAGATCCAGTAAGTGCTAACATGATATATTTTTGAAACCGCTTATAAGTATAAGGACCTCTGTTTCTTTGGTATTATGGTTTGATTAGGTTAATAAATCTCCTCTTATCATCATTGTGAGTAATTAGGATGACTAACGAACTAACGTACTAACTAACGTAGAGTCACAATTCAAACCATCGTATTTATGAAATATTATTAGAAATCGGACAAACCTGTTATTTATCACAAGAAAACCAATTTATGTAATCTACATTATCTGAACACTACACCTTGATACCAGGTTATTAAATCACTTATTATTTCAGCACGACTTCTTACAGGTACGTGTGGTCCAGGGCGGTCGATTACATTGTATGAGTCAAAACGCGTTATCAAGGCGATAAAATGATAATGGTGGCGACAGTGTGTATCGTATTCTGTTCTGTTCTAGGTTTCTGGGTAAGGCATGTCACCTCTCCGTAATTTTGTTGAATGAATTATGAGAAAATAAATAAATTAATAAATGAATAATGATTATCATCATCATCATAATATCAGCCCTTGGACGTCCACTGCTGGACATAGGCCTCCCATGATTCGCCATGAGAAATATGAGAAACTTATGCCATCTAAATTAAAATAAAATTTGTATACTTTTTTCATCAGTGACGTACATAATTATGTGACTCTACTTTAAACATTCATAAGACCACTCTGTAACCAACCATACTTGAGACAAATAAATCATTCATTCATTCAATGGACAAACCGAACTAACACCACTCGAGCTCGAATGAATTTTAGGTGTATTGTGTGATGATGACCAGGGATGGTATTCCATGTGAATCTAATGAAGATAATAATAATATATCTTCGCTAATAAATAAAAAGGTTTGACTGGGAATCGAACTTAGGTAGTATATTGTCATTGATAATTTAATAAGCCATCTATACAATTTATTCTGAACTTTTACGGTGCAAAACGACTTGTCCCAGCAAAGGACAAAACTTCTAAACGAACACGCGCATGAACTCTTGTATCACAATATCTTCTATAACAATAGATGGCAGCACCTGTTAAATTTCTCGGGATAGATAAAATTATTTTATATGACGTTATATTTTAATAATAAATTACAATATTTTAATAGATTTTATAACTAGATTATGCGGGTATTTACAATGTGTTTAAGAATGTAAGGTTAATTTATGTGGATTTCTACTGTTCGCCGCGTCGAACGTCTATCACCAGCTCTAGGTCTGTTTTCAGTCAAATCTCCAATAGATCTGGATCTACGAAATCTTCTATTAGGTGGCTCTTCTTCATCTATGAAATCAGGTAGAGAGTGGAATGAAGAGTTCAACCGAGGCATCAGTAGCGCTTCGTCGTAGCTCGGAGGCAAGTCCTCATCACGCAACGGAACTCGCATCACAACAGACTCTACACGCGGTTGTTGAGTACCGTTCAAGTTGACGACTGTAGTGTCAGGTGGTCTCGGTGGCTCTGGCTTTGTGATAGACATCAGCCCACGACACACCATCGACGTAATCACTATCCCTATAATCACTCCGATCATCACCGCTATGGTGGTGTAAGATTCTGTAGTTGCTTCATTTGGATGCCATGTCAATAAGTAAGCTTGTTGCCAGCTCAACTGGGTAACATTCGAAGGTGAATAGCAAATTAGCGATGCTGTATCAGATATTTTAGAAGGTTCCTTTGTCAAATATTCATATGTCAGCAAAAGATTTAAGTTGAACCCCTCGCAGCTCCATCGGTTTCCTTTCACGTGAACTTCCCTCAAAAACGGGTTTGAGGAAAAGTGTGAAGTCGACCATACCTCTTTGAACTCGTTACCTCTCAAATCGAGTACCGCTAGATGCGGTAATGATGAAAAGGTACTATCATTGATGGTGAAAATTTCATTATAACTTAGATCCAACTCTTGGAGATTGTTAGATGCAAGGTTGTCTGGTATTCTTTCGATTTGGTTCAAAGACAGATCGATTGCTAGTAGAGAATTCATCCCGACAAGTGAAGTCACTTCTATGTTCATGATTTGACAATTGCTCAAGCGAACACGTTTCAAAGAGTGAGATTGGAAGCTGGGAACGTCGGAAAAGTAATTTCTGGATAAAATGAGCGTGTCCAAGTTCTTTGCTTCAGCGAACACAAACGGTGGCAGGTCGTAGATTCTGTTTTCTGATAAATCTAGGTAGTGCAGTTGTGGGATATTACTGAACGCGTCTGTGTCTATGCTATTTATTTTGTTTTTTGAAAGATCCAATGTTTTCAAACTGTTTTGATGGATACCCGACCATGTTTCGTAGTTATTATTTGACAAGTTAAGACTGTGGAGTGCGTCGAAGTTTTGGAAGTATGTGGGTGGCGGATGACTTATATGGTTACTAGATAAATCTAGAGATTCTAGTTTTGAAAATCTCTCCAGTTGCGATGGGAAGGAGATGAATTCATTGTTGGACAGCAGCAGAACATGTGCCTGGAATTGAAAAAAATATTCATTTAATAAAATGAATTGTTTATCACTTACGAGTATTTCGATTTGCTTACATGTGTTTGCTAAAAAGGCATGTTTAACCGCATCAAGGCAAAAGTCCTGAGACATAAAAACAAAAACTGAACACCTGAACTTTTTCTGAACTTACTTCATAATCCAATCCATCCGGCAGTTCCGTCAGCCCCCGATTTGAACAGTCCACATACAGAACACCGTTCAGAGTGTAAGTAAGACAAGACGGTTCGTCCTGATCCTCCATTTTATCCCGGAGAACCCCTGGAGTTACCATTACTGGGAGTAGCCATAAGCACAGAGTTACTAAAAGTGCATCTGAAAGAAAATTATCTAATTTATATTTATTTAGAAAAACTAACTAACTCGCATACATAATACATAGTACCTACTTAAATTATAATAATCAATCACAATCCAATTAATTTTCGCCTGCCTTTACATAGGAGGTATCGGGATCGAAGTAATTGAAGAGGGATCGAAGAGGAAAAAGCCTTTGTGTTTTTCCAGCTAATTTTAGCTCTATCGTTTCAGTAGTTTTGGCGTGATTGGGAAACTAACATTTATCTTTCGGTACATCCTTACAAATTTTTGTCATTAGTATATTTAAATGGTAGTAGGTTAGTGGAGTTGGCTAGGCAGGTTTGCCGATTTTGCTAAAATACAATGATCTTTTGCTAGCGAATTAATATAATGATAAAATATGTATCGTTTGATTGAAATGGACAAGTAGAACAATGCTTAGGTCAATGTTAGATAAATAATGCTCTTGAGATTGGTTTGATATTATAATTTAACAACAGACTATTTAGCTACCTACAAGAAATATGCCAATTCACAATCTTGTACCTGTTTTCAGTTATCTACGAATCATTGAAAAATATTTCCGTAGCTTTGAGACTTATAGATTTTCTTTTATCATATATTATCTGTATTTAATTTATTATCAGCTTGCAATGGATTTTAGGAGGCACTGAAACTCACCTGATCCCATTAGAACTGAATCGTTTTCACATATTTATGTATAAATACTCCGTTTCGCATATGATTCCTAACTGCTTATTAAATATTTATCCACTCAAATTAGGATTTCAAATAATAATAATGATACACATGTTTTTTATCATTCTTTGAATACAAACTCCGTAGGAACGTTACTCACTCTAAAGACAGAGATAGTGTCACCTAGCAAATAACTAAAAAAAACTAGGTGGGTTCTACACAGATTGGCCGTTCTATACAGAGTGATTTAAAAATATTTGATAAATTCTATTACTCTGACGTCAACCGTTCCATTATCATTTTTGATTAAGGCCGAGAATCCCGCGCGTCGCTATCTCGCTCGCACATTTACGTTTTTGAAGTTATAAATTGACTAAGTATTAATTTAATAAAAATTTAGTGGTAGAATTTGTTATTTGATATTTTTTTATGTAAATAATATGTAATGTAAAGCGAATGAGATTAAATTAGAAATATATTTTCCCAATCTCCTTATGTGTCTATTAGAACCAAATCAAAGTTAATTCAAATGTCGTTAGTAGGTTTTTACTTACGAAAATGAATTAACTTTGATTTTATTACTTTTATATGAGTAAAGATTTAGAAATTTAATAGTGTTTTTGGCAACCCAGATATTTCCAACTAGTCTTAGAAGTTACTTAAGTTTTAGTGTTTTTCTAGACGTCTCGTCAACCTATAGTATGAATTCAAAAAGTAGGTATTTTCATACAGTATTACATACTATAGTATTCATATGGTATGTATATTCTATATGGAAATTTGAAAACTAGTTGAAAAAGTTACTCGAATATACCTATAAGATGTGAAAATGTCTGAAAATGTTTTATCCTGTTTTAAACATTTTTCTTTGAAGCTGTCAATCTTGTTGTTCTATAGGAATACCGTAACTAATTAATGGTTCAAGCATATTACACAATCTAATACTATACATAAGTTTTTGGAAGAACCCTGTATATATTTTTGTTATCGACACGTTGTCTTATCACTGATTAGGTATCGACTTATCGCCGGTCCAAAGAAAACCTGCCTGGTAAGTGAATCACACGAAACTCGAATTTCTAGAGGATTTTAAAGGAAATTTGAACAGAATTTTAGACTAAGCAAAAATGACTGACAATTCTAAAACAAATCTTTTATCGTTATATGATGTTTATTATTCATGATAAGAATAACTTTTGGAAGATTTTTGGTACAAATTATGATTTTAAGATTAACTGCGAGATTGTGAAATAATAAGTTAACAAACATAAGTACATATGTATGTACTCCCTAATTATTACTCTGTGCTGATGATAGTTAATATTAATAGTTAATTATTTTTTATGAATAAATTTATATTCGAAGAAATTATAAAAATAACAGCAGTAAAAACGTTTCTAAAAGGGTGATCAATAAATCTTTGAGACGTAATTTTTATTGATTCAAGAAACTATTAAAGTTTTAATTAAAATTATAATAATGTTTTATTATATTTTATTTTTTCTTTAAAAGTAACTTTATTACAGCATAATTAAGCTAACTACTACAATCAACATTACAAAATATTTTATTTTAAGCTTGTTATGGTGAGTTAAAGTGCTCAAACGTTTTTTTTTTCATTAGATACAAATTATAGTCCTTAGTTTAAGAAAACACTTTGCTAAAATATTTTCTGTAGGCGCAAAGTAGAGATCCTTTTTTTCATTTACTAATTGCGAAAAAAACTATCTACAAAACATTTATTCGCCATTATACATCAGAATCCAAAAATAGGTCCAAATTTTAAATCATATTTGATATTAAGCGAGGAAAAGAACATTCTCATAAAAAGACTACATCTTTATCACGCACAGCCATAATATGTGGTTGAAAAAAAACCTTCTCGTAAAAAGTCTCTACATCTTTAATACGCACAGCCATAATTTGTGGTAGTATAGTGGGTTGTGTGAAATGTCCAAAATATTTACTTATTTATTTATAATTTTCTAAAAAGGCTCTACTTACCTCTGAAATCCTGAGTGCAAGATTACCGGATGTCAAAATCACGACATGTACCTCACGCCTGTCTAGTCTCGTGACCTCCTCCTGTCTCCATGAGCCTCCAAGAGTTAGTCAAGGAGGGCGATTAGTTCGATTAGAGGTGTTTGAAATGGTTTGGGATTTTGTAAATACCTTCAAATTTTTACTCCGTTGTAGAAAATTTATTGTTACTTTGCTTGCCTCTCAAGAATTTGATTTTGCTAGTAGATATTAAGGTTATTGGAGAAATGCCTTAGAATAATATCTTTCAGAGTTGTGTTTTACCTCCCTTGTAATTTCGATTCTACCTAGTCTAGATTGTAAAAGTTGCTTCTCACACATTGAGCTCACAAGTTACAGACAGCAAAAATCGAATAAAACTTTTTATTAAAGCCTCGTTCGACTATGAATGTTTGCAGTTTTTTTAAACTTGCTTTTGGAAGCAAAAACTTGTGTGGAGCTTCTATTGAAACTCGTAAGAATTTGCTGCATAATCTTCACTTGTTGGTTATTTCTTAAAACTTGTCCTCGTATTCAAATGTGAGTCAAGCAGCACCTACTACAACACGGAAAAACTTAAAGTTTATATCATAACGATTCAGTTTCGGCAGCAACTTCAATAAATAAGGATAAGGCCCATTACAGACGGTCCGGCAAATCTCTGGCCGCCGAACGCCACTTACTTAGACTTAAAGTGTACTGGGGAGCTATTTTGTTAAGATTTGGGATTGCGGTGTCCGTTTTGATATACAACTGAGTATTTTGATACAAATTGACTGCAGGTCCATGTAAAATTCAGCGGCTGGAAACATTTTATACGATTCTTTGACACTCTAGCATAATGAAAGAAGCTACAATCTGAGGTCTATGCTTGGAAACACTTGTCTTACACTGAACATACCAATTAAAACTAATATGTCGCAAATTAATTCACAGAGTATATTTGCAAAAACGAATACTTACTCACTACTGATAGACAGGCAATAAAGTCAAACTAATAATAAGTTGAGTTACTCACCAATAGATCATAACAGCCTGATCCTCGATTCCTTATTGTCGAAAACCACCGTCAGATCAAGAAGCAACAAATTGCCGTCATCCTGTTTCGTTGGGTCAAACAGCTTAACATACGAGGGCCAATCCTAAGGGTAGCGCCCAAGTGCTAGCTGTGACTATGAAAGGCAAACCACAAAGATTTCATAATAAATTGAATTATTTTTATTCAGTCATGGAGCCACACGGGCATTCTTCTTCTTTCATTATCAAGCATCATCATCATCATTATTCATAGTAGCTTTTTCTTTAATTTTAGAACACGCCATGCTAGAAATGATTTGAAGAAACTGTACGGAGAAATATTAATATATGTATACCGACCTAAAAACAAAGTTTTTTATGAAACTAGGTTTTTTACCACTTCTAAGGATATGAATCAAACTTAATTTTATTCCTCTGCGTCAGCAGTCTGCTATGAATTAATTAATTCTCAGCTCTCAGTGTACTACTCGCACAGACCCACAGTGTATACTCTCCAAACCACACTTTAGCTATGAACTTGCCTCTTCCATGTCGCTTGCATGTAGCATAAGCGAACGGACTTCACTTACGGTCTGGAAATACCTTTATTTAGCAAATAAATACGAAGCTCCTTACGTATCATATTTCGCTGATCCCCAACTAAGAAGGGTCAGACGAAATGATATCGGGCAATTGGAATAATTGTAATTGTTTTTATCCATTTTCGATTATTTGTACCTAATTACCTTTAAATACAACATATATATTTTTTAATTAACTATTGCCATTTTTCGATATTCGTGAGTGCATAGCGAGTGCATGACATAGGTATTCACAGAAGTTAATCGGGCAAACAACAAAAAAGGAATGAATTATTTTATATCGAGAAACAATAATGTGTTGTTTTGTTTCCATTCATCGATAATATAGAAGGTATCAGCCAGACTTTTGCTCTTTCAAGTTGATCAGGCTAATAAGCCCCCTCTATCTGTCTTCAGACAAAAGCTGGATATTTGAATATCTGCTGAATATTTGCCATTAACAAAGAAGTACTTGTACGTTTTGAAGTCTACCTACTTTGTCTCCAACCGAATCCGCTACTTGGTTCGTTCTCAAATGTCAATCCTTTTATATAAGGGACGGGAGCGTATTTTGTTGTAGATAATATCGATACATAATTATGATAATATTCATACTTAACATACATAATATTCGGAGACATTTTTTTCACCAGTAAAATACTGAAAGGCAAAAGGAATTAATTTTTATTTCAATTACCTAATAAAGGAGGGTATATACTGCCAATTTTTAATTTAATTATCTGAGCAAATAGTGAAAATTAAGTTATAAAATAAATATGCAAATAAGTTATACTTAAATATAACTTTTATTAATTTTATGCATAGATTTTATACAATTACAAAAAGAGGTAGGTAATTATACTTCAATACTTATTAGTACTCGTAATAGCTATACTTCGCTTAGTTTCTAGTCATTCTTTTTTTTTTACTTATGTATATTAATAATAAACAGTAACATAAACATTCACCCACTCACACCCCTGCACTAGGATTCCCTGTGTCGCAGGTGGCATGGACACATACAATACATCACAACATCCAAGACCCGAGAACAAACATTTGTCTTCGTCACACAAATATTTGCCCCGGCCGGGGATCGAACCCGGAACGCCAAGCTTCGTAGGCAGGGTCACTACCAACTAAGCCACGGTGTCGTATAAGGCAGATCATATACCGTACATTCAGCCCATTCACGATGTACAATCACACCTACGCATTTGGCATTGCAGTGGGTCTGCTCAACAGCGACATCGACATTACATCAGCACTAAACCGTTCAGCATTTTAAGTATTGATGGCAGCAGAAAACAGCATCGAGTCGATGTCGCATCCCTAAACCTCGTCGTCGGGAAACAGGCTTATTCTCCGATGAGTGCTATCGCGCTGCCGCAGTATTAATTACAGAATTTGTAGTAAAGACACTTTTGGGTTTTCGATATTGTCTTAAAAGCCAATGTCACCTGCGACAACCTAGAGTTGCTTGATATAATAATTCCCATATTAATAGTTCCCATTTTAGATGAACTACTTCCGATAATAACATCCTGCGCATCATAAGTAATTTTAAAACGTAAAAGATGTTGTGCCCTTACAGGGATACCCCCCCCCCCCCCCACCCCCAACTTGATACCAACTACCTTTTTATAAGAACTTACTGTACAACATAAACAATAATATTTAGTATTAGTACTCAATAATGAATTTTAAACAATATTCATTATTGAGTACCATTTGTCATTACTGTCAAAGCTATTTATTCCGTGGCTATGGCCTTTCAGACCTCCTCCCGCGGGAGCTCAGCCTTTTACAGTGTGTACGCGGCTTTATTCGATCGACTTTCAATATGAATTTCAGATGGGTTATAAGATTGGTAAGCTCTGTGTTTCGCAAACGTATTTGATAAATGGCTTTCCGATTCGACGGTTTGATGGAGGCACGAGTTGTGGATCTTGTTTCAAGTTGAATGTGGGATTATTTTTGGCGTAGATTGATGTTGGATCTAAGCATTATTTTTGGCGTAGATACTAAGAAGTACCTATTTTGTGAAGGTGGTTTTCCGGTAAAAAGAAAATATTAAAATTGTATTTTTCGTTACGACGTACACGACGTCAAAAATATGAATTGCCTTAAATATTTTTTTGAACCACAAAATTTTTTTGACAAACTTGTTCTTTGAAACCTGTAATTAATGAAATGAAAGCAATTGGTTCATTTGAGTAGTTACAATACTCGTAGGTATTCATTAAATTTCATAAAAAATTATGAAACCTTTCAACTGTAATTGGTTTTGTTTACTTACCTACCTGCCTCGTTCAGCTAACGACCATCATATTCGTACCAAACAGAGAAGTCATAACGAAAATTAAATACGCTTTGATAAATTTTTGCTGGAAGCCACGTCTTACTTGAGTTCCTGTACAAGTTTTCATAAAGTTATAGTTTCTCAAAGCCCGTCGCAAAACTGCGGAACATTCCAGAAAATGAAGAAGCAAAGCATCCGACTGAAACGTAGACGGCTGAGGCGGAATAAAGTTGACATTTTTGCAAAGCTACGTTAGAATTTCAACAAAATTAAATGTGGCGGTACACAGAATGAGAATAGTGTGAGCACAGTGTACAAATCAAACAGTGAAGACACAAGTCGTAACGAAGACTTACTTAAGTACTGCTGCTGTACTCGCTCGTCTAGGTAATCGAATCTGTAAGTTTCTACAAAATCATTAATACATTAATGTTACATTAATAATTAAAAATTATTAATGTTTTATAATTTTTATTTTATTGTTAAAAGAACATTGTAAGATGAATACCTCTTATAAGATAGAGAAGTGAATGAGAAAAATACGAAGGAACTCTATGGTCCCGCTCTAGAAACTATATAAACTATATATTATATAGCTATTGAAACCGAGATAATCGCGAAAAAGGACGTTGGTAACCTTTGACCTTGAATATTTTTTTTCGCACATACGGGATATTTGAGGACTTTCTAGAGTTCTTTTATAATGGTGTCCTCAACATTCGTACAAATTTTCAGCTCTGTCCGAATTAATGCAAGCTCGAATGTTTAACTTGACCGGATTATAATGTATAATTACTGTTTGCAAGATCCAGCCGTTTTTATCTAAGCTATATGTACTGTGGTGTGAGGTATTGGGGGCGTCTCGTCGCCTCTCTTATTTTTGTTGTGAATTTTCAAGTTTCGCACGTAACGAGGTAGCTCGAAGTCAGAATGGTGAAGACTTGGCGCAACTTCAGATGGCTAATTTGGAATAACTTGTAGTTCTTAAGTAGTTATTAGTGTAGGCATGATTGAATAGTTTGGAATTATAAATTTTTATTTTGGATTTTATCTTTTAAAGTGTTTAAGTTAAGTTTGGAAGACTAATTAAATTAACAAAACTTTGTATGAGTAGGTACCTACTTAGTTTGTGGTTTGATCTCCACCATGGTGTTCGCAGGAATGTTAGTCTCAAAAAATTACAAAGTGAGAATACACTACTTATTGATTTTTTATTTATGATACTGTTACCATAATTTAATTTTCCACTCTAGTTTGATATCAAATTTATTCATTTCACTTTTTTTGCAAGAAATAATTAATCCAAAAAAAATGTGTATTAATAAAAGGTTTTTTTAATTTATCCACAAATCATCAATCCATCACCATCTAGCGAGACAGAATTCAAACTTTTTTTTACTATTAGATCATTTAAATACCCACCCTATAATAGGTACTGGGTTCTGAAATATTATGCACAAAGTAACCAATGGCAGTCCGTCCAAAATGCAAAGCAAACGACGACGCCGCACATTAGCGCAACGAATAACCGCTGCAACTATCGCGCGCGACATAAACTAGCGCGCACATTACCACAGCGATACACACGGACACACAAATACTACGATTCTACACCACTAAAATTACTAAAAAATATAAAATGGGAAATGCAGAAGGGGTAGGTACTACGCTGCATAAGTGCAGTCAGAACTTTTGGTTTCTACAAAATGACAAAGGCAGTGAAAAAAGTGCGAAAAAATAAAAAAAATATTCCGTCTGTATTCAAGTTCAAGTTTGTATTCAATAATAGTACCTTACTGACTATGCGTATTTTTTTTGATAATTAAAAATTTTCGGTGTATAAAACAACGACAGCAAGCACAAAACAAAGTATACAAGTTTCACTCAGTACGATGAGCATAATTCCGCGTGCTATAAGGTTTCAGACGATACGATTATATGTACGCATACTCTGAGCGACTGAGCTGCGTGTAATCTTGCAGGCAATCTTTACCTACACTTTAGACACCTTCGTCCAGGAAGATTGACAAACAGATTGTAACTAAGAAGGTAACTATTTTTATTGTATAGTTAGACACTTTGATCGTCCATGTGTCTCGTCATACCTCCATTAAGGCCGCAATATCATAGGCTAATGTGCCTTGATCGAGCTTAGGTTTCTGAGATGCAACCGCAACGGTAATGGTAGGTAGTAGAAAATACCCAATTTATTGTTTCTCCCAAACTATGCATATGATATAACTCGAGATTATGCGCCTACTCAATGTATTAGCTGACACAAAATTAAGCGAAATAGATGTAGTAAAAAGGTACTTTGAATCGAATGTTACTGATTAGGCTTGTCAATTAAAAAAAAACATTTGTACATACTGCATTCGTCAGTATGTGACTCTACCATATACATTTATTATGTAATGTATATCCATAAGACCTGTTTGTAACTATAATAATAAATAATAATATAATAATGTTTGGATATTCCACACAACGCCATCTAGCCCCAAACTAAGTAAGCTTGTATTATGGGAACCAGATAACTGATAGAATACTTATATAGTTTTTTTGTAAATAAATACATAGAAAACACCCAGACTCAAGACTAATACCGATGTTCACTACACAAATATTTGTCCTGAGCGGGAATCGAACCCGCGACACCGGTCGTGGCAGTCTAACACACTTGCCACTCGACCATCCGTGTCGTCTAACTAACCAATTAACCATACTTGAGAAAAATAAATCATTTCGCTTCATTTGGTTAGAATACTGAAACCACTAAAGCTTGTCGTCATTAGTCAATGTAATACGTATCTGACTATATTTTCTGTAGGTACCATTTATCGACACAGTTAAAGTCGAGCTAAATGTCCGTAATTGGCTCGAGTCCATCTGCAGGCAATTAGGAGGCGGGCGTTTTAAAAGATCCATATTTATTCGCGCTACGGGCGGGCGGCGTAGTGCTACGGCACGGGCGTAGCATTACGGCGTAGCAATACCACAGGCACTACTTCGTAGCATTCGTAGCCCTTTTATCTGCAGCGTAGTAATGCAGTTAATTACAACTACGCATAATGATTACTGTTTTTTTTTCGTAGTCTCGGGCCCCAAGCATGCCTTTTTCTTTGCATAATTATTTTCTGTATCATCTCTTATGGACTTATTTAGACTTGAGACCAACCTCTTTTATTAAGAAAGATAAATATGCCACTAAAATGCCACTAAGCAGAATTTTAAGTTTCAGCATGAAAAACAATTAGAATTTTCCTTTTGTTTATAAAATAATGATTGAATATTACTGATAATAAAATGAATATCATCATAATCAATATATGTAAATGTATTTATTCAATCAATATAATAATATCATTTTAGATCTTCTATGGCACTCGTATAGGCAAATCACATAGCAGCATATTATCATAAATTCAAACTTATATGCACATAAACCCTATTTTACATCTCGGTTCTAGAAAACCACATCAAACATTTCAAGATTGCGCAACGCCCTTAAAAGACGATGCCCAATATTGAATTATTAAGCTTCGAGTCCTGAACGTTCTATATTCAAAGCCTTCCCAGCCACTTTCCGGATGATAATGACCCCTGCATGTGGCCAGTAACTTACACAAACTTGTCCATACCTAACCAAACTTCTAACTACAGCTAATAAACTAAACATAGTTTTATTTCTACCTTATTAAGGTTCAAAATCATCTAGTCGGGTTGACGTTACAGCTTGGCAGTTTTGTAGGACGTTAGAGGTACAATGCACTAATTATATCAGTATCTTAGAAAGCCTCTAACCAGCCCCTTAACAGTTTTCCACGGTATCGAAGAGGCATTAGTGCATTTCCCAGTAATGCTTCTAAGGATGGTTGAAGCGATGACCGAAAAGGCCAGTGTCACCAAAAACTATTACTGGAAAACTTGATTGGAAATACTTAAATTTTCAGAACTTAAGTTTAATTATTCAGGAGTGTCAGGGCTGGTTTATGGTAGGTGATTTTGTATGTTTTGATTTTGTGAACTAATTATGATTTGATTGTTATTAAAATAATAAAAAAGGTTACCGGCTTTATTATAAAAAGCCTTCTCTATTTATGATTTGGACATTTAACATATTTGCAATATAACAGTTTACATATCACTATATTGCGATACAACTACACAATAGGATAACGATTCGGTAACCTTAAGGCGTTTAAGTACACACAATTTACCTACTTTCAGGCCTCTTTGTTAACCAAGACTTAAACTCACGGTGAGCCTGGCCCTCAGCTAATTTAGAACTATCGGCCGGCAAAGTGCTTTGAGAGCGTCTTGTGCCCACCATCGGACTTGGGGCCAACTATTTTGGGTCACCACTTTAACCGGAATTAAATTTCGGGCCAACATACACGCTTGATGAGGCTTGATACATAAATGAGGGTATTTTATCGAACTTTTTGAACGAAATTTGAAGACATGAAATTTATAAATGTTTCGCTACCTACTAATGGTTATCAAATCAATTCTACCGATCAAGAACAGTAACTAAAAATGACCCTATTATATAATTCTTTTAGATCTGGTTTCCATCTAGAAAACTCAATATTGTGTAGGTATCTACGAAATTTCTAGTCACTCAGAATTGAGTTGAAAAACAAATTACTCAACTAAATCATTATGGTGAATTTACTAGGCAAAGGAGATTGGACATCGCGGGTCTCGGCCTGGAGTTATTTTAACTATTTGATAATTCATTTCGATATTTTTAAGTATTCATTTCAGTCATGAAAGTCTCTAATGCAGCGGTGTTTAGAAAATGATCAAAATATAAGATTTTAGTTTGATCTAGGCATTATAGGTAAATAACTGCAGGCAGGTCTTTGCCTGAAGTAATTTTACCTATTTGACAATTCATTTCGATATTTTAAAGTATTATTTTCAGTCATGAAAGTCTCTAATGCAGCGAGGTTTAGACAATGACCAAAACATAAGATCTTAGTTTGATATAAGTATCGTAGTATCGATGGTAAAATGGCGTACAATAGTGATGGTGTAAACATGATAGTCGGAATCAATTGGCGAGATATCTTCTTACTGTTTCCTCAAATTTATTTGTGGAAGCTAGAATATGAAATCAATACAAATATCTACCTACCATTCCAACCTATTTGTTTAAAAAAGAAAACATTTTGCTAGCGGTATGGATTGCTTTTGTTTGTGATGTGATGTGAATTCGGAGATAAAAATATAATAAAATATTGTAATAAGGTACATGTGAACTGATAAAGTATTTTGTAAAAAAGTGTGCCACGATTTGCTGTAGCCCATCAACTTGTTTACGCTTCATGCGCTTGGATTTATATTTCAGGTTAGTTTCTGAATTTACTTACCTTTAAAGGTTCTAAGGAATCTATTAGTGACTAAATACGTAGCTTAACGTAGTAGTCTTATGTGACAAATCTTTATATTTATCACAGTTTTTTAAACATTTTTTGCCAACGTTTACATTTTTATAAAGTCAATTACTTATTATTCCCGCTGCTTTGGAACATAAATAGCATATATTTGTAATCTACGCTGTTAGTACAGTGTCACAAAAAAGTTTCATGCATGCAGGTTGAAAATCGGGACCTGGGCTCCATACATTTTTGCCCAATGTCATTTCCATACAAAGTAAACTATTAAATAAAATGACGTGTTAAGATATGGAGTCCGTGTAGAATTTAATTATACGCATGTGAACCATATAAACAGCCTATTCGGTTTATAAACATCCTAAGATAATCGCGAAAAACATCAAATCGCCAGCTAGTAGCGCCATGTTTCATCATGTCTTCGGAAAGAGCAAGTAAGCCAAACCTCAAGATCATGACATCTTGTCTTCTGAACTTAATTACCTGCCCATCTTTGAACCATCCATCCTGTATTAAGTAACGAAATCGTAATGGAAGTAAGTATGCCCACCAATCTCTATTCACTAAACTACACCTTTACCTTACCGTAGCACTAAAATCCCTAATTGCCAAATATCGTCTCGCAAAAGGGATCCAACTCCACTAAACCGTTAAATGGATCCACGACTGCTAAGTGCTAGATTGGGGCTCGATACCCCGTTTTGTACGAGTAATTCGATTCCTGCCAATTAGGAGTTTAGTTGTCGTCGAACGTCTTAGAGGTAACGTAGCTGTATCGTCCATTTGAACCCTCGATTTGGGTGTCTCGGCTTAATTGAACCACTTAAATGTTACACTTTCTACAAAACGGTAGTAAATAATACTAGCTATAATTAGGTATTCGATCTGTATATCATAGGTCCTTCAGCTTTCTTGGGTCGTATTTCTTTTCATTGCTGTGGGTCGTGTCTCCACAAATTTATATGAATTTTGTTTTAGGTTGCAATATAGGCGCCCTCTCCGCAGCTGTGACAAGTTTTTCAATTTCTATATACTCATAAAAATACTCATTTTGTTTCAAGAATGTACTCGTTTACTAAGTTGAAATCTAGTCATGCACCTCCTTTCAAAATTCAATAAAGAAAAGCGACGTCTGCTTGGATTAGGGAATAAATAGAAATTCTGTTTTTTTAGATGTATTATTGCTAACCATTCTTGAATCTAACTATTCATAACGTTTACGTTTATACGTTTAGTATTCCATGAAATACCTTCTACATTAACTTATTAATTCCTTACCTAAACGTATTAATTCGAGATTGAACGCAGCTTAGCTGGGCGTAAGGCGTGCCGTATCCTATCCGCGGCTATCCGTATATCCGAGGGGCGGATCAGCCGGATCACCAACAGGTGGGGGATGAGCCAGTCTCGATCCGCCCACACCACACGCCACGTGCTACTTTTTTTACTAGCCGGTTAGCTTTTCAAGGAACTTGCTAT
The DNA here is from genome assembly GCA_932526365.1 of Lobophora halterata. Lineage (NCBI taxonomy): Eukaryota > Metazoa > Arthropoda > Insecta > Lepidoptera > Geometridae > Lobophora > Lobophora halterata. Next base: position 8,675,892 of record OW052002.1, read on the forward strand.
GTTTAAACGCAAAATATTGGTAGGAACCTCTTGAATCAGGGGCGCGACTTTGACACTTTTCTCTGTAAAGTCAGGTAAGTATTTGACCTTATTTTGGTCTCCTCTTTTTTTATTTATTTTTTCGTTTTTTTGCCTACTCATGACCAGAACATTACTACACTGGAGTTTGAATTACCTACTACTCCTGTGATAGACTGCTTATAGCGCTCGTTCTTTGAGAAATGTTGATGGTCAGTTTGTGAGTACCCAAACACAAACCGGAACACAGTAAGTAATGCTAATGGTTTGTATCAGAATATTTGGCGCTGTGGTGGCATCCTGGAACTAAAAAACTTTTTCAGTACCGTTAGGATATACCCATATCCTAACGGTACTGAAAAAGTTTTTTTTCCGACTAAGCCCATTTGCAACTTCATACTTAAATATTACATACGTATGTAGGTATATATTATTTGACGATAAAATAATTCATCTGTTTAATGAGAGTTTCTAACAAGAAATTCTTTGAGTAAATTTCACGACCAAATTTTGTATCGCTTTTGTTCTTATTTACAGCTAAAGTTACACCAATAAATATTTATTTAACTCATAAAATTAATCTTCAATCGTTATACTTAATTCCATAACTGTTTACCAAAATGATCTGAACTAAAATTTATTGGACATTTTAGTAATGCGTAAAATTGACGAGAGCAATCGTTAGCGAAAGTTTGGGTATTATACTGTAATCAATTATACAAATGGCAGACACGCTCGGGAATATAGAGCCAATCGGGTATAGAATATGGCTGTAAATGTGTGGCCAGCTTTATTTATGGTAATTCCTAGTTCAACAGAATTAAGTGTTTAAAAATATTGGTTATCTGTAAAGTTGGTTTACGGACGATAGTTTAACGTGGCTACTAGCGTTACGGGACAATGAGCGTTACCGGACAATGACGTCAACGTTTTCGTGCATGCAGCCGGCGCGACGGCGTTCATCGATTTATAAGACGTAGTCACGTCAATTTTCATTACCGTAAGGCATTGTCCTAATAGAACGCGATCACGCGGCCATCGCGTCACGCGAGCGCTTCGCGCGAATGCCAATTGGGACCCCTATTTAACGTTAGTATGTTTGATCGTGCGACCGACGCCGCGACGTTCGCGCGAACTTGCGATGGTCGCGTGATCGCGTTCTATTAGGACAACGCCTAACACGATTTTTTTTAAGATAAATGTTTTTCCAGCTCATAAACTAAATTTGAGCTCAATTGGTTAAGTTGTTTTGGCGTGATTCAAGAACAATTATACATCTATCCACCTTTAAACTTTCGAATAATTTGAGTGTATTATTTTTCTTAGTATAAAAATTTGCACGCTAATTTTAAATTCCAATATTTTACCAAATTAATAACTGTCACACGAGATGCATACATTGGGTTCTAAGTTATTTGTCGCCTTCGTCCTATAAGACCCTAATTAATAGTCTTAACTTAGTCCCAACTTGGTTGGATCGCGCGCCTTATTCGCAACTTAGTCGGCAATTAATTTATTGCGCTAACTTTACTTTCCATTCTTTACCTTACCACTTATACGCCTTCGCAGTGATTCCAACTCAATCAAAAAACTCCCTATATTACAAATCTGTTTTTAAACCGAATGAATGTTTTAGACATTTAAGTAACATTTTGTTGTTTTCTATTACAGGTAACGAGATAATAATTATATACATATTTCATTTTATGATATTCCTTCAAAGTAGGAACGTAAGGTACGTAACGTAAGTAGGAAGGTGTATAACGACTACGTAATAAAACTACCAAAAAATTATGTAGATACTTTAAAAAAATTGATAATATTAACATTATTGAAGCATACTAATGTTTTTATTACAGCATAAATGAACTACTATACAATCTATATTACAAAATTTACAAAAGAATATAATTGGGCCCAACCGACCGATAGACCGTTGCAAACGATCTATAGGTAGCTCAACTGCTCCAACTCGATTCTCGATGGCAGCGTGCCGGATACTAGCTGCTGACCATAACATAATAATAACCTTCCTATTCTATTGTCTCAAGATATGTTAAATACCCTGGTTCTTAAGAATTTTATTGAGCTGGCAGCCCCACACACCGAAGCCTACGCGAGCTGCGATAACCGCGCACGAAGGAGATTTATTATTTTGCGAACTTGCTAAAACTTCATAATTTGCTGGCATTATCGGCGGTGTATGCGAGCCTTTATCAGATGAGAGTGTTATTGAAATACCTTTTGATTTTCTTTTATTCTAAGTATATTTTTTTTCCGACGCGACTTATTTTTATGACATTCTTAAGGCGATATGTGTCGATCTGGCAAGTTATCTTATTATGCGTTAATCTCTATCCATTCTTGAGTAAAATATATTTACATCTGATTGGTTTATACTTAGGAACATTATTATTTTTAAGTAATTATTCTTTGGCGTTATCAAGAAAGCGTCTGAGAAAACCTAAGCGCCAATTCCGTCGTAAAGCAATTCTAATTAGCCCCCTTATTTATGATTCATAAGCCGAAACACAATAAATTCTGAGAGAATCTTTCCGTTCCACATGTGTTAGTAAGCCAAGGCATTAGCGAATGGTGAATGTAGGTTCTCGCCTAATAAGAGACGGGATGTAAGGAATCGCACTGATTACTATATTATTTATTACGCTACGTGCCGCCCGTGTAAACGCTTCCTAATACTATCAACCCGAGCGTCTTGGAACCTTCTCGCATTCACCCCCGCCACTATCTCTTAGAAAATTCAAAGGGGGTGGGTCTGAGGTTATTGTGAGAAGGTTCTATAATGCTGGAGGTATAACGCCATCTATCAAATGGGGTAACGATTAAGTGAGTTGCAGGCGCACCGGCACCTATGAGATTTTTAATTATTGCCAGTATTAAATCGTGATTAATGTGAACCATGGTTTATGGCGGTGGGTATTTAGAGCTTTATTCAGTGCATAAATGAGACAAATCAGTTTTTTTAGAATGTTAGCCTTTAAAGCTAGTTTAGTTCCAAGAGTTTCTTATTAATGCTGATCTAAAATAATAATAATTCTTTACTGTTAGAATTTAGAATTTATTTATTTCGCAATCATGTACATTTGAAAAAGGTCTTAACTAGTTTCATATAGTAATAACATGAGCCCTGTTACGGCGCAGCGACACAGAATAGGTAGGATAGGTGGTACTTATGAAATTTTCCAAGATATTCCGTATTTTCGAGCCATCAAAGTATTGCCATTATCATAATATTTTTATTCCTCCTCGCCTAAATCATGCTAACGTCTTTACATTTTCCACCTCAGCACAAAAATGATTATGCGGTATAACCCGACTAATATAAATTTATCAAGTGCATGTTGACAAAGTCCTATGAAATATGACACTCATATTTCGCCGTATATCTGATTATTGCTAGGGGATAAAGCATAGAAATTTCGCTGTTTATGCCATCTTGGGCTTACGATGGCGCTCCGTGCGATCCGACGATAATTTTAATGAATATTTATAATGTTTGTGCAATAACTTAAACTTGGTTTATGTGGGAGAAACAGTAAAGTTATTAGATCGGAAAAGTTTAAATTGATATCAGCTTATTCATAGCACATACGACATTTGTATGTGTTACAGTCAAAACTCATTGCCGGGCAAAACCAATATTGACCGCGAAAAGCAGTCAAAATCAATATTGACTAAGGACGTTGGTCAAAACCAATATTGGGCGGTTAAAACTCATAAAAAGTTAATGGGTTCAAATATTGATACATATTTTTTATTATAAGTGCGCCTACACGTACTGTTCGTAGCTAAGGAGCTTTAAGGTACAGGTTTGATTCTCGCAACACGACATAAACATTTAATCCAATGACGGAAATTGTTCAGGACTTTTAACTCAGTTTCATTAATGTTCATAACGTACTCGTTAATAATGAGACATTGAGTTTTTCATTTGACGAGATCATCATGCAAATTATTTACTACAGACATTCAAAACAGAACGCAGTAATAGTTGTCTTTTTACGTGACTACGTCTAATAAATCAATGAACGCCGGCTGTATGCACGAAAACGATGACGTCATTTTCCGGGTAACGCTGTCATTGTCCGGCAATACTGTCATTGTCCGGTAACGCTCATTGTCCGGTAACGCTGATTGTCCGGTAACGTTGGTAGTCACGTTAAATTATCGTCCGTAAACCAACTATACAGACAACCAAAATTTCTTAGCTACATATTACGAAGGCGTACTTGAAGGCTCCTCAGGTGCGGCATACAGTGTATCATCCTTACGCCCGTAATCTTCGCAAAATTATTATTTATATGGTAATTACATACACGTCTAGCTAATGTTATTTATGCAGGGATATAAGAAGAGGTTTTCTTATCGAGGGGAGTATTTATTCAATTGAATCATAAGATTGATTAATGTTTTAGTTTATGTAGAGATATAGAGAGAATATTTTATTGTATCACCTTAGATAAAAAAAAAACAAATATAAAAAAACTAAAATTACAAGGGCGGTCTTATTACTAGATAGCAATGATTTCCAGACAACCGTAGAAGACATATTATTGAGTGATAAAACGGATAATTTGAGAGTTTGTGTGCTTATTTTTATTAATCTTGTAACACCATCGTTATCTGCATTTCATTGTAATATGACATTTTAGGCCTATTCAATGTGCGCCAACGCGCCTTGTCATTGGCTTACATTTAGTACATTAGTAATATAAGTTGAATTTAGAAGCTTTGATACGTGATTATAAGTGATTGGTAATTAAATTCGTAATCAAAGCTTTAGAAATGGTTTTATAACAAAAATACCACACCCGTAACGGACCATTAGAAAATGCTTTGTCTGAAAACCTTAAAGGAATACAGTATATCTTTTAAATATTCAAAGTATTCGAGCGTCGTTCAACTTTATTATCGGTTTTCGCTAACCAATACAGCGTATCCGAAACTTATTTTGCATGTGAGATAGCGTGTGCTGCACTCCTGAAAGAAAGTTATGAGTTATGGGACACATTCGCCGCGTTTACCCCATATATCTACTCTTTTGTCGAAGTAAAGATTAAGTTCAGTTATTGGTTATTTTACCCCGATGAAAAGTTAAGATTGGGTCTCTAGAATGTGAGTTTTCAGAAACGCGTATTTTAAGAAAAAGCTTCTAAGTTTTGAGCATAGGTATATATTTTTTTATTAATTGGGTTGCTAAGTTGGAAGTATTAACTACGTTCTCAAAGGAAATTGAATCATCATCATCATCCTTGGTGCTACAGCCCCGGGGCATATTACTTATTCTTTGCCCGGGTGGGCTTTCGCCTGGTCAAGTAAACGGCGCTATCCAAACCGATCATTGGCTTTCTCCTTCCAGCCTTTTTTCAACATTAAGTTTTTTTCAATACCATCCAGCCGTCGAAGTTTAGGTCTATCTCGAGGTCTCCGGCCGTTAGACTTCCCGTGTAGGATCCGCTTCGGCACTATAGCCTCAAAAGGAAATTGAATAAATAGGCTAAATAGACAACATACGAGTACCTTAATTTTTAATACAAGTACCAATCTACATTTAAATAAAGGTAAATATAATAAAATAAAAATATAAAAGTATGTGTCCAAAGATTGTGCGCCACTTAACACCTCTTCAGGGGTGTAGCTATCCGCTACTTAAGAAAATCATATTCATAGAGGCGATAAATTCCAAAACGCTGGCACACCTCTTTGACTGTATTATTTTGACGTAAACCGACTGTTCTCATCCTTTTCTATCACAAGCGTATTTGGTAGTTGTGTCCCTCTCTGTTTTTGGAGGATATCTTAATAAGATTCATGAAAGGACGCCATATTTTATATCAGACTCTGTCCTCTATCTTCTTATATTATCCGGCAAGAGCGGTTTGATATATGTGCTTGGGAATTTCCGATCTTTCAATTACTGGGAAAAGTTTCTTAGAGATAAACCACTAATATAAACGCAGTGTATAAAATGTGGTCTTATGTCATGAAGGACAAAAAAAACAATTGTATATCGACTATACCTAGACTTGTAGAGTACTTACATACTTTTTTTTCAAACTTGAGTAGAATTTTGGATGCAAAATTTTAAGGGCATCTAAAGTTAATTAAAAGCTTAATTTAGTTACTTTAATTTCACGCTTATACATACATATGTCTTTTATAAATATTTTAAAAATGATATAGCTTATAACCATTCATCACCACCCTATAAAATGTTGATGATAAAAATACATAAGTAAACAAAACTGATTTCTTCTTTAGAGAAAAAGTGTTACTTATCCAATATAAAAGTTAGCATAGCAGCTTAAAAGTTTACATGGGGTGTGGATGAAGTCTGTCCCGATATTAAATAAAGTTACTGCTATAAATATTCCTTCAGATAATGTAACAGGTAAGGCTTTAGATCTTCGTTTGGCTTATACCGTTGGTTTAAAAGGCCTATTCATCTTTTGTGAGTTACGAGAAAATCAAAACATTTATAATTTGTGGAAGCTCGTGGAAGTTAGGTTTCATTTTATTTATTATTACGAAATCAGACCTTTTTTTTTTTTCAGCATACTGAAGGCAAGCATATAGATTGTTATTATAGTAGAGTTTTAAATACTGGTTTGGTTTCAAATGTCAATAGCGCACCCCAAAGGAGTGTTTAAATTGAGTGAAGAAAAAACGTGTGTGCAGTGCAGTTTGATTACAACAAAATTTCTTAATTTTTTTTAGACATACGTATTAGGTATAGTTAAGATTAATCAAATAAATAATTGTTTTACTGAGTATGACTAAATGGGTAGAAACGAAATCTCTCATTTTTGTGTCTAGGCAGAAAAGTTTGGCTTTAGGCGATATTTTTCGCGCCTGAAAGGACCGTGCTACCGAAAAACTATGCACGGCCATTTTCGTGGACATGTCGCAGCAGCTTATTTCGCGCGGTAATATAATTCCTTAGCTCGTAAATCTTAACTTTAAGTGAAGGGGGATTAAAGATCAGTAATCTTCGCGGATGAGTTATGGCCACCGCCGCCGATCCTCTTTATTGTGACTTTAAGAAACTAAGAGGAGATTTTGTAAAACGTTCGAAATTAATTTAGATAATGATTAATGGTATCTACGGTAAGCAGGAAGCTTCGGTATTTGCATAATTTGGTTTTGCGGTTCGATATTGCGGTCGCGGGTAGAGGTAGTTGGAACTATTGTTTTGTTGTGAGTAATTAGTTAACACTTTGTTAACTTTCGACTTCTGATCGTAGTTTTGACCATATATGTAGTGCTAAAAGATAAGTACCATTACTGTTTTAACAGCATAACTTTATGTATTAGTCATCTCTTGAAATAAATTACATTTTTGAACTTACAGATACTTATGCTGACTTGCACCAAACTTTTAAAGATCCTAAGCAATTACTTTACACGCTTATCAGTTCTTAACGGTCAGAATCTAGACTGTTAAGAACTAACAAGCGAATAAAGTAATTGCTTAGGATCTTTGACAGTTTGGTGCAAGTAGGCATTAATGTCTGCTACAAACTGGATAATTTATTGGCTCAATGATCACATTTAAAAAAATTAAGATTGAAGATTAAGATTTAAGATTGAATCTTAAATCTTAGTCCACGCAAATCAACATTGCAGTCGTCGCGAAAACGACCAAAATACTTTCAAGTAGAGTCGAAATATTGCGGATTTTCCTTAGTATGTTTTCCTACGTTTAATCAAATCAACCAAGGCGAAAACCACGGAACCAAGAAATTAGTCATTCCGCCTTTATCACCGATTGCCGTAAACAACAGGCTTATTCATAAATCTAGACGAGCATTATTCGCGGGAAGGTGAAACAACAAACATTATAGACATAAATCTGAGACGTATCTCGGTTGAGAGTTATTCGAGGAGTCACTGGTGGATAGTTTGTTTAGCATGCTGGCAGATTTGTTGGACCAACTTTTCAGAAGAAACAAAGATTTAGCACAGCTCATTGAGTTAGCTGACAATGTTAGTGTATGCTAGAAGTGGGTCTGCCGAGCCTGCCGGTCTTAAAGAGGATGGTGTTGTTGAGATTTTTGACAAAATCAAAAATAACTCGTGAAGATTTTCTCTCTAGCGGTAAGACGTTTGCGTCTACTTTAATGTATCAGTTATTCACTAGGCTTCCTCCAAATTGAGTTACTTGATGATATGCGAAGGGGTTTTTTGACATTGAATAGAGACCACTGGTTAGTTGATCTTTATTTTAGTTTGTTGTTCGTTTAAAGCTTTAGCGGGCAGCCTTTGCGCTCTACAAAACTGTATCTGTCTGATTCAATACAGGTTTATGACTGCACTTGAACCGTTTTTTAGTATCTGAATACTATAATACATTTAATTAGTTTATTACAGCTGTATGCTGTATGCATATACACAATCTATAATACAAAATTTACAAAAGTAAACAATTGGGCCACTTTACAAACGATCTATAGGTAGCTCAACTGCTCTAACTCCATACCCGATGGCTGCATTGCCTCTTTGTATTGCAAGGCTTATTCATTGACCGAATTTAATTTAATAAGTTGTTAATTTGTAAGCTTTTTTAAAATCAGCTTTAGATACTATGTTTGACACTCACTCCAGCCGTGTGTCACCGGTCTTATCTGGCAGAGTCGCGCCATAAGACAATAGTAGCGCAATAATAAAAATGTTGAATAGCCCCTGTAATGATATTGTTACGGTAATGCATTGTTACTCTGATAACGGATAAACTGTACCCTGTACGGGAGTTGAGTTATGATACTGCTTTTGGCTTTATCTTTGAATGGTTTGAGATTTGTAAAGATTATGCACTAGTTTAAGAATCCTTTCCGTTTTGCGTTGAGAATTAACAAATTCCTTTTTTTGTACGCGCCTACACATCTTGACGAACATACGTTCAAAATCTAAAGTCTCTACATCCAGTATTTTGGCCTAGGTATGCGTTGTCTGTCAGTTAGTCAGGACTAAGCTTTTTATATAATTATATTGATGTGTTTTCTTAGGTCTTAAGATTGTGGTATTCTTATTAAAAAGATGAATAAAAAAAGTATGTAACAGAAAAAAAAATGTTCATGGCATTCGAGTTACAAAAGTAGGAATCATACTGGAATGGCTTAGTTTTCAATTTGTTTCAATATCCTAAAAAAACAATATTACAAGAACAACAAACCTCGACCATATCGGCTTATTTACGACAGCATCAAGATACTCTTTCAAATTTCCCCAAAGCGAACGCGCATATTTTCACCGTTTATTATCCGCACGTCGACCTCTTTACTTATCTTCGTATTGTTAAAAACATGATGACTTAGTAACTGAAAGTCCCATTAAGTAGGCGCCTCTATTCATGTGGTAACATGGGCGCGGAAGGGGATGGGCGGGGGAGAGGGAGAATAAATACAAATAAAGAAGTGAGTTGTTTAAAAATGGAACAAGCGGGTTCTGTGCGAGATAAGGCTGCGTTTCCGTCCCCCGACGGTAGGTGTCACAGTGGAATTATTTCAGCGATTCGACGGGAAAACCCGGTGTCGTGACGCTGTCGCATTCAACACTGTATTTTTAAAAATGCGTAGTGCTGGGTGGATATATGTGGTATTATCGATGATTATTGGTAGATGACTTTAGCCACTAGATACTTTTTTACGAATGTTAAGAACTGCTATGCTAGATCTCGTATAAATAAATATTTTTTTCTATATTTTTATTCGTTTGATTTTTAAACGCTTAGTAACGATTTCTTATAAATGCACTATATAAAAAATGTGTTTTTAGAGTATGTACCTAGAGAGATAAAATTAATTATTTATTTCTGAATTAGAAATATGTATACATTAGAACTTATTAAATATTTTAGGACTAGGTCCACTCAAAAAAAATATTTCCTGATAAAATATTTAAAAATGTATACTAGTCCTAACATTTTAAAACAACATGAAATTCATACATGGTGCGTATAAAGTAATGGAGTAAAAAACGGTGTTTGCCTTAGAAAACGCGAGGAAAACTTCCGACTTTACCCGAAATAGCGCTACACAGCCGAGGGTGACGCTTCAGTCTCATTCAACACCCACAGAATAAATTTCTCAGCGCCTAACGAGGTTTTAACTTCAAAAATTTTATAGGTTAGAATCAAAACATCGATAAGAGATAACAATGTACGTCCCACCACTACTGACAGATCTGTAAAGAGCCACCGTGTCAGATGCCCGCCGCTGTTTCTTAATTTCCTCTCGCAGAGATAAGATTTGCTTTTAGCTTTTTATTGAATTTTCTGTGTTATATCGCGTTTTACAAGTTACTCTGAAGGCTTCGCTTGTTTATGCGGGAGACATAAGAATCACTTTGTCGTTGAGTAAATACAATAGAATACTGTGTTGTTGCTGATCGATGAGCTGTCTCTTTCATAGAATCCATTTTTGTAAGTCTGTTTGATTTATTTGACCATGGTCAAAATTGATAACATCAACATATTGTAATATGTTATTATTATGTATTCCACAGAAAATTTTAAGATATTATTGATCCAAAATTGGAATAAAACGCAAAACGTGCCATTTATAGTGGCCATAGACGTGCCCGTCAAATAATTTTGACTTCCTGAAAATCCCAATCTATCCCAAGTGACCCAAAAAGTATTGCAATTGTACCTATTTCTCTCTGGATGATATTGAAGATTTTCGAGCTGCTGAAGACACGCCGTACAGCCGCGTTTTTTTTAGTACCTACTTGACTTTTTCTAGGTACTACTTAGTGCTTTTTTTTATATTAACATAGTAAGTAATCTACATCTCATTTCATAGTGAACTTTATGATCGGTGGCGTGCCCAAAATATTGTGTCGCGTGTCATCACGGGCACGCGGGCTATTGGTTCGCCATCCCTGCTCTAGATTATTAGTTCTCTAATCCTAATGGTAATATTGGCTGGCACATTTGTGGCTGTACCCAAAATGTTGGTCATGCCATGTCTTTTATACATAGGACAGCAGAATTTTCAACAGAAATCATCAAATATCAAACGAATGTTAACTCAATGGCATTTTTTCATAAATGTGCTGATATATCTTAGTGTATCCGTTTCGTTTTACGTGCGATATAAAGATGTGCATCGCTCACATTAGCGTCTGCAGCGTTATCTGTCGCATAAACCGCACGTTAGAGAGCTGCACATTTCCGACGCAATCTACCATATTTTATTCATTCAGTTTCCTCGGTACTTTGTTGAATGATAGAATGAGGGCGGGACGGCTGATCAGAGAAAGTGCTTAGCTAACACTCGATATTATTATCTGCTCATTGTGTATTTTTTTCGAACCAAGTGTGGTAAAGGATTTCAAGTGCGCCTTGATGAGGCTCCTTTCGTACACTTGACACATGTTTTCGATTTTTTTTGTGTGTTAAGCATGTGTTTTAAAGCACACATAGATTTTTGCACGACCAGGTGCGAACGCACAACCCTCGGATCGCACTCAACCAACACGGCTTTTTGATATTATCATGATAATTATCATACTTTTTTGTGTAAACAAGAGACGAGACGAGCTAGAAGCTCTTCTGATGTTACGAGATCACGCCTGCCCATGACCCAAATAGTGCTGCATAAGACTTTGATCCACATAAGCTGGTACAACACTGCTATAGTGCTCAACCTTTTGATGGTCAGTCTCGAAATTCCAATAATTTTATTAAATACAGTTTATTTAAACCAGACCAAAGTAATCCTTACACATTACTACTTTGCGGCAGAATATCTAGCCACTATTCATATCACAATTATTTAAAAAGTTAACTTCACTGACGAAAACAAAAGAAATCCATATCAATTTTGAAACAACGAGCGCATTCGACAGACGGAAACGATTCAGTTCATTGAAACAAGAATAAAACGTTAAAAAATATTATCTGTGCATTTGTCTTACGCGTCGACACAGAAACAGATTCTCTAGTGTGCTGCAATATCGGGGGTGGTACTGGAAATGTCTAAAATCGGGGTGGCTGTGGGATTCATTAGAGATCCGCAAACGCGAATGTAAACCGCCGCGAAAGTGGGAAGTAACGAGATTATAGTCTATGTGAACTATAAACATTGGAAACTTTCGGTTTCGTGTTTCAGATACTAATTGAAATGTTTCAGGCTAGATCTGATCGAAACCTTTGAACCAAAGACACACACTAAAAAAACGCTGCAAATGTAATGTTCAAATATTAATGCCATACTATTATTTTTTCATGCTGTCAAGCATTTAAATTAAAACGTAAGTGACCCATTCTATTTTTTTTAAGTAAACCTCACGACCACACAATGACAATCAACGACTACACGACAATAATCAACTATACTATATACTATATGACGACTATGCGATAACAATCGACTACCACGATGACAATCGACGACCACACGACCACAATCGATGTCCACACGAAGACAATCGACGAACTCACGACGACACTCATCAACTCAACGAGTTAACGATTACAGAACTCTTCAGCTTATTCAGACACGCGCTTAGCTTCGGCTTTTTAAGAGCTAATTTCCTGATTCCTCCATCACGTTTATCGCCGGCGTTACTGCGGCGTTTCTTAAACGGCTGATTAGACTTCACTCAGCTGTCCCCCGAGGCACAATTTAACGGTTTGACGAGCTCTCGTTAAAAATTAACTTGTTTTGTCTCACTGTCCCTTTATAAACAGTAGTGATTAAATGCCAAATTAATTAATATAATATTAAACTGTTACGGATATATACGCTTTAATTGTATTGTTTTATGTAATGGTCTTAAATTTTTAGTGCTTTAAAGCCGTGTTGGCCGAGTGGGAGGTGCCTCGACTTTCGAACCTAGGGTCGTTGGTTCAAACCAGGTCGTACACAAATGGATTTTTTATTTTAAAATCTATGTGTGCATCAAAACACGTGCTTAACGGTGAAGGAAAACATCGTGAGGAAACCGGCATGTCATAGAACCTAAAAAGTTCGAAAACATGTGTCAAGTGCACGAAAGGAGCCTTTTCGAGGCGCGCTTGAAATCCGTTCACCACACTGGTTCGAAAGAACTAGTGAAACGATAAGAAGAAGATCTTTAGTGTTTTTTTTTGTTTAACAAATTCAATTTAATATTACTTTTTACAAGATAAGACTAGTACTAAAACAAGAGCAATTATAAAATTACTTTTTAAAACCTCAATCCCACATGACGAGTGCAGGCAGACTGTAAACAGCTAAGCCACAGCAGACGATAGTGAGCGTGGGATCCCTTCACCTGACCCGCGGCGTACATTATAAAATATTATACTTGTACGGAGCTGTTGAAACAAATGATTACTAAACTGATAATTTGTAATTTAATTTGTAGTACCAGTAACCACGATATAAAAAAAGAGCGAGTAGTTGTCGCATATGATATGTTACGTCTTCCTTTGCATTTCATGAAATTACTGTCACAAATTGACTGAAAGCGAGAGGAAAGATGTTACACATAAAAAAAATGATCTGGTTTAAATTTAAAATAATAACAATTCATTAAGAGAAAAATAAAAAAAATAAGAAATAGGCCTTAACGATACAGGCTCGCACTAGTAAGGACCACCGCTAAAGAATCCTTTTCAAACTAATCAACAAAATATCTCAAATGTTAGCCTTAATTGTAAGTTTGTTCTGTAAAACTTGTACTTTGTTGTTAATAAATTATTTTTCATTTTCATTCCAAAAAATCGCATATCGTACTAACCAAAACCATCAAAAACCATTTTTTTTAAAGTTATATTTATTAATTATGTAAATATAGTTTCATCAACTCTATAGCACATATAAAGAGAGATGCATACAGGTGAGATTTAGCGAGATGTCAGGGTGTGCGATGTTACTCGTGCGTTAATTTTGTGAGACGAGACAAATTAATTTGAGCACAGATTTAGCAAAATTCACTATTCCAGCTATTAAGTTCCTTTGTTGCTTTGAACATTTACATGAAGCTTGCCAAATTCATACGAACTATATTAAATTTTTGTTTGTATCTACATCAACAATTCAATTCAGTTCAATCATTTATTAGCCAAAATGTTACATTGCATAACGCTGAGAAGTCAATATTTTAGTACAGTTTGAAATACATAAGCTTATAAAATATTTTCTATAAATAGGTTCCTAAGACATCTTGTTCTGAGTAACAAGGTTACAAGAAAAAACTCAAACTATGGTCTTTTGCAAGGCAATCATTCTGTTTATCTTAGGGCTATTTATAGCGTTGTGTGAAATGTCTAAATTATTATTATGATTGGGTATAGATAATTTGTACTTCTTAGATGAATAACATGGATAATAAGAGAGAAAGAGAGACTAAAATCTTTGTTTACTCTATTTCAGTCGGTCCTTTACTTTTCTTCTACGGCCCAAAAACGTTTAATCGAAGTTAATCCATCTAATAAGCTATCCATACACACGACACACGGAGATAAAAACAATTAGCACAATGTACCCGCATACCATACATACTCTTTACATACTCGTAGTCCCTATATAAATAAACTATATGTATAGGTATAAATAGACTTTGCGTCTACGAGTGCTTAGGATTCGTAGATGTCCGTAGCATGCCGTAGCAAACATTAATTTATCAAAATAACTTAGTAATTTTAAGAATAAATTATGTTACAAACAATCTTTTCGTATAAGTGTTCGCACTGAACGTCGGCATTGAAGTAAAAAAATAAGATAATTAAATCACAATAAACAATTACAATCCCCAAATTGATGAAACGCAGAATGAACTCAAAAGCGACTGTCAACTCGATTAAACCTCAATCTAACTCAAAAAATTGAGATGAATATCCATCGCAATGAATAAAAAATAAGCTGCGACCACAAAAAAACGGGGGAGTAAAAAAATAATATTATCCCGTGGAAATGAATTAAGCAACTCGCTGATACGCGGCTCAGGATGCGAGGAGCGGATAGCAGGCAAGTGTGGAGAAGACTTAATGGAAAACCAAGTTTTGAGCAGCATATAGATTGCTTGCAACTGTCTACGAGTATAGTTGGCCTATTTGCATGCCCATTACCGCAGAACATAAAATGGACTGAATTAATTTAAGACCTATAAAACTGCACTTATAAAACCAAAAAAATATGTATATTCTGCAAATATTATTTTTTTCATTTTATTTCAGTTGATTTTTTTTTTGTATATTTAATAATATAATAAAACAAATTTTAAGGAACAATTGTAAAACAAATAGATATTCACGTATTCGTAATTTCAATATACTCCTATGACTGTTTTGGTAATGTCAATCATGCCTTGTGTTTTGGCCAGCAAAAACTGCTAAAATAAAAATAAAGTAAAATTATTTAAATAAGTAGGCATTAGTGATGGAAATTAGGACTAGGTACTCTGGATATTCAAATTACAATAAATTATAGAAATATATAGTTATATTAGAGATCAACTGCTAAACGATTTCCTTCAAAACAAGCTAACAGAAAAGTTTTATTATAAAAAGTCTACTCCACACTTTCAAGCTTGTCTCTCCCGATCCTTCCCAGGGTAAGTAGGGAATAAAATTAACCGAGGATGATCGCTAATGAAAATAAATTGGCGGCGGGAGATTTGAGATTACACCGACGACCACGAGCCGGGCGAAAAAACGAAGATGTAGCGAGTGCGACAATTTGTGAACAATATTGCTGGAACCATGGCTTCTGGTACTCATTTTTCTGGAAAGTGAATTTTGTGAGAAGCCTAGACATTTTGTAAGTTTTGCTTCAGCGCGCGACTTTAGAAAAAAAAACCGTAATTTTCTAGTGATGCAGTAAAACCAATATTGGTATAATTTGGTATAATATCTGAGGTAATGCATTAAACAGTCATTTTTGATTAACTCATTTATCAATGAATTGGCTAGTTAACTACGTAACTGCATACTTTTTGTGGATTAGCTAATTAACTGATAAAACTGCTAAGTTAATTAAATACCAGGAATATTCTTTGGTTATTTGCTTACTAACCGATGAAAATAAAGAGATATCCCAAATTTATTTTTTTAGTTTGATACATCTATTTTTTTAGGTGCAAATTAGTTAAAAATGTCATAAATCGGAGTAAATCTGAGCTGGGCTGGCACAGATGAAGTTATTACAAAGAGAGATTGCTCGCTCCTATCCGAGGGAGGTTCATCTTCTTAAGTCGATGTAAGGATCAACTTTGAGTTATGGCTCATAAGTAGGGGGTGGTTATTAAAGCAAGTAGGTATACATTTCTACGCACTTGGATATTTCTCTCAAAAACGTAGGATGGATTAAATTTCTTACGAAAAATATATTCTTGGATGTATTTTGCCGGGAATTTTAATATAAGTACGAAACATTTTTAAGAAAATATTAAGAATTTTTAGTTTAGTTTTTATTTTATTAGTGAAAATAAGAACATATTATCTACTTAATAGCAAAATTTTTCAATGAAAATTGATTTTCCAAAATTATTTACAGTGTATATTTGAATATTCCAGTGACTGACTTATATAAAACTTTATCTTAATTTACATGAGACTTTATTTGAATTTTTGATTCATACCAGAAAATCTTCTTCACATTTTTAAAAACTGATCTTTTTTAAAATGGGTTCAAAATTTCAACCAAATTCTAGATACTGGCAGTAGTCGCGAAATTTTTAACATAAAATAATAACTCTCTAACGTCTAATGATTCTAAGCCAATTGGAGTACTTACTCTCATCAAAATAAATACAAACAACATGCTCCTATAAAATTGGGTAACATCGTTGTCGAGGGCAAAAAACGTCATGTCAATTAATTAAATCTACCGTACAAGGTTGGCTTATCTGTCCTCCTTGCTTATATCATAAGTTAAGCCCAGTTGAAGAGCCCTTTCTATGGATGGGGATGAGTTTAGCGACGGACTTAGGAACCGCCGCTCTATTTTGTAACTATAAGCCTATTACCACCGGGGAAGTTCGACCAATGAACAACCCAAATGACCTCAGATACGTGATGGATCTTGTCTCTCATTGGTTTATAGTCCCGGTAGTAATTACCACCGCGGGTCAGTTCATGGTAGAGTCGGGACTAGCCGCGCAGCCGAAGTCCTAGGCAGCATCTAGCCTAGTATCATTCATGCGAAAATGCGGATAGGTCTACGGCTTAGTTTCCGTTACCGAATTACAATTTGGTATGGTTACAGCTTATAAGCTGGAAAAGGACATCATCATCATCATCCTTTCGGCCTGTATAGTATCCATTTTTGGATGTCGGCCTCCTCCAATCGCCTCCAGTACTGACGGTCTCGAGCCCTCGCCATCCAATCTCATCCTGCGTGTTGTCGGATGTCGTCAACCCTTAGGTGGTCTTCCCGTGGTCTCGTGTGCTGTCGTGGTCTCCACTCCAGCAGTCGCCGCGTCCATCGTTCCCTATACATTCGCGCAATGTGTGCGGCCCATGTCCACTTCCGTTCTATCAGTGTCACCACGGCTCTGAGCATGGTGTTGACCGGATAAATGGAAAAGGACATAGGCTAATTTTATAAATCCCGATACTACGCGAGGGAAGTCGCGGGCAACAGCTAGTACCTAAATCCCGATTTCCTTCGTCCCAGTCCGTCAGAGGATCCCGACAAAACAATGTACAAGACAACCATAATACTTTGCTGTATTAAGTTGGTAGAGTAAATCTTGCTCGCTAGGCGATGGGGCTTACGAGTTTTATTGTCGCACAAGGGGCGATCGTGTCTGCCCGTGGCTTAGTTAATAATAAAGTTACTTCGGAGTTAAATAATTTTATAGCCGAAACAAGCTCGAAATTTTGATTTAAAAAAAGAGGTAAGGCTCAATATATGATTCAATCATAAAATATAGATTAAAACGAATTGAGCTACACTAATTTATTACCCACTTTTTAAATAATCACCATCTCTTATTTAGCGTAGTTTTTTGCATAATGGTTAAATGATTATAGATAAAAAGTCACTTTATTTTTCGATTTGATGATCCACGTTACATTTATAGCCCCTACTGATATTTTAACCGCATGCAGCAGAACGAGTTGCAGTGCGTATTAAACTGTTGGAAAGCGCGCCTGTAGGATTTCGTCTAGATAGGTACTGATACATTGCCAGATATTCTGCCACCTGGCATTAATGTGTCAGCAAGCATTACTGAGTTCCGCCTTTAAATCTCGGGAAATCTTGCATTCGAGGCTCACCATCACGGACCATCACGGCAATGAAATTGGCGGAAAGTAGACGGCAAGCGCTGCAGCACTGGCCTATGTTATTCAAAATCATGTGTGCCAGTGTTCTGGTCATGGGTAGCCATGACCTGTGACCACTCAAAGTAAAAAAAACTCTCATAAAAGTCCTCCAGTCTAAAAATACACGCCCCACCAATATCCATACGAATACCTTTACTGTGACTGATCGCGGGAAGTCAAGGGATAGTACTATAATATAGTATTGTACTGTATTTCGGGTCTGCGTACTATATACTGTAGAAGAAATACATATTACGCAAAAATACTACTTATATTTTAAACACTGATATACATTTTTAAACTGAAATATCTCTACATATTATTTTAGGACTTACCTACTTTGCGACTACGTAGTTAGTAATAAATTGCTTTATTACCAAGCATCATAATCCCGGTTAACTAACATAAATGCGCGACTTTGCCTTTATGCGGCATTTTGTTTCTATTAAAAAATAACCGGCATAATTGATATAAACACGACATTATTCTGTTTCATCTTCCTTATCTCGTTTTCTTAGCAAAACAAGATACAGTGTCTAGCAAGATTCAGACCCTACAGACAGTTGATAGAGATAAAATATAGACAATGATTTTGTTCAATTGAGTACCTAAATATGTTTGTTAACCTAAATAGGTATGTATATCAAGTTGTACTTTTACAAAGCCGGTAGAGTCACTTAACACATTAGTAACGTTAATCATTTTAATAGATAATTATGTTAGTAAAGTATGATTGTACAAGCTTAAAATGCAGCCAGTAAAATGTAAAATACGCACATAAGTACTCAACTTTGTAAATAAAATCTTTTTTTTAGTACATTCCGATCTCTATAAACTGCAGGTGACGATTCTTGTTTCCTTGTTATTCTGCAAACCCAAGTTTTTGGAAGAAGCATTATATTACCTACTATTCTTTGGTAGAAAGCTCAATTATATAAGTATGGCCCAGAAAGCGAAAGCTATGAATGATAGAACTGAGCTTTTTTCAGAAAACTTCCTACTAAACACTGGCATGGCAACTTTGTAGAACTGCGTAGGAGTATTATAAAATATATTTACTAAAGCTCAGGATGAGTGTACTCTACAGTGCCTCGATCAAAGAATATTTCCTTGGAAGTATAAATCTCTCTAATTGGTTTAATCCGTCGACTTGCGTTCTATACTACAGCTCCTAACACTGGTCTTACACTCTAACATGTTTATTGTAAGGTTAAGAAGGAATTATAATCGTCATATACCCACGTAAAAATAACAACGACGAAAAATGTATAATTAATTATTATAATTTATATTTACCCATGTAACAGGTTAAATTTACTTCTTTGAGTTATAATTTGATAGGTTTACATATTTATGTACATTTATACGTATATGTGTTAACCAACACACTCGCATAATATCTTAGATAGGGGGTTTTGTATGGCACGTGTACTCGAGCTAGTGTAAAATTGAAATAAGTTAGGTACCTACTTACTGAATCTACCAGTAAAGAATACGTACTACCTACGTGTATGTAACTGAGTACTTACAGTATACATTATAATATAAAGTTACGTTATCACTAGCCTACATCTAGGCATGATACTAGGAAAAATTATTTTGTGTTTAGTAACGGACACCGATTATGCGTATTTTTTTCTGGTGATTAAAAATTTGCGGTGTTTAGGCAAGGTACCCAGATAAGTACATCTGAAGTAGGAAGCTTAGTTCTCAAGTTGCCAAAACGGTCATTCGAAGACTTGACAAAGACGTCTGCAGATAACGCCTCGATTACAAGTCTTGTAAGTTTAGTTTGACAAGTGATTTGGGTCCCCAGCCGGTCGCTTCCGTCTCGTCTAGCCCACAGATATCTATTGACACATGTATTGAAAACTGTAAACAATTCCATCTGATTGGAAGTGATACTATAAATAATTATAGAAATAAATAATCATATAAATCTTGTTCGTTATCTTGCTTAGGTTAGGTTATAATGTTTTTCATTAAATTCTCTATTAGAAAATATGGACCCAATCAATTTTCAATTCAATTAATTTCATCGATATATTTCGTGCCGTGCAGTTAGCACTCGTCAACTTTCAGACATCTGAAAAGGAATGTAATGAGGTAACATAAGATAAAAAAAATACAAACATGTTACTTTTATATTAGGTATATTCAATTAAATTTCGTTTATATAATTGAATCGAATAAACATTTAGCCAATAATTTTACCTAAGCAGTAAACGCTATTGTTCGTGTGAGCCTAGTGACGTAGTTTCGTTAAAAACCTTATTATAACATTAAATTTAAATATTTACAGTTATTTGGGAAATTCATCACAGCTCCACAAAACAAGCCTAACAGTGGAACAATAAAACAATAAAATAGTGATGTATTTAAAACTATAAAACAATATCGATAAATGGAAATGTAGTAAACAGCCTCAATCGATAAATGCATAAATACTGATATTCCTAGTCTTAACTGTCTTATTAATCAGAATTGTACAGATATTAAAAGTACTCACACGATCAGATTTGAAACGATACAATTGAGAATGAAAAAAATTAAAGATTCATATGGTTATTAAAATAAAACCGTCGTATTGATCAGAGATAAATTTTCTTGGAGTAAAAGCTATGTAATAGTGACTATCTACCTACTCTTAATTTTAAATAATTACAATCACGTTCTTTATAACAAAATTCCTTATAGAACACTCTGATATGTTAGAAATCTACCGAATATTAAGTAAGTACTTATTTAATAATGAAACTGACCTTTGGACTGAGGAAGCTGATACAAAATAATTATGGAATGTGCGTAATACAAGCATGTAGATCGATGTAGCTCAAAATGTATCCTAAAGAGCAAATACGAATTTGCTTTGCTAATATACAATTCATACACATTATATTAACGTTTAATACTATTCATAACATCGAATCATAGCATTTTCCTACGCATACTATACCTAGATGGAATTTTACTGAGAATATTCATCCTAAATAACATTTTTATACAGCTACTGTAAATTTCAATAAATAAACCGAGAAGTTTGCGTCTATAAACAATATAACTATAATAACATTTGAGATTCGTAAACAAACAATTGTGACGTGTCCTTTGATAGCATATTATTTGTATATCTATGTACATAAAACGATGTGATCGCTGCTCTATTTGATACGAAGATCCTACTTATCATGCTTATAATGTCGCATATCTTAAGAAAAACTACAAAGTAACCTACAAGAGTCGATAGTAATGTCGTTTGCATAATACGAGCAGTTTAGTAATGACGCAACTGAGACGTTGCTTTAATACTAACATGGCACTGCACACCATAACGTCTTCCCTTCAGTCTTTTGTGTTTATGCGAACGGCAAAAACACAAATTCCTTTGAATCTGGCTAAATCTATACCAGCTTCCGTTCAGGGATGGCGTGCGGATGGCCTGGATGAGAATAATGTCCAGGAGAGGCAGGCTCATACAAAGACATCTTCAGCCTCTTGCACTTTGCCCGCCTGTTCTTGAACCAAAACTGCACATTCTTAGACTCTAGCCTGGGAAATTTCTGCCTGTACGGCATTCGGTTCAGCTCCTCGGTATACTTGAGAATTAAGTTGTGCGAAGGGTGCGTGTTCATTGAGAACCACTGTTCGAGGACAGGTACCTCAGATACTGGGTCTATGAAGGTTCTGTTGCGTTTACGACGCTCGTCTGACGCCCCGCCGAGAGCTAAGTTCAATCCACTGGCACCTTCACCAGGAAGAGGGCTGACTCCAGGAAACCCACTCATATACTGACTCATATACATTATTCCGTGTCCGAACATCGGGTGGTTGGGCACCATTGGAAACGGTAAGCGATCAAGGTGAGGCGAGTTTTGCCTGTAATGGTGCTCCTGGATGACGTCATCGTCAGACGCCTCATGTTCATCGGCGACTCCGTTCTCGTCTTCATTGTTGTTATTGTTACTGCTGTTATTATTATGAGAACTGTCACTGTTTTTGGCTGGAGAGCGCTGAGGTGAGTTGGCTGGATCATGCTTGCTCAGGTCTTTTGGCTCAAGTTTGATGTCGTGTACCTGTGAAATGGACAAAATTGTATCAACCTCTTGCACAGTACATAGTCACCTGAAAAAACCTGAGTAGATTTATTTGGATATACCTTACCTTGATAATATCCGGTGGCTTAGGAGATTCTTGTGGAGTATTTTCAGATTCGTTGTTGTTCTTTTTAGTTGTGATTAATGATAGAGGTGCATCTGGACTATCAGGTCTGTCATCAGGATTCAAATCTACTCCATCATCGTCCATGTCCGAGCCGTTGTTGGACAAGTTGTCTTCTGACATTACAGACATTGGGTATCTGCCAGGACTTCCAGAAAGCTCCAGAGGGCTCTTCATTGAATTGTGATCGTGAGGGTTGTAATTATCACTACCA
Source organism: Lobophora halterata (assembly GCA_932526365.1). Lineage (NCBI taxonomy): Eukaryota > Metazoa > Arthropoda > Insecta > Lepidoptera > Geometridae > Lobophora > Lobophora halterata. The sequence goes on from OW052002.1 coordinate 8,698,622, forward strand.
CCCATCATGGAGCCATTAGTCGGGCTATGGCTTCTACTATTGAATCCATTCATATGGCAACCCAGGCCACCAATATTGCGTAATTCAGCACGTTTTTGAGCAGCTCTTGCGTTTTTGAACCAATAAACAACATTGTTGACGTCAAGAGGTTTCCTCCCACGACGTGATTCCAGATTGTTCAACTCCCGGACGTATTGCTGTATCTGCTGTCTGCTTGGATGCTGATTCTCAGAAAACCAACGCTGTAGTTTTGGCAGCTCTAATTCAGGGTCAAAACTTGTCCGCATTCTGGTCTTCTGTGTCGGATACTGAGTCTGAACTGTCTGCAAAGCCGGGTGCAAGTGCTCTGGCATAGTGTTGAGAGTAGGAGAGCGATTCTTTGGCCCGGGGGATGGATAACGGCGCGGACTAAATGGTGGAGGACGAGGCGACACTTGTGCGCTCCACCAAGACTCAAACTTCCGACGCGTTTCTTCAGAGAGCTCATGAAAGTTGTGTGGCCCTGGAGTTCTATCATGCCCTCGACAAATCTGAGCGAGCGTTACCTGTAACAAAAAAAACGTCATAAGTCAAAGTCGTCACTTAGCTCGGGATGTAAATAATGAAAAAAGATACCGCAAACAATTTTAGAAGGTTTTAAAGAGGTCAGTCTAACCAGCAACAGATACAGAGATAATTGTTTGAGTAAACACTGAGCATTGTTTCACAGAACATCGCCATTAGATTATGAAAATATTAGGTTGGTTGTTAATGCATGTGTCATGCGCGCGGCCGGCTCTGACGAGAGGTGTTTGTTAGTTGGTTAGAGTAACACTCCCTCGCGCCGACGAAACTTCAATCATAGTTTGCTCTAAAACAATGAGCGGGAAGGGCGTCTTGCCAATTAGCATCCACCCACTTTGCTCTCAACTAGGCGCCGGCAACGATGCCGATACCTACACTAAGTGCTTAAACTAAAACGCTTCCGTACGGATCGAAAAACTCAAAACTAGATCCCGTGTTATTTGATCAAATAGAGCGTGTGACTTCAAAATATTCCTAAGCTCCTCGTTGAGTTCATTATTTGCGTATCACGATAACACAAATGCATATTTAGTTATGCATTAATCGCACAGCAAGTAGTCAATCATAAAGAACTTGTCAGATTATAGCTCCGTCTCGGAGTTTACCCAGCTTGACAGTTATGCAAGTGAGATCTCTCGTATCTCATAGAACAATGCCAGCGATTACGACGTCAAGACTTGTCAGCCAAGCCGTTTGTTCAGCTCGTTGCTACATATTATCAAATGAAATGGACACTTCAAATAATTTGTCGATTGCAAGCTTGCCCTTAACAAAACGAACTGATTTCAGGCTTAGATTTTTATCCAAGTTATAATATTTTAATAACTCTGTTAAATTTAAGAACAGGAACGTTAAGGAATTTACTGTATTTAACTACTGTTTTCTTGATAGTCTTATTAGTCTGTTTTATCAACTGTTGCTAAATCAGATGACTTTGAGATTGTGCCTATAAATCATGTCAGAGGAATTAACGTGCGCTCGAGTGATACGTTAATCCGCTTCTTTGTTTTATATTTTTAAATAGTGAGGCCATATTTGCTTTCAGATATTGTCTGGAAGATTTAAAAGAACTGGCGCCTGCGCATGATAACTCGCGTCATGTGTAATCCACCTTAGTACGTAATACAGTGTTTGATTGCGAACATTTCTTGATAGACTAATAGGACAACGAAGAACACACTAGGCTTAGGTTTTATCTTATTAATTTTTGTGTACCTACACACACACCTACGTACAAGATAGTAATTCAATTATAATAAGAGTTACCTTGAATTTGAAACAAAATAATATTTTTCTGATAAATAATCTTTCAAAACTCATCTTTTTAGTTAAAAACTTACTTCAAGTTATTATTCAAATTGCTGCGAGATAAATTTCCATGTCATAGACCCGAGTTCATCTGCGTTTAGCTAAACTTCTGTTCAAATGTTTGATTATCTCCCTTTGGTTCATTTGCGACTTTATCTTCGATTTTCCAAACTTTATAAACGCAGAATTGTGTCATTGGAAGCGCCAAATTGAAACGGCACCGCGTTTCGGGTTAAGCCTCGAGAAGGGCGCGCATCGAGCGCTAACCTCGCGTTTAATAAGATTATAAAGCATTATTTTATGGTATTAATAAGATCAAAAGCGTTCGTACATCTAAAACTCCTTTTAACCCTCTTTCGCGAGGCTGGTAAGACTAGGGCAGGAGTGACGTAACCCGTTCGACACAAGGCGGATATTTAGAAAATATAATAAGGCCTCGTGAGGTGCCGATGAGACTGAGATTCAATTAAATTTATTATGTATGGAGATCTTGCGTGTAGGCAGGTGCTCATCGCGACGACAAATTGCTGTATCTACTCGTAGGTATGGGAGATTTAAACTCCCTCTATTTAAGTGTTTTACAAGATTGCCTTTTAACGATATTTGTAGATTAATTTTGGATGATATATGAACCGTAGAGAATAAAACAACTGAACTTTATATGTATCTTGTGAATTGCTTGAAAAAATAATTATACCTACCTTCATACATTATATTTCCGGTGAGTATATCAATATTTACCTTTTTCGGTTTATTTCATAATAATTTAATCTCATGAGTCATAGCAGTTGCCAAGTTTTTTAATTGCTATCTATGTACATGGTTACCATTTTCCCATTTTTTTCTTCTTCTGGTACATCAAACTGATTAAGGCGTATTAAAAGTGAAAGAAACAGAACAATCTCATAATACCCAAACTCATGAGACTAAAACATGAGAATTTACATTGCCTTTTATAAGACGCTGAGCGCCCGCGAACATCAAAACAAATGCTGCCTTAATTCTTCTCCCGAGTGATGATCCCTATTAGTAGGGACTTATGAGTAACCTCGCAAATTATAACGACCTACAGTCAGACATAAAATTTTCATAATTTTGAAAAATAAAACCCGGTACAAGTAATAATATTTTTTTACTTTTCGAGAAAGCATTTTTTAATATATTTGTAACAAACTAAAATTATTACCTAATACACTTCGTATTCCCTGTTTATTTCTAAATATCGATTTAAAGATTGATAAAAAATATTATATTTTAAAGTAAGTGATTTTTCTGCTGACGGTAACCTATGTGAACCTGGCAACCGAGTTTATCAAATTATTTTTTTGATATTTTTATTCGATTGTACCCCGTTTGTACCCAATTGTACCCCTTTTTTTTTCGTTTGTACCCCAAAGGGGGAAAAGTTCTGGGGGGGCAAAAATTTGTTCCGCAACCGAGTTCGAGATAAAAAAAAAATGATTTTTTTATACGATTGTACCCAATAAGTAGACGTTTGTACCGCTTTTATTTTAAATTGTACCCCAAGAGGAAAAAAGATACGAAGAGATGAAAATTTTAAACCAAACCCGTTGAAGAACTACCGTATATATTCGTAGTTAGGCTCTTTCTGCATCAAACTGTACTTTACGATCTAAATCTTTAGTTTTTCAGGTAGGTCTTGAATGTGACTATCTAGATCAAGTGATAACTTAGAGGTACAAACGGGTAAAAACGAATTTCAGGAGATCAAAGTAGCGAGATTGTCGAAAAATCAATATGCAAGGTATTAGGCTCTTTCAGCATCAAAACTGTGCTTCAGGATCTAGATCTTTATGTTTGAAGGTAGGTCTTGAATGTGCCTATCTAGATCTAGTGATATCTGAGAGGTACAAACGGGTACAAACGAATTCCAGGAGATCAAAGTAGCAAGATTGTCGAAAAATCGATATGAAAGGTATTAGGCTCTTTCAGCATCAAAACTGTGCTTTAGGATCTAGATCTTTTTGTTTTTAGGTAGTACTTGAATGTGCTTATCTAGATCAGGTGATATTTCAGAGGTACAAACGGGTACAAACGAATTTCAGGAGATCAAAGTAGCAAGATTGTCGAAAAATCGATATGCAAGGTATTAGGCTCTTTCAGCATCAAAACTGTACTTCAGGATCTAGATCTTTTTATTTTTAGGTAGGTCTTGAATGTGCCTATCTAGATCTAGTGATATCTGAGAGGTACAAACGGGTACAAACGAATTCCAGGAGATCAAAGTAGCAAGATTGTCGAAAAATCGATATGAAAGGTATTAGGCTCTTTCAGCATCAAAACTGTGCTTTAGGATCTAGATCTTTTTGTTTTTAGGTAGTTCTTGAATGTGCTTATCTAGATCAAGTGATATCTCAGAGGTACAAACGGGTACAAACGAATTCCAGGAGATCAAAGTAGCAAGATTGTCGAAAAATCGATATGCAAGGTATTAGGCTCTTTCAGCATCAAAACTGTACTTCAGGATCTAGATCTTTTTATTTTTAGGTAGGTCTTGAATGTGCCTATCTAGATCTAGTGATATCTGAGAGGTACAAACGGGTACAAACGAATTCCAGGAGATCAAAGTAGCAAGATTGTCGAAAAATCGATATGAAAGGTATTAGGCTCTTTCAGCATCAAAACTGTGCTTCAGGATCTAGATCTTTATATTTTTAGGTAGGTCTTAAATGTGCTTATCTAGATCAGGTGATATCTCAGAGGTACAAACGGGTACAAAAGAATTTCAGGAGATCAAAGTAGCAAGATTGTCGAAAAATCGATATGCAAGGTATTAGGCTTTTTCAGCATCAAAACTGTACTTCAGGATCTAGATCTTTGTGTTTTTAGGTAGGTCTTGAATGTGCTTATCTAGATCAGGTGATATCTCAGAGGTACAAACGGGTACAAACGAATTTCAGGAGATCAAAATAGCAAGATTGACGAAAAATCGATATGAAAGTTGTTAGGCTCTTTCAGCATCAAAACTGTACTTCAGGATCTAGATCTTTATATTTTTAGGTAGGTCTTGAATGTGCCTATCTAGATCTAGTGATATCTGAGAGGTACAAACGGGTACAAACGAATTCCAGGAGATCAAAGTAGCAAGATTGTCGAAAAATCGATATGAAAGGTATTAGGCTCTTTCAGCATCAAAACTGTGCTTTAGGATCTAGATCTTTTTATTTTTAGGTAGTTCTTGAATGTGCCTATCTAGATCTAGTGATATCTGAGAGGTACAAACGGGTACAAACGAATTTCAGGAGATCAAAGTAGCGAGATTGTCAAAAAATCGATATGCAAGGTATTAGGCTTTTTCAGCATCAAAACTGTACTTCAGGATCTAGATCTTTTTGTTTTTAGGTAGTTCTTGAATATGTCTATCTAGATCAAGTGATATCTCAGAGGTACAAACGGGTACAAACGAATTTCAGGAGATCAAAGTAGCGAGATTGTCGAAAAATCGATATGCAAGGTATTAGGCTTTTTCAGCATCAAAACTGTACTTCAGGATCTAGATCTTTATATTTTTAGGTAGGTCTTGAATATGTCTATCTAGATCAAGTAATATCTCAGAGGTACAAACGGGTACAAACGAATTCCAGGAGATCAAAGTAGCAAGATTGTCGAAAAATCGATATGAAAGGTATTAGGCTCTTTCAGCATCAAAACTGTACTTCAGGATCTAGATCTTTGTGTTTTTAGGTAGGTCTTGAATATGCTTATCTAGATCAGGTGATATCTCAGAGGTACAAACGGGTACAAACGAATTTCAGGAGATCAAAGTAGCGAGATTGTCAAATAATCGATATGCAAGGTATTAGGCTCTTTCAGCATCAAAACTGTACTTCAGGATCTAGATCTTTTTGTTTTTAGGTAGTTCTTGAATATGTCTATCTAGATCAAGTGATATCTCAGAGGTACAAACGGGTACAAACGAATTTCAGGAGATCAAAGTAGCGAGATTGTCGAAAAATCGATATGCAAGGTATTAGGCTTTTTCAGCATCAAAACTGTACTTCAGGATCTAGATCTTTATGTTTTTAGGTAGGTCTTGAATGTGTCTATCTAGATTCAGTGATATCTGAGAGGTACAAACGGGTACAAACGAATTCCAGGAGATCAAAAAAGCAAGATTGTCGAAAAATCGATATGCAAGGTATTAGGCTTTTTCAGCATCAAAACTGTACTTCAGGATCTAGATCTTTATATTTTTAGGTAGGTCTTAAATGTGCTTATCTAGATCAGGTGATATCTCAGAGGTACAAACGGGTACAAACGAATTTCAGGAGATCAAAGTAGCAAGATTGTCGAAAAATCGATATGCAAGGTATTAGGCTCTTTCAGCATCAAAACTGTACTTCAGGATCTAGATCATTTTATTTTTAGGTAGGTCTTGAATGTGCCTATCTAGATCTAGTGATATCTGAGAGGTACAAACGGGTACAAACGAATTTCAGGAGATCAAAGTAGCGAGATTGTCAAAAAATCGATATGCAAGGTATTAGGCTCTTTCAGCATCAAAACTGTACTTCAGGATCTAGATCTTTTTATTTTTAGGTAGGTCTTGAATATGCTTATCTAGATCAAGTGATATCTCAGAGGTACAAACGGGTACAAACGAATTTCAGGAGATCAAAGTAGCGAGATTGTCGAAAAATCGATATGCAAGGTATTAGGCTTTTTCAGCATCAAAACTGTACTTCAGGATCTAGATCTTTATATTTTAAGGTAGTTCTTGAATGTGCTTATCTAGATCAGGTGATATCTCAGAGGTACAAACGGGTACAAACGAATTTCAGGAGATCAAAATAGCAAGATTGACGAAAAATCGATATGAAAGTTGTTAGGCTCTTTCAGCATCAAAAATGTGCTTCAGGATCTAGATATTTATGTTTTTAGGTAAATCTTGAATATGTCTATCTAGATCAAGTAATATCTCAGAGGTACAAACGGGTACAAACGAATTCCAGGAGATCAAAGTAGCAAGATTGTCGAAAAATCGATATGAAAGGTATTAGGCTCTTTCAGCATCAAAACTGTACTTCAGGATCTAGATCTTTGTGTTTTTAGGTAGGTCTTGAATATGCTTATCTAGATCAGGTGATATCTCAGAGGTACAAACGGGTACAAACGAATTTCAGGAGATCAAAGTAGCGAGATTGTCAAATAATCGATATGCAAGGTATTAGGCTCTTTCAGCATCAAAACTGTACTTCAGGATCTAGATCTTTTTGTTTTTAGGTAGTTCTTGAATATGTCTATCTAGATCAAGTGATATCTCAGAGGTACAAACGGGTACAAACGAATTTCAGGAGATCAAAGTAGCGAGATTGTCGAAAAATCGATATGCAAGGTATTAGGCTTTTTCAGCATCAAAACTGTACTTCAGGATCTAGATCTTTATGTTTTTAGGTAGGTCTTGAATGTGTCTATCTAGATTCAGTGATATCTGAGAGGTACAAACGGGTACAAACGAATTCCAGGAGATCAAAGTAGCAAGATTGTCGAAAAATCGATATGCAAGGTATTAGGCTCTTTCAGCATCAAAACTGTACTTCAGGATCTAGATCTTTGTGTTTTTAGGTAGGTCTTGAATATGCTTATCTAGATCAGGTGATATCTCAGAGGTACAAACGGGTACAAACGAATTTCAGGAGATCAAAGTAGTGAGATTGTCGAAAAATCGATATGCAAGGTATTAGGCTTTTTCAGCATCAAAACTTTACTTCAGGATCTAGATCTTTTTGTTTTTGCCCGCGTCGCGCCGGCCGGAAGAAATTCTGTGCACCTGGGGCGGTAGCAGCGGGGCGCACGGAGCGGAACTGCCGAGGTAGTTCGTCAAAGAATAGCGATGCAAGTCGCGACACTGAACAGACGTGACACTAGTTGTACTAGCTATATCCCAACCAGACACCAGAACCAACTAAAAATTTAAATCAAGGTACCTACCATATTGTAGGTTAGGTAGGTATAGCTTGGCAAAAAAGAGTAGAAAATAATGGAGGTGCCACTGTGCTGTTTATATGGCAACCCGCTGCAACCGAAAAGCGTACCAACCTTGTCTTGATACTTAGTTGTGTATTTTTGTATGACAGTTTTGATGCTGAAAAAGCCTAATACCTTGCATATCGATTTTTCGACAATCTCGCTACTTTGATCTCCTGAAATTCGTTTGTACCTGTTTGTACCTCTGAGATATCACTAGATCTAGATAGGCACATTCAAGACCTACCTAAAAATAAAAAGATCTAGATCCTGAAGTACAGTTTTGATGCTGAAAGAGCCTAATACCTTGCATATCGATTTTTTGACAATCTTGCTACTTTGATCTCCTGAAATTCGTTTGTACCCGTTTGTACCTCTAAAATATCACCTGATCTAGATAAGCACATTCAAGAACTACCTAAAAACAAAAAGATCTAGATCCTAAAGCACAGTTTTGATGCTGAAAGAGCCTAATACCTTGCATACCGATTTTTCGACAATCTTGCTACTTTGATCTCCTGAAATTCGTTTGTACCCGTTTGTACCTCTGAAATATCACTAGATCTAGATAGGCACATTCAAGACCTACCTTAAAATAAAAAGATCTAGATCCTGAAGCACATTTTTGATGCTGAAAGAGCCTAATACCTTGCATATCGATTTTTCGACAATCTTGCTACTTTGATCTCCTGGAATTCGTTTGTACCCGTTTGTACCTCTCAGATATCACTAGATCTAGATAGGCACATTAAAGACCTACCTTAAAATAAAAAGATCTAGATCCTGAAGTACAGTTTTGATGCTGAAAGAGCCTAACAACTTTCATATCGATTTTTCGTCAATCTTGCTATTTTGATCTCCTGAAATTCGTTTGTACCCGTTTGTACCTCTGAGATATCACTTGATCTAGATAGGGACATTCAAGACCTACCTTCAAACATAAAGATCTAGATCCTGAAGCACAGTTTTGATGCTGAAAGAGCCTAATACCTTGCATATCGATTTTTCGACAATCTCGCTACTTTGATCTCCTGAAATTCGTTTGTACCCGTTTGTACCTCTAAGATATCACTTGATCTAAATAGTCACATTCAAGACCTATCTGAAAAACTAAAGATTTAGATCGTAAAGTACAGTTTTGATGCTGAAAAAGCCTAATACCTTGCATATCGATTTTTCGACAATCTCGCTACTTTGATCTCCTGAAATTCGTTTGTACCCGTTTGTACCTCTGAGATATCACCTGATGTAGATAAGCACATTCAAGACCTACCTAAAAACACAAAGATCTAGATCCTGAAGTACAGTTTTGATGCTGAAAGAGCCTAATACCTTGCATATCGATTTTTCGACAATCTCGCTACTTTGATCTCCTGAAATTCGTTTGTACCCGTTTGTACCTCTGAGATATCACATGATCTAGATAAGCACATTCAAGACCTACCTAAAAACACAAAGATCTAGATCCTGAAGTACAGTTTTGATGCTGAAAGAGCCTAATACCTTGCATTACGATTTTTCGACAATCTCGCTACTTTGATCTCCTGAAATTCGTTTGTACCCGTTTGTACCTCTGAGATATCACCTGATCTAGATAAACACATTCAAGACCTACCTAAAAACACAAATATCTAGATCCTGAAGTACAGTTTTGATGCTGAAAAAGCCTAATACCTTGCATATCGATTTTTCGACAATCTTGCTACTTTGATCTCCTGAAATTCGTTTGTACCCGTTTGTACCTCTGAGATATCACCTGATGTAGATAAGCACATTCAAGACCTACCTAAAAATATAAAGATCTAGATCCTGAAGTACAGTTTTGATGCTGAAAGAGCCTAATACCTTGCATATCGATTTTTCGACAATCTCGCTACTTTGATCTCCTGAAATTCGATTGTACCCGTTTGTACCTCTGAGATATCACATGATCTAGATAGACACATTTAAGACATACCTAAAAATAAAAAGATCTAGATCCTGAAGTACAGTTTTGATGCTGAAAGAGCCTAATACCTTGCATATCGATTATTTGACAATCTCGCTACTTTGATCTCCTGAAATTCGTTTGTACCCGTTTGTACCTCTGAGATTTCACCTGATCTAGATAAGCACATTCAAGAACTACCTAAAAACAAAAAGATCTAGATCCTAAAGCACAGTTTTGATGCTGAAAGAGCCTAATACCTTGCATATCGATTATTTGACAATCTCGCTACTTTAATCTCCTGAAATTCGTTTGTACCCGTTTGTACCTCTGAGATATCACCTGATCTAGATAAACACATTCAAGACCTACCTAACAACACAAAGATCTAGATCCTGAAGTACAGTTTTGATGCTGAAAAAGCCTAATACCTTGCATATCGATTTTTCGACAATCTTGCAACTTTGATCTCCTGAAATTCGTTTGTACCCGTTTGTACCTCTGAGATATCACCTGATGTAGATAAGCACATTCAAGACCTACCTAAAAACACAAAGATCTAGATCCTGAAGTACAGTTTTGATGCTGAAAAAGCCTAATACCTTGCATATCGATTTTTCGACAATCTTGCAACTTTGATCTCCTGAAATTCGTTTGTACCCGTTTGTACCTCTGAGATATCACCTGATGTAGATAAGCACATTCAAGACCTACCTAAAAACACAAAGATCTAGATCCTGAAGTACAGTTTTGATGCTGAAAGAGCCTAATACCTTGCATATCGATTTTTCAACAATCTCGCTAATTTGATCTCCTGAAATTCGTTTGTACCTGTTTGTACCTCTGAGATATCACATGATCTAGATAGACACATTCAAGACATACCTAAAAATTAAAAGATCTAGATCCTGAAGTACAGTTTTGATGCTGAAAGAGCCTAATACCTTGCATATCGATTTTTCGACAATCTCGCTACTTTGATCTCCTGAAATTCGTTTGTACCCGTTTGTACCTCTGAGATATCACATGATCTAGATAGACACATTTAAGACATACCTAAAAATAAAAAGATCTAGATCCTGAAGTACAGTTTTGATGCTGAAAGAGCCTAATACCTTGCATATCGATTATTTGACAATCTCGCTACTTTGATCTCCTGAAATTCGTTTGTACCCGTTTGTACCTCTGAGATTTCACCTGATCTAGATAAGCACATTCAAGAACTACCTAAAAACAAAAAGATCTAGATCCTAAAGCACAGTTTTGATGCTGAAAGAGCCTAATACCTTGCATACCGATTTTTCGACAATCTTGCTACTTTGATCTCCTGAAATTCGTTTGTACCCGTTTGTACCTCTGAGATATCACCTGATCTAGATAAGCATATTCAAGACCTACCTAAAAACAAAAAGATCTAGATCCTAAAGCACAGTTTTGATGCTGAAAGAGCCTAATACCTTGCATATCGATTTTTCGACAATCTCGCTACTTTGATCTCCTGAAATTCGTTTGTACCCGTTTGTACCTCTGAGATTTCACCTGATCTAGATAAGCACATTCAAGACCTACCTAAAAACACAAAGATCTAGATCCTGAAGTACAGTTTTGATGCTGAAAGAGCCTAATACCTTGCATATCGATTTTTCGACAATCTCGCTACTTTGATCTCCTGAAATTCGTTTGTACCCGTTTGTACCTCTGAGATATCACATGATCTAGATAGACACATTTAAGACATACCTAAAAATTAAAAGATCTAGATCCTGAAGTACAGTTTTGATGCTGAAAGAGCCTAATACCTTGCATTACGATTTTTCGACAATCTCGCTACTTTGATCTCCTGAAATTCGTTTGTACCCGTTTGTACCTCTGAGATATCACCTGATCTAGATAAGCACATTCAAGACCTACCTAAAAACACAAAGATCTAGATCCTGAAGTACAGTTTTGATGCTGAAAAAGCCTAATACCTTGCATATCGATTTTGCGACAATCTTGCTACTTTGATCTCCTGAAATTCGTTTGTACCCGTTTGTACCTCTGAGATATCACCTGATGTAGATAAGCACATTCAAGACCTACCTAAAAATATAAAGATCTAGATCCTGAAGTACAGTTTTGATGCTGAAAGAGCCTAATACCTTGCATATCGATTTTTCAACAATCTCGCTAATTTGATCTCCTGAAATTCGTTTGTACCCGTTTGTACCTCTGAGATATCACATGATCTAGATAGACACATTCAAGACATACCTAAAAATTAAAAGATCTAGATCCTGAAGTACAGTTTTGATGCTGAAAGAGCCTAATACCTTGCATATCGATTTTTCGACAATCTCGCTACTTTGATCTCCTGAAATTCGTTTGTACCCGTTTGTACCTCTGAGATATCACCTGATCTAGATAAGCACATTCATGACCTACCTAAAAACACAAAGATCTAGATCCTGAAGTACAGTTTTGATGCTGAAAGAGCCTAATACCTTGCATATCGATTTTTCGACAATCTTGCTACTTTGATCTCCTGAAATTCTTTTGTACCCGTTTGTACCTCTGACATATCACCTGATCTAGATAAGCACATTCAAGACCTACCTAAAAACACAAAGATCTAGATCCTGAAGTACAGTTTTGATGCTGAAAGAGCCTAATATCTTGCATATCGATTTTTCGACAATCTCGCTACTTTGATCTCCTGAAATTCGTTTGTACCCGTTTGTACCTCTGAGATATCACTTGATGTAGATAAGCACATTCAAGACCTATCTGAAAAACTAAAGATTTAGATCGTAAAGTACAGTTTTGATGCTGAAAAAGCCTAATACCTTGCATATCGATTTTTTGACAATCTCGCTACTTTGATCTCCTGAAATTCGTTTGTACCCGTTTGTACCTCTCAGATATCACTAGATCTAGATAGGCACATTCAAGACCTATCTAAAAACAAAAAGATCTAGATCCTGAAGTACAGTTTTGATGCTGAAAAAGCCTAATACCTTGCATATCGATTATTTGACAATCTCGCTACTTTAATCTCCTGAAATTCGTTTGTACCCGTTTGTACCTCTGAGATATCACCTGATCTAGATAAGCACATTCAAGACCTACCTAAAAACACAAAGATCTAGATCCTGAAGTACAGTTTTGATGCTGAAAGAGCCTAATACCTTGCATATCGATTTTTCGACAATCTCGCTACTTTGATCTCCTGAAATTCGTTTGTACCCGTTTGTACCTCTGAGATATCACATGATCTAGATAGACACATTTAAGACATACCTAAAAATTAAAAGATCTAGATCCTGAAGTACAGTTTTGATGCTGAAAGAGCCTAATACCTTGCATTACGATTTTTCGACAATCTCGCTACTTTGATCTCCTGAAATTCGTTTGTACCCGTTTGTACCTCTGAGATATCACCTGATCTAGATAAGCACATTCAAGACCTACCTAAAAACACAAAGATCTAGATCCTGAAGTACAGTTTTGATGCTGAAAAAGCCTAATACCTTGCATATCGATTTTGCGACAATCTTGCTACTTTGATCTCCTGAAATTCGTTTGTACCCGTTTGTACCTCTGAGATATCACCTGATGTAGATAAGCACATTCAAGACCTACCTAAAAATATAAAGATCTAGATCCTGAAGTACAGTTTTGATGCTGAAAGAGCCTAATACCTTGCATATCGATTTTTCAACAATCTCGCTAATTTGATCTCCTGAAATTCGTTTGTACCCGTTTGTACCTCTGAGATATCACATGATCTAGATAGACACATTCAAGACATACCTAAAAATTAAAAGATCTAGATCCTGAAGTACAGTTTTGATGCTGAAAGAGCCTAATACCTTGCATATCGATTTTTCGACAATCTCGCTACTTTGATCTCCTGAAATTCGTTTGTACCCGTTTGTACCTCTGAGATATCACCTGATCTAGATAAGCACATTCAAGACCTACCTAAAAACACAAAGATCTAGATCCTGAAGTACAGTTTTGATGCTGAAAGAGCCTAATACCTTGCATATCGATTTTTCGACAATCTTGCTACTTTGATCTCCTGAAATTCGTTTGTACCCGTTTGTACCTCTGACATATCACCTGATCTAGATAAGCACATTCAAGACCTACCTAAAAACACAAAGATCTAGATCCTGAAGTACAGTTTTGATGCTGAAAGAGCCTAATATCTTGCATATCGATTTTTCGACAATCTCGCTACTTTGATCTCCTGAAATTCGTTTGTACCCGTTTGTACCTCTGAGATATCACCTGATCTAGATAAGCACATTCAAGACCTACCTAAAAACACAAAGATCTAGATCCTGAAGTACAGTTTTGATGCTGAAAGAGCCTAATACCTTGCATATCGATTTTTCGACAATCTCGCTACTTTGATCTCCTGAAATTCGTTTGTACCCGTTTGTACCTCTCAGATATCACTAGATCTAGATAGGCACATTCAAGACCTACCTAAAAATAAAAAGATCTAGATCCTGAAGTACAGTTTTGATGCTGAAAGAGCCTAATACCTTGCATATCGATTTTTCGACAATCTCGCTACTTTGATCTCCTGAAATTCGTTTGTACCCGTTTGTACCTCTAAGATATCACTTGATCTAGATAGTCACATTCAAGACCTATCTGAAAAACTAAAGATTTAGATCGTAAAGTACAGTTTTGATGCAGAAAGAGCCTAACTACGAATATATATGGTAGTTCTTCAACGGGTTTGGTTTAAAATTTTCATCTCTTCGTATCTTTTTTCCTCTTGGGGTACAATTTAAAATAAAAGCGGTACAAACGTCTACTTATTGGGTACAATCGTATTAAAAAATCATTTTTTTTTATCTCGAACTCGGTTGCGGAACAAATTTTTGCCCCCCCAGAACTTTTCCCCCTTTGGGGTACAAACGAAAAAAAAGGGGGTACAATTGGGTACAAACGGGGTACAATCGAATAAAAATATCAAAAAAATAATTTGATAAACTTGGTTGCCAGGTTCACATAGGTCTGACGGTACGCTACTTAGCTGTGAGTTTGATAATCTGTCTTCGTCGCGACTTCTTCAAACGATGAACGTTTTCGTGATAAATTGTGAAGGAATGTACTTGTACAACGTTGTTTTGGAGATAACTGCATGAGAGGCCGTGATTAGCTACCTTCTGTACAGGACCGATATTTTGAAATTGTTTTTTTATGGATAGGCAAGCAATTGACCTGAGTAAGGTTTTCACTTGATGGAAGGTCATGGTGTGGTCAAGCATGGGCTACGCTTGCCTAGTAAGAACTCTTGATTTGAAATATCTGAGATAACAATCTGTCGGAAAAATAAACGCCGGTCAATATCATGTTCGTGATATGACCTACTTATTATTTTTATATCACAGTTTATGATGTAAGGACTAGGTAGAAAGTTCCTTAGTGACACAAAATATCCTTAAATGAAAAAAATAAAGAATACGTTCGGTAAAAATCCCTTAACAAGATTAAAAAAAATGGTTTACGGTTAGAAGTTAGAAGAGAATAGATAATATTTTATGAAGAAGGTAAGTGATACCATGTCAATGGTAAGAGTACTTATTACCTACGATCCAATAACAAAATTCAATATTCCAAATTCATAAACACCAATTAAATCGATTCCAGCACAATACGATGCTGCTGAATTGTGGATTTCAATGGCAGACTTAAAATTTGAAAACAATGAATTTCACGTTAATAACCTTACCCCTTTACCCCTTCGGTTTAGTGCGGGTTCAAAACAGGTGGGGGCACAACAATTGGGCATTAAAGAACATTACAATGTTGGTTCAGCTCGGTGTAGCGTGCCTGCTTTGTGATCCCGGTTTATGATGGCCGAGATGTAACTGGGTTTGACAGATGTTTTTGGATGGCTTAGAACTAGGCATGGAAAGTACACCGAGTAACATGTATCATGGTATAAAACTGATCACGCATATCACTTGTTACATTCTGAGATGATTCTGATTAGGTACTTAAACTAAGTACCTAATTGAACCCAAGACGAAGTCGTAAGGCTGAAGAAGATTAATACATATTCTTATACATAGGTACTTAAGGTCATACCTATACTTTGTAAAATAATTTATAAACACTGCACAACAAACACACATACTCAAAACTTAGGCACAGTACTAATACCTGCTACAGTACACACACTGAAGTGCACAAATCTATGTAAAAACAGCACACCTTGCGAGGCGGCTAGTTATACGCTCCGAGATACAGTTGTCCAAACTAGTTCGGAGTATATAACAAAACCGACCCCGCTAGGTTCAATATACTATATAGATATCACCTGCTATGTATGTAACGTTTTAGACCTAAGATGTGTCTGTTGAAAAATAAATATATTTGATTTTGATTTTTGAGACCAAGTCTAATAATATCACCGGTGATATCCGCCCGGCCGGCGCACCCCGCTAGGCAATTTTGTACGCCGATGATGGACGCTGTGATGTCATAATACTTGTTACCATTCAAAATGTCATTCGTATCATATCGTAAATAATTATAACAGGCAGTTATACGTGAATTTTATAATATGACAATAGTCACATTAGGCTACTGGTAAAAAATAGCAGTAACTTACAAAATCACAGGTGATTGAGCTGTTACAAAACGAAATCATATTACCGTGTGACAATGAAATAGATGTAATAATCATTTCCATGCCTACTTAGAACCTCAAACTTATTTGTTCTGGAAGTGTTTATTGTCACCTAAATAAATGTAGAACCTATTATATCCGCCCAATTATTATTTCAAAAATAGGATGCATCCATGAATAAATAACATACATTTAACGCTACACATAATTTCCAGCTCAGTTTCTTTTTACCAAAACAAGAGTAAAATTTCCAGTTCAACCTCTTTTTACTCGTACAATAATAACAATGTAGGTATAAACGGAAGTCGAAATGTTGCAGTTCAAAAAATAAAAATAAACAGTAAAAAAGTTTCAGGTTATTCTTACCTCATCCAAAGGACAGCCAGTAGACATAAGCAGCGGTCTGCTCTGCACCAGCAGCAGCCTCAGCAGTTTGTCTTTGATGTCTTGTAGAGGCGTAGGCCTAGGCCTGAGCAGCTGGATCCGAAGAGTTGCCACCGTGGTCAGCTCGCCGAGGACTTCACCAACCGTGGCAAGCGGCCCGTCGGAGATCCGCTCGAAGGACAACGGTTTCCAGTTGTTGATTACAACGGAGCCTGGTGACAAGGAAATTATTCAAAATCTTTTTGTGATGCGTTCAGACTAGAAAATTATATAGCGCATTCGAACTAGGTATACTTATTTCCATTCTAGTTATAACTGATCTAAGTCTTCCTGGTTATTTAACCTAACCCTACTTACTAAATAATCAATTACTTTTATAGGACTCGATAAAACCTCAACGTTTTTTGTTATTTAAAGATCTCACAATTAAATTCAAAAATTATTTAAGGTTTCATCAAAACATCTCGCAACAAGGTCAAAGTAAAAGTAATTTAGTCTTTCAATCTATATTTCTCATGTATCTTTTGTGATCATCGTAAATTCAGTCTATTCGATAGGGGATGAATCATGTAGAGTCATGTTCAGGATGTTTCTGGATGCGAGTAGCACAGGACAGGTAAGGTGTCTAACGGAAGAGTCTTATGCCCAAAAGTGAGCAATTTCATAGGCTGCCAGTAATGAGTCATGTAGAGACTCAATTTAATATTGAAGCTACAGTTTCTGTGGTTGTTTCTTACCTTTAGCAGAAGCTGCCAGCTCATGAGGATATCCAAGCCGCATCATAGCAGCCGGCACGAGCTCGTGAAAGGCGGTGGCTGCGGGTATGATGACGTAGCTATCCGTCTCTACCACCGCTCGGCGCCGCCACGCACCTTCTTCCAGCGAGGAGACGGCTTCCACCACGCAGTGGACTGGCAGGGTTTTACCTGCAACAAATTCATACATGTTATTGCATTTAGTGTACAAAAAAATAAAATAATATAAACATATAATTTTAGTTTGTATTATTACTAGGTAAAATATAAAAATACTAGATAAAGAGAAAGTTGATGTCGTGTCGTGCCAAGAACTAAAGGAGAGAAAAGTAGAAAGGAAACCATCAGTTGTGCCGATAAGTCAGAGGCTTCAATGATTTTAAGGTACTGGCGGTAATTATTTCAAAAAGATTATTCAGATAGAGAAAAGAGTTATTGATATTATCAAGACTTTTCCAAAAGAGACGCGGCATAAAGCTTAACTAGCTAATGGAAAAATGATTTTCCAGACTTCTTAAAAATCTTTCGCTTTATGTCGAAGTCCTGTCTTAATTATTTAACAACTTTTCAAGGGAGAAAGCAATGCTTTTGACTTTCTCGTGGACGCGGCAAAAAACCGAGTGAAACGTTAAAATAATAATTAATCCTTGCTTCACGTCGGCAGTGCCTTTGTCTTGATATTAAATAGTTTTTGCTGCCTCAATGCGCTTTTTTCCAGTCCGTTTAAAAGCGTCTTGAGGCTTTGACGCTGAAAACTTGAGACGAGAAGACGTTTCGCAGACAAAATGTTAATGCTTCTTTGACTTTCTTTTTATAAACGTGGTAAAAGCTCACGCTTTTTCAAACATTCTATTCTAATAAGTGAAAGATCTATATAAAATATTTACAGGTATAAGTCGATTTGCATAAAACGACCCCCGAATTTAGTACAAAATCTCACACAAGGAGTAAGTATTTGAAATTCTCCGCGACTTTAATCCCATAATATCTGCGGGTTACACGACACCTTTTAAATAGCTAGAGTTTCCGGGCTGTAATCTCGTAAGTAACTTTCAATAGTTTCGTTATCAAGTTATTCAGAGGCGAAATATTTACAGTAGTGTTGTTCAGGGGATACAGGATGATTCATTAATATTCAAATTAAGCAAAGTATATTTTAGATACTATTGTTAATATTATATCAAAATGTTATACTTACTCTGTGCCAACTGATTGTTGTAAATGTCAATGTCAAATAAATTACTCGTGTTTCCGGTACCATAAACTGCTTTTTATTAGGTTATGTTCCCAGCGATATTTTCCAATTTTCAGTATAAATCTCAGTTAAAACAAGTAAAAAATGAGTTCAAACTTCGTGACAAGTGTTCCCAAGTTGACGGGAAAAGAAAATTACGATGATTGGGCGTTTGCAGCCGAAAATCTTCTTGTGCTCGAGGGCATGCAAAACTTTGTAAAAACCGAAGCCGAAGATGCCGCATCAAAAGGATTAGACGCAAAAGCCAAAGCAAAACTCATTTTAACGATAGATTCATCGTTGTTTGTGCATATTAAGACGGCACGTACCACGAAGGAGTTATGGGCAAAATTGAAATCATTATTTGACGACTCAGGATTTTCGAGGAGAATCACGTTACTTCGCCATCTTATTTCTATACGATTAGAAAATTGTGAAAATATGACCCAATATGTGACGCAGATCGTCGAGACGTCGCAGAGGTTGAGCGGTACTGGATTTAACATAAATGACGAGTGGGTTGGCGCTTTATTGCTCGCCGGATTACCAGAACGTTACGCCCCTATGATAATGGCAATTGAACACTCAGGAATAACAATTACGGCCGACAGTATCAAGACAAAACTACTTGATATTGCTTCAGCAGACGTAAGTGAGACAGAGTGTGCAGCATTAGTTGCCAAAAGGCAGAATAAAATGTGGAAAGGCGGCAAAGACGGCGGTGCCAACGTTAGAACAGGAATGAACACAGTCACCTGTTATAAATGCAAGCAAACAGGTCATTATCGAAATCAATGTCCTCTTTTGAAAGAAAAATCAGAGAAGAAACAGTCTAACGCTTTCAACGTTGTTTTTCTCAGCGGTGATTTCTCAAAGAGTGACTGGTATGTTGATTCCGGAGCCAGTGCGCATATGACTGTAAACGAAAGTTGGATGAGGAGTACCTCGAGTTCGTCGAGTGCAGAACAGATCATTGTTGCCAATCAGACGAAGGTTCCTGTTTCATGTGTTGGTGATGTTGAAATAACTACGAGTTATAATTATGAAATCACAGTAAAAAATGTTCTGTGTGTACCTAATCTCACAACTAACCTATTATCGGTCAGTGAGCTCATAAAAAATGGAAACAATGTTTCATTTGAATCCAACCGTTGCCTGATACACAACAAAAGTGGTAACTTGGTTGCGGATGCTGAGTTGAGAGATGGTGTCTACAAACTAAACCTGAAAGGAGAGAGTTGTTTACTTGCTTCTCCGGTGAATAGTGAATTGTGGCACAGGCGACTAGGGCACATCAATAACACAGACATGAACAGAATGAAGCATGGACTAGTAGAGGGACTAGACTATCCTGATAACTTTGTTGTGAGCAAGAATAATTGCGAAACTTGCTGTGAAGGGAAGCAGACACGGCTACCATTCTCTAAAGGAACGCCGGCTTCAGAGACCTTGCAGATAATACACTCAGATATTTGTGGACCCATGGAGAAAATGTCGATTGGTGGTAAGAGATACTTTCTACTATTCATTGATGGCTATAGCAGAATGACTTTTATTTATTTTTTGAAAGCCAAAAGTGAAGCCCTGGCTTATTTCAAAGAATTCAAATCAATGGTAGAGAATCACCAGAATAAGAAAATCAAAATACTGAGAACAGACAACGGCTGTGAGTACTGCAGTAATGATTTTGAGAATTTTCTTAAGAGTGAAGGTATTGTACACCAAAAGACTAATCCTTATACACCTGAACAGAATGGTTTGGCTGAGAGATCAAACAGAACCATAGTGGAGAGAGCTAAATGCCTATTATTTGAAGCAGAGCTGGATAAGAAGTTTTGGGCAGAAGCCGCCAACACGGCTGTCTATTTAAAAAACAGATCCGCTGCATCGGGCCTAGACAAGACTCCCTATGAGATGTGGTCAAGGGAAAAACCAGATTTGGGGCACATAAGAATTTTTGGCAGTTCTGTCATGGTACATGTTCCTAAAGAGAAAAGGCTTAAATGGGACAAGAAGTCAAAGAAACATATTCTTGTAGGATTTTCAGAGACAGTGAAGGGATACAGAGTTTATGATTCTACTAGAAATCTGGTATTTACAAGTAGAGATGTTGTCATAACTGAACCACCGAGTAAATCCACTGTCACAGTCACACTTGGAAATACAGATTTAGTGGGGGATTCCACTGAAGTAAAAGAGGAGTTGACAGTCTCAGAAATAAAATCCACAGAAGATATGACAGAGAAAGTGATATCATTGAGTGATTCTGATTACAGTGATGCTGAGACTGCTGAAGAGTCAGACATCTCAGATGAGATACCAAGAGATGGTACTGAAAATGAAGAGGAAGCTAAAACCTCGAATGAGACTAGAGAAAAGTCTAAAAGATTGAGGAAGGTGCCAGAGCGTTTTGGTTTAAACGCGTGTACTACCACTTCAATGATTGCACATGATGACGAGATGACTTACACAGAGGCTATCCGTGGGCCAGAACGTGAGCAGTGGTGTCAGGCTATGGCGGAGGAGCTGCAGTCATTTGAAGAGAACTGTGTGTGGGAGTTAGTCGATACTCCAAATAACGCGAGTGTAGTGCAGTGTAAATGGGTATATAAAAAGAAAGTTGATAGTGAAGACAAAGTGAAATATCGTGCTAGATTAGTAGCAAAAGGTTTTACCCAGAGAGCTGGACTGGACTATGAGGAAACCTTTTCCCCGGTGATCAAACATTCCACTCTGCGGTTATTATTTGCACTTGGTGCACAGCTTGATATGGATATAACACACTTAGATGTCACTACAGCCTTTCTTAATGGTGAGTTGAAAGAGAATATATTTATGCGCTTGCCTGATGGTTTTTCAGTAGAAAACTCTGATAACAAAGTGTTAAAATTAAAAAAGGCTGTATATGGCTTGAAACAATCTTCTTTAGCTTGGTATAAAAAGGTGAATGATACTCTATGTGACCTTGGATACTGTAAAGGTATATTAGAGCCCTGTGTATTTACTAAAAATCATTGTGATGGTAGAAAAACAATAATAGGAGTTTATGTCGATGATTTTCTGATATTTTCAAATTGTAAGTCTGAAACTGATTATGTCATTAAGCAGCTGAGCTCAAAATTCAAAATAAAAAGCCTAGGTCAAGTTAGACAGTATTTGGGCATGAGAGTGAATATTGATAAAAAATGTAATGTTATTACTATAGATCAGCAGAATTATATTGAACAACTTTTACAGAGGTTTGGTATGACTGATTGTAAAGCTGCAGACACACCTATTGAATGTAAATTAAATTTGGAGAGGGCTGAAACTTGTGAAACTAAGTTGCCATACCAAAGGCTGTTAGGAAGTCTGATGTACTTAGCTGTTTTAACAAGGCCTGATATCTCATACTCTGTTAGTTATTTGAGCCAATTTAATAACTGCTATAATGAAAATCATTATAATTATGCAAAGAGGGTGTTGAGATATTTGCATAAAACCAAAAATTATTGTATAAAGTACAGTAAGGGAAATGTAAAGTACTGTAAGGGAAATGTAGAATTACAGGGTTTTGTTGATGCTGACTGGGCTAGTGATACATTAGATAGGAAGTCCTATACTGGATTCTGCTTCGCTATGTCTGGTGCTGTAATATCATGGCAAAGCAGAAAACAAAGGACAGTCTCCTTATCGAGCACTGAAGCTGAATATGTTGCTCTATCTGAGGCCGCTAAGGAAGCTGTTTATTTAAGAAATTTATTGCACGAAATAACTAAAAGTGGTTGTACTGTTTATTTGTACTGTGATAACCAGAGTGCATTGAAACTGTCTGCAAGTCAGCAGATACTTAATAGAACAAAACATATTGATGCGCGGTACCATTATGTCCGAGATGCCATTAATAATAATTGGATTGTTACTAAGTATCTGTGTACTTCTGAAATGCCTGCTGACTTATTAACAAAGGGTCTGTCTGGTGTAAAGCACCACAAGTTCTTAGAAACTCTAGGCATAGTTAAAAAATAAAAGTCTTGTTTTTGTAAAGAGTTTATTTGTTGAATGTACTTAAGTATGTAACTAGTTATAAGTACATAGTGTTTGTACACATCGGTAGGAATTTTGATATAGTGGGGGTGTTAATATTATATCAAAATGTTATACTTACTCTGTGCCAACTGATTGTTGTAAATGTCAATGTCAAATAAATTACTCGTGTTTCCGGTACCATAAACTGCTTTTTATTAACTATGTTATTTTTGAGATACAGTCAATGTGTTTTTTAATTCTATATTTTTCTCTAGGTATTAACATTGGCTTAGTACATTTTGCCGTACCGTACATCCACTTCATTTCCTAGTTCTAGTTAAATAACTATATGTGATTGATGAATTGAATTGAAATTGAGAAGTATAAGGTATTAATAGTTCAATAGCTGATGTCTGCAACTTAATTTGCACTGTGAATCAATAAAATCCATTTCTTAATGCTAATGCTCAAATCCGAATTCCATACAAAATGTTTCGGACAAATACTCAAAAAGTACGCCGTATTATAGTTATTTCTTCACACTATTCATTTCATCTATGTCTTTTATTTCGTCAACAAAAAAAATAGTGGCGTACTTTTTGAGTATTTGTACGAAACATTTTGTATGGAATTCGGATTTGAGGATTCCCCTTAATACGTGCTTGCACTTCTTCACACACTTCTACACACCCTCCGAATTTCAAGTTTCTTCAAACGGTTTGGCCTGTACGTTTTCTGTCAGTCAGTCAGTCAGGACTATGATGAGTTTCAATACACCCTGTACCAGGGTAGAAGGTAGTTTCAGGATAGCACCTATGGTTTTAATATACAGCCTGGATTACTCGAGGTTTAGTCGACCGACCGGCGGGACGGTCTTTTGGTCAACTAATCCCCGGTTATGAAACTAGTGGACACCGATATTAATTAAACATGTATCTACAGTATAGTATAATGGAAATTTCAGAAGCATATTATTCAATTCAGGAGTAATAGGTAGACCTGTAACCTGTATATTTCAAATTCACTTTAAATGATACATTTTATTATAATCAATAATACAACGTTAACATTAACGGAACAAATCTTTTCAAACAGAGACAATATTATAAATTGAGGTTTTTATTTAATTGATGTGGTCAATTACCTCTTTATTAACTTTAGTCCAATGGACTACATTTAACCGAATTTATAACTTCCTCCTTTTTTGAAGTCGGTTGTAAAGCTATTGTCTCAAGATGGCCCTTAAATCTTAACTCCATATAATTTTCAACCTCCTTCACCCCTCTTAATTCCTGTGAGTACAAAGTTTTAAAACACTCACATGACTTACCACCCCTTAAGCCCTTCCAACCCCCTCCGATCTCTTCAAGAACTCGAACTGAGTTGAAGCGAATCTTTGCTAAGAGTAGCTAATTGTTGTTTTATGTTGCACTAATGATGGTTTAACTGGAACGGGAGTGTTGTTAGAAGGATTATCGAGTGTTCAGATTAGCTGAATTTGTTGTTACAAGTGATGGGTAAGTGGAAATTCTTAGATTTTTCATTAAATTACAGTTTAAGCACAGGCAAATACACATTTACAAAGGCAAGCCTAACCTTTTAAAGAGCTTAAAGAAAACTCAATTTTAATTTTCTACAGATGATAGAATTTGATGATTTTTCGAAGTTGCGAAAAATGTTAGAGGTGGGACAAAAGTTCATCTATTAGGTATACGTGTAAAATAGACCACGACATCGCTTCCCATCAGGTGAGTCGTGGTCA
This sequence comes from Lobophora halterata, assembly GCA_932526365.1. NCBI lineage: Eukaryota > Metazoa > Arthropoda > Insecta > Lepidoptera > Geometridae > Lobophora > Lobophora halterata. The sequence goes on from OW052002.1 coordinate 8,723,189, forward strand.
AACGAAGGCTATTTTTAACTAAAAAAAACTTTATTACAATCATAAAAGGCGATAGAGGATTTATAAGATTCAGGCTGGATAAGTTGCCGAAATCATTTGATGGTTTTTAATAATTCATTTGTTTAGACTAGGCTAGTTTACAGACTTGATGATGGTCTTTTCCCATTGATCAATAGCTCCTAGAGCTACAGGATAAGTAGGTAATGAAGAGAAAACGACGTGAAAGTACTTAACTCATGAGTTAAGTTCTTATACGTTAGCATACCTATGCCGCTGAAATACTCATCCTAAGCTTCGCCATGAAGTAAGCTCACTTTATTTGAGAGTTTCTATGTAAATAGTCATTAGATTTTTGGACATAACTTTTGTCCTGTAGGGTACAATAGCCACAAGATGAAGCTGTTCACATTATCCGACAACGAATTTTTGGATTTACAACAGAGGAGCCGACATCCGATTAAAATACGGATTCGACACCCGTTTAGTAGGAATGGGCTCTTAAACGAAACTAGACCACTTGAGTGGAGGGGAGTGCAGCACCCATATTCTAAGATGTAATTCTTACATTTGAAATTTGACAGGTGATCGCCGAACCTTTAGTAAAGCGGCAGCCATTTTACCACTCACGTAAGTATTCCCTTGAGTGCAAAAAATTGACTTAGAATATGGGTGCCAGTCTAAAATATCTCTACCAGCAACGTGCATGTCACTTTCCATCAGCTAACAAATAATTGCTATTATTTGCGTTACAAAAAAAAGTGATAACGAACAGCAGGATGCAGTGGCATGTTATGTTGTATTTGCGAGGTTTCAGCATCCGTCACGCCACGACTTATCCGATCTAAATGGATCATCGCTCACGAATAGCTGGACACGCGAATCCAGTAGGTACGTGTGTCGATTTTATTATATACAGAGTGGAAAAAATCAACCTAATCGGCCCTGGTGGGAAACCCCTTTAAATCCTTAAGATATATTATTTTACTTAAAGGAAACATTCCTTTATTTTTATGAAACAAAACTACATTCACAGATTTCTTGACAATTTTACCTAAACCGGGAATCGAACCAGCTAAAAATTTCAAAAATAAAAAATGCTATTTTATCTACAATTTCGTTTGCATTGATAATTTAAAAAACATATGAAAAACATGTTTGTTGGGAGGCGTCTCCTGCAAAATCTAGATGGGTACCAACATAGTGCCAGATATTCTGCCGCAAAGCAGCAATGTGTAAGCATTATTGTGATCCGGTTTGAAGGGCACTGTAATTAGTGAAATTACAGGGCTTACGAGACTGACCATCAAAATGTCTCAAAGTGAACGAGCGCTATCAGCAGTGTTGCACTGGTCTATGTTAATCAAAGTCCTGTGTAGCACTGTTCTGGTTATGGGCAGGCGTGATCTCTTACCATCAAGAGAGCGCCTAGCTCGCCTCGTCACTTGAAAGCATAAAAAAAATCTTCCAAAGTTCGAGTTAATTCTCTTTTATGCTTGTATGGACGAGGTTTCCGTCGATTGGGACCACTAGGTTTAGGACCGCAGTCCCAATCGAGGGATTAAAATGATTTAATTTTATTATTTTTCTTCCGGCGTTTGGGACCACTCTTACTTATTACATTTTTAAGTATACTATATTTTTTCTTCCTTCTATATTATCTTCCTATTATATTTTTCTTTATAACATAAGTTTTTTAAATTTTATGCAACAAAATACATTGTAGACTCGTCTAAATCTAAGTCCATTATAGAGTTATAGAGAGCTAGATAACAGTCTATGGGTAATCCCCTTACACCGGACCCGAAAGTTTCACCTGTCCGACAGACGGTCTAATTCTGCTTCTAATTCTACAGTAAACAATGCCTACGATACCTTGCATAATTACAAAACCTCTATAAGACTCCATTTTCGAATGTTCGTTAACAATCAATGAATACCCATCTGAAATCACTGCGTAGGTAGGTACGGCTATCTTATATACAGGGTGTATTATGACTGTGCTCCCGAAAACACGCGTAAGTATGTGAAATTATACTGCATAAAATAGCATTATATGGTGGATAGCAAATTAAAACTTGTTCTGTGGAAACTAATAATGTATTGAATTTTTTGTGGTTTGTTGTTTGCAGTAACGAATTTCAAAAATTTAATAAAATAAAATATATATCGATGCATAAATAATAAAAAAATTGTGGATGTATGCGTTTTTTAATTATAAATATTTTCAAAATCGGGGTAGAACGGTCCATTATAAGAGCGTATTCAGACTAGCGTTTTTTTGGGTTCTTATACGGGCTTACACCGGCGTTTACGTTCGGATTCTTGGTAACGAGTGTCACGCGAGCGCTCGGGCGCGTAAGCGCGGCAACGCTCGTACGAGCGGTGCCCCACGCTTGTACACGCGTTGCAAAAAACAAAACACGAGCGGCGAATCCGCTCAGTTAATATTGGTTTGAAACCGTGAGAGTGCAAAACAATCCTATTTACAAAAACGTTTAACTTATAAAATCTGTCAGCTATTTGAGACGTTAAAGCTAAGCGACGTATCACCTGGCGACCAGTCTAGGCTAGGACGACGTAAGTAACATGACTCTAGGACTTTGCACCAGGCTTACTTGTCTAAAGCCTCGCCTTTATTATTCTCTACTCTAATACCCAGATTTAACTTCCGGGAGAACGAACTTTAATGTTTTCTTTTGACTAATTTTATCGTTTATTAAAAAAAATGACGTTAAAAATCTTTCTAAAAATAAAATTGATGCATGCAAATAGGCGAGATAATTTTTGAATAAGATTAACTATTTTACTTAAGAAGTTTTAAAAAATTAAGCCATACCTACACAACAACCGACTTTTAGTAAAGTCGAGCTAATTGAAAAATCAATTTGTGACTTATTTTGTAAAAGTCAACTACTAAAGTTATACCGGTTACTTTTAAGTTGAACTTATTGTTATATCAAGTCATACCTGAAATATATATTCACATAGAAAGATCAGAATCCAATCTTACACCATCACAATACAACTCAATTTCCTTTACGTTTATCAGCTCCAAACCTTTAACAATAAGATACAAGATAACAGTAACAATTATTACGTTACATGGTGTTACAACTGTCAAAGGCCGTAGAGATTTTAATTAAGAAACTCGGTTCATCCCTTTTAGGAGGGCTTGGCACGTAATAACTATGAGGTTATCTATGTCTTGACAGTCTTGGTACTTGGGTAATGTTTAATTGTGACATGCCCCAATTATTTGGAAGTTTCCCATTGAATAGTGGTGATTTGTGAGTAGAATGTTTATATGTAGTATCGGAAAGGTGTGAGAGGTACTTACATAGAAAATACTTGTATGTGATGTACTTTTCATTGGGCGTTGGTATACAAACATCTAATGTGAATATGTACATAAAATTAAAGTGACTTTTTATAATAATATTTCTCTTTAGATATAGGTAATGTAAGTTGATAAAGTACTTAATTTTTTGTGTCAAAATTAGCCTATAATTAATAAGAAGTGTGAATTCATTATTATTATATACTTTCAAAGCCTAAAGCGAACAAAAACATGATTCATCTTCCACTTTGTTTCGTAGAGTCAATCTCACATTAAAATTTATAATAGAAGCCTGGACGCTAATTTCGATTCCAGAAAACACATTTAATATACGATATCAACAAATAATAAGACGCGAACACACCCTTCAGCATCAGAAAATACACAAGTCAATTAAACGGAGGCCACAACTCCCCCAAAAAGGCCATTTGTAAACAATCGCGCCTCCTGGCGTAAACTGACAAACGAGCGATAGCAACGTCTAAATCGCTTTGAACTTATTTGACGCGTCGATAAGCATGACAGGCGTATTGTGTAGTGCACGCCGATCTTTACAATGCTTCGTTTTACAAGTTTTCACCCAGTCGCTGTAAGTGGGTAAATGTGTTAGCGATCGGCGACGGTAGAACAAAGGTTGTTCATACGTGTACGTATTTCTGCTTTCCACTGAAATTAATGACGTTTCCTTTACAAATGAAGATACCTATTTTCATTCATGTACAATCAGCTGCAATGACATATTTACACTTCCAAGCTTTTGCAAGAATTATGACAAGTAAGATTAGATATATATATATATATAATATTAATTAGAAAATCCTTGCGTGCACTTTTCTTTGCAAAATGAAGAGTAATATAAATGAAAGCTTGGGAGTGTAGAGTTTTGGAGTGGGTTTCGTGGGGACTGTGTAAAAAGGTTTTATGTCTTTTATGTCATCACCCTTTCGTCATCATATTTATTATCATAATAATAAATGATAAAAAAAAGGAATAAAAAAATCTTTTGTGATCCAGTTTAGTGGCTGATTTGCGAGTCAGAGTTTTCATACCTGCCGAAGTCACATTAAAAGTTTCGAATGAAGATTTTTCCGTTTCTTAAGATGAGTTTTGACGAAACGGATCTATTTCTATCGACGTCTTAACATCAATAGTCTTATGGAAAAAAAACTACTGTAGACCAAGCCAAAATATTATCAACCCCAACATACATAAACTCCACTCCACCTACGCACCTTTAAGTAAGTAATATTAATCTCATTTGTGTAATAAAATCTGTGTCTTAAGGCAAGCCGTGATCCGGCCGTGAATGCCTGCCTCGCGATAATCCTGTTAGGTTAAGAAGGTTCTACATATAACATGCTTTGCTTCGCCTTAAGGATTAGAACCGACGTGTACAATACTCGCAAGGAAGGTGAGTTTATTGATTTCTTGGGTTACAACATTTTACCTTTGAGGATTTTAACAAAGCGACAAGAGTTCCAGCTACATGCCTACCTCTATTATTTTTGATGTGTGACACATCTTTCCTCTCGCTGTCTGTCAATTTATGGCAGTGATTTCGTGAAATGCAACGGAAGTTTGTAACAAGAAGTTGGCTGTCTGATAGTACCAACCTCAGAAAATGAAGTTAATAGAATCCTTCCAAATTTAATTATGTAAGATGTTACATAATATTATGATGTGTAACATCGCATTAGCCTCGCTCATTTCTTTCCGGTTAGAAGTTACTATAAATTAAATAGCAATTCCTTTTTCTCATGCATTTTTTTTCTGATGCAAGACACATTTTATCCATGAGACTTTATGCAGAGAATTTCATTGTTATAACCAAAAACAGAGAATAGTTATAGAAACAGAATTTATAGGTATTAATACAGCAGCAAGCCTAAGCCAAGCTTAAGCGATTACGCCAAGCAAAGATGCAACGGAGATTTACAACAAAGCTCGCCATGACAAGGTGGTCATCGCAAGCCCCCAGATCTTTACGCCGGACAACCAAGACAAAGGACCCTTAAATAATCAAGACAAAGGAAAATCTACCTTAATATCTGAGGGGCAGAAACCAATGTGAATATTAAAGATTGCATGTCAATTTTGCGTTAAGACGAGTAGTTTGCATGAGAGAGGAGCAGAGCGTCTGGGTCCTAACCCTTCCCTCGGGCAGTGGGGCCGAACATAAATAATTAATCTGCGACGCCGCCACCGGTTAAGTAAATCCCGAGGTGGTTTAGGAAACTGGCCGTCTGAGATGCCGTAAGGTTGCCATTGTTTCTTGCTACACAGATAAGTACAGTTGAGGAAATAATCAAAGTGTCCAAAACATAAAAACAGTAATTCATTTATTTAAATTTCTTTATGACATTCAAAACAAATTTACTAATATTATTATGCTTAAACTATTATAAAATCATGAATATTTTTTATTTAAAATGACATTTAGAATTTGTGTGTAATCTAAAATATTTAAAATCATTTAAAAGGCCAGAATGTTTGCAGTGCCCTGACAGGGTCATGTAAACCGCTAGCTACTATATTAGAACCTAAGCTAATAAGACGATCTTACATGTAAGCAAATTAAATAAACAATAAAATTCAAATTCAAATTCTCTATTTGCTACATGTAAGGTTCTAGAAGTTATTACAAAATATTTGTTTCACATAATCAAAGTTTCTACAAATCATAAAATTCAAATTTAAATACTTTTTTTGCTACAAGTAAGGTTGTACAAGTTTTTACAAAATTTTTGTTTCACAAACTTGACGGTTAAAATCGGCATTTGTTTCATACTACAGCCGACTTTGATTGGAACTATTCCAGTGACCGTTAACACCACTGAATCGTCTCCGGAAAAAAATACGCATTTTCGTTTACTGGAATAACATATTTTTTTCAAAGTACTGAACTGATTTGCCAAAATTTCTATGGGACTACTACTATCTGAAAGTATTACCGTAAATGTTAAAAAATTGGATCCTAGTGATCCTACCAGGGTATGATGATGATGCTGTTACTTCAATCGACTGTACTTACTTGTGGGAGAAGGATAAGTGGTAATTAATTAATTTAATTATTGTCATAAGGAAACGTAATATTTTTTTATCTCCGAGAAAGTTCTGTCTAATACTGCAAGAGGTGCAAAACCGCGTAGAGGTGCTACGAGTCGTCTACGAAATAATTTTAACACTTTGCATACAAAAGACTTTCGAGAAAATGGGGTCTAATTTATTTAGGTCAATTATTTGAAAATCTCCTTAAGGGGCTCCTATGACATTCGCTACATTGTAATCTGTGACGGTAGGCCAAAATGCTCGAGGTTTAAAAACCGCTAGGAGTCAAGGGGGGTTTATAATTTGAAAAAAATATATGTGATAATATTATTTGGTATTTTATCTTGTAAAATGTATATCAATATTTATTTTATTCACTTATTTGATATGGGAGAAAAAATCCCAAAACAAAGCTGTTTCTGAATGGTTTTTTTTCGATCTTCTCCTAAATGGCATTAAATATATAATTTAATTTTATACCATTAGATAGGGAAAAAAAAGATCTCAAAATAAAAGTAAGCCGTTTATGGTACGCTTATTTTTCTTGCTACAAGAAATTATTATACGTAATTTTGCTAGAACAGTAAACGCCAATCGGGTCGGTGTCTCAAGAATAATTAGCGTATCATAAAAAGCTTACTTTTATTTTGAGATCTTTTTTTTTGTCTAGTTAATAGTGTGAAAATAAATAATATATTTAATGCCGTTTAGGAGAAGATTGAAAAAAAACGGTTTTTAAGCCTTGGCATTTTGGCCTAACGTCACTGATTACTATGTAGCGACTGCAATGCATGGGACACAGATTATAATGTAGCGACTGCCATTGTAGCCTCTTAAAACCAATATCTGAATTGGTAAACGCAAAATCGACCTATAATAGAAATAATTATGATCAAAATAGGCTGGATTATTATATTACGTAACCACTTCATTATTAGATAGAATATTCTTTAATAATAATCAATACAAGAAATAAAAACTAAAAAAATAAGGGCGGTCTTATTGTTAGCTAGTAATCTCTTTCAGACAACGGGACTTTTTGGTTCAAATTAAAATGGTATTTAAGTTAGAAGTAGAAGTAGGTACTCTTCAAGTATTTTTTATTCACGTATGGTTGTATAGGTATAAAGCTATAAGTGTATAATAATGTTATTATACCTTCTACCTTCTCTTTTTCTTATCGTGTCACTAGTTATTTCAAAGCAGTGTGGTGAAAGGATTTCGAGTGCGCCTCGAAGATGGTTTTCGAACTTTTTAGGTTCTATGACATGCCGGTTTCCTCTCGATGTTTTCCTTCACCGTTAAGCTCGTGTTTTATTGCACACATACATTTTTTGAACAGACAAATCCATTTGTGTACGACCGGGTTTGAACTTACGACCTTCGGATCGAAAGTCGAGGCACCTCCCACTCAGCCAATACGGCTGTTATTATATTTTAAGTTTATAGTGAGAAGCCCCACTAGCCAGCAACATGCGTCGTCTTGCGGCCGGTGGATCGGGCGCGGATTAGGCTGGCTTTACCCCGCCGGAGACACAGATATAGTAGCATATTTTACCTCGCAACACAAATAATACTTTTAATACTAAAAACTTAGGGAGCATAATGTCCGTTTTATCACTGAAGCCAAAAATAAATTGATGTAGAGTCAGCTGCACAAACATGTATACACTCCCAAGCTCTTACAAAATTATCTTATACTCTTAATTTTGTAAAGACATTATTCTTTTGGCAAGTAAGATTACAGACATTAAATTGAAAATGCTTGCGTGAACTTTTCTGTGCAAAATTAAGAGTAATATAAATGTAAAAGCTTAGGAGTGTATTCATATCTGTGCAGCTGACTGTACATGTACAAGTATGTAGATATTAGATTTACGTAGCATAAGAGCCTTTATTATTCTCACTGCTGAGACAGGTATACTCTCCGCCAGAAGGGCGATGGGTCTTAATTCTCCACGCGGACCCAGTACCGTACTGTACAGCACAATGCGGATTGGTGGATGACACATGCCACATAACTATTTTTTTTCTGTTCATTAACATACCTCACGATGTTTTCCTACACCATTGTAAAGATAAGATGTGAACGTAAAATGCTAAAAAAAATCGAATAGTTAAAGCGTTCATTTTCTATGACCATAGACGACTGCCTACACAAAGCTCAACCCTAAACTGATATTTCCAGAAAGGATTATCACGTACATAATCAAACCATTCAATTAATCGACCAACGCATTAGCGCTCTAAAACGCACTATTCTCAATCAATGGTGGTCAAAATGGACCAAATAATCGGCGTGCAGTTAATGAACGCATTTGAAAAGTTAAAAGCCCGTTGGCCAGTACTAATTAACGCGCATTGCCTGTGGAGGGACTTAGCGGAATTATCGTCTAAATTGTCCTAATGTTTAGTTGTAGGTGTGCGCTCGTTAGTGTTCCTAGTGTCGATTGCCTGAGTAATTCTGACTTTGTGTTGTGGTTTTCAAAAACATTTTTTTTTCTATAGTAAAGTTATAAAAGAAATAAATCGTAAAACAAAAGATGTATACGTTTCTTCCTCAAACGAATTGATAATTCGATTTTTAATACTACATGCATGCTTTGAGTTACAGAAATGTTATTGTAAAGATAAATCTCAAGTAAAAAAAACTGTTTATTTCCTCGATATTGTCAAACCTGCGTAAGATTATCAGTCTTGCATATTATTATTTTTATTTTATTATTTTATGTACGTATATTTTTGGGTATAGACATGAGCATTTGTGATATCAAAGTAATTGACTATGTGACTCTATTTATAAAAAGATCCATTTCTCTTAATTTTACGACTAAATACATGCTTAATAGTGTTTTTCTACCTTAATAAAATTACAGGATTACTAAAAGCTAATGCATCACCGAAGTCGATTAGAGCAATTAAAACACAGGAGCAGCGACGGGAAAGTTCATACAAAATTGTTTTTAATCCAATATCCACGGGTAGGCTTCGACGGAATTCAGTTTAGACGAGCTCTATTAGTCGGGAACTTTCAGGTAAAAGGCTGTTTTCAGTAAAAAGCTTATTGTTTTACGTTAAAAAAGTTTTCAACTTACGAACTAATACGAAAAAAACTTGCAAATCAAAGGTATGAATGAATGAATGGTATAAGAATATCAAAGATCCCTCATTTTTCCATTTAATTTCTATATAAATATTTAGAAAATTTTATTTACGTTATGCTAAACTATGAAAAGCGATTATATAAGTGAGTGAAATTCTATGAACGTTTGTACATACCTATGTTCATAGAATCTCACTTACTTACTGTACTTACACTACACATAGGCTTGTAAACGAATCACATAGAAAGCGCAGACAGACTCGATTTAGTAATTAATTTAACCACGCGAAGCTCCAAATGCACTAGAAACTATAATCCTCATTCAAATGGGAAATAGGACCATTCACTCCATCATCAAACATAATTTTAGCTTCTAAACACATCCCACACAGTGTTTTGCCAAATCCGCGCACTATCAACGCAAATGCACATAATTATAACATTTTATGTGAACCCAGCACTGTTTTATGCAAATACTGCCTCACTATTACACGTGTATTTCACAAAACAAAGCCAAATTTCCACTTCCGAACAAAATACACTCGTATTTTCCAATACCTAGTAAGTAGTTCATTGCGAACGACAATCCACGAGAATAAAATTATACCAGGCGATCATTTTCATTTGCTTTCTGGCCGCTCAATTTTTCGCATATCGCACCATCCAATGAAAACACAAATTAATCTCCTCATTTTTTGCATACAATTTTATATCATTGAGCCCAAATATCCGAGCGATGCACTCGCGATGCGTAATCCCACTTCGCATTCATACGAGTTACGGATTACTTTTCTCTCAATTGAATTATTTTATCATGGGTTAATATATTAATTTGGTATAACGTCACAGAATAATCCGTGAAAGGACGCGAATTTGCTTTGTTTACGTGCATTTATGAAGGTGTGGACTAAAATCCGAAATCAATATGAACTCTTGTGCGGGCGAGGGCTGTGTCGACGCGATATCCAACACGGGTTCGGATTAGCGACGTCAAATCCGGGATTATTCGGAGCCGGGATAAAACGAAGGCTGGGATTGGAGCACGGGTCAGCGGGATTTCAGCTCGTCGCCGGGCAATAAAAGTGTCTGCAGCCGATTTAGATTGAGCCCACGAGCGTAGCTTAGGGACAATTTCACTACACAGTACCACCACAAATGGAATCAGCATTTAGCCAAACACTACTAACTTTTGTTGTACTATCTGTTACTGTCTGTTATTTATTCTAGTGAGAAAACAATAACGAACGAAATTTGTAATGGTTTATAGTAGGTATACTGGTTCAATATACAACTCAATCTCTTTTCTGAACATGGAGGTTTACTTCGATTAAGTCAAAATAAGCATTTAATGTTGGATTCACTATTGCATAGCCATAATTATGATTAAGATAGAAAAACCACTGAAATGGCTTTTTTCTATACCTACATGGAGTTGCTCAGCTGACTCCAGCACTGTGTGGCGATTCGGCAACCAATTGCTAGGTAATTTCAACGCGCGATCTGTCCTCACAAAGCCGTTCTAATGCCGCCAATGGGATTAGCCTAGTGTCGTGCGCCCTTTACGATTTATTGGACAGAATCAGACACAAATTAAGACTATTTTCTTGGCCTTTGCTTCATTGATACCAAAATACCGATGCCATGACAGTGTTTATAGTTCCAGTTTCAAAAGGTGTACGATCTCGTGTAACTCACCCTCAGTGTAACTTTTAACCTGCCTTTGCATGTATTTTACAAAGCCTTGCTTTTCACGAGTTAAGGCCTCAAATCCGAATTCCATACAAAATGTTTCGGACAAATACTCAAAAACTACGCCGTATTATAGTAGAAATTACTATAATACACTTTTTATTATTTTATTACATTACTATAACCCTACTAACTTAAAAACACGTATAAAATCTAAATTAAAGTATGAAACCTTTCACTTTTTTTGTTGACGAAATCAAAAAACATGTACGAAACGAATAGTGTGAAGAAATTACTATAATACGGCGTAATTTTTGAGTATTTGTCCGAAACATTTTGTATGAAAATTTGCCTTGAGGATTCCCCTTAAAGTAAAATCGTCATCGGGTAAAATGGTCATCATAAAAAAACTGGTGAAAATTGGTCATTGCTGAATTTACAATAGGAACTGCATTTTACTACAGAAAAATTTATTTTTCTGTGTCGAATGAGTGCTTTTCAGCAACGCTCGTAGCAAATTATACCGCAAGTCTCACAGTTCTTTCATTGTCCATCCCATCCCGCTATCTGCCCCTAAGCCAGATTTCAATAGAGTATAATCTGGCCCTAATGAATCTCCGATCCGGATTACCCGGGCCCATAATGGCTGAGCGGCGGCGGTCGTTGCAAACGAGCGGGATTAGTTAGAAAAACTTTGATTGGTCGTGCGCAATGCATACAGTATAATCGATTATAGAGGGGTTAAGTGGATTAAGGATGCCCAAATTGTGCAATGGTAATTTGGTAACTAGGAGCCAACATATTTTCTTTGATTTTTTTTTATGATAAACAAGAATTTACTAAAACATACAGTAGTAAGTATCAAGTATGATAACCTCCTCCTTTTTGAAGTTCGTTGAAAATAAGAAATACTGGGCATCCAACTTTTTTTTAGAATCTATTACTTTAGTAAAAAGCAAAGCTTTATAAAGCTCATCTTGTGAAGTTGATGATTACCTAATAGGTGTATCGCTCTACCAACTAATCAGTTAATTTATCAATTTTACTTATATCATGTTATAGACTATTTACCAAATAAGAAGTGGCGCAAAAGTCAAAAAATTCTAAGCGTCCAAACCTAAAGGTGCGCGCACACAGCAATAATATTATTGGATAAGCGACATCATACATCAAACGCCTGTAAACAAAACCGCACAGATGAAAAGACTCACGTAATTACAGAGATATTTCATGCTTTGAGGAAATGTCAATAAGTAGGTACCTCTAATTTAGTAATGGATCCGTTTTATTACCTTTTATTACCCACTTCTCCAATATTTACGGATAATAGGTAATATTATGTTTTTTCTTTAATATGTCTCGTAAAGCCGAGAAAAACAAACGAGTCTATGAAAGAAACAATATTTGATTAGGTGAGTCTGGTCTGGACAAAAAAAGCTATGGAATGTTCTCATATAAAAGTTTATATTTTCATATGGGAACGATTGTAAGATTTAACCGCAAGCTATTTTGATTTTAGCTTGTTCGAAGTCTCGCTTACAAAATGATCGCAGTCTAGACGCATTTCATAAAAGTATTTTTTTAATGTTTGTTGAAATGATTAATAATAACTTATTTAAGTCATGGTATTTACTTCAATTTTAAATTATAGAAATATTAAAGCAAAATTATATATATAAATATTTTTACAACATTGTACGGATAAAAACTCAACACTTAATCGTACCAAAGCTTATCTCTTTTTGTAGCCGTCCACGCGAGATTACTGGCTCGGCTTTATCCAGCCCGAATAAAAATGGACGTAACTTACAGAGCTATATTAGTATATGTTTGGCATAGATATTTCTTTTTCAATATAATTAAAAAAAATATAAGTAAACATTGCAAATCATAGTTTTTGAGCCGATAAACCATTGCAGATTGCAGCCCTTTATTACTGTGCAAAAATTAGTAATAATATTTTTTATCTATATGAGTTTGGCACTGCAAAAAAACAAGTGTTTTTTTTCAGAAAATGATAATTTAGTATAAAATTTCAATTTGAGCTAAATCAACGTATGAAAGAATAGAACAACGTATATTATATTAAATTATAATTAGAATTACTACATCAAAAATACAATTGGTACAAGTACAAGGTTTTTTTTCGTCATTTAAAACATTTTGGTTCACGCGTCGTTCAACTCTGCAACCCTCACGGTAGGTCGCGGTTTACCCTGTGAGGTTCATTGACTAGCACAATAAACCCCTGTTCAACTTGTTTAGCCACTTTAAGCCATATCCTTATACGTACAAGGGTCAAATTTCCTTACAGGCTTTGATTCGGTAGCTTTACTGCAAGCTGAAGATAAGCCGGCGGATTAGTTCGACAGAACGAAAAAAAAGAATAAAAAATTAAACCTTAGCCATGATTGAGTTTCATTATTTTTAATGCTCACAAGGTAAGGGATTATAGCCCTCAATAATAAGCACGCAGGATACTTGTATCGATTACGCAATCACGGCATAAAATCCACTTTTTGTTTACTATAATATCAATGCAAATAAAATTTATTGCAACTTTAAACAAATACTGCTTTACATTTAATATAGTAATACAAAGTATACACTGAGACTTGGTTAGGACCGCAAGACTGTTGTTATATCGAGGAAAAACTTATTAGAAGTACTAAGGTAAAAAATGTTGAGCCGAAGAAATCCTTCAGAAGGTCGGGCGTGCAAATCCCGGATACAGATTCAACCCTATCCCGGCTTACCGTGATCCCTCTCGCAAACTCTCCTAAGTACCTATATGTAAAGTGCTTCAAATTCTAGTTTTCCTGTTGATAACTATATTTTAGTCGAAGCATTCTATTACATTATTTTCTAAAATGATGACTTCGTTTGCGTTGCTTAACTAAACACTTTATAACACGCTTAAAATTCTTGACAACATACGAGTTTCTTAGAAATTTCGAGTCTCTACGCTACGTTTATGGACCAGTACAGTTCAGTATCATCATCATCATCGACAGCCTATCGCAGTCCACTGCTGGACATAGGCCTTTTCCAATGAGCGCCATCGCACCCTGTCTTCGGCTTGCCGCATCCAACTTCTGCCTGCAACCTTTCGCAGATCGTCACCCCACCTGGCCGGAGGCCGTCCTGCACTACGTTTGCCGATTCGCGGTCTCCACTCTAGTATTCGTTTACCCCAGCAGTTATCGGTTCTTCGCCAGATATGGCAAGTCCACTGCCACTTCAGCTTGCTAATTCTTTGAGCTATGTCGGTAACCTTTGGTCCTCTATCGAATAACCTCATTGTCTGTCCTATCAGTCAATCAAGATTATTTTTGTTTTTTTTGATTAATTTTATTTTTAGTAATAATAAATATAAAACTTAACAAACAGTTTATTTTAGAAATAATAGTAGTTAAAATTGCGATTAGTGATGACGAAGTTGAAATTATTATGAAAATGTTGATAAACAAAAAAAAAACAAGTTTGACGTACAGTTTTTAAGACTATTACCACTAACTAATTACAATAACAAGTAAATATTAGGCATTGGTTTAAATTATAGTTTAAACGGGGAAAACCAGAATCATAAAGTTTTTAATCGTAATGTTTATGAATAAAATAAGCACCTATTATCGTAAAAAATACCGATTCAACTCTATAAACTATAGAAGGTACCAAAGCACATGGGTTCGCCGCCACTTGGCTCGTCCGTCAGAGATAATCCCTATATCTGTCTCACTCTCACTTCAAGGATGTGTTTGCAAATCCTCGCCGTGTCCCTCTCTAATCCCTTATTTGAATCTTATCAGATCTCAGGAGATACGAGTACACCGGTAGTGGTCTAAGTCCGGAACGCGCATGTAGTGGTGTCTTTATCCTTAGGGTTGCCTACAAAAATGCACCTTGACTATTTGGCTCAGTAGGTATTTAGATCATGTTTAGTTTTTGTGAAAATATTAAATTATTTACTATTTGAAAGGCTCAGCAAATTTAGTAAGTATCTTATCACAGTTTATAGTAAAACTGTGCTGCTGCCTGTCGCTTTATTTCTTTCCATATATATTTTTCATACTTATAGTAAATTATGGATTTCTTACGTAATTCTGTAAACAAACTGAAAACTTACATTGTAAAATAAAAAAATTGGTTGTCTGTAAAGTTGGTTTACGGACGATAGTTTAACGTGACTCCCAGCGTTACCGGACAATGACAGCGTTACCAATGACGTCAACGTTTTCGTGCATACAACCGGCGTTCATAGACGTAGTCACGTCAAATAAGAATAATTTTTTCTAGTATTTTTAGTAGGTACTTATGATTTTCACGGACAGCCCTGCGACATAAGCATACATTAAAGGTGCGTCCACACTGAATCCGCGATTAATGGCCTTAGAATTTGCGATTGAAGCTAAATTTATGTTTCTGCAACGTGTCACCAGATTATAGCGACATCAGAATAAGGATACGAGCAGCTTTGATCTGTCGACACGAGTATCTCCGGATTAGACGAAAATAACTGAGGAAGCTAAGTCTTATGCCGACTTGCACCAAACTTTCAAAGTTCCTAAGCAATTACTTCTATCGGTCAGAATCTGGACTGTTAAGAACTACAAAGCGAGTAAAGTAATTGCTAAGGGACTTTTATAGTTCAGTGCAAGTTGGCATTAGAGTAGAGTGGTAGGAATTTTGCCACATAATCTCTTTAAAAAATGTATCTGTCTGTAAAGTGGTTTATGGACGATAGTTTAACGTGACGGGAAAATGAGCGTAACTGGACAATGAGCGTTACCGGACAATGACGTTTCGTGCATGCAGCCGGCGCGGCGGCGTTCATCGATTTATTAGACGTATAGTCAAAAGTACGTATTTATCTGCTTAAAGCAATAAAATTAGATTCTTATTTTCATAACTTAAGAGCTAGGATTACATTAATAGAACGCCAATAGAATTTTTGTTGTTTATATTTTGAGCACTGATCCCTAATTCTGAGTAAATTCAAAGGATATAATAATTTAAAATTATAATCGTGATTAAAATTACCTACCATTTTAAATTTAAGAACAGTGAATTAAAGTATTATTTCTTGCTCGTAATAAGATAATTCTAACCCTTTGTGGGGATTAAGATTTTGTTAAGGGCGCTCGTAAACCAGACGGGGTTCCGAACCCTTCAGCTCACTTCTATGGTTTTTACGATGCCAAACAAAGGCCTATGAATCGCTGCTATAAATAGAAGTTTGATTTGTCAATTCACTGAAAATAATATAGAACGTAAACGACGTTGCAAAAAAGTTTTTTTTTAATTAAATAAAAAATATTTTTTTCTTAAAACACATAAGTATAACAATGTACAACTAAGGTCATACAAAAGCCGGCCTTATCGTTATTTACAATTTCTTACAGACATCCAAACTGTCCCGTTGTTGGGCAAAGTTGTTTGAATAGAAAAAAATAAAAAAAGTGAGAGAAAGAAAATATTTATTTGACACATATATTTTTTATTATATCGGTTTTTTTTTTATCTCTAACTTTAAACAAGCTTAATGTTTATAATAACTGAAAACTCAATCGCCAAAATATTATCGCCATATTATATAGATGTACTAAAAATGAATCCAAAGATACGTCACTAAGTTGTATCAGGAGATACCTAACTCCCACTCTACTCTACAACCTTGCAAGTAGGTAAGGTACACACGTTAACCCTCACAAAAGCCATGCCTACGTCCCTGGGTTTTGTAAGCAGCTACCTAACTATCACTAAGATGTAGGTAAGGTACACACAGCGGACAATCCGAAAGCCTGTAGCTTAATCCTGACAAATGGTGAAGATCATCCGAACCGCGTCGTCCGCGCTTATTTGTCCAGCTCGATTTTTTATCGATTGATCAACGGCTCAGCTGATTGCCTCTCTGTAGTCACCGACGGATTATTTTACGCACACATGTTCGAATGTCTACTGGCTGTGGCTTAAGGGATACGCACACACCGAGGTTTATTTAGACGCGAATACACGGCGCAAACAAAATTTTCGTTAGTTCTGGTGATGATTATAGAAAATAACTTGTAGATGGCAATGCCATCATTACATCAATGGTACGAGATGTAACGAAAATTCTACAAATATTAATATTAAATAACGTGTCCAATCCATACATTATTTTTGACACAACTTCATATGTTATAATATCGAAAGCCTACCTAAACGACTTATTTTTAAGGTTTGATTTAACATCACATAGAGTTAAGATTAAAAAAACCCTGTTAAGTACGGTAAATTCGTTTTTAGTGTTTTTTTTTAAACAAATCATACGTTCATGTAACTGATTTCTGTCACCGTGTGATTCGCCTTTAAACGAAATTAAACTTACGCACAAAGAAAATCATAAAGGATTTGCATTACCACACACACGCACGCTAAACACACACCGCATCTTATACGAAACATACGATATTCTACTCTATACATCTGAAAATAGAGAGCTTTTGGTATGAGATCTTGTATTGTCTCTGTGTGGGTTAAGCTGAATGCATGACTCAAATTGGGCTGAAGTGGGGAGATTATCTCCAGATGATTGATGGGGCGCGCTACCACTGAATCTTTACATCTTGAATTCGATCAAATTAATTTGAAAATTATGATTTCTTTGATGTTTTTTTGAAATCATTAAGACAAAAAGGCATTTGTAATTAGTAGGTACGTACATAAGTTTTCCTTACAATCTACTGTGGTGGATTATTTATTTTGGACCTCTTTCTATTACAAGTTATTGTGGGTACCTATACCTACCTCTTCTACTGAATAAAAAGTTGCTATGTAATTTTTATGAAAAATTGATGATCTAGGCACTCTTCTGATAGTAAGAGTTCACGTCTAGCTAAGACCAAAAAAGTGCTACACAGGACTTTGATAAGAAGCTCCACATTTTCGTCAAAAATAATGTTTGAACTGAACACCTCTTTTTTTTACTTTCGTAGGTTAAAACAAAAGCAGCATTTAAATTAATGTTGTACTTGCTACATAAAGGAGGGTGCACACGTGGGCTTTATCTCCGGCCGACACGAGCTGATCCGCACCCGGCTGATCCGGATCATCGCGCGAGGGATCGCACTGTAGCTATCGATTCATTTATAGACGAGCTTTTCATGGCTGTAGGGTTATATGCCACTATTTGATGTATTTTTAAAAATCAAAGATATATTAACATTAACATTATTAGAGGATTAACGTTAATTATGTATGTGTCAAGAGTACTGTGTTTTTTTTAATAACCTTATTTTGTATTGATCTATACGGAACTCATATGACTCGTCACGTAGTTTGTAACAGTGGAGGTAAATATAACTATAGCTAATTGAACATGTTGTATGGAACATTTAAGTATTATTTTAAAAATAAAAACAAAGGGGTTCTTCGTGTCCAATATTACCTCCTTCTACGGCTTTGAACATTTTTCATACGTAAATCCATAATATCCGCGACCTCTCCGGTACCGTCATTCGTCGGTCGCGTAATCCGGCTTAGGACTGATCCGCGCGTGTGCAAACCCTACGTTGTATTGTCTCGGCCTTGTGATAGATGTGTGGTCACGAATCTATGTATTTGTATATTTTTTCGCTTCATTCTGAAGAACTAACTCCCAGATAATTAAAATTTCTGTCGTTTTTCCTTGAACTTAAGGCAAAGTACCTTATCCATTTTCATATTTTATAGTTCTTGACTATTTATCAAATATAAAACATTTAGGTACCTAATTTGATTATAACTATTGTCACTTGATCAACATTCCGTGGAATTCTTGTTGAAAAGATTTAGTTATAGAGCAACAAGTAGATTAATAAAAAGGCATTCTAAAAAGTATAGTCATTGACATAAAGCAGCTAAACATTTCAAAATGAATTATTGTATCTAACCTTGACTTATTTATGCCAAAAAATAATCAGCGCATTTCGTAGGCTAATAGATTTATTATTTCAAAATTACCGTATCAAAGGCATTGAAGATTTTTTTTTTACCTTATACAGATCTTACTATGTAAATAAAATCTAAGCGAGTATAAAACATCAATAAAAGCTTTCAATTTGACTATCAAACGCTATTCCCGTATAAATCCTTCAAGTTCTAAATCCGGATCTCGGTAATCCGGTCTGAGATGTATTCCGGACGGTGGGCAGCCGCTCCACCTAATCTCAGCTCATCCGGATCAAGAGCTCTACTTAGCTCGTACGTGTGTACCTTGCTTAGCTACGTGTCGTTCCATTGTTCCGCACCACTTTTACTACCTACTTTAGAACTACCAGTATTAGCGTGAATTCCAGACTTTACAGTGTACTTTGTTTAGTGTAGGTGGTATTCAAATTCTAAGTAAATAAAATATAAGTTGATAACTAAAGTATCTACCTACATAAACAACTCAGTAGATTAAATTAAATCAAATAAACTTATTGACTAGCTACTCTTCAATATATTTTAAAGGCTTACGAACTGACTAAACGACTGTCAGACAGCCTAAACCAATGGACGTAGAGAAACAAAACGTGGAGGATGTGTTTGTCAAGAGCTGAAAGTGCAGACTAAATTTTTTTTTGGAAATTTACCTTGCAAATGAAGTTGGGGGCGTTCAGCTAGTATTATAATAAACTAGCAGGTAGATGAGTAAACTTTACTCAACAGTGGGTGTTGCAGATTGCCTAGATACATAGATAAATAAGTAAACGTAAAACTGAGGAAGTGATTAGGTACTTTTTTAATAACTTGAGTTTTAACAAATTATTTAAATAAAAACTGATTAAAAGCAATTAAAATCTTCGGTATTTATATAAATAGGTTATATCAGCTGGATCTTCATCAGAAAATCTTTTATCACGGTTCTATCATGGTTATTCAAATTAAAACTAACAATAAAATACTTAAACATGTTGGATTCAACAAAATAGATCCAAAGATTATCCAAATATCGCCATTTAATAGGTCCATTGGGCTATAAACTTAGAAATTATATGTTAATTTACATTCAATCTCTACTGTCCCGTTGATTTTAGCAATAAAATCATGCCTAACTACGCGCGTTATGTCTTACATTCAAAATAAAAGAAATAATACGGCACTATAAAAAATATAAATCGGCTTATCTGTATAAAACCGGCTTATTCGAGTAGTGTACCGTTTGCAAAACAGATGTGTTGATAATAAGTAAATAATAACAAATGAATTGTTAAATGCAAAATAATCAAGGTTTTACAAAAACATAGACAACCGACTGTTTTAGTGACCATAAACACCGCTGAAAAGTCACAGGGAAGCAAAATACGCAATATCGTTTACTTCGATAACATATTTTTTTCAGTTGTTTTGATTTACAAACTAAACTACTGAACCAATTTTGATCAAATTTCTATGGAACCAATTTGAAAAAAGCCCGTCCCCTTCTTAGCTTTAATGTCAGTCTCGAAAATTCTGTGTTATACTAGCTACTGGGTTCTTCTAACCGAAATGTTTATGGAATTGTGTTGCTTTGCTACCCATCTAGACCATTTTTTTAAAAGTAAGTGTAACATAATGTACACGACTTTAACCAACCGTCAGATTTCTTTGGCAACGCTACTCAGGTAGGAATTAACAAAAGATATATCTACAGATGTCGGCACAATCTGGCTGACATTGTGCAATCGCTAATCGCCACGGATCGACGCGATTCAACACTAATAAAGATTTATAACGGACGATTAGACGGGCATTAGTAGTGCCACCGGGCCTCAGTGAGGACAAAATCTTTAAATAATGTTTAGATAATTTCGTGCTGCATATTCATACCCGAAAATTGACGGCACTGTGGCTTAGTTGGTAGTGACCCTGCCTACGAAGCTTGGTGTTCCGGGTTCGATCCCCGGCCGGGCCGAATATTTGTGACGAACACAAATGTTTGTTCTCGGGTCTTGGATGTTGTGATGTCTTGTATGTGTCCATACCACCTGCGACACAGGGTATCCTAGTGCAGGGGTGTAAGTGTATAAATGTTTAAAAAAAAAAAATTACTTACCTAAAATAATTATTTAATTTTGCCCAGTTTCGGCTCGCTTAAATAAATAACTGTTAAACGGAACAAAATTTGCTGCCTAGTTAATAGAAATTCGTAATGTAATATATCAAAATATACTCAAAAACATATATGTTTAAAATAACACTATATTAACCAACAAAGCATTTAAGTAAAGTAGAGTACATATTCAGTCTTTATTTTGATTTTGTAATGCATATCGTTGTTATTACATACAATGATGTGTGCATCGGCTTACAATCCGCCTTGCCGGCGGGATGTCCCGGATTAGATTAGAGGGGTAAAATACTTGAGGGAGACACAATATACATACTCTACTGGACAGACAAGGACATCGGATGAGATTAGAGATTTTGATTCATACAAAGGAGAGTCAATGGAAAATTATAACGCACAAGATGAATAGGTTTTATAGCTGGAAGTGGGAGCTGCATAGATCGTAATGCATACTTTATCCATACTCTAGCAAAAGTACCTAGGTATAGTCAACGAAAAATTTGACTTGATTATCATAGTCTCACCATTGCACGATTTGCACGCACGCGAACTGAACGATAGTTTGTAATTCGTATACTATAGATACATAGTTTACGTTAAAGTAGGGTACAGTCAACAAACAAACTGGCTTGATTTGTTTTATTATTGCACCATTTCCACCGAGTACTCGGTACGTGTGATCTAGGCATGAACGATTGTGTTTCTGAAGTTAGCCGCACGCAAGAAGTGTGCAGTAGCAAATATGAACCGAAAATTACTACGGCGCAACTATTTCAGATAACGACTATTTACCTAAATAAACATATAAAAAAATCCCACTCGTATGTATGTGTTAAAATAAAAATAAAAACAAATAAATGTTAAAGCACTATTTGTCGTTGACTGTATCTACTGGTCATTATTAAGTGTTAGTGGTCGTGAAATTAGTACGCGGATTTGGCGATGCATTCGTTAGCTTTGTGGACTTTATCCAGTTGAGCCACTAATTTTGTGTTCGAATCGAAACCTAAACCTTTTCAAACGAAATAATTACGGTTTATTTATCGAATAGCGGAAAATTTGACTGAATTTAGTCATACTATTTCATAATAAAATTGTTTAATATCAACTTACTAACTAAGTATATAATGAATGAACATAGTGAATAATGAATAGATTTAAAAAAAATATTAAACCGACTTCAAAAATCAGTATATTTCGTTGTTGGATATATTTTTTTTCTCTATTTATATTGATTTAAAAACTAAGCTAGATGAAATTTTTGTGGGACCAATAGGAATTTTAAGTTCAGTCCGGTGTCAGTTAATAATTAACAAAATTCTGAGGTAATGCCTAAACAAAAACAAAATGTAGCCTAGTAAAGGCTAATATTTTTGCTAGTAGGTACTTAAAAACAACGCGCACAGAAAGACTAGTTTCCGATGTAAGCCACAGAGCGTAGTAGAAAATTAGAATCGAAAATCACTCCTAGGTTAGTATAAATATTCCGGTAACACTTTCATTCGGTGCGCATGTACGCACACTCAGAGGTACCTACCTACACATGTCATGTTGTGACGGTGTATCATAGCTCAAACATTTACAACGCGCATAAATAAATGAAAATTCCCTTTGCTCATTGTCTCTCTCGCCGCTCTCTTTTATGGCGTTTTATAGCGCCATGAAAATTGAAAATTAATAATTCTACAGTTAACGACTGGTCAAGTAAAAGATAAATCAATTATGGCATCAGATTATGGAAGAGATGAGCAAGGATAGCCAGACAAAGGGAGCGAGAGGATGGGGCGCGTGACTTCGAATAATGTCGGTATCACAGAACAAACTTATAGCAAATAGTATGGATATTTGCTGCGATCGCATGCGATCGAACAATAGTTTATTCAGGCGTTACTATGCGAAATGTATAATATGAAAAGAAGTTAACATGTTTCAGATTTTGGCGAGTCAATATCTTATGAAGATGACTCATAGAGAGAAAAAACAGCCGCTTATTAAGAGTATTTTATTTATATTAAAATAGATTTATTACTAATACTTTCATTACACTATTAGAAACCACCACAGAATCGGTAAAACGGCAAAAAGTATACGGCTTTCGAAAGTGTCTTGTCTGTTTTCAAGCTACTGTGCAATTGAACATCGCGATGTTTGGCGCATCAAAGCACTTCGTTTGATGTTTCGATTAAAAACAAAGAAAGGGATATAAGAACACCGAGATATTAAAATTAATACCTATATTAAGCCTAATATTTTGAAAGAAACTTTTATTACCTTAATATATTTTATAATAAGTTACATTTATGCCTACCGCACATGATCCTAACTCCATCCCAATTAACCTACCTATCCGTATGTATCATAAAATCACTTGGACGCTTAGATGTTGATGTTGGACGCACATAAATGTAATTTTTCAGATCGACAAACAGCGTAGACTTACCATCGGGTTCTGTTGAAGCCTTTCAGGTAAGGGCACCAGTAATCCTTTCAACACATTGGTTCGAAAGAACTAGTTACACGATAAGAAGAAGAGGTAAGGGCACCTAGACTGGAAAGTACTCCACAGAATAATGGTTCCACTTACCAGCAATGCTCTTGTTGAGGAGGTGATTGAAGGCCTCCTTCTTCGGGGAGAGGTGAGGAGTGTGCCTCTCATGATGCACGGGCGCGGAGGGTGGTCGCGGCACCGCGCGGTCCTCAGGCGAGCGCCGCGGAGGCGTCTTGCTGCGACGCAGTTCTGCTGCTAATGTCTGCAACAAGAACGCGCATTTATAACATGGTCTTGATTACCAGCATACGCTAACAGCTAAAACCTTATATTACAAAATTTACTACAGAAAACATAGACCACCAATAACATTCATAGTAAAAAGTGTATTCCTGTAGGTACTTTTGCATGTAAGGCTTCGGCATGAGGACCTTGTTTGTGGGTGAGACTTTTTGATGGATTTCTTCGAAAAGCCAATGCCTATGGTAAGGTTTAGCGCCATTCATAATATAGCCCTGAAAATACTAAAACTCTACCAATTGGACCCTGGGTAAAACTACTCAACTGAATGTTTGAGGAGACAACAGATTCATTATAAAAAGTTAGCCTGGTATCGAACAAAAAATGATTCATCCTAAAATAATAGTACGTACTCATAAAGCACCTACCATATTCTAAGATTTTCTTCCAATAATGCTATAATTTAGCAAACTTTGATTCCATTATCAAAATATTTTACTGGTAATCCATTTTATGGCTGCAACCCGCTACTGTAAAAGCTCCCTTATGAATTATTCTACGATTTACCGTGTTACAGTTGCATACATTGTTCGATATGTATGCAACGCGCAACGCAGTGGTCGCAACGTGACAGACATGGACGCACTGCAAAAGGGAGCTGACTTAATTTAAATTGTATCAATCAAGTAACTGTATTTGTATACTTTCAGACATTGCAACTGTTATTAAAAAGTACAGTTCCTCTTCCCGCCTCTGCTTCATGTTTTTTCATTTTCATTAGTGACAAAATTACTTAATTATATACGAATCCCTAAATGTATCAATAAAATTATAGAAAATACAAATAATAGCACTAAAATAATAAATCGTATTAAATTTAATTCTGAACTTATATATCTTTTTCTATAATAAATAACTAATCCCTAAATGTATCCCTTATCTCGACACACGACAGTGTGTCAAGCCACGGTCAGGCCCAGCGAACTGGCGAGTAGCACTGTGTGTAAGTTTACAGGAACCATTTGGAGCCACTTTTGACCTTGTCATAGCTAAAAAACGAATCAATATAAACACACCAAATTTGATTTATGTATTGAAAACCCGTAGTTAATGAAGTACCTCAAATTTCATAAACACAGCTTATACGATTATTTAGATATTAACGTTCAAAAATCGTCATTTTTATCACTGATTGACTGACATATAGACGTAAAACCTAACCCACTTCCAGATGACCTAGAAAGTTAAAATTTGGCATCCAGCTAGGTAATTGTGTGTATACATAGGAAAAAATCAGAAAACAGTGAATTTATAAGATTTGATTTTTTTTTTCAAATTATTCGATTTTATGAGGAAAATTTAGCGCCTTGCAAATTATGAGAGCAATTGCCTTGCAAATTTTTGCAGGATATTTCCATAAATTTATTTACAAAAAGCATTGATATCTGAACAAAACCATATATAATATATGAAAATGGAGGAGCCACGGTTCGATGGACCGGATTATGATGTCGTTTTCCCCGAAAAAAGACTGAGATCTACATATATGGCTAGCCAAGGTCTACGTTTTAAATAAAGTAATACGTTTTTATAAATAAATTTACGAATGTCTATAGTAGACCTTGGCAAACCATATATGTAGATCTCAGTCTTTTTTCGGGGAAAACGACATCATAATCCGGTCCATCGAACCGTGGCTCCTCCATTTTCATATATTATATATGGTTTTGTTCAGATTTTTGTATACTAGAGTCTTCTTCTAATCGTGTCACTTGGTTTTTAGAACCAGTGTTGTGAAAGGATTTCAAGTGCGCCTCAAAGACGCTCCTTTCGTGCACTTTACACTTTACTTTGCTTTCGAACTTTTTAGGTTCTATGGCATGCCGGTTTCTTCGCCATGTTTTTTTTTATACTAGAGTGGTATAAATATTTAGAAAAACAAATTATAAAGACCCGTTATAATTTAATAAAAGCTATGTGTGATAATTGCAAAAGTCTACAAAAATCCATTTGACCATGAAAAGGTGAAACAACGAACAAAATCGACAAAGCAATCGAGGTCGCAAAGAAAACCCCAAGGTATTTTTAAATATATATTTTCACAAGACCAACTCAAACCGCATGTTAAATAGTGGCAGATTCCCTTATTATGAACTTGAACATGCTTCACGACACGAATATAGTCAAGATTTGGATTACAAATTTGGGCATTGCTGTTTGATTAGCGTCAATTTGGAAAAGGTTAAAAATAGATATGGCTGCTATTTTTACCTTCAGTATAATTCGTTCCAATTAGATAGTCATGGTGTCATATGAGGTGACAACCGAACCTTTTTAAGTTAAAAAAAGAATGTGCACGATATTCGGTAATAAGTAAAAAGTGTAGGTAGGAACTTATTTATACATATCTCCTTAAAAATTCCATTGAAAAAGAAAACTCTACTCACAGAAATTGATGAAAAGGCATACAGCCTTTTTATCAATTTCTCTGAGTAGAGTTTAAACTATAAACACCAAGAGGTCAGCCAAAGACTTACAAATTCAGCCATATCACAATACATTTCTTCTTGACAACCATAGAATGAAAGAGTTTTTTTTTATATTGTATTAATTATGTATCACTTTTGGATAAAGGTCTCTCCCAGCTCCTTCCACTTTTTGCGGTCACTAGCATATCTCCTACCAATCTGCCTGGTAGGCATCAATGTCGTCACGCCAGCAGCTGAATGAATGAAGGAGACTAAAAATGTATAAGCCTTTACGAAACCACAACCATGGATCTATATGAATTCTAATCTACGAAAAGTCGAACCACTTAAGGCGATCGAGCTTCAAATTGGACACTTGGACCATTGCGTCAGAAGATATCAAACGCTTATGATCACGCTCATTATATTCATTGAAAGTTGTTACCACGGAATTAATGTAAATAATAGGTAGAGCTAGTACTTCTAAACTTAGTAACTAAATATCGAGACTAGCAATGCACTTTCTTGATTGTAAGAAAGAGTTGGGTGTAA
This sequence comes from Lobophora halterata, assembly GCA_932526365.1. Taxonomy (NCBI): domain Eukaryota; kingdom Metazoa; phylum Arthropoda; class Insecta; order Lepidoptera; family Geometridae; genus Lobophora; species Lobophora halterata. The sequence continues at coordinate 8,750,168 of OW052002.1, forward strand.
TTAAATTAATTATTAATTAATTTAAGTTTAGTTAATTTTTCCACTTAGTTTGACATCCTATTGAATAATAACTTTATAACAAAACATACTGCAACAATCAAATTAAACTAAAAAGGTAAAAAAATAAATAAAACCTTTTCTTTTGTAATTTTTTTACTAACTACTTTTTAGTCGGTGCCATACTGACTTTATCTTGATTGCCGATATTGGTTGTTTGTCTGATAAAAAAGATAAGAAAGTATATTATTATATAGAATAAATAAAAGCACTAACTGCAGATTCTAGCGAGGGATATGAGATGAAGTGCCATGTTATTTACTGTATTCAGACATGATATTAATTCTGTGTTGTTTCTGCAGACAATTTGAACACTTAATAGCGAATCTTCACAAAATGATCGCGTTTTAATTGGAATAATGGTAACAAAACTTAACCTGATGATACACCGGAGTAAAAATGTCACAAAAATTACAACAGTACTTGTTGAGGAGACATAACGACAAACAATATAGAAGTGAGTTCATTTTACACGAGTCACAGAAGTCAGTCCATCTCATTTTGAGCTGATTAATTTGGGTTCCTTTTCAAATATTTTATATTTTTCTTATAAGGTGTGAAAGTTCATGGTTTATGACGGTTTTTTGTCACCATCGAAGATCGTAAAAAGACTTCAGTCATTTGATACGAATGTCTCTCAATCATTGAGACAATTTATAGCTCATATTGGAGCTGTAAGAAGAATTTATCTTTTTAAAGTTCATGTAATTTGGCCTTTATTTGACGATTATCAATCGTTAATCAATTGTCACTGGAACCTGTTGCACTTGTGAGTTGCTGTTTGTGTTCTTGGCTAAATTTAAGTATCTTTTCACAAAGAAGCTCGCGACTTACTGAAAAATAAATCATAAATACTTATTTTTCGATCAGAATATTCCTAGTCAAGGATGCCTTAGTTTATGTAGACACACTGTCGAGAAGAAACGGTGGAATGAAGTCATCGCTTGACTTCATTCCACCGTTTCTTCACAGAACCTGTCATATTTTCAGCGCAAACCACAAAGCAAAGTTCAAATCAATAGAAGCAAGTGCACCAACAAGCCGAGCCTCCGTGGCATGGTTGATTCGCGCCACAGATACGTCTAATGTCCTATTGGAATTTGTGATGCCGTTTGACCCCTGTTAACCCAGATTACGCTTCTCGGCGCCTGATTCGTCCTCCTACCAGCCTGATTGTGTTGTGACACAAACTGTAATGTATTATGTGTTAACTCAGCCTGCAATCACGGCAACACGGACAATTACAACGAACTTGGCCGTTTAATTTTGGTCTGATTTTAAAATTGGCAGCTTTGTGTTGACCCTTGTTCTGTGGCTGTCGATGATGCCAACCGAGAAATGGATAGGGAATATTAAGAAAATATTAATGTACATATATGCTCTACATATTTTAGACATGTTTAGTAGATTCATTATTTATATATATTTCTGAAGTGCAACAAATTACGTTTTCGATCCGAATAAATTTATAGGATGCACTCTTATTTCGGATCTGTATCGGACGACGACTGTTCAATTTACGTCACGTGGTTTGCGGTCCCAATCGACGGATTCAAAAATATTAATTGAGACCACGGTCCCAATACTAGTGGTCCCAATCGACGGAAGCCTCCTACTACTTTTGGTATATATATAAATGTGGAAAACACTTTATCTCTACTAAAATTATAATTTAATATATCAAGCAGTGTACAATCTTCCCGCAAAATGAAATTGATATACTATGTGTATAATATAGGTTATATTTTATTAATAAAATCAACATCCGGAAACAAATATTTACCAAATGATATTATGTGGGAATTAGCACAAATCAGTTCACTGATGAAATACAAACAAAACTATCAATTTCTGAATTGAAATAGTCCAATCGACAATCGATTGACGCCCATGTAAACATGTTGTTTATATGTTGCATTATATTATTATAATTATTTATATTATTCACGTTTGATATAAATTATTTTATTGTGGTACAATTTTAATAAATATGAATTGACATGACATGGCTAATTTCGATGTCATTCCTCCGTTTTCAAAAAATCTGAACTTATGATTTGAATGTAAACATTAGAGTATACACCACCAATTTTAAATAACCAAAAAAAAAAATGGGCAATGCAGACGGGGGGACCAAAGAATAAATACTACGTTATATCTATGCAGTCAGAATTTTGAATTTCTACAAAATGACAGTGACAGCGGGGCGAGTGCGGCGCCCGAGCCGAGCTTTTGCGAGCTGGCTCGAGCTGGGTACCCAGGTTTGCCAAACGATGAATAAAACTTAAATTATTATCAATAAAGGGTACCGCCTCATGCAAATCCATAGGAAAACGACTAACTGTAACAGTTATCAATTTTTAATAAAAAAAAAATGGCCAATCTTCGACTAAATTTTTTCAAGATTTTTTGCCATATCTGTGTTCAGTAACGGCAACTGACCATGTGTATTTTTTTTTCTGGTGATTAAAATTTGACCGTGTATAATCAAAGGTAAACATTTTCACCGCAACGGGACTGGAATCTCACAGTAATCGTAAAATTTTGAAAACATAAAATATTGAACCTTGAACTTTCCATATCTAGTGCTCTTCCAAACTGTGCTATGACACCAGTGACGCTTTGGCTGAAAATCTAAAAATATTTACCAACTTTATTAGGCATGGAAAGTATACCGAGTAACATGTTATTTATCATGGTATAAAACTGATCACAAATAACACTTCCTACTTTCTGAGACCAAGTCTGTTACAAAATCACCGGTGATATCCATCCGGCGCGTCTCAGTAGGCGATTTTGTACTCTGTAATGTCATGCGCCGAATCCTTACCTACTTCGGCCACATCGCGAGACGAGGCACCGATAACCTGGAAAAACTGGTCATCGTCGGACAAGTAGAGGGGAAAAGATCACGCGGTAGATCCCCGATCAGATGGTTTGACCAGGTTAAAGATAATGCGTCATTTTACAATGTGGTGCAGGCAGCCAAAGACCGGAACCGCTGGAGACAGGCCGTCCGCACATACAAAATGGGTGATCACGATCTTCAGTAATGAAGTACCGACTACAGAAGAAGAATGTCATGATACTTGTCACCATTCACAACTTCATTCGTATCTTCAATAACAATAAAATACAGTCAGAAGTGTGCTGACTCTGAGTGGAAGTGATTGCGTGACGTTGCGTCATGCGTGAATTATTTTAACAAAATGTGACATTATCATATAAGGTCACTGATGAAAAATCACCGGTGACAAAATCACAAATGATTTCACTGTCACAAAATGAAATCATATCACCATGTGACAATGAAATAGAAGTAGCAATCATTTCCATGCCTACTTTATAAAATGTTGTTGGTAATCATGAAGCAACAGCCATCATCTCTGAAACAGCAGCACGTAACATTCACAAACAGAACAAACCGATAATGGCGTTTACCTTAGCATTAGCCGTGTTGTCTGTCACGCTCAGCCCTGATTAATTTGTGCCCCACTTATTTGTGGGAGATAAGATACGTCTCTTATTTGTATATCACAAGAGCTTATCTTTTAATTCTTGAGCTGTCAACGTAGCACAAAAGTTGCGGATGGTTTTTCCGAAAAATGTTATTCAAAAGTTTTTCACAGCTTGCCCGTTGCTTGCCTAAAGTATACTACGTACACAAAAACACGTAGCAGAATATAACTTAATATTCCAGTGTTTTATTTCCCTACATCTGTGTGTCTCTGTTGGAGCTGCCATTCACGGAGCCTCGTCAATAACCACGACCAGTAAAGTAACACTTTGATAGGAGTGGCTAAAAATTATCTACCGTTACAAAATTTCAAACGGAATGTTATATAGCTAATTAACCCTAAAAACCGCATTTCTATTGCAGTGACACACTATGTCTATATGACAAAAAAGTATATTTATTGTAGGTACTTGTAATGTCGTCAAGCGCCATAAGGCTGTATTTACATTGACTACCGCGACTCCGGGAGCAGGATTCAGTTTAATCCATGCGGGGATCACGTATGCAGGTTTGCTTAGGGATGTCAATTTAAAGACGTCCTTGTCTGTTTCAACAATTTTAATGACACTAGCCTACGTTCAGTGGTTTAGCTGTACGTCGTACAGTAAGTCAGAACAAAGCGTTATTTAAAAAAATATTTATAATGAAACCTACGTTAATTAATTCTTATCTCAGCAGACATATTTTTCTTAAACTAATTATAATTATTTATTTAACAATTCGAATGAAATGAATTGAGTAATTATTTGTAATGTTGTTAAAAACATTTTTTTATAGATTTTTATGACACAAATCCGTGATTTGTCTTATTTCCTCTGAATAAAGAGATCTGTAATTGTTACATAAGTTACTCATCATTTTTGAGAGTGATATTTTGACTGTATCGCTACTTCTTATCTAACATAAGTTTATTTTATGTTACTCTAATCCGAGTGCTTATCTTCTACCTCGTGTAAATTAAATGATGAAATTATTTTCTCACCAAGCCAAGGAAAACTAAGAAAAAAAAAGTGGCCGACTCTACCGTATGTAGAGAAAGTTTTCTAAAATAGCTTCACCAAAAATATTCAATGCACATATGTACATCGGTAATATTGATAGTGTTGTTATATAGTACTATGTAGTTTGATGTTTTTTTTTTTAATAATAATAGTCAAGCTTTTGACCACCTCCTCAGCAACGATAGCACGGACTGGGGATAAAAATCCACCTTCCTGTCAATTTTATCCCTTGAAGGTGGATAAAACGGGGGACAAAATTTGTATCCCTAGTCCGTGCTAAGCCTGCAGGTGTGGTCGATGGAGCACACTTATATTATTACGCTTTAGAATATCCAATAACCCTGAAAAAGTATTGAAAACCAAAACGATAAAAAAAAATGTAAATTTTATTGTAGTTATCTTTTAATGAAAACTACAAATTTTGCTTTTATACCAATGACGATGAATGACACGTGTGCGTACGAACTTAATTTATCGGCAAATAAATAAACTGATAGGTAAAGGTTATTTCCCACACTCTACATTATAATTTTAATCATAAGTATTTAAAACCAACAGCGGAAGTTGTTATCAATTGTATGTACTAGGGATTGCTAGGTACGAATCGAAGTTGCATTGTTACTACATCTTTTTCAATCAAAGTGTAACAATAATAATAGAATTGCAATATTTTAATCAAATTTTTAACTGCATAAAACTCGTATACTAATTTGGGACGACATTGTCCATATTAAAATCCGAGTTATAATAACCTAATCTCATTTAATTTATTTGTGCAGTCATTTTAATCTAGGTTATCAGATAAGCCAACCAAATCTTGAAATTAAATTGCGGATATGGATTATGTTATATCTTGATACGGTTTATGTCGATAATGAAATAATTATTTAGATACATATGTAGGTTTACCTCGTTCATCTATGTTTCTCACTCTGAACTCCGTATGTGATTAGACCAAAAGTATGTAACTCGGTTATTGTTTGCGTAGTTACAATGATTTTATTTGTGACTTTATTTGTAACAAAATTTATAAATATTATTTTGGTTGGTTGGTTGGTGAATAAATTTAAATACGCACAGAAGTACTAAAAATCGACGAAAAAAGTGATAAACGCATGAAATTCTCCTTAGGCATAAAACCACATGTCTAACAATTTAGATTGAACTGTCGATTCAATACCAAGAAATGGAAAAGGCTTAGCTGAATTCGGAACGGTATGAGCAATCTATTAGCACGGGCCTGCTACAATAGCGTAATTAGTGTCATTTGCACTGTTTTTGGTTGGGATAAACACAACTGGACCCATTGGAGAACGGACCACAAATTGGAAACAAATAGTTTCGAGCATCCGAGTGCTAAGTTAATTTCGGTCGGCTTTCGCTAACGTGTGAGCAATCAATGGTGGATAGTTCTTTGTTATTGCCTCGAACTCGTGATTTGGTTCATTGAGGTACCGTTAGTTGGCTGTATTTTGATTAGCTGAATTTTAACTGGGTGGAATATTCTTATGATAAAAGTATTTTAACTTAAACAATAGGAATTTGATTCATTGAGGTACCGTTAGTTGGCTGTATTTTGATTAGCTGAATTTTAACTGGTTGGAATATTCTTATGATAAAAGTATTTTAACTTAAACAATAGGAATTTGATTTAAATCATAAGTATTTTAACTTAAATCATAGGAATGTTCCACCCAGTTGAAGCAAAGGTGTTGAACATAATGAAAAAGTGAAAACCTTAAAAGTACCCTTATGCCACATGAGAAAAAAATATATTTTGAGTTTCATACTATTATTTTTTTAGGTATAGTTAGGACGTTTGTTAAAATATAAAGAATGTAGTAGTAAGTAATTTATAAAAAGATGTATAAATCATCATTTAGTTAAATAAAAAAAGTACGCTCATTACCACTTTTACAAAGGAAGTTCTGTTAGAGAATTCTGACGCCTCTCATAATATGCAAAGGTATATCTAAAATCAAATCCCGAAATAAATCCCAATTAGTTATGGGGCTAGATGACGTTATGTGAAATGTTCAAACTTTATTTATTTATATTTAGGTATTTAATACCTATATTGTTAGTTGTTAAATAGAAAAAACGTACCTACTTAACTCATAAAAACTAAGTAAAGGATGAAAAAGAATGATTAAAATGTAAAAATACAACACAACATGAGTTATTTTTATCTAGCCATAAAACGTACTCATTGGTCAATTCTTAAGATTACTAAAACGATCGAAACAAATATGATCTCAAAGACATGGGTTATCTCATTAACTCTTGGAATAATCTACTCGTTTCCAACTACTTATGTATTGATAAAACAGAACCTATGACCCACTTAAATCGTTGCTTAACAAAAGCGATAATTGCAAACAAAACCTTCCGCTTTTAAACAAAATTACGATAAAAACATTCGCAGTAAAAAACAAAATGATCTGCCAAAAACAACTTGACAAACAGAAAATTACTACTCACCATGATGCGTAGTTAAACAAGACACTCGAAAAGACTTCACGTATCTTTCAAACCAATTTTACAAAGCATTAGCAGGCTTACAGTTTAAAAATATAATGAATAACTATATAAAACACTTGATACAGTTTCATGAAAAAATGTAATAAATAATTTATTCCTATAAATATTAAAAAAAATGGAATTTAAAACTACATCGTCACTGAAATAGATAAGAAACTATCTAAAACAAAGTAAAACCGACTTTGCGATAAAACAATAAATCTGTGCAGCGTAATCGATATAGTCGGAATAATCGAAATAATCGCGGTAATCCAAGATAATGCACGTAACGTACCTACGTTCGTACACCCACATGAGCTGATTACGTTATCGCGATGATCTGTGAGATATTGTGGATAATCCAACGTGCGCTATCTGATTCGCTGCTCGCGTAAATGACACGCACTGAATTGATGTTTTTATATTGATGCACGGAAACATTAAAGTTGAAAATGTGCCACAACGTCACACGAAAAAGGGAGCCACATTGGCTAACTTCTAGTACATTTTGGTCCGATGCTATTTTCGAAAAAGAGTTTTAAAACTACTGGGCTTTTTCATTGTTAGTAAAACTACAAATTAAAAAGTAATAAACATTATTTGAAAATGGAAATATTTCATTTTATTGACGAGATGTCTGAAATTGTTTGGTTCTGTCTTACGACTCCATTTTGGTTTGATTTTGCCTATAATGTGTTCTATAGGAACACCGTTATTAATCTGTGTATTGATGTGATTATTCAGACGATTCCATAATAATGAAGCAAATTTTTCAAATCAATTAAACCACATATTAAACGTACTACTCGAAGAAGTTAAATCTTTAGAGATTTGAGATGAAATTGAAAATACCATTAATTTCATAGAAATACTACGAACAATATGGTTAATATGGTTATTCTGAAGAACAAAACGAGTGAACAAATAGCGAATTAGTCTTTATAATTAAATAGTTTTTTTTTTTTTAATTTAATCACTCGATTCAATCAAGGAAACGATAAGAACAAACTACAAATCGTCCACTCGAATAAACCTGTCGGTAATCAACGAAGATTATTTGCCGTCATGATTATCACTAATTTATACTCAAGTAGCGAACGAATTATATGGAATAACCCAGTTAAACCACTTACACTGGAACAGATATACCATCGAGCACCGATAACTAACAACGCATCGATTGTTTGCGTATTATTTAGAAGCTATGCCATGCATTATGCAATTTTACAGCGAGCATAAGGCGCCGTCTAGTTATACAGATAGGAACTACGAAAGAAATACAAAAAACTATCAATAGAGCCGCGGACAATTCGTGGAGCACATTAGATATTGTCAACAAAACTTCCTCCTTCATTAATATGCATCAACAGGTAATATTGCGGACGTGTCTGTGCGCCGCCAGCGCTCGCGCCTCCATTTTCGCATGCCCGACGCATCCATGCAAAATTTTAGGCGGGATGCGTTCGCTAACGTAACAAGCCTCCAGTAAAAGCTTCTATACTTTCCATCGCTTCTTTGTCTTCAGCGGTCACGTCTCGCTAGTTAGAAAAGGAAGGAGACGTTAGCTCCCATGCGTTTGGACAACGCACAGCGCATTCGGTAAAGCTGGTTTTGACGACCGCCGGCACACATTCTCATGCAAGGTATGCCTGCAGGAGCTATGTTGGCAATTTAAATATTACGGTTACTCAAAAACGTGAGATATAGGTAGCAAGAAAGCTCGTGTGGGCCTGAGACTCGCGAATTACGGATACACTGAATCCGTTCAAAAAATATAATTAGCCACCCAAATTTTGACGTAATTAAAATGTTGCTTTTTACTTGAGCTTTGTGGAGGAAACGTAATTAATTTGCGCTTACATTTTCGGCTGAATTTAACATGGAGGCATAATTTCAAGAAAATATTCGTTGCACTCATAAAGCAGCATCACGGAGAGATTATGAGTCGTAAAAATTGTTAAGGTTTTGCGGTGAAGACAAACATTGTTGACTTTGAAGCAAGCTATGTCCAAAAGCCCGGCGGTAGCCTTTCCCATGTCGGCATCGAAAATAATATTCAAATCGATTCACGCGCGCGCGTCTCCGTCCGAATTTTGCAGTGTTTGATGCGCCCGCACCAATTCCGGCAAATCCGTCGCGTCGGAAGTGCGTCGCGCGCGCCTCCCGCCGCTCGATGTGTCGATAGGCTCACATGGAGTCGACGACCTCGATTAGAACTCTGATAATGAACATCTGGTGAAATGTTATTTGGTAGATCAAAACAAAACCAAAAGTATAATTAACGGTTTTCCCCGTCCTTTTATTTCGAAATTTAGTTACTTTCTCGACGAGAACCAAAAGTCGTGGGTATATCGTCAATCAGGCATTCAATTAAGGTGACGAGAAAATTATCATCGACATTATGGGGCTATAGTTTATCGATGTGCAAATCATCGACATTTTGTATTCCCCTCACTAATCCGCGACACACTAATATGGTCACACAATGCACTTATTATTCGACAGTTCTGTTTCTAAGTAAAGTGGATACGGAATGAATACCATGTCGATGTGACGTGGCGTCTGCCCTTTGAATGACTGGAATAAAATCGAAATTAATTAGGTAATATAGCCGATAATGGATTGGACAATCATTTATGGCTGATGCCAATTTTGGGAACATGCTATATGAAATGAATAATGGGCTCAACTTTGTTGATCCTTTTAAGGATGTGTACGGAATTCAAATTCAAACGTACGCTTCTTTATGCATTAATTTCATGAAGACAAGTATTACCACCTCTACTATTTTGGACTGTAGCAATTTGCAGCAAGATATCTCACCAATCCTTTAAAGTTATTTCACGCAGATAAAAAATCTATTGTATTCCCATATTTGAATTCCAAAATCCTGAGTTTAACTTCTTATGACTTCGACAGGTAGATCCTATTGTGATAGAGTCCATCGAAAACCGTTAAGATGATCTTGTTTGTAGCAATATTGTTAAGATTTACTGACGTAATGGGATATACAATAGCTGTTCAAAGCAGGTCTAAAGTAAGATTTTCGAACATTGTTTAGATGTCATAAAACACAGGTAAACGCTACCTCACTTACAAGAAATCCTCTTAATTGCCTTAGCAATGTTGCTCTTTACAGACCGACACCTTAGATTTTTAAAGCTGTAAATTATGTCACGGATTTCCTTTTAAAATCCGTTTTGTCGGACTATTCGATATTATTGTAAGCGGATACATGCAGATAACGATAAAGTACAATTCTCTGACTCTATTTAACTCTATTTTTTTCGATTAGAGTTCTGGTTCTATACACCTATATATTTTCCTATCATAATATATAACATTAGTATTTGTTTATGCGAAACCTGAAATTAATTTTCTCAAAATCGGAAACCAAGTTAAAAAAAAACTAACCCCTGTTAAATTTTAAAAAAATCTCTAAAAAATTAGGTACATATTTATTATTATTTTTTCGTGATTACAAAAAATATAAATAAACGGGTCTCGCCTTTTGCATAGACAAAAACTAACGGTTAGTTTTTGATGAGTAGATTAGCTCAGGAGTATGTTCTCCAACAAAAAGGTAGGACAACGAAGCAACACAAGCATGGATTATCTCAGTGAGTTTTAGAAGAAATATATTATATAAATTTATTTTATCGTGACAAGTAAAATAAATAAAAAATAAACAAATCTCGGCTTTCGCATAAACAAAAACTAACCGTATATACTATACTAATAAAATACGGTTTTAATTACTAGGTATATAGGGGATTGATGATAAACGATAAACTTTCTGCATGGTGTAAAGCTACGCGTTCCAAGGGACCCTGCCCTTTTGACCGTGTCAACAGACTTGTACCTAGGTACACATTATCACTTAACACATTATCTACGAGTTTAATAGCCACAGTATATCAGTGCGTGAGCACGTTTACATCTCAGTCTGGAAGCTGCCACAAAACACAGATTAGAGTTCGTTCACACAGGATTTTATTCCTCTGCATCTGTGCATGAGCAAATATCATACAGAAGCCAAACTCGTAGCTCTATTCGTTTCGGCCTCGTTTGCAGGAGGGCAGTAATTCGTGAATTTTGCTGTATTGACTTACTGCCTTCTTGCTAACGATTATTATCGTCATGCGTAATGCTATACTATAATATACTTATTATATATAGCGTATATACTGCTCACGCACTTAGACCTACGAGTACCTATCGAGATGACACTCGAAATGAGTTGTCATAGCACTTGCTATGCTGTCATACAACTTTAGTATTTTATTAATATAAGCAACCAATAAAAAAAATATATTGATAAATAAATAAAGAGAAAATGGACTGTAAAATTATGTATGAAAAGGGCGGATCGTATCATGCTTTTGGTTCATAGCCAGACTCTAAAGCAACGTTGGCCATCGTGCCTTGAATGAATGAATGAATGAAAATGCTTTATTGTACACCATAAGACAAATAACAATGACAAAGAGAAGGAAACATTACAAAATATTTAGTACAATGGGCGGTCTTATCGCTATTAAGCGATCTCTTCCAGACAACCAGTATGGAGACGGTTACTATAATACAAGATGGTCGGGGGTGCACAGGTCGAGTAAAGTTAAAACTGAATAAAAGAAAATAATAATAATATAAATACTTGTAATAGAATACAATGTATAATAAACGTATATATATATATATATATATATATGTATGTAAATATATATAAATACATATTCAATAATAAATACTAAGCAGTAGTACGACAGGTCCCTAGGGCCTAGGGCCTTGGTGTCTGGTAAAGAACAAATCAAGTTATTTTTCAAAGTGTCCAAGCAAACGCATTGTTGTTTGAGTGCCCACTCTGTTCATCATTCACACATGTGGCATCGATATCGATGCGTGCGCGCATATCGGTGCAGCTCTTACTCATTTGTTGTTGTAATTGTAAAAGGGATGGCGGATGAGATAACTGGGTCGATGACATCTGCTTCCAACGATTACTGCGATTATGCACTTTGTGCGTTGAACTTTACTATGAGCTTTCATATCGGGCTGTGATAGGAGACAGTGCCTACTGTGATTTCGACTATTAATCATTAATATTATGACTTATATGGTTGACTGCTAAGTAAATAATATAGAAATGGATAATATTTCTCTGTTTATCTTAATGTCTATGGGAGTTGAACATTTCAATAATTATATCGAAAAATTTAAGCCAGACGACAATTATTTTGAACTTTAAAGAGGCGTAAATAATAAATTATATCCTAAAATAAAACCTAGTCATGATGACACTATTATACATCTTCTTATGGTGTCACTAGTTCTTTCCAACCAGTGTGGCGAAAGGATTTTAATTGCACCTCGAAGAGGCTCCTTTCGTGCACTTGACACATGTTTTTCGAACTTTTAGGTTCTATGACATGCCGGTTTCCTCACGATGTTTTCCTTCACTGTGACTATTATTATGTATGCAAATTAATGTTAAACATAAAGACGTATATAAAGCATGGTTTTAACTTTTTAACATTATTACACGTTTAGACAGGCTGACCGGATATTCAAACATCTACAATTCCGTATAAATTCCCATACATTGTATACATACGATAGTAGAATCTACACGATGACCACTATTACCGCTATCGCTTCCGTCGCGATAATGACTTGGTAGATACGCACAATCTATTGTTCTAACCGCTGATCTGGATAGGGCCGTAGGCGTATTTTGTGATGGGACAGAATGGCTTTGAAAGCGCCATACATTAGGCTTCTCAAATCCTAGCAATAACACTGAGGAGTTGGATGAGAGAAGGGTATTTGTATACCTGGACGGGAAGATTGGCAGGAAGTGGATGCGACAAGCGAGGATTGGTTACAATAATGCACATAGAGACGAGTTACGTATGTCTTCTAGTGATTAATTTTTAATCGCTCATTAATCATTATGATATCTGTTACTAATTATTATTTTTCAAACGACTTTAAAAAAGAAGGAGGATTTCAATTCGATTGATTTTTTTAATGATTTGAAAAAAACTTTTTTCGTTTGAGAGGTTAAACTTCAGATTGGTCCCGTAATTTTATCAAATCGGTTCAGTATTTTAGTTTTTAAATCAAAATAACTGAAAAGGAAGTTGTTAAAAATCGTTGAAACAAAATAAGTCGGTTGTTGTATGTTTTTGTAAAACCTTGATTTTATATCAGCGGCCCACGGTTTGACCAGCATTATCTTGCCATAAAATATCGCCTTTTACAGTTCCAGTCCATAAACTATAAGATATATTCGTTTTTTTCTGAAGACTCATGATGTCCCCCGCAAGAAAATGATTATCCACTCTTTGTGACACACCCTATACATCACAACCGTCTTTTAAAACCATGCTAAAACTAAAAAGGGGATCAAGGTACATTAAATCCAAAGCCGATGCACAAATGCGGGTATTAGTAATCGGTGTCGAGACGTGCGCCCGCGCATCGAGACTTTTCCCAGACGCGTGCTCACTCTCACTGCAATTCCTATGTCAATCATGCAGGATAATCGCCAGACAACAGTTACCTGACACAATACACTCCACATTACTTCTAGGGAGTACTAATCGCTTCGGGGAATAATGAAATACGTAATAAAACTACTTGGTAATAGTATTCGAATGATTCGAATGGTTTCTGCGTGTACGTGTAATTTTTAATTTTTACCAAATAATGATGTAATTTTTTTTATATTTGTTGATCAGATATTATCAAGGAATCTAATCTAGAAAAAAGCTGATCTGTTAAATTCATAGTAGGTATATGGAAGACTTAGGAAGCTGCAATTGATTCCACCTAAATTCCGAACGATTCCAATGCCAAAACGAATTAGGTACGGCGATGAAAGATAGCCCAGAAGCCAGGGTTACGGTGTCAATTGTCGATGTGAGATGACTTAGCACATTGTGTCCAAGAACCCAGTGTCTCAACTTCGTCAGAATATTATCTTCAGAAGCAAATCTGACACACAAAATAATTCTAAAAGAAACAGATCAAGTATAGGATAAGTTCGCATCTTGTAAGTATATTAAGTATGAGGTAGAGTTATTTAAAAAGGAAATAAACTTAAGTTCCTATTAGTAAAGTTGCTGTGCCCAACAGGGTGAATATAGTATACCATAGCCCTAAGGTATAAGTGTACATATGTATTGCAATAAATTACTGAATTACTGAAAAGTATCATGAATTTTAAATACTTATCTACATAAAAATTACGTACAACTAACTTTATTGATTAGCTCTTTACACTTTGTGCCGTATAAAAACTAGAGTTGATCTCCTTGTTTCGATTTACTATGGCTTAGCCAAGCCTTTAACTGCCGCCCCACTAAATGTTGATTAATCAGTAGCACTGATTCTAAATATAGTGGCTTATGCTATCCGTGCTGATGACAGCAGTCAGTGCACTAGTGATAAGAAGCTAAATTACGATAGACTAGTTGATCCCACACATTTTTACGTTGCGAATTGCAAAACCCATTCTTAGTATGCGCTTGCACTTTATGATTTTTTCATTGTCATTTTCTTTTTGACTTTTTTTATCAATTACTGCCATTAATGTTTTATTTTTAAATGATTTTAATTTTTATGCGTGACTCTATATGTAATGAATTGTTCTGTAATGTATAATATAATATTAGTTAGTGTAAGTGGTGTTAAACCGTTCTAATAAATTAAATAAATAATAAATAAATAAATTATATAATAATAAATGATGGACATATCCTAGAAAATTTCAAGTCTCTACGTCCAGTGGTTTGGCCTGTACATTTTCTGTCAGGTCCAAGCCTTTTATTTATATTGGTGATTGATTAATATTCGAAATAGCATTTTTTTTTCAGGCAATATTACCTATTACCTATACATATTAATAGTTTGTGATTTTCAAAGATCGAATCTACAATTTATTGTCCCACCCAGTAGGTATATGAAAATAAGAACATAAAAAACGCGTAGGCGTCTTCTAAAGCGAGATCTAGTCCGATCAACTGACATTTTGATATCTTCCTGATCCACCCATAATTTGTATATTTTATAATGTTTGTCTTACATGATTATACAATAACGATTATGACTTTTAAAAAGGTGTAAAAAAGCTATAAAATATCTTTTATTGCACCTCCACGTTAAATTTATTAAACATATGAATAAATTATTCGATTTAACTTTTGAATATTCAACATTCTCGGCGAATAGATAGTGTTTAAATGACAACAAAATTATGTAAGAAAATTAATTAATAGGAAACATTCTGGATTTTATTTGAGTTTCACATCTTTAAAGTTTATTCAAATACCTTCCTATACGTACCTACATAAATATTTTGACTCTAAATCGCTAATTTGTAGAGTTAATCTTAAAGATGTGGATCTCAAGATAAGGTAATGATCAAATTTTAGATTGGTGCTACTGACGCCGTTATTAATGAGCAAGGGCTCAAAATTAGTGTAATTAAAACACCATTAAACACCTGAAAAGATTTCCAATCATCAATAAAATTTATAAGTACAGTCAGCTGCACAGACGTATACACTCCCAAGCTTGTATATTACTCTTAATTTTGCAAAGAAAAAAGCACACAAGCAAATTAATGTAGTCATCTTACTTGATATACCTAATTCTTGTCAGAAGAAGAATATGTCTTTGCAAAATTAAGAGTAGGTATAATATAAATGTGAAAGCTTGGGAGTGTATTCATGTCTATGCAGCTGACTGTACCTACCTATCTATAGCAAATTTTATGTAAACCGGTTCAATTTTACACCACAAAAATACACCTATGCTATACTACTTAAATCCTCAAATCTGAATTCCAAAAAAACACGTATTAACCCTACTAACTTAAAGACACAACAGAAAGATAAAATCTAAATTCATTTTCATAATTTTTTTTGTTCACGATATCAAAAAACATGGACAAAACGAATAGTGTGAAGAGATTATTATACTATAATGCGGCGTACTTTTTGAGTATTTGTCCGAAACATTTTGTATGGAATTCGGATTTGAGGATTGCCCTTAACTAGCTGCTGCTGATGCCCGTAACTTCATTTGCATTATGAACTTATAAATTTCTTTCTTATTACGCGCCTGCACTTCTTGACCAACACACTCTCCAAGTTTCAAGTCTCTACGTCCAGCGGTTTGGCCTGTACATTGTCTGTCAGGTCCGCCTTTTATATAAATTGATTATTATGTACATAACTCAAAACTTTCTCGTTGGTAGGTACTCTAATTCTGTTCCTATACTTAATCTACATACTGAGTTCTGAGCATACGGAAGTCACAAGCGCATACTTATGGATGTTTTCTATACGCGTGTAAGTGAAAATTAGGTGGTGATCATATCACATACAGGGTGTAATTACTCGTACATCATTATATGTTTATTCTGTGCGTGGGTCAGTATGAACACCTTATAGAAGTAGCCATGCGAGACGTTCTCATTATAGTCATGCAGTATATGAGACACCTGTAGCTAAAAGTTCCAAAGGGAACATAGAATCATTTGGGCTAGTTATATTATTTTTACTATCGATTACATTGAATATCTAAAACAATATGAAATAACTACACATAATCAAAATTTTTATTATTTAATATTTGTGAATATATATTTGTGAAACTTTCGGACCCTTTTTGAGTGAAGATAGTAATTGTGTCTACCTACTGTCTTTTCTTTTACCTGAACAAAACGTCAAATAAAGGTAGAGTAACATTATAATACTACAAAATATCAACAAATTATATAAATATATTTAGTAATAAATCCACTTGATTTCTAAACAAAGGTTTTAATTAACTTAACTTTAACTTTAACGAGAGTTCTCTCGTTTCGAACTTCGGCGAGTCCACACCTCCTGATGATGCCTCGTGTAGAGGCGAAACACGTGTCGTATCTTTAAACTTTGGTTTTCTGTTCGTTGACTCTTTGGTTTATAATATAGTAATATGTACTAAAGTTCTAAACTAAAGTTAAGTTAATTAAAACCTTTGTTTGGAAATCAAGCGGATTTATTACTAAATATATTTATATAATTTGTTGATATTTATGGATTTCCGCAAAGTAACGCCTGAATCAATCAATTACTACAAAATAATGTATTGTTGATGATATGACCGAAACAAAGTGTTTTTATGAATTAGCATCCTTTCTAATGTCATGTCATGTTTTCACTTCAAAAATAAAAAAATTAACCACGTAATGTCATTTTTATAATCCACCGTTCCAAACTGTGTTCACCAACGTATCGGAAGTGCATAGCGGTGGGGAATGGTATTATTTTAATTTATTTCGCATTTTATTGTCCACCGGTACCCGCTTATGTCCTCCGATCCGTGGATATGCACAGGGATGGATTACAATTCAGTTTTAGTTGAGAAATAAATTAACTTTTGGCAGCGAACGAATCATTTGAGTCCAGCTATTACGTTTTTGTTTTAGATGACCTTACCAGTACTGCAAGGTATTAATATGCATTATTTTTAATAATATTTTTAACAATTTAATAAGTATTTTGTTGACAAATTTAAGTATTTCGTTTTGAAACGAAACATCTTAGACCTATTCTAATACTAACTTCAGTTTTTTTCTGACGGTGGGTGGATTCTCCTACGAAAATGTGAATCACAAATTCATCAAAAATGAACGTTAAATTAACTCAAAACTGCATTTACAAATTACAATAGTTTTAAGTATTTTTATTTCTATTTTTCCATGTGGACAATAAATAATGATCTATCTTTTTATGTAGTTCATCGGTTCATAAATCATCTTAAACCCTTTTAGTCTAGAAATAACATTCACACGCATAAAGGATCGTCTTAATCCGTCCTGCACCTACACAAACTTCACGCACATGAGGGTGCGTAGTTACGTACACACTCCCATACACGTATACGACAGTATGTGGGTAGGCTAATGATAGCGAGCTTCCGTCGCGTCACACCTGAGGGCCCATAACCGACATCGGAATAGATACCTATAGCCCTCACCCTTAATTCAGCTAACGCGGGATTATATTGAGCTGATGATATGATTACTGAAGGTAGAGGCTGTAAAATAAGAAGATAAGAGGGCGCTGCAGTGACGATTTGCATAGAATGTGTCGTTTTTTTGTGACTTGCAGATATTTGCTACAACGGTTCGCCGCATATCTTCTTTGTCCAAAAGAAACAATATTATATTATGTGACCGAAAAATCATGATGACTACTTTATTTTAAATGTTACTATAAAATTGTTTTGTCACTGTGGAATTTAAAACATCGTCGTATCCCTCACTGTGTTTGTCTAGTTTTTAAGCATATAATTAATTGATAGGTTGGTACTTACTGATAGTATCATATTCTGCAACAAAAGAAAAGAAAATTTAGTTTAACACAAATAAACAGTAAAATAAAAATTAAACGGGCTAGAGCTACGAACAACTTACAATCAGTGATCTTGTAAAAAGGCTGATATTTAAACTAGAACTAGCTTAGTTTATCACCACATTATATTATAAACTTATCTAGTAAGTGCATTCTATTCTAGATCTATTTCCTAATCTATATTGTCAAGTGTCCGCCTAGTTCCCACTTGGAAAGTGATAATCACGGCTCCACTGGCAATCGTATTAATCGACTTAGACGATTAGATTAGATATTAATATTTGCTACTGTTGATATGGAGTTATGACATTGACATATATTTAAAATAAGCTTTATATAGAAAACTTCTTCCTGAATACTCTTGCATTTTCAAAGATCAACATTATCAATGCAAATAATCTGGCAGTGTCAAAGTATTATTATTAATGGCCTGCACAAAAAAAAATATTTTAAGATTATTTTGAACATGACAGAAGTTGTGGTAACATCTGCTCTATACACTTCCTCTAGTGACACGCATAACGAATTACGCGAAGAACACAAAAGCTCTCTGAATTAAAAGGAAAAAGTTCAATTAATCCCAATTTGCTTGCTAAGATTAAGCTCACGATAACCGGCATAATAAGAACCCTTTACTTCCTCTCCCTATTCAGTTTAAGCCGCTTTAAAAACCAGTAGAGTTCTACAAACAAGAGACTTACAATGCGTAACGGCCTGGATTGTTCCCAAGAAATGCATCAATTTAGATTAAAAGGGGTCAGGGCTCGATATAAATCAATAAACATCTATTATATCGATGTATCGACAATTTCATGAGCGACTCTACATTTGCTTAGTAACTTGACTATAATAAGATCAATCAACTCATATCTATTCGGTAGTATGCAGTGACAATGATCGGATATAGTATGTACAAAAACTGACGTTTCCACATGCAAACGCATTGAAAAATTATTTCCCTCTTAATTAGCTGATGATTTGCATAAACAACGATCCCATACTAGGACGATCATTATAATAATTGTATTTTTTTCTTAAAAACTTGTGTAACGGTTCGCGATTGCGATCGACGCATCCGCCGATTGATCGGTCGACAAGTCGCGCGACTGTGACGACTCGCTACCGTTTTCATGTAGCTTTGATTATTATAAAATTCGATGAAATCACTAGGTTAAGATCGTCGCCTGATACTACCCACGCATCAAGTACTTAATTCAATGCGTGAGCAAAATGTATGCAATTTCTACGCAATGCCTGTAATTACATTTTTTTCGTTTAGGCACAACCAAGATAATATTTTTGAAAGCTTATCGCTTGTTCATGCATCGTAACGATTTACACTTTCGCATGAAGTAACTGTAGCGACTGAAGCGAGGAGTTTATATCTCGACCTAATAATAAATTGGTTTTTTTTACAAAAAAAGCATTGCGTGCAGGTCATCGTCATTACTGCGGGTTGCATCCGCAACTTCCTTTACAAATTACAACGAAATTTTAAATTTTCTTCGTGTGCGTAAGAATTTGTGAACTTGCAGAACGCACGCATGTTTTGTGCCCTTCGATTATAAAAGTGACTATATACGAGTATTTATATCCTTATTTTTAAAGGTGCCTACTAAAGAATCACACATGTCATGTTTTTATCAATATAAGTAGGTATCATAGCTAATATTTTATGCAATTTCTCGAAATAAATTATGCAAATAAGGCTTTGTTAATATTTTCCCTATTAGCAAAATCATAAAAACGCATGGAAATACAGTTGCATACATAAATAAGCTATATAGCCACCTATTAATATTTATTTACATAGACAATGGATTACCTACGGGTTACGTTATACACCTAGCTTAGGGCTGTCACTAAGGTTCAATATCACAAATTAATTTTTACAGTTTAAAAAAAGTAGAGAACTTTTCTAAACATAAAAATCGGACCCTCACAGGGTTCTTTGTAGCATTGATCTGATCAAGGGCATGGACAGGCGTGATCTCTTTTCATTAGGAGAGTGTCTATATTAATTCAAATATTAACTACTTAACTACGTTTGTTGTAAGTACTACTAAAATACTACGTACTATCAAGATTAAAAGAAGTTTGTTTTATAGGTTGTTCTAAATAAGCTGTTCTATACTTAATACCACTCTTTGGTTTTGGCAACAATCTGTCATAAATCTATCCATTCTCAAAAATATTCGCATTCATAAAAATTATGTGATGTGATAAGTATAAATGTGTTAAGATAACTATTAAAATGTAATGTTGCGTTGCTTCTAAGCGTTTTGCTTTGGCTAATTTACAATGTACGTCGTACAGTCAGCTGCCTAAACTTGTACGTATACATTCCCAAGCTTTCACATTTATATAACTCATAATTTTGCAAAGTAAAAAGTGTACGCAAGCATTTTCAAATTAATGTAGGTAGTCATCTTACTTGTCAGAAGAAGAATGTCTTTGCAATATTAAAAGTATAATATACAATGTGCAAGCTTGGGAAAGTGTATACATACATGCCTGTGCAGCGGACTGTACATGGACACACTATGTGCCACAGAAAACCAGCGCTGCAGCATCAACTGTGATGCTGACTGAGTAGCGTTACTCAACGTTACGTTAGTTACTCAGTTACCAGTTAATTTTAAATTTCGATTTTAAGTAGTACTGTAGTAACAACGGTAACTCATTTTTTTTTTCTATTCTATTCTTTTATTATTTGAATCGACAGCCCTGAGCGAACACCTGAGAGTACAACTGTGCATGTGTGTGTGGGATTTGTCGTAGTGTTTCCGTAATTTCCCTGCGCAGGAGTCGTCGATCGCAACGACTGCTCACGCGTTTCGCATCACTCACCCTTACCCTCCGATACTCGTTCTCATACAATTTACATACGATATAATATGCAATAAACTTTTTGTGACATTCTATCGATAATCTAATAGTTACGCAGAGTAGTTTCCGAATAAGTAGCTGTTACCGTTTATGCGATAATGGTAGTTTGTCTGTTATATTCCTTTTGTTCTTGGAGTTTTTGAATTTTTATTGACAGGATATATTTTAACTAACATTTTTGGTAGACTTTGATAGTACGATGACACAAGGTTTTTTTACAAGCTGATTGTTGGCGTTTTTAAAAGCTAGCGTGTGAGCGTGTTAGCTTTCGAGAAGGATTGTCAAGATCCAGATTGTAAAAACGCCGATGACGAACACAAAACGCTGGCTTGTAGCGTGTAATAAAGCCGTGTGTCATCGACGTAAAGCGTCGATGACACACGGCTTTATTACACGCTAAAAAATGAGAAAATGCTTTTACGCATCCCTTTCAACCGAGAAAAGCCGGGACTCGCCACGAAGCTACTATAGCAGTGTGTTATCAAACGATGTAGAAGGTACCCTTAGGTTATGAGCTTGAGTTGCTAACTTGATACACGTTCGAAAGATTCAATTCGTAAGTGATACAATCTACGCAGTAAGATTTAACTGATAAACAATGACTTTTTATAGATTTTTTTGGGTTTTTACTCATTTCACTTTACATAAAAGAATACGTTTCCAAATTTGAATTGTGTTTATTTAGTAATACCTTCTTACTATCTTTATGTTTCGGCGCTATTGGCGAATTGTACGATTATATAAGCATGTTTAATAGCTTCTTTTTTATAAATACCTTTGTTTAATCGGTATATATTTTATCTTTAAGCAATATTGCAAATACGTAGAGAATATAATCATAACCTACTTTTTAACGGGAAACCGTTTAACAAGTAAAAAGTTGGTACGCAACAAAAACATCTGCCATTGGTCACGCATTGAGAATTAAATTTAAGACTCATTATTAAGAACTTAATCGCACAATGACCACTTCAAGTACTTAAAATCGCGTTGTCGATTTGTTCCAATAATGTGTGTACAAAAACTTTGTACCCAACCATCCATGTCTCCATACTAGTGACGGTAGAATAGAGGTTACGCGCACATGCTCAGGGCGTGTCTGAATGCACCCCACATTGTTTATCCCACGATTAAAACGAATTCAAAATCTAACTCGGCACTCGAAAATTAAGCTGGAGAGGTACTACAGAACCCTTTGTTTTAAGCACAATGCGCGATACACGCACGGCCTGACCCTACGAAAACTGTGAACATAGATTTTTTATGTTCTTTCAGTTACGCTAATGTTTTTTTAAATCTCAAAGTATATTTTCAGGATCTATACCGTAGTACTAGTCACTGCGCGTTATAAGCAGTCTTGGACTATACACTTATTAAGCAACAAAAAAATATTTAAATAAAGCTTTTTGTGGAATACTTGCTTATTTTTTAAATGTAACGAAGTGAGAGACGGGATATTTATTTTTTATATTTAATTGCATACATATTTTTTATTTAAAACCACCAGCTTAAATGGTAAAATATTACGAAAAAGCTATTTCTTCCGGTAAAAAAAAAGTATCAAAATGTACTTTAGTTTGCCGGAAAGAGGTAATATGTGAAAAATACGCGAAATGATAATTGCAAAATAACGAGCGGATAATTGAGTAGTTTCGTAGGAATTTTCCACTTAGTAAATAAATGTGATAAATGCGTTTGAGGTAAGCCGTAATAGGATCGAAAGAATGGCTTTTCTAATTGGTAAACCTACACCTGTTTTTTTATAATTTTGTTGATGAAGATGAAGTTAAGGCTAAATCTAACAGTAAAATATACCTGATATTGATAAAAAAACAGTAAATATGCATATGCATTTGTAATTTATTGCACACTTACTACGCTTAATGATAAGTAGCACAGAGTACTTAGATACTTATATACAATACAAAAGTAATAGTAAAAAACAAATTGGTTGTCTGTAAAGTTAGTTTACGGACGATAGTTTAACGTGACAACGTCATAACCAGCGTAACGGGACAATGAGCGTTACCGGATAAATACGTCAACGTTTTCGTGCATGCAGCCGGCGTTCATCGATTTATTAGACGTAGTCACGTCAAAAACTTTTTCTTTTATGGAACGGATAAAAATATACATAATTACTTATTTGCTACATCACTGGCACCGGTAGAGTTCAGAATTTTTTATTTATAAAATACATATGTAGATTTTTTTCAATGCTTAGCTGCCTAAGTTCACAATCTGAGTTTTTCTACGTGCGCTGCGTGTAGCTAAGCGTGGATTAAAAGTAGGGTAGCAGTCAGGCTGCGCCGGCGCAGCGACAGCTGACTAGCTGAGGACTCTAGTAATTACAAAACCCATTGTTAATAGCACCACAGTTTATTAAATACTAGCTCTGATTGGTATCAGTTTAATGATTTTGTAAGTAGGTACTTAGTACCGTAAAAAATGTATTACATTGACCTATTTTTAATATTCAGTGTGCCAGCTAACAACATACTTTTACTGTAGTTACTTGATTATAACGGGTATTTATCGCGCTCACCTCGTATGTTTTTGTGTCCCGACGTTTCGACTGTATTGCACCAGCCGTAGTCACGGTTTGACTCAACAAACAAAAACATACGAGGTGAGCGCGATAAATACCCGATATAATCAAGTAACAATGTGTGATAATCCCGAAAGTTTACGAAAAACTACTTTTACTGTAGTTTTAAAATAGCTGCTTTAGTACAGGAAATATTATTAAAAATCTATCTGCGTTTTTTATAAAACAAGTTTAAATCTCATCTCCTAATAAAGAGATAAAAAATGAATAACATGTTTCAATAAAAAACTGAAATATCTTTTAAATGTTATCAATGAAAATGATGCACCTGATTTAAATATTATTGCAATTAAAACACATAAAATATAGAACTGGCATTCCAGCGTCGTATATTTATTTGACTCTACACGAATAAGGTTGGCGGTAAAAAATGTGTATTTTTCCAGACATACCGAAGCGTTCGCGAATAATATTTACGCATGCTTTATCGTCAATCAATAATTAATATCTGGTGGTTCGACGGCTCAGACGCTCCCGAATTTCGCCGAGCTCGATGAGGAGATCGCGTTCGCGTAATCGAACCGACAAAAAATAAAAAATGAAGCAAATACGAAATACTCCATTACGGGCGCTCCTACGGACATCCGTGGAGACGGCTATTGTATTTGTTTTCTTTTATAAATAAATAAATAATATATAAATAATTAAATAAGCAATACGTTTTTTTTCCTAACATTTTTCAAGATGAAACACCAAATAATTAGTTTTTAAACCTTATCATTTTGGCATATCTTTAAAATAGCTAATGTTTACATAGTTGCAAAAAAAGTTTTAGTAACTCGTATTTAGTACTTTTATTTTTTTTAAATTCTAAGTTTTTTAATTTTATTTAAAAATGCATTTAGCTAGGAACACTAACTAATATAACACACCTTAACGTAATGCACCGATATAAGTACTCAAAACGTCTCTATTTCTTTGAATTAAAACTAATCAATTTACAATATAAAGCTAAGACCTGACTGACTGACATCAACAAACTCTACCAGTGGACGTAGAGACTTGAAACTTGGAGAATGGGCTCGTCAAGAGCTGAAAATGATACGCACTCTCAGCTTTTGACGAGCCTATTCTTTCTAGGAATATTGGAAATTCGCAATGCAAACTTAGTCGCATAGTCAGCTAGTAAATAAATAAAAAACCTTTATTTTATAACAGAACAGTATGTGTAGTTTCGTTTGAATTGACTGTTATATCCAGGGTGGTCTGATTAATTAAGCAAACATAAAAAAAGTTTGCGCCACTCAACAGCTCCCGTGTTCGGCGCGGCACATTTTGTATGCAAGCCGCGGCCGGCCGCTGACCACGTCAGCTATTTGCTCATGTCCAGAGGGCTAAACCATTCAAGGCTAAGAAGCAGGGCCAGTTTTTGGCTGTTCTTATCCGAAGAAAATTCTTTAGAACTTAACTCCTAACTGGTCTTACGAGTTAATGCCTTTACGTGCTGCAATTGGCTGCAATTAGGTATTCGTACGCAGGCATTTGGGGGAAAATCTTGAAATGCAATACTGTATGACCCGAAATTCGAGCTTTTAAACCCTGTGTTTTAGGTAAAAAACAAATAAATTAATTACCTAGTTATAACTTAGATATTTTCGATAATTATCAATTTAGTGGACTCTTTTTATACAAGTCTTTAAATTAATTTAGTATTGTCAATTCTGGTAGCTCGAGTATGCGGGAAGCTTCTTTGATTCGAGTAATTTTTGCAGAAAAACGAAAATCTAATCTCCAGGAACAGACGCGCTTGCAATACATTGCCCAAACTTTAAACTCACAGTAACAAACAGATGAAAAAATAAAAGTTTGCATTTATTATTAGGTATCATCTCTATTTTATCAACGAAGTGAATATTTCGCGCAATTAATAAAAAGATAAGACAGTAGAAAGATGATTTTTATCTTGTTTAAAAATATGAGTCAAAGAGCATGTAAATAAATTCAAGACTTCTAGGTTATTTTTATCTATCAATTTATATAGTTTAATTATTAAATGCTGCTGTTTAAGCTGTTGAGAGACTTTACTTCAGAAAATAAGCTTGATGAGTCTTTCATTTTGAAATCGCTGTTCAGAAAACATCAGCAGGCTAAATATTTTGTGGTTGCTGTAGGTGGAAAAGTACTGGTGCTAAACGAATATAGTCATTCGGGTGTTGTAATAGAAATTTGTCGTCATTACCACCAGCGATCGCCGAATACCCCACATTCCTGCTTGTAATCTTAAGTAGAGTTTGCATAGATTCCGCTGCTTTCATCCATTATTAATTACTCTCCTCAGGTGCGGGGATTATCCTTATTAGGCCACCACAAGCCGAGACAACTACTCGTCCGGGCCTTCCCTCGAATCGGTTTAACGGACGATACCGTATACGATACATCTTGGAACCTTTTTTGTAAAATAACCGTAATGAGCATTTAAAACATCAGTAGAATCGTGAATAGTTTTGTAGCAATAAAATCACTGGACAGAAATATGTACGAGCTGTCTTTTTTATCAGTTGATATAAATTTACGTAACGACATCGAAATAAAAGGCTAATCACGCAACTGCTAACTATAATATCCGACTTGCTATTGTTATAGAATCAAGCGTGTCATTTCAATTACTGTAAATAAATATAACCATTGTAAGCTACATTTCGTTTAAGGTGGATTAGGTAACGTAATTTGATAGATATTTCGCTTGTGAAATTGAAAATTGTGTGTTGGCGAGTGCCGTGTTTGCTCGCAGTGCGCCGACTATAATTGCGCTTGCAGAGCAGCGCGCGAGCAGATTATCAGAAGCAAGTGCGTTCGATAACGCATGCGCACGAACGCATGTTATTAAATTTATTCCTTTTTCGCCAGAATCTGCATAATGAGGGAGGCAAAAAATAACGTAATCGCTAGAGTGAACGTCGCCTTCCCTTGGAGAAAGGCGGGCACTTTTTGTCCAAAGTATGTATGTGGATATGGTGAATATTAAGCAGCGGTTGAAGCACTCGAAAATATATTTTATTTTTGTATTATTATGGTAACTCAGAATGATTACTGACGATTACTTCTTGTCAAAGCGTGGCATCGTTTTGGAAACTTGTATTAGCTCCGGCTACTTGCATTTATTATTATTTAAAAGAGCTTCGATGTATTATCATGATCGCCTAAAGCGAACAACATCCAACTTCCAATAACATTGTAGTTTTCCTTTTAATACAGAACCGAATTCAGCTTTCTGGAAAGCTTATTTTGTGTATGATTTAAGCAAGAATGCAATTAAGACAGACTGGAAAAAATGCTCTACAATTTTATGGTACTCCTTAGGCTACGTACAGAAAGTTCATTTAGTTTTGAGAAAGCGCATTAAAAACAAAATTGCTTATTTAGAAACATACCGACTGGTACAATTTAACGAGCAAAAAGGTAACTGCGCCAAGATGCAGTTTGGCCCTGTAAAGCCGTGGGCTACCGAAATTCCATCCGCGCGCATGTATTTGGACCTTTATTCGTTTTCATTATCTCTACCAAGGGTAGTCATTACGATACTTTGGCGAAATTTCAAAATTTGCACGCATTACTTTATTCACGAAAGCCGATCGGGATAGCGCGCGTATTGATCAAGCCATGATTAAGACGACAATGTCATACTGCGTTTTTCCCATGAATTCTTACGAAACAGTGGCTCATAATTCTTTAACGTCATTACTCGAAGCAATTTCTCAAAGATATGGTTTATAATGATCTGATGTCCGTGAGAAGTTTACATCGTAACAGGATCGAGGCGCAGTAAAAAAAGCATCGCGCGTGTCGTCAGCAGCGGTCCAGCAAGTAGCCAGTAATTTATGGTTAGTTTTGGGCTGCCGATGCCGCTGCAATGCTACCTCGCGGCTTTTCGCAGCTCGTCAGGTCACAGACCCCGCGCCATTCCGTCAATCTCGACTACTTATCCGTCCGCGCCGATCCCTTATATTAATCATTTTTCTTCCAAAAAAAATACCGCAATAAAGATCGTATCGGCCGGCCCCGGGAGCTCGGCCGTCGAACGTGCGCTCGCTTTCGAAACTTTACAATTGACAAACAAATATCGCAACCGATACTTATTAAGACGTGTATTATTGACTTTAAACTGGTTCATTGTGTCGGCAAAATTAATCTCATAGCTTAGCTGCGTCACAAAAGCGGCGGCGCGCTCGCGCGTACAGTGGCTATTACGGACACCACATTATAATTACCTTTTTAAATAGTTTTTTCAATGGGTGTCGATATTAAAACGTCAATGTAAATAACTTGTTAGCCGCAATCTCATTTCTGGGCGATTGGATATTACAATAGTGTACGTGATTTGAGAAAGGTAACGGTTTCGTTGCTTTATCCGCGAGATGGAGCCTATTATCGTGTAAGGCGCAAGAGTGGCGCGTGCCGTCTAGCCGCTGACGGCTTACATCGTTTACGACTGAATAAAAAAACACAATTTACGAACAAACGTGCCACGCAACACGTTCTGAATCACAGGCATTTTGAATTAATTTCGTGCAATAGGTAAAAAAATATATAAACTATTTTTATTATGAACTGGAAAATGACACATAAATGATATTTAAATGTCATGTGCCTGAAAAACTGTCAAAAACGCTGTCCGTATACGCAGGGTGCCAAGAAGAAAACGTTAGCGGGTTATAATAGTAAATGTGATACCGTAGAAGCAATAATTAGGTTTATATCTAGTCATTGTGCTTTGTAAATTGGAGCACGGAATATTTCACGTACGTACGTGTCTCATTGCTCGGATTATTCAGTACTAAATTCTCTTAGTGGTTTTTGTTAGCAGCACGCGCCCACTTTCTATGCGGCTGGCTGAGGCGTAATAATGCTTATACCCTTTTTATATCGATTTTGAAACTCCTAAGTCATCTTTGGGAATCAGTAACGGTGAATGCGATGATTACTATTTGAAATAGAGCTAAGGTAGAATGCGTTAGAACCTAGAATATGATCAATCATAATAGGTAGAGTTATAAAAATATATTAATAAATAACATTGGCATCATTTGACAAAATAAATAGCAGAGTATCTTATGATTTCCACAAAAAATCGGCATAAGAACTATGAAATGCTCCGGGGTAGGTACCAAAACGACCGAAAAATTACAATTGGGTATAATTTTAAAATAATGAAAAATCTAGAATAAAAATTTCAAAATTAAAAACTTAACTATTTATTAAGGGCCAGTTTCTATTATCTACTATCATACGGTAACGCTATTTTCATTGCAATGAATCGTAGCTTATCTGTCAAAAAATAAATGACGATCGTCAAATCAATTAAACTTATAGAACTACGTATCTCCTTGCGTCAAATATTCGAACTTACATAAAAATGAATGTCCGTCGTCGGCAGTATCTAATACGTATACCACATATTAATAAAAAATTTATTCGTTTATTAATTTTATTACTCAATTCATTAATAATTCTAGGTCAAAGTATCAAAAACAGTTTATAAATGCAAAAATAATTGGTTCCTGTGGTTTTTATGCGAATTAAGTTCTAGGTTTTGTACCCAATCCACAGTTTGCTGTCGTTAATAGATAGCTATATATTTAGTGAAGACATTACATTTTGTGGTAACATGATAATGTCATAGATTAGACTGGTTTCAAACCAAACACTATAAGCACCAACATACTTACTCTACTGGTAGGTAGGTTAGCAAGGTACTACATACTTTACCGTAATAAAATAAATAAATAAAACAAATAAATAAATAAATAAAAAAAAAATTTGATCATTAGAGAAACGTAACATTTGCGACTTTTAATGAAAAAAAAACGATTAAGTGTGATTATAGTCCTTATTTTTAACTAAGTTAGCAATATTTAAATTTGGAGATACTTCATTTTTCTGAGGTACTATCTGACGGCTAACTTCTTGTTACTACACTTCCGTCCCATTTTCACGAAAATAGTCCCACAAATTGACAGAAAGCGAGTGGAAAGATGTTACACATTAAAAATTATGACGCAATTATTGAGATCTACTACAACTGAATAAATAATGCACGAAAGGAGCACTTCGAGGAGCACTTCGAGGCGCACTTTAAATCCTTTCACTACACTGGTTCGAAAGAACTAGTGACACAATAAAAAGAAGAAGAAGAATAGCTGCTCAAACCCTTTCAAAGTCAAGACAAAGTCTTGCGTAACACTGTTTTGGCCATAGACAGACCTGATCTCTTACAATCACGAAAGCGCTTTTCTCGTGTACTCATTTGATAACATAAAAGTACCTATAAGTATAAATAATTGTCTGTAAAAATTAAAAATTCAAATGAAGGTAAATTCGAATCGTTCAAAGCAAAACGCATATCACCTGCCATGTAACAAATCAAAAGGTGTCAAATAATCGATCAAACGTAACTGGAATCAAGCGATTATAACGATTGCGGTGTTTATAAATATACGCTATGAGCTAATCCATTATCGAGGATTTGTACGCGATAACACGATATTAACGCTCGCCTACACTGTTATCGCGCAGCTTAGCGGCCGCGATAACATTTATGTGATTGATTTTGAAAAGAGAATGTTTTGCTTATGAATTGTTTAAAAAGTTATATTGTTATATGTAATTATTTATTTTGATAAATGAAAAAATGAAAATGAAAAATATATTTATTTGTAATTTACAGTTTGGGTACTTATAATTAGGTACACACTAGCCCCCACACTAGGATACCCTGTGTCGTGGGCGGCTAGTCTCTTCCAAGATGTCTTCAAATACTTAAAGTAGTAAATAATTAATAATAACAAATATTCACACACTCACACCCCTGCACTAGGATTCCCTGTGTCGCAGGTGGCATGGACACATACAACACATCACAACATCCAAGACCCGAGAACAAACATTTGTGTTCGTCACAGATATTTGCCCCGGCCGGGGATCGAACCCGGAACACCAAGCTTCGTAGGCAGGTTCACTACCAACTAAGCCACGGTGTCGTCGTGAGTAAAGTAAATAACTTAATTTAATTTAACAATGTAGGTATGTAGGTAGGTAATATTTGTATGCCAGTTCCTGGTAAATACATGCATTTGTACTGTTAACATAGGTATTCCAAACCATGCATTGCAGTGAAGCATCTTTTGTATACTGAAGACGCTCGCCTAGGTTCTATGTTATCGCGCTGCTTAGCGGCCATCGATAACATGTAAAATGTGATTGGTATTGAAAAGGGAATATTATACTTACGTTTAAATTGTGTTAGTTTTTTTTTTACTGCTTGCGAAAATTCAGTGTACGGGTAATATTAGATATTGCAATTCTTGATTTGATTCAGTTTTACTAGGTTTTTTTAAACTTTGTATTGTAATCAATATAATATATAAAATGCTTAGACCTGACGGACTGACAGATAACGTACAGACCAAATCGCTGAACGAAGGGACTTGAAACTTGGAGAGTGCAGTTGAACGAAGTTGCGGGCTTTAACTAGTTGATCATATAGTAGGTACATTGCTCACTGTTGATATCATGTCAATCCCTTGAAGAACTCATCAACTAATATTATTTTTGGCTAACCAACCTATTTTTTTTTTGGTAGTTTAATACAACGTGATTGTTCTAACTAATTACTGGGACAAGATGATGATCGATAGGAATTCAATTAAACTAGACAAATATATTTTAAAGATCATTGTTAACCTCTAATTACCTTGTTTTGAATAATCGACAACTATTAAAATCATTAATGAGCTTCACAACTCTAATTACAATAGTACCAATGGCCAAGTACCAAGTATTTTTACGACCTCCGATAAGCAGTTAAACAAATTAATCCTTTAATTATAAAACGGTGGCAAAAATAAACATAATTAATCCAAATTTGTTGAAAGATATATGGTTAATACTTTTTGTCAGTTCTAGTATTAACAATATTTGCAAAGAAGAAATCTGGGTAAATAAAATTTGATGCAATCCACATAGCATGAGCATAAGCAGAAGCATAATCAATCGGCCTATAATGTATAGTAATACAATACATTATAGGCTAGTAGAGTAAATGGGTCCACCACGCGGATCCAATGCGGATTGGTGTACAATGTACGGATGTATGTATGTCACATGCCACACTATTTATTTTCTCTATTCTCTTTCATAATAAAAGTTATTTATTTATAAAAAAAACTATCCTTAATATAGTTTCATGCTGGCAACAGAAGCAAAACATTCGGCCTTGATGAGTAACTTATCCATTGTTTTGTAAGTCGTGTTTAGGTCGTGTTTTTCATTTAATATTACATTATTATCTTGATGTATTTGAGCTGTTTATAGAAAAAGAGTGTGATATTAATATGTGACGTCGAGAATCACCTATGTTGGTCAAAATTATGCAAACCTATGGTTTCATTTTTTGCCGTTTTTTTAAATTGTAAACCAGTTGGGCTAAAATTTGATTAACAGTATCGAGCTACTTTTTATTGCAATATCGAGCATGTGAATCTGCGGTCAATAGCTTGTGATTATTTGTAGGTATACAGCTGGCTCTACTATTTGACAAAGTAAAGAAGGAAACGAAAGATTTTTTTTATTTGCTTTTATAAGTAAAATTTCAAGTAGGTATCTAGGTATCTAGCAATTCATAAAATCATAACTACCTGATAAAGCTAAGAACGTATGTAGATTTTTTACAAGACCCTTGATTTAACCGTAATAATATAATTAATGAATAATGAGATCTGCGAAAGAGTTAAAGCACATTCACAAAAAATTATAAATCCGACAGTGGACGGATAAATCCGTTTATAATTGTCTGATTCTGGTTTCACGCGTTATCTTTACAGTATTTTCTTTAATTAATTCCTTATTACTTGCAAAGGAAACCACTTCATCACCGAGTGTAGGCTTGAGTCCCAGCAGTGGGAACATTAGAATTCCCCTAAGTTCTACACTACACGCATGTCCATCTTGATAAAATGACATAACGCAAAAAATATGTGTGAGTTCACTAGGTAACAAGGGTGGTTAATGTAGGTACCTACCTATAAGTATTGAAAATATTGGGTCAGTGCTCACATTTTTCACATATCATTTTCATTCATCACATTTTTCGGCTTAGGGAGTTAAATAAAAAACCACACACAACAGAATCAAACTTAATTGCGTAGAAACAAGAACAGCGAAAAATTGTAGAGTCGATTATCACGATATTTCAAAATAACAAAGTTGCTTACATTGTTTTTAAAACTAGACTTGTATTCCGAATATTTTTTATGTATTTAGTTGTTGGTGTAATTTATGATATCGCTAAAAAATAAAAAAAAAACAATCTTTGACGTGCACTTATGTAGATTTAATTTTGTAAGGACAGGTGGAATGAATTTAATAAGCATTATAGACAATTATTCAAATATATAGTAAGTATTATACTTACCTATTAACGTAACTGATAAATAAAAAAACAAACGTACGAGCAAATAATTATGTAAATAACAGTATTTACAGATATCAGCAGATATTAATAATTAAGTTCTTATAAATTTAACTCTACCAAACTAGCTTACTTACTATAAACAATGGCAGTAAAGTTATAAGCGCAATTGATTATTTTTTATTAAAATTTTCATACGAATTTAAAGAGTTATTTATTACGTACTTAGTGCATAATGATTAAACCACTTTTACTTTATTCCAGTTAACTAATAAAAAAAATGTCAACAAACTAACCTGCGAAAGATCGTTCGCCACTTCAGACTTCACCGTATTGGCAGCTGCCCACGCCTCTGCAAATGTCTCCATAGCACTCTGAAAGTCCATCTTGTACCATTCACGACGACATCGACATGCCGAAAATTTCACTCAACATGTGCACAAAGGTTCGTACCGACATAAAGAAGACACGTCCGTTCGCGCCGGCCGGCGGCACGATACTGACTGAGCCCCGCCCAGCGAACCGCCCGCGTAGAGAAAAACCGATACCACTCGAGCCTTCGTTTCAGCGCTTTTCTTTTTTTAAGCCGCTATTTTAACGAGTTTTTTTTTGCACTCAAGCCCATCCCACGTTGTTGGTTGGGCGTTCTGGATTATTTACACTTGTAATTCAGCGACTAATTTGTAGGGGTGTCTGATTAGATTACCTCGACGTGGCAAGCTGGGCCGGTCGCTTCTGCTCTGCACACATTTTCTGCTTAATTTTCAGGAGTTTATACGAAAAATTGGCGAATAGATTGCATGAGAGAATGTGTCACTATTTATTATTAAGTATTTGATTTTAAACTAGGAGAACTTCCGATTTAAATCTTAATATATATAATCTTAATATATTGTTTAAAGGTGTCAAAATTTTGATTAAATATTTTTTACCCAGAGGTGTTTTAATTGACATGTAGTCAGCTATTATGATCGTTCATCAATAATAATTGGTAGCAACTAAGACGATGTCATTATAAAAGTAATTTGAAAAACCATCAAAGTAACTAATTGTAATATCCATGCAAAACAGCCAGTTCCTAGAAAGCATTTTTATTCATTAAATAAATCATTCTGCTTGCCTGCCTGCCTTACCGCGGCTATCCTATTACGTAAACTTTACGTTGTTAGGCATCTATATTGAAAGCCTAAACAGTCTTTAAAAATCGTTATCATAAGAATATTTTAAGAAAACATAATAACTTGGCTTATTACAAATGGCTTTTTTTAAGAAACTCACTAAGATTGAAAAGATTTATAAATCATACATATTGTATAAATCATATCTGACTTATACTGAATTAATAGATTCCAGTATACTCTGCCATCTCTTTAGCTTGTAGAGGTCTTTTGTTTACACAAGAATAGCAATAGGATTTGTTACGTAATAAGACCCCGGATGTGGGAAAAAATTGTCACGGCTTCCCATAATTTTGTACGTGGCTATTCAGAGACCGTTTAACCAATATTACAACCAGAAGGCAAATTTTTCTTAATTTTTGGAGCTTTTCAGACGGTAATTCACGGACTTATTATACTGTGTAAAATATTGACGGCATTTGGAGAAATGGCATTATTTTTTGTAATTAACCTGTTAGGTGAAAATAACGATTTTAATAATAATTCTGGTTCTTAATTTCCGTTATTTTTGTTTAGCCAGTAACCGAGCATGGTAAATACTTAAATACGTACATTTTAGTAAATGTCATGCATTTATTCACTACTATTCAAAAACCTGCTACTGTCTGAAAATCTAACAAGAAAATGCCTAGTCATTTGCAAACAAATATATTAAATACCCGTTTCTTGGATAGCTTTGTTAGTTTCATTTATTTCGATTTATTTAGGCTTTTGTAAAAATAAAGAAAAGGCTAACAGATAAAATAATTCCAAGGTAAATATTATGAAAATATTCGATAGATTTGGGATCCTCTCGTTCCATCTGTGGGCGACAACGAAGATATTATAACGAACTCTCTTGTTGTCATTGATGTCTCAACCAATTTACGAGATAGGTACTTAAAAATGTCATATTTATCATCAATATGTTAAAAACCAAATAGGTACATAGTGCACTAGAGCACTTCAAATGTAAAATCAGTTTCGGTAGATCATTGAAGTCTTCAATCTTAATCCTAAGCCGTAAAATAAAACGGAACCAGTCGGTAGATTGAAAGACCATAAACAGGAATATACAAACAAAGAGAACTAGAACAAAGTGGAGAGAAACAAATCTATCAAGGAGAAACAATATCTATTGGAAGAGAAACGGCGCTATAGCGTTGAAGATGCTTTGAACTGATATTCTTTGTTTTAAAGACAATAGTATTTTCCTGTACAATAATGAAATGAGTTTTGTTCTACAAGTGGGTTTAGTATACGAGACTACTGATAGGGGCTTAGCTATAAAACAAAAATATAAAACTAGCTGACCCGCGTGCGACTTCGTCCTATTCTTCCTTTTTCAACCACACTTTTTACATAGCGAACAAAAAAATTATTATCGGTCAAGCCGTTATTGAGTTTTAGTGAGATAAACGAACAGCTTTTTTATGTTTTATATAAGATATTTTATATTTATGTATGAATAAAGAAGAAGACACCACGCAACTACGTTTGCATAACGAATTAACAAAATTCCTTTCAAACCTACTTGTTTACTTTCTGGCTAGCATGCCCTCCAGATGTATAGGCTCTACGTTCATTACTTCGGCCTGTCCGATGTTTGTCAGTCAGGCAGTCAATCAGTCAGTCATGAGAAAGCATTATTATTGTGTACTAGCTGACACCCGCAACTTCAATTGCATTATGAATTATCAAAACTCCTTTCTTAGTATGCGCCTACTCTACTAAATTAATATACCCACCGAATTTCAAGTAATTATGTTCAGGGGTTTGGCCTTTGGGTTGTCTGTCAGTCAATCAGTCAGCACAAGCCTTTTAATTGACTTTAACCAATTTATTAAAAATTCGATACGAATACACTTATCCAAAAATTCTGGTGGTAGGTCTACATGCCATGGGTACTTACATTTTTCCATAACTGAAATCTTATGAAACAAACGTTCAAATCACAAGTGTACACAATTTGACGGCAATAACCTGTCTCCATCCACCAAACAAGCTACGCAGCATGTGTTGACAGTGACTCAACTAAGGTACTAATAGAATCTATATAACCTTGATTATTCTATTCTCTATTGATATGAAAATTCAGAGGGAATCAAAATACGCAATTTCTTTTACCTGGACGACATATTTTTTTTCAGTTATTTTGATATAATAACTAAACTATTCAACCGAATTGAGAACCTAATCCTTTTTTGAAGTCGGTTGAAATTCAATAAATATTTTGGACATTTCACACAACGCCATCTAGCCCCAAACTAAGCAGATGAGAACCAGATGGCTGATAGAATACCTATATTTGTTTTTTTTTTTTTTATACATTTATTAGAATACATAGAAAACACCCAGACTCGGAATACAGAAAGAAAAGGAATATTTTAAAATGTCTTCGATGTGTCGTGCTAGATCATCGATCGCATCGAAGATATAAATCGTCATACTATGTACAACCCGAAAAGGAACCAACATCCATACAATACTTACGTTATCGTGTACGAACTTTCTATAAAATATTAGTGTGACGAGATTGATTAACATCTAAAGGCCTATACGCACTAACAGTGACGAAACGTTCCGTACCGTAAAGTTTCGTGATGGGCTTATCAGTGCGACATTGACGCGTGCAGTGTGAACCATCATTGAATACTCCGACCGTGTCAGGCAAAATATCGTCCGCTAGAAATTCACGTCGGAGCACTGAATAAAAAGCGTCAGAGCGACACTGACATCACTGAATGTCACTGACACTGAAGAGTGACGACACGTGCCGAAACGTTCCGTGCCGTACAGTTTCGTGATGTGCTTATCTGACGAACTGACGCGTGCAGAGCCCACTGACATCACTGATCGTCACTGACACTGAAAAGTTCGAAAGGTGTCTTACTTGTGAGTTATTATTATTATATGGAACCTACGCTGTCCCACTGCTGGACAAAGATCTCCCCATTTCCTCCATTTCTTCGCTGTCCTGTGCCAAACTGGTCCAGCCTGGGTGGAACGCGATGAGTTCGTCCCGCCACCTTCTTCTCAGTCTGCCGCGTCGTCGCTGTATCGCGTCAGAGCACCATTTAGTGGTCAGCTTAGCACAAAAATCGTTCGACATGCGACAGACATGACCAGCCCATTCCCATCTGAGTACTAGTACCTACCTATTAGTAGTAGTATAGAAAAGTAGTAGTCTAGTATACCTCGTATTTGTGTGTGAAACAATATTTATTTCCACTGATACTGCACGGTACGGAACGTGTCGGCACTGTTATGTGCGTATAGCCTTAAATGATAGATACCTTGGAGAGACTCAGTGCCCTTCGCTGAAAATCGCTCAACCTATTCTGAAATATTTGAGACCTATAACATATCATTAACATAATACAACATACGAAAGTCTAAAAAAATCAGATTCTAGGTATTGCAATCAGGTCGAAGAAACATCAAACACTAAAGTTTTTTCCAACAAACCCAAAATGTTATCTAAGAGGTACAAGACTCCGTTTTAAAATATTGTTATAAATCAAAAATTAAAAAATCAAAATGAGCAAGTAATTTCAAAAACTGATTTTAAAATAACAAGATCATATTGTCCGGGATTTCAACAAAGCTGAAATTAGGTCATTCCCCCGCGTCGAGACGCTTCGAACTTTACCGACCCGTGAAACCTTATACGCTGAAAATTATAAAATCTCTACATATCTTAATCCACTTATATTAGCCCAATAACTCGAATTACCAATGGCGGAGCTAGGTGTTCATATTCGCTGCTTCAAGCCAGGGTATATGGTTTAGGTTGATCTGTATAATGAAATGATCGAATTATATCAAAAACCGATTACTGTCAAACAAAATAAATCAAAAAGTATACAAGAATACCAAACGCGTTTTACGGTTTAAAATAAGCTGGTTATTTAATTATCTGATCATAAAATAATAAGATTATATTGTACGGAGCTTCAACAAAGCTGAAATTAGGTCATTCCTCCGCGTCGAGACGCTCCAAACTCCATCTGAAATGCTGAAAATTATGAAATCCGTACATATCCTAATCCACGTATATCCAAGGTACCAATGGCGAGGCTAGGCGTTGACATTCGCTCCTCCAATCCGGGGTGTATTAGGTTTATCCGTGAGGTTTTATCCGAGATTAGGCGCTCTCTGTCTGGCGCGGGGCGGAGTTTAGCCACGCCTACCGGTCGATGCGCGAGTTCGCGCCAGCAGCGGGCTTCATTGTCCCGTTATCTATCCGAGACGTAGTACGCTCATCCGGCGCTCACCGGTAACTCGGTGACGTCACCAACTCAGCCACTATCTCACTGTCTATGTTGCGGATTCTCGCCAACTCATCTTCATTCTCATCCAAGTTTGGATCGTCGTTGTAGGTTGACAATGGCCAACGTCACATTATAATAATGCACACTAGATATTTTGTGTCCAAGAATTCAACATAATATGTATGTATGTATGAAGTGTTTTTTGGGAGCTAGCTATCCTGAGCCGCTCAGGCTAAGCGTTATTCTTACATTAGCGATATCACCCAGCTCTACCACTAAATTTAAAAGATACAGCATCAATTTAAGAACTCCCTATTGGGTCATTTACTCATTAGACTAGAATGCCCCCCAGTCACACACATAAATAAAGTGTTTTTTTTGTACTAGCTATCCCGAGCCGCTCAAGCTAAGCGTCATTTTTATATAAGCGTTATCACCCAGCTCTACAATTTAATTTAAAAGATACAGCATCCATTTAAAAACTCTCTATTGGGTCATTAGACTAGAACGCCCAGTCATTTCACTAGTTGCAGTGCCGTTCATGCCGCAACACAGTAATGCGTCGATGAGATAGGGCTAGTTTACAAGCTACAAGCCGGCGAGTTTGAAAGCTACCGAGGCATTAGTTTTCGGGAAGGATTTTCAACTAACAGATCGTAAAATGCCGATGACTCGGGGCGTTTACAAGCTACAAGCGAACTTGCTGGCTTGTAGCTTGTAAACTAGCCCTGTGTTATCGACGCTTATGCCTAGATCACATGTACCGAGTACTCGGTACGTATAAACATAGCGCCGAGTGCTCGGCTGAGCGAAATCCTTTCACCACACTGGTTTGAAGGAACTAGTGACACGGTAATGGCCTAACAAGGAAGCTGTGCGCAGTAGGCACTAGGCATCCCTAATAAGGTCTAGAACAATAGCTGTGTGATCTACATTTTAATTGGGACAGGAACTTATGTTTCAAATTTTGTGATTAGTTTATGACTAATACTAGTTTGGAGGAAGGAAGAGTGACCGTGAACGTGAAGTGATTTTAAAACTAAGTTATGCCAAAGGACTGGTGATTCGGTAGGTTAGGTAGGTTAACCTACTGGTTTAGCAATATTTTAAGTGGGACATTCTGTATAATAATAAAGGTTTAATAAAAAAAAACTACAACCGACTTCAATTGAACTGTTTTAGTGTCCGTAAACACCGTTAAATAGTCACAGGGAAGCAAAATACGCAATTCAGTTTACTTGGATGACGTCATTTTTTCAGTTATCTTGATTTCAAAACCAAGGTAGGTACTCAACTTTGTACTTTGTAAAACAATAATTGTACATTGTTACATGTGTTTTTACAATAAAGATTTTTTATTATTATTATTATATCAACCGAAATAAAATAATTAACAAAAATAATATATTTTTTCATATCTGTATATAAACAACAAATTTCTGACGAAAAAAATTAGAGAACCTGCTCCTATTTTGAAAAGGATTTAATAAAAATCAATTAGGTAATCATTTTCTCTCAATGAAGTAGGTACCTTATTAATCTTTAAATGTTGAACGAGACTTTTATGTTTTACAATAATATTTTTCTTGTTAAAGAATTTCATCGTGGGAACCGCAATAATTTTTAAATTCCATTCGAACGCGTTACTTCCTAAGACAATGAACATGAAATTAGATGAGGTATTGTAAACATCTATGTAAACATCATAAGAAGGTTATAGTTTTCTTGTTTGGATATGTATGTAGCTATATGTACCTATAGGTAGGTATATGAGTAAATTTAACGAATATCTTGAAAAATCAAGATTTTGTGAGGATGGTTCGATAGATAGATGTTTGTTGCTTAAATTACCAATTGAGCTGAAATTTGCTATGAGTACATGATGCAATGAAACACGTGCTTAACGATGAAGGAAAACATCGTGAGGAAACCGGCATATCATAGAATCTAAAAAGTTCGAAAACATGTGTCAAGTGCACGGAAGGAGCCTCTTTGAGGCGCACTTCTTCACACTTCACTGAAATCCTTTCACAACTCTGGTTCGAATGAACTAGTAACTCGATAAGAAGAAGAATAAGAAGCAGTCCATTGCTAGTCGTATGTCCCTCCCTCAAGCACCACTGAGCTCGATCATCGTCTGATTCTTCACTAGGTACCATAAAAATTACCTTCGAGTATCCTAATTTTATCTTACCGTCATCATCAAGTCCGTCGTATATATCGCTTAGTAATCACATAATCATCAATAATCCTTATGTCACAAAAAAATCACCTCAAGCGACGAATTTCAATCTCGACAAAGGTGTATTCATCAAGTTATATTTCCATGTTTGGATTTCAAACTTATCGTACTGATTATAGGGTTAAAATTAGAAATGTCGAAATATTGCAACCCGCTGCGAATCGAAGATCAGGCTAGGTTGAAAAAATAAACAGAATTTGGGATTATAATTAATGAAATGTCGTGATT
Organism: Lobophora halterata; assembly: GCA_932526365.1. NCBI lineage: Eukaryota > Metazoa > Arthropoda > Insecta > Lepidoptera > Geometridae > Lobophora > Lobophora halterata. The sequence goes on from OW052002.1 coordinate 8,791,478, forward strand.
TTGACTTTCTACTTACCTGACTTTGAAGTAGGTATTCCTAACGTGTATTTTACAAAGAAAATAAAGAGTCTAAGATCTCAGACTAGATTTAATATTGAAACAATTTATTTAGAAAGTATTATTTACACAACTACAACGACTCTAAGATGAGTACAAATTTCTGAAATAGTAAAAAAAATGTACATTATTTATTTATTGATTGGCATGTAATAAAAGAAATATATTCTGCTGAGTCTAATAAAGATAATTCTAATATTTGTCAGCAACACAATTTCAAAGATAAGCAGATTATCCCCAGAATGAAGCTACTACGTGTCAAATATTCCGTATCTTTATCAGCCCTGAACTGAATTTTGACCTTGAAGAGGTCCAAAACTAATAACCAAGACCAATCTAGGATCGGTCCATCGCCGGCCAGCCTCGAGAATGCGACGAATTTGACAAGTCACCGATTTTTTATCCGATCCCAGATTATCTGGTCTCTTTACCCCACTCGATCAATCTTATCGAGGCAACTATGACATGGCTTCTTTACTTAACAGCTTTACAACCCCAATTTGGGTCAAAGCATTTTGAAGCTTATCTAGTGAAATTTAAAGTTATGTTTTGTATAAATGATGCTAGTAGAGGATGCTGAAATGAGATTGAATGCACCGGATCATCGCTGGATTCCAGGAAATTCGCCCCGCGTCGATACCTGACTTTACACAGGTACGGTGAGTGTTGCGAACGTATAGAGCTGACAATAGAATAAATAAACAGTGTCAAATGTTCTACATTAAAATAATTATTGCTATAAAATACCGTTGGGAGCCACCCCAGCAGGATTACATCTCGATGGGTGCCAGTAATAGAACTACACTCATAATACAATTTTATGACACTTTCAGAAACTTCATACCCATGTATAGAGTTAGTCAATTATTTAGTTACAGTCCATAATAGTATTTTTTGAGAATTTCATTATTTTTGAGACTGTAAAATACGAAATGACGAAAAAAGAATTGATAGTGACTCTACCATGGTAGAGTTCATTCTTGCGTTTTGTAAATCCTTGCAAATATGTTTCAACCTAGAATCATCTTAGCCTAGATGCACATTTTTTTTTAACTAGTGGCAAAACTAGAAAATTATTTAACAACATTAAATTCACATAATATTGCTCTACAAATGTCGGCAAGCGCCTGTTACATCTATCCATTCATCGCTCTACGTATGTGACTTGCTATTTGTCTACCATGTTATTGTAGCCCGCCGATGCATTTAAACAAATACGATAGAATACGCGAATAACGATATTGTGTGAACCTGTTAATATTATTATATAATTTGTTTGTTTAATTTTAATTTTAAAATTAAATTTGTTTAAGAATATCCTTTATTTCTTGTCTTGAATTAGGGCGAAACCTCAAAAACATTAGGTCGCACACAGGTTTCAAGTATATTTTATACTTACGTAAATACATGAACTTATAAACGCAAAAATTGTGAGGGGAATGAATAGATTGATGTTTGCTGCTCAATTAAGCAAACATTCGATTGGACTCTCATTCGGTCATAAGAGCTATATAAATATAATGCTACTTACACCCTTTTGTAATAAAGTTACGTTTAAACGCAATTCGTATGTGAGATACGATTGAACCGCAGTAACGAGAAACATATTGCTTATAGAAATTTAGACGTATTTCAATAATATTAAGTTGTTGTGCATGAGGAGGAAATTTTTCATATTTTTCGCATAGCGTAAAGAAGAGCAAAAGGATTTCTTTTAGCTTCTGACTGCGGGTGCGCCTACGTAATCAAGTTACAAAACTCCTTTTGCTCTTCTTTACGCTATGCGAAAAATATGAAAAATTTCCTCCTCATGCACAACAACTTAATATTATTGAAATACGTCTAAATTTCTATTAGCAATATGTTTCTCTAATACACGTTACTGCGGTTCAATCGTATCTCACATACGAATTGCGTTTAAACGTAACTTTATTACAAAAGGGCCCCAGATGTGGGAAATAATTTCAAGACGAGTCGTATGAACCGATATGGCAATAAGAGCACCGTGTTTTACTTACTCGGAGAGAGATGGGACGCAACGCTCGATGGAGATTTTTACACCTTACGACTTTTACGTAGAGTAAACAAAGCATAATGCCTAAAGCAATTATGTCAGGATGGATCCCTAGATGGATGTCGTCGTAAAAATAAGTTAGTACTACCAGAACCAATATTAGAAATGTATAAAAATAGTCCATTTTACAGATCAATAGTAATATTTAATAAAATACCCAACTATTTAAAAAAAGAGACCACTGATAGTTGTTTTAAAACAAAACTTAAAAACTTCCTTTTAAACAAGTGCTATTACTCTATAAAAGAATTCCTAGCTGATGATGACTTTTGTAAATAACTAAGTTTTAAAGTATGTATTATGAATTAAAATAAGAATAGATAGATTAGATATAATATTATATATATACCTAGATAGTTTTAATCCAATTCTCACATAATATATAAATAGTATAGGTACAAAGTTTTTAAGATATGTATATATAAATTGATCCTATTTTATTTAAGTTTATCTCCACCTATGGTTTTTAAAACGCCTAGGTAATTGCTAGGTATCACATAGTGATTAGTAACTCTGCTGTGCCCTAACAGGGCCAATGTACTTGCCATACCTTATTTGTGATCTTAGTTAAGACCTATCACCATTATGTACATTGTTGCAATAAAGATTATGATTATGATTATGTACCTACGTATGTGGCTCAGTCATGCCGAAACAACTTATATGACTAAAATCAGGTATGAGTTTTAGGAGCCGGAAGAGGATTTATGTACATGCTTTGAATCCCTATACCACGCGAGTAAAATTGGCTTATTAACAATGGAGCGGTGAGACATTACATACATACCTACATACAATTATTTTTTAGGTTACATCAAATTGGCTTATATTCGATTTGCATTTGAAATTAAGCTTCCCACAAATATTTATATATGCATATTTGAAATAAACCGTTACTTACAAATCAAAATCAGAAAGGTAGTCTTTTTTTTTTTTTTTTATAAACATTCACACACTCACACCCCTGCACTAGGATTCCCTGTGTCGCAGGTGGCATGGACACATACAACACATCACAACATCCAAGACCCGAGAACAAACATTTGTATTCGTCACACAAATATACTACTAGTCTTGTCGTATACTTAAAACAAGCACACAGTGTTTTTAAACGCGAATGAATCTAATAGGTTCTTTCTCAAACAGGTGCAGATGTAGTAAATAGCTCTACGTGTACGATAGGATTGCTTCTATGAAACCGAACGGGGCTAAAACGAAATAAACATTCGGTTCTCTCAGAAAATTTATTATGCAATGAAATGAACTTACTGTTGTAAGAACAAGCTTATGTTTTTTTTTTTAATTGTAAATTTAAGTTGAAAAAGTAATCCATCAATCTACATCGATTCTCGAAAACGTATTGTCTGTATTATAACTTTTCTTATGTTGGTTCTAAAAATAGATTGATACCATTACCCGTAGATTTAATATTAATAAATCAGTAATTATAAACTAGTATTATTTAATCTCAGTATTTATTGCCAGTAACAGTAATGTAATACATTAAATAAATAAGTTCCTGCTAAAACAAATTCAGATTCGATATTTATCTCAATGAAAACTCATAAAAACCGTCAATTGATCAGCAAACGACCCTCAAAGGAAATAATCTGCGTTCTAGATGCATTAAATAAATATGCTCGTTAGCAAATCATTAGCCGGTACATTTTTCCTCTGAAGACCGCTTGCTTCTATCAATCGCAAATAATAACGTAGAGCGCTAAAATGTAGCCGGAGAAGAAAAAAAAATGTTCTAAAAAGTGCAGCATTGACTACTAGAACTACTATTAACTACACTTCTACAACTACCACAACCAAAAACAATAACAGACATATTTGACTAAGTCTAGTCTAAATCTAGTATAATTTAATATTATTCTTCGAATTCCAACCGCATTCCGACTATGTACACGAATTGGACCAGTGTGACCAGCTTTTTGAACATATTATAGAATTTTTAGATATTGTCTTCATCTTGGTTTGCTTCCAATTAGATATAATATAAATGTTACCTTTTTTGAAAGAAACTCTATTTTTTATTCAACAAGTCGTTCAATAAAATAGAGCCCGAATCGAGAGAGAGAGAGAGTCATTTTAGCATTCCGTAATAAAAAAATGCGACATAATGAGCAAATCGCAATAATCGATCCTCTGGGCGTTTGCAATAAACAGAGCTCAGTTTAAAGAAAGTATTTTTTTTTATTACTCATACCTTCTTATTGAGAAATACTAACGCAGCGGACCTTTCTTGCTTTACAGACTTTTTAGTAAAACCTACTCTTATTTCTACCGACAGAATAATAGATCTAAAAGGATGCTTAAAAATTTACGAGTAAGTAGGTAAATTAAAGCTTATTAGTCGTATATAAGAAAATAATACAATTTTAAAGGATAAATATACTAATATCATAGAAGAAGGTATAATAATAATAAATTATCTTTTTAGTTATTACTTTAATAAATGGACTAGAGAACTACTTACTGAAACACCTGAAAAAACATGATGCTGACAGAAAATTTAAATTATATAATCACACTTGTTCAAATTAATAAGATCACATTCAGATACTTATTCAATATAATATGGATAATCAGCTTTTTTCTTCATAATTAGAAAAATCAATCGTATAATTTACAAAACATCCAGCTACAATATCAATAATATTTAAACAATTTAAACTGGCTGAAAAATTGCTACGAGATGAAAAAAAATAGACTGAATAGAAACAAGATTTTAGATTTAATTCGATCAAAAATCTTATAATAACCATTCTCTCTCGAAATTCTAAATGTCTTATTCAACGTCGAGGTCCTGAGGACCGGGGATTCAAATCCTGAATGAGCCCTGTTTTGGCTTTTTGGAGCTTTTTGGAGCCGTTACAATCTATTTACTTTCCAATTGTAATCTCCGAGGCAGTCGGTAAATTTATAACCGCAACTTTAAAACATCCGCCGCGGACATTTGAATGTTTTAACATTACTTAGGGCACTTCGCTCTGACACAGTCTATTGAAAGAAGCTGGTTTATGCATTAGTATTTTGTTCAGTAGGAGTATGGAAACTGCTTTTCAAATTATCTAACGTAACCAGACCTAATACAAGCTTAGAAACTTTACAAAAATGCCAGCCGCAATACCTAGAAACATGTTTCCACTTATTTATTATTATTATTAGCCCGTAATGTCCCACCGAAGGGCAAAGGCCCCCCTTCCTCTTTCCAGTCTTTTCGGTTAGGTCTAAGCCCTAAGGTCTTCAAATAGTACAAAAAAATGAGGTCTTTGAGTAATATTTGCCTAGGGCATAATTCCACTATTTACTTGCCTATGTTTATACCAGCTACCTAATTATAATAAGTCTATGAAGGTAGTCAATCTTTCGGCATTGTATTCATTATTATTAATAATCACTAACTGGAAGCCGCAGCAGAAAAAACCGCGAGGAAGGCCGAAGAAGAGATGGTGCGACTGCATCGACGAAGATCTCAAGGCCATAGGGAAGTTTACCGCCTGGAGAAGGAAGGCCAAAGTTCGCAGCGAGTGGCAGTCCATTGTAGAAGTGGCCATGACCCATAAAGGGTTGTAGCGCCGAAGAAAGTAAAGTAAGTACTTATTATTAATAATACTTTACACTATTCGAAATATTTGTAAGGATAGCGAACTTGTTAGTTTGTTTTTCAGCAATATTACTGGGTAGAGTTTTGAGATGCAAGTAACAGAGCTGTAATTATTTTCCTGTGTGACCTTCGGGGAAACGAGACTCATCTTAATGCTGGTAATTATACGGATTCACCGAATTACTCGGTCATAAGTAAACAAACGGAATGCCCCATTTACAATCGTAAAAGGACCCTCAAAATACTTGTATTATTTAAGACAAGTAAGAAATTTGACAATTGCACATTAAATGTGAAAAAAAATAGCGGACAATGTTTTTTTTATTCGACATTTTCAAGCGTTTATCTACTTGTAGGTACTCAATCAACATCTTATATAGAAAAACGCATTCACTGTTATTGATCAAATCTTTGTTTCCTGGCGCATTTTAACTCTCAATACCTACTAAAACTTTCTTGTTCTGATCTTTAATTAGATTTTACCTGCTTGATACGAGGATTGCTCCACTTATTCTATAGGATATGGAAAATTATTATTTAACTTCCGCTAAAAAGTTAATAATGCTTAGAAACATAATTATTATGGACTTTTAAAAGTTAAAGGTTCCTTAAACTATACTTATACAAAATATGTGATCCATCTTTGACGCTTACCATCAGGTGGGAAGCTGGTGGTATATTACATAAAAAATTGCTATTATTTATTTCAAAACAACATGGGGCTTTCAGTAAATTAGTATTCAGAAAATTTAATATCACATTGTTTATTTATTTAATAGAAAATTACGTATCAACAAAAGAATCTCACAATGAATTTCACTTTTACATCAAAATGGAAGATTTATGACTGTTGACAAGAAAAATTGTAATTAAAAGTGGCATCAATCAGAGCTGAGGGACTCTAGGCACAATGGTTTCTTAAGCCCTATCTTTTTGTGGCTTAATGCCGAAATAGATTCAGACACAATGATGACGTCAGTGAAAATTATTAAAATGAAAAATAAGTACACACAGACATATTATACTTTGCTTTGCGATGAGGGCAGCTGTGTACGCAAACGTTTGCGTACACGTTTTTATGTAAATGAGACGAGCCATGCGCTCTCCTGATACTAAGACATCGCGTGTTCTATGTCCGAAACAGTTTACGCAGAACTTTGAAATGGGTGGAACTTCGCTGCACCGGGATTTGTATTCCGGTGCGTTCCAAATTAAGCTAAGCGTCCACAGACCGGCATCGGACGTATCGGACGCATCGTACGCAACGGATTAGTTAGACTGCGTCCACTGTATCGGCAGCGATCGGATTGCCGACGCGAGTATTAGCAATCGGATTGCCGATGTCACCTTCATTCGGATTTTTGTAATGCCTTATGACATATCTCGCCATAAAATGATAATCGCGATAACGTTTCGCGAGAAATGGCCGACGATGCAGAGCGAGCTTGCGGGACGCATCCACTGATCGGCATTCCGCATGATGTCATCGGTACGCATCGCATGTTGGCATTTCCGATGACGTCATACGAAATGCCGATCAGTGGACGCTGTTGTATGAGTTTCTATACAAGGCAAACTAAAATCCGTTACGTGCGATGCGTCCGATACGTCCGATGCCGGCCTATGAACGCAAGCCTTTAGTAGATATTTTAATAGTCAGTCTAGAAAACCCAGTATTTTTAATAGCGACGTGCCCTTCAAAACAGAACATTATAATGATATACTTGTACTCTTCCATTTGGTGGCAGACACTACGTTAGTGAATTTAGTGAAAACGGAAGGTAGAGTCAAGGGGTCTTGCGCTCTCTAGAGTACCACTACCATATACTTTGTTTTACTTTGATCAAACAATTTTTTTTTAATTACTAAGATTTCATTTAAGATCTTACTAAAGTTGCTCAATTCAACAGGAACTTAAGTTTTGTAGTAGCGAGTATTCCTGGCTTTACGACCGCCAAGTTCAATTTCAGAAAATACCAGAGCGCACATAAACAGATCAAGTAACTTCATGAGCTGTACAGTACGATTCCATCTCTGTACACAAGAACTGCTTTGGGTAGAGGATTGACACTGGCGGGCTGGCGTGTATGCTCCATACTAAGTTTACTTCCTAGCAGGTATTTGTCACCTTTGGTCTTAGTATCCAGGCTGCTCAAACGCTTTAAAAAAATGCCCGAAAAGTGGGACTGGGCTGGACACGTCTTTCGTATGACCGACCTTTGGGCGATAACTACCACAGAGTGGACACCAAAGGCAAATAGACGACGTGGAAGGCCCCGACGCTCACCTACCAACCTGGACAATAGACGCCCTTAACCGAAAGGAGTGGAAGAAGAGGAGGGAGGGCCTTTACCTTACGGTGGGACGATTATACGACGGCTGAAAAATAAATAAATATATAATAAAATTATTCAACTTTTGAGTACTATCTGCAGGTAGTGTCACTTGTTCTACTCATAACTGAGTCCTGTTGTGTTCATGGATAGGCGCGAACTCTTTACCATCTGGAGAGCACTAAATTAGCTGATGAAGAAGCCAGTGACGATTTTAATATTGTCACTGACTTCATCATCATCATCAACCTATAGCAGTCCACTGCTAGACGTAGGTCTCTTCCAAGGCGCGCCATTGAGCCCGATCTTCGGTTCTTCTCATCCGCCTTCTGCCAACTATAGCGCGCAGATCATGGCTCCATCTACTTAGAAAAATATTATTAAAAAGTGGCTTCTCTGCACATTAGGCTCAGGCTGCATCCTATATGACCTTTTGGACTCCTCAATACTCTTTGTCCTATAATTCTTTTGGACTCGTCGGGATCTGAAGCATGATGAACAGATAACAAATCGCTGTCTACTCCGCTCTACACCACAGCCTGACCCCGGCAGCTGGGAGCTTGCGAGCTAAATGGCTGCCGCGGCCGACTCGCAGCCGGCTAATGAAATAAGATCCCAGCTCCAAGCTAAGGAATGGCGGAATTAAAACTACATAAATGAGCGGACGCCATTTCAAACGAAGAACCAAGTGACTCCAACGACTATTTTCAGTCGTAATGCCAGCTCAGCGAAATGGCTGGGAGTTTTCAATAAGTCGGTGCCTATTTCGAAACAGGCTTTAGCAAAATTTTGCTTTTTGTCGTTCAAAATCACAAACTTCATAATTCATAATTCATTTATTCCATAACAAGCATAATAATAAATCACATTTTCAAATAGGTAAGTTAATTAGATTAGATTAACGTGGCTTGCTTGTACAAAAAAAAATTAGGGTCACAACACCTACACTAAGTGGTTAGACTTGTGTTGTAGATGTTGCGTAACAAATATAAACTTTAATTTATTTATCTATTTATTCACCTGTTTAAAGCGTCGATGATACAGGATTAGTTTACAAGCTTAAAACCGGCTAGTTTAAAAGCTAGCGAGTGAGTGAGTCAGCTTTCGGGAAGGATTGTCAACAAACAGATTGTAAAAAAGTCGATGACACGGGGCAATTTTACAAGCTAAACGCAAACTCACTAGCTTGTAGCTTGTAAACTAGTCCTGTATCATCGACGCTGTAGACGCATTCATAACGTTCGAGATGCTGCTGGCAATTTGATCAGCTTGTGAGCCAAAGGCAAACCTATAACCTACCTACCAATGAGTATATTATATTTAAGCCAAGTATTGCAAAAGTTGGGCTCGTCCGGGATTTGAACCCGGGACCTCTCGCACCCAAAGCGAGAATCATACCCCTAGACCAACGAGCCGCTTACGTATTATGAATAAAAACAACAATCACCTTCGCAAATCAGGTTGTAGCGTAAAGAAAGCGGGCCAACACGCATAGCGTTCTCGTTACGTCATCGCGCATATTTTTACTCGTTATTTTACGCACAGCCATAGCAAAGGTCAAAGGTTCAAATCATATCTAACTTAGTTTTAGAAAACACATTAGTATCTCTAAAAAATATTCCACTAGTGATAATACTGCCAATAATAAGAGATTGCTGTTTTATAATTAAATAAAATATATATATAAAAGATTTAAGTCTGACTGACTGACTGACTGACAGTCAACGCACAGGCCATATCACTGGATGTGACTTGAAATTTCGAGGGTATATTCGTTAAGATGGCGCGTACAGAAATACATTTTATTTATTCACTTAACAAAGTTGCGGGTGTCAACTTCAAGTCCCTAAAAGGTTACTCACCTAGCTATGAATAGATGAAAAAATAGCATTGATGTCTAGCTAAAGCTTAAAAGCTGAAAGCTGACGATGATAAAATGCTGTTTGTAGACTATGACTAGAGTAATAACTTTAAATATATAGATGCATTTTGAAATTATTAATCTTAACAGAAAATAAACAAAAACCCGAATGTATAAAATCTGTTGGGAGAGTTAGGCTATTTCTTCAATCAAAAATCTCCCGTCATGATGCTCATTGCTCATCCATTATCAAAAGATAGCCGTATAATTATCATTGTTGGTACGAAGTTCAGATGAAAGTGAGGGCTTATGAAACCCTTAGAAAGAAGTCATCTGTTCCCTTGATTGATGGCGCGCAGATTTATTATGTTAATTCTACGCGGTTTCGGCAAAAAAAGGTAATGAAGGCAAAGATGTTCGCGGGAATAAAAAAACGCTGATTACTAACGAATTGCGGAGAAAATTTTAATTACGTGGAAAAAAAATAGTAATTTCTCTAAATATAATAAAAGTAATAATAGAATAAAAGTAAGTATATGTACCATGTTCGTTTATGACTTTATAAAACTAAATAGTCAAGTGGCCTTCAAAAAATATTTCTTACTCTACCTACGTTAAAAATTTGACGCAACGGAGCATTGTGACTTCGCTCTATAAAGTATCTATAAAGTAAAGTAACAATAAATTTAGAACAGCTTAAATTTCTGAAATCAACTGTGTATAAGGACTTAATGCAATCATTAAAAATAATCATCACAAATAGGGTGATGATTACGCCACCTTGAAGTAAATGAATGGCTGGAGAAAGAGCCTGCCTGCAAGTGAATTTCAAATATTTTGAAAGATTTGATATATAACATTATATGAATGTAAAAACATCAACATGGATGGAAATTATGGATGGAACGAATAGTCAAGCTACAGTTTTATAGCAAAAAGGTCGCTTCACCCACTGCCAATCCAACTGGTACACAATATCACAGCTCTGACTATCGACACTTTATCGACAATAGTGACGTTCTGTCGATACCAGCAACTGGCACGACAAGCTTTGTTGACTCGCCTAGACTTGATAGTTGCAGCTTTAGAAACGTTGCTATGAAGTCAGACTAGGATAATGATCCTAGTTTGTTCGGTTCATCAACAGTGTTTACGTTCGCATTTAGCCAGAGCGTTCAGCCCGTTATGTTAGTACTAAGCAGGTACTTGCAGTTATGGTATGTCTGGAGTGTCCTCAAGTAAAGTCAATGATTAGTCTTAGCATTATTTCGGTCGTCGATCGGCAGAATACCATTGAGAGAGAGCATCAAGCTAACCGTTAAATGTTATGTTAATATTTTGTTTTCTTTCTCATAGTAGGTAGGTAGTACATTTTCAACCGATTTGGAAAAAAAATATTTGAAAGGATATATGTATGTACTGCCAGATTTGTCCCTTTCCCAGAAATTTCGTTAAAATCGATTCAGTTCTTTGGTTTTGAAATCAAAATAACTGAAAAACTACGTGGTCATCTAAGTAAACGAAATTGCGGATTTTGTGACTTTTATTTTCACGGCCACTATTTATAACTTTTAAGTTTAATTTAAAGACGATTGTTTTTTTTTTATAATAAGCTTTTGTTGTCTCAAAATAACCATGTAGGCACACAGTTTAGAAAAACCCTTTAGCATAAATTATTCAGACTAATTTTGTCAGAACAACCAGCAATGATGACAGCCGAAAAAGATATTCGATAAGTAGGCACCTAAACGTATCTTTGTAAGTATCGCCACTGAATCATAAGTGAACTTAGGGACAATACACTTACCTCCATGCAACATCCGGCTTCAAAAATTCAATAAAATCATTATGAGGAACAACGGCTTTATTAAATCAGCCGCAGCCCCCGACAATTTACTACCTTGCTTTTAAATGATTTAAACCCTTGCCCGTCGTAGATAAGTTTATTTTGAGCCACTGAAGTGCTGTCGTCATTTAAGTGCTTCTTTTGTGACGGCATTTCCCTACGCTCCTCTCAATTAGCCGGTCTGGAAGCTCAAAAATTAAGTTAATTCTGCGACTTCGTGTTTGCTTATTGGAAATCGACGGGCAGTAACTTCGTCGCGGGTGTACGGCGGGCGGTGCGACGAGGTTTATTGCCTCACTTCACTTCTACGACGGTAAAACCAAAAACGATAACTAGAGCCAAAGGAACAGTCTGAGATACAAAAATCATTAAATATATGTAGGTTTAACATAGATGAGTAACGGTGTTTCTATAGAACTTCAAGATGGACAGTATCAAACCAAGATGTTTAAGTAAGAAACGTTTAAGTAATATATCTAGCCCTTTTACTTCTCTTTTTCGAAAATTAGCATCGGATCAAAATGTACCTACTAGGAGTTAGCCAAAGTAGCTTCTTTTGTTGGTCGCATTTTCAATGTACTATAATGTGTTTCTATACTTCTATAGGTACTTCTGTGATGTATAAAAAATCATTTAATAATATTGAGCTCTTCTTCCAACTATCATTACAAGAAATTCCAATGCAATAGTTTTTTTTTATACATTACTCTCGTAGAGGCTCTGGAAGGTATAATGCAAGATAGATAGATAGAGCAAGAGTAACATAGGTTCGTTAGCTAATACCTAATATTTCGACTCAATCGCTATTTACAATTTCATAGAAAACGTCCAACTCAAGGGAATCTCCCACATAACTCGTATACAGCATGTTCCAAAGTTGTAAAACTTAAGCCGAGCGAGTAAACTTGGCTCAACAGTAAGTAGCCACATATTTCACGGGGACTTAGCGCTACCTGCGCCTAAAACAATCAAACAGCCACTGCAAACAACCGCTTAGGTTTAACTAAATACCAAGTTTGGCTTAAGTAAGATTTAAGTTACATATGTACATACATGCGTGCTAACAGAGTTCGGCTCCTTTGGCAATTATAATGAGTTTAAGTGCTTGGCAGCGGATACAAAGAAAAATGAATGAATAAATTGAAAGCTGGATTCCAAGTTCCCAAAATGTATGAAAACTAACGGACTACGGCTGCACTTACGTTTGCACTTATCCTAACTTAATTTAAAAAATGCATTTAATATGCTTTGCTGAAGTATTCCTAGAATTAAATTGCGATAGGCTCGATCCAGTTTACAAGTCTGTTTCCACATATTTTCCTCTTCCGTTGATAATTAAAATTTGTCGCAGTACAAGACCTGTTTTCTTTTTAGTATAGGTAAATTTCTATACCAATTTTGAGATTGTATGGACGGAGAATGCATAAAATAATCACAAACAGAACACGATTTTACTCATTAAGTCCTCTAATTATCTAGGTATTTGAAGGCACAAAGCGTTGTCTGAGCATCTTTAAAACATTTAATTAAGATATTATAGTCGAACTTATTTGTTTATTAATAAGTACGTGTCTTATTTATCTCAAACATTCTGAACTTGCTTTATTTGTTGCCTAATGATGCGGGTGAGAATTTTTTTAAGGGATTTAAGGAGTGAGGTTTGGGCAAAGATACGACGAACAAGTCTTAAATGAATACTTACTGAGATTTAATTATGCTGGCGATTTTAGAATATGTTTTTTGAGTATTGAAAGTACAGTGTAAACTGTACTTTCAATACTCGTGACTCGTATTTCGTGTGTGGGCTGAAAACGTTTCTACTGATTTCCGAAGGCAATTGAACACCACCTACCTTATGAACTGTAGCTCCTGGCTTGTTGGTTTGGTGGCAGGCAAGGTCCTGTGGACTCGCACGGCGAGTCCAGGTTCAAAAAAGTCTTTGTAAAAGCACACAGCACGGCTATGAACCCGCGACACTTCACTCGTATTAAAATGTTGAGATGCACTGCCAAAAATGGAGGGAAAATCGACGGATTTTGAGTAGAACGTCCACACGCATCCGATCTTAATGACTCCCACCAATGCACAGAGAGCCTCGAGCTCTTCACGTTCGGGCAGGCGGTGATTTACCAAACTACCCTCAAAATAAGAATAGAAACGCAACAGATAGTTTCTCAGGTGGCATATGTTTATTGCAGATTATCGTTACACGGGGCGCCGCGCTGCCAGCCCAGATTTTCTCGCACGAAGCTCTACCTCCATCTTAGCGTAAATTAACCGATGGCACTTCACTAATCCGTCGAATAAATTAGTAGTACATTAAGCATCAATCCGGGAATTCGCATTAATAAGTTTATACAGAACGCAAGCCTGATGCCCACCCTAGCCTCCCGCAATTTATTTAAGAATGTTATGTAAATTTGAACACAAGTCTTTGATCGTCCGCATCAAAAGTCCAAGCAAAAAAGTTTCAGTACAGCAAAGAAAAAACGAAAGAAGCTTAAGAAAAATAATGATTTAATCTCACTTTTCGCTGTCTCGCATATAAAAGAGTCGCGGAGAGAGGGCGCGAGAATCGTTTTTAATCTTTGCTTTGTAAAGGTGATTATGAGGGATTATAGGTTTGAAAGTATGGCTGAATTTTCGAGGCTGGTGAGAGGGTGGACTCATTTATGCCATATTTTTTGGGCCACCAGGTGGGGTTGCGGTCGCGTCCCCCTTAGATACTTCTCAACTTTTCCTTATTCTAGAGGTCTTCAAAGGAAATGCTTTGTTTTGTTTAAAGTCAGATAGATATTTCATATTTTATAGTGCATTTTTGGATCAGCCAAGATCGTGGTTTACCGACGTTTGTTGTTTGTTTTTCAGAAATACTCACTTGAGGCTTATAATTTGTGTAGTCTTTGTCTGAGTCTTTGATACAATTCCACGATCGTATTTGAAATAACTGAGGCTATGTAAATAATTAATAAAACCTTTTACTTCTTTTATTTGCAAGCAGGAACGATATATGTACATATTTAGGAAATCTTAATATTAGATTATTACCATATTGTGTAAATAATAAATATGTTGATTGAAAGGAAACTTTACAATCAATAAGTGTATTTGTACATAAAAGGCTTGGTCCCGTCCCAACTGACTGACTGACTATCAGACAGCGGACAGGCCAAACTATTGAAGGTAGAGCTATTAAAATTTAAGGAAAAAAAATCGTAATGATCCTTGTATATGTATTATTTTTGTATATGTGTATATTCACATCATGAAAACTCTCCGTTTGAACAAAAAACTGATGTGTGTGATAGATTATTGTAAACAGTAGGTATTTATTATGAAGTAAGTATTGTAATTTTGATGTTATTAATTGTTCGTTAAAATCCTTTATCTATTGTTGAATTATCATAATAATAAGCTTGGACATTTTAAACAACGCCATCTATCTCCAAACTTGGCAAACATGTTTTATGGGAACAGATAACTGATAGATATTGGAACGGTTTTTGATAATTCTCTTTTACCGTATAATGAAACGTAATGTTGTCTTGGATTGTGTACAACTTCATTTTTTAAATTGGTTTTAGGATAAGGTCAGTCGGTTGTTCATTATAGACTACCTTCATTGTAAATGAGACTGCTTTAAAAGCAGCTGTGTGTCCATTATCGGGCTAGTCTTCGTCTGGCAGCTAAAGTGAATAACTACTTGAAAAAGGTGATGTACCTACCTACCTCTTACCTAGTATCTACCTTTTTAATTGAGAGAACTAAACATTTTTAGACATCTATTTTCTTGGCTTTTCCAGTGTTTCAATTTATTGAATATTTCATAGTAAACTAATAATATTTCCTAGTTTTATGTTTCGTAGTTCCTGTCTTATTTCTTGTAACCTCATTATAAAATATTTAGCGTAAAAGTAGATTAATACTCCATCAAGTGTAATAATTTGCGAGACAAGCGGTAGTTTTAAAATAAATTGTGCACATTCTGTAAAACTTCATGATAGTGATTTGAGGTAGACAATAAAATGCTATAACGGAATGGTTTGTCTTGGTAAATAACTTATTTAGCATTATTTTGATAAGATTTCTTGATGGTTAAAATATATTTAGATATTTAAACTTTTGGAACCTAAAAACGCCCTGATAATTATTGCTTTGGTAATTTAAATAAATGATTTTATTAATTTTATATTTATTTTCATTATTTCACTAATATTCTTTACATTTAAGATCCCTTTTCTAACATGTGCTTAAACGATAGAAGTGAAAACTTCATCACCTTAGTCGACTCGAGCCGACTCTACCCAAACGAGCGTTACATAACCAAGCCTGACGGCTCAGTCTCATTCAAATCATTCAATACCCACAAAATAAATGTCTCAGCGTGCCATAGAAGTTTTCACTTCATAATATAGGTATCTTCGTTATTTACCTATAGAATATAGAGTTATAAGTGATAGGTACATGAAGTAAGCTCCCATTCGCTGGATCGAGTGGGCGAGGAACGTACAGTTTTGTCATTTTTCATTACGTGACCAGATCAACTTTGTCATCTGAAGCGAGGACGATCTCTCCGCAAAGGTAGGTATAGCCTTTAGCTATCTGCTGGCAAAATTCCTTACCTGCAACAACATTTTCACACAAAAACCAACCTTATTACTAAATCATCAAGGCTTAAATTTAAATAAAAATAGTTGAATATAGGTTATTCTTAGTAAAAGCGAATGTTAAGTAAAGCTTCTCTTGTTAGATGAAGAGTGGTGCCTTGCAAGACTTGAGCAGTTACTATGAATACTTAAGACGTAAGATAAATCCTCGTCTAGGTTCAAAGACTTTCATTTAGAATTTTGAAGCATTATTAAGATGCTCTTTGAATTTTAGCAGGCTTTTTGAAAATCCGTAGCTCTACTTATTATAAAAGTACTGACAATGCTGCGACACTTTTGCAATACAACACTATTTGCAATGCTAACACTTTTGCGATGCTACAACACTATTTCAATACTTCAACACCTTTGCGATGCTACAACACTTTTACAGTTCTACCAATAAGTACTTCGCCTATAAGACCTGGAGTTATTTTTAAGCTGCGAGCTGGACCATGTCGAAAACAGTGCCGCGCAGGATTTTGAATAACAAAGTCCAGTGCGGCATTGTTTTAACACCCACTCAGACACATTTTTGTAGACAAACCGTAACACAGTTAAGCATGCACTGTGACTAATTAGCGGCAGGAACTGTTCTTATGTCCTTGTATTTTGGAATTTAAATGCTATTTTGTGTTTCTCGCGCGGAACATGAGGACCAATATCAGATAAATTATATTAACATCAAATGATAAGAGCTTAGTATTGATAGATGTAGATAGATACTTATGTACGAACGACTTAATTATATTGCTTGATCTTACCGAGGCGGGTGGGGGGTCTCATCTCAATCGCAAATCGGCCATCTTGCGCCCCCAGGATCGCCACCCTGCCCCCTCGTCCATTATACTTTTTAAGCTCCAATCTCGTTCATTTAAACGGTTGGCTTTAGATGGCAATCGCATTTTTCTACTGCAGGTCACGTCTCGACCCGTCTCCCGACTTGAGGGCTTAAATCAACAAAAGAAAATAATAAGATTCTTTCAAATTAAAAGTGTAATGTCGCGAAAGTGCGCGGGTGCTTAATCCTACCGCCTCACTTCATTAGAATCCTACCGCGTCTCTTAAAAATGTCGCCGAGAATTTTTCTTTATTCATAACTGGGATTAGGAGAAATGCAAATGAAGCGAAGCGTCGGGGGCTACTTAGCTGTGTCAACAACGTTCACAGCATCTGAGGGGGATATTTTTTCCACCTCGGTAAACTAAGATCCTTGTAGATGTATTGGTAAATATACAAAACGAAATGTTACCAATTTGTATTTGAAAAGATTCTACAATTTTTATTCAATTATCTTACATAGGTACAGAACGTCGTCGTAGTTGTACCTTACCTACCTACAGCAGCCAAGATAATAAGACTAAACTTGTAGAAAATTGTACGATACAAATGTCTAAATATTAATTTCCAAATATAATTTCCCAAATTTTTATTACATCATACGAGTATGTAGGGAAGTCAACGTTGCGGGTTCAAATTCCCCGTTAGCTTTGATTAACATAAATAAATACTCGTATTTTCAAAAATATAAGTTACATATAGTTGGTAGTAGTATCTATTCGTGAAACACAATTTATGACACATAATAATCGGTTTTCGGTTTTATTGCGACTAATCTCGGTTTCTGAAGCCCCAAATCTATTACAAGTATTTAGAACATAGAAAGATAGATAGATTGTTTATTTTCTCTCACAAAATGTTAACAAATTTAACAATTAGAGCT
Organism: Lobophora halterata; assembly: GCA_932526365.1. NCBI lineage: Eukaryota > Metazoa > Arthropoda > Insecta > Lepidoptera > Geometridae > Lobophora > Lobophora halterata. The sequence goes on from OW052002.1 coordinate 8,809,631, forward strand.
TAGCTAACAGTACAGGGGTTAAGTTAACCTGTTTTGCGAGAGACTGGTGCCTGAGATAGGTTTAGAAAACCTGTAGTACAGGTCACCAGTGCCCCGCTCCGCGGATTATACTAGACCACCACACTAGTATTAAGTTGTCTAAACTTATACGTTAATATAAGTCTAACTTATATTAACTAAGTCATTGAATTTGAGTGATTATTACTGACCCAAGAAAATAAATTAATAACAACTACCTTAATATTCAAATACATGCTAACTATAATAATGTTTAGAATAAGTACTTATTTGATGGGACGGTATTATGAAGAAAGTGCCCATCGATCGGTCGTTTCATTTATTTGTTCATCCGCCCTACATTTATACTGGTCGCAACTCTTTCGAAGGCGGCCCCGGCAATGTAGAGACGGGATCTATTGCATTGTAGATATCGATGAAAAATATAAGTAGGAACTCATCAAAACTAACCTTTTTTCATTATGACATGGGGATGCGTAAAGACTTATTTTAAGCAATAACGTATGCATATAAAATATTCTAAAAATGAATCATAAGATAAATACAAGTACATATGTATGTACTAATAGACAAATAGATCGTAACGAGTATTTATCGCGCTAACCTTATATATTTTGTCCGTAAGTACGTACAACATAACAACTAGTAATTTTTTTTATTAAACCATTGTTATTAACATACAAATATTGGTTGTTTTCAACGATATGGCCATCACAGCGTCAGTTATAATGGTACATCCAAGTACCACTTTCTTTAATATTCCTATTCACTCTTGCCTCGTCCGATCACTATTTTTACCTACTTGAAGACGGAAAACATATATGCTCAGATAAAAAAGTACATACAAATATCGATAAATTAATACGCATCTCTACATTCGCTCAACCTCGAGTTTATTTTTCTACCGAATTTATATCTAAGAACGAATCCCACATTATTGTCTCCGAGCATTTATTTTCTGATGGGCATTAAAACAAACCCCTTTTTCTTGGGAGGCGATTTCATTTTAGCTGGGTTTAGAAATTTAAGGCCCGTCTTACGGAGCTCCGATATTGCCCTCGAAGCCAGGGCGGAATAATTAATTTTGTTCTATTATTCGCCTTTCTTCTTCAGATAACGACTTGGAATAATGGTATATGGGTTCAGATAAATACGATTAATTGTGGTAAAGTTTGCTAAATTTATAACACCCACAATTTCACAAACTAGATTTAATGTCCAACGCATACCAAATTATTAATCAGTTACAATCCATTTATGTTTTTGGCTTTCATGATTGATTTATTTATCTACCATTTATCAGTGTGTTGTTTAATTCAGTTCGTAAAACATTGGATTAGTTAGATTTTCATCGAAACTAAACTCGAATACAATTTGGATGACCATTATTTGCTTATTTGTTCAGTCTATGGCCACAGAATCCCGCTAAAGTTTGCTGTCCATCGACGAGGGCACACTCTATGGTTTGCGGCTGCTAATCAAATCAAGCAACGGATACTATGGATGTAAAGATATGGAGAAGGCTTATTTCTGTATATAGCGTGTGACTTAGCCACCTGAGCCCGAACAATCCGACCACATCGTTCCACTTGTGGTCAAATTCCGACGCAATTTCGCAATCGTTTAATATATAATTCATTATAATATTATTCATTCGGTATATTTAATGCTTACATTCGATCATGTACTTATGCATTATATATAGTTTATGGCAACTTAAAAGATATCTAGGGTAGAATGTCAGAATTTAGCAGTCAGTTTCAGTTTCATTTAAAACATTATGGTTGAAAAAAACTTGTGTTGTCTCGTGAACTCTAGAAATTACAAAACTTCACAGGAAGAACTCCTATTTTCGCTCAAAATGACTGAGCACCGCGAAATGTATAATTTATATAATTCTCTCTTAATATTTTTATTATGACTGCACCTAGAACTATACCTACTAGCTTTCGTACCTATGACACGTATATTTTGGATAACGAAAAACAAAATAATATGTTTGTGTGCCGCATGTTTTAAGCTACTTGTATAACCAAATTAAACATATGGCTATTTTTATCCGTATGCCATGCGGCCAAACTGTTAGATCGCAGCATTAAATAAAAGCCTATTTCACATTTAGCAGCCTGTCGAATATTCGGGCGATTTCATTACGGTGGGATATGAACGAGTGTGCAAACAAAACTGGCCTGCCGCTTTGATTCGTCACGAGAGCTCGCCACTTGTATAAAAATAATGAGATGGCTCCGTTTAATTTGCTAAATGTACCTTACCTACGTGTTGTTAAGGATAAAGGTACTCTTTTGCAAGACATTGGTTAAGTAAGTTGAGAAGATACATTAGTACATTATGATATAAGTGCGGTAAGTTGATAATTACAGCCGAGGCGATATTGCTAGCCCGAGCCGTAGGTGAGGGCTACAAGAAAGCAGAGGCTGTAATTATCAAAGCGCACGTATGTCATACGACGTTTTATAACACATTTGCGAGGAAATAAACAAATAAATTCATCATTACCTTGACGACATTCTCAAATAAAAACAATACAGCGAAAAAAAACAGTGCGCGGAATAATTTTTACATGTTCTCAAATTAGCGAAGCGCGCGCATCAGCGCTTTTTTTTAAGGCAAAGCACAGGCAAGGCACAAAAACAGCCAGTACCCTTAGTACGAGTTTTGATAGTTTTCGAAAACTTTATGTAGTTTCGTTTTAGTTAGTTAGTTAGTAGTTTCAGTATTATTAATAAAGTAAATTAATATTTTTGTGTTTTGTTACATTTAAATGGTTGTAATTTATGGTCAATATAATTTAAATTAACGAATTAAATATTTATTATATTTTATCTCCCAAAGTTAATTTTATTCATAAAATGTTGACCACTTTATTTCTGACATAAAAAACTCTTTGCTAAGATTCAAAAAAGTACCGTTCTTTTAAACGGAGATCCTTGATAAACCTTCTTTTTTTAATTACATTACCGCACTAGTGCGTTTTACATTACATTACCGCACGAGTGCGTAATGAGATACAATACAATATTGAAATTGGTGCAATAATAGACCCTTTACGAGCAAATGTGTTATAAAGATAGTAACCTAATACCTTAACTTGTACGTTCAATTAAATACTCTTTATAATATGGTTTAGAGTTGAATTACCTTCAGAAAGTTATTTTTATATAAAAACCACTGCAAAGGTCCTCAGAGGATTTTATCTCAGCCAAGCCTCTGGGGACCCGTTCCCACTAGGGCTTTCAGTCTCGATGACTTTCCGAGTCCCGGGAAAAAAAAATCGAGACTCGATGCGGTCTCGAAATTCCCGGGAAAAACGAGACTTTCGAGACTAATTTAATAGAACATAAAGGCACACTCATAGGAATGGCATTTAGGCATTTTATGGCGTATTAGCGAACACATCACAGTTTAACTTTACAATCCAGTATTTGATTATGTTCGGTGATGTCCGATGCTCCTGATTTATCAAAATTTGCGTTTTTCTTCGAAATGGTTCCCCATTCCACACATACAGACACAAACCAACGAAGGTACAGGGGCCGGAGTCTTTTCATTTGATTACAACATAAACATATCAATACTTCGGAGGAAAATCGAAAATCAAAATAGACGAATTCTAACCGATAGCATGGCTATACTAAAAGTACTAGATAGCAATACTTGCGACTCAATGCTCGTTAACGAATGCCACCGAGCACTGGAGAGAATAACCCAAGCCAACCGAATAACACTCCAGTGGATTAAGGGGTACAGTAACTCATTAGGGAACGACGCCGCAGACGAGTTGGCTAGAAAAGGATCTGAGACTGGAAGGGAGGGCCATCTTCCTTCCTTTTCTCAATTGCGAGCGTGGATACGCAAACGTACAAAGACACAGCACAGTGAGCGCTGGCTGCAAACCAAGGAGTGCAAACAATCAAGAATGGCCTTTCCGCAACTTGAACCACGTCTAACTAGACGTTTACTTAGTTTGAAACGACCAGATTTAAGAATCATTGTGGGTACTACCACAGGACATTGCCTGCTTAACAAATATCTGCACAACATTGGAAACACAGACAGCCCACTATTCTACAGAGTTGAAAAAGGCTGCTTGACCGAGGAGGAAACGCCCGCTTACGTAATCCTGGAATGCGTGGGAGTGGCAAAGCAACGAGAGGAAATCCTCAAAAACCCGAGGTCACTCCGCGAAGCCTGCGAAGAACCCAGAAAACTTCTGTGCTTCTGGGCGGAGTTAGGCTGGCTAAACTATTAGTCAGGAAATCCGACGCACAAAGGACCAACAGGAGTCCAAGTGCGGAAAAGGGAATCTATTTACATTTACATTCATTCCACACTTATTACTTTTTTTTTAAATTTGCCCTTTTTTGGTAAGCTAAAGTAATAAGACTATACCCGTATACCACTATGTCTTATCCTTTATTTAGATTATACTAAGGGCTACTCTACACCGAATAATGTTAAGATTTTTATAAGTATCGAAAGTCTCGTTATTCCCGGTACCGAAACCATCAGTCTCGAGTCTCGAAAATAACGAAAAATCGTCGAGACTCTCGAAATTTTCGAGACCGAGACTCCCGGGATGAAAGCCTTAGTTCCCACTACTCGGGTGTCGGGCCCGATAAATATTTTGGATGCTATATATTATAGTGGCTGTGTCTGAATATTTTATATGATGCTGTTAACATTTATCCGACACGATTTTATGTCGGCTCCGACCAAAATTTATATAAAATGGAGCACCCGACAAGTCGGAACGGGGGTAACGTAGGGCTAATCAACGAAAATATCAGCTTTGAAGTATCAGTCAAAACAGTGCCCTCTAACGGAGGGTAAATGAACAAAAATGACAGTTATGTAGTCAAACGAACGAACTCTAGCGGAGGGTAAATTAACAAAATGGCAACCTGACACAGTGCGCTATATATCCATAGTTTGAAGAACTTCATACAAAATATTAGGTACACTGCGTGACCTCTAACGGAGGGTGAATGAACAAAAATGACAGTTCTTTACATCTCTGCCAAACTAGCGAACTCTAGCGGAGGGTAAATTAACAAAATGACAGCCATGTACGCCATCTGCCCTAACTTTGAAGAACTTTATACAAAATAATATTACCTACACTGCGTAATCAGAACCAATAGCATATTATAACATTGATTGAACCATATCCTAACGATATAACTTCGAAAGTGTTTGTTAGATGTCGCTAGGTGTATTTTCAGGGCATGAATATCTGAAATTCAGTATGCGTGTTTTTTATACGAAATAAGTGGCGGAACTGGCTAGGCGCTCTCCTGATGGTAAGAGATCACGCGTCTAATATACCATAACCATAACAATGCTACACAGGGCTTTGATTCCCAGAAGCCCTAGGGACCTAGGGACATTTTGATGGTTGGTCTCGAAAGCCCAGTAATTTCACTAGCTACAGTGCCGACCGGAGCACAGCTACGAGTAGCTTTACTAGCTTCCAAACTCAGGAATGCTTTACCGCTTTGCGACAGAATATCTGCTATTTTGGTATACATCTAGACGATATCCTACAGGGAACACCTCCCAACGGTGTTTTTTTGGACTCTACATTGTAAAGTTGCAATGTAGAGGCCAAAAATTATGTGGCTTTGGTCCATTGTTGATAAGAACTTTTTCCCTATCATCAAACATTCGACCTACACGTGATTTATCATGTACCTACATAAGTAGTATATGACAATATTATATTTGTGGCACATCACACTCAATAAACGTGAATTTTCAGTAATGTCAGAGTTTATCCAGGTATCATGTGAATTAAGCCAACGTCAGGGTCAAAAAAGATGATTACTTATTATGACAAACATGGCAAAGTATCAGTCAACTTGAACCCACGTGATTGTCACTATCAAATTGTGAGTAAACCAATACTGGGCCAAAGGTGACTGAATGGACACACATAATCTAAATGTCCCAAAAACCGATTTTTACCGGATTAATCGCGAATCAAAAGCACATGGAACCGGTTATGTTAGTTTTTTTTAGTGCGTAGGTATAATTATTGTATATGTTACCGGCAAAGTATATAATTCAGGCATTGTTTAGAATACATAGGAAGTCTTCAGAACGCCTGGCTTGCTTAGGCAATTTATGAAATAATTAATCTGTTTTTTACCATTACATACATTACCTAGGTATTCTATACAATACCTAGATATTGTATGGAATGAAGCGAGCGTGCACAACCTCACGATAGAAAATCACCGAAGGCAGATAGTATATACTTAATTCTTTGCCCTTTCACGGATCCGTTAACCATGTTTTCTACTTTACCGGCTAAGCATTGGGATATAGAATACCTAGGTAAAGTATGAAATAAATGATATTTTTTATACAATGCCGGATTATACATAGTGCCAATAACATATGTACTTATAACTTTTTGTGGCCCTGTAGATAAGTATCCCAAAATAGAAAATAGCATGATATATCAATCATGTGAGAAAACCTGTTTAAATATTCCCAGCTTTTTGTGGATATTTCTTATTGGCATGCTATTATATTTATTTGAATGAGTTGGTTTTTTAATTGAGATCTAAGTACCTATTTTTTTTAATTGCACTTCTTGAAATTAAAAAAAAATAACATTTATGTAACAATTATATTGTTTTACGGTAGGTTTTATCTCCAAATGTTTATTGCTATTTGAACTTCCCTGAACATAGTGTTTCGTAGACTTTCGCGATTATCACACATAGTTATTAGATTGTAATCCTCACATTATATGTTTTCTTTTCTTTTTTTCTTGACGTACTTCTCTGAACTGCTGGCTAGGCTTCACTCTTTCTTCTGGATGACTCTCTAAAACAAAACGATATTTCCCAAAGTATTGACGAAAGTTAGACTTTTCCTTAAAAAATCTTCACAATTTCTACCTTTAGCCCGATCTTCAATTTTATTATGCCGAAGTAAACTGCAAAGAGGGAGATTATTAATTCTTATGGTTTGGGTTGATAGGGTCACCACATGCCAAGTCGCCCTTTACGTGTGTATTGTCATATTATAATTTAATTTTATCCTAGATTTCAAACATTGGTACATATGGGTATTTGAATTTGTTGTCCAAATGTTTGTGTAGGATCTTTGTTGCGGCTATTTGAACTAAGTAATTGTAGGTACGAGTGATTAATAATTCCTAATTTTGGTAGAGTCATCTTATAAATGCAGCAACTGAATTATTTTTGTACAACAGTGGGCAATGTCAAGTTGGATGTTGTTTGTTATCGGCCAGTAAGCTTTATTATCGTCACAGTTATTAATTTTTATTTCAATACTTATTTGTTTGTTTCAATTCTAAAGTGATTATTGATTATCATCTCCGAATGGTCCTATAATCTCTAAACAATCTTTAAACTAAAAATAGCTTTTAACATACGTTCAAAACATCAATGTTTACGATCATAAAGTTAGTTGATGTCGCCAAATGACGCGATAATGATGCAATTATATTAAAAGTAACATAAATAAATATAAAATATAATACATAGTATAAAATCTATGATTTTATTGAATGCTAAGTGACGTCTAGAGATTCCAATGCACGCAGAGGGTGTGGTGCAGAAGCGTGATTATTGCGTATTGATTAATTAATAGACGATAATGAGTATACTAAGCTGATAACCTTACCCCCAGTAGAACAGTAATAACATGTTGACTTGACAACTATTCGATTACACTAGTACTTTACTAGCAAGTATCTTACTCGTTAGAAGCTTAGCTTGTTGAGTTTAGCGAACTCTACCAGCTTGGAGCTGGCAGTCAAAGCTTTGTGTCTCACTTACCTACTTACCCAAAATTATTAAAATAAGTTAGAGAAAAATGAATTTAAGTTCTACACGGTGAAAAAATTACTTCGAATTTTTGTCAAAATTAATTTGATTAAAATTGGATAACTGTTACCGTTAGTCGTTTTCCTATGGATTTGCGTCAGGTGGTACCTTTCATTGATAATAATTTAAGTTTTGTTCATCGTTTGGCAAACCCGGGTACCTAGCTCAAGTCAGCCCGCAAAACCTCGGCTCGGGCGCCGTACTCGCTCCGCTGTCACTCTGCCATTTTGTAGTAATCCAAAATTCTGACTGCACAGATGCAACGTAGTTAGTACCCCGTCTGCATTGCCCATTTAATTTTTTTTGGTAATTTAAAATCGGTAGTGTATAAAATTCATTGTTAAAAATGTCTTGTGACAAACGACGCGTGATCAGAGGGCTGGCAGCTATCTGGGCGTTAAGAATAAACCTTGCAATACAAAGAGGCAATGCAGCCAGAATCCTCGGCACGCTGCCATCGGGTATCGAGTTGAAGCAGTTTAGCTACCTATAGATCGTGCAACGGTCTATGGGTGGCCTAATTATTTCTTTTTGCACATTTTCTAGTAAAGATTGTTGTAGTTAGCTTATGCTATGATCAGATTATTACAAATTAAAACTATTTAGACAATTTTGTCACTGAACAGAATAATAAAAAAAAATCCTACAACAAGAAGTTTTTATCCAGCCCATAGGTACTAAGATAATGTTTAATAAAATTGTTTAGGCGATTCTTGTTTAAGATTAGTACCTTAGGTACTAGTGCTATACATTTTTGGAGTGTATCACTAACCCAATTACTGTGGTTTATAAAAAAATATTTTCACTCAATTTGTTAATGTCATTGAATTTATTTTCATTTAAATTTCGTGTTATAAATGGAGGTCACAAGTTTAAAAGCAATTTAAAATTCTGAAATAAGTTACCCACTACTTTTACATACTTACGTAACCTACTTGCTCTTTAAAAATGTTAGTGTTTTGTATACAATGGGTAGAGGTATGTAATTAAAACACACTATGGTAGTTACATAGATTGATGTTATTGCTAAGTACTTACTCAAATGTGTACCTACTGCCGTTGTATTTATTCTAAGGCCTCTGAACCCATAACGTTAGAAATAAATGAATTGTGCTTAAGGCTAATCCTCGAATCCGAATTCCATACAAAATGTTTCGGACAAATACTCAAAAAGTACGCCGTATTATAGTAATTTCTTCACACTATTCCTTTCGTCCATGTTTTTTGATATTGTCAACAAAAAAAGTAAAAGGATTCATACTTTAATTTAGATTATAAATAATGAATACGGCGTACTTTTTGAGTATTTGTCCGAAACATTTTGTATGGAAATTTGCCTTGAGGATTCCCCTTAACTACTTGAATGTCCTTCTCATTACCCATGCAGCAAGTTTCTATCCTTCCCGGTCAGATTTTTTTATCGATTTTGTCCACTTCCCTTTGACTTCTTTAGTTTTTAATATTTCTCTACACTAATAACTGTGTTATTGATTCATTATTTTCACATTCTGATATATTTTCGTTTTGCTCTACTCGGATAAAGAATCCTACCTTTATTAACTGTACCTACCTATGTACAGTCGGCTCTGTAATGATCTAAACACCCAGCTTACGCCGGTGATCTCCTGTGATTAAACCACTCACACAAACACATCAGTGTGTGTGTAAGTAAACTACTGATGTGATTAAATCACTTAAGATATACCTACCCATAATATAAACCACCGGTGGTTTAATCACAGAACACAGGCGTAAGCTGGGTGTAAAGACAACTACTTAGCCGACCCTACCCGTAGGTAATCTAGATTGACCTACCTACTAGATTAACCTTTAACTAAATAGGCTGGTTGTTATTTCATCTGTAATCTGTAATGCATGTTAATATTATAACATTTTTAATCTCGAGGAAACGTGCTGCGTCTCGGTTATAACATCATGTTATTGCATTGTAAGCAGTTCAATTTGTTTGTTTTGTTACCAGAGCAATATTTAGGTTCAAAGTTACCGCGTAAAGCTAACCAATCACAGATGAACCCATTTCAAATGGGCCAATGGTTGAGCCCGCAAGTGGTGTGACTCTTGTGGGATGCAACCGACCGTCATCGGTTAATTCCCTTGAAAAATAAATTCCTGACATAAACATCCAAGATAATGCTCACTAAAAACAAGAAGAGGGTATGTTTTGTTTGCTTATATGTCTGATAGTTAGTATCAACGTCTTCAATCACCAGCACAACGATAAAATTCTAAGTTCGCGTTCCCCGCATCGTATGATCCAGTCATATAAATACGAGGGCTCTCCCCTCCTCAAATCAAAACGTCAAACTGCTTTGCGTTGCGCGCTCGCTTGTATCGTCCGTTTCTACTCCGAGGCCGTCCGTGTCAGTCGCGTTCGTTTCGCAAGCTTCAAACCAAACGTCACTACAAATTCAAGTGTCATCAAAAATCGGGGCGTGTGTGATAATTCAGTGATATTTAAACCTGATAAATAACACAAGAAGATGTCTTTCAACACCGACATATCGACCAAACTGGAGAACAGCAGGTACGAAACGTGTGCTTAATTCCCTACCTGTTTCGGTCCCTGGGCGTCCTTTGCGGTTTTGTGGAGTGGTGTGATGTGAGATGCATTCGAATGGTGTGCAATGCGTGGCGAGTGACCCTCCTATTCCCAGGCAAGCATAATGCTCAAGTGGCCAAGCAATTGACCGACGAATGGCGTGATGGTTTCCTTTCACATTTGAACAAGTCTTTCATTGAAACTATTGAAAGTGTCGGTGGTGTGACGAAAGGGAAATGTTGAGAGATTGGTCGTGGTGGGCTTTCCAAGGGTTGTAAAATAGATGACATGATTTGGATTTGGAATCATCGATGAGGTTATCCTTATCCCGGCTTCTGGGCGTGCGCAAACCGACAGTACTGGAACGATGACTCACCGAAAATACCAGAAAATTGTTTTACCTGAATGGATTTCATAATAGACCGTGGAATTATTTCTCTAGGCAGGTAGTTAGCTGGTAAACACAAACGCATATCGAAGACACCTTAAAATTTTCCAAATTAGTTAATTGACGCTTATGATCCGTATCACAATAGAATACGGGTTATATCTGCTAACCAATCCATTTATTAGGACCACAATTTTTATTACACATTCTTAAATTCCTGTTGGGTTTATCTGGTCAATTTATCAAACCAGTCTTACGCCTTGGACTTGTTAGTCATATCTTATGTTTTGGTGCAATTCTTTTACATAATAAATGCAGGTATTTTACATAATTATAATATGCTGAATGCATTGATTAACCAATTCGAAATTAATCATGACATTTTAGAGTCAGCAATGTACCACACGAACCTTCAATACTGTTTGTAAGTAGGTCAAGCTCGTCAGCAATAATTTCGATTTCAGTTTTTTTTTAAAGCTTTAACAGCCTTTGGACCAACGCAAGCAGCACTTTACTAAATTGTATATGTGTAGTTTTGCCAGATTGCCATGTCAACTTTAGTTATGTCACCAATTACCTATGTATGTATTTACTTAGGTACCTAACCTACTTGCATATTATGTTCAAGACTTCGCCCTTGAGGTTTCAGAATAACAAGTAGGTAACCTAACCTTTAATCTTATTCCAGTTCAAAAACGATGTACATATCTGCTTTTTATTCATATGTCTTCAGCAGTTTTGGGGGTATTAGTAATATAATTTTACTAACGCTTACCTGTGTACCTTCAATAAAGGTAAAATACCATAACCTATATCAATCTAATTGATATACTTCAAGGTATCAGCTTTAAACCTTGAAATTTGGTATTTCGGTAAACAACTTAAAACAATATTTTAGGGGTCAAACCCAGTGATATCATGTTGATATTGAAATGCATCATGCATGGCTGATGGTTTGTTTATCCTTGGATCTCTTACATATTCATCAAAGCATTTTATAAAAAACAAGGATAATTTCCATATTATATTACCTTGTTAAATGAAGTAGACAAAAAGCCGCCTATACTTTATAGGAAAAATACAAAAATAGAAAATATATGTAACAGTAGTAAGTTTTAGGAAACTGTACACAGCAGTTAAGTTCATATGCTTAAATAAATACTTAATGAAGATGGTGATATTTATCTGTATACTAACATCATTCTGAAATTTAATACTAGTGCCACATATACATAATCAATTTTCCTTAAAGGGAAAATTCTGGCTCTAAATTTACATCTTAGTTCAAGTGACTGTACATTTATTTAGATAGTTGGGATTACATGCCATTGGGTATAGTTTTAATTAATGGTAGGAACTTTCTGATTCATGGGATTGTTCACTGACATCAGTATGAGTAATGTCCAGCAAATAATACTGACAATGCACATATTAATAAGAAATAAAAACATACATATTATACATACTATTGTACAAAATCCTATTGTCACTAGAACACTCATTTCGCATATAAAATCGTAGTGTTGCCTAGTAACGGACTTTTCATCATCACAATTTATACTTTATTCATGTTTTTAATTTGAAGGCTAATGACTAGAAATTGTGAGTATTAGGTTCCTAAGATTTGCCTTGGTCTATGCTTGTTTGTGTATAATAATAGTCAAATATCATTCTAAACATTGTCGATACGATATCGTTAAAGTATACTTTGGACTTGCACAAACAAGCAATTTTGGCTTCATAACTTCAATGATGGAAACACATGAATGGTACAAAACTATCCAAAATATTCTCATTATAATTACATTATTACCTATATTTTTTATCAAACATTATATTTCGATGACATGATATACGAAATGACGAATAGACACGATTTTATATTCGTTCTCATGGTTATCATCTTGTATTATTTATTACTCTGCAAATTGAAATCTTGAGGAATAAATCAAGTACATAAATACCTATTATACTATGAACATATTATCACTTGTCAATAATAATCAAATCATCTTTGGTCTGATAAAGTTTAAAATAAGCGATATTATTACCTATAACAAATTCATGATTGATTATAAAAATATAACACATGATTGCCAGCATTGATTCATTTAATTTATCATAGAAACTAATACATAATGAGTTTTAAAGAACGGTCCGTAAATTAAATAAGCCCACACTCCGAAAAACAATCGATTTATTGTATGCTAATCTTATTTAGCAATTCTAAATTCTTGAGACATTCAAACAATTCGATTATTTACGTTAATTATTTCCATTCATTAACTACTTATAAAATACTTACCTATTCATTATCATTACATTACAATAGTTAGGTACTTCTTCTTTGTAATATAATTTTCATATTATATAGGTTTATCTCATTTATATTTTGTAGTTTGGTTTTTACTGACATCACATCATCACACGATATCATAGAAAGGAAAGACTAGCAGGATATTTTATTTACCTGCTACTGAATATTCACAGTTTTGTTTCATTGTTACAGGAACACGCTGCGCAAAATAGCTCGCAACGATGGCGCAGACTTCTCCAAGCAGAGCATCCTCAACGATATGGAGAAGTTCGTCAAAATGGTCACCAACATGGACGAGACCGTGCTCATCCCCAGCCGCCTCATGAACATTGAGCAGGAGGGTGACGATGACCCGTTCAGCATGTTCGCCATGCTCAACGATTTGAAGAACGAGCTGCTCTGGTCTGGGGATTCGGAGGAACAGGTCGAGAGGGGAAGGCGAGTCTCAGACTTGAGTGACACCGAGAGCGATGCTTCCAGCGCAGCCGGTGATTCAGGCATAGAAGGTGAGGATGAGAGGGAGTCGGCTGCGCGCTCCGCTGCCGCTTGCAGACGCCACCTGAGGGGCCTCCGCCGCTCGCTCCGTGAACTCACCGCCGCCGCCGCACACCTTACGAGGTCATATCAAGAAGAGGTTGGAGCACCCGTTTAGGACAAAATTCTCTTTATTCTGTGATCGAAGCCTGTTCCCGACGCGCTGTACATATAAGCATAGCAGCCCGCTCTGTACATATAGTTTAAAGGGCTGGACGTGTATGGGATTCTCAGTAAGTTTATGGTTATTTAATAAATTAATTTTTCTTTACATTTCTTCGTTTATTTTGAAAGGTCCTGCTTCAGACTCATTTTAATTAATATAATTTGAGATAGTTGGAGGTTTTCTTATTGAAAATAATATCTTAGATATTTTAGGCTACAATGTTTCATTTGTGGCAAATAAATCTTTAAAAACCAAGCAAAAGAACCACTGCAATGAAATATTTAAACGTAACGTAATTGTTGTGAAACGTTTATTTTAGCGCTAGCGAAGTGGAAGCGATTATAGCATCAACAACATAGACAGATTTCAACCTGTTAGAAAGAAATACAAACACACGCCAAGGTTGTTTGAAGCATTTGTGAACTGTCCTCTATATTTGGTAATTCATAAAATGTGAAATCTTGAAGGCCAAATTAAATACCACTGACTTAAAAAGTAAGCTTCCGTATGTAATTGTACTTCATTGTTATGAAAAAAAAATACTGGTGGGTAGACTAATAAAACACTGTCAGACATGCTTCGATAAAATCGCAAAGGAAAACGCAAATATCCAAAACCCTCTGCAAAACAACATTTGGAATAAATTACATCAGTCGTGACAAACTCTTATGTGTCCCTGGACGGGAAAACCAACTTGAGCCGAACGAAGCTCTCAACTTTATCGATTTCTAGAGGACTGACGCTGGCGGGGGAACACGTACCTACACCAAGTGCCTGGCTATAATGTAAGTTATAATAATTGGAGTCTAGAATGTCACGAAAACTTTACCTGTTTGTGATATCGCTGCTTTTTACGCGACTGCGAAGTAGGATTATGTTTTAGTGTGTTCTATGTATGTTTTGTTTGACTCTGCGCCACCCCACATCCTAAACGGATTGATGGATTTTGGCAAATGAGAAGTCATTAGATTAAGAGAAGAGACCAAAATTTGTGAAAAAATGACAAGGTTTAGATTTTGGTCAAAGGAGTGTCATATAACAAAAATAATGTGTAAAATAGATGCGATAATGTTTAGGCAGTCGAGTTTTCAGATTTTTATAAACGTTAAGCTCCTTTAGTCACACATTAATGAAATACTACGTAGGTAAAACTAAAGCTACAAAGTTGAATTGACGTACATACGATAGGATGGTAATGCGATACTAGTTCGTGATGCCTACATTTTTATCAATGCGAATCTCACATGATGCAGTAATCTTTACTTGGCAACATCATTCTTGATTGAACTAGCCTTGAGTTTCGCAATTGTCTCATATTATTGCTATCAATGCCCACGTTCTTTACCATGTTCAAATAGACACAATTTGATTTCATTTGTTAAGTAGGTACAGAACTAAGGACGTTACTTCAGTTACCGGAATCGCATGCAAGCAATGAGTGGTTATGGTTCACGTGTTCTGAACTGCATCGTTTTAAGTAGGTATTTAGGTCCTCGAGCGAGAGTTATGGCAAAGGGCCAAATTGCAACGCATGTAATAGATAGAAGAAAGTATAGTTATAGCAAAACAAAACAAACTCCATAATATGTCAAGGCTTTGTGAGATGAGATGGAAATCCCAGATCCAAAGAGTTGTGTTGAATTCTTCTGTGTCGTGTCATATCACAAAATAATAATAAAGGTAATGATCGCGATGTCCCTGATCTCAGAACAGAGACAATGTTTTTAAAGCCAGACAATGCCAGCCAAGACATTGTTCATACTAACGAGAATTAAAACAAACCATACCTAGAAACATTGATGAAATAGTGTTCGTATAAAAGCCAAGACCTGTAATCACCAAGTTACACAATTTCAAGATCTCCCTATATCAGCGCTAGATAACGGAAGATAACACACTCCGTGCTCAATCGACTATCTTGTGGGTGATATATTTAGCATCATTATAATTAGAAGGAAGGGCATCGTAACCTGAAAAAGAAAACAAGACAATTCCGTGCACCTATAAAGAAGAAGATTTGTAAGTGTCCTGAACACGGAATGTATTGTACAAAAGGTGGGCTAAATGCTAAAGATTTTATCTACCGGCCAATCTAATAGGTAGTACTAATAAATGTTGGCGTGTTAACTTGGATAACATAATCAATGGTGTTTCGAGACAAATCAAAGGCTATGCTTATCAAACTAATTTAGTTATAGAATAAACACGCTTGACGTAAATTCAGGAGCTCAAACCAAATTCTAGATGCTTAGGTATCTTACTTTAACATTATCTTTGTGAAAGTTTGTAAGCATGGATAGATATAAATAGACTGATAACATTATTTAAATGGTTTTATACCGAAAGTTATTATGTAAATATTTTTTATGACCTGGACAAATTCTTACACAGATACCTCGCAGGCGAAGCCATGGGCTGCAGCTTCACTGAATAATATTTTTTGATAAAAATCTTGTTATGGGTACCTACTACTCGTAAAGATATGAAACCTAAATGCATATATTTTTTATTTCCGAGAATATATATATTCTAAAATTGATCTTAACTACCGGTTAGGTACTAACTAGGTTAGGTAGAAGTCAAAATGAAACTTTGCCAAAATATCCAAAGAATTTGAACATATTCAAATAATACCACTGATAGAGTACGTGTAAGTATAATAAAAACTTCTGTTTTTAATACATTAGTCAGTTAGTACAATAGTCTTTCTTTCAAATGGGTAGTTGGAGTCGTTTATTACTATCGCTAACAAAGACAATTATTTAAGCACTTGAAATAACATCTGTCTGAGTCAAACAGTTAAAGAAATTAGGTACAAAAATTCTTGAATAACTTAGAAAATCTACCTTTAATTAAACTTAAAAATAAATTGAGGAGCCGACAACATTCCCATCGATGACGTAGGTTGTGAAACAAAAATGGTCGTGCCTCAATCTTATAGTTAAAGTAGGCGTTTATAATCCAAAGATACCTACTTCTTACTATTGATGATTTTTGGATAAAATGCCAAATACACCAATCGACCTGTGACCACGTCTGTTGCAATACAGCCGAAACGTCACGACAGATAAGGTGAGCGCGATAAATACCTACCCGTTACAATCTAATACCTATGTCTGATAATCGCGAAAGTCTTTGAAACATTGAAGGGACACTGAACTGAAACATTGTAGGAGTACATATTTTCGATTCAGGTACATATACTTCGTTGGTAACAATTTTGTGTAAGTCACCTATTTATCAGATAAACCTAAAGATAGAAGATAAATACATAAGTCCTGCAATAAAAAGAAAGGAGTGTCTAAAAACAGTGACGTCTTAAGTGGACTTAGGTAATACTTACATGGGGTTAATTACCTTTTAAATATTTCCAAAGTCAATGAATCTATAGGTATTTAAAAAAGGCTTCATCCTGACTGACTGACAGACAACGCACAGGCCAAACCACTGAACGTAGAGACTTGTAATATGAATGTTATGTTCGTCATGAAGTGTAAGCGCGTACTAAGTAAGGAATTTTCTTAATTATAACGCAAACGAAGTTGCGGGCGTTAGCTTGTGTTCATCAACCTATAGCAGTCCACTGCTGGACGTAGGTCTCTCCCAAGGCGCGCCACTGAGCCCGATCTTCGGCTCTCCTCATCCACCTTCTGCCAGCTATAGCGCGCAGATCATCGCTCCATCTGGCCAAAGGCACGGAGGAACAAAGTACCAAAGGTCGTCCTACAATGCGTTTGCCTAGACGTGGTCTCCACTTAAGAACACGTTTACCCCAACGTGTAAACGTTAGCTAGTGCTAATATATTTTTATCGGTAGATTTGGCTATAAGTGCTTTAAAGTGATAATAACAACGTGAGACAGGTGCACTGGTTATCAAAAATAAAGTTGTAGGAGCATATCTACAATAGGTATAGTTATATTATATAGGAAGATATACCATATGCTTAACTGCAAATGGTATTAAAAATACGATAAATAAGTACCCGTAATATTTAAAATTAACGCTAAGTTGTAATGCTAAGTATTCTCTTTTAGCTAACCTCTCTGTATTATAAAGATGTATGCACAAATAGTTAAATATATTATGTAGGTAGTTACAAGTTAAAATTGAAACAAAACAACAAGTTATTATTTGCAAGTCAACGGAAAATCCGAAGGTGCTTTCCTAACTCAAAATGTTCTGTTGATGACTCTACATACTCTATGTAAAGGGAACCTGATTTCATCGATGAGTAAATAAGAGAAAAATTAAATAATCGAAGGAGTACATAGATAATGAAAATAATAACAAGCGTTTATATTTTGTATACATAAGTAGGTGCTTTATAGATCAATGACAAGGAAGGTCACAAGCTGATATACGTCGAGTCTGTATTGGAGGCTGGTCTCCGCATGTCAACACACAATGATGATGCAAATGTGCTGATGCAACCTTCATTTGACTGCTGAAAAATTAACGACTACTCGGTATTATCTATATTCATATATGGTACTAAGAATGTAGAAGAGAAAATTCTGCAGAAAATTCACATGAAAAAACAGTCATAGACAAGGAAAAGCGTTATCTGGTTCCTATAATGCAAGCTCTCCTTAGTGAGGAAAAGGTTAGGTGCTAGATGGTGTGTGCAAAATGTCCAATCACATGGAAAAACCAGTCATAGACAAGGGTTTTTGCAATAAAGGAATCAAATAACTGATATAATATTTTAAATGCGTATTTTTTGCAAATACTTAAATTAAATATCATGCAAGGAAAACTCTCAGATTTGGTAAACATCGTTTTCAAAGATCCTAACGGGATCAAACCCCGACAGCGGCTGGTGCAGTCGAATGGAACACATAACTTAACCATCAATGTCGTCAATTACAAATATTACAATCGAGGGAAATTACCTTTTCTACAATTAATTTAGTTTTTCTAGCTATATTATACCCATGAAAATAAAAATAACTTTGTGCGAAGTTATATTGTATCCTCGTAACTTTGCACATTACGTTGCTTTCTTAAACTTAAGTCTAGCTGGAGGCTCAGATGGTACCTAGGTAGGTTATGTATAAGATGAGTTCATCAACGAACTTGTCGATGAATCTCAAGATCAAAACAATGAACTCGTAAACGTAGATTATTTTGTCATTGTGGAATTTGTTAGATCCGGAGAAAAACAAAGCCCTCAGAACAGGGTTTATCTATACATGGTGTTAGAGTGTAATCAAACCACCATAGAATTACATCACCATGAAGCCCTTGGAAACGCTTCCTTGGTCAATTTCATTGTTTACAATCCTTACAAACAATAATTAATCATCCATGTATTCATGTATATTGATTGAAAACATCCATCGCTTCCTAGGTTAGATTTTTTCAGTTTCCTGGTAGATCGATAAAGGCCCTTTTTTAACAGAAGAAGATATGTTGCTTAGGGGTAGTACAATAAAATTACTATTGGTAAAGATTAAAGGTTTAATAAAATAAAAATGGATGTGAATTTATAGATGATGCACACAATATTCGAATAAACAGGAACAGTTTTAGAAGATCAAGGCCAACTAAAGTTGCCTATTGATTTATTCATTTCGAAAAATGTTGTAAGAATATGAAGTAACAATGACTCAATAGTCGGGCTGTTAGACATAATGCATTTTCTTACTCCATATCATAAATAAAGGTCGGTACCTAATGTGGTTTGTATGTATGTAATCTAGTTAAGTAACTCGAGTGGATACATTTGCATTATCTACCGTTTCACATAGATAATCTTGGAATATGAAACTTTTAGGTATATGGGATCTACCAAAGGACAGGGTACATTTTCTATGTATAAATAGATAAGTATTTATAAATCCAAAAAAAAATTTTTTGGTCTACTTATACATTTTATAAATCATGGTCTTGATCGTGTTTTTCGTTTTCGGGAATAGTCTTACGCCTAGCGTGTCTTACGCAATCATGCAATTTTCGAAACTTTCTAACAGTTATTTTACAAAGAACTACAAAACTATGACTGATACCGCCTTTTGTTCTGCAAACTACTACCATACACCTAGCTAGTATAGGCCATTTAGGTTAAATTTACTAAGCCAGACAAAAGGCAGTGTCCTGACGACAAACAAACAAACAAAACAAACAAACATTCACACACTCACACCCCTGCACTAGGATTCCCTGTGTCGCAGGTGGCATGGACACATACAACACATCACAACACCCAAGACCCGAGAACAAACATTTGTGTTCGTCACAAATGTTTGCCCCGGCCGGGGATCGAACCCGGAACACCAAGCTTCGTAGGCAGGGTCACTACCAACTAAGCCACGGTGTCGTCAAACATATCAAGAGCACTGATAAAAGACAAAGAAGTATACAATAATATTCAAAGTCAAGCTCAAGCAATTACATGTACGCGTGTCTCTTATGAATCAGGTTATGGAAATCTACTCCTCATTATTGCAACGACACTAACTTAGTCCTTCACAATGCTAACAATACCTACTTTTTATAATATCATTGAGTAAGTTATATAAACAAGGGAAAATATGATGTATGTATATTATATAAGTTATGATAATCTCGATTCTCTACTAGTACCTAGGTACAATCTATGTGATACGCTCTGATATTAGTCGGGATCGGCTGAATCGAAAAGAAATCACCCACGCCAAAACAAGTGAACTCATTTCGCTAAAATTCGGTAGTTTGAATTAAATTACAAACCATTTGTGAGTTCAAAATTTTAGCCAACAAATGACTATCAACCATAAAAGTGCAAATAGTGACAAATGAATGTGCATATTGTTTTATACTGCACGATTACGAAACAGACTTTCTGACCCCACGGATCGCCATGTCAAGTGTATGAGGAAAACCATCAATGTCATATTCGTAGTACGTTCCATACTAGTAGATTCTGGAATGTGCTGTGAGAGGTTAATTAATATAATTCCCTTATTCCCTAATGCTTGCTCGGATAAACCTACCTCGCATAAGATTCGTCCTGCCTTCACTTTGAATCCCGCTACCAAGTGTGCTACAGGACCGATTTGGACCAATCTTCACTGTGATTGAGCGTCCTATTACTCGTAACACTGTTCGAATGCTGTTTTTTTTAATTCATTTCCTTCAACGAGCATTGTTTAATTCATTTATATCGACGACCGCCAACCTATGTACTTAGTTGGTTTCACTTACGTTTCATAACAAACATAATTAATTTGCTACGTTGTAGATTGAAAAGATCGTGAGGTATCTTCGAATTAGCGGTACTTTGCAACTGACCCAGGTTTCCGTGTGGCCTTCGTGTCTTTGCGCAACGTTGCCGCTATTATAGTATTGCGTGCCGAGTCCTAGTCTATTCATTTAGATGTGTCTAGCTAGATTAGTCTATCTACATTTTTTGTTGCAGCAAATACATTTGAACCTCGTTAAATAAGAAAATAAAGCTTTGTTATGGACGAGTAAAGTCAGGATCATTAATCATGGTGACTTCAGGGTACGGCAATTACGGGCGGTACAAAAAGAAAAAATACTTGGATGAAATAATAACCTTAAAATAAAAAGGTTCTGAAAGGTCACTAACCGATGACTGCATAATCGTTGGAATTTCATGGGTGTGTGCTCAGGATGAAGCAAGTCCTACGTATAAGCTATCTTTAACACGGATTTCAACAATAGATAAGTACTAGAGATTTAGAAGAATTATTTACTAAATGCGCAGTTCATCATCATAATTTCCTGGTCCTTTTCCCACTTACGTGGGGTCGGCACAACATGTCTCTTCTTCTTCTATTCTTCTCTATCAGCCATCATTTCTGTACTGTACTTACACCTTTTTTATTCATATCATCTTTCGCACAGTCCATCCATCTTTTCTTCGTCATCATTTTTTTACTAAATGCGCAGTGTCACTAATTAATACCTATACAAATTTATGTGCGGTTAGTTCTAGTCTTGGCTCCGTATTCCATATAATTTGACGTAAGTAGAATGTCCTGTGAAGGTGTGTGACCGTGTCGTCGAGAGAAACAGCAAAAATTGGCCTTCGCCTTAAATCACGCCTTGTCCAATCAAAATCCGGTCAAACAAGTTTAACGATTAGTCAAAAATCGAATGTTTCCACAATCATGGTCGCAATGCACCAAGCTTGAAATGTGAATGTAGAACAAGTCGTGTAGAATGTTAACATGATACTTCTTAAAAAAGAAGCTCTATAATAAACCGTATCGACTATCAAGCTAGTTTTGAACTCCTGATTGGATCCTGCAGGACTGCAATACGCATGATTTAGATTCGATTGATATTGAGAAGATTCGTGGCGTTTCTTCAAGTCTGAGTAATGTTATTATAAGTTAGATAAGATACCTAACCTAGATAGCTATTTGACTGTGTTTCTCAAACCAACACCCCAATAATTTCGTTGATCATTCCTTGAGGAGTCCATCAGCAGATCTTTAGAAACCTTATTATAGTAGTTAACATTATTTAATGATAAAGAAATCTTCATAATCGATACATAATTCGCAGTACTATCGCATAACTTGCGCGTAAGATGGATACTTACATAAAAGTAACGTGGAGTCGAATAGTAAAACCTCCTCTGTATTTGAAGTCTGTTAAATTATTATTGCTATTAATACTAAAGACTCCTCAGAAGGCTTCAATCTGTTCTAGTTCTATTCTCAACGAGCAAACGAAATTGCATCATTTATGTAGGTACGTACATTTTTTTCATTCTTACATTTGACGTAGTGGATGTTCTATCCTCAATCGATTCTCAACAATTACCGTTTTACATGTAAGATCAGTTTTCTTCCATTTTCCAACGAAAACTGGTCTATCCAGGAATCAAACAATGGACTGCTTTCAGAAGTTCCATTGGCTGATTCTTCGAGCGTTTGTGTGGGATGACGTAACTTAACGTCAGAGTTTCGCGAACCTTCCACCAACGCGTCAGAGTAAGTGTCCGGTCATAGCTGTTCGTTCACGGTATGGACATGCGCAGAGCCATCATCTATAGTGCGCAACTCGTCAGATCGCTGTCTCATTGAATTATCTGCTGTTGCTGTGTTATCTAATATCAGCATTGTTATGCTATCGCTGAAGCGAGTAAAAACGAAGGCAACCAAATAGAGCAGCCACTAACTTCAGCATCGTCTCTATACATTTGATACTTCTCTAGCCAAAAGGTGGTGCAGCAAAATTATCGCATTAATTGCATATCGATAAAATACTGTTGATAAGGTTTTAATTAATTAATTTTAATTTTAATTAATTTAATAAGAGTCGAGGCGCCTTGAATATTAAAATTTGTTGTAACTTTATATTCAAATATGGCCAAAGCCACAACACAGTGGATGCCAAAGGACAGGAAACGACGTCTCGGTAGACCGCGGAGAAGAAGAGAGACGAGCTAAACTCCCACTTGGAAGAATGGTCGACAGGAGCCCTTGACAGAAAAGAGTGGTCCAAAGGAAGGGAGGCCTTTGCCCTTCAGTGGGACAATTCAGGCTCACAATAGTAATACTTAATTATATCTTTGAATATATTTAAGTAATTTTTAAGGTTTGAATAAATATAATATATAGCAATAAATTGCTCCGTATATCGACGTAATTATATATGACCAGGATTTTCTAGATATACATAGAGGAAGTCAGCTTATCGTGTTCACAGTTTAATCAAGAGTTACAATAATTTAATTTATAGGTAGGTAATATTGTGGATAGGTATAGGTTTCAAGATCCTCCTTTAAATAACTTCGAATAACGTTGGTTGATAATGTTACACACGATCTTCGGTAATAAAATAATTTTCAGAGTCATCTGTTTTTATATCCTTGTATTTTAATGGGTTTTGACTTTTGTGTGCATTAGCTGTCTTTACTTTAAGTATGTATGTACTTTACATAGTAGGTAAATAACATTGCTTTACCGACTTGTTTCTACAATGCAACGATTTTTTTCTAGTACTTAAGTTTTTTATACTGTTTTTTTTGTTTACTTACCTACCTGTAGCTGTAGATAGATAGGTACCTACTAAATATTTTTTGCGTGCTTGGTATCTCTAACTTACTGATAAGGTATTTTAGAACAATAATATGGTTACAATCAGATTTAAATTAAGGCTACAGAAAGATTATCAAATCAAACGATTGATAAAAACACGTTTAATATCTCGTGGTGATAGATATTTATGACGCAATAGCAACTCATATAAATATAACCCATAGATATCGATTTTACGTCACGGAATGTTTTGTTCATAGTTTTCATTTTTTTGCGTGGAACACACAAAACACTTTGAACATTTATAAAAAATAGATTTAATTACAAAGGCAATCCGAAGGAACAGTATTTCACTCGCCTTCAGTTCTGCATAGGGAACAAAATTAGACGACCCAAGTAGTCAAGTACTAATTATTATTTTGTGATTACTTTTTAAACAACAAAATGTTGATCCACTTTATTTAAAGTACATAGGTAACTTTAATATTTATATTGAAAAATGTACTTATGTAAATTTGAAAAAGAAACAATTCAACGACGATTACGAAATGGTATATTATTTTTTATTTCATAACTTTATTATCCAATTTCATTATAATGTGATAATTAGAATTATCTACAACTTAATTTATAAAATAAATTTTAAATTGAAAAAAATGGTTTTGTTATTCACATCACACCACATGAGAGAAGCCATTATGTACAGATAGTCAGTAAATAAACATAAGACGAAAGGAATCCTATATAAATATTACGTGACTTGATTTACATACATAGTAATAATAAAATTACGACACCACGCCACTCAAAGAAAACTACAAGAACTGTAGGAAAAATACAAAATTACAGTCCACTTATTAAACCTATGATTATATGATGATTATAAATTGTATTTATTACATTTAAACATGAATACAATAGAAGGTAATGATAATAATGATTAACATGATGTAGATAAAATCTTATCTAAGCACCTATCTGAGGTTATTACATACAAAAAAAATCGGTTTCTGAACTAAGATGAAGTTTAACTACACGGATAATGAAGTAGTAGTCAAAAAACTTAATTTATTATCTCATACTTAAAACTAATTTATAAAAAATAGGAAACGATAATAATTATGCAAATTTGGAGTAGTTATACAATATAACTAGCCGTTCGCAGTTCCCAAAACAAACAAATGGGCCCTTATTTCTGATGTTTTTGTTTGTTTGCATAATGAATATTATTCACTCATAATGAATATTATTCATTCATAATGAATATTATTCATTATGTAAACATACCAACAGAATTATTAAGGATATAGATCATCATCTCCCTGCCCTTATCCCACACTTATAATAATAAGGATATACAGGGTCAGAAAAAAAGTGAAAGCTTGGGAGTGTATACATGTTGGCGCAGCTGACTGTACGAAAAAAAGGCAGTGTCCTTGACGCTGGCATGGATTGCATAATTTCATTATGTTAATGTAGACACGAGTACATTATACACCGACTAGTCGGTCAGCTATTATGTTCAAACATCGATTCCTAACAAAATTATTTATTTCTAGATACGATTATTATTTTCGCAGAATTCTGGACCACAAAATAGGTGAAGATCGTTGTGGTGTGGAAGTTTTTAAACCACAGAGGTAACAAGAACCAAAACGCAAATAATATAAAAAAATAGTCATACTAAATATGTATAAAGTTCGAGCTCATATTCTGCTGATTCCAGCTGAATATGGGCCTCATCACAAAAAAAATATATTATTGTGTGAATAATGCAATGAGTCAAAATTACCTCTAATATTCTGAACAAGTTATGTCAAATAAATGATGTCACATAATTGTGCCCAATCCTAACTTTTAAGGTTGAGCGCCCTCAGCGCTCACCGAGAGTCCGGTGTCGCAGTAACGGCCATCTACGGCCAACTGCAT
Source organism: Lobophora halterata (assembly GCA_932526365.1). Classification (NCBI taxonomy): domain Eukaryota; kingdom Metazoa; phylum Arthropoda; class Insecta; order Lepidoptera; family Geometridae; genus Lobophora; species Lobophora halterata. Next base: position 8,835,426 of record OW052002.1, read on the forward strand.
TAGTCCATCCGAGAAAAAAAAGATAATTGCAAAGGATCATGCGATGGCACGCCCTCTCCCATATTCTGCTGGAATATCACAAAAAATTACTAACAGATAATGTTAACACACATTATTATGTGAGTAATGCAATGATTCAAATATTTCCTCTAATATTCTGAACAAGTAATCATATACATATTATGTCAAATAAATGATGTAACATAATAATTGTGCCCCCATCCTAACTTTTAAGGTTGAGCGCCCTCAGCGATCACCGAGAGTGTCGCGGCCATCTACGGCCAACTGCATTAGTCCATCCGAGAAAAAAAAACATAATTGCAAAAGATCATGCGATGGCACGCCCTCATGATCATGATTCACACGCAGCTCATCGAACGATAGTCATGATAACCCCTGTTGAAGTCGCACGCAAAAATATTATCAGTGTTTCTAATTCAGTATGATAATGTCGAACATCCGTTAGGTATTGATACAGTGTAATTGTAAATTTTGTCTTACACCTCTGAAATGTTTAATGAGGTTACATGCAGAATAGGTATTAGGTTTTATTTTTAGTAAACTTTGGTCCGAGGCTAAATTTCGTAAAATAGAAGTAACAGGGCTACAGAAATGTTATGAGTTAAATTACTAGGCTGTTTCATTGTTAATAAAACTCCATCGTAAAAAGTAACATAAATAATTTGAAAAATATCATTTTTACTGACAAGGTGTCTTAAAAAAAATTTGCACTGTATCAAAATATGATAGAACTCTATCTTGGTATGATTTTGTATTTCAGTTTTCTATAGGATCACCGTTATTCATTCTTGGTAGCATACGTATTAGATTATTATTTTTAATTTTTGAGACACGCGTGATTTACTTTTTAGCCTGCGCACACGAATGCTGTATTGATATTGTGTTTGATGAAGTGGCCAACGTACCTACATTTTTATTGTTAATGAAACCAGAAGGAACTAAAATTACATAAAAAGAAAACTAAGAATATTTTTGTTCAAAACGTTTTTCATCAAGAAGTGGTTTAACGTGCCTTTGTATTCTTTTGAATAGTTTTACTTTGTCTTTTTAGTTTCATCATCTGGTTGACAATTCGAATCCTTGGCCTGCAATGACTTCCTTAATTCAGAACCAATACAATTAAGGATTATTTACATGCAGTAGGTATGTATAGTATTCCATTAAAAGTGTCATATGCGCCAGTATATTATATTAATGGTTTGCAAAATGTGCCTGCCCTTAACACCTCACAATCGACATCTTTTAACAGATAAAATTAAATAAGGAAGAGATAGATTATATAGATATAGGATTTTAGAAGGTATTCTTACAGTGATTTTTATTTCCCTGTCATTTGAGCAAGATATACCACCCCGAGTGGAAAAAAGAATGCAATGCAACTATCTAATAGGATGGTGTAGCACATGGCAATATAATTTATAAAATACACATTTTTTTATGTGAAACAATGTTGAAAAACCTAAGATGAAACGGGTCCTTCTCATCCGCTGCAAAAAAGTTTCCCAATAGCATTCGAATATATTTGAAATAAATTTGCATAAATTATAAAAACCCTTTTTATTCTCAACCGCTGCAGTAAGTTAGTGCAAAGTACAGTCAACAGCGGAAGTCGGAACAGCAACTACTTCAAAAAGTAAGAGCGAGAAGATTGGACGTCCCTCGTTATAACGTAACATCTGTAATATTTGGAATCATCAATTTATATAAAAAGTTTCGTCCTGAGTGACTGACAGACAACGCACAAGTCATACCAGTGGACATCGAGCTTGGTAGAGCCTTTAAATTTCGAAGGTAGGTAAGTTAGTATAAAAAGATAGGAATTTTGCTTGTATTGTGAGAGGGAGGAGTATCTTTATTTTTGATTACTTACAATGGTTAAAGTAAGAACCCAATAGTTAAACAAAAAATCGTATTGAAAACTTTCCTTGCTAACTATACTAGAACGCTTCGGATGCAATTTGGGAATAAAAATATTATTAATTTTTTAGTACTAAAAATTTTGCAGCCGATGAGAATCAGATCAGATCAGAAATCAGATGCCGCTGAGAATGACCCGATGAAACGCCACTGCATTTTCTGAAGGAATGTGGACAACCCAACCGACAACTATTATACTTAACTATTATAATAGGACAACTCAACGACTTTAATACGACAACTCCGGCCACTAACACCGATATCTTATTAAATTTAAACATCTAAAAACCGATCTAAAAGGTATGTTTGCTCATCATCAATCAAACCTACATTAATTACCTACTAAATCCATAAGACTTTCAAATATTAGAATATTCAATAAGTGATTGGTGTACACCCTGAGATTCTGATATAAATTACCTACTTATCTAGTAATATTAATAATGCTAATGTAACCACATTTTACCCAAAACGTGCGTGTATAGTATAACACGCTGGATATCAAATAAATCATTGACATCGTTGGAAACCCCTGATTTAAAATTTGCATCAAATAAGCTATTCTTTGATTCAGTATGCCTAATTAAACCTTTTTAACCGTGTTCAAATAAGAAGGAGGTTATCAATTGACTTTCGGATTGGTCCCATATAAATTTCATCAAAATCGGTTTAGTAGTTTAGTTTTGTATCAAAATAACTGAAAAAAATACGTCGTCGAAGTAAATTAAATTGCGAATTATGCTCTCCTGTGACTTTTCAGTCGTATTTACGGTCACTAAAATAGTCAAATTGAACAAATTATATAAATATATTAAGTAATAAATCCGCTTAATTTCTAAACAAAGGTTTTAATTAACCTAACTTTAGTTCAACTAAACCAAAGAGTCAAAGAACAGAAAACCAAAGTTTAAAGATACGACACGTGTTTCGCCTCTACACGAGGCATCATCAGGAGGTGTGGACTCGCCGAAGTTTGAAACGTTTCAAACTTCGGCTAGTCCACACCTTTTCCACAGTTTTCTGTTCTTTGACTCTTTGGTTTAGTTTAACTAAAGTTAAGTTAATTAAAACCTTTGTTTAGAAATTAAGCGGATTTATTACTAAATATATTTATATAATTTGTTGATATTTATGGATTTCCGCAAAGTAACGCCTGAATCAATCAAGTCAAATTGAAGTCGGTTGATCTATGGTTTTGTAAAACCTTGATTACTTGTTCGTTCAGATTCCACTGCATCCGCAGTATCCACCTGTACCTATAGTAAAGCATTGGTTGAAAATGTTAAGGAATTTAATAAACCTACTTAGATACTTACTATATTTAGTATAACGACAGCGTCATTGCCTGATACAGTTTATTATATACCTACCTAGAATCAAATTTACACAGCTATGCCAACACTTTACTATAAATAAATTATATTTTCTTACTTATATTACTTTTTATAAGTATTAAATATCTATAATACCTGCTGCTTAAATAATGATTGTATATTTTTAAAACTGGTTAAACTAACTTTCGTTATTTTATTTGCCGCTCACTGCCAGCTAGCCATTTGCCTATTTATAAATCAAAATTATTTTAATTATATAATAAGAATTAATTAAGATAATTAAAGCAATAATCAAGGTTAAAGAGTAAGTAACCGTTCGTCCCTTAGCAACCTTGATATTAGCAATACCGGATTTATTTAAGATATTATAATCTAATCGAAACTAATTTGAACAGTCCAAAAGTATAAGTATGGATTTAATTATCATAGCGTATGAATTCATTAATTATTATTTTACGTGTCGTCAAAAATGTCTGCGTATAAATAACTTTAAAAAAATAATGTGATTTGAGAACAGATAATCAGGGTTGTACAAAACCATAGACAACCGACTTCAATTGGACGGTTTTAGTGACCGTATACACCATTGAAAAGTCACAGGTGTGTTAATGCGCTATTTCGTTTACTTCCACGACAATTTTTTTCAGTTATTTTGATATAAAAACTAAACTACTGAACCGATTTTGATGAAAATTCTATGGGACCAATCTGAAGGTATAACCTCTCAAACAAAAATAAACAAAGATTTTTTTAAATCGGTTTATAAATAACAAAGTTCTGAAATTACAAACATAAAAAAAACATTTAACCGAATTGATAACCTCCACCTTTTTTGAAATAGGTTTAAAAATACTTGAAAATGGAAATATTTCATTTATAATGTGAAAATGTCTTATGCTGACTTGCACCAAACTGTCAAAGTCCCTAAGCATTTACTTTACTCGCTTAGTAGTTCTTAACGGTCAGAATCTTGACTGTTAAGAACTACCAAACGAGTAAAGTAAATGCTTAGGGACTTTGGCAGTTTGGTGCAAGTGGGCATTAAAGTATTAACCGGCGTGTTTTTATTTTATTTCCTTAATATAATGTAATTAATATAATATAGAAATGCATCTGAATTATCGCCCCATATTCTCGCTACTTCTCGAACATGATCCAGCTCCCGTTATTTTGTGAACTGTAATTTTATGTGGATCACCTAACAATGGCCACAATGGCTAAGGATTGGGTTATCAGAATATCTAACGCTCAGTGAATTGTTCAGCCAATCAGAGTGAGTCTCCTCTCAATCGCGCCACATCGCGTGTTCGCATTGTACATTGTACAATCACAATTTATGTTACACGATCATAAAATCAATGGGTTTTTAATAGGTGCCTAATTATTAAGTGGACTATTCGTTGACCAAAACGAAAGAGACTTTAAAACTAGGTATAATATATTATTTAATAGGTAAGTATGTTTTATTGTATTTTTGCTTTAAAGATTAAATGAAGAGAGCCAGGCACTCTCCGTGACATAAGTAGTAGAAAGACACTACCTGTGATCAAAACAATAAATGATTCGTCCTTCCGCTTTGACAGGTATGTCCCAGGTCTACGGAAATTAAATATATAAGTCTTATACTTATAAATAGTTCCAGACTCCAGCCAGAGTAACATTAAGTTAGTCAAACAATCCAAAAAAAGAACAAAAACGCCATTGAAAAAACGCCATAATCTAATGTTTAAGGGGAATCCTCAAGGCAAATTTCCATACAAAATGTTTCGGATAAATACTCAAAAAGTATGCCGTATTATAGGAATTGCTTCACACTATTTGTTTCGTGTATGTTTTTTGATTTCGTCAACAAAAAAAGTGAAAGGTTTCATACTTTAATTTAGATTTTATACGAGTTTTAAAATTAACCCTACTAACTTAAATGCACGTATAAAATCTAAATTAAAGTATGAAACCTTTTACTTTTTTTCTTGACGAAATCAAAAAAGATGGACGAAACGAATAGTGTGAAGAAATTACTATAATACGGCGAACTTTTTGAGTATTTGTCCGAAACATTTTGTATGGAATGGATTTGAGGATTAGCCTTAAGAGACCACACTTATACCTGTGACATAGAAGAAAGACACTACCTGTGATCAAAACAATAAATGCTTCGTCCTTCAGCTTTGATCTCAGGTCTAACGATATTAAATATAGTTACTAAGTAGGTAGGTATTATATAAATAGTTCCACTCCAGACTTCAGCCAGAGTGAGTAACATCAAATTAGTCAAACAATCCAAAAAAGAACAACATCCATTGAAAAAACGCCATAATCTATTGTTTAATTTCACTTTCAAGTGTTTATTATAGGGGATCCATGAGCGCAAAAAAACAAACATACGTGAGTAGATACTTACTTACCTATTATTCGGTTTTTACTTTCGATACCATCCTTCACATTTAGCATTTCTTAGCTGAGAGTACCGTCGTTAGTCATCTCGTCTACTGAATTTCATCCAATTCGGATGAAATGATTGATTTCAAAATATGTATTCGCCAACTCATCCAAACTTATCAAAGATTAGACGCGCGCGCGCGTCGAATTAATTACACTTACTTACCTATATCAATGAAAACATTGCAATCTGACAATTATCTAAAATCATAATTATTATCTTCCTCGCGCTTTACAACTTTGTATTCGTTGATTAATTATTATTTATAATCAAAGTTCGTATTGTTAGCTTACAATTTTTCCATTCGTTGTCTTAATTTTTCTTTGCCCTTGCCTTGCATTGGGCGATAGTTAGGTTCGTAGTCGTACGGCATGGGCAGGGCAAGTTCTACATATTATAACAAAATTGCATATGACTTATTTCTACTTAATACCACAATATTTTTTTAAAGCTTAGTATTAGATCAAGTCGTTGAAGATTTTATTCAGCTACATAGTTATCGTATCGGATACAAATCATCTTAATCTATCGCTGATCTACGACCACTCTGACCCCAATATTGTCTGTAGGAGTTGGCTACGAACTTGCGGAACGATTTTTTTGCGATGAGCTGCGACTTGAGGTCGACCACCGTTAACTGTAGAATATATTTAAGTTAGGTAGCTACCTATTAACGGTTAATTTAAGTAGGTGAGGTACTAACTTAGTTACACAGGTATTTTTTCACATTAATGAAATCATTGTTCGCTACATATATTGTAGAGTTTTGGTAGATAAACAATAGTTACTTTCTTAGGCTCTAATATCAACATGTGAATCTTGATATCACAACAGGAAATAGCTCGTCTCTTCTTACTTTAGGTATAAAAAAATAATTTAAAGCTAATGAAATATTGGATAGTCCTAGAAGGATTATATTGTAGGTGTTGTTTTGTTAAACTTAAATAATGATTAATTTACTTTTATGGAGTTCTTAATTAGTTAGCCCACGATTTACATATAAGTAGGTAGATAAGAAGTTATTTGTACTTTTAGGAATGTCTAATAAAATGGTGACCTTAGTTATAATGCCCGGATGTCTTCAATTATTTCTTCCTAGATCCAAATAGGCCTCAGTGACGTGTTGATCGGAAGCAAATGCCTATCCAGTCAAGGACCATAACAAGTACCAACAGACATAGACTTTACCACCGATATTTGCATTTTTGAGTCAAAAGTTAAAGGCGGAAGCTTGTTGCTGGCAACCAAGAAAACAAAAATCTCCAGACGTTCCATCGTGACCTCGCAACAATCTAGAAGTTTTTTGCTCTGCATTGTTGATCAATGGACTGAACAAGCTCGTACATCAGGACAAACGAGTATTCGGGACAAACATTTATGATAAACATCAGTGTTTTTCCTCAGACTGGGTATCTTTTATGTATTCTTTTTGCGATGTATAACAATAATAATAAACTACGATGTATTATGTAATGACAAAAAATAAAAAAAAGTATTCTGTCAGTTATTTGGTCCCCATAGTACAAGTTCTGCTTAGTTTGGAGCTAGATGAAGATGTGTGAAATGTCCAAACATTTTTTTTTATGGTTAGAGCTAGGTATAAGGAAAAATATTATAAAGGGAATTGTAAAGTTTTGCTAGATTTTAAAACTCAATCACGTCAAAACTACTGGACTGGTTGGGCTATACTATAGATAGACTATAGTCATATATCTAACTACATGTGGCTTGAAATACATCTAGGTACCTATACTTACCTGTAAATATACATATATCTTTTACGCGAGCAAAGCTGCGAACGGAGATATATTTTTCAGAATCAAAGTTCATTTAAATCCCTTCCCGCTAGCAATAGAAACGCATTCATTCACTCATTTCGAGGGAAATAACAAAAATAGATCGATGCGCTCTCCCTCCATCGCTGTTTTTCTGAGCTTTACAGAAATGACCTCATTAACTACTAAACTGTTTTTTTCAGGAACATGGCTGAATCACTTTCTGAATAAAATTACAAACAACTACTTACTGAATTTGAAATAAAGGTTGATGATACTGTTTACATAGAGGACGATGTCTGTCTACACTCACTGAATACAAATGTTTTAACACAATCCATAATATAATTACTTCTTTACATCCATATCCTACTCTTTAAATAAGAAATAAGTTAAATGAGCGAGTGCACGGAAGAAGCCTCTCCGACACGCACTTGAAATCCTTTCACCACTCTGGTTCCACAGAAGTAGTGACACGATAAGAAGAAGAAATTAAATGAGTAGGTACAACCACTTTGCCTTTTTACTGAATATAAAAATTAAAGATATATCATTCTAACAAAGAAAATTTAAAAGAGTTCATAAAATTATCTGTAGTTAATCCTTAGTGGTAAGTTATTTAGGTACCTATATGATAATTTTCAAAAATCCTTTCACCTAATTTAGATCTATATCTAAGTAGTATACAATACTTACAACCCGTCTATTTCCATTTTGTGCTAAGTATGGGTATTAGTTTAAAATTGTTTTTTTCCACTGTGATATCTATTCTAAAAAAATTAACTCATGTCGAGTGCAGTCGGTGTCCACGTGTCGATCACGCTCTATTCCGGTTGATAAATAAATGTACTTTGTAACGAACGTGTGATAAAAAAAATATATCAACATGTAACGTCTCGGCGTCTGTCTGGCTACGGTGGAAGTGATGACGTGTGACGAGAGGCTGACGAGACACTTTATTGAACATTGGCTTGGGAAAATCAAACTAAGAACTTAGGTACTGAAGGAATAGTTATAGGTCGTTAAAGATCGTGTTATTGATGGCGCAGACGCCACGCAGTATTAAAATATAAAGATTAAGATAAATTTATTTGTACCATAAACAAGCTTAAAAATATTATGGTAATCTTTGTAGCATACAATTTGATGGCTTGTGATGATGGTATTTGATAGATCTTGTGCGGCTAAATGACAAATAATACCCTTTTATTAGCTTCATTAGCTTTATTAGCATTCCACGTGCTTAACGGTAAAGAAAAACATCGTGAGAAAACCGGCGAAAAACATGTGTCAAGTGACGATAGGAGCCTCTTCGAGGCGCACTTGAAATCCTTTCACCACACTGATTTCAAAGAACTAGTGACACGATCAGGAGAAGAAGCTTCATTAGGAGAAGGCAGACGTCCGGAGAACCCGAGACAGACCTAAATGATGGCTGCATGATGCAGAATCCACGGCGAAAGGAGCAACTCCGACCCACCAGGGGCTGTAGCGCCAAGGATGATGAAGCTTCAAGGGACTAACAGTAGGTATGCTGCAAATCATCGAAAAATTTTTGTGGTATAAGCAAACAAATCAGAAAACAAATGATGTTAAATTGTTGACATATAAATCGATTATTCCACAGGTTTTTCAAGCAATTTCTGATAAAAACCGCCTGCGGCTTGAAGTCAACGTATACCGGCCTTTTTTAGAAACTTTTTTTTTTTTTTATTATTGATTTGTGGTTTTAGTGATACTGCTACCATTGTCGGTCTATTGTGCTCGCCACTTGGACCGATACGGTTAGAGTTCCTCACTAAACCCTATCCTATGATGAGCAGGAGTTTTTTGTGAGAAAGCTCAACTAACTCATCAGGGCTTATTATGTTTTTCCCAGATAATTACCTACTGTGCTTATGCATTAGGGCCACATTCCTTCAGAAAATGAAGGGACGTTTCATCTGCCTCATTGCATTTCCTGCAGGAGCGCGACGCTTACGACACACACCTTACGATAGTTTATGTATCAAACACGGGCTGTTGACAACTTAGCCAAGGTTTAGCTGATGGCCTCGAAGGCTCTTCAATATTTTTAAATATACAGTCATTAATAATGATCTTTGAAACCTTAATAATACATATTTGTTTGGTTCTAAAATTAAAAGCTAAGGTCCATTACTTACCTTCTGAAATGATCAAATCTCCAAGGCATCAATTTAACCTACATGGCTTTATAGCCCTATGCCTCAAAATAAGAATGAACTTTTCCACCTACCATAGGTAAAATCCATAAAGAATCAAAAAGCCCCTAACATGTTCGGTAATTTTTATTTTTCACACAGTAAATGTTCTCTTATTTCATCTTCTTCATCGTCTTGAAACACAGTTGTACATCTTGATATATTTTTTTTTGTTAGATCTTCTTTGTAAGTTTGTAGTACTTATTTTTTTTTATAACAATGATTTTATTTTATTTATTTATTAGTTTATAGGGATTATTAACTACTTATTTGTTTTTTAATTAGTTCAGGTACTATAGAGGAATCATCCGTTATGTAAAACTAAGGCAGCACTCATTTATGAATGACGTTACATAATTGTGAATTGACCACGACGTAGTTGCATTGAGCAATAGAAGCAAGTTGAGCAATCGACCTCGGGAAATTCGCTTCGATCTGATGTTTATTCAACGTTTTATGCGTTCCTTATCAAATAATACATCCTATCAATGATGTATAAGAAACTTGTGATGACCAACCTTTTTGATTACATTATATATTTCGGTTAGATAGGTTCTCGTAATTAATTATTTCCATCTGTCACTCTGCTCTGTGTGATGTCTCTAGGGTGATGATGGGCCAAAAAAGGGAGTTTTTGGCGGGAACATGAAAAATGGCGCATTGGCGGCTTTAAATTAATTGACAAAACTTGTATAACTTTGAGTGTTTAAGTATAAAAACGGTGGTTTTTTATCCATTAAGTGCTCGTGAACGTGTATGAGTGTTGGTGAATAGTGTAATGCTGTAAAACGTGACTTTTCGTATTGCCTCCAAAACTCCATAGAAGCCTCTAGTAAAGTCGCAACCACCACTACTTTACAGGGACATGACTTGACTTATCGACTGACTTATGACAAAATAATCTCTCCAATTACTTGACACTGGCTATATACCTTTGATGTGAAGCCAAAACCGAAGAACCTAGGTTCTTCGAAAGGAAAAAAAAAGGGCCAAAAAAGTTATATCTGTCCCCTTTCAGCAACAGGGTGATAGATAGATCTATTATTTAATCATACTTTTTTATAGGCTAGCGGCTAGGCGATGAACCGTTAAAACGTTTTAATTAATTAGTAATAACGGGTTCTTAAGCAAAAAAACATGCAATTTTTAGTTGTTATATTTTTGCCTACTGACCTAAATATATGCATATTCGTAGCTAGCTAGTTACCTGCTTATAATATCTGTAATTATATAAATTTTAATTTAAGTTTTTAATTAAGAAAAACATTATTCATTAAATTTTCAGACTGTACTTAAGGCTTGCAAACCATCCTATTCAAATATTAAGACAGCTGATATATAAACAAGAGCAAAAGTCATCTGCAAAAATTAATAAGTACGTGCTTAGCAAATATTCAGTGAACAACTTATTATTTGCTCATGTAATATAAAAAAAACGTTTGCAATGTAGGTAAATTGTAAAAGAAAGACATGGTGTTAGGTACCTACTTACCAATATTGTACTTACCAACTTTATGGTTTCTAACCAAGTGGGTAGGTTAAATGTCATTAAACTTGTCATTTTGCCACTTTAGTTATACACTAAATCAAGACAAAAAAACCTGTCGTTTTTTTTTCCTTATTCGTTGTTATAAAGGTACATTATTCTTTATAGTAAATATGTCATTGTCATCTCTATAAAACCGCAAATGAAGATAAGTATAGGCTGCATCGACCATGGTTTTAGGACAAGGCGTCAACTTTCAAGTCTCTGCGTTTTTAAGCTTTCAAGAAGGAACCCAAAGTTATTAGATTAAGGTCTTTATCGGTCTCACATTTCTCTATTTTATATCCTGACAGTCAGTCAGTCTATCAGTCTACCCGTGACCACGGCTGTTGCATACAGCTGAAACGTCAGGAAATAAAATAAAGAAAGGTGAGCGCTATGTGTAATAATCGTGGAAGTCTATCAAAAACTATAACACCCATTGCATTGCTTACTTATTGCCAAATATTTCAGGGTGTATATGAGTTATAGGGCATAAAATTCCGGTTCTTCCGTAAAGCAATCAATAGTTTCCTAAGTATTGCAACTAACTGTGCGTATAGAAACTTAATTACGGAAGTATTTACTTTGCATGTCGTGGCCGTTCTTATTTTTGTACTCCTTTGTAAACATGCCCCTACCATTCTACGTTGAGATATATTATTTGCAGAATTAACATCTTTTTGTAGTCTCATTATTTATTTTTAAGCTTTACCTACTCTAGTAAGACTCCGTTGAGCACAATTTTATAAATGGCCGACAACAGTCGCAGTGCAATAGCAGCCGCAAACCTATAAAAAAACGCCTAGTAGACTTTTTTGACATCAACCTACATAATTCCCAATCTTTATATATTAAAGGACATCCTGACTGACTGACAGACAGCGTTGTCTGTCAGTCAGTCAGGATGTCCTTTTACATGTTCATTGTTCTTACAACCGACCCTGGTGAAGACCGGTTAAGAGATTTTTGTAAAGTTGGAAATAAAACCCCGCCTCTCCTGGTTGGATCCAAGTCTCGGGGTTATTGACTCTGATGAGTTCAAATTCTCCCCGTTTTGGTAAACCAGTTCAAGTACCTGGGACTTTTTGGAGAACTAGTTATTTCAGAAAGAGTTTAATAAATAGCCTTTAAATTAAAACGATGATGGTAAAACAATATTTAATATATGCATACTTAAAATTCAAATCTACTTACGGTTATATTTTCCTTGTTGAATTTGAAAGGTGCCTCTTCCAACCTAGATCGTTGGTAGAGGTAGGTACACGTACATATACTTTGTTCATTTTAAAATTACTTTGTGACTTATTGAAAAATAAATTACCAGTCAAGTCCATCTACCTTCATACCAAACCATTGTGATGAGTATTGAGTATTAAATCACTGTCGTCGAAAGATTTAGGAGAAACAAAATATAATTGTGTATAAATATAGGTAGGTAGTTATAGATTTAGATGAGAATGGATATCTGTGGTTAATAATCATTAACCTGAAACTCCGACTCAGATTATGGCATAATGTAACCGTTATTCTGAATGCCAACATAAGTATTATACTAAGTGTAGGCACTGCACACAAAATAATGCATCACAAGCCCTCTTAAAAATTTTAATATATTTATAATAATATTTATTTTATAAAGCTCTCCCAATTTGCGCTAACAAACCCTGTCTTCAGCTTGCTCTATGTATACCTGCAGCCTTCACAAATCGTCACCTCACCTAGCCGAAGTACGGATTTCTATGTACCTATATTCCGTTGAGGAAGCAAATTTCAAAATTCCTCTATCTCGTATACAAGGAGTAAAACCGATGGAAAAATGTTAGTTACTCGACAATTACAGAATGTTCATGCTAATTAACTATAGATACTGTTCCTAACCGCATAAGGTCGTTGTTCTGACTAGAATATTACGGAAAACGTACACAGAGAATGCTAAATGTTGCTTCATAACGTTACATTCCGAGGAGTTTAGCAGACTTCATCTAATAGCCTGTCCGAAATGGATGATTGCTGGTTCTTTTAAAATAGCAATGCCTGTAATGGTGCCTTCTTACGGCCTGTTTTAAATCGGGCCGCGCCGGGCCGAGCCGTTTGAAGCGAGCGGCTTGAGGTGACACGGGGGAAACCTGATTATATTAACACGCGACGTGAGAAGGGGTGACTTGGATGGACTCGTTCGGGACGCGACGCAGGCTCGTCCGTACTGATCGATCGATAGATCGGCGCGGCACGGCCCGAGTTACACAGGTCGTGAAAAGCCAGCATTTTTTTTTTTAATTGGAGATAGACCTTCGATTGACCACAATCTCACCTGATGTTAAATGAAGATGTGGCCGACGATGAATCTCGAAGGTCTAGAAGACACCTATTTACTCGCTTCTTGAAAAGACCAAGATCGTAGTTGTCCGGGAAGACAGAAGCAGTTAGCGAGTTCCATTCCTTAGCGATTCGTATTAAATATATGGATTTGAATCGTTTGGTCCGTGTGACCGGAATATCCACTAAATAAGGATGAAACTGCGCTGTGCGTCTGCTCGTTCTGGAGTAAAATGGAGAAGGTGGGATCAGTTCATGGAGTTCCTGTGAGCACTCTCCGAAATGTAGCCTATAGAAGATCGAGAGGCAAGCGACAGATCTAGTTCAATATAAGTAATGTAATAAGTACATACAATATTCAAAATGCTTGACCAATCGACTTATCCATGATAGACTTAAGAAACCAATATCTGACGACACATATGGTCGAGTGGCCAGTGGACTGCCACGCCGGTGTCGCGGGTTCGATCCCCTCTACAAGAGAAACATTTGTGTGATGCTGATGACCATCGGTGTTTGTCCTGAGTCTGGATGTTTTCTATGAATTCCATCCATGTATGAATTTACAAAAATCAAAAAGTATTTAAGTATCGTATCAGTCATCTGGATCCCATAGTACAAGTTCTGCTTAGTTTGGGGCTAGATGGCGTTTTGTGCTATGCCCAAAATATTTATTTATTTATCTATTCTCACAAAGCTTGTGTGAAGTGCGAATGTATAATAGTATAAATTTTATGAGTATCATTGCACGTACGTATTGAAACTTAGATCAAATAAGGAAGTGAAAATCCTTGTGAAACGTACACTGACCTCTTCCGGTAACAAATTGACAGAGCATTGTTTGATGCTAAACTAAACACGCGAGCTCATCTGTAAATACCAGAATAACAGCAAACATTTTTTTTTTTTTTGGACCAGTTATTTATTTAGCTGGAAATTAATAAAGTTCATACGTTCATACCTTTTTTACTTTAGAAAGGAGAAAGAAAGGAAACAACTGTGTTCCTTAGTTTGCGATCACAAATTTTGATTTTAAGTAGTGTGGAGTGCGAAATCATTTTAAATATTGTCCAAATATTATCTCAGATGCAGTTCAGAACTACCTACCCAATTCTTTGAATGTAAATATGATTTGAATTTAACAAAAGTTTTGCTCAACGTAAAGGCTTCGTCCTGAGTGACTGACAGACAACGCACAAGTCACACCAATAGACGTATGTAGAGCTTGGTAGAGCCTTTAAATTTAAAAGAAAAAAAAAGAAGAAGAAGGAAGAAGGTAAGTTAGTGTCATAAGAAAGGATTTATGCTTGTATTATGAGAGGGAGGAGTATCATTATTTTTAATTACTTGGTAATTAAAAGTAAGGACCCAGTAGTTCAACAAAAATCGCTTCGAATGCAATTTGGAAATAAAAATATTATTTAGTTAGAGTACTAAAAATTTTGCAGCCGATGAGAATCAATATATGATTATTTTTTTTTCGAGAAAAATGGATCAGAGGCTGCTGATAATGACCCTTATATAAATTGTAATATTATTTCAAACCTAATTATTATTATAAAGTTACTTGCTCAACTACCTCTTGCATTCTTCACCTGTAATTGCAGTGGCACTTGGCCTGTGTATTCTGTGTGTACTCTTATTGGTGATCAATAAATAAAATATTAAATTAAATACATACTGTCATTAATGGTTACCGAAATAAATCAAGGTCTCAGAAGTTCTAAAATTTAAAGGAAAGTCCTAAAAGACTATCCAACTATCACATTTGTATATCTTGTGACACGACAAGCAAATACTTTCTTGATGGTAAAACCTCTGCTACGCTGGACTTTGAGTTAAAATTTCTTAGTAACTATGTAAAAATACTTAGTAAAAATGACTGCGTTTTTACTAAGTATAATGGAATTATGGAATAAATATAAATATAATGTAAAACATGAATGGTTGTAAACCTTTGTAGGCTTCTACGAGTATATCGAAGCGACTGTAATATATTATCTGTCATTTAATTAAAGAGTGCTTGTTAGGTTTCAGATTGTTTCAAGCAATCATCACGCTTTTGTAAGTAGGTAGGTAGATACTAGATATAGTATCTATACCTATACTTTAACGATAGTTATCAATACCATGCATTGACAATCTACGCGTGTTTGACTGCCACGCCGATGTCGCTGGTTCGATTCCCGTATCAGGACAAACAATTGTGTGCTAAACATTGCTCCTCGTGTTTATCATTAACTCGCTACTATGTTTGAAATTCCTTTCTTAGTACACACTTTCAGAGCTAGACCAACACAAACTCCAAGTTTCAAATCTCTACGTTCAGTGGTTTGGTTCGTACCTTGTCAGTCAGTCAATCCGGTCCAAGCCTTTTATATTGTTTTTTTTTTTAAATAAATAAATAATTATTTATTGACACAAAAACTTAAAGGTAACTAGTAGGTACTTATATTATATCACTATTAAACTAATGCTAATGCTTAGAATTGTAATTAGTAATAGGTATAAAATAGTGATTTTGTTTTTAGGAATACATTGTTATGTTCGTACTAGGTACCTACTTCTAGACAGATGCGCTAAGAACCGGACAAGTTTTTACTGTATCCCGGTTCAAAGCGTCCTCCGACGGAAAGTAATAAATTGACACAGTCAATGAGTGATAGGGTAGGTTGGGTGCGCAATATCAGCAATTAGCATGCATGCATAGCTATCTATTTTATGTATAAACGATTGCTGATGATAACAATTTTGAACAAACTTAGAGCCACCAAGTGCTACATAATTTTAGTACTAACATATAACCATCTCTATGTAGGTACATAATTATGTTGGTTGTAGGGGTGGGTTTCCAACGAGTAATAGTTTTACACGTTGGGAATTTTTCTCAACACCGTGACACAGGTTAAGCCGTTAGGGTGGTTATTCCCTTAGTACCCTGATCCCCGAGGCACCCGTCCCCTGTTTTGAAAAACGCACGAATCGCAACCAAACTCGTTGTTTACCTAAAATGTCGACGCACGAACAGCGACTACACCCCCCGAATACGATGGATTTTATAAAAAAAAACTATTCTTTTCAACTTGTACAGTCGACATAAATAGTGCTTAAATAAATGTGTTTGAAGTACCTTAGAAATATCGTTCTCAAACCTAAAAAGACTGATTGAATATTTATAATTATTTAGAAGACCTTGGGCCTAGGAAGAGCCTAGGCTTATTTTCTGTTTACTACCAGATGGTTACCTACAGATACCTACCTTCTGACCTTCGACTAAGTTAACAAAAATATGCCTACTACATTATAGCTACCTTATTTATAGGTCGTACGCATTATTAATACATACGTAGGTAAGTTATAAATAAACATATTTTTACTGTTTTATATGTAACGCAAAAAAGATGAATTAATTCAAGGCTGTCTGAGTTCATTATAATACAGATCTACATTCGTTTTGATAGGTTTAGAATCTACAAGATGTTCCAAAGTCCATTCGTCAAATGCGGAGTAAACATCGACCGTCTGAATTTACTCGGCTAGTGTCTGAGAAAATTGTGCATAGAGCCAGATAATATTGACAAAGTTATAAATATAAATAGGTAGGTAAGTTATAAAAAACATCTTGTTCCTACCTATATTAAATGTAACGCAAAAAGACGAATTAATACAAGGATGTCTGAGTTCATTATAATAAAGATCTACATTAGTTATCTACATTAATTAATGTGTGCATGTCGAAGTTACCATCCAATGACAGATCTACATTAGTTTTGAACGGCTTAGAATCTACGAGAAATTCCAAAGTCCATTTGTCAAATGCGGAGTAAACATCGACCGTCGGACTTTACTCGGCAAGTTTCTGAGAAAATTGTGCAAATAGATAATGTTGACAAAGATGAGTAGAATGTACGAGATTTCCTTGAACCCACTGGATAATATTGAAAAACGTTAAGTTAGTTAATTATATTACCTACTATTATATTACCTTCCTATTAAATTGGTATGAAGGTATGTGGACAAATTGGTAGACGAAACATGGCTCGTGCTATTAAGATAAGTCCCAAGATACAAAAAAATCACATTCCATTGTACATAGTTGTGGTACCTACTCTAGCAGGCTTAGCACGGACTGGGGATAAAAATTTTGTCCCCCGTATTTATCCACCTTCAAGGGATAAAATTGACTGGGAGGTGGATAAAAACGGGGGACAATTTTTTATCCCCAGTCCGTGCTATTGGTGCAGACTGTGGATGTACCAACGCAGAACCCTGAGCTGCATTTACAAGTTGTTGAGAATAATTTAAAAAAACACTAATGTTATTTTAATTTGATTTATTAAATTTTTTTAATTACCCAAGTAATCAAATTATTTTTGAGTAGGTTTTCAAGGAAAGCACCTTGCTCATTAAGGCTAATCCTCAAATCCGAATTCCATATAAAATGTTTCTGACAAATACTCAAAAAGTACGCCGTATTATAGTAATTTCTTTACACTATTCGTTTCGTCCATGTTTTTTGATTTCGTCAACAAAAAAGTAAAAGGTTTCATACTTTAATTTAGATTTTATACGTGTTTTAAAATTAACCCTACTAACTTAAAAACACGTATAAAATCTACATTAAAGTATGAAACATGGACAAAACGAATAGTGTGAAGAATAATACGGCGTACTTTCTAAGTATTTGTCCGAAATATTGTGTATGGAATTCGGATTTGAGGATTAGCCTTAAGTTACGAGCATTACGTTCAAAACCACATGGTTGAGCGATATTTACACATTTTAGGAATTCAGATCAACAGCCTAGGCGTCCAATTGAGCGGCTAAATTATAATTAATTCAGTTGCCAGTTGCCTGCCACTTTGCGACAGATAGGTATTTGGTAAGTTTCAAATTGTTTGGGATGAAATGGAACAATGAGAAACCAACATAAATTACGTATATTTTTCAAAATGAGAGTATGTTTTAAAATATTAGTTAGATACTACACATCTTGATCAAAACTAGAGTATGTATAAGTTAGATAGTGCACAAGTTGAGTAAACTACACCGGTGACCGCAATCGAGAAAGGAAACCTGCACACGGAAGTCATCGAGCTATCATGAATGGTGAAGCGATAGTTATTTGCACTCCCATAATATTGTAAAAGCAAATGATTGTTGAGTGGATGGTTATGTGTATGGATGTCTGTTGCTCACGACATAACCACTGAACCGATGGCAGTCAGACGAAAAACAGTAATGTGTAAGCATTACTGTGTTCCGATTTGAAGCTACATTGTAAATAACCAAATAGTATGTATTGTACTAGAAAGCACGCCAACCAAGCTTACGTATCCATCTTGTACCCACCCACACAAGATGGATACATAAGCTTGGCGTGCTAGCTAGGCAATACAAATACCTGATATAAAATTACTTTTTTACGACAAAAAGGTTCAATTCAGTGTACCTACTGAAATTATCAACTAGTTAGTATAATTAGGTGCCTATGTAATGTATACATAGGTAGGTATATAATAATTAAAAAAAAGATGTTTACGTTCCCCATCTTGTGCAATAAAGTAGGAAGAATTTTAACCTTGACAATCGACATTTACAACCACAGTATTTTGACTGGAGTATTCCACTGGATTTGTTTTTTACGTTTACTAAAACAATAAAATACTGGTACCTTGTACGTTGTGTCTCTATTTTAGTTTACAGTCTCACGGAGTCACGGTACTTTACGTTTACAAGTATACTATTACTAATTTTATGTTGTATTGATTCATGTAAAGTCAACTCAAATACTTAATTAAAATAAGAACACGACACAAAATATTCTATTGGCACTATTCACCATTATAATACTTACAAGCCATAATCATTCATTTTTATTTAAGTGTATGTAATTTAAGAATTTTAAAGATTTAACTAGATAAAACCAAACCAATCTATAATTTTATTCACCTTTTACCACTATATGAATTCTCGAAAAATCTGTGTGCGTGCATACACGTGCTTAACGGTGAAGGAAAACATCGAGAGGAAACCGGCATGTCATAGAATCTAAAAATTTCAAAAATATGTGTTTGGTGCACGAAAGGAGCCTTTTCGAAGCGCACTTCAAATCCTTTCACCACACTTGTTCGAAATAACTAGTGATACGATAAGAAGAAGCTATAGAAACGAGATTATGTTACGTTTAATTAAAATTTTCTTCTGCTTCGATGAAATTCTGCGAAAACCCTTGACACTAATGCTCTTCTCAGAACATCACTTTCTACTGCGACCACAAACATACGACAAATTTTCATCAAATATTTTCTGACCTTACCACAACTACGCAGTGACACTAACCTGAGTTCAGACTTCCTTATAGGTAAATTTATTTTGAGACAAGGTGTGTGACTCAAATATTAGCGAACACAAGATGAGGAAATTAACTGTGTTTTTTTAGAGCCTTAATTATTATCGTTTTCGTATGGTAATCGCATCACATCAACAAAATCAATGTTGGTAAAGATTGTTAGTTTTTTTAAAGGGCTTTTAAAATAGTAGGTACCTCTTATCAACCTACATCGGGCCCTTGCAATTTCTTGTTATATGATCTTATAGCCTTCCGATGTAAGCGAACGCGAGCGGCGACCGCGACATACGACTGCAGCCTGGTCATTTTGAAAAATATACGTAATTTATGTTGGTTTCTCATTGTTTCATTTCATCCCAAGCAATTTGAAACTTACCAAATACCTATCTGTCGCAAAGTGGCAGGCAACTGAATTAATTATAATTTAGCCGCTCAATTGGACACCTAGGCTGTTGATCTGAATTCCTAAAATGTGTAAATATCGCTCAACCACGTGGTTTTGAACGTAATGCTCGTAACTTAAGGCTAATCCTCAAATCCGAATTCCATACAAAATATTTCGGACAAATACTCAGAAAGTACGCCGTATTATGTAATTTAATATAATATAATAATATAAAGTATTAAATTCTGCGAAAACCCTTGACACTAATGCTCTTCTCAGAACATCACTTTCTACTGCGACCACAAACATGCGACAAATCTTCATCATATATTTTCTGACCTTACCACAACTACGCAGTGACACTAACCTGAGTTCAGACTTCCTTATAGGTAAATTTATTTTGAGACAAGGTGTGTGACTCAAATATTAGCGAACACAAGATGAGGAAATTAACTGTGTTATTTTAGAGCCTTAATTATTATCGTTTTCGTATGGTAATCGCATCACATCAACAAAATCAATGTTGGTAAAGATTGTTAGTTTTTTTAAAGGGCTTTTAAAATAGTAGGTACCTCTTATCAACCTACATCGGGCCCTTGCAATTTCTTGTTATATGATCTTATAGCCTTCCGATGTAAGCGAACGCGAGCAGCGACCGCGACATACGACTGCAGCCTGGTCGCGCGACCCACTACTCGAAGCACTGTCGGATGAAAGCAGATGAAAACTACCGCATCGCAAGACTCGCTCCTACAAATCCGGATCGTGGGATCGCGAGTCGCGGTCGCCGGTCGCGGTCGCAATGCTAATACAGTGAACGTTTGCAGTCAACTTACTTCAAGTTAACTCTACGATGTCGTCACATGATCCATCACAAGACGACACAGCTGAGTGACTCTCACGTCCATTCGCGACAGATTCGCGATCGAAGATTGTAGAATCTGAGACATCGCCCTATGCCGTAATTGAGACGAAGACGTTTCGTCTCTCTTAATACTTAAATGCTCCTCGCACAGGAGCTTGGTAGAGTAACTTTAAGGCATCGAATAAAGTTTATATTTTACCTTTTTAAACAAGTCAAGAGGTTTTCTTTCTTGAGTACTTTTATAAACCGGATTTCGATTGACGTCAATGGTGAACTCAAACAACAAAAGTTGGAAGTGGCGCAGGTATACTTTATTAGGTAGTAATTTAATTTAAATTTAATGTTAGTGTGTTCTGTTGCTGGGGAATGTCAGGGATTCAAAGTACATAGGTTAATTGTTTAAATGTCTTGACTTGGCTTTGCATTATTTCTGTTATGACGCGCAACCGTTGCAAGTGTTTTTAGTTTGTATACTGTTTTAAATTATTCTTTACCTGTTACTATTACCATATCTTAGAACTCTGTGCTATTACTAAACTTTATAAAAAAAAATTGTTCGAAGTCCGTCAAAAAGAAAATAAATAAATAAATATTTTGGACATTTCACACAACATCATTTAGCCCCAAACTAAGCAGAGCTTGTACTATGGGAACCAGATGGCTGATATACTTTTTTTTTGTACATACATACATGGAATACATAGAAAACACCCAGACTCAAGACAAACACCGATGTTCATCACACAAATGTTTGTCCTGAAGCGGGAATCGAACCCGCGACACCGGGCGTGGAAGACCAATACGCTTGCCATTCGACCATCCGTGTCGTCACCATCGTGTAGAAGTCAACGAATATGCATGACTGTATAACTGATAACGGATCGATACAATGCGTTCGACATGAGAGTGAATGGGAGTGAGAGAACGTGGTGGACGAGTGGATGAGGCCCTTACCTTGAGATCTGATGGTCGCGGGTTCGAATCCCGGTGGCAGTCATGCGTAAATGGGTTTTATCGGTCGAAAAAATCTATGTATGCATCCCACGTTCTCGCAACGGTGAAGGAAAACATCGTGAGGAAACCGGCATGTCGTAGAACCTAAAGTTCGAAAACATGTGTCGAGTGCACGAAAGGAGCCTCTTCGAGGCGCACTTGAAATCCTTTACCACACTGGTTCGAAGGAACTAGTGACACGATAAGAAGAAGAAGACTTACTAATCAAAAATGTATTTGTTTCGAATCCGTCACAGATAAGTCAACGAGTATGCATGACTGATATGATATGATAAAATGACTATTCTGTGACGAATTGATACGCATGCGTTCGACATGAAAGTTTCGTGATTCAGCTACTGATTGGGTTTTTTTTTCGTATGGACGTTTTATGCAGTTGGCCGCAGATAGCCGTTACTGCGTCACCGGACTCTAATCGAGTAGGATAGGTTATAAATAGAAGTACTTGCTACTCAGGCATGGGTCACGCAATAGGACCTCAAGATGCGAGGGCCGAGTGTCGCAACGTTGCGTGCGCGGGCGCTTCGTCCTAGCACAGAGGTCGCGCCCCCCTATTCAACGATACAATGTTTACACGTGGGGATACCTCACTACTTATTACAAAATTGCAATGCCTAGATTTATGCCTCGTACCTACCATATTTAACCACGTTAAGAACGGCTAAAGGTAAGAGATCCCGGATGTCGCTCTCCAAATAGATGCTCAGACCGTAGTCCCATTTTATTTTAAGGTATTCTAAATTTGAAGACTACTTTGCTGACCTGGCCACGCTCAAAACCGTATCGGTTATCTGTTTCCCATAGTACAAGCTCTGCTTCGTTTAGGGCTAGATGGCGTTGTGTGAATATTATGTCCAAAATTTTTATTTATCTAATCCGCATTGGTCCGCGTGGTGGATTAAGACCTATTCGCTCTCTTAGACAAAAATAGGCTTGTGTCCCAACAGTGGGAACATTATAGGCTGAATATGCTATGCTACCCTCCTACTACTTGTCAGAGCACTGATGACAAACTCCATCATAATCGTCTACTACCACAATGCTTCAAGTCGAGCCAGTTGGAGAAGCTCAACGTGAATACTTTAACTTAACGTAACGTTAGGAATAACCGTGATTTCTCTACCGGCATATGCAAAGAACAAAACGACTTATACCCTAAAATTAACCCTACTATAAAATCTAAATTAAAGTATCAAACCTTTCACTTTTTTTGTTGACGAAATCAAAAATCATATGATATAATACGGCGTACTTTTTGAGTATTTGTCCGAAACATTTTGTATGGAATTGGATTTGAGAATTAGCCTTAAAATTCAAGCCTCATTAAATTGCGTTCCTGCGTTTTTTTACAATAAAAAATACATTGTACACTGTGTGAAAATTTAAATAAAATATGTAACACAATAAAAAACAAAGCAGCGAGGTATTTTTTCCATGTTGCAAGTATGAGATTATAGATTTTTTATACTCTACTCGACTCTATAATTATGTAGCATTGTTAACAGGGGTTTTTAATTATATATTTATTTATTTATTTATTTTATGTAAGTGATTTAGTTTAAAACTACTTTACCTATCATTATCTACCTCTACCTATAATTTAATACTCGTACATAGATTTTTAGCTTCTCAAAAAAAAACAATACATAAAAAAAATAATATAATTGTTTACAAATATCAAGTCTCCTATTTTAATTGAAAAAAAAAAAAAAAAAAAAGTGTAGGTATGTTTTTCCTGTGTGGTGTGCAATAAAGAGTTATCTCTTATCTCTAATCCATTTATCAATGACTAGCTGGTGCCTGCGACTTCATCTGCGCAGGTATCTTTATAAACTGTTGCCTATATGTTATTCTCATATTTAAGCTATATAATTGTAAAATTTCATTAAAGTACAGTAGTTTTTACGTGAAAGAGTAACAAACATCCATCCATACTAAGAAACTTTCGCGTTTATAATTATATTAGTAGGAATAAGCATTACTTTCACAAATAATAACAATGAGATCCCTATTACGAGCAATCTCAACTCGTTATCAAGACAAACTTGGTACCTACCTACATATTATATAGAGCTATCTTTGAATTCTCGGTGGAGATATTTTATTTCAAAAATGCATGTTCCTCCACGCGCGCAATGAAGGCAAATTCTACGGGTAAGGTATTAGAGCGGCATGTATTTTGAAAATGAAAGATCTCTACACGTGTACGGAGTTATATTTATTTGAATGTGATTATTTGGGCTTAAATTCAGACACTTTCACGTTTTAAAGTTTACTTTGTAATGTAATCTGCTGCATCGGACATCTTTATCATTAAAAGTCCTGTGTAGTACCGTTCGCCTACAAGAAAGACGTGATCTCCGACTATCAGGAGAGCGCCTAACTCATCTCGTAATTTTACATAAACAAAAATTCAAACAACAATTTTCTCAAAGTCTCGCGTTTATAATATAAGTATCTAAGATGTATAGATTATTATATCACCTTAAAATACAACAATTAAACAACAATTACAAGGGCGGTCTTATTGCTTGGGACCAATCTCTTTCAGACAAGCGTAGGTAGGATCCATAAAGGGTTTTTAGCGTCAAAGAAAGTAAGATAATAATTTAGAGTTCAGACTGTACTGTACATACCTTTATGTGTTCTAGACGAGACTAGATGAATGTTCTAGCTAGCTCGATGGCTAACCAGACAGAGGATCGTACGATGTGCAGTTATATCAGCGGGCTTCCTGTTACGTCGTTAACGCATGCAACACTATTGCGGCGATTTCTAATACGAGTATTTATATTTATTACGATTTCTCAAGTTTTGTTCTATATTTTCAAGGTTTATTGTTTTGTAACCAAGTTAAAGTCCTGCGGCATCTTGCATCTTGTCTAAATAAAATAGGCAGTAAATGAAGCACTGTTCTGGTCATGGGCAGGCGTGATCTCTTACCATCAGGAGAGCGCCAAGATCATCTTGATAATCGTCGGGTCCTGAGCTATGATGTTATTATCATTATCATCAATCTATAGCAGTCCACCACTGGATGTAGGTCTCTCCCAAGGCGCGCCACTGGGCCCGATCTTCTCATCCACCTTCTGCCAGCTATAGCGCGCAGATCGCTCCATCGAGGCTCATGCATCGCTCTAAATAGGTATGACATATTAAATTATATACGGCCTTATGCATATATATGCTTATTGGTCATCGCCAAGAGCGATCTTCTAGCATAAGGAGAGCATCTTCCCTTCGATAAAAAACCAACTAAATAAACAACAAAAATTTTGCCTCTCAAAGATGTTGACGGATATAAAATCACAATGTAGTACCTACATTGAAAATGCGTCAAAGAAAAGGGAACCACATTGGCTAAATTCTAGTAAATTTTGGTCAAATGCTAATTTTCGAAAAAGAGAAGTAACAGGGCTAGAATAATAATATGTTGAAACTAATAGGCCTCTTCAATGTTAATAAAACAACATCGTAAAAAGTAACAAAATATTACTACGAAAATTCTGACATCTTACTGTAAACTCTATTTAATGTGAATAAAAGTTCAAAAGTTCATTTCAGATAATTCATATTTATTGATAGGGTGTCTGCAAATTGTCTGTCCTGTATTCCGCATCCATTCCCATCCATCCCATTTGGTTTGATAAATGTGGTGTTCGATAGGAACACCGTTATACATCTATTGTTGGAACTTATTTGTAGTGGAGATCTCATAACCTCTTCATCGTCTATCTATCACATGGATAAACATGTGAGCGAATGAATCCATAACCGCAACATGACCACTATGATAATAAGTCAGTATAAAAAATTGTCTTAGGCTATTTGCGTACAATGACCCAAACTTCATACACATGGAAAAGTTTGGAAGTGTGTTTGTTACTCGTTTTGTGACGTAAATCGCCATTTGTTGATCAAATGGTTGGCAAAAGGATAGGTTTGCGTCATCCAACAGAATCATCACGAACATATCTGACAATCGCAATCGTATCGTATCCGTTTCACAAATGTCAATGATTTGATGAAGTTTTGAAAAAAAACATACAAACTGATATCTAACACAGAAGTAACTACAATGTAGGTATCAAAATCACAGTAGGTACCTACATTGAAAATTCGCCAAAAAATGGGAGCCTAATTGACTAACTTCTAGCACATTTTGTTTAGATGCAAATTTTAAGAAAAAAGAGAAGTAACGGGGCTAGTTAAATATTTTAAAACTATCTCATTGTTAATAAAACTACATCGTAAAACGTAACAAACATTATTTCAAAATAGAGATACTTAACATTTTTATTGACTGAAAATTTATACATATTATTATACTTATACCTAAGTAAATATATTATAATAAGTATAGATTTTTTACTTTGACTGCGAGATTAAACTAATTCAAACTGAAATGAGCGCCCATTTCATAATTTAAAAACCGAGACAGGCATCCAATGATACCACGATATTTGAAAATAGTTATATTTAGATCCCTCATAATACCCTGATCTTTGGTTATTATAAGGACCGAAAATCGAAATTTGATAAGAGTTATCAACTTCTGCATGAAACCTATATATAACAAACTGAACCTTACATAGGGGAAGGGGGGGCATAACGGGGACGCGAGGCACGACGGGGCCACCCACTCATACAAGTAACTACGCACACTAGCCGTGTTTTGTTTTTACCAATAAGAGGGCATTTTGCATCTAACTTCGGTGCGGAAGTGACCGGCGATCAGATGCACGCGTTTATTTTTGACGACCAATTCTTTTTTCCGGCTTCATTTCATCTTATTTTGAGTGGTTACCAAAACGCGTCTAAAAAGGTAAGTGTTTAGATTACTGCTATAGTTTTTTTTATGTGTATTACTACTAACATCAACTATTGATATGTTTTGAGCAAAATCACTCTGACCTTGAATCCAATTTTTGGTTCGTTATTTAAAATTCTGTTAGGTATGGGGGCATAACGGGGACATGGCTATGGGGCACAATGGGGTACCCTGTTGTGCCCCGTCCCCATTATGCCCCTGAATGGTTTGTTGGTTTGATAATATTACAATAACATTATTTATTCTGTTTTAGGTTTACAAAATGATACTAACTTACAAAAAGAAAAGTTTGAGAGGTAGTTGGACTGTAATAGGCATGAAATTGATGCAATTTTAAGCAAATCAGCAGGTTTCATAAAAGTAGCTCATTTGCTCGGTGTTCCAAAGAACACATTGGAGCGTCACGTCGCAAAAATAAGGAAGGGCGAGGTATCTCTTAATTCAGCTCCAGGTGGAGAAAATAATAAGGAGGATGTCTTATGCATCTATTGCATTGACTCGAACCACACTTATTTGAAGTCTTCGGAGCGTTGGGTGGCCTGCCAGTTATGTGGACAGTGGGCCCATACAGCCTGTGCAGGAGTTGACGACGCAGATTTTGAAGAAATCCACATCTGCTTATTCTGTGACAAATAAAATAGTGCCCCGCACTGGTACCCCATACTGCCCCTACCCTGGGGCACGATGGAGTTTTCATGAGGGTTTCGTGAAATTAAAATTAAAAATATTATTTGATTTCTTACTTCAGTAAATTCGGTGCCAATTGATAGATTAATAAGTAACCAAAGAGTTGTCATTAGTTTTCATTAAAAAATATATTATATAAATTTTTTGTTGTTTATTTCCCTTAGCGTCCCCGTTATGCCCCCCCCTCCCCTACAGATTTTCAAAGCAATCACTTTTTTACCCTAGGGCCTAAAATGCATTTTTACTCCTCCTGTACCTAGCATGAAGTTGAACTTTACGAGCATGAAAAGTAAAAAATAACAATTAAAATGAATGCGTAACAATAAAAACAAAGGAAACACGCTAAAGAAAACGTGACTGTGGCTACATCACAAAAAATGTGTTCGGTCAGATCCTTTGCAAAATATTCCACAATTAAATTTTGCTATTCTGAAATAAACGTTCTACGCCGTAGCAAAGCGTAGACACGTGCGTAGCGTAGATTTATGTACCATAGCATAACGTGGGAACTTATACACACGCTGGTGTACTTATCATGTGAAGAAATGGATCAAATAGAACCTTCTCAATACGATCGACACTTGAGTATAGGTTATCGTATCGCGTCAGTACATTATACATTCGTCACACACACACACACATACACATACATGTATTATTATTGGCGTAATGTTTGCCTAAGAGGTACCCACTCGGAAAAAACCTTTGCTTATTTTTTGTCCTTTGAACTTTCCGTGTCCCATTTGATTGTTGGGCAAAGGTCTCCACCAAATCCTTCCACTTATCGCGGTCTTTTGCTCGAACAAAAAGCTTAAAGTTTATAAAAAAAACTCAAAACTTGCCGGCTAAAATATTATCGCCATTATGTATTTTAATCACTTTAATTTTATGCTATGACACTCCCTTGACCAAATCGAATGTAAATATGCCTCAGTTAGCGAGAAGGATCAAGTTTTGATGGATTTTATCACTTTTTCACACATTTTGTTGGCTACAGACGCCACCTGTATTTTTTGTAATTTTTGGTCCAACCTAAATTGGCAAAATCCGTTTAGTCATTAAGAATCTTAGACACACATAATTATTTTATATTTATATCATATTAAATTTATTCCGACTGTAGGTATTATATTTTACACTCAGTCATAACCTAGTATTATTCTATCAATACTATCAAGGTCAGCAGGCTTAGCACGGACGGGGGATAAAAAAATTGTCCCCCGTTTTTATCCTCCATCAAGTCAATTTTATCCCTTGAAGGTGGATAAAAACGGGGGACAACATTTTTATCCCCAGTCCGTGCTAAGCCTGCAGGCAAGGGTGAAAAAAGAGGCTGATATCCATGCATAACATAGGTACATACATACACTCGAAAAACATAACCTTCCTTCTTTGCAGTCGGGTAAATAGGATAACATCGTAATTTTGTGTAAAAAGGCTAAAAATATGCAGCCACAAATGGTATGCAAATTTTATTTAAAAAATCTACTTAGTATCTACTACGTGCCTATTTAGGTATTCATTACTATCTCAATTTTGTAAGTAAAGAAGTACTTACAAATAAAGAATGCTTTGATGACGTCAATTGAAACAATGAACTAGGCAATTTTACTTACATAAATTATGCTTTAATCAGTAAGTATGTAGGTAATTTATTCAAAGTAATAAATTAAACAACTTTTTTCCTACGATATACTTTCAATTATTCTTCAATTAGAGCAATTTTGTATAAAAAATACATTTAATTAACCAAACTCAAAGTCCAAGATGACCAAGTTGCAAAACAATGATTACCATACTTCAACAATGAGGGGTCGACGAGGTTCAGAATTAGCGTTGAATGGAAAGCGACTATCAGTGCACTTTCAACCTCTAACCACCTCGAAAGCGAAGCATTTCCTGATTTAAGTAAATATGCTGGTCTACGTAGATTCAGATCTTTCAGTCTAAAAATGCACGTCTCTTCAATATCGCCGTAATACAAGGGCCCAAGGGAGGAGCGTTCATTTTAGGTCTGAAAGATCTATACCTAGGTACATCAGTTTATTTACTAAAATTAGAAATGTTCCGTCAGGGAGATATTGAAATCTCTACTAAGATATTATCGTTGGTAATTTTATAGAAAATCACAGAGTAATGAGTAAATAGTAATAAAATATTTCTTTCGGACGACAAGATCAATACAAAATAAAACATTTAAAAAAATATAAACACATATACTAGGTTCATTCATCACAAATGAAGTAAAAATGTAAATAAGGTAAAAATAATAAGATTAAAGAACAGAAAATTTTCAGACACCCTGTCTATATTTTTTTTTTTCCAGTAATGTTTGTTACTTTTTAATTATGTAGTATTATTAACAATGAAGCCTTGTAGTTTTAACATTATAATACTTATTTAACCCTGATACTTCTCTTTTTAGAAAATTAGCATCTGACCAAAATGTACTAGAAGTTAGCCAATGTGGCTCCCTTTTTTTGGCGCATTTTCAATGTACTTTAATATATAACATTGTGATTCTGTACTTAATTACTTCAGTGGGTTTAGGTAAAGAAGTCAAATAAGGACTGTAGTGATGCAAGCTGTATTGGACTTTGCATAAATCAAAGTTCTGTTTTGGTCATGGGCGTGGTATAATACTTTATCGGTAGCCTCATCTCTTATTTATGTACCTAGATACTCTATTCTAAAACATCAAAGCAGCTATAAACTTACAATAGTTTCACTAAAGTATTTTTGTAAGAGCTAGAATGAAAACATGATTATTTTCATCATTGTAATGATTTAATGCAAATTCAACTAAACGTATAAATCTTATTTATACTTATAATAGATAAACATGTAAACATGGTAGATATTTACAAAAGTGTAGCAAGAATGCTAGGTTACACTCCAAAAAAAAAAAAAGGGATAAAAACCCATACTTAAGCTACACTGAAAAATAAGTTTATAATAATATGAAATCACCAATCAATAAAAAAGATTTTGTTGGAATGTTATGTTGTTGTTAATAATTTATTCTATTCCATTTTATTTTTTATTTTCTAGGATGTTTTGTTAACAAATTTAATTAATTTTACACTCCACTCTTCTTTATTTTTTTTTAATCATATGTAATTTAATAATGTAATTGGCTGCTGCCGCCTTAATTAAAGTAAAATAAATAAATACAAATACATACTGACAAAAAACGAGAAGAAAGATTTATATATCAAAACTTATCTAACACTATGACTAGAAAGGGTAAATTTGCTCTAAACTTTAAAAACTTGGATAATAAATAATAATACTTTACAGTAATAAGTTACATAGATCTTAATTATTTCATGTTA
This sequence comes from Lobophora halterata, assembly GCA_932526365.1. NCBI lineage: Eukaryota > Metazoa > Arthropoda > Insecta > Lepidoptera > Geometridae > Lobophora > Lobophora halterata. The sequence goes on from OW052002.1 coordinate 8,866,448, forward strand.
GAAATAACATTGCTATAATACGTATGGAATTTTGGATTATAAGGAGTACTTACTTAATTAATTATGAGTATTTTATAAGTACAACGAGTAAACATCGTATAAATTATGATTACTTATCGCAGTCTTTAGAACACCTTACCCTATATTGAGACCGCTCTGTTGCTTAGTAACTATTATTTAACCTGTGTATCTTCGGGCTTTATCACTCTGAAAAATGAGTTGAGTTTTGGAGGAAACGTGAGAATGTCAAGATTGGCGGCATTGTAATATTTTTCATAACTTTTTGAAAACTATAACTTAGTAATAGTTTTCAAAAAGTTATAAAAAGTAATAATTAAGGTTTTACAAAAATATAAAACAACCGACTTCAATCGGACTGTTCTTCCTAGTGACCGTAGGCACCACTGAAAAGTCACAGCGAAGCGAAATACGCAATTTAATTCACTTCGACGACTTTTTTTTCAGTTATTTTGATTTAAAAACTTAACTACTGAACCGATTTTGAAAAAAAATCTATGAGACTAATCTGAAAGTATACCTACCTCACAAACAAAAAATATTTTTTCAATTCAGTTTATAAACAACAAAGTTCTGAAGTAGCAAACAAAAAAAGCCGAATTGAGTACCTCTTTTAATTTTTTGAATTTTTGAATTTTTGAATTCTGTTGAAAACGGTGTTTTTTTTACCCATTGAGTGCTCATGAACGTGTATTCAATGAGTGTTGGTGAATAGGTAATGCCGTAAAACGTGACTTTTCCACAGCCATCATGCGTAAGAGGGTCGCCTCCCTGATGCGGCGGGTGCGCGGCGGCACCAACAGCCTCCTGAGGATAGTGGCAGATCGGGTTGATGGCCCGATACTTAGCCACTGGACTAAGACGCATATAGTGCCCTCGGGTAGGTACGCCAAATAATTCACTTGCCTACACAAAGGTCCATCCTATAATACCAATTTAATATTTATGATTGGTTATGTGTAATTTATAATTTTTAATATGTTACTAACCTTAGAATAAGCCTTATATTAACAAAATATGGTGTAATACCGAAATAAAAGATTTGAATTTGAATTTTCCTGTTTCCTCCAAAACTCCATAGAAGCCTCTAGTAAAGTCGCCACCACCACCTCTTGACTTGACCACGAATGCGATGAATTACTTGACTCTGACTGGCTTATTACACTATGTGTAGAGCCAATAACGAAGAATAAACATTCTTCGTTAATAAAACTGAAAGAAAAGCTTCATAAACATTCTGACACTATAAAGTTCTTGCAAATGAGATGTGCTAACACTATTTGACGGAAATGTCCTAGATTGGTCACAGTATAAATAAAAGTTACTACGCAACTCTATACTACACTACACTTGAGTACATTGTCCTATTTGAAACATCTAACCTGTAAGTATGTATACGGCTGGGACATTTTACTAGTACATCTGACTGACAAAATGGGACATTTTACTAGTACCTACATCTGACTGACAAAATGGGACATTTTCCAAATAAACATGTACCGTATTATTATTAAAAAGTGTACCGGGCAAGTCATAGTACCTAAAGTCCGAAAACATGTGTCAAGTGCACGAAAGGAACCTCTTCGAGGCGCACTTGAAATCCTTTCACCGTACTGGCTCGAAAGAACTAGTGACACGATAAGAAAAAGATTAGAAAGCAAACGTTTCTTACATAGATCTTAATCTTTTCATCAAGTTTTAGTGTCGGATATTCTGCCGCAAAGCAGTTATATGTAATCATAACTGTGTTCCGTTTTGATGGTCATTGTAGCTGGTGAAATTACTGGGCTTTCGAGACTGACCATCAAAATGTCTTAATGCTCGTGCTTTAGCTATGTCGCACCGGCCTATGTGAATCAAAGTCCTGTGTAACACTATTCTGGTCATGAGCAGGCGTGATCTCTTATCATCAGGAGAGCGCTAAGATCATCTTGTCCCATGCTTAATATAAAAAAAAGAATTTAATGTCTCGTTGAAGCTCAGACGAATTTCAACAGAAGAATAAAAACTTATAGTGCTTTCAATGCACTAGCGATTCCCAGCCGTGGACTGGGCTAACGCTAAATTACACTAGATGATACTACACTACAAATACTGGAAGATAATAAACTGGCCTCGCCTAAACGATAACAAGTCTACGCTAAATACTATCACTACAAGACTACGCTACTTGGAGGGACTACAAAAGTATAAAATGGAAGAACTACGGCCATTTGTGTCTTGTACCTAAAATAAAAACATTGACTTTCGGCCGTTTGTGCCCAAAGATGTTTTGTACCGTTACGCATTTATTGCAATACCCATTTAGTACTTAATTTTATATCTTTAGGCGGTAACCCACGCTTTCGCATCATACGATTTTTTTAAAATTAAAATTTTAAAGTCATTAACTCTGACCACAAAAATAATGCTACCTAAATATTAATCTAAATATTATGTAGTTACAAATGTTGAAAAACATTAAACTAACTTATCTTTTCCATCTTGTGGTCGAATTGTTCCATGAAGTAGGCGTAAGTACTAGGGTATCTTTGATGTCAATTTTAACAGTTCAAAACCTAACAGTCCCGCCACTTAACTAATAATAATTGACATTGAAACTAAGCTTAACGATGCTAAGCCACAATAACGGCATAACTTAAAAAAACCCATCTCTTCTACAATTTAAGTTACAGTTATATCGAATCGTTAGGAAACTTCCCAAGACCTGAATATTAGAACAAGTTTAGTTTAATGACAAAGTAAATTGAAGTTATTATGATTTACTTTTGCGATTATGAATGTTATCGATCTACGATAAAGTACAGGTAATCAAATATTCTTGGAGGCCATTAAAGTTATCGATCAGATAGGAAGTATATAACCTACATAACCAAGCCGCAGCGCGCAGTATGAATTTAAACCACATAGATATTTATAACAAATATTTAAAATACTGTGTACAAATTCACATCGGGAAACCAAATTAGCAACCAAATTTTACCTAAACGCTACTCAGGGAACCAAATTAGCTAGCAAATACCTAAACGCACATTGAATAATACGTTTTTTTTATAAACGAAATCTGCGTGGTGATTAACCAATTGACTAGGAAGGAACTAAATACGTGTACTTTATTAACTACCGACCCTTTTTCTCACAAAGTACAAAAAAATAAGTTGGTGACGACTACATACTGAAATGGCCTTTTGACTAACAAGGTACAAAAGGTAATGTACCAAACGGCATAATGACTTATAAGGTACAAAAGACATTGCACCAAACGGCCTATTGACTAACAAGGTACATAAGACAATCAGTAACAAACGGCCTATAGACTAACAAGATACAAAAGACACGGCCTATTGACTAACAATAACAAGGTACGAAAGACAAAGTACCGAACGGCCTGTAACAAGGTACATAAGACAATATAGGTAGGTACCAAACGGCCTATTATCTAACAAGGTACAAAATATAATGCATAAAACGGCCTGTTGACTAACAAGGTACAAAAAATAATGTATTAAACGGCCTATTGACTAATACGGTACAAAAACTAATGCATAAAACGGCCTACTGACTAACAAGGTACATAAGACAATGTAGGTAGGTACCAAACGGCCTATTATCTAACAAGGTACAAAATATAATGCATAAAACGGCCTGTTGACTAACAAGGTACAAAAAATAATGTATTTAATGGCCTATTGACTAACAAGGAACAAGGAATAACTAGGTAACCAAGGATTTGGCAGGACGCGAAGGTTATAGCGAGTCGAGTCGGGTGCGCTGAACGGCTAGCAAAGCTGATTGCTGCTGTAGACTCTTGCGGAGACCTTCCAATGTTTGCAGCACCTGGAATTCAGAAAAAGCCTGGAATTGTTATCAATCAAATTTTGGAAATTCAGAACTCTACTTTTATTTTCATCTATTACCAATGAACCCTGTACTGTCTGTGATGTACCTCTACAATTTTTTTTTCTGGGTTTAAATATATCGAATATTTCATAATTTAGAGTCAGCTTTCTTGTTCGGAGCTTTCCGAAAGCTCTGGCCAAGGAAATCAATTAAAAGAAATGACTGGAATGAATTGGAGGAATCGTATTTGGAACCAACTTGATATCAATCAATATATATGTATATAAAAGGCTTGGACTGACTGCCTGACAGACCACGTACAGGCCTAACCACTGAACGTAGAGACTTGAAACTTGGAGGTTGTCGTCAAAAGCTGAAAGTGAGTACTAAGAAAGGAATTTTGAAAATTCGCAACGCAAACGAAGTTGCGGCCGTCAGCTAGTTTGATAATAAAATCTTAGACTAGGATTCCTAATTTCTAGTGTGCTATATTTCATATGAACAGTTTTTACTGTCAATAAATGTGGCTAAGTAACAAAATTGTTGGAAGCCCCGCACATAACTCAAACCGTAAGTAATGTCCCTTTTATCCACACGATGCCATAAGACTAGCCAATACAATACGGTGGAGTTTGATTGACAGCCCATCCATCTTAATTATGCATTCAAAGCAAATTGCATAACCGCAGCACATACCAATGATTCATTTGCGGTAAAATTTTAATAAATTGCTGTTGTTTTGCACTCCCGGTATTTCTGGCTCGTAAAGTGCTCTCTATCATGTTAGCATCTATCATTTAAAATGTCAAAGATTATTTTATTTATTGCAATAGGTACTTGATATAAAATCTTTGACATTTTCAATGTAACTGGTTTGCAAAAATACCTTTCTAATATTCTTTTCTCTAATGACATGCACGATACGGCAGCGCCCAGGTGGCGGCGCAGCGTGATAGTCGCTATACGAGGGGGGGTGTATGAAAACTTGTGTGGGCTCGGCACATGACACCATATTGAAAGTCAGTATAACTCGATCAAATTAACATGACACCTGGCTCGGAACTAGATGATTCCCTTGCGGCCCCACGCGGTGCCCTCCGTGTTTCTCCTTCCTCTTATTGCGAAGCCTTATCATCACCAAGTATCCCACATCCTCTTCTCTACCAAGATTATCCAATTCCGTCATATAGCCAGGTGTCATGTTTATTCGCTCGAGTTGTACCTACTATTGTACATTAGTTATCAATACGCGGCAATATACTTGCTCGGGAGTGGAGGGGAGCGTCTCAATATAGGAAAAACCTTTTGTAGAAGTTCGAGAGAGCTCAATTATAGCACTACCTAAAGGTAAACTAACGTCAATGAAAACCATCTCGTAGGTTGTGGCAATAGTTTAACATTTCTTAACTCATCTCGTCCGTAAGCCTTCCGTTTGAACGGAACTCGGACTGCAGTTGTTCGCTAGGCGAGGGGGGCGTAAGCACGGTGAGGGGGGACCGTCTCTCTACAAGGGCAGGGTCTATGGTCCGGCATGGTCTCAGGAGAGTTCTACTATAGAACCTTGAAGAAAACCATCTCTACGTTGTGGCAGTATTCTGCAGTATACTCACCTCATCTCGTGCGTAAGCCTTCCGTTTAGGTGGCTCGGAATGCGGTCGGTCGCTGGGCGAGGGGGGATGCCTGGGAGGGGGTGGAGGCGCGGCGAGGGGGGACCGTCTCGCTACAGGGGAGGGCCGTCGCGGAGGTTCGGGAGAGTTGGCGCGCATGAAGTTAGTGATGTGGGTACGCTCTGGGCTTCTGCGGGGGGCTTCCACCTTGAAAAGAGACGTAGAGCATGCATGAGGTAGAGTATAAGAATAATACCTACTTGCACCAAACTGTCAAAGTCCCTTAATAACTTTACTCGATTGCTAGTTCTTAACGGAGGACCTGGTGGCCAAGTGGATGAGGCCCTTACCTTGCGATCTGATGGTCGCGGGTTCGAATCCCGATGGCAGTCGTGCGTAAATGGGGTTTTTCGGTCGAAAAAATCTATGTATGTATCCCACGTTCTCGCAACGGTGAAGGAAAACATAAAAGGTAGAACCTAAAAGTTCGAAAACATGTGTCGAGTGCACGAATGGAGCCTCTTCGAGGCGCACTTGAAATCCTTTCACCACACTGGTTCGAAGGAACTAGTTACACGATAAGAAGACGGTAACAGTTATCCAATTTTAGTCAAATTTATGTAAACATATTGACAAAAAAATACTTAATTTACTACTTAATTTTTTAAAGTTTTTTTTTCATTTACAGTGTTCAGTAACGGCAACTGATTATGCGTATTTTTTCTGGTGATATAAAATTGCGGTGTATAGGTATATTTTTCCCACTATAATCGTACCTCAGTGGCTCGCAGCTCGCGGACTCGCGGGTTATGCGGCGGCTCGAGCGGTGCTCGGGACACGGTGACGAGTAACTTCTCAGCCTCACGGATCAGCTCGCGGTACTTGCGCTCGGCTTCCCGGTCAGCTTCAAGAAGCGGGTCGCGGACAGGTGGAGGGGGCGGCGCGTGTGCGCGGCGCCGCATTCGAGGGGGGGTGGCTCCTGGATGAACACATCATGTATATAAAACGTGGGGCGTGTGCTTAAGACATCATGACAGAAGTGAAAATCTTACCAAAATAAGACCTAAAAGTGTGAAAACACAGAAGTGAAAACTTTATCAAATTATTTTTGTCGACTTTACCCGAACGAGCGTACATAGCCGAGCGTGACGGCTCAGTCTCAGTGAATATCCACGAAATAATGTGCTCAGCCCGCCTAAATATTTTTTACTTTAAAAAGCTGGTACCCGACTCAGCATTCAGCTCTATCTGTTCAATATGTTTGCCGTGTTTGAGGAACGAATATTCATCAACAAATCCTAAATGGCGGGACGAGCTCATCCCGTTCTGCACTGACAGGACCGAATTGGCCCAAAAGAGATGGAAGTGGTCGAAGAATGGAAGGAGGGAGGCTTTTGCCCAGCAGTGGGACAGTGAGGACTTATTAGTAAAATAAATAATATTAGTGAGCTGTAAGGTATAAAAGTATATGGTACACCGATTTCCGGTGAATCCCAACGTAGGCTTGAGGAGCATCATCCCCCCTCGGATCCCTTCCATAGAAGTCAACATCATACTTTGTACCAGTTACATGAGTGGTCGATGTTTTGCACTAACCAGCAGATCTAGGCGGCCGTCGCGGCGGCCTGCGTCGTCTAGCGCGCCTTCGTCCCGGAGACGCGAACTCATCAGGTTCATCCTCATCTCCCCCGTCCAATCCCGTATCTCCATCCGAGTCGAAGTCAGCATCAGAAAGTATAGCCGTCTCTCTCCCACGCGGCCTCAGACCGCGGCATTCTTCGTCGCTGGAAGCACCACCCCGGTATGGTGAACGTCCGGGCTCGGGTGACAGGTGTGGAGATAGGTGAGGCGATCTAGAAATGTGAAAAATTCAGTATCATTTTGTTGACCAGAAGATTTTGTATGACTGGGTTCCACTTCCATACTTATGAGTATGTTCATGCCTTCTAATGGTACTAATAAATTATTTTCAGAAACAGACTACCCACTCTAGTTGTGATTTAAGAATACCTACTCTTACTACAAAAGTCCGCTCTCGCGGTGTGCCAGCGAACCGTGGAGCTGAGTATTATAGGAAAGAACTGTCAGACCGCGACCGGAATATACTGTGCTCCTAAACACAAATTGCTGATATTGTTCAGAAACCAGCCAGCCTCAAGTGGGACTGGGCCGGACATGTCTATCGCATGTTCAGCGTGTGTTTCCGACTTGTGGGCAATGAACAGAAGTTGGAGTAGAGCCCATCGAACGCAAAATGAATACGTGGATGGCCCAGAGTTTTGCCCTGCAGTGGGACATGAATAGCATTATTTACCTTGGTACTTCAGTTGGAATGCTTGGAGAGGACACTGAGTTAGATATATTCAGTAGTCTACCACTCACCTGCTAGAAGCACACCTCTGTGGATGCGAGTCCAATGAGAACGGTGCGTGCGTGAGCTGTGGATGCTGTGGAGGACATTGTAACGACTGCTGGTGCAGCAAGTGCGGCGGCCGACGCTTGGGGGAGCCGCCGAGCCAGGGGTTGGTACGAATGCGACATCGCGGCCGCGGGGAGGGGGTTGCACAGACTACCACTACTGGCTCTGGGGCGCATCGGCGAGGTGCTGACGAACGACGTTGCTGGAAATATATTGTAAGCATCATTTTCTAACCCAAACTCGATAAATTTGGGGTAAATGTGTTCTTAAGTGGAGAACACATCTAGAGAAGCTCAGTGTAGGACGACCTGTGGCCAGATAGAGCGATGATCTGCGCGATATAGCTGGAAGAAGGTGGATGAGAAGAGCCGAAGATCAGGCCCAGCAGTGGACTGGTTGGTGATGATGATCATTTTCTATTGCTAAAGATACTTTTTTTTTTAAGAATTAGTACCTAAAGATAAAACAAAACATCTAAAAAGCCATGAATAGTTTGTCCTAGATGTAGGTACTTACCTAACCTGCTATAGGCCACCACTAACAATTTATTTATGGCTTACTTGTGAAGCGTCCCCTGCAGAATGCCGTCTATATGGGTAGGTACCAACACAACGCCAGATATTCTACCGCAAAAAGCAGTAACGTGAAAGTATTACTGTGTTCCGGTTTAAAGGGTACTGTGTGCTAGTGAAATTACTGGGCTTTCGAGACTGATCATCAAAATGTCTCAAAATGTTCAAACGCTAATAGCACGGAACTATGTAAATTAAAGTCCGGTTTAACGCACTGTTTAAAGCGTGATCTCTAACCATCAGGAAAACGTCTAGCTCGTCTCGAAACTTATTTGCATAAAAAAAAACTGTTTGAGAGCACTGTGGTCTGATGAAGTGGTTCAGGCATCTAACGACTTTTACCTTTCTTTACCTGTAGCCGAATCACACGCCTAAGAAACACTCTTTTAATGATTATAAGGCAGTTGCGTGTGAAGTGGTCATTACGAGCTTGTTAACACAACCGACCCTTTCATAAGTTTCATAGCAATACACGCCCTGAAAAGCCTCCGGTAGAGTACGAAAGGCTATCAAAAATTGCGCTCGGGCACCTTACGGCACTCGGGCGCGGGCTTTCAAGATAAACTTGCGGGTGTCAGCAGCAATGCCCTCACTTTACGATCACTGTGCATTATGCTCCCCGAGACAAGGACTAGATTTGAAAGATGGATTGATTGAACTTGTAAATTACCGTGAAACGAAATGTAAGCGCGTTCTAATTTTTCAAGTGGCGACATCTAGTTACGTTTAAAGAAATACTTAACCGCTCAATGTTTATTATATTTAAAAGCTCTACATAAATTAGCCTCTCTACCACAAACTTCGAGCATTTACTCGAAGACCACGGATGATGAAAAAGCCTACGGTACTGAACTATGAATATTAAACTAAGACCGTGCGGATATGGACCATTCCACACGTTCTTAGTTCAATATTCAAAATGTAGTTCAAAAGAAAAAAGTAGGTAGATTCATACAAGGTAGAGACTGATGTCACAGATCTGTTTAATAGGTTCTAAAAAAAGGCAGAAAGACTTTTGCATAGTCGTTTTAGTAAATCCCTCATTAAACAGAACGAGAAGCACTTTACGTCAAGGGATTACGTGGAAGCAGACAAATTGCCTTCAACGTTCATTAGCTTTGGATGTCGCTGAGATATTGGAACTGCGCAAAATTAGAATTCAGACTTTTGCAAGAAGAATAGCGAGACGAAAGAATAAAGACTCTAATGATTCTGATATTTTTCTGTGCATTCAGCTTTTCAGATTCCATGGGTGACTGTGATTGGGACTCGTTTCCAACTAAGCACGTTCCTCGTGCCAAGATTACACTGACCATAAATTATTAATTAGACAATTTAATAAGCCGGTATTTAGCCAAAATAAATAGGATTTTCGTAATCGTAAAAAACATCCCTCCAGAAAAAAATACTGAAAATCTTTAAATAATAAAATCGTTAGAAAAATAATCCAAGCGATATAACATAAACGCTGAAACTTTAATACCATCCTGTTACGCGATAGAAAGGCAGCCTGCATGGATGAAAGGTCGTCCCCTCGTCAATTTATCCAGTCTAGTTAATTAATAAAGTAAAGCCGTGTGCGGATCGTGGGTCGATCCTCACTAAAATAGCTGAGATAGGGCGATAATGAGGTTTCAGCGCCATCACAGGAAATAATTTTATTTGCCCGATATTTTGCTTGTTTATGGGGCTTAATTACGTTCCAGTAGGGATAAAGGTTCAGGAGAGTTTATTATATAAAAAAAATTATTTATAACGTTATGCTTCCTGGCTTGAAGTACGATCACTGTAATTCCAGAAAAACACAAAAAAAATATGTCTCCTATGATAATCCGTTAAGTTATTAATTCCGATAATTGACTCCTCTCGTTTTATTAGGCCGTCTACATTGTGCAATGTGGAGTCAAATATATTGGCATAACAACTAACAGCCAATGAAAAAAGCCTCCGCATTTCAGAGTATGCCCCTTCTGCTAATAATTTGTCAGTCAGAGTACGAGTAATTGGTTCCATTACGCACTATAAAGAGCTATACGGAGGGGAACTAGCGAAAATTACAGACACGTCTTTTAATCTTCTCTACAAGGAATGTGGAGCAATTTCATCCTACGCTGTAAGTAACGCCTCTCGCATTATCAGGCTTACCTACTAATATGATAGTAAATTGCTGAAATAATTTCATATTGAGTATAATAATAGACTGTATTACGTAAAGGTTTTCTCGCTTAAAAAATAAACAAAAAATGAAAGAAAAAAAAGAAAATAAACAAGTTAATTTTTCATTAGGTATTTATCGTTTTTTTATTATGGGAAAACCAGCTGGGAATTAGAAATAGAGAATAATAAATACATATAAAATAACAACTTATGAAAAACCTAATTAAATGTAAAAAAATCATCAAAAATATTCTAGAGATTTTTCCGTTTCAGCAAAAAGCTGTAAAAGTTTAGTATATAAAAACGTACAGAACCATCTGAAGTGAGTTACGACTATAACTTAGGGGTAAATTCACTTTCAGCTCTATAAGGTTACCTTAGCAGGTTCATGGTAAAGATGCGTGGTCGGAGGCGTAGGCGGCGGCGGCGGCGATACAATAGGCGCTGCAAGCGGCCCCGGCGCGGTCCCGGGAGAAGTTCCATCCGTAGAATACCCTGTGCTATACGCACTCTCCGGTGAAGATAAATGAGGCGGGGGAATAGGCCCCGGCGTCACAGTAGTAGGCGGCCTAGACTGCTTCTGTTTACGCTTCTTCGCCCGCCCCAGCTGCGCTTCCATCCATGACTTGAGCCGCGCGCCCAGCATGCCGGCGACGGCACCTGAAATTGGATTACCTTAGTGCGGTTTCAGCCTAGCGTACGCTCGTGTTTTTTGCAGCTCGTGTACTTATGCCCAGGATACAAGGCTAGTTTTTCAAGCCAGGATAACAAGATAGTTATAGTAAGCTAGCAAGATAGCAGCTCTGGCTTCGTATAAACAGAACTAACTTCATTTCTAAGCTAGCAAGCTAGTGTGAAATAAGTTAGTTTTGTTTATACGATGCCAGAGCTCCTAGCTCAGCAGAGCTGATAGCTTACTACCACTATCTTGCTATCTTGGCTTGAAAAACTAGCCTTGTGATCTCGGGTATTAGAGGTACTTTTTTTTCCTTTGGGATTGAACAAGCAAATTACGTTTTTGATCATTTACGTCGGTTTTGGTATAGCACAGTCGGTTGCAGTGTCGAGTATATATCGCAGTATGAAAGAATGATATTTAAATTGAGTAATATATCAAACTCGTCGGAACTCTACCATAAGCTCTACGTACAACTTTATAAGTTACTTGTTTTTTTATAAAGGTGTTGATGGATGTATGTAATGTATAGTATACATACATCCATCAATCAGTATCAGTTTAGTCTGATTATTTATTTGAGCTTGTGATAAGTGCTTGTTAAATTTAAAGCGAATATACAACAACTCTTTAGTCTCGCCATAAAAAACACAGGGCAAACAGTTTATAAAAGCAAACAAAGTTTTATGAGAAGCCGCTTCAAATGTTACCCTGAATGCCTGAATGTAAACTGTGTCAAGAACTTCGTCATTCATAAACAGGTAAACATGACCCGGGCGGCTCAAAACACTTCACTAAGTTGACTCGACATACCTGAATCTCGGCATTGTCTCTAAAAATGTAAAACGGGAAAGGACCTATTCATGAAATATTCAAACGCATCGAACACCTTTACATAAACATTCAGTAGTTCATAAAATTTATACGACTATCCACCCACTTGTACCCATCTCTGAATATCTTTGCGTAGAGCTTACTGAAGAACAAGCTTAAAGTTTATAAAAACTGAAAAACTGAGTGCCGAAACATTTTTTGGAATATTTGATTTTTGACTACATCAGCTGCTACGCCGGTGTCGCGGGTTCGATTCCCGCTACAGGACAAACATTTGTGTGATGAACATCGGTGTTTGTCCTGTTTATATGTATTTTATGTGTCTTTAAAAAAAATTTTTAAAAGTACCTATTCTATCAATTATCTGGTTCCCATAACATGCTCTGATTAGTTTGGGGCTAAGATAGCGTTGTGTGAAATGTCCTAAATATTTAATATATTATTTATATTGTATTGTTTGACCTTTAAAGTAGCGTATAGCACTTGTGTGACCAAGACAAATGTAACGACGCATAATTACCTCATTGATCAAAATCTGTTTAAACGTTGCCTGCAAGGCGGCGCGGCGCATAGAGTCAGACGAACATACAAACATACACTCGAAAAACATCACCCTTCTTCTTCGCAGTCGGGTTAAACGCAACGGCCTCTATAGTTTTTGCAGTGCTCTTCAAACCACATTTGACTATGTAAACAAAAGTGGCGATAAATGTTTATAGTGACGTCATCCTGCAGAATAGACGAACCGCAGGCTAAACCCACCCCTCGTGTCGTATTTCAGCTCCGCGCCTCCCGATGTCATAAAAGGTCGTTTCGAGGGTGAGACTTTTCCATCAAAGGTGTCTCTTTTAAAAATAGAAATACGAGTAACTCTTACTTACGCATGGCGCTGAAGGTGAGTACTGAGTGCTGAGAAGAGTAGGGACTTAGCTTTGTTAAAACCTCCTCCGTTTATATTAAAGATATAAAAAAAACATATACAAAACATTCCGTTAGATTGTAGTAACAAATTCACCGATCCACTTTTTTGAAATAATACTCATATTTAAAATATGCGAGCAAGATACAGGCGCTACGTTATGGTACAGAATTCTGGGTCTGGACTCGTTTATTGTATATTGAACTATTACCTATACCAAGTTAGTTTTAGCAAAGAGACATTTGCTATTTGTATGTGATTTAATCTATAAAAAAAATATTTCTTAATTCAACATAGTATTTATTTTCAGTATCAATTTAACCATTCACAAATAAAAGTGCGTGTCAGAAACCTATTAATGTTTCTAGGCAGGCAAATTCTTTCAAACGTGATAAAGTATAGTTTAGCTACGCACTCAGATATTCAATCATTTCAATCGCCCTTCAATACATCTGAATGGTTTTCTAACGTTTACCAAATTGACTAATGCACACCCTGCCACTTAATCCAGGGGGGCTACGGTTTTCAGTAATAGCTATCCAATTCATATTCTAAAAGCTGCTTCCCACGGTGCGCTTTATTGCGGACGGACGCGAACCAGTCCGCACCGACGCATCATAGGAAGAGAATTGCCTCCGGTAGTGCAGATACGTCTGTCGCGGTGCGTCAGATACACGGCGAGTCGGTAACTTAAAATCCGCAAAATACGCTCTACTCTACCATAAGCTCTACCAGTAATTTTCTTTTTTAAAGTCAATTGTATTTTTTTTTTAGGTTTTTTAGGTAAAGTTTTCGATAGATGGATAATCTATTTATTTATTTAGGCTTGTGATAAGCCCTTACTTGCTAAATATAAAGCAAATTTCAACTCTTTCGTCACGCAATAAAAACCACAGGGCAAACAGTTTTCCAAAGTAAACAAAGAAACAAAACATTAAAGTATAGTTTAGTTATGAAAACCCTGCAGGGTGCGTCTGCTCCACGGCGAGTAGGTAACTTATAATCCGCAAAATAACGCACGGTGCATACCGTGATCGTCGGCCGTGCGCGTATAAATCCGCAGAAACACGCACCATGGGATACAATAATCAGTTATCAATTTATTTTATATGATTTGTGAAAAAAACCGCCCGAACACAACGTAATGCTCAATTTTTACACACTTGGAAACAAGTCTTTATTTGAACCAACACTTTGAGAGCTTGGGGTAATATAGCCAGGCCTGTGGGAAACTGATAGCTGTGAAAAAGACAGATGGATCGGCTTTATCCTCCCAGCTGGGGTGTAAAACTTACAAGATTTAGCTAATATTGGCAATCCATTACCCGAGCCGTAGTCCCGAACTATCCGTTGAATCTGTTATGTTGACTTAGTACGGGAGCTGAACCGACTACCAATGAGGTCGAAACTTTGTGATAGTGATTCAACATTTGAAGGAAAACTAATAGGAGTAAGTACCTAAATACACTGTTCAATATTCATATAAATGTAATGTTGGTGTCTAGTCTACGCGTAGATTCCGTCTCCCTCTAAAACTTTCTATCCAGTGCCGAATTTATGCAATCTTAGGCATACCTAGATAATTTCATTTTTTGCACTATTTTTTACGCAATACTCATTTGCCAATATCAAGCGCGATTCTTATCATGATTATTAGCTGCGTTTTAGGACTGTTTTGAACAAAGTAGCACAGAAAAATACGATACGATTTTATTATATTTTTATTTTTTCAGATGGACGTTTAATGCAGCTTAAGATGGCCATTACTGGGATGGATTTTTATCTGAAATAAATGATTTAATAATAATAAAGTATGACACCGGACTCTGGAAATCGATACGCATTGATAGTACTAACTAAGTGGATACCTATCTAATGTTACAGAAAAATAACAGTCAAACTCCAACCGTGCAAATTAACCCCATACAAACTTGGGCAGTGAAAGTCTCTACAATAAAGGGGACAATAAAATCTCAGCGATCCTTCACAATAAGTCCTTTACGGGATCTTCGTAAGTAATGAATCGAAAACAAACTAATAAATTGCGGTTACGAGACAAAGTGTCGAACTTCGTCGCTTTGTTGGGGTTTCTATGCGACACATACAAATGTTACCGCTCCGTGGAAAAGAAAAGTGGGGCTAATAAAATGTCTCACCTTTAATACTAAAAGTAATCTTTCTTCTGGCTGTGGTAACGTTTTTTACTCTCGTTTTTAGTACTTTTGTTTACATTTTAATCAAAACTTTCATTTCCATGGACATTGTCTCGTTTTGTCTCATGAAAATAAACTGTATATTTTTTTCAGTTTTGCATAGAAGATATAAATATTTCAGGACTGCAATGTAAATGTAATGCAATGTCATTACTAATAGGTAATAATAGGAATAACTTGGGTACTTATAGGATTTTTTAATGCTGGCTTTTTAAAAATAATTAGGCTAAGTATGCTTTTGATGGGTAGATATTGATTACAATGTCCACAAAGGGAGAGCTCAAAAGCCGGTCTTTAACCCTTGACCTAATTTAGAATCATCTTTCTTCCACTGGAAATTAAACTCAATATTGTAGAAAACGAATGTAAATACCTACTCTACGTACTACACATTGATTTATTTCCTATCTTTAGAAAAGCGCTTACAATATCGTGTGACTTATAAGCGGCTATTGTTGGCCATGGCCATAATACATTTTTAATGGAACCGAGCGGCTGACGTCCGTGGATGGATGTTACATATTGAGAAGGAAAAATATAGCGCAACTAGGTAGGTAAGGTATACCTATAAAATAGGTAAGTAGGTATGTTTAATACTTAATATCTTACCTACTTAGGAACTTATTAATGAGAAATTAAAATATTAAATAAAAATAAATTAGTACCCACTAATAAAACAAATTAAGATTTAGTATTCGTTGTCCACCAATTTTATGATAGAAAGTTGTGTATTTTATTGTGTTTTGGTTTTGTTCCAAAATGGCATCCATGGAATTACAAAGAGTAAGTGCGACTCTAGAGTGTAAATTGTGTCAAGAGACATCATTATTCTCGCTTGCAACACTTGTCAAAGAAAATTTTAAATAGGTAAACCAATATGTTCGAGTCAAAAAGTACTGTCACCAAATAGATAAATTTTAAAAGGTTAGTTTACGTAAGCCAAGAAAATAATAATTAATATTATGTGAAATTGCATGAGAGCATGCAACATGGGAGAGAGAATGTAAAATCTAGTCTGTATAAAGCTCTCAATACCGGACAATATTAAATTCACGTGAGCAGTTACGAACTAAATACACGCAAATGGGTGAGTTGGTAAAGGGTTAAAAAAACAAAAGCCGTCAGGCGGGGGCTTAATTAATAATCAAATATTCATAAATGCAGAACGTCCTGCTAATGCAGGAGGGAATGGATAAACCGCGTTCTGTAGCTATTCCGGAGCTCGCTGAATTCGAGATCAACTCCGATCTACTTCTTGTAACAATGTGAACGTGGCATTGCATACATACAGAACCTATTACTTATTTTGTACTGTCTTTCATGCCATGCTCCTTAATTATCTGATATTATGTGTCTTTAAGTTTCCTGGTACAATAAAGAGTTTTCATTCATTCCTTCATTCATGCCTACCTCAATTTTTGCAGTTTGTAGCGATAAGACAAATTTGTATAAAATACGTGTATACCTAATGTAGCTCAAGACGAAACAACAAACCTTTAGAGATTTCAGGTGACAAAAAATAATGGGAATCCTCAAGGCAAATTTGATGCATGGAATTGGATTTGAGGATCAGCCTTAAATATAAGTTTCTATACTTTCTATGTACCTAAATAAACAAAAAAATAGAGAGCTTTCCGCAACAAAGAGGAAATAATTTGTACTCTCATGATGAAACATGGCACGAAATTACATCATCTGTGAGCAACAACAGCATAATCATTGAGAAACGAAAATAAGGAACACGTTTCGTATATTTTTTTTGTTATAAAATAATATTAATACCGAATATTTTAATTGGTATTGGTTCGTCTCATCAAACGAAACAACTCGAGATTAACTAATTTCATAATTAAAAACTTCATTTGATAGCCGTTGATAGCGGATATGGCGCAGACTTATATGTCAACACGTGAGATCCGGTTTTTCGTAATGCGTTTCCTTTGAACCTCTGAAACTGATACTATGCCAAAAAGTGCGAGTTAATTTCATACTGGAATTCTATGGTTGAAGGTTGCTACGAAAATTCGAAGGATAGCGTGGGCCAGGCGTGGGCGGATTTGCGTTATTATCAGAAGATTTTCAAAATGATTGAAGATATTTCCAAAACGGATAATAAATGAAACAGTTCTGAGCTAACAAACAATCACGCAATTATGGATTATATTTTTTTTACTTCGGGGTTACATAAAAACATTTTTAAAAGTTATACCTATGAATACACAGTTTTCTAAAGAAGTTTTTAAACACATAAGGTACGTAGAATTAATTCTTACTTAGGTGCCTTGTAGCGTAAAATGCAAGCGAACTACGAATTAAAATATGCAAGACGGAGCGAAACGAGTAAAAAAAACTTAAATCCAGACACGAGCAAGGAAGCCTAGGCGGGCGGGCTAATTGCAGGCCGCTTTCAAGCCGCCTCGCACGAAGCGTACACAAACTGAAAAGAACGCCCAGACTTGCCGACGACGTACCGCCCAGACGATTGTTCGAGTCGCCTTTTAAATGAACAAGGCGGCTTGTCTTTTTTTCGTCTTCGAGTTCGAAAATGACTTTCGAGACACTTGCGGCTGAGATACTTTCTTCTCGTCTCGTAGTCAGCTCGTAGTAGAATTTCGGAATGAGCTAATACAAGCATGTTTTTAATGCTTATTGTTTTATGGAATTCGCCGTATTTTTATAATTTAGATTATTTTTTTTTAGATGAAAGCTTTTAGCATTTATTTTTCAACTCATTGATCAAATCATTTAATGAATTTAATTTCGAGACACAGAAACTGGCCTGACTTTAAAATTTAACTAAGTAGGTAGTCAAATTTTAAAGTCTAACTAAATTTAACTAACTTAAATAGTTAGTTAAATTTATTTAAAAGTAGTAGTTAAAAGTAGTAAAGTCAGGTAATAAATCTGAAGTATCTTTTTTTAATTTAGTCTGACTGGAGGTGTACCTCGGAACCTAACTGAAACTTTAGCCACAGTACCTAGGTACTCTGTTGTTGCATGCAGCGTAAGCTGTACTTTACTTTGCAAAAAGTGTCGAAACGAGCGAGCAAGAGCAAGTGGTATGGATCGCGTTTACCCATGACCAGAACAGGGCCACACAGTAGGTACTTTGGACATTCTGATTTGTTTTCTGAAAAATCTAATTTACGATATTGCAGTATAGCAGAGCATAGACAAGCCGACCACGTTTTAACGAAAAGGAAGGATAAATATTGAGAAAATATTATTATGATATTGAAATTTTACCATTTTTTTTACTGCGTCAACGTGACGATCTTGTTTGGATTGGCAGGTTTTTTTGCAAATTAATTTTTTTTACTTGTGCAATAAGTTTTATTGAGAAATACAGAGGAGCAGGCTTGAATTGGAAACGTAGGTAAGTCAGATAAATAACTATTTGTTGATTGTAAGAAACTACTTTTGAAGTAACAGTAAATAAAGCGTAGGTACCTACGATAAATAAATAAATTCCCCAAAATGTAAACAAATAAATCAATACCCAATAATACAAAAATCCGCAATAAATTCAAGCACATTTCCTTCTTCATAAATATCTCAGTATCATTTATCCTATAATCTGTGAATAACAACCCTTGAGGCAAGAAGCTCACAGGGGCAGTGGGCTATCGAACGAAAGCTCATTTTGTTTCTGTGCGTGAAACGCTCCACGTGCGGAAATCATCATTTCCGTTTCAATAACATTAATAAGAATTAAATTTATTTACTACATACATTGAAATGTTAATAAATATGTTTAATTTTAAGTAGATAATAGAGTAGAAATGGTACTTACAGGGGCGCGCGGTGGATCAAACACGGTTCACGAAAATGCCGGGTGGCGCAAATACGCATACTCTACGAGCGGGGCGGTCGCCGACTGACGCACGCACGCGCCGTAGCACAGCTACGCTACGCGCGTAGCACTACGTAGCTACGGCGAAGGGTACATTTACACCGTACAAGAGGGGATCTTATTCCTACTAATGTTTTGAGCTAAAAGTTTGTAAGGATAGAAAGATGGAGTATAAGGATGTTCCTCAATCACGCCAAAACTACTGAACCTATTTTGCTGAAACTTTATATTGTCAAGGGCTGGAAAAGGATATTACGCTAAGAACATGTTTTTTCGATATCACGCAGGCAAAGCAGCATGCAACAGCCTACTTAATTTTTCACTAAAATAATAAGTTTTTTTTTTTATTTACCATGCACAATGTGTATCATTGTCTGTCTATGGGTCGCCATTGCACTTCGGTGTGACTAAGTTCTTGCAGGCAGTACTGCTGTAACTCAAAGTCTCACAGCGGCGATTACTTTAATGTTCGGGGGTGTATTTGAACAATAAAAATATACATTTACCTACCACCGCCACGGGACCAAAGTTCTAAACGACGTAACTTGGTTATTCATGTACTTACATAATGTAGTAATAAATGTTACAAAACAATGTTACTTTATACAAATGGTCTATTTCATTTCACCGCACATACTGGTACCTAGTATTTATTTATTATACCTACTTACCGAACTAATATAAACTTTTTGTAAAATAAGTTTGAAATAATGACAAAAACATGTTAAATATTATACCTACTTTAATCACACGATTCTCTACAGCTCCAGAATTAGATATTAATAAAAATATCGATTAATATCGCTCAATCTTTATATTGTGCTCTACATACGTTCTCTACATCTGTAGATACTGCCTTTACCTACCTACATTAGCTCTTGATCTATGTTTATGTACATAACATAAGTAGGTACTTACTCAAAAACCATCTGTCGGAACTACCTATATGGTTCTTGCTACCGTACCTGCTAGGTTTTAAAACTAGGACGGGACACCCTGCGGTGAGTACATACTAATAACGCTTACCACAGGATACAGAAAATTTTTATCAACTTAGGTCGAATATTTTTGCAATCACTGTCAACTGTCACTTTTATATCTGTCAAAAGTGTCAAATGTCATTATAATAGTTGTAAATTGTGATTATGCGTTTGGCTTTTCTTCTGATTCTGGGTTTTTTCAATGAAACGCCCGTAGTTTTTGTCGTTTTTGTGGGATTGATTATAATTATTCTCAGTTCATCTATTCTCACACTTATACTATCCTACCAAAAAAAACTAAAGCAATTGTATCGAATAGCAAGGTATCTACTTTTACAGTTTTACTCACAGAAACTAAGTTTCTCTTGTAGGATACAGACCACCAACGACGTTGTGAGCGGGCGGAGTAATCGTTTGAATCATAATGAAAGCGCTTAGAAAATAACTGGAAGTTTGTGAAGTGTGAATAGTATCGTGCATTATCGTTGAAAGAAGTGGTCAGTGCTTATACAGGCGATGGCAGAAGGCGGTTCTTTCGTGGCGAAGCCAGCAAGAGGATGGCTGCATCCTGACTCTGTATTAGCTAGCGATGGAGTCACATATGCAGTCAGAGTGAGTATTCTCCTGCTGCTGAATTATGTACATATGCAAATTCCAATATGTTGCCTTACCTTGCCTGATAAAACAGTGTGTAGCATAATGTTAGCTTGCATGCTAGGTACTTTAAAAAGTAAATAATCCGATTGTGGTAAAATTGCAAGAAACTTGAATAAGTTTACTATAGGGAAAGATTTAGTACACATTGGCACGAAAAGATAATAATAAATAAGACTATGAATAAATGTAACACAAAAAGCAGAAATATTTTACATACATAATAGTCAAGTCTGAAAAATTATAAAAATCTTACCTGAACTTATTTATCGGCTATTGAAGAGTATTTAGGTACTTCAGTCTTGATCTTGCATCACTACAGTAGATAGTTACTACATGCTTCTATTCCATATATCATACTGTGTCAGGTTATTAGAAATAAAACTATTATATCTGTAATTGCACAACTTTATCTTTACATTCCAGTACATTGGCTCTATGGAAGTTCTTACATCTATGAAGAAATTGGATTTCGAAACTAGATCACAAGTTGCAAAGTAAGTTGCATGTTCAATTTCTCTTTTGTGAAATTTTAAAGTATTTAAGTTACAAATCTATGAAAAATTTACTTAATAAAGTATCTATAATGTTGATTTCCAGAGAGTGCATAGCTCGCGTCTGCGCAGCTGCAGGGTTACGTTCCGCCGACAAGAAGCGTCGGGTTTGCCAGGCAGCTGCCAGAGCGCTCGCTGCCCGACCAAGGATGGCCCATTCAGGCTCCAATGTTGCACTTACTATATCCTCCAAAGCAATCACCCTGGCTGAACTTGAAGGTATAAATAACATGACATAGTCCTTACTGTAGTAATAGTGAACTGATGGGGCCTATGCACACGGACACCAACTTTTAATGGTGGGACATAACTAGCTCAGGATGCTGAAGTGGGATTGTTATGCCATTATTATTATTATTATTATTCAGCCATCTGTGTCCCACTGCAGGGCAAAGGCCTCCCTCCTCTCCTTCCACTCCTTGCGGCTAAGGGCGTCGCTGGTCCATGTTGGCAGGTATCCGTCCAACTCGTCCCGCCATCTCCTTCTGGGCCTTCCACGTCGTCGCTTTGCGTCGTTATGCCATGCCAATACAATTAAATTGTGCTTTACCAATGCAACAATCTCACATTTTTTATGTCGCCATGTGCATAGGCTCTTATACCTCCTATTTTATTCATATTTTATGGTCAATATGTAAGGTAGGCCTTTCATTGCCTAGTTATAAAATTGTGTTTCCTCATAGTTTAATTCGGTAGTGCTTTGTTTCTGCATGTTTTCCTATTATCTTGTTATCCTCTTGTGTTATTGTCTGGAATATGAATTTATTGTAATAATTATTTAACTGGAAGTGTTGACTATTACTTTTGAGTCGCATGTTAGCGAGGCATGATAGCTCAGCAAGATATAGAAAAAATGACCAAAAAATATCTTCAATTTCATGTAACTTACAATGCATAGCTGGGTTTTAGTTTTGTATATTCCATGAAATAATAACTAATAAGACAAGTGTGTAAGAAAAATATATGTGAAATGAATAGATACCACCAACACTATATTTCACCACTTTTATAGACTTACGAGTATTATAATTTACATCAGGATATTATACGCCTAGAAATATTGAACAACGAAAACTACCGTGCTCAATACGACTTGTCACTTGTACCGACTGAATTCAACTCCCCGTGTTCAATGGATTCTCTCCGAAGTTAGCTCGGTAGGCATCGACGTAAAACCGTTTTCAAGGCCATGGCCGCTCGGCCTTCCTCACTCGGAACACGTTATTCACAAACTAGTGTTCCCCACTAAAAATACTCAAGATATTGTTGCCATCTTATAGAAATAATACTAGAAAGTTACAAATATATCAAATTATTTCAATAGATCACGACATATGTGTGTGTCAGTTAGTCAGGTCCAAGCCTTTTATAGATAAAGATATTGATTGATAATTGACCATAACCCTCCGTTATTCTTCGCCGTAGTCTAGTACTGTCTAGCCTAGAAAACTATCTTCTTCTATTCTGGAGTGGGGGTACAAAGGTCTGTACTGGCCTCCCATTGTAGAGTGCATTGTGCATTTCCCCCTGGGTCTAATCCTACCCCAGCCACATCAACTCCTTAAAGTATCGGAAAAGGGTTCTGGGTTGGTGGCTACACTGGCAAGCTATCTTATTGGTCAGGGGTTGGCAAGTTGTTTTAAGTTGGGTCCGGATACTGATAAAAAAAATATTGAGGTCTGGAAAAAATCTGTTAATGAATAAGTAGTACTATTTTTAATTTTGTTTTCAAATTAAGCCACATAATATGTACAACATGAAAAAAATTTATGTGAGATTACACCGACGGTCTTGAGCCAGTTTTTATAGTTTCGTACATGAGGGGAACAGCAAATGCGGAGTGTGTATGGTCCGAGATTCGACCTTCTGGTCTGTTGCTGACCATTATTCTAATTTCTGACCTTTATGTTTAGGTGGGGAATCAGTGGCACGACACGACATGCCCCGAGTATCATTCGCGTCGGGTGGCGACTCGGACTCTCTAGACTTTGTAGCTTACGTGGCTAAGTCATTGCCGCCCACTGAACTGAGAGCCTGCTATGTACTGGAGTGTGGTGGCAGGCTGGCTCAGGATGTGATAGCCACCATCGGACAGGCGTTTGAGCTGCGGTTCAAGGAGTTCCTGACGAAACCTTCATCGTAAGATGCTCTTTGTGTTTTAATTACTTGCTTTTACCTGGTTATTAGATTGTAACGAGTAACGAGTATTTATCGCGCTGACATGATTTATTATTGTTGGTACGTACGGCTTTTGAAAATACAGCCGAAACTTCGGGACAAAAATAAATAAGGTGAGCGCGATAATCACCCGTTACAATCTAATAAATATGTGTGATAATCGCGATAGTCTATGACAAACATATCAATCAGCTTATGTAATTATCCTTACTTCGGTTTTTGAGGTAAATAATTACATAAAATACTATGAAATATACCTATGATATGACTACTTATGAGACAACATATTGAGTTTCATAATAACAAAAGAGAAAAATCACTATAACTACATAGATTTTTCTTCTATGGAGGTAGGTAGGTACATTTACTAACCCTTAAAAAGTTAACAAACTTTAAGGAATCATTATAGTATGATTCAAATCTAGCCGAAGAAATAACACACTCTTTCCTCAAATAAGCAAAGATGAAGTCATCAATTCACACTTATTTTGGTGAAAAGTATTGGTCACCCAATACAATGTTGATGTGTCATAAACATTCTGTATATTGATTTATCTATCAACTATTTTAGCCACACATATAAACACTTAATATTTGCATTATATTATTATTGATTCATATTGAATGAAAGCCATATATGCTTATGCATATCATAGTTCAGTCTTCTAGTTCTTGATAAAACATAACTTCTTTGTACAATGGCATGACTCACACAAGGATGTTGACTTGAGTTGAAGTTTGTGGGATGTCCCAAAAATTATATATCGCAATTATCATATTAACATAAATTTATTTAAATTTTCCTGAGTGCAAGGAAAACATACATACTAATATAGACAGCAAAAGTGACCCTGACTGCTACGTCAGTGTCGAATTTTTTTATATCGCGCCAAGAAAAATATTTATCTAGTAAATTAGTGTATGTATTAAGTCTGTGTGGTTTCCATTGACGTTTTGGGGGAAACCACCTTTATTTGGCTAGCGATGTGTGGGACTGAATAATACAATTATTTTTATATTTTTTACAATAATTCAATAAAACATGTATATCCAAAAACTTGACCACGAATGCGATAATTTACTTGACACTGGCTAAATACATTAATATGTGTGGAGCCAAACGCAAAGAATAAACGTTCTTCGTTAAATTAAAAAAAAACCGTTTGTGCGTCAAAGAACTGACAAAAATATATCCTGCATTCACCGCCACCTAACCCCAAACTAAGCAAGCTTGTACTATGGGAACGAGATAACTGATAGATTACTTATATGCTTATTTTTGAAAATACAGCCATAGGATACATAGACAATACCCAGACTTAGGACAAACAAACACCGATGTTCATCGCACAAATGTTTGTACTGATGCGAGAATCGAACCCTACTGGCGTGGCAGTCCAACGCACTAGCCACTCGACATCTGTGTCGTCAAGATATATATATAGAAAATGCTTTATTACACAAAGTAAAAAACAAGTACATAAGCGAAAATTTCCAGCCAACTTCTCCAGATTACGGAGATGTGGGAGTGTGATGAATCCCACGGATTCCGAGTTACTGGACGTTTTCAAAACTGTTATTTTTTCCACTCATTACGACACACCCTAGTGTGATGAAAGAAAATAATATATGCTTATTTTTAATAACAAAACACTTACGATATTATACAAAATACAGTAATAAAATAGTAAAAAGCTCAAGCATTCTGGAGTCAAGCAATAAGTAAGGTGTCCATTTATTTTGTAGAGTAATAAATGGATCGCGAGCTTTACTGGACACGGCTAGCGCTGTGCCGATAGAGGACCGAGAGTACTATAACGACATGCCGGACAAGATGCCGCCCGAGCCGACGACGCACCGCCACCCGCCGCCGCCGCCGCTCGCCTCGCTCGCCTCGCTGCCGCCCATGTCTTCGTGAGTATACTACATACAGGATGTGTCGTAATGAGTGGATAATCCTTCAGCTGCGGGTGGGGGACTTCAGGACTGATCAGAAAATGAAAATATGTACCCAGTAAAAATTTCACGGATTTCGAGTTACTGGACGTTTTCAAAACCCCCCACCTGCAGCTGAAGGATTATCCACTCATTACGACACAACCTGTATATAGAATACTGTATAAGTATTATGATAGCGCTGTGTCGATAAAGGATTTACACGTAAATGTGCCACCTACTCTTTTCAAAAAAGGTCTATCTGAAAATCACCGTCGGATGACCACTAAGGTCATCCGACAAATGCTGAGTTGGACGCCTTTTTATCTTGTTTGGTATATTTTTTTGTTTATTTAATAACCTAAATGTAAATAACGGTTTTCTTTCTATATATATCAGATAATACATATTTTGCTAGTAGTGCACAGAAGCCTTGAAAATCTCTAAACCCCAATACATCTCGGAAAAGAACTAATGATCTTTAAACGAGTGGATAGATAGATGAATGTTGGCCTTCTATATCACAATTACACCATGAGATAACGCAAATGATACCCCGCGTGCAAATAGCTAGAAGATAATATTCAATTTGGTTTCAGTTGCGAGGAAAGCATCAGGCATTACGTGAACCAAACTCCTCCGCCGCGAACGCCGCCCACCGCGCTTCTGCAAAACCATCACACGGATATATTCGATATGCGTAAGCACTTACCTATTTATTTGGCACCAAATATGACCTAAACTAACTTTCGTGCGTACCTAATTTTAATGAGATTTAAAAATTAGTATTTGAAATTACTAAACAAACGGACCTCTGGGATCGGGAAAATTACATTACAAACGAGAAGTAAAAATTTCAAACAAGTTTCATGTGTAAAACATTGCCCTAAGATTTTTTTTCTTTGGGCAAGGTTTTTCACACATGAAAACTGGATAGATTGAATTGGATTTTTACTACACGTTTTTAATGATATTTTCTAGATCCTAGAGTTCTGTTTGTTTAGTAATTACAAGAAGTAATTTTTAAATCTTCAAAAATGTGGGTGCGCGAGCGAGAGGGCGAATTAGGGTTACTATACGCTCTAACAATCACTGCTGGCTTTCACCGCTAGACTTTGATTAGATTTCTCATTCCGTCACTTGTTAACATAAATTAAAAACGCTGATACCTCTTTCAGAACCGTTCACAGCGGCTCCAATGACGTCATCGTCCGCCCCGTCCACGGCATCGACGACGTCCGCGTCGTCCCCCGGCGTGGAGGCCGAGCCCCTCTCGGCGAGCGCGCAGGCCGCGCTGCTGGCGCGCGAGCCGTGGTTCCACGGCCCCATATCCCGGACCACGGCCGAGAAGGTACCCTATCCTCACAGGAACAAGGACGTGGTGGCCGAGTGGATGAGGCCCTTACCTTCCGATCTGATGCTCATGTCAGTCATGCGTAAATGGGGTTTTTCGGTTGAAAAAATCTATGTATGCATCGCACGTTCTCGCAACGGTGAAGGAAAACATCGTGAGGATCGTGAGGAACCGGCATGTCGTAGAACCTAAGGTTCGAAAACATGTGTCGAGTGCACGAAAGGAGCCTCTT
This sequence comes from Lobophora halterata, assembly GCA_932526365.1. Taxonomy (NCBI): domain Eukaryota; kingdom Metazoa; phylum Arthropoda; class Insecta; order Lepidoptera; family Geometridae; genus Lobophora; species Lobophora halterata. The sequence continues at coordinate 8,893,443 of OW052002.1, forward strand.
CGAGGCGCACTTGAAATCCTTTCACTCGGAGGAAATGACACGATAAGAAGAAGAAGACGGGAACTAGGTCGCATATAGCTTGCCACTACTCATCTACTGACATCTAGACCTACTGACGACTGTTGCCATCAATTATACGACCTCCATCATTATTACATTATATCACAGTGGTATATTACTGCATCCGCAAACGGGTCGCCGACTACTGCGACAGGTGGCCGGCTTCTGTAAGTTTTCATACATTTTGTTGCTGTAACGCGTGGCCGCCACCGGTGACATGGAGCGGCCGCGCGCGACATCTATTAAATGTATGAAAACTGTCAGTCACCGGCCACCGGTAACTGTGCCTAGTCGGCGACCCGTTTACAGGTGCCCTTAGTATGATTTGATAGATATATGTTGGAAAATACATTATTAGGTAACATGCCATAATTTCATAAGACTTATCAGCTTAAGACTCAGAACACCTTTGAGAGTAGACCAATAAACCTGAATAAATGAAGTATTTTAGTAGCGCTTCCTATAATGTGTAAATAGTACTACAAAATATTCTAAATATAAGGCACGTGACCCAACGATACGAAAGCTTTACGACTATAGCTTCGTCGGCTAGCTGAACTCTATTGAAACCTGTTCCAAACGCTGGTTTGCCCACAGATGGTGGTGGAAGACGGCGAGTTCCTCGTGCGTGAGTCGGCGGCGTGTCCGGGCCAGTTCGTGCTGACGGGAGCGCGGCGCGGCGCACACAAACACCTGCTACTTGTCGACCCTAACGGAGTGGTATGTACTTTATACCAATGCTCTATACAAAATCTGAGGTTATCTGACATACAACCGAAGTCGTCGAAATACTATTTATACTTATTTACAAGGTTCCATCTGGATAGATAGGTGGATACCACTATCAAAGTAGTAATTAGATTGTAACGGTTATTTATCGCGCTCGCCTCATATACACAGTCAATTTTTAATCACCAGAAAAAAAATACGCATAGTCAGTTGCCGTAACTGAACACATATATACGGCAAAAAACTTGAAAAAATTAAGTCGAATTTTTGTCAAAATAAATTTGGTTAAAATTGGATAACTGTTACCGTTAGTCGTTTTCCTATGGATTTGCGTCAGGCGGTACCTTTAATTGATAATAATTTAAGTTTTATTCATCGCTTGTCAAACCCGGGTACGTAGCTCGAGCCAGCTCGCAAAACCTCGGCTCGGGCGCCGCACTCGCTCCGCTGTCACTCTGCCATTTTGTAGAAATTCAAAATTCTGACTTCACAGATGCAACGTAGTACCCCGTCTGCATTGGCCATTAATTTTTTTTTGGTGGTAAAAAATTGGTGGTGTATATTTAAAAAAAAACCGTTACAATCTAAACTATGTGTTAATTGCGAAAGTCTACGAAAAACTATGAACGTAGTTGTGTGTAAGCATTACTGTGTTCCAGTATTAAGGAGTAGCTTGTTTTATTGACCATCAAAGTAATTCAAAGCGAATGAGTGCTATAGCAGTGCTACAAAGTCCTGTGTAGCACTGTTCGTGTCATGGGTTTGCGCGATCTCTTACAAACCTGACCAAATATTTACAGAACAGAGTTGCTTGTGGACCCCGCACTAGGTTAGACCTATATCGCTGGAGATCGAATAACAAGCAAGAAATTACAATTATAAGAATTGTAAACACTAACGGATTAATTCTCGTTTCAGGTCCGAACAAAAGACCGCATCTTCGAAAGCGTGCCCCACCTCATAAAGTACCACTGCACCAACGAGCTACCCATCGTATCCGCTGACTCAGCGCTCTTGCTTAGAAAGCCTGTGCTGAGGGCGGGCGCTTCTTGAGACCCACAAACCACCACTTACTAAGGTTATATTATTATTATTTGTGTTAAGCTGGGTCCACACCGGGCGTACAGGCTCGTGAGACTGCCTCGACCTGCCACTCGCGAGGCAACCTCATTAGTTTGCCCGGAATCAACGAGGCAAGCTTTGCGGGGCAGGCCGATCGACCAATCCATAATGGACAGTTTTATACAATTGCCTTGCGAGCCTTCTTCTTCTTATCGTGTCACTAGTTCCTTTGAACCAGTGTGGTGAAAGGATTTCAAGTGCATCTTTCGAAGAGGCTCCTTTCGTGCACTAGACACATGTTTTCTAACTTTTAGGTTCATGTCGGTTTCCTCACGATGTTTTCCTTCACCGTAGCGAGAACGTGGGATGCATACATAGATTTTTTCGAGCGAAAAAACCCATTTACGCATTACTGCCACCGGGATTCGAACCTGCGACAATTAGATCGCAAGAACAGCGCACCTTTGAGCACGTCCCGTTCATCGACAGAATATGGCTCGACTCCGAGGCACGCTCGGGCGAGGCAACAACCTGAGGCAAATCCGCACAAACTGAACATTGGACTCGCGAGACTGCCGCGCTTGCGCTCGGTGGAGACCCGGCTATTAACCATGGCCTTCATATAATTTTTGACCCAAAAGTAGCTCTTTCTATACAATTGCAATGTAGTAAAGTTGTCGCCTTTGCATTTGAGCAGCATTTTTATGCTATTCCTTTTTTGTAACTGACCTGTTCACATTCCAAAAAAACGTAAGCATTTATTTCAACAGATTCCGCTTATAAAAATAGTGGTAGTATTAGAAAACAGAATATATGTATTTCAAAGTAGCTCTCTGTATGTGTGTGTGTGCCTTAAGGGTAATCCTCAAATCCGAATTCCATACAAAATGATTCGGACAAATACTCAAAAAGTACGCCGTATTATAGTAATTTCTTCACACTATTCGTTTCGTCCATGTTTTTTGATTTCGTCAACAAAAAAAATGAAGGGTTTCATACTTAAATTTAGATTTTATACGTGTTTTTAAGTTAGTAGGGTTATTTAAAAACACGTATAAAATCTAAATTAAAGTATGAAACCTTACTCTTTTTTTGTTGTTGGGATTCGGATTACCCATAATGACACAACAAAAAGGATTTGATAACGTGTAATACGCTCGATTCACAAAATCTCGTATTAGAAATTATATGATAAATATAATACAAGTTTATGAATGTACCTTATATTAATAATACAAGCTATGCATTTTCACGACAAAGTTGGCATGGCATTTGGACAACGTTGTATATCAATGGGTGCAAGACTATATTGCGTTAGTAGCTTTACTACTGAATTATTTTGAATACAAGTGTCTTTCCGAAGTAAACAAGTAGTGCGCAGTATACTTCAGATAACTTTCGAAAAATACATAATCATTCGTTGCGAGTACTATAGGAGTTTGGCAGTGTCCTAATAGAACGCGATGACGCGACCATCGCAAGTTCGCGCGAACGTCGATCGCGCGATCACGCGATCAAACGTACTAACGTCAAATAGGCGTCCCAATTGGCATCGCGTCGCGTCGCGCGATCGCGATTTTGTTTGCATGACATGAACATTATGAATAAGTACTTGCTTTTCTAAATTCCATTTTCGTAAATTGTAAGATATTATTTGTAGTTACTTTTAATGACTTATTTTTATTCACCAAAGGCTTTTTTAAACGATTTGACTTGTTTATGATTTTTATTTTATTTAGGAAAATGTATAAATGGATTAGGCAATCTGCGTGTATTCATATAATAGTAAGTGAAAATATTGTCATTTAAAATTTAATATGCAGTGCAAATCAATGCCAAAATATTTTATTCTTATTGTTTAATATTATAGTAAGTATCTAATTTAAGTAAGTAATTATGAAAATCATTAGAGCTCTCTGTATGCATGATCATAACAAATACATGTACTACTCAGGCGAATGAACATGACACCTGGCTGACACGTGGCTCGGAACTTGATGCGTCCCCAGCTGCCCCGCGCGGCGCCCTCCGTGTTTCTTCTTCCTCTAATTGCGTAGCCTTATCATTACCAAGTATTACAAGGACCTCTTCTCTATCAAGACTATCCAATTCCACGCTGTACTTTGCACAAACGTCATAGGTGTCATGTTAATTCGACCGAGTTATACATGTTTTCTAGAGTATTATCATATTACCAGATTTATTACATGGTGTCACATAGGTGCTATTAACGGCTTGTTATTGATAAGCAATAATGTATATACAATCATCACACATTAGGTTATGATTAATTTAAGACTGGCATAGTGTTTATCAAAGATATAATCTTTTAAGTTTAGTAGAAATGCACTGATTGAGATATTTTTATGGTACGTAATATTGTTAGAGATTCAAAATTAATGTTGTAAATGAACTTTTAAATCCAAAATGTTATCAATTTACCACGAAATACTTATGTGATACAATAAAAAGTTAAAAAGTAAAAGGTGTTTAAATTGTTTAAATGAAATACGAAATCTTGATTACATTACAATTTCTTTATTAAAAATGTATTATTATTATAAGATAGTACAAACTTTTAAGGTCTTACATGGCAGTGATGTTACAATTACTTACAAAATAGTTTTATTCACTGTACAAAATCCGACTAAAACATCCTCTTCAACAAACATTTACGAATCTCGAATCTTGACACTAATGAAATACATTCAACATTGAAATCTCACAACACTATTAAACTTCTAGATAAACAACAAACATGGTGCCAAGATAGAGTCGTGCTTTTCTGCCAGCTCGAAACTAACCTATCAAATTTTAAATTAGATAATAAATTGAAAAAAAAAACAATTAAGACTAATTGATTACAGTCCAAACCAAATAATAATCCAGTCATCATTGTAAAATTAATTTATATAATGTCAGATCCCAGTAAATCATTGCAGGCAGAATCGATAATGCGTTGGAATCATACGACTTGATTGACGGTTGACGCGAAGCGAGCAGCCCGCGAAGTAAACATTCTTTGGGACAACGCGGCACATTCCTCCAGACCTTACTAAAACGCAAAGTCTCATTCGTGCACTTTACCTTATGCTACTATTCGCTAAGATCGTCTAAAATCAAACTAAATTCCAATATAATAATAAAATAAATAATATGCCTCTATACAAAAATAATATTATTTTTATATAAATGGTGAACACGTGAGCACTTGAGACCTTCATGCGGCGACCTGCCATATCGAACCCGTTACCCGCACCCCACTAAATGACACTACCCCTCACAAGACAATCCAAAGCCGCCGCTATCACCTAGCCTAGCCTAGCGTTGACATACAACCAGTACAATTTATCGAATTGACATAATATTGTAAGTATATCTCTCACAATTACAAAAGTTATCGAGGAGCGTGTAAAACTGTAAAGTTTTTCATGTAAAAATTACGTGCACCAAAAATACACTCATCTCATTATTATATTAACACGCCGTGTAGTAAAAATAGACAGTGATTTTTGTTCATTTTACTCTTGGTCAAATACGACGTTAAATCTAATAATGCACCGGAACTAGCTAGCTTCTAATACTGTAGGCGAGACGCGCGGCGAACGGCACCCGCGGCCGTCGCCCGCTAGAGAAGAAAACTACGTCGCCGATATTATCATGTACATACACTCTCACACAAAATAAATACAGGTTCATGGGTCGTCGAGTGCGTGCGGAGTCAGTCGGGCGTGGGCAGCGGCGCGAGCGGGTGGTGCGCGTGGTGCGCGAGGTGCGCGGGTGGCGCGGGCGGCGGCCGGTGCAGCGTAAACGCGTCGTACACCTGCGCCAGCTCCTCCATGTGGTGCTCCTCGAGGCACAGGAAGCCAGTCAGCGCGGGCTCGGCGCGGCGCGCGCACGACACGCAGTGCACCACGTGCCGCTTCTCATGCTCGCGCACCAGCAGCGCGTGCCACACCTCGCGCTCGCACACGCCGCAGTAGTGGCTCGCCTCGCCCTTCGCGCGCCCGTGGAACCGCACCGGCACGCCGCGCGCCCGCACCGCCGCCAGCGCACCGCACGCCGCGCGCAGCGTCTGCGCCAGGCACGCGCGCATCGCGCGGTGCAGCCGCGGGTCCGACACGCGGATGTTGCGCGCCAGGTTCCATGTGAGGTGCACCATGGGGACGATCGATTTGAAGTTCTGCACCTTGTTCCACTCGTAGCGCTCGAGCGCGAGCGTGTACTGGCGCGCCGTGAGCGGGCCCACGTTCCACGCGATGTTGTTGCACCAGCCGGTCGCCTGCACCCAGTGCACGCAGCCCGCGTTCACCCACACGAGGTCGCCGGGCCGCTGCGTGAAGCGGTACACGGGCACGCCGTGCGCCTGCAGCTCGGCCGGGTCGGGCCACCACGAGCCGTGCAGATACGACAGCGAGTGCTTCTCGCACAGCTCGCGCACGCCGCCCCAATACGCGTCCGGCACGCCGAACCACTCGCAGTCCCCGGGGCCGATGTTGATGTTGATCGAGCAGAAGTTGTTGTTCTCCTGGTGTCCGGGCGTGCGCGAGCCGGGCACCTTCATGTACAGCTGCACGGTGTTCATGCCGAGGATCACGTGGCCCACGTGCGACAGCATGTTGGCGGCGGACGCGACGCGCGCGAACGCCGGCAGCTTCTGCAGTTCCGCCAATTGAGGGCGCCACTTGCGCTCGTCGGAGAGGTCTACGTTGGTGCCGAAGCGCAGCATGCGCGCGCTGCGGCGGCGCTTCACGGGCCCGGAGCCGTCGGAGTCGGACACGCCCCCGGCGGCGGCGGGCGCGCGCTCCTCCCGCAGCGAGTCCTGGAAGGAGCCGGCCTGGTACTGCGCGTACTTGCGCACGGTGGTGTGGCTGCGGTGCGACGCGCACGCCCACACGCGCCGCCGCCCGCTCGCGTCCCAGTTCTCGTCCGCCGATTGCATCAATTGCGTGCGCACCTGATATCACATTTAAGTATGATTACATTTGTCAGGACTAAGAATCATTTCATTGGATAAGATCGGTGCCTCCGAAGTATTTAGTTGAATGATGGGAAAATATAAAAGTAAATTCTTACCTCAACAGCATGATCGGGCCAGGCCTCAACCAGGGTCTTCGTCGAGAACAGACCCAAATCCAATTTCAAGGCAGCCGTCAGCCCGCGGATGACTGCGATCGGGTGTTTGAGGCAGAAGTCCTGCAACTGCGGCGAGAAGGCGTCCCTCTTCGTCTCCACGTATACGAAGGGCGCGGGGGGTGCGAGTTGCTCCGGGGTGAGGCGCTGGGGCGGCACGGGCGGCGGCTCGGGCGGGCTCATGTTGTCGCCGAGGGTGGACCACGCGCTAGGCGGGCCGGCGTTGTCCCTAAAACAGTTATCACGTTAGTGGAAGGTTAACAAAAAAAGGTTGGTTGCGCCAAAGTTTACCAGTCTGAATAGGCATGTTGCGTAAGTGTAGAGTGAAGATAAGGGCTCTTTCAATTTAGACGTTTCGTGTCGGAAGGGTGCAGTGTCGAAGCGGTGCGTTTGACGTGCGGCGTACGGACGGTCATTTATTTTCATACAAAGCGCACGGTGCGGCGGCGTCGTTCGTGTCAGCGACATACGACAGTCATAGCGATAGGTAAATGTTGGGGTCTACTCTGTAGACATCACACTAAACCTACACTATGTACGAGTGTGTGTAAGTTGCTGACATTTAATTTATTTTTTTTAGACCCGACCATTACTGTGACGCAATAGACCGAATGAAAAATAGCTGTCCTAATTTACTGGCTCCATTGACATTCCGTCAGCTGAGCGAACTTTTCTTTAGTTTGTGCCAAGTGAACGAGGTGTTCGACGCAGCAATTTTTCTCCGCTCTAGAATATTTCGCATAAATTGACCACTCACTTGCAAGTATCTATGATCTGCTTGGCCGTCATGCCGATATTGAAGGGCACAGGTTTGAGCGGGTCTGTCTTGAGCGGTTCTAGCTTTACCACCGGCTGTCGGCCGGACAGCACAGCCTCGTTCGTGATGTGGCTCGGGGTGTCTGTTCCGGGGGTGGACGCGGTGACCAGACCACCCGTAGCCGTTGGCGTACCTTACAACAAAAAAAAAACATTTTTTAGTAAAAACATACAACAACCGTCTTGAATTGGGACTGTCTTTTACCGTAACCACCACTGAAAAAGTCACAGAAAAGCAAAATATGTACAGATAGCGTCATAGATAAGTATGATTCCCCCCTTCCCAAGACACCCAGCTTCAAATTCCTTCATAACGCCCCGCCCGTCGCAGCGTACAAAGAAGTTTTGCCTTCAAAAATAAATTATATTGTTAAAACCATGTAAGCCTAACCATTAAATTTATAGTCACTATTTTTTGAAAAAAATTGGAGCTGGGTGTTTTGTGCAAGGAGGATACTTATCTATGACGCTGTCTGTACGTATTTTTGATAACTTAAATCTTTTCAGATTTAAAAAAAACGTTTAAATTGGTTGACAAATTACGAAGGTCTGAGGTAACAAACATGCATACAAAAAAATAAAACTGAATTCAAAACCTCTTTTTAACTTTTTTAAAGTAGCTTGAAAAAAAACACTGTTACATAGGTATACGTGGTCTTACAATCGGATAAAAGAGTTTCTTGCTTGTTTTTAACAAATGCTTCTTAGAACTTTGGACTCAAAAATTGCAATTATATTTAAAAACTGTCAGGTTTTGCTGCGAATCGTCAACACATCTGCTAGTGCAGAATCTAGATAATTAATACAATATTGTGCAGAAAAACCGTGGGCAGCAGCCAGTACCTTAAGCCGGGTACTCATTAGCGAGCTGTTACTGTAACTTACGAGACATGATACAGTAACGAGGTTCTTGTGTGAACGCATGAGAGTATTTTTATCTTAGCCTCGCTGCGTACCGGTCCTTGCAGGCTCGCGAACCACGTACACACTATGATTTTTAGTTAGAGCGAAGCCACACTGCTCCGTAGCGGTGCGTTGCGTCGCAGTTATGTACTGGCATTTGACACTGATTGCGTTCAAACCTAGCGCTGCGACGCTAATGCCAGTACAAAACTGCGACGTAACAACGCAACGGAGTTTTGTGGCTTCGCTCTGATAGTAGGTACATGCAACGGTTACGGCTCGCTAGTGAGAACCCAGCTTTAGGGTGCGTTTTCACTGACGCGGAGCTGGGCGGAGTGGAGACGAGCTGAACGTGATTTGGCCAATCACAGTGCTCGAAATTTAATTCTACTCCACTTCGAGCACTGCGATTGGCCAATTCACGGTCCGCTCCTCTCCACTCCGCCCAACTCCGCGTCAATTTCAATTTTTTTTATTTTCAATTTATTTATTTGTCTCAAATAAAGTTGGTTACAAACAGGTCTTATGATAAGTGAGTAAATGATAGACAATTTTAAGGTAGTTTGTAAATAAAATCGTAGTGCAGTTAGGTGACTACCCTCCGTACTAGTTCGCACTGTAAGACGGACAGTGGAAAAACACCCTCATACTTCGTGTCTGCGAGCGAGCTCTGGACACATCATACATTTTAGGAGTCCTTTGGACAGATAATCTGATAAATAATATACAAGAATGTAGATGGGGTAAGTACAAAAGATGTATATATTTTCAAAGTACAAAGATAAGCCGTATATTCAAAACAGTAAAATAAAAATGAAAACACAGGGGAGGAAACCGGTATGTCCTTGATTGAAGTGGAGACAAGTGGCACCCACAGCTGCATTGTGTAAAAAGTGTTTTTATGTTTGTACGGTTCCAATTTAACTAAAGATAATGTAAAATTAATAGCTATTTGTGTACATTCCATTCAAGAAACTCACGTTTTCTTGATTTTTTTCTCATTATATTTTTGTGTCCTTGCTTTTATTACTTTTTTGACATTGACAATGATTTTTTGTAATTATCAGTGCCAAAGCGCGTAGTATTACTGAAGAAGAGGTCAATGTTTTTGATAAAAAAAAGTATGAAATATGAATAAGATAAGGACACTTCCTGTTTTGATAATAAATGAATAAAATACCCCCAGATGTTTCATAAAATGAAATAATACAAATAATGAACCGACATGTTTTTAATACATTTGCGATTTTGATAACCAAAGTTGTTTATTTCTTGAAGACAAGAACGCAAAAGTTTGAATGGAAAGATGGATGTAAGTTTCTCGACCACACCTCCATACGAAGCGGGGATGAAAGGCACTTAATAAACTCAGTTCGGGGCCTTGAATGAAAATCACTCAGGGACGCCACCAGCTGCAACGCTTATGTATTCATACATTGGCGAATGGTACAGCAGAGGATTATCGATTTATCAATTGAATTTAATTATTATAAGGTATTTTTTATTGTTAAGGCTACTACCAGCGAACGCTAACGCTAACGTTAATAACGCTGAGTTAAATTCTTTTTGCCATACAAATACATACACTTCACTTCATAAATAAGAGTAGGTCTCTAACCTACCTAGGTAAGTCTTTAGGCTTAGGTTAGAATTATTTAGATTAGTTATAAGTTTCTCTATAACTAATCTAAATAATTCTAACCATTAAAACTAACTAACAAGTATAGACAAATAAATTCAATTTCATTTGATTTCTGTTTTTATGCGATTGTTCAAAGGAGCCTGGTTTCCCAGGCCGGCGGGCTGTGCTTATTGAAATAATCACTAGAAGTAGTTTATATTTCAATGCTTGATGCATTCTGCTCATCGCGGAGGTCGATCAATTGATAAATTTAAAATCCTCTGCCGTACCGTCCGCCATTGTACGCAGGCGTTTTAAGACACAAGACGTTTTGTGCGGATTTATAAATAAAAACACTCACTGCTAGGCTCCTTCTTGATCTCAGGTTTCGTATCTGAAAACCGCTTCAGCAGATCTTCAGCGAGTGATTCAGCGTTTTCGCCGCTTCCGGCCGACTTCCCTTCTCCTTTCACCTGCAAGTTAATAAATAATTAGAATTCGTTAGGAATTCCGGGTAGTTTTTTCACGTAAGTAAGTGGGGGAAAAACCTGCCGCCTTATAAAGTATATACAATCTAAGTCGATGGAAATGAGCGGTACAAACCACGCGTGCCCTCGCCGCTTGAGATAGCCGATACTGCGTCAGAAGCTGTTGCATCAGATTCTGTGGACAAAATGGTAACGGTGAAAAAATTTGATGCCAAATAAAAGATGGAAAATGTGAAATAAGGAACAATAGTTGGTATTCCTTTGCATTTTTATTCCTATTAAAAACATTTTTTATTAATTTTATTATGTACAGAGAAGAACAGTTTATTCTAAACAGGTAATTTCTACTTCAGTATTATCAAAGGAGTAGATAATTTGGGTCATTCCCGATCGGTAACACCCCGTCGTCAACACTGTTGACGATCGGGAAAAAAAGATCCCACTGGTTCACAGTGTTCACGAACGCAAATTTTTATTTCCCGATCGTACACACCTAGTACAGAGAGTCAGAATAAAAAAAGTGGATTTCAATGAAGGATGATACAGATTTAGCAAATGACAAATAAAACTGAGATAACGTATCGTACTTTCATTAAAATCCACTTTTTATATTCTGACTCTTGTACTAAGTGTGTACGATCGGGAGATAAGAAGAATATTGCGTCCGTAAACACTGAACGAGTGGGACTTTTTTTCCCAATCGTCAACAGTGTTGACGACGGGGTGTTACTGACCGGGAACGACCCGATAATTTTAGTCATGAAATAAAGAGCCCTCACTCCTTGCTTTGGCTAAGGCAGCGTGAAAGCAGATGGTAACTGGTTACTAAATCATCTTCATAAAGATGGCAAAAGGTCAGTGATTGTCTTGTTTATGATAATGATAGATAAATTAGGCACTGGTTTTGAGTGGGCAGGCTGTGTAGGAAATGATTACAAATTACTAACAGTATACACGGGATATAATAGCTTTAGCAAATAAGCTACTTATCAATTTTTTGTTCCCGTTTACACTGTTTAAAATGTGTTCACTGCTATTTTCAAGTTTTGTATGATTACAAATCTACTTTTGACACAATTGAGTACCTATGAAACACATATAGATATATACAAACTACACAATATATTTTAGAAATGTGTTCTCACGACTGTACAGGAGAATTAATACATTACTAAAAAAGTTCCCACGTAAGGAATTCTTAGCCTCTCGATATAAGAAACCTTACATTGATGACAACAAATAAGGACCATTTTTACGTTATAAAATATAATGGAAGTATTTTTAATTACTAGAAGGTAATGTTTCTAATAATTTTAGTTAATCACTCAAATCGAGCCGAGATGAACTAAAACTTTAAATAAACATACAATATCGTTAAAAAATTACTGACAAACTCAGTTTGGGGAAAGGTAAGGCTCATGAAAAACCGTAAGTCCATAAAAATGAACATAGAATGTTACACATGGTGCAAATATAAACTAGTGTTGTTCTGAAAAGGCTAGTACTTGCTGCTGCGGCGAGAGGTTATGCGAGTTCTTCTGCAGATGCTGCAAGGTTTGTAGCTGGTGGTGCGTGAGGGGGGGCGGCTCCTCGGGCCTCTTGCCAGGGTAGGGGGGCGGCGCGGACTTGGGGGCGCGCGTCGACATCTCCGCGGAGATCGGCAGGTTCCATGCCTCCTCGATCGACGGCAGCGGGCGACGCCTGAGTGAATGAATGAATGAATCAGAACTATTAATCAACCAACTTCAAATAATCAAGATTGTACGAAACATACAAGAACCGACTTCAATTGGACTGTTTTAGTAAACACCACTGAAAAGTCACAGGGAAGTAAAATACGCAATTTAGTTTACTTCGATGACATGTATATATATTTTTCAGATATTTTGATTAAAAAAGTAAAGTACTAAAACGATTTTAATTATAAATTTATATGGGACTCTTACTCAATAAATAATAAACTAAATAAATCCTTACTGTAATAGGCTTAAATAAATAAATATCATTGTCAGTTAATAGGTGGTATAGTGTGTCATAAATTCACACGGCGGCTAACGGCAGCCATTTAGAGTTTTGCAAGCAAGAATATTGCAAAAAGTTAAATGGAGAATAACTGAAAATAAGAACATTTGTACGTACTTTTTGATGACGCATGACTTTTGCTATTTTCAGGCACGTGGTTATCCGGAAACTTGTACCGATTTGGACATTAATTTAATTTTCCTTATAATGGAGTAATTCCAAATTATCTGAAGCAGGAAACTGACGATATACGTCATAAAATGAAATTGTAGGAAAATCCATGAGGTTTATTTCAGATTGGTAAGTAAAAATCCCGAAGCCAAATTGGATTTACTAAACTAATTTATTCTCTCAATGATCGGTTTCCTCACGATGTTTTCCTTCACCGTCAAACACGTGTTTTGCACACATAGATTTTTTGAACGATCGAAAATCTATCACTTTGGTTGAAAATCTGGAACACTTCATACATTTAAGTACGAGTCATAAAGCACAGCCCTATAAACAGGTTTAAATCCCGCTGTAGACGAAACATGTTAAGCACAAAAATCATTTAGATAATTAAGCCCGCAAGCTTGGGTCATCGCTTATAAAAATATAGACCCTATAATAGTTAAGAAACAGGTCTTGAAAATGTTGATGCGTAATAGGATGGGTACTCCAGCCACTTAAAGAACTGAATAACTCTATTAGGCATTCCGACACTCGAATAAGCTGGCGACACGACTGATCCTGCTAATGTTATAAAAGAAAAAGTTTGTGAGGATGTATAAATATAAACATGAATTAATGTATAGATAGATGATAGCAGTAGGTGGCTCCGGGCTGATTATGATGATAGATAGATGAATGCATAGATAGACAGATGAATGTTTGATCTCCACCATTTTCCAAAACAGATTTGGCTGAAGGTATAAGGTACCTATAGTTAGGAGGAAGGAAAAAGAAATAAGCTACTATTACCTTGATAGCTATATAGATCGATACATGGAAAGATAAATGGATGGATAGATACATGAGTAGGTAGTAGATGGATATATGGATGGATAGAATCTATCTATTCATCGGATGGATAGATGGATGGATGGATATATAGATGAAAGCATAGATAGACGGATGGATAGATGGAGGTTTGTTTGCTTGAAAATCACTTTCAAATACGAAACGGTTTTAATTGAACGTATAGGCTACTTTTTATCTCGAAACCAAGCAGGCGAACCCGCGAGGAGAAACTAGCACCTGAATAAGTATCGGGCATTCGAATAAGCTGGTGACATTAATACTTATTATGTCACTCGAATGTCGACTTTATTAGTCAGCGTGGCCATTGTAATGTTAATGTATTTGGCCTCATAGGGTACCTTTATCAATTAATTGATATATTCATCATTGAATATTTAGCAACATCCTTTGAATGTTACTAAAATGGGTCGATTTATACGTTTTATGACCTGTAAATTATCAGAGGACCAATTATGGATGACTTTTGATTTTGGCTCAACATTTATTAATAATTATTGTTACTCTTCCTATGTTGTGATATTTGTTATGTTATCAATTTAATAATCGAACTGCCTAATTATAAGCCGAAGAGTTCGCAAAGCTGAACCAAATCGAAAATTCCAACCGTATGTCATAAACCGGATGGAGCGATGATTTGCACGCTATAGCTGGCAGAAGGTGGATGAGAAGAGCCGAAAATCGGACTCAGAGGCGCGCCTTGGGAGAGACCTACGTCCAGCAGTGGACAGATAGATTGATGATGATGATGAAACCTAAGACCCAGTGAGGTTCTATTGCTATTGCAAGACTGCCTCCGTTCGTGTAGCGAGCGAAGGCGTCTCGCGGCACCTGACAGCTCTCGTACAAGCGATTGACACTTCCTACTAAATCTAAGACCCAGTGAGGTTATATTGCTATTGCAAGACGCGATACTTACTTCCCAGTGACGGAAGGCATCGGCGCATGTGCTAAATGCGACTTGAGAAAGGCCAGCCTCTGTCGCAGCGCCGCGTTGTTCGCCGTCGCGGCGCTGCCTCCGTTGGTGTAGCACGCGAAGGCGTCTCGCGGCATCTGACAGCTCTCGTACAAGCTGCCCAGGTTCGTCCAGGCGGCCGAGTGTCCTTTGTCCAACTGCACGGCGCAGATGTAGGCTTGGAGGGCGTCCATTGGCTGGTTCTGTTGTTGGTACAACACTCTGTGGAAGATTAACCCTTACGTTGTACTATCTGTCTATTGATGTCAATATAAGCCTCATTCCCCACGCACTGGCAACAACGTTTATGCTACAACTTTTGAAATTTCTAAGTTTTTCATTCATAAATTGAAAAAAGAGTCATTTTCATGGTCAGCCTCGAAGTCTAAAATATAAAATTTCACTATCCACAATGCCCTTCCATACGGAACACAATAATGTCAACACATTACTGCTTAGGAGCAGAATATCTGGCACTGTTGGTACTCATCTAGACGGCGTTCTGAAAAGGACACCTCCCAACGTTAAATATAGTATACTAACCCGATAGAGCACCAGGTATCGGCATTTCCCTCAGACTTCTCCACTGAGTTCCTGTACGCGATGAAGGCATCGTGGACCTTCCCCTGCGCGGCGTAGCACCTGCCCTCGAGGTACAGTCCCGCGCCCGACTCCGGTTCGGCGGAGACTGCGCGCTGGAGGCACCAGATGGCGGCACGCGCCCGGGCTGGAGGCTCGCCGAGTGACGTGCAGCGGTGATACAGCCAGCCTGGAGAGGCGGGACTTGAATACTCGCTCTATTCTTATTTCACGTAAGTACCAGCGATCTGCACTAGCTTGTCGTTGCGTCTTGAAAATACTCTACTCTTATTCTTATTTTGTACAGCGGTCTGCACTAACTTGCCGTTGCATCTTGAAAATACTCTATCTATGTATTCTTATTATTATTTCACGGAAGTCCAGTGGTCTGCACTTCTGGACTAGCTTGCCGTTGCGTCTTGAAAATACTCTATTCTTATTTTACGGATGTCCAGCGACCTACACTAGCTTGCCGTTGCATCTTGAAAATACTCTATTCTTGTTTCACGGAAGAATAGCAGTCTGCACTAGCTTGCCATTGCGTCTTGAAAATACTATATTTCTATGCTTATTTTACTGAAGTACAGCATCGGTCTACACTAGCTTGCCGTTGAAGAGTGCATTGTGCATTGTATTGAAATTTACTAACCCTTCCCCAGACATCAAAATTCTTGTGAGTAACGGAGTTAGTTCTCGCTCTAGCATTTAGCAATCCGTATTCGACCAGAACATCGCTTAGCATTAGGCGAGGTAGTGGTCAAACGCTTGACTAATCAAATCACGTCGCAAATTGTTATAACTGTGAATGTTGGAAAGGATGAATGTTTTAAATTTTTGAGTCAAGAACACTCGCAGTTAATGATTAAGAACGAATAAATTGTTCATATTCCTTGTTCATATTTTATTTATATTGGTTTCATACTTTAAAATATGTATTGGCCATGATTAGGATACAAATCAATATTTGCATAAAATACACTTCATACACGAATGTGTGCAGAATCATTGAATAGAACACAACACTCAGTAACATTGATTTTATACAGTAGGTAAAGGACGACTAAAAACAGGGTGTGCACTTCCCCCTCATGTTACACTCCGGTTAAATGTTACTACATTTGATTACGAATCATTACATCACGATAAAAAAATCCAGTGAGAAAAGGTTAATAAAACTTCAAAGTAATCTCAGAGTCAAACAAAGTTTCGCAAACCTTTGGCTTTTTCAGGAAACTTTTTCAATGTTACTAACCTTACATCACAGCAATGCAAGATTTTCCACAGATTTTAGTTTGGAAAATAGTTTCGAATTCGAACGAAATTATATAACGCAATTTGTTTAGAAGTTTCTCAATTTTTGAAACTCAGTGATATTGTATTTGCGATTATTAAGTACAATGCCAAGGTTTTCCATGAAAACTGTTACCACTCATAACTTTTTAAAGTGTATGGGCTATGGATACAATACTTTCTTAACTGAATCTTGTAAAGAAACGTAACTTAACTATCTATGATTCTGCATTACTATAATAATTGACTTAGGAATAATGTAGTCGGAGTCTGTGAACTCACCTAATTGCCTGCAGACATCGGCTTTCAGTGTCGAAGAGAGCTGGGGTTCTCTGAGCAATCTCTCGTAGGCGTCCCTCGCTGCTTTCCTCAAGCTCCTGGCTTCGAGCAGGTGAGCCGCATGAAAGCTGAGCTCCAGGCGGGTGAACGTGGCGTCTTGGTGGGGAGCCAGTTTCGCCCGTTTGAAGTGCGCTGCGGCCGCGGACCAATGTCTCCGAGCCTTGAACATCAGTGCTAGCCGCAAGTGCGCGTCCGCAGACCGGTTGAACCCCGGCGACACATAAAGGGCCATTTGCAACGCCTTTGTAGCCCTGCAGGATAACCCATACAACAATCGTAAACATCTACCTAGTTTAATTGTTTAGCAGAACCCCGACAAACTACAAACAAAAGATCCTAAGAAATTAATCGTTGTTCATTTTACGGTACTAAAAGTTATTTACAGTCAACAGAAAACAATGTCAAAACAAAGTTACAAGTTTACGGCCTGAACTAGCGGCCGACAAGGTTAGTCTGGGCGGACAGATTGTAAAATAATTTTATAGAGGAGCAGTTTTTTCACAATTGAAACCTCTGAATGCACCCATTTCTTCAAAACGCTAACAATAGCGCGGCTTGGATCCTAGCATACACCTTTTTTTGTGCAACAAATCCTCAGAAAGCTTTAGAAAATTCAAAGCGGATGGACGACCAAGACGACATAATAACAATGGGGACTAAGCAATGTGTTTTTATCTGAACCTCCAAATATAAAAACTGGTCTCCTTTTGTGGGCCTTCGAGTAGATTGCATTACATGTCGGGGATCCAATGCGCAAGATATATGTAGAGCCTTTATGATGAGAAGGTTAATAGAGCAGCCTTTACCCCAATGTTATATGGGGACTAAATACTAAATTAACCTATTTATACTTTCTGAATAGCAGCATTGAAAAGAAAATCTAGACTCAGCCACGACGTGCAAATATAATGTAGAGCAGTCGAATATACATAGAAAGAAAAATAAAATGAGAAGGTCTCGGATTTAACCTAACCAACTCGACCGTATCCACCTATTTGTCCAGACTGCGTGTCCTTCATTCGTTCTACAAATATCCTACAGACAGACATCTTGAAGGACACGCACAAAGGTAAACCACCCACAACGTAAATCTACACGCACATGTAAAGGCGATTGGAATTTTAATGAAGTAAATGTGTAAGTGGAGATGTTTACTGGAAAGAGTAAAAATAAGAAACGGCCACGCAATGTTTGTTGCTATTTACACAAGAGCAAATCAGCTGTAAAATGGCTTCGAGGGAAGAGTGTAGAGCCCGGCGATGCAATGGCCGGCACTGGCACATCAGAGCGGTGCGGTGAAGGTGCGCGAGATACAAAAGACGGAATCAAGCCGTAATACCCGTAAGGTTATTGAAGAGCGCATCACCGAAGCGTAACGTCACCGATGAGCCCGAGGGGTCGACGACCGTCTCGTTCGTGCAATCGATCGTACGATGCAACACAACGTCTAGACAGCGATCGCAGTCCGAATTCAACGCCTATACGCCTTTATTTAAATGACCTCTACTGACATTTGCAAGCCGAAACAAAGAAGCGAGACAGGTGCTGCCGATGTTTGCCCCAATACCGGGACGACTAAAATAAATGAAGACTCACACACGCACGTCGATTAGAAGAACGTGGAGAGCTTTCACCGTGTGGCATGTCGACTCGAACGATGCTCAACATTATATTAATGGTACCTTACAGTAGATATTACTGTGTAGAGTTGCGGGCCGTCATGCAATCGTCGAAATTCCAAGCGACAGCCGTAGCCGTGTCGTGGACCTTAATTTCCAAACTTGAAAACCGCATCAACCGCGTCACATACGTCGTGCTAATTTACTCAAATAAAGGATATCCTATTCGTTACACAACTTTTGAAATTGAAAGTGGTTACTTGTGTACTGGTTTGTACCAGACATGCGATATCAAACAATGCTATTGTGTGTAGTTTGCCACTGTTAATGATTATGCCAAGCAGGGCAATCCAGAATACGACAGAGCCATGAGAAATATCTGCACAATGATTACGTTACGCGATGCATCGAGCGTTGTATTGTATCCTTCAAACGTTGTTGATAAACCCGGTCAGTTAAGTTTTGATAAATGGGTTACATACAACGCAGTGTACGCTCTCTGATATGATAACAATGCTATTACAGTTATTGCAATCAGTTGTGAGTTTTCTTAGTTTGTGCACTATATACATAGTATGTGTACACAAAACCCAACCCACGCCTACTGATAAGAGAGGTCGAGTATCATTTGTATTGATAACGTAAATTACAATGAGCAGTACCTATTGATTTTACATATGTATAATACAAAACAAGGCAAATATTATTCGGAAACGACAAAATGATTCGCATCGAATTTAAGCATCGCTAAAAGGAAAGTAATCTCATCCCTCGTCTTACGAACATGTTTGTGGTAATATACTGGAGTATGTATACACAAGCTTGAATAAATAATAATGTATCCTGTACGTGTAGAGGGTTCGATTATAATCCGGTTCGCTACCTGCCCGAACCCAACCTTGTATTATCAGCTCTAACAGGTAACGAAATTATGTGAATGTACAAAACAATTCTCGTTACATCGGTGTAAGAATTTATATAATAATGCCCACCGCCGCTTATCAAAACAATATTTTGAAAATATACGCTTCTGAATCATGCAGATGTTTTAAGAGAGCAATTTGAACTTTTAGACAAGTACCTACTCGCTACATTGTGATTGTGAGAGATGGTGGGCGAAGGGGGGACGTGGAATGAGGCAGCTCAGAGTGACCTAGTTCTTCAGACTCGCGGCGGCTCAAGGACGGATCGACCGCTATTTATAGAGTCCATTCGTCGGTCGTCATCACACTCACTTTACATAACTGAAGTAATCAAAGCATTCGCAGCTTCGCGAGGTGAGCGGCACGTGATCGCGACCGAGACTTTCCCACGAAGGTAAAGAGCGAGGGGAACGGATAAGTCGAGAGAAATAATAACCCATTTCTCAATCAACAAAGAAGATCCTTGAAATGAAGCTGAACATGTGGTACGCGAACGAGGCCAAGTTCGTACGACTAGTTATAAGCAAATGTCTTTAGAGCAAGCAGCCTTCTAAAGGGACTTTTTATTGATGTGGGTGGATGTATTATACCAACACAAAGTGTAGTGATGCAATCATGCGATGCATTCAACCTCCACTCCAGCTAGGTTTATTGCTTCACGACCTTGGTTGCACAGCAACTGAATGCAAACTGCAATTCTAACTCAAACATAAACCTACCTACAGTAACTACATCGGAACATTTTGCTTTGCTTTGTTTATAATTAGATATGTATTACATAAGGACAGGTATGAAATCATGTCGAAGAAATAATTATTGAGAATCTGACGGATATTAATTTTCAAATTTCTTTGTTTTCGTATTCTTGGTGAAGGGTGGTACTGGTAATAAAAGTAGTTAGTAAATACCTAAGTAAAAAGTTGTCGTCAGTGGACGATAGAGTCAACATTCCCGTGGATTTGTAGAAAATCAAAGGCGATAAGGCCGCCCATTGTACATGCTCATTAATTATCTTGTATTTATCTTTAAGTTTCCTGGTACAATAAAGAGTTTTCATTCATTAATTCCTTCAAAATTGATAATGAACGAAGGCTTGTTTATCGCTTGCGTCATGCTAGTTTGACCCACTTTTGGTCGATACCACTTATAGAGTAAACTACACGTTATGATCTCATGAACGTGATATTTAAACTACATACCGAACTATTTCCAGTACCAATTCACTCAGTAAATTACAATAAGTGCTCATAATTTTGAAATTTCACTTCCAATTCTATTCTGTTTTAAGGCCAGACATTATGAATTAGGTCATCCATGAATACGTTTCGACGAAATCCGACAAGAGCGTTGTTTTGAGATTCGTATTTTCTCAGCCCGAGAACAGATTATACGTCCTATGTATTCAAAGCAGCAATCATAATTTATTAGAGGCGATTCGAGTAGGTACTCTAACTTATATCAGAAGTTCGGGAGATCGGACAAGGTCAGATTTAGTACTGTTCAATTGTCCACGTTGTTCGGCATGGTTCATAGTCTCATGATTATTGCATGAGCAAAATAAACGAAATAAATTTAAATCACAACGGATACATGCGGTGCGATCGGACTGGAAATGAGAAAATAGTATTCTGGAAATAATATTGTGCAATGCAATGGTTTTGAACCGCAAACGCGTTGTTCAGCTTAGGCAGATGTTCAAGATCGTAACATTGTACAAAACATTTACTAGTTAACCCATAATCAGTAAATAAACAGGCAAATATATAAAATAAACAATCTAAGTCGATAATTATTATATAGCAAGCAGTAACAAACAATACCATGTAGGTGTTCCTTTACACACATTATGTAACATTTATTCTTATACTACATTAAATTTATGGCTCTGCCTGGAAAGAAACAACCGTATTGGCAACATATTGCACATTCTGGTTAAAGGTGTGTCACTAAGTGAAAATGTTATCTACGATTATCACTACCCTTTAAGGTACTTGACATACTTTGCTAATCAAGTTTTAGTTGAGGTTGCCTGCATATATGGAAAAGTGAGGTGTTTAATGATATGAAATCGAAATTATGGCAAGGTTAGTATTTACTAAAGCTGAATGCACTGAATCAAATCAAAGGTTTGTGAGTACTCGAGGAAGCGCTACAAAAGCTTCACCGACTGTCAGTTACAAATAGAATTCAGAGGATAGTCACATAGGAAGCATCTAATGAATGTTCGTTAGCTTGAACTTATATGGAGCGTAATGTATTCCAGTCCGCAAGACGTCTCTGAACCCGGAAGCGTTCAGTCCTCGGCAGAAGAACTCGACAATTCCAGTGGCATACCGTCTCATACCGTACTGCATTACAAGCGCAGCATGACGTTATAACCTGATGTGTTCGCGACATTATGCGAATCCATTACTAAACAGGTTTGCCTTGCAAACACACGCTTTATTTACTTACAAACATCATTTATGAAATTTATGAAGACAGATTTATGATTAGACTGCTAACTGTTTAGCATTGTGAAGACGATTCGATCGAGATAAAAACTAACGGGCCAAACGCACATAAAACCAAACACGAATTACACATACCCCTTGGAACATCAAAAGGGCTGACATTTTGAGCTATTATTACATTACAAACGGCAGAGTGCCCTTGATAACTCCCTATACGATTGCATACAAGTGTCTGAACAAGTTCAATTCTTATTAACATGCAGAATTTAAAACTCTGCCCCATCCCTTACCTAACATTAGATTCAGAAGGGTTGAACCCTTTGAGAATAATAATGTAGGTTTGTATCGTGTGACGTCATAGGTTGTGACAATACGAGCGCGAGGGTAGTGCTAAGCTAGTACTAGTAACGAAAGAGCGCATGCATACGTGAGAGTTAAATTCGATGCCATACGCGCGTTTTTAGTTTCTAGCCTGAGCATTCGGAAGGGCCACGAGACAGGGGGAGCGGTTTATCGCTCAATATGACGCAACATCATCTCGCAAGCGCAGAGCCCTTTCCAATGTTCCCTATTCGTGGTCGCTGGCTTTCTAAAACCATTGTGCGTACAGTGACGGACGGACGACACGGCTCTTTGCTTGTACGAATCGACATCCGTGAGAACAGCCGGCCACGCTAATTACGCATGCTTGTATATGTGTACGTCGCAAACCACATAAGTATGTACGCTCTGCATTTGGCTCATGCTAAAATGTTTTGAAACGGGTTATTTTTATCAGATGCCCGAGCGCACCTGAACCGATTTTCATTGTCATTCATAACGGATGGTTTAGTTAGATGGATGCCTTTAAACTGCAATAGCATTTTGTTATCAAACGTAGGTTAGGTATCTAATAAAATCAATCAGAATTATTATTATAAATCGGACTAACGACATTACGTCAATTAACGTCATTCTTATCAATCTTCATTTTTATCACTATTTACATGCCCAGTCAAAACGAAGGTGTAGTCAACCAAAAAGTGTGAATCAAATCAATAAACAAAACCTATTATTTGTATGTACTGCATGTGTATAGAACACGCGCTAACGTGATCTTCATGTAAAGAATCGACGACAATACTATTACATAATAAGTTGGAAAATCCCAAATTCAATAGGAATTTAGGGTATATTACCTATTAGCTGTAGCACATCACAATATCTAAGTATGTCATTGCCAAAGCCAAAGTGCAACATCCAAGTCAGACGAGTGCAAAGTCGGTCACTCTTGTAGTGGGTGGTAGGCGCCCGTAACCTACTGTTCACAAACTTGCACGCATTAGGTCATTCATGACTGTAATAGGTGTTATCGTAAACAAAAAGCTTTGCCTAGTTGCTTACTCACCACTTTAGTGGCCTTGTGCGTGTGACGATATGATACTGTGTGCGGCACCCGCCCCGCGCTCTGTGACGTATCACGTGACGTATGGCTTTTTTCGCGGAAATTCCTGCGCGGCCAACGATCGCGTATAGCAAATTGCGATGGCAACAGCTTCCTCGTCGGCGTAATGAAATGATATAATTTTATTATTTGCTAGAGCTCAAAGAACTTTTGAAAATTAGCTGATAAAAACTTAGTGTTCAGTAGGTCTTTCGAGACTATTATATCCATCATTGTGTAGATATTGTTGCGTAAAAAACTGCTTTAGATAATAATATATGTTTCGATGTTTAATCATATTTTATGTCCATTACAAGCTACACAACACACTCGTGAATGACATCTTTGGCCTGGTTTTGTTGAGATAACATCCTTTCATATTTTCCCTCATGTGAAAAGAAGAAGTTCTTTTTGCACGTGTAGAAAACGCGGGCTCTAATAATTGTAAAAACTGGGGCACGCTGCTTGACACAGTTCATGCCCTGCGTGGTGGGTGGTTGGGTGGCCCTATAGATGTGGGTGGGTGTTCAAACTTACGTAACTTAAACAAAGCCGAAGGGCGACTGGCTTGCTACAACACCTTTCGCAACGTTCGCCCTCTGACTATTGTAGGAGAACTGGTATTAGAAAATGGTTTGAGTCATGCTTAAACCATTTTGTGGTTTTGTATAATGTTCCTAAAACATTCCTATACGGAAAAGAACGGTCGGCCGAGGCTCAGGGGTCATTGACAGGGCACAGGCAAAGGCGGGTGGCGGTGCCGCGGATGCAGCGCATGCACCGAGCGAGTTCCGGTGCACTACGCGGCAGGTATAAATAGCGATCCGTTCCGTTAGTGTCGACGACCGTTCGCCGTCACCGATGCATTCATCCCGCTTTCAAGTGTCAAAGCCGTGACCTAGATTAATTATAAAATTTATATCGATTCTAGAGAGCAACGAAATCAGAATAAATAAACAGAGATGTGGGAACGGTCTCTGTCTAAAAGTCGAAAAGACCCGAAACGGGGATGAAGACGGGACAAGGGAGCTAATAAATGCATACGCCCTTCGACCCGATAGAGGCAGCCGGATTCGGGTGCGCGCGCGGCCCCTCTCTTCCCTCCTGTGCGTGAAAGGGCCCGTGCGTACGTGACGTGCTGCGGACGACGCTGCGGGACGAAGGGCGAGGGCCCCGCCCGCACATCTACTTACTGCTAGACTAGATACAGTCCTCGGGTAGGAGACCACAACTACTATTGCGTATATTCTTTCAGCATTTCGACGGAAGGTAATTTACATAAACTCAACCTTTAAAAAACTGTGCCGCTAGCTTCCCATAATAGGTAGTATAGGAACTCGGTATGAAACACGAATAGACAAACGTTCACGAAATCCGGTTCCACCGCTATTCAGTTACTATGCGCCGAAACGTTTGTCTAGTCTCGTATATTATAACTACATAATGTAGTCATTGTGACGTTAGATGGAATAAAATAGATGCTGTTACTTACTTTGAATCATTGCAAAATTGAAATCATGGCATCAAACAATACAATGATGAAGTAATTAGAAAACAAGAGTTTGAAATTTAACAACCATAAAACTATAGCACTGTACGAGTAAACAAATTTACGGCACTATAACGCTGCGCTGGTTTATCATAGTAAAATCTTATTATATTCATACGCATGTTGATTTGCAAGGTCAATACTGCAGCATTGGAAATGGAAACGACGCATTCAGAATGTTT
Source organism: Lobophora halterata (assembly GCA_932526365.1). NCBI lineage: Eukaryota > Metazoa > Arthropoda > Insecta > Lepidoptera > Geometridae > Lobophora > Lobophora halterata. The sequence goes on from OW052002.1 coordinate 8,918,609, forward strand.
AAGTTAATTAGTTGAAATACAAAAGTGAAGTTTCCATGTTTATAGATGAGACACGCTTCGCCCGCTTGTTTGAACAACACTTTATATGGAAAAGGGAGAAACTAAATATTTGCATTGGATTATTAATTCCGGGAATGGAAAATTAGTAAGTAAGTTTTATTACGGTCTCCAGAATCCAACTACTATTGACTAAAGAGATCTGCGCTTCGTTCAATTCAATATAGTCTACCGGAAAACTGCCACGGTAATGGTTCACCATTAACATTAACTTCCAAATGCAATTACACTGTTGCTGCCAGTACAGTAGTGAGTAAGCAAACACGTCGGGAAATTTTATCGCTTTCTACACTGAGCCTCCGTTTTACGTTTTCCGTGTACGTTGTAAAATTTAACAATAGTCCGATAACACTAAATTTTCATAGTTGTATGTATTGTTTTACTTAAACGTGTGTTTGAACTTATGATGATTTAGTTTACCACCGCTTGAACTAATAAACGAACAAGAATGACATAAAACCATTAATTGAAAAATTTACTAGTCACCCTTTGAGGGAATTCATTATTTAGCTCGTTATTCTGACATCATTTTAGCAGACAGTTGAATCAACAATAATTGAGTCACACAACAAGAGAATCTAACTACGAACCATACGAGAGTACGTAAGTAACCACGTGGGCTCCTTTGTGATGATGATACTTCTACTTAGACGATATAACAGTGATGATAAGAAAGCTAGGTAATAAGAAGCAGCTGATGCAGTGACAGGTGTGATGGCAGCCGGCCTACACCTGCCTTGGGCACGAGCCACCGCAAGCTGCTCTAGCAATTACATAGCATTCAGAACCCATGTCTAAAACATAAGCCAGTTAACATTCAACAACTACACATCTTACAGCAGCTGACTGTTATAATGTCGGACACAAACAAAGTCATAAGAAACGATAACTGCCAGTGAATTTATAAAAAGTATTACAGGAACACTACTAACAAGTACTCAGAACTCTTCGGAATGAATTGAATAATAAGTGAGGCAAGTACTTTATTCGGAAAAACATAAATTTTGATCATTTACTGAGAAATCTGTGGTTTGAATGAGTATTCTTTGAGCGTGGTGAATAAATAAATAATAATATACCCAACACTTAAAACAATTAATTAATTCAATTAAATGGTTCCACTGGAATTATCGAATCAGTAATACTTTTTTCACTAAACAATCAAACGAGGATCCTTTCAGAGCGAGAAGCAAACCTTTTACAAACATGGGAATAATATACAGGTACAGCGATTGAACTAAAAGTAACATCCTGTTCCATGTTTGAGAAGAATGAAACATATTTAGATTCTGCAAAGCAACGATTTAAAAGAAATCAATCCAGAGATTTCAAGGCTTAAGCTCGCACAGAAATAGCCCTAATCTTTTAGACTGCTATTATTTAGATAACCAATAAAAATTGAAAGCAAGTAAATAAAACAAACCGCACATGATTCTATAAAACCTATCATTTTAAAGCTCGTCCATCACTCAACCAAATATCGTTGTATTTCTAGGAATTTTAAATATTTGCCGATGGAAATGTTCCTTCCTGCTTGCCTGTAAGAGAGGAGGGCCAGTCCGGCATATTGATGAACAAGTTTGCGAAACGGGCCGAGCGGCTCTATCTAGTAAATAGTAACTGGAGGGCTCTAGTGGAATACCGTTACTTGAAGCGGTTAGCTTAGCTGCGTTGCGTATATATACGCAGACCGGTCCTCGATAGACAACTAATATTATGATGTTGATAACGATTACGAGTGGTAAACGACATGTAGGTAATTTAGTAAATAAGGTACTGTTTATCGGAGTAGGAATTTACGCACGGACGTCAAAGTCTGATAAACCTTGAATATTTTATCAGCGTTATGTAATTTACGTCAGAATTAAGTTTGGAATTAGGCATACGTATTTGGTTAACTTAGCTGTAAAATAAATGATGGATATGATTTCCAGCATGTGGAGTCATCGTTAGCCTAGTAAGGTATGTTACATTAAGTTTTCTAGTAGCATCGTCTCGCTTCACTACCGGTATGATGACCAATGACGTAAGTCAAAAGTGCGCGAATTCCGCCAGCTATAGCTATCGAGTATAATGACTCACAGAGTATCCGGTGCAGAGACAATCAAATAAGATGACAAATGAAGATGCAGATTCTTATCAGTAGCACATTTTGGAAGATTATTGATGGTTCTCCATGGGAACAGGAATTGTTACAGGTAGATTTCAATCAGAAGCAGTTAGGGTGTCAGTTTACACTAGTCAAACAGGTGATAGCTGTAACTAGGTATGTGCTTTGCTTAATAATAAAGACTGCACGAACGGTGCATAAAATGCATTAGAGACTTGTAGAGTAGTGGTAAGGTAAGGCAACATAGCATCGCGTGCGGCCGAGCGGAGGCCGTGGTTATAACCACACTCCACCGACCTACATTTTATGCGACGGCCAACTCATTATTTACTAGCCTAGCAGGGCACGCACTGCCCAAGCTCACCCTCGTATTACCGTTACCCTCGATGATCCCAGCAAAATGCCATGAAAACTTTCACAAAAGTTCGATCCACTCATTGAGCGAAGACTGCCTCGACCGGCTACCTGCGAAACATTGCAAAAAACACGCACAAAATCATGCACGGGAACAAAAAATCAACCTCTCGATGGGACCAGCTTCGGAACCGAACGTAGGTGTCTGCATTTTGGAAACAAAACACAATAGAAAGAGTCGCGTGCGAACGCGACGCAGGGATACAGGCGGCAGGTGGCGAGAGAGAGTCGACGATAGGGCCGACGTAAACAAACCACGAGCGGGATCTTCGACCGCACTCACCATTTTGGGGACCATCAAATCCTGGGTTGAGATGTGTGGCTGCTGGGGCCTACGTTGTGAAGAGCGTGTGCGACGTATGAGGTAGCAGCACAAGCACTCGTTCACATAAGACTGTTCTGCATGCACTCGTCACATAAATAAACACGAAGACGTCCCGTCCCACTACGTACGTTCGCGGCCCGGGCCGTTGCTGCATACGTCACCGCATCCCGCTCCCGACTGACAGTGTGCGCGGCGCGCGAGCGACGACCTCGCGCTGCAGCGTGCACCGCCCCCCGCGCGCCCCGCACCGCGCTCTCCACGCCCTTCCCCCGCCCCGCGCGAGCCCTGGCTCCCCCGCGCGCCCTACCGCCCTACGACTGCGTCCGGTGAATCACGATGTCGACACGAACGACGAACGCGGCGCAGATTCCGAGTTCCGGGCACAGTGCCGGTGCTTTCGATCCAAACACTTTTTTTTTAACTAAAATATATAGACAGTTGGTGTCTTGGGAATGAGTATTCACACAGCATACATTAAAACCTCGTTAGTATTTCTATTTACATAAGACATTCCTTTTCAAACCGTGTGAGAAATTTTAATGACGCACTATAACTATTTTTGAATGAAACCTATTTAGTAAATATGTAAAAACATAACAAGCTCTGAGATATAACGTAAACTTTTTACAATTCGACTAAATATCTACCTACACCATTGTTTTAAAGTTATTTAAGTATCTCATTTTATTACCTTCTTACTGTGTTTGTTATTTTTTTTAAACATCTTTTTTACGCGCTCTCATAAAATCAATAGATAGGTACTTGGCCCCACATTGCATTTCACAACTTTTTATGGAGCATCGCGACGAGATAGCTTTGTAATTTTTTTATAGAATTTTGTGACGAAAGATGCATACGACTCGTCATACATAAATCGGTACGTAAAAGTCTTTTATGTCTTCAATGCTGAGACTCAGGATTACTCTAGTCTTCACACAATCGATGTTGTCTTTCACTATTATTATCAAGAACCACTAAATCATCACTAAATCATCAGGTCATTAAATTCTAGTCTATTAGATCTAGATCTATAAAATTGGGGACAAATATACCCCCCGAGGGACGGTAAACGTGGCAGAGGGAGACAACCCAAAAGATGGGAAGATGATCTGCCCAAAGATAGCGCAGAACCTGTGTGGACCGAATCACCTGACACAATCTGGAGAAGAAGTCAACAACATAACATATAGAATATCTGTACAAGTGTCAGTGAATAAGGGCATTTTTTTATACCTTGTGTGACTTTGCATTACCAAAAGACAATGATAAAGGCTACATACGAACTATGTACAACTTCAAATACGCAGCAACATCGATGCAAGGAACATCTAAAATAATGCGTTCTAATGCAAACATGCTAATGCGAGGCTGATGGTAAGAAACATACTGAAGCTCAGTTCTTTATTTTAGGAATAAATACATAAGTACATAATGTTTGGAAATTTCAGACAACGCCATCTCATTTATCAAACTAAGTAGAGCGTATATTATCGAAACCGATACGACCGAAACTGATAGAATACATAACACATACTTTTTTTACATACATATAGTAGATTGAAGACACCCAGAGTCAGAACAAACATCGATGTTCATCACACAAATATTCGTCCCCAAAGGGAGATTTGAAACCGCGACACCGGGGTGGGTGGAGTCCACACTTGCCACTCGACCATCCGTGTCTTCTGGTGGGTAGGAGGTGTTAATATGGGTTTTGTTTCAGTGCCGTGCCGAGACACAGAAGAATGAGACACTACACAGAAGCCGATCCAAAACGTACATAAAATATCGGGCAGTTGTTTCCAGTCTAACCACATCCATCTATCCTTATCGGTGAAACAAACAGCCAAGACGGGTGCCGATTGCAAATCTGACAAATTCGTAAAATAAATCACTATTTTCGCACTTATATTTTAGAAGCAATTGTCGGGGTCCTGCGAAGTAACGTTGAAAAAATCAAAGATCCTATATTAATATAGGATTGCTTTATGTTTACACCAGCAATGTCACAAAGCTTCATTTAAAATGATCACACTAATATTATAGAAAATATTCATCATATCAGCCTCTAGACGTCATAAAATACAGATAGGATCATAAAACAAAAGATATGTAGAGTGTAGAGATAGAGGTTGCGAATTGAGATACAGGACGTGGTGGCAGAATGGATGAGGGCGCGACGGTCGCGGGTGCGAAACCCGATGGCAATCATACGTAATGGTTTTTTTCAGTAGAAAAAACCTATGAGCACATCACACGTTCTCACAACGGTGAAGGAAAACACCGTGAGGCGACGGGCATGTCGAAAAACAAAAAAATCTGTGGTTTCCACCAACCCGCATTAGGTCCGCGTGGTGATTATGACTTATGAGTCTTATGACCCATCGCTTTCCTGGCCGAGAGTAGGCTTAAAGCCCAGCAGTAGGAACAATTAAGGCTGCTAATGAGATAGAGCCTTGGGGTACGCCGCATTTATATGGGTAAATTAGCCATCTTTGACTTGAAATATTCGTTCAGATTCAGAAGTACCTACTATGTGGTTGGGTTATTGCTTTCTCAGAGGATGGATGTGGTAGAAGGGTTAAAATTTTACAAAGAATGGTTCTAAATCAAACTACCGATCTGCATACTCGGAAAGCCGGAACTCCTGTACACTGCTTGATGGTCTCGTAACTAAAATATTCCAAAGGGTTCCCGGTCTATGTCTATGTCCAGGTTTATGTATGTATAGATATGTATATATAAATTCCTCAGGACTCAGGCCAATTTTGGGGCGGAATAATTGAGTAGAGTATCAAATACTTTTAACTAATCCATTCTTAATTTTTTCATGTATTACGAGTAATGTTCTCACATATAAATAAAAAGTTATATGACCCCATTATTATTAGGAAGGTGATTTTTTAACTGCATGTGATTATAATTAGTGAGATGAATAAACTTACCATTCGAAGGCATTGTAGTGGTAGTAACATAAACCCAGTCCATATAAGAAGAGAGGATCTTTCCAGTTTTCTGGCTCAAGAGCAAAAAACTTCTGATAGGCTGACATTGCTGGAACAAAATAAAAAGTTAGGCATACGAAGCAGACTTATAAGAAGAAAGCTTATTGGCAGCACTTTTGTGAAGCATAAATTAAGCATAAGTGCCTTTTTATTAGTCCCTTATACAGAATTAGAAGCATTCATGCATAGCTAGAAGTTAGTATAGACAGATAATTTACTTTTCTTACAATGGTTGCATTGTACCATCTAGGTAATTAACTATACTCATAATTAAACTTGAGATTTTTGAACATTGCGAAAGCGATACAAAAAATTGATAGTATGTACATATGTATGGTATTTTGGAAGTCAGTGGATGAAGAAGACAAGAGACAGTTCGTCGTACGTGGCATATAATGTCCAGCAGTGGAGCTCCAGAAGCTTACATGATGATGATGCATGTAACACCGAGAAACGGTAGTACCCACATTATGTCAGGCATTCACACAACATGATATTAAGAATTAAGGGCACTCCTCAAATCAGAGTTCCATACAAAAATGTTTCGGACAAATACTCAAAAAGTACGCCGTATTATAGTATTTTTTACACACTATTCGTTTCCTCTATGTTTTTTGGTTTCGTGAACAAAAAAAGTGAAAGGTTTCATACTTTAATTTAGATTTTATACGTGTTTTTAAGTTAGTAGGGTTAATTTGATTTGAGGATTTGAGGATGCCCCTTAAGCATTACAATAACATCCATTCCAGCCAACAAAGCAGTTATAGAGAAACAGAATGCAGCAGCCAAAGATCATGCATGTCTTTATCGAAAATCAAAGCACAATAAAAAGCACCAGAAAACATTTAGAACACTCCACTGTTGCAACTTAAAAAACATTGTGTGGTTTCTGTCCTATAAACAGATGAAGTAGGTATTTGAAATGGTTAGCATTATCCAACAATATAAGCTCAATGGTACAAATACATGTCTTATTAGGCAGTGTCTTAATAGAAAGCGATGACGCGACCATCGCAAGTTCACGCGAACGTCGATCGCGCGATCATGCGATCAAACGCACTAACGTCAAATAGGCGTCCCAATTGGCGTCGCGTCGCGCGATCGCGCGATTGCCAATCGGGACGCCTATTTGACGTTAGTACGTATGATCGCGGATTCACGCGAGGGTCGCATCGCTTGCTCGCGCGACGATCGCGTGATCGCGTTCTATTAGGACAACGCCGTATAAAGTGGCTACTTTCGGATTTGTAGAGCATAATCTCAGTCACATAAAGCACTAAGCTTCAGACATTCCTTGTACAACTGAGGCCCGATTCCCCCTTTTCATTTATTGGCCTCAACAAAATATTGGATGCTCTAGTGGCTGAACATTTTATATGAAGCTGTTCACATTTATACAACATAATTTTTTTATCAATTGAATTTAATACTCATCCAATCGAATTAATGAATTATATTTCAATGCTCAGTGCTCAACCCTTGAGAGCAATACAGAGCATTGAAATATGTATACCTTACTCCCATATTACACACATACATATCACCATAATGATGATTTTAAGTCCTCTACTGAAACATATGTCAATGCACAGGCCACAATACCTTAGTATGATAGTACTTTATATGTGACTTTGAATAAACATACATTAAGGGTACTACAAAATCTCATAGACATCAGTCTCATGACACAACAACATGATAACATTATGATAGTTGATTTTTTATGATGGCCCGCTCTGATATGATTACCTTTAGCATAGTCTTCAAGCAGTAGATGGAAATGCCCCAACTTGCAGTAAGTCTTGGGGTCAATACAGATTTCTCCTCGTGCCCCTGGAGAACTGGCTCTGTCCTCTTCCTACAAACAATAAACAAACCAGTTAAAACATTGTTAAATTAATTGGAAATTCATATAAAATGTTGTCAAATTGAAATTACTTGAAGATGTCAGAAAATGCATTTTTTAGTTTTGCTGGATGAAGCTGTGTATAATGACTAAATAATATTAATTTTCGGGTGTTACTAATTTTTAAAACTTTAATAAATCTATCTAAATAATGCAGATGTTTAGAAGCCAAAACTTTACTCAATTACAATTATGTATTTGCAATGGGCCCCAAACTAGGCATTCTAAAATTAGTTATGGCATTTTTTTTTTAATTATGAATAGAAAATTAATTTAATTTTATTCAATTAATTATTTAATATTTAATTAAACAAGATTGAATGTGAATAGACATAATATCTAATAATACTAATTATAAAAGTTATTGTACTAATATTTGTAATATTTCCTACATTATGATTTTTTTCCTATGGTTCACAACAATGCATTTTTATTAATTCCTTCTATAAATTGTATTATTCTTATTTGTATTATTAAAAAATAGTATTATTCTATTTAAAATGTGGTTATTTGAACTAACAAAACTTATTTGTTTTACTGCATAATGTTTCATTAGTGTGTACAATAAATTCTTGTATTCGAATCTAAATCAAATAGTCCAATTAATGATGCAATTAATAAAACCTTGAATTCCATCTTACGCACACCAAACATTAACAAAATCCCAATAACATTGGGAAGCCAGACATTCAATTCTTCATTTTATAGAGAACCATTTAATTCAGAAAGACACATAACTTTAAACTTTTAATTAGTAAGTACCTTTACTTGCACCAACATTCCTTCTAAGTACTTGACTGCTTTGAGAACCAACGCCCGAGTCCGCCCATGATCAGAGCCCTTTAGCTTCAGGAAACCAAATTTACGGCTGAAAATCAAACATTTCAAATTGATATGTATTGAACTTACTGTACAACATTAATATATAAATAAATATTGAGTATTGCACTATTAACAAGTATACATACATTATTGACATCAAAATTTTTGATTGTGAAAGTACCAGTGTCACTGACATGAACTAAGTACCTAATATGATAAGGGCTGCTAAGGGTTAGTGACATGTGTATCATGAATGTACTAATCGGTATAAGAGAGGAAATCAGAAGTAACATGAAGTTTCAATTATCAATATTATTATTAGACCAGAATGCCAGCTGATGTTAAATCTCATTCAACATTGGCTATCAGGAAAAGTTGACAAGTTGTTTTTTTATATGCTGTACAAAGAGTCAGAGGCGAAAATTTATGCCAAAACAATAGGAGGGAGCTCCATTTTCATTAAATAGAGGAAAGAACAATATTATACCTGTCAAGCTCCGATAAAACTTGTAACTCCTGAGAGGTTAGATGCAACTCTTCCTTTTCATCCATTTTCGTAGAAATACCACAAATGAATCAGTTATCACTTCAGCTATTAATTAATCTAATTTAATCAACATTTTCCATGGTATTAGACTAATTTTTAGAAGCTGTGAAGACTGAAAAACACAAGCAACTTGACATTTCATTTGCCGTAGTGTTGCCAGAATGAATTCTGATAAAGTACAATGACGCTCGAAACTTTCGATTTCGATTCGAAAGTATTCGAAAGACAATTTAAAAATAAAGTACACAAAGTCATGGCAATTCTAAGAACATAAATTACCTATAAGTAGCGGCACGTAAGTCTAGCGCTGAACGGTACGCGGGGGGTGTTAGTGCACATGTTTATTGTATGCGTAGTCCCCCTCAGGTACCTTACTTTTTACTTCTGCGCAATAACGGTCAGCGCTAAAGTTACGTGCCGCTATGTGTACCTATAGTAATTTTATTTATTATATTTTCGAAATTAATGTTACATGAGCCACAAGTTCGTCAGCGTATTATATGAAAAACTTGCATGATATTTCTAGTCTTCCGCTAACTACCCTCCCTACGTAAGTCCCTACCACTATATGGTACGTCGAAGGGTAAGGTAATAGACCAAGCAAAGTTTCCAAGTGCGAAAAGGGAGTAAATTTACATTTAGACCAAGCAAATTGAAGCCTTTTTAAAGGTAAGTTTGTGTAAGTTTTAATCGTAGCTACTCATTTCAAATTAAATAATTCTTATATAATATTTAGATTACTGCCTGCCTAGGTATACCTACCTAGGCAGAGAAACCATACTACTTTATAATATTGGAGTTCTTCGAGAATCTAGCAAAATGGGGTTTTACATAATTTTATTCTTCAGCTTAATTATTAACAATTAATTAGTGTAAGTGTTCTGTGACCGTTCTGATTAAAATAAATAAATACAAAATACAATTAAAGCCTCGATGACACGGGGCTAGTTAGAAGCTGCTGGTTGGCGAGTTTACTAAAAAGCTAGTGAGTGAGTAAGTTAGCGGTCCGGAAGAATAGTCAACTGGTAGGCTGTAAAAAGCCGATGACACGGGGCGAGTTTTCAAGCTACTAGCGAACTCGCTGCCTTGTAGCTTGTATACTACTCAGTGTCATCGAAGCCCTTAGGCCTATACAAATAAATATATACAAAATAGTGGTACCGTACTATAAAATGTAGCCATACGGATATATTTTCTAGTACAACATTTTATAGTAGGGTATCTCTATTTTGTGATTTTTATGTCAAGTCCATCATTAAATCAATGTCAGCGTCAGCGTGCCAATCTGTCACTACACTAGGATGTAGCATTGCCAGTACCTTTCTAAAAAGTCAAATTTATGTAACTTTTGCCATCCGACATTTCCTTCTTCGTACCTCTTACATCATCATCACTATGATCCAGTATCACCAAGATAAATGTAACATTTATATCGATTTCCAGTATTCATTATCTTTATTGATATTGCTATCACTTTGTCATGTTTTAAATCTCATGCAAGTAACATTGAACTTATATTATGAAACCTATCTAGGGCACAGCAATATTGAATCATTCATCGTCATAATGTAATTTATTGTTTTATGTGGTACCTATTTGCTGGATTCTCGAAGGGTACAGGCTAGGATAAAATAAAAAGGTCTCAGAGAATATTAAAAATCACAACATGCATGCATAAGCCCTGTTAGAGAACTACCTACATGATTAGTAAATAATAAAATATTATTTTTAAAATTTAAACATAAATACATAATCACACCTTATTTAGATAAGTTCCTATTTAACTACCTATCTAATAAAATAATTATTTAATCCTTTGTCCATGTCTTTAGGACTAGAGTGATCCTATGCTACGCCTCAAGGCAATATAAAAGCACTACTACTACATAGTCTGCAAGCTAGAAGAAGAAAAAGAGAGCTAAGTGAAACCACGCGAAACCGAAAACTAGGATTGCAACTTTATCGTTCCATACCTTTATGGCCATTCATACGTTCTTTTTGGGATATTCACGCTGGCGACATTGTTAGTCAAATAATCTCTTCGGGCAAGGCGCACGCCCTCAAATCCACAAAAAATATCAATTTTGTTCGATTTATTTTGTCTGGTTAGTTGTAAGAGTGCAGTGTTTAAATTGAATTAGTATATTTATATCTGTGAAAGTCCTTGCAAGGCACTAACATGAGCTACAGAGACTCTGTAAGTACATATTATAATTTAAACATTTTAGTCCCGAGTGGTTCGAAATAACAGCCAGGGTCTCCACTTTTCCAGGGCTTTAAAATTCAAAAGATACTTATCTTCCTAGCTAACAATTCCAGTGTATATTTCACCTGTTCTATTTCTGTATTCTTATTAGTCGGACGTTCAAGGCCGCTAAGCAATGGGATGGATATCAATTTTCCAATTGTGCCACTATAAATAGACCGATCACGTTAAAGCTTCGTTTAAATTAGGTATACTTTATCTCTCCATTAAAATTATTTCCATGCAACTACTGGAAATAATCTTTGCCCTTGAAATAACTGGGATGCATGTATGTAACTGGATACATGAGAGTTACCTAACCTACTATATCTGTGGGGTTTGACTTAGGTGTATGTTATGGTCTAGGTCTATAAGATTTCTATTTTCCACAGTATTTGTATCCCCGATGTTCCCGACGCCAACTATCTTATTATGATGTATGTACCTTGTGTGCACTAACAATGTAATAGTTGTGTACTCACCTAAATATTATTATTTTCTTGTTTATTCCAATAGTACTACATAGTATTTCATAATCTTTTGTTGATTGGGAAATCACCTTTTCTACCGAGACATAATGTTACTGAGACTGTTGACTGTTACTGAGAAGTAGAGGTATATCTCTCTTTTTATAAATTTGAAGAGCATGTAACTTAATAGAATCACACGTAAGGTAAGAACATAAATTGTAATATAAAAGCTACTGCATACAACTTTAAATACTCACACAAAGTATAGTATTTGCACTAAATAATAGATTTCAAAGCCGTCAATAAAGGCCTCTTCAATCACTGATTGCCTTCATCCTTTAAGTGGTATGCATGTATGGTGGTCGGTATGCCAAATCTGAATCAGAAATAATACTGAGCAGCTACTTCTGAAACACTTAAAGGATGAAGGCAATCAGTGATGAAGAGGCCTGTTTTCCTCTAGTTACAACCCACCAAACAAAGGATGCTTAGAAAATTTGCAAGGTTCTTTTAGTCAAATAGGTCTACCATTTCATAATAAGGTTGTCTTCACCTTGGAAATAGCAAAATAAGAAAAAATAAAACGGTACTTACCTGAATACCAGAATTAATTACACTATGCACCTACAGTCAGCTTCAAAAATGGCTTATCTATTAAAATCTATTTTTTGCAGCTTTGATAATTTTGACATTTGTATTTATAGTAAAAATAGTACCTGACCTGCACAAAGTACAGTCAGCCCCAAAAATGACAGCACTATTATAAAATATGCTATAATATTATAAAGTACATGAAGTTAAAAAAAATAAGTAGGTAGTATTTCAGTTTCAAATAATCAATATAACTTAGTTTGCTTTAGCACCATCATAAGTTAAACTTTTAGTTTTATTATTAATGTTATTTTCTCATGAATAACAGTAGGTACATCATCAATTACATATAATTTTACATGTTCGACCATATTGATTGAAGTACCTAACCTACCTACTACAGGTTGTTACTTCTGCTTATTATATTAATCAAAGTGCATGTATATCTGCATATTAACCACAGCTTAACACCTAGGTCTCTTATCAACAGTATTCGCTTTATCCGAGATCTCATTCTTACTGCGCAGCTAATGAGCAACGTGTGGGTTCCTACTTGAGGACTCTCATGGTATTTATGAAAATGTATACTTTTGAACCTTAACTCTCTAACATGCTGAATGACGGGATATGAAATTATTATCCATCTAAATGACACTGGGAGTTAAGAGGCAAAAAGTATATTGACTATGATAATAGTCAATAGTCTCCAAATCTAAATTATGACATCTATTCCATTGTCTTCCAGTAGTGAGTTTATAGATGAACATAATCCTGTGCAGGTTTATGTTATAAATACCTAATTATGAACCTTCCCTATTAGTTTTGTATAGCATCGTAGAAACCTAGTGAATCATAATCCAATTTATGCAGAAGGTTGAATGTAATTGAATTGTCATACTGAGCTTTCAAGTTCATTAAAACTAGGAAAGAATGGTTTTATAAATTGACATGAGTTTGGTAGCTAACCAGAGCAATCATGCAAGTAGGTATTTACTTTCATTCTTATCTTCTCATATTATTATGTTATCGATTTCCGACTAGTAAAACCTAACTCTCTGTTTATTATAATAACATTAATTCATATTCTTATCGCAATATCAGTCAGTATATTAAACCAGCTAACATCGCACGGTTTTGTCGAGTTGCCTCACCATGCGTTGTATTTTTAGCTTTTAATAAAATGGGGCAAGTGTTGTGCAGTTGCTTTTCATATAAATTCCGTGTGCAGAGCTTCGGGTCCACACCTTCCTCAGTCCTCAGCTCGCTGTCTTCGTTCCGCTCATCGCAGCCTTATGCCGAAGCGGTATACAGTCCAACTCCTGACGTCAATGAAGTATACCCGGGACTGTACGTCGGAGATGCGTAAGTATTACACTTCGCTGCCAACCGACCTACAAAATGCAGATTTCATAAACTTACAAAACGATGCAATCTCAAACTGATATACTTAGTACATTAAGAGTAGGTACATAAACACGTCTGCCTGAGCAATTCACCCATAATATTATAATTATTATTTATACTCACTATTTACTAAATATATATTTAATATACAATATTATGTACTATATTATATTGTTTATTATGTCTTTGAATGCACGTAAAAAAATCGTTAAATGACAGCAGACAACAATGAGGCCTGTGATTTTACAGGTGTACCTAACAAGGTTTTTGACTTATTTTATGCAGCGTAGCAGCTAAGGACAAGAACTTCCTGCGTCGTATGAGGATCAACTATGTCCTTAACACGGCGGAAGGCAAACGCTACACGCAGGTGGACACGAACCACTTATACTACCGAGACTGTCCTGGACTCCGCTACAAGGGCTTCCCCATGATGGATCTTCCAACCACTGATATATCCAAGTACTTCCATATTGCTGCCAATTTTATCGATGAAGGTGTATCTAGTGGAGGTAAGTTAAAAGTAAAGACAAAATTAAATATTCGTACGATTTTTCAGCTGAAAATGCCAAATATATTTAATTACTAGCTGGTGCCGGTATTTTTATAAATTTTAGCCTTTGTGTTATTCTGATGCTATAAGCTATATTATTGTAAAGTTTCATTAAAATCCATTCAGTAGTTTGGACGTGAAAGAGTAACAAACATCCATCCATCCATCTATCCTTACAAACTTTCGCTTTTATAATATTAGTAGGATTTTCACAAACGGGTTAGGCTTACTTTCTTCACTACAATTAAATATTATCTACTACAGTACATCGGGGGCGCTAAGGCGCAACTGGTATCAGGAAACTAAACAAATCACTATTGTTCGCAGGTCGTGTTCTCGTCCACTGCATGATGGGTGTATCTAGATCTGCGACATGCGCTTTGGCCTTTCTTATGATCAAACGAGGGATGTCTCTCACTGAAGCTATGGCGACCGTGCGTACTAGGCGTGACATCCATCCTAACGAGGGTTTCGTCAGACAACTGCAACTTCTGGACAGGGAGTTGCGTATTTCTCGCATCCGCTGACCCTACACCCCCTTTTCGCACTTCGGTTTGTCGTCAAGAGTCGATCTGGAGCCGCGTCGCGTTCGCAGCCTTGACAGGACGCTGAGCCACCGGTACTTTTAATCGCAAAGTATTAATTGATTGCTTATGAAATTCTTATGAGATGATGACCTGATGATATTTGGTTCACGCGAAGCTACCTTTGAAATGTATTATGGCCAGGTAGATTATGTGTCTAAATAGGCCTGTACAGCAGGTCAACTCCACAACCAAGCAGTCCATCAAAATAGTCCTTAGTTGGTTTGTTGGTGTTGCTTCGCTGTATAGTATAAACGAATCTTATGAGCATTTTAAAGTGATCTAATGAATAAAACGACGACAAATTGAAAGTGCGATGACGCCTTATATTGGTGACAAAAAAAAGATTGTCTTGTGACTGTGCATTTTGATTTGAAAGTGTTTGATTGCGACCTTCGTACATAAGTATAAAGTCATAAGTGTGCCATATTATAGGTACCTAACCTACTAGAAAAATAATCAAGTAAGTAATTATTGTATAGAATTATAAAAATATAATGCATAAAATACCAAAGTAAAACTTAATAGTTTATTTAATTACCTGTTATTTTTGAGGTTTATTTTGATTAGAGAGACTTATTTTTATGAATACAGAGAAGTGGCAGAATTATTTCATCAATGCATAATATTCAATATTGATTACTTAGGTTATGAAACTAAAAATATATTTATTTTTCTGCTAGATGTTTAAAATAGTATACATAGGTATAATGTATATTTTCATAACACATTGTTAACACATGTATCTAAGTTAGTTCTTGATTGATAATCGTTGTGTTCTATCTGCGACAAAATTTTGTTAATTTGGGCAAACTTACCTACACTACAATTTAATAAAATACATAGGTACACTAATAATACTGAGAGCTACCTAAAATGTTCTTATTAGATAAATCGTGGATATTTAATTGCGTGCATAAAATATCAATATACGTACCTAACCTACTACCCATATTTTTTTTTGACAGTTTGACAAATTGTGCACCATTTAGTTTAATAAATCAGTTATCATATCATACTGCACGTTCGATTTGAACTATCAATCTTTTATGTCGCTGATAACCTAATTCTGTAGCTGACTGTACCTAAAGCAATAATTTACTATTAAAAATATTATGTATATACCTATTCAATAATAGCGTTTGAAGTTATCTGTTTCTACACTTAGGTAGGTACTCAAAATACATTATCAATAATATATTTTTTATGACAAATTGAATCAAATGGTAGTTAGTTTCCTTTCCATGACTAAATAATTTAATCCACCACTTATTAGAGGTTTATTTTGAGGCCTTTAATTTTACTGTTACTACACTAGCATTAAGGATAAAATAATATTAACTACATACCTACGAATCTAAGACTTAAATTAAGAATGTTAAAGCTTCGTAAAGTGTAATTGTTTTCAAAATTTTCGACCCTCTATAGTACAACTTTCTAACTTCGCCTTACTGAGTACTGAGTTATTAACTCTATGATTGATAAAAAAATTCTTCAAAACTGATGTTGGTTGGTTGAATGAATGTGGCACTTGATGGCTTTTCACCCTAGTTGTATTTAGCGTAGCATTGTGTGTCAATGCCAAATTCTCGCCAGTGTCATGGAGGTTGAGCACGCATTGTTAGGGATTTGCACTAGTTGCCAACAAGTGACTTTTGGCTGCACAACTGTGTCACTATTCAATTCACGTTACATAGAATTTAGATCGGGCAGAGCATCAATTCTTGATGTACACTACATACCTACATTGACGGTAGGTAGTTGTCTTTAATATAAGTTCCTAGGTACCCTAGATTTTATTTTTACATTAATAGTTTTTTTATGTAAAGAAATATTTTTTGATTCATAATAGTGACTTTATTTACCTATCAACTAGTCTTTGTTAAAATTTTAATTAAAAATTAAAACTCAAGGTAATCTACACCAAAGGAAAACATTGTGATATTGAATGTGAAAAAAAGATAATTATATTTTTCATTTAATAACTAATAGCTTTTTAGAATAATTGATTGTTATCACAACTTGTTTTAATTATACTTGTTTAAATTTTAAAATATAGTCTTCATATACATATATTAAGTTTTATTGAATTTATATCCCATCATAACATTACCTACTATATTCAATTCAAAATCCAACATATTAAAATCTACTCTTATTTTTTATGCTGACTGTACTGTACCTAAATCACACCGCCCCAGTCCAAAATTCCGGAGCAGAAGCATGTGTACCTAATTAGGCAACTGTTTTTACTCTTGAGACATTTTGGAAGCTAAATTATGATATTTTCTTAAACTTAGTAATTAGGTACAGTTTTAATTATATCAAGAGTTTATATACCTACCGTCTCACTTGACACCTCACCTAAGACAAGCCATTGAAGGTGGTAGATCAGGCTTGTCACCTAAAAAAAGACCTATTCATATTCATTTATTTATTTCCTTATGTAGAGTAAGTATATAAGTAGTGGATTCCTTAAATATAAGTATACCAATCTACATAAAAACAATACACCTACACCCTGTAAGCATACACTCATAGTCATATTTTAGTGCTTGCTTAGACAACTAACGGCAGAATACAAACTATGTACCTACTATTACAATACTACATATTTGTTCAAGAGACATGTTTGACTATTTTATGTTAGTATTATGAACATTTTTAATTTAGTTAGTACCTACCTATTCCAATTTAGTACTCATTAGAAAGTGACCCTTACTAAAAATATTTTTTTCTACCTTGAGACTGGTGTCTTTTTACATGAGATTATACTATCAAGCCAGTGGCTATACTTTCTTGTGGTGAGTGAACTAAGATTATAACCTGCATGGTAGCTATTGATGCAAGAAGTGAAGGAGAGGAACCATAGGTACTTAAGTAAGTGTAGAAATAAATCATAAAATGTTTTCACTTCTTTAGAACAAAAGTATTTTTATTATCATCTACCACTAAATTAAATCTATTTACAGAATAGGAAAGCTTGAAATTACAAATAAGGCCGGTTCATTTCAGTTTTCTTGGCCTTCTTGTCGCGAGCCCTGGGGAACCAGCGATGCTCTGTCGTCAATGTAAGTGAGGCTAGTTGCTTTCTAGCAATCTCTGGTTTAGTTTCCACAAAAACCCTTTGAACTTCTTCCAAACTTTCCATTCGCAGAATTCCATTGCCCTCTTTTACTTCATCTGGAAGGGGCCTGGAGTGCTCGTACGGAAATCCTTGGTCTCGATGAAGAGCTACTATTGTAGAGCCATCGTCAGTGATAACAATTTTATTGTAACATCTAGTGAGTAGTTCTTTGGGTCGGAATTTAATGAGATGAGTTAAATGCGCCATTATTGGTGAAATAAAATATATAATTCTATTTCAAATAAATATCACGCTTTGTTGAAAATTGAAACCGAAAGTTTAGAATATTGTCATTGTCAACTTTGTAGTTGCCAATTTAGCACTATTTTGGCACAGATTAGGCAAGAGCTATTTCTACACAAAATTTTAAGTAGGGTTACCATTCTGAAAGTTGAAAAGCTCTGATAAAAAGCCAACTAATAACCAAAAAGTCTGGGCAGCTGTATCCTCTCTTTAAACGTCCTATAGATGGCTGCAAAAATTTTGCTGTCATGTGAGTTTTTAGTAGATATAATATCCACCGCTCATACCCACTCATACTCACAATATAGTTTTTTTGTTATTTGTAGACACATAATTACTATTTACTAATACTAAGTTTTAAATTGTTAAAATTAATTTACTTAAGCGACACATTGTTAAAAACCTTATTTAAAAAGTAAGAATCTGTTACTGGCAATAGGATAAGTTTAAATAAGTATATACATACATATGGAGTGCTGTTGATTCTATGATAAATAAATTTAAAAAAAAAAAAATTATGTTTGTTTTTGTCATTTTTCGACCTGCACTCAAAATTACCTCGTTTAGTAACGAAGCCTTAGATGATGCAGAGAAGGTAGGTCACCTGTTGGTCAACAGTTATTTGAAAACCGAGCCATCGACAGTTGAATGATAGTGCAACAGCGGGTAATCCTCAAATCCGAACTCCATACAATTTTTTTCGAACAAATACTCAAAAAGTATGCCGTATTATAGTAATTTCTTCACACTATTCATTTTGTCCATGCTTTTTGATTTCGTCAATAAAAAAAATGAAGGGTTTCATACTTTAATTTAGATTTTATACGTGTTTTTAAGTTAGTAGGGTTAATTTTAAAACACGTATAAAAGCTAAACATACATGGACGAAACGAATAGTGTGAAGAATACGGGGTAATTTTTGAGTATTTGTCCGAAACATTTTGTATGGAATTCGGATTTGAGGATTCCCCTTAACTAACGTACGTATCTTCTTAGGCTGCCTAACGTATGTTTCAAATACCTTTGCTGGTAACACTATCATGATCTTCCCTTGCCTTTTATATTTTTGCTCTGTTTGCTAATTTGATTGTGAACTTCTTGTGAATTTGATTTGTTTTGAGAATGCTTTCTTCACATCACATCATTAATTCTAATTCAGCACAGCACAGCCTGATTGTTTGACTGTATAAAGTGAAAACTGAAGCAAAGTTATGGATTTCCCCGCAACACCAAACACCCTTGATAGCGTCGACTTTGCAGGATCCTCCTCGTCTCCGTTTCTCTCCAAAGACGACAACAAACGACGCAGGTGAGTGCAGCAGCTTACTTGCTTCTTTTAAACGATGTCTTTCTGCCCAGCTAATGAACTGGTTTGTATTGCAGTTCAAATAGATCGATAAAACGAAGGCGTTTTGACGATGAGCTCGTGGAGTATAGTCTGCAGCCCGGAGCGTCTATTGGCAAAGGGGAGAAGAGGATACGCACCCAGTCGTATACGAGTACAGTTCCGGACTTCCCATTGGTCAGCAGTGCCCCGGTGACGCCCAATCCACTGCCGCCGCCGGCCTCTGAGCGGAGGCGGGCGGCCACTAAATTGCCTTCACTTGCAAGCCTCGGGCGGAAGACGCGCCGTAAAGGACAACTCAGCCAGTTGTCTACCAAGGATTTGGGACGATGGAAGCCTACTGATGATCTGGCGCTCATATTGGGAGTCCAACAGGTAATTCACACCTTTTTTTAGTAAATAGATGTGCCAGATATCTTTGTGTTTTGAATCAATGGCGGTAAAACAAGTTTCTTTATCAATTCTTCAACAATGATATTACAACATTAAGGGATGTTATGACCACTTTGGTAACTTATTATTTGTCAGGTTGTTGGTACCTGGCCGGTTAGCATGTTTATTTGTAAATGTGAGCTTTCTACCAACACATTTTACTAGTGTGTTGAAATGAAATGATATTTATTACAATAATATAAGTGCATTCAACATAGAACTATAATTTCCAGACAAATGATTTACGGACTGTCCATCGCGGGGTGAAATTCTCGTGTCGTTTCACGGTCAGCGAGCTGCAGTCTCGCTGGTATGCACTGCTGTACAACGCTGAGGTGTCCCGTGTTGCCGTTGCTGCCATGAGCAACCTGCATCCGGACTTAGTAGCCGCAGTGCAGCAACAAGCTCTCTTCTCTAATGCTGAGGAGGATCTGCTTGGAACCTTGAAGAGTGTAAGTGATCCACAGAATTCACAATAATGCACACTGCTCCCTTAAACTTAGAGTACAGCTGCCTTAGTCTGACTGGATCAAGTTGCTACAGACAGGGATTAGGCCCCCTCAGTGAACTCTTCCAAAAATAGTGCACTAACAAAAAATAATCAAGATATACACACATCAGCTTTAAGCTGCCTGTGTATCATAAATAATAATACAGTTAAAGTCCTTCAAAGTTTTCCAATGGTGTGTGACATAGACACATCAGTGAAAGCTACTGGTCTATAAGCAAATAAATAAGTACCCTATGATGAAACTGCATAATATAGATAGCATACAACTTTACTGGAACAGTGCTGTCAACAACCCAGAATCCCGCTCCATTATATCAAGGAGTTGGGATGGCTGGGACAGGGTTAATCATTTTTTTTTGCTCCATTTAACGAGACCCCAGTGCAGGCCATTGTACCCCCTACACAGAATAAGAATATCATAAAAGCTGACCATTATGGGGTTGAAAAGATTGATAGGAAAATGATTAGTTTGTTACTCATTCACACCAATGCAGCTGTTGATCTACCAATAATAAATCTTAAAACTCAACAGAAAAATATACTTCATGTTACAGAACTCCCATCCAACCATAGAGATGTTCCAAGAGCTTCTAGAAGCAAATCCACACGTGTTCTATCCCTCGCGCACCGCCAAGAGCCTGAAGGCACATTGGCAACTACTGAAACAGTATCAGCTACTGCCAGATCAGAGTGTAGCTCCAACTCTCAAAAGTAAGTTCTCATATACAAGCCAAAGAGATGTTCAAAGAGCTTCTAGAAGCGCATTCGCAAGTGTTCTATCTCTTGCGCATAGCCAAGAGCCTGTAGGCGCATTGGCAATTGCTGAAACAGTAACAGCTTCTGCCTGATCAGAGTGTTGGCGTCATTCCAACTCTCAAGAGTTAGGACTTGTATACAGTCCAAGGAGATGTTCCAAGAGCAACTAGAAGCTTATCCACCCATGATCTATCCGTCGCGCATCCCCTAGAGCCTGAAGGCATTTAGGCAACTACTGAACCAGTATCAGCTACTGCCAAATCAGAGTATCACTCCAACTCTCAAAAGTAAGTACTCATGTATATAGACCAAAGAGATGCTCAAAGAGCTTCTAGAAGCGAATTCGCATGTGTTCTGTCTCTTGCGCATAGCCAAGAGCCTGAAGGCACTTAGTCAACTACTGAAACAGTATCAGCTACTGCCAGATCAGAGTATCACTCCAACTCTCAAAAGTAAGTACTCATGTATATAGACCAAAGAGATGCTCAAAGAGCTTCTAGAAGCGAATTCGCATGTGTTCTGTCTCTTGCGCATAGCCAAGAGCCTGAAGGCACTTAGTCAACTACTGAAACAGTATCAGCTACTGCCAGATCAGAGTATCACTCCAACTCTCAAAAGTAAGTACTCATGTATATAGACCAAAGAGATGCTCAAAGAGCTTCTGGAAGCGAATTCGCATGTGTTCTGTCTCTTGCGCATAGCCAAGAGCCTGAAGGCACTTAGGCAACTACTAAAGCAGTATCAGCTTCTGCCTGATCAGTGCGTTGGCGTCATTCAAGATTCTCAAGAGTTAGTACTCTTAGACAGTCCAAGGAGATGTTCCAAGAGCACTTGAACGTCGCGCATCGCCAAGAGCCTGAAGGCACTTTGGCAACTACTGAAGCAGTATCAGCTACTGCCAGTTCAGAGTATCACTCCAACTCTCAAGAGTAATAAAGACCATGAAGGTGCTCAAAGAGCTTCTAGTAGCTAATCCACCCATGTCCTATCCATCGCGCATCGCCATGAGCCTGTAGGCACTTAAACAAATACTGAAGTACAGCTCCTGCCAGATCAGTATCACTCCAACTTTCAAGAGTAATAAAGACCATGAAGATGTTCAATGAGCTTCTAGAAGCAAATCCGTACTTATTCTATCTGTCGCGTACCGCAAAGAGATTGAAGGCATTTTGGCAAATACTGAAGCAATATAAGCTACTTGCCTTGGGTCAATCGGTATGCATCATTGAAAATTATTTAAGTTTTATTCATTGTTTGGCAAACTCGGGTACCTAGCTCGAGCTAGCTCGCTGCAGCTCGGCTCAGGCGCCGCAATCGCCCCGCTGTCACTCTGATATTTTTTAGTAACTTAAAATTCTGACTGCACAGATACAAGTACGTAGTACGCCTTGCATTGCCCATTTAAGTTTTTTTGGTAATGAAAAACTTGAGGTCTTCTTACCGTATCACGAGTTCTTTCGAACCAGTGTGGTGAATGGATTTCAAGTGCGCCTCGAAGAGGCTCCTTTCGTGCACTTGACACGTTTTCGAACTTTTTAGGTTCTACGACATGCCGGTTTTCTCACGATGTTTTCCTTCACCGTTAAGCATGTGTTTTAAATGCACACATAGGTTTTTTTTAACAAAACTTGTGGTGTAGTATAGATAGATAGATGTAATCTTTATTGCACACCTTAAAATAAAAATACATGAAGAAATAATACTGAAGAAAAAGTGGTACAATGGGCGGCCTTATCGCTAAAAGCGATCTCTTCCAGGCAACCTTGGGATGGACTCGAAATATTTGAACAAAAGAGGACGGCATATAGGTATATTGAATATGAATAAGAGCTGATAATATGAATTTATTCACAGATCAAAACGAGAAGATCCTCTCATTTTCCGACGCTGAAGAAACCATAAATGATGCAGAACTGCCGGACTATAAAGAGGACGGCATTGATGTTGAGATGCAATTAGCTGACAGGTGAGCTATTTATACAAGACTGCTTTGCCTTTGCAAGCTGGAAAGAAAGCTATGTCCGTTTCCAGCTCCTAAACATATTCATACCGTTCGTATATTGTATCATTGATGACACCGTGGCTTAGTTGGTAGTGACCCTGCCTACGAAGCTTGGTGTTCCGCGTTCGATCCCCGGCCGGGGCAAATATTTGTGACGAACACAAATGTTTGTTCTCGGGTCTTGGATGTTGTGATGTCTTGTATGTGTTCATGCCACCTGCGACACAGGGAATCCTAGTGCAGGGGTGTGAGTGTGTGAATATTTATTTATTATTATATAAGTATATTGTATATTGATATTATTCACATTATATTCATACCGAAAAACAGTCCTATCGGTTTAGTAGTCTTGGCCTGATTGAACAAAATACATTCATCTCTCTTCATCGGGACAGATAATCTGATTTAGAGAGAGAAATACTGATATAAGTTTCAGAATGTGTAAAAAAATGAATTGAAATAAATTGTTGATACAATAGCTAAAGTTATTAATTTATTATTAAGATTATATTATTTATATTACAAAAAAAAAAAAATATAGTTTATTTATCTATATTGATGCAGTGTGGTTGAAGATGTCACATGAGTTTTTTTTTAATGTTACATTACTACTAATCTAAATAGGAGTAAATTGCAATTTGTATTTGTATTTGTATTTATTTATTTAAAAAGATAGAAGCTTACAGTTCTTAACCAAAACACTTACTACCTTAAACTAAAACTTAAAAAAACTAATAAATTCTGTATAATATTTCTAATTTTATCATTAAATATATCGACATGCTGGTGCTCGTGGATAAATTCATTAATGCAATATGTATTTACGTGAACATACACGGTTATCACTTAGTGCAGCTATGACTAATACCTTTATTCTGTGTCATACACTAAACAGCTGAGTAAACACTACATTTAGGTATTTAATAGTCTAGTTATAAGGTCATGGGAAGCCTACAAATAACACACTTGACCTACAATGCTTGCGAAATCCGACATATTAACACAATTTCATCAGACAGACATACTTCTTAGGCCTAGTAATAGAATCCCGTATTCTCGTAGATTCCGTATCTGAAAAGTGCCCCCCTTTCAGATACGGAATCCTATTATTATACAGAGCGACCCACGGTTATTCCACATGGAGGGAAAGTACCTTGAATATTGTAGATGGAACATTTTACTGAAAGAAGACTGAAGAGAAAAATAATCACCCTGTAGCTTTATCTTACCGATCGAAAGGCTTCATCATAAGGATTATTTATTGCTAAATAACATAGTGTCACACATAAAATTTAAATTATTTAATTATCTATGAATGCAGTATAAATTGTTTTTTAAATTCAAATTATGTCTTCTTTCAGTAAAATGTTCCATCTACAATATTCAAGGTGCTTTCCCTCCATGTGGCATAACCGTGGTACGCCCTGCATATTATATGGAGCCTACGCTGTCCCACTGCTGGGCAAAGGCCTCCCCCATTTCCTCCATTCTTCCCTGTCCTGTGCCAAACTGGTCCAGTCTGGGCGGAATCCTAAGAAAACTTATTTTCCCAGGATCGAAAAGCAAGATATTCGCCTGTTGGAGAACTCACTGACCCGCTGGCAAGTGCTGGTGCAATCAGTAGCAGGCGGCAATGTGGAGCTCGACAAGAATACACTAGCGGTGCTGAGGGGCCGCCTTGTGCGATACCTGATGAGATCTCGAGAGGTAACTCACTCAATCACTATCTTAGTTCCCTTGGCACTTTCTTCCCTTCTGCTTCATTCTTTTTTTCATAGCACTCTTTTTTGCAACATCAAGGTAATAATAACACCACCTCTACCGCTACCTTTTTTACCCGACTGCCAAGGAAGGGTTATGTTTTTCGCGCGTATCTTGTATGTATGTGTATGTAAATTTATTTGTTACCCCACATCTCCCAAACGGCTGGAAGGATTTTGACAGTTAAGGTATGGTTAGATTCGGCTCAATAACCCGAGTGTCCTTAGATAGGTTTTTAAAATAAATAACCAAAATGGCGAATTTTGGCGCAAAATAGTAAGTCGTTTATACATATTTGTTAACCAAACCAATTTTAATACTAGGGTATCAACATAAAGGAAAATAAAAAGGAAATTACAAAAATGTATACCAGTCATATTTTGGAATTTTGATTTGGCAATCAATGTACCATATTTTTGTTTTGTCGGTTTTCAGTTTTAAACTGAAAAACGTAGTTTACGCTAATTTCTTAGATTGCGAATTGCTTGAGTACCACAGTATCACTATTTGTCTCAACAGCAGTTGACTATGACGGTCCTGTGGCTAAGCTGTCCAGAAAAAAGGGTCTTTCCTTCATGACCCCCATCCTGGCATTGCACAGGCCTCCTACGCTAGGGGATGTCCTTAATAGTTCAGGATATCCCCCCCCCATGGGGGCGACAGAGGGGGGTACGCCTTTGAAGACACGGTTGGTCGAATGGCAAGCGTATTGGACTGACACGCCGGTGTCGCGGGTTCGAAAAAGAGAATTAATAGGGCTAGATAAATATTATAAAAAACTACTAGCCTTTTTCATTATTAATAAAACTACATCGTCAAAAGTAAAATAGTAGATTATGCACTAAGGGGATAAAGCAGTGTCTTATGTCGCGGGTGGCATATTGAACCCTGAGCTAACGAGGGACTCAGTTAACTCCTGAGCGAAGCGAGGGAGTTATGTAGAGTCCTGAGTAACGCGAGGGGTTCAAGCTACCCAAGACAAAGACAGGCTTTATCCCAGAGGAGCATACTCTACTTTTCACACCTTCTGCGAGGCATTAAAAAGCCAGGGCTCCGAACTCAGCAGCCAACACCGCCTTTTGTTTTAAAAAAATCTTTGAAGTCGCGCCTTTTTTCTTTTTTTTCATGAGTGGCCAGTTCGATTTTAGAACAAACCTTTTTACAATGCCATATGGGCGTTTTTTTACTTAGAGTTTTCCACGAGTTTCCACACGAATTTGACGTTCCAATTTCAAATCACATTACAACCCTTGGGAGTTTCATACAACATTACCTCCCTTGGTAGGTAATGCTTTGCTTTACCTTGATGATAGCATGATATGTAATTGGACATTGTCGAGCAGGTGGTGTGAAAAATTATGTTCTGTATTCTGCATCTATTTTGATTTGATACTGTCTATCTTAGTGTTCTATTGGAACGCCGCGCGCCGTTATTAATATAAGCATAGGATACACAGAAAAAACTCAGGACAAATATAAGTAGGATAATCGTGTGTAAGTCATAATAACTACTACTCGCACCGAATCGTCACAACCATCGCTCTATTCGAGGAAAATAATGTCAATAAAATGAATTGTTTTTGTTATTTTAATTTGTCTGAGTGCTCGATGTGGCCGTCTGTTGT
This sequence comes from Lobophora halterata, assembly GCA_932526365.1. Taxonomy (NCBI): domain Eukaryota; kingdom Metazoa; phylum Arthropoda; class Insecta; order Lepidoptera; family Geometridae; genus Lobophora; species Lobophora halterata. The sequence goes on from OW052002.1 coordinate 8,945,444, forward strand.
CCTCTACATATCCATGGTGATCCCAAATTCAATTTTAATTTCATAAACTTATCAATAACTTTCATCTAGTTTTGTTTCTATTGTTTTCATGAACTTATTACAACTTTACAAAATATATATACCTGTAAATGTCAGGGTAAAATTAAGACACAGTTTTTATATTTACCCGACTACGGCGAAGCAAAAGGAAGGTTTTTTTTTCATTCCTTTGATCCCTCTATCTTCCAACCTACTAATCAGAATTTAAATTAATTAAGGTATCGTTAGAAGCGTCTCGTTCGTGCGCTATATATGACTATGTGGCGTTCATGAATTATTTTTTTAATTTTTGGTGTTCTCTATAGGGCGCCATATAGCCTGAAGTTTGGAAGATATAAGGGAACAGATGAACATACATAAAAACATACCCACATACATACCGGTCAAAAACATAACCCTCCTTTTTGCTTCGCCGGCAAGGTCTTGTAAATCCATCGTTTTCTATTCCACCCACTTTGACGTTATAGATCTTTAATTACCTTAGTTGTTCACCGATTACTACTCGGTTATAGTACTGGCGGCGGATCTAGACCAGCATGAAGTTCGGTGTTCGAATCATTCCATGATACTGCAGCATTCGTTGGCGTTCGTGTCGCTTATTTCGCTCTGTAGTATCGTCAAAGCCGTCTTAAACTATGCTGGGGCCCTTGCACACAAGAATTTGGGGCCCTTTTGGATAATAAAGAGAGCAAATTATACTAAAAAAAATCTACTATGATCATTTATTTATGTGATAATCGCTGACAAACAACACTTTATAAATTCCATTATTAAAACGTAAAAAATACGAAACCTAAGCTTTGGAATTATTTCGATTATTTCTACTTGAGCTGTAACTTTTTTGTGTTCAAAAAGTGTAATGTGCCCGACATTTTGAAAATAAATGTGAGAGAAATTGTCGGTCCACGGGCCCCGTGTGCCGCCCTTATAGTAAAGACAGTATTGAGTATCGTTGCCTATCTTCAAGCCCGCCTAGATCCGCAATCCGTACTATGTACAAACAACGGTCAGCATATAATAATTACCAACCATGTTGACCGATGAAATCGAAAACACGGAAACTAGGTATTGGTGTCAGTTAGCCCCTGACATGGAAAGCGTCAAGGACGGCAATTACTGACTCCCCACGGTATGACGATCGATTCCATACTGTACCAATTATTTCATCCTTCACATTGATCGATCGGCCTCAACACTGTATTCTATACCTAGTCCCTATGGTATGGTGTATAGTATCTATCTATATCTATCTTTCTATTCAGCCTGCAACACCCACTCTTGAGTTAAGGCCTCTCCTCTATGACGCAGCTTTGTCGGTCTTGTGCAAGACGAATCCATTTTGCTCATGCTGCCTTAACAATGTCATCGGACCATCGGGCTGGTGGTCTGCCCTGAGGCCGCCGTTGATCCAGTGGCCTCCATTCAGTAACTGCCTTGGTCCACCTGTGATCCTCACGCCATGCCAAGTGCCCTGCTCATCTCCACTTAAGCCACGCAATCCGTATACCCACTCACATCCGTGCGGCGTCGGATTTCAATATCATGTATACGGTCTCCGAGGTGGATGCCTAGCATGGCCGTTCCAAAGCTCCGTTAAAGTCGTACTCCACGGCATCCTGAGTCTCTCAAGCAGTAGTAACACAGTAGTGTAAGCATACCCGTGATGCAGTTCAAAGGGAGCTGTGGCTAGTTAAAGTTACGGGGTTTTCACACTGAACATCAGATTGTCTCGATCGCGGAATCAGTTTAGTACGGGCCTAAGCGATTCAAAGTCCTGTGTAGCACTGTTCTGGTCATAGTCAGGCGTGATATCTTACCATTAAAAGAGCGCCTAGCTAGTGTCGTCACTTCTTTCAAACAAGTAAAATTTAGTATATCTCTCGCTTGATTCAAAACTTTTCTGTCGGTACTACGCACTTTCAAATTCTTATCGTGAAATAGTTGATTAAAGATTTATTTATCGATGCTTACTGCCTGGTTTTTTGAGCGATTTAAACTTAATCACTTGTTAATACGTTTATCATCATCAGGAATGATTATCGTCAAAGTTAATCGATTGGTTGACCCTTTTAAATAGCTTCGCCCATGCATATTCAAATATTTTGCGTTGGATATAAAATGATAAAATAGCATCATAAGTAGTAAAATTGTAACTTTAGCATTTTATATGGACTTGTAAGGTAGGTAGAGTGACCGTGTGAAATTAGCATACAATAAGTTTTATTCATAAATAATAATTAAGTAAGTACTTACTTAAATAATAAATATCGTATTGTACTTATATTTTTATTGCGCTGTAATGATAGGGCATTGCTACACTGCAAAAATAACTCATAAAAATACTTATCTATTTCAGAACCAAAATATTATACCTACTTTTTAAAAATTCGCTAAAATATTATTAAAAAATTGAAAATATTTTTTTTTAAATCTATTTTAGTGTAAGCTCATATTATACACCACTTCGAAGTTTAGAACACCTAAGCTACCAAGTTTCAAGTTTCTACCTGAAGCGGTTTCGGCTCAATCAGTCTTATCGTGTCACTAGTTCTTTCTAAGCAGTGTGATGAAAAGATTTCAAGTGCACCTCGAAGAGGCTCTATTCGTGCACATGAGACATATTTTCGAACTTTTTATGTTCTATGCTATGACATGCCGGTTTCCTCACGTCATCCTTATGGATAACTTGTTTTAAAAGTGTACGATATCTATTGAGCTGCCAAAACACCAAAGAAGAGTTAACCCTAAAATTAGGAAAGGAATTATCCTATTACCACATTATGCTCTTACCCTTAGAAATTAATTACGTCACAAGTAGGTAATTTAAAAATTTCGCCAATGTCTAACTAATAATTGCCAACCATTATCAGTCGCACCAAACCATTCCACTGAAAATGTGTAGTGCTATTGTTGAAGGGAAACGCGTCGTGTTTACACAACACGCTTGCAACATGCTATTGTTGGCTTTCCATCGGCGAAATTGATATTCAAACAGCCGTCAGCCGTCATCGATCGGAATGAATTGAATTTGTCATGTCCGGTGCATCCGTAGCGCGCCTTCGATCCTCGCCGCTTACATTTGGTATAACGCTTAATTAATTAAATATTGGTTAAAAAATAGGTTGTCTGCAAAGTTGGTTTACGGACGATAGTTTAACGTGACTACCAGCGTAACGGGACAATGAGCGTTACCGGACAATTACCGGTGTTCATCAATTTATTAGACGTAGTCACACAAAAAAATGTTGTAGGATCGGGGAAATTCATGTAAGTGGAGAGGTACCTTTCAATCAATCAATCATCAATCAATACAGGCAGTGTCCCGATTGACTGACTATCTGACAGTCAACGCACGGCTCAAACCACTGAACGTATAGGCCTAAAATTTAGAGAGCATATTCGTTGAGAAGTGTAGGCGCGTATTAAGGCTCAATTCACACCAAGATGTCAGTTGACATCGTTGAAATACTGGTCTATAAGTATGAAGATGAAGTTTAAAATTATTTAACACCGAAAGTACTCTGGCGGCTGCTGCCAACCCGGTGTGAATTGACGCTAAGTGCGGTTTCAGACTAGCGTATTTTTGTCGTGCGTATACGGGTGAATTAATACTCGCGAAACTTCAAAAGCCGAACGCGCGTATACCGGCGTTTACGCTCGGTTTACCCTAAGAAAATATTTTTGTAAATGAAGTAAATTTCACTATACGATGGAACTGGGGTAATACCCATCAATAATTCAATATTGGTTGCGAACGGAGAATTCAAAATTTTCTTTAGTCATGCATGGTGCATATGTGCCTTACTTAAAACTTAAATGGGTTTCGTAATCGTATTGAATGGTTAGAAACTTAAAGATACGTAGAGTACTAGTCTAAAGTTAAAAAAAAAGGTTCTTACCTGCCTATTTTAGTTTATGCAGATTAGATTAAATGACTAGTTACTAACCGTGAGAAAACGTTTTATTGTTGTGGATCTGCTGATGCTATCAAATAGTAAAACAATTTTATTAGCAAATTTTAAGTGGTCCAGACAGTCAGTAAAATAATATAAGCTTATATCTCAAATTTCGGAATTTATTTACTGCATAAAATTATTTTTGAGATACTTAAATCAGTAACAAAGGTACAGAGGCCCAAAGTGCCTAGAGTTATAGATTAAAAATCTAAAACCCACGTTTTGTTATGCTTTTGCTCTATCTCGCTTTTTTACGGGATATAGCGGTTTTTTATGGCGCTTTTTGAGGTTAGGTCGAAAATTCCAACCTATTTAAATTGATTTAAAATGCATTGCCATCAAATTGAGAGCTACTCTAAAAGTTTTAGCTGGATAGCTAATCTTAAACGACAAAAATAATAAAAAACGTGGTAAAATAAAATGTTGCACGGCTGTGCCTGCTCTGCTAGGTAGAGGCACCGCCTCCTATCCCCAGATAGTCGGATGGATCAAAGTATATGGTACATCAATAGTTTGAATTGTCAGTAACTGTGTTTGCCTGCTGACATGTGCGTGTGCGTAATTCTTAATTAATTTATAAATTATGTTCTTCTCCTTGCGGAAAATTTGTATGTCGTTCTAAAATAGAATTGTGGTCGCATGCTGTTGTGGATAAACAGTTGATGTCGAGAATAACACAGAGTTAGTCTCTTTAGTACCTACCTTTGACCTCGCTGTTATCTTAATGTACTCGTATATGTCGCGGCTAAGGTTAAAATCAGCCATTTAGGCAGCTCGTTAAATATCAGGGTTCATTTGAATGCCTAAAAGAAGCGTAAGTTGTTGAAAAAATAACGTAATTTTTTAACAGTTCCTTATACTTAAATTAGTCTCTATTCGACTCACAATACGGGTCTAACTGATAGATCGATACAACAATGTTCAGCTTATCATTAACTTAGTCACAAAAGTATATCATATCGTTTGTGAGAGGTCATAGCCCTTGCTCTAGCCAATTATTGAATAAATAATGTTCCGCGGTAACGGCTCCGTCAGTTAGTACCATCTGTGCTGTACAAATTGTGGAACTGGTGCTAATTGTGTTTGGTTTCCCGCTGCCACAACACCGTTGTTCACTCACGTTGGAATTCTTCAGCTGCTTACCCTAATAAGCTTGGAGAAAGAACATTTTACAGACTGAAATCTAACCAATATGCCTGGCAGAAAATAATTTCGTCTTGAGCTTTAGATTTGAGCTTAATACGGTCTTTGTTTTTCTTGAGTTTGTATCTTCATTTCGGTGAGGTTTCATTCATAAATTAATTTAAATTTTCTAAGCACAAGGATACGTTCCTCGCACCTGACTTCTTGACTTTTTTGGCCTGCCGGGGTCGTGTTCCGTAGCTACAGGATGGCGTCAATGAAGAAAAAATCCTAACTCTATGTTGTATTGTATGGTATATATATTAAAATCTTATTTATTTATGTAAGTAAGTGTCGAGATGAGCTGGGCTCTCCTGATGGTAAGACAAGAAATCACGCTTGCCCGTCTTAGTATGATGATTGTTTTATTTAGATATTTTTTTTGGTAGTAACCTTAGTTTATGTAGGTTTCTACGCAATGTTTCCGGAATTCGTAGAAATTGAGCTAAGGGTGATATCGTGAGTGGCCGCAAAAAATGCGGGTTCGACTTATAGTCTCTAAATAAAATGCCAGTGACATACGCCCGTAGGTATAGATAGATAGGCAACATGTCGAAGATAGACATAGCAAAACTTGGGTTCCTTTTCGGACTCGAAATCACCTTAGGCTTCGCCCTCACTTTGCAACATTGTTTTCAAGTTAATTTATAATGCAAAATTAATCTTTCGCGTTATGAATAAGACATTTAAAGTAAGTAGTAGGTAGTTAACTGGGTACCTAACCTAGTAGCCTAGTACTTACTAATGTGGAGTTAGTGTCGTTGATAGGTAGGTAAATTCATAGGATGTAGGTATTCATGCGTATAAGTAGATGTAGTTTCAATTCAAAAAACCGCGTGAATCGAAATGGCTACACCTTCTGCATCTTATCGATTTTATAGCCTTACGGATTCAAAACCTTGCCACATTGGATTTTTGTGATTGAGAGTTTGATTCTGAAATGAAAACCGGCCTAGCTGTTCAGTTAATGATGATTAGTTTCCTGGGAACTCAGTAAAAATGTATAATTAAAGCGGCTAGATAAACCCACTCTTTGTAATTAACTTTTATTCCTTCCAAAAAAATGCTGGCTAAGTAGGTAAACCTCTTAGTTATTAATTTCTATTCCTCCCGAAAAAGTATAAGCTGGCCGGATAAATTCACTTTTCTTAAACATGCGCGGAAATATTGTCATTACTTTTAAATAAAGAATACGCGAAGTATCATATTTACGTAGACAGAAAAACCAAAATCACTTCCCGGCGTGTTCTTTGAATTTGGAACGTAGAGCGCGCCGGCAATGTTGCATGAAACGGTGTGCTGTTTGAATTTGGAACGAAAAGCGCGCCGGCAATGTTGTATGAAACGGTGTGCTGTTTGAATTTAGAACTCTTTCATCGATCGTACACATAGCGTTCTCGTGGCTGTATAGCCGTATAGCCACAGATGCGTTTAACCTTTTTCCGCACAAACTAAAATAAAATGAGTTCCGTTGATTCTGAAAGTGAAAATGAAATGGACATTGACTGCACTCTACCAGATTTAAGATCGGAAGCTAAATTAGCGATGAAAAACCAAGCTCCAGCTAAATCTAAAGAAAAATATAGTGTTTTTGGCATACTTCAATGAAATTGCTAAAACTAAAAATCCATCTACATTATGAGCGATTTATTCCATGCTGAAATGTACAGTTCATATTAAAAACGGTATTGAATATTATTTAAAAGGCCTTTTTTTATTTCCTTGCATTTTTTTAAGAAAAGCACAATTATGCCTCGGCCGAAATGGCCATTGCCTGTCTCGTATTATTCTTCCAACTCATACTCGACCTGCAATTGCCTATTTCGCTGCCTTTGCAATAATGTACTATTATTACTCTTTCGGTTTCTATGTCACTTTTTACTTAGTTTTGTGGACTTTGTGGACTCTGTAGAGCAGCCTTTCCCAAAGTCGGCGATAATGGGCGCTGCAGGCCTAAAGGGGGGCGGCAAGAGACCCAGAAAAAAAATGGGGGCGTTGTGTAGAGACTTGGGGGGTAATTTGTTATTTTTAATTAGCTATCTATTATCATTCTCATTGGCAGGTGTAGCCCGTAAGAGTTAACTTGAGACCTGAGCGCCGTTGCGTATTACCTACTGCGCTCAGGTTTCAAATTAACTCTTGCGAGGTATAGTAAAAGTCTCGTTTAGAATGAATGTTTAATCTCCGCTAATAATACTCAAAATAATTGATTAATTTAATTTGAAATTATAGTGGGTTTTAAGTAGGTGAAAAAATGTGGGCGCTAAAATTAATTTATTCTCAAAGTGGGCAGTAGACAAAATAAGTTTGGGAACCCCTGCTGTAGAGTATGGTATGGTAGAGGTATAAGACTTTCCCGGACTACTAAGAAACGCAATCTACCCTCAGAATATCGCGTGTTTTAATACATTGTCTATCCCAACCACAACACTAGACCCTGCTCGAAGGACCATCCTGCTTAGGGACTAGGACTTGAAAGCGAATTAAGTGAGACTGGTTTGCTTACCACGGTATAGATAGTTCTTTGCTACGGAGAAAAGAGTTTTTGTATGACTACCTTCATATCGCGCGTTCTTGAGTATTATGAAAATGACATCATGGTTGTTACCTATTTGAGTGTACTGCGCATATATTTGCTCTGCAAGCATAAATTCATTTGATAAGCGCTATGTTTAATTACCTAAACAAAATGATAAGGGAACGTTAATGGTGTGTGCGCTATAATCGTTAACCGATCGAGCTGCTAACTATACATACCTACAGACAGACATACTGGTTTTCACTTTACAGCAACTAACACGGTAACTTTCCTAATCTATTTATTATTACTTTGGTGGTATTATGTTTTAAAAAAAAACTCTAGCGATTATATGAATAATGTCTGATTTTATCTGTATTTTAAGAAGAATAAAACTAGTTTTTATTTTACTAGCATTGTAGTAGTTTTTGGTGCTTCTTGAAGTAATCATTTAAGTACTAATTAGGATAACCAAATTGTTTTACTGTAGTCGCAATCGTTATCGTCTTAATTGATTGCGTAACTTTTTTTTTAAAAGTAATTTAAATAAGTTGCGATGCAAAATCGAATGATAAATAATAATTCAATAAGTAATAATTGTGACTTACTTAGTTACACGATACTAAAAAAATAGGTAGTAAGGTAAATACTTATAGATACGTTAACGTATCTTTGTTTTATTAATCAGTCACGATTGTCTTGATAAAAATCGATAGCACCTACGTAAAATTAAATTGGAAGCATTCGATCATTTGAAGGACAATATTGTTTTACTGACGAAAATGAACGGAGTGTTCTTTAAAAGTAAGTTCTCAGTTACTCGTATTTTTCTTTTTTATACCTTTACGGCCCGTTCCCACTTTTCGGGTGTCGACAAAATATCGGTTACTCTAGTTGCTGATCATTTTTTATGAAGCTTCACATTTATCTGACAACGAGTTTTTAATTGACAATAGAGAAGCCGACATCCGATTAAAATCCGATACGATACGGATCCGACACCCGACAAAGTGAGAATGGGCTCTTAGTTTACTCTACCAAAAGTTTTATTCGAATACTCTTGCTCTACCACAAAATACGTCAATATCTTATGTTGTTTGTATGTATATTACGGCTCATATGTTATCATTATCACATAACAATGGATAACTAAGGTTACTCTTTTAGAGTATTTATTTTGCATAGAGTGGCATAGATAGTAATTTAAGTATTATAAAAGCGTCGTCTAGTTAGATAAGTGCGTGATAGCTTATTTTCGGAACAAGGTTGAAATTAATTTGAATGTAGGTATCAAACTCACAGTGGCAGTAAACTGACTGTTGGTTGGTCCATTTTACAACTCGTAATACGCAGGTATCTATCTACCTATAGTTTGCTGATAAACCATATCTCTATAATAAATGTATCAACAACTCGTATCTGGTAAATACATGAAACCTGCTCACATTGTAGGATGTTTTTTTTTTGTTTATCTACACTCAACACTTCCCTTTAGAACATTTTATTTCAACTTGTTGAAATCCTTTAACCTCTTTGGAGTACGTAAATCAACTGACTAACCTTTTTATTGTACTTGGTTAAGTAGGTACATATCCTACATTTATTAGTATAAAAACGTGAATTGCTGCAATTTAAATTAGTAAATTTATATTTAGTACTTATCCTACCTATCTGTTATTCCGATCAATGTTTTTCCTGACGCGGGAATCGAACCAGCGATTTTCGGCGTAGCAGTCCAACGCACTTACCACTCGACCGTCTGTGTCGTCAGGAAATATATAAGTTTTCTAGAATAGTCCTCAAAGTTGGTAGGTATATGTAGGTATATGCAGAACCTTCCTATTATCCTGGTACCAATAAGCAAAGTACTTATAGTAGAAACTAATATGTACCTACCTCTACATACATTATAAAGTACCGTAACTAGTTAGAAACTTACCACCACAGCCGCAGACAAAGTGAAATCGGTACAGGCATGACCACCGACAAACCATTTAAAATCCCAAGTAACTACATTATTGTTTAATTTAGGAGACTGACTTTAGTATCAAACCCTTTATAATAATTCAATGAAAGCAAGAAGATACCTACAGGTATTCTAGGATGCAATCAAGAATACAATAAGGGTTAATCATAAGCACATATAATTATGTAAGAACATAGACGATTTCAATTTTAATTACATTGTGCGTGTTAAATATTTGTCGGATTAAAACTCACTTAGTTCAGTTTGTTGTTTCAACGTGAATTGTGCAGTTAAAATTGCAATTATACGTTTACCTCCTACCTAGGCACTTGGAAGCACGTTAGGTATGTGATTAACGCAAGTACTTGATACCGATTTATGAGAAAAAATACGTATTATTGCTGCTATTGCGTTGTGCTGTCACTGTAGAAAGTGTAAGACTGTGGCTGGTTAAATTCAACAAAGCTCCAAGGTTATGACTATTAACTAGGTACCTACCTACACCTACCACCATTCAGGTTTAATTAACCATATCTACCTACCAATTAACAGCTGTACAAGAATTACATTGAATTAGTTCAGCGTAGCGCTCATTGTGTTACTTACAATACCGACGTGCAATGAACTGCTCAAGCCTTTCTTGTCCTTCAAACGTTATCAGCGGCGTATATGTAACGTAACAACATTTGACAATCTCCAGGGTCATTCGGTTTCATCATTTGCACGAACGGTTAGATACGCTGGATATGAAGTAACTATACTACAAGTCCGCTTATTTAGAGCGAAGCAGGCCTGTTTGAAAACTATGTGGTCTTTAAATATTAAAGTGTGTCCTATTTCCCCAGATTGCGGTGGGCAGAAGCACACGCGATCATTCTATCGATGTGGACCTGAGCTTGGAGGGGCCGGCCGCTAAGGTGTCCCGCAAACAAGCCACTATACGCCTCCGCAACACTGGCGACTTTTTTATGTCATCGGAAGGAAAGAGGCCGATATTCGTCGACGGGCGGCCGATTCTTCAAGGGAACAAAGTTAAACTCAACCACAATAGCGTGATCGAGGTAAATATATAGGTACAGCGGTTTTAGGATTAATCGTACCGGCCCGGCTTTGCTTACGTAATATTAAGTTATCATATCCATATAGCGTAGGTGCTTTTTCAGGTCCCCTAAACTATGACGATAAGTTTAGTAGTTTTGGTGTAATAGAGTAATAAAAGTCAAAAGGTTTGGCTGGTAGAAAATGCGTTTAGGCATTAAGACTGCCCCTTGTACAGTTATTTCTTTTTGTGCAATAAAATTCCACTCGTGTCAACAAACTTTCGCATTCATAAATATGCGATGCGAGTATAAAAAACGCATTATTAAGACCTTGATATTGACCGTAATGCATTAACCTTAGTTTATGCTAATGTTATGCGCATCGGTGATTTTTTCATAGATATTGATCATAAAATTGTCCTAGCCTATCGCTTTTCGAATCAGAAGTAATTATTTTAACCTCATCCAAAGTGGACGAGTTTTTGTTGGTTGCGTTGATGAACGACTTAACTTTTAGACCACCTCTGTGGTAGGTACTATTGTGCAGATAACAAAACGCGGTAAAATGAACCTATCTAGCAGTTTTTGTCGCCTGGAAATTTCTGTTTACAAATATTTATTTAGTCTTCTGGAATTCCCGGAGATATACCTAGTTGGCCCTTAGATATATAGGTATATTCTATCTTTAAGACTGAACAAGACTCTCGGTACTTTAAAAATTACATACATAAAATTAAATACGATTGACGACTTCATATATGTAGTATAAATATTGGTAATATAGGATAAATATTGGTGTTTGTTTCAGATCTCGGGACTCCGGTTCATTTTCCTCATAAACCAAGAACTTATCAGCGCTATTCGACAAGAAGCCGTTAAAGTTAACATACCAGTTTAGAAATAAAATTGAATTATTGAAATAAATGCATTTTTATTGAGAACACATTTATTTGGTCAATTTTAAAACGATATTTAAAACTAGGTACCACTCAAAAACAAAACATTTTACCCATTAACGATTAGGTGTTTCACGGCACATTCAACACTCAATTTTCAATTTGTAACGTTTAATTTAACTTCTATCACCAAACTATAATCACGTGAGTTTTACTGCATAAGATATGCTATAACGATAAATAATAAATCAAAACAAATATTTACCCTAACTTTACTTATTCACTAAATTACCGTAACCCTTAGAAAATATAATAACCACAGTAAACGTAGTAAACTCACAAATCGCAACAAGGCCTAACAAAGTGCATGAAAAATTAAACAACAATCCACTCAATAGTGCATAACAAACATACATCTGTATCCAAAACTACATACTTACATAAAGAAAACAAAATATATAAATAATTATCATTATAGTAATTCATGATACCTATCTGTCAACATCAGGCAATTATGGTACCACGATAAAATCTCTTGGAATCGTATCTCTCACTAAACTTGCATTATTAGGTAAAGAGATTTTATCATGGAATTTACTGCTTTTATGTTGGTACAATAAAATAGGTTGGTAGAACTTTCAGTCTAAAATTGCACGTCCCTTCAATATCGTCGCGATACAAATGCCCTTACTCAGACTGATCTTGCGTGTGGAGGGGCGTGCATTTTTACACAGAGATAACCTACTTTCATTATTATTTTTAAAATAAAACTGGCTGATCAGACAAAATATACAATTTAAAAGGGGTCGATTTTCATCAATGGACTAACCGATTCCTTTGTACCTTCAATACTTCTTTATCACGCTACATACTATGAATCATTAACCATAAAATATTAAACCACATTTCCATAAAGTAACAAATATCTTACTCTTAATAATAAATAAAAGTCCGGTAGGTACATTCCGGACCCCATTTAGGTATAATATCTATACTTATAGGTATATGATATACTTCACTATATACACATTACTATTAACTTTCAAAAGGCAACAGTAGCAATACGTAAGGCCCGCTCTTTATGCAGGTCATAAAAGCACATATTTGGTATATTCAATGGACACCCTGTACACAATATCAAAATAGTGTTATTTATAAAGACACGAAAAGGCAAATATGAAAACGGAAGTGCCTTGATTATGAGATCAATAAATATATATTCCCAAAATATTTTAAAATGGCCCAACATTCGAATAACAACTATGTAGTACAATCTAATATTACAACTACTTATATTTGGTGCGGGTTTATTCAGCTCTTTCAAAGGCACTGCCAGCGCATTATTATTCGCTGTAGATATTTTTACTATGTGCATAACATTTAGGTAAAAGTTACACGAAAGATCCAAACAATCTCTAGAATAAGCTAAATTCATAAATAATACCTTTATTACATTGTTATATTTTACGTTTGATATTGATTCTGACAGTAATTAATTATACTGAATATATTCAAAATAATATATTCAGTATTATTGACTAATAATTTTTGGATCGGATAAATTTCATTAAATAAACATACCTAGTTACATCAACGATAATAATGATTTCAGAGGCTTTGGTTATTTCACGGTTGAATTTTATTACCCTCGTCGTTTGAATACAAGAACCATCTACTACCTACCTACAGAACGACATTCGATAAACAAACACAGAAACAATATCGTTCAACCGCATAGACATGTTTGCATGTTTTCACATTATGTTCAAATATTTTTATGATAACTTTACTTTTTGTACTTAACACGCTTCACTTCAGTCATTCACAGTTTGATATTAATATGTATTAAAAACATTTATAGGGCTTAACATTTAAATGAGCAATAAACTTAGTAATCATGCCACAACATGATTTGTAATTTGGTAAAGCAGTATAATATTATAGTCTTTAAAACATTATTGAATTATTAATAAAATCTTTAGTTAGTCTAACTATGTGACGGAGGATTGTTATCCATCTTATAACATAAAGGATTAAATTATTATCATTTATTTAAAATACCTAATCTATTTAAAATATATTATTTATCTTTTAATACATATAAGTAAAACATCTGTATAATTACAATAATTATGGAATGGAATGAAAGGTTTACGAAGATAAAAACAAATTTAGATTAAATAAACTTTGAAGTAGGTAACAACAAAATCAGATCTTTTTATACTACAAGGCCTAAATTCTTTATCTTTGTTATTTATCACACTTAGTTAAGAATTTGGCGTCTTTCTAAACTACTCAACTAAAAGGTAACTAAATTAAACCTAAGGAAATATTAAAAAAGGAGTGATTTAATGGAGGAGGGTGGGATGTGTTGGTTGAGCTTGAGCTACACTATACCTACTCATTTAACAATTGGAATGCTTCAATCTGATTGTATACTTCAACTGGCCAGATGAGTTGCTCGTCTTTGGCTGAGAAATAACAAATTTTGTGCTACTGGCAGATTTATACTTCCTGAATTTCTCAGCCAATACAAAAGTATTCTTTCGATGGCTGAAAATAGCCCTTGTTTTTTTCTTGATAGCCATTTTATCAATGAAATGGTCTTTCTCTAAAAACACCCATGGTTGCCACTTTCTACCGGTAAGATCGGGATTGTACGTATCTTTCTTTGGTATACTCGCATAGTGGGATCCATTTTGGCTTTTTTTTATTAAAACTTTAGGAACAACAGTTTTATTTTTTTTATTCTTTTCTTTGTGCATTTTGATTTGAATTTCGTCTATACTTTTGAGAACATCATCGAAGTTCGGCTTTGGTTTCTTAGTGACTCTAGGAATAACGTTATTTGGTTTATGCACTTTTGGCTCGCTACGGGATATCTTTAATTGTTTTAGCTTCATTAATTTTTGTTGAGGTAAAGATATTTTAATTTTAAGATCACGTATGGATTCTTTGATTGGGGGAATGTATTTTTGAGCAGCTTTGGTTATCAATGGACCATTTGGGAAATTCAAGTCAGAAGTAGAATATTCTTTCTTTTCGGTAAATTTACATCGTGGTCTCTTGTTTGATTCATTGATTTGGGATACTCGAGAACCATTCAAGTTTGTTATTTTCAAAAGGATGCTAGAACTAGAACTCTTTTCTTCGGATGTCGTGGAAGATACTTCAGGAGAACTAGCCGTTTTACTGCTACTGACGGATTCATCATTGACTTCATAACGTAACACGTTATCTAAACTCGACTCGCAAGAATGCACAGTGCCATCTTGAGTTGCTTTACCACTCTCAACTTGCGGCATTCTGTTTTCATCTATTTCATTTTCGGCACTGCTATCATCTAGATAATCGTCTATTCTCCTCAATGGTGATAGTTCCTTAACGAAGACATTTTCTTTATTTTCTGGAGTGTCCAAACGAAAATCATTTGACGTGTGTGCAGAGTCGATGTAATCTGGAGTAAGGGTAGGTGAAGGTTTCCAGTTATCGGATTCTATAAGAATTTTAACTTGATCAAGATCAGATAAGTGTCTGATTGATTCGTCCATGTTTTCTCTACTCATTAGTGCCTTATCCATATCTAACACAGAAGTACTAAACAACGTTTCATTTATTGATACAGTGTTATCGGACATTATTTCCCCACCCATAAATACTTGGTCCGATTGATTATACCCAGTATCAGCACAGACATCAGCATTCTCATCACATTCATTTTCTGATGATGGATCAGTTGGTGATGAAGGAGCACTAATTATAACATTTTCTGCAACTTCGTCGCTAAAAACGGTTTCTACACAACCGATGTCATTAATCCATGAACTCTGTGTTGTGTTACTTTCTTCACATTCTATAATAACAGATTCTGTATAGTCGACGTTAGAATCATGTAGGCTAGAAATCGGCTCCTTTAGTAAATCGCTATTGCTATTGACCTCATCGTCTCCAGTCTCAACCGCAGTGATTAAATCTTCCTGCAACTCAGTGATACATATTTTCTCTTCGTTTTCTTCGGTTATGATACAGTTGTTGTCAATCAATATGCAAAATGAAACATTTCCTTCAATATTTACAGAATTTCTTCGATTGTTTGTCATAAAATTTTCGAATTCACCTAATTTATTACGTTTTGGTGGCCACACGTACTGCGTGCTATCAATGACTTCGCTTTGTCTCACATGTGTATTCAAAGCAGAATCAGAGAATGATCTTTTCAGAGAACGACGATGATTTATTGACACGTTAAAATCTTCACAGTTCGCATCTTGTTTTTCGTTGTTTTCATCACATTTTAACTCTAACACTTTGTCAGATGTTTTAAAGATATTCTCGGTAATTTGAGATATAATTGAGCTATTCGGATAACTAAATGAAATTTCATTTGTGTCATCAATTAAGTCATTCGGAACATCACATTGTTCAATAGATACTTCTTCAAACTCTGTTTTATTTTCAAAATCAAATGGACTGTCATTTATTACTATTTTATCTTCCTTTTTTCGTTGATAATTATCTGTGTCACTACATAAAATACCGTCGTCAAGACAACAGGGTTTATCTTTAGATGATTCTGCGGGATTCGAAACGTTGAGTTCAGAATTCACCACTGCACAAACAACACTATCTTGAATTAAGTCTGCATCGCATTCTGAACAGTTTTCGTCAATGTTATTATTATCACATGAAATACCATGATTATGTGTACTGAGTTCGTCTATCGACGGGTTTGCTAAACTGTCAGCGTGAAGTTCAGAATTTATCACCTCACAATTGACTTCATCTTGAATTAAGTCTGCATCGCATTTTGAAAAGTTATCGTTAATGCCATTATCGTCACATAAATTGTCATGATTATGACTACTGAGTTCGTCTTTCGAGGGTTGGTCATGAAGTTCAGAATTCAACACTTCACAACCAACTTCATCCAGGATTAAGTCTGCGTCGCATTCTAAATAATTTTGTTTAATGGCATTTAGACCGCTAAGTTCTTTTGATGAGTCTGTGAAACTGTCAGAATTGAGTTCAGAATTCATCACTTCAAGACTAACTTTATTTTGATTTAAGTAAGCAGTGCTCTCCGATTCGATTTCGTTACAGTCAGAAGTTGTTTCTTCTAGAACATTTTCAATATTGGGTCTCACAAAATTAATTACTTGTGTATTTTTATCGTCTTGAAATTTAGTTACGTTTTCTTTTATTTTTCCTTCAATGAACATCATCAGTTTTTGAATACATGGAGAATTCAGTTTTTTACCACTACTATAAGCTAAGTATGCTTTGCAGCGCGTGGTCACCAGAACTTCCTTATATTCTTTATTTTCTTTGCAACTGCTTGAAATTAGTGTTGATGTGTGTTTATCTATTTCCTTGGTAGCTACGGACTCAGACAAAACGACAGATGACGAATTTTCGCTAAGTTTGTTATTTAAAATGTCTTGTCCGTCAGTTTCTAAATCAAAATTGTCATTTTTTACAGATTTATTACTATCAATAAAATTACTAACATTTTCAAAATCGCTTCCGTCATTTTGGTCTAATATCATATGCGCCTTTGATATTTCTGGAGTGACATTAGAATCACCAGCTGACCTAATTTTACTCTCTGGATAACATATGCTATCAAGAATTTTTTTGCACAAATATTGTAGCTTAGGAATTTCGGCAGTTTCTAACGCTATTTCCATATTTTCATTTATATTATTTTCTTCTTTATTATCCTTTCCAAACATTGATGAATTGTATAATGAAGCAGTTGAAACTTCACCAGAAACTTCTGTGATTGTAACGCTTTGATCACTGCCATTTTCATTATCATTTAGATTTCTTTCGTTTGTCGCTGATGTTTCCTGAGTACATGGAGAAACTATTTCTTTATTTGAACTAACCAAAATGTCTTTTCTACCTTCCATTATATTTGAGTCTACTAAAACATTTTTAAGTGAATTGTATCTTAAATCAAAGCCATTATTTTTATCTGCCGTTAAACCTGAATCACACTCCATTGGATTTTGTAACATGCTGTCGTTGATTGCAGAGCTTGCTTTCGAGTCAGTTTCTTCGGTAAAGAACTGAGTGGTATTATTTTTACAGTCGTTAGTATCGATTTTCAGTGAAGTGCCTTCCACAGTCCAAGTCGGAGCACTAGTGTCTTTAACTGACACGTTAGGAATTCTATCACTAGGTTTAAGATCAGGCTGTACATCGACAAAATGATTTTGTTTGTCGTTCACAAACATTGTACTTTTAGAAACCAAAATATCTTGCTCTTCCGTATGACAAGAATCACCAGGCTCTAAAGTTGGACTTATAACATGATCTTTTGTAGTGCTTTCATGTAAATTCGACTTCATATCTGATTGGATATTATCACAATCAAATTCAGTGTTATAGTTTGTATTTTCTAAAACTTTAGTCACATCTGATGATATTTTTTCATTAACAAACGAATTGCACTCCTGATTTATTATACCCGGGCTTTTATTATTTATGAAAAGTTCATTAACAGAAATCAAATCACTATAGTACTTATTAGCATGATCAGAGGAGATCAAGTGATTAGTGTCATTCACAACACCATTAATTACATTCGAGCATGTTTGTAAATTAAATTCAGAATCATTTTTCTTTGATTCGTCGCGTACTTTCAAGCAATCTTCAGTAAGTTTAGCTACAACTAACTGACTGGCATCAGGTTGTGCATCTTCATTATTTTCAGTTTCAGTTTTAGATATCTCGAGACAGTGATTTTCGGGTTTTGATTGGTTGTCTAGTGCTGAGTTCAATCCCACTATTTTTACGCTACTTATATCAGAAATAGATTTATCAGGCTGCTCGTGGATTTTAGAAGAATCATTATTTTGTATCATAGCTTTTGATTTCTTTTTTTGTTTTGATTTTGACTTAGAAATGGACATTTTGGACGATTTTTTAAACTTCAACAATAGTCTCGGTCGACATTCTTTATTTTCGAGGTTATCATTTAATTTGGAATCTTCTTGTATCTTAACTTCAGATATATATTTATTTTCCTCAATGGTTTTAGTGTTTGCATTGTCCCCTGAATGTGTTACATCTACGAAGTTAAGATCATTGGATATTCTGTCAGTACATTCACTTGAAAGCTTAGCTTCGCCATTATTTATAACATGTTTGATTGACACAGAAGGTTTATCGGTAGACTCCACTTTATCATGAGATGCGGCAGTTGGCATACTTTCAGCATCGTTATGCTTTATTGCACAATCACTGCCGGTTCTTCGGTTTTTTCTTAACATAATACTTGTAATATTTTGACAATCTGAGTCACGCTGATTGTCTACTGTACAAGTGTATTTTTTTATATAAGTCGTATCCGTGTCAGTAACTTCTTGTATGTTGTCACATACCGCATTTGTGTTTTGTGGAGACTTTACGATTTCATCTTCATTTATGATAGGAAGTCCATTTCCAGATTTACTGGTGCTGAAGTCTAGAGCGCACTCATTTTGAATTTCATTAGTTTTACTTTGTGAGGTCAAATTAATTGGTTTAATTTCCTCATTTTCTACTTTTCTATATGAAGAAATTTTTTCTTCAGTCCGCCGAATATTTTCTGGATTTTCAATAATTACACTATCGGTTCGGATAGCGTTTGTATTGGGTTCCTCCTCCACAGACTCTAAACTATTAACTTTGGCCTTTCTATATTTACTAAGTTTTGTGAGCACAGTTCCTGATTCGTCTTGAATGGTTTTGGCATATTCTTCTGGATCTGTTTGGGTCAAAATATTATTCTCATTTAAAGGAGTAAACTTCAATTTGTCTTCTGTAGATTCATGCGATTGTTTCGTTACAAGACAGTTATCTACTTTATTAGCGTTTATAAACTGTTGATTAACTTCTGGGAAGTTGAGCTCAATTTCGTTATCTAGTCTAGGCAATGAAGCTAAACATACCCCAGAACTAGTCTCCAAATCTTGCAAACAATAATTTGTTTTAACAGACTCCATGTTATTTGCACTAAACGGACTACCAACCATTTTACAACTTGGACTATCGTAAGCTGTATGTGTACTTTCTTGCCGTCGCATTTTGCTAGCTTCTACATGCATAGTTGTAGGTGTATTGGCTTTATTAGAATGAGGATTTGATACTTTTTCTATAATTCTTTCACTCAAAACATTTTGTACTGGTGCTGCAACATCTACATTCATCATTTTAGGACTACATGGTTTTATTTCAAAGTTACAGCCTACCTCTTTATGGATAACAGACTGGCTTATCTTTGCTTCAACATCTAGTGGCGACACCGGCCTTGGCAGCGCTTCTACCATTTGCTTCAGAGCATTTTTACACCTAATGTAATCTCTTGATGGTGGAGATTTATAGCTGTTGATGTTTGAAGACTCAATAACTTCTTCAAATTGGTTTAGAATTTCAATGCAATCATAACCCTTAATATTTTCAGGTAGTTTTGATATTCTCTGAATGTGCTCGTATTTACTGAGTTCTTCACTGGGAACATTTACTAATCCAAGAACATATAGTTCTTCCTGAGTCTTTTGGGCTTCATGACGTTTTGTGTAAGAATTTAGATCACTAGCAGCAGCAGATCCAATGGCTTCTTTTGGATTGTTGTTACCACAATCTTCATCTCCTTCATTCCACATTGACAAAAATTGTCTCACATCGATTTTGTCATCTTCTTTAGAACTATTAGTTTCTGCCTTGGACTGCACATGCGAACTCCCTATGATTGGGCGATACCTATAGTCAAATCTTCTATAATAGTCATTTGGTAATCTTCTGATACTAGATTCTACACTTCTCACACTTGCTGTTGAAGATTGGCTGACATAGCCACAGTCTTCTTGTGAAGTGCCTTGTGTTTGTGTTGTGTCATTGCTAGTGTTGGAATCAGTTGGAGATATAGCCAATGTGTTTGGGGAGAATTGAGGTTGGTGGTGTATTGAAGGGTTGAACCCTAATGGGTGTTCATAATGTCTGTAATGTGGCATGTATTCATAGCTTTTTGAGGGTATATCTTTCCTGTGGTGATATTGCTGAATTGGGACAGGATGCAATCCAGGTGTAGCATAGTTTGGCATAGCTTGAGCTTTAGCTTGGTGGACTCTAGCCATTTCATTGATAAAATAACTATCCGTTGCGGGGTATTTCATTTTAGCATTTTCATAATCAACATAAGCTTTATTGTTATCAATAGGCACTTTGTTTGATGGTTTCATTGAATCAGGATAAGGGAGTGCTTTGTTTTGTGGGTTTCCTAGACCCGGAGCATAAGTAGGGTGGATTATTTGGTTGCGAAATTGCATGCTATAATTAATAGACTGTTGGGTGGGTCTTTGGTAAGCTTCCATGTTTGGATCAGGTATTCTATTGTCCAGATACTTCATGTGAGGGTACACAGGATATGGATGAGGTCTCGTGTTTGGAATGTCGTATTTATGAGGTCCATAAGTTGGAGGTGGATGGAATGGGCTGGGATAGTTAGGAACATAATCATACCTTGGCTGTGGATACCTCTCCTTCACAGTGGGGTATGGCTTGAATCGAACATTCACATCTTGATAGATAGCATCAGGGTAGCCATAGCCGTCTTCTTGAAAGGTCCTATGTGGTCGGGCAAGAGGCATAACAGGTGGTCTTGTTCCGGCACAATTGGAGTACTGCGGGTACTGATAAATGTCATGAGCACCATATGCTCGTGGTGCTGGTACATTAACACCAGTGGGGGCCCATCCATGAGCAGTCCGTGACAGGGGAGAGTTTACACTCGGCACACACATTTCGTTTGGTCTAATGTTTTTATGTTCATTTGCTAATAGGTTCACAGTATAAGGCACATCACTATACTTGGCTTCAGGAGCCATGGTTTGTTTTATTTTTGAGAGTGCAGCGTTTCTCTCATTAACATTGTTGGAGGCGGGATCATCAGTATGTTTGACAGCACTGTAGGTGGGAGGCACCATGATCCGCTGCATGTTCTCCTGGAATGTTTGTCTCGGTGATATGTTTCTCGTTGGGTTCACATTGTTTAGGTGTTTGTAAGGGTATTCAGGTGGTCGAGGGTATAGGTTTTCGGGCCATTGCTCGACTGAGGCTTTCTTGAGGAATGCATCGGCAGAGGGTGGCGCGGGCGGCACCACTCGGTCCGGGCCGATAACCGCGCAGGGCCGCACGGTCGCCTCCACTTTACCCAATGGATTAGTTCCGATATCTTGATATGATTTATTTCTGTTACATTGGAGTGCGACCCCGCTCTGAGAGTACTTACTGCCATCGTTGCGTTCGCCCAGACCACTCTCCGTCCTTAAATCCTTAGCATCCATTGCCACCGAATCTTCCACACATTATCTTGATTTTTGTACGCATTTTTAATAGAGCCTCAGAAAACATTACATCCTGTAGTCCAAAGCAACACCATCCATGCTGAACTGAAAATATAAACAAAATATCAGAGGTGCAATGTCAACTGTCAAAACACTGCCACATAAGCCTCCAGATTCTAATTAGAAATGTAACTAAACACAAATAATTTACAATGAGAAAGCGGAAATTACCTTTTGGATTTCAAAATTGCATGAATATCAATATTATTTCCAAGGAAACACCGATTTATTACGTTCTTGTACTGTCGTCCATTGGGTAAAAGTGTTGCCATATAATCAATAACTAAAATCTACCAAAACTTAGTAGAAAAATTAAGGGGAAGTCCTAGCGTTGTCCTAAGTATAGTCAGTATAGTGTTCTGTGCCTAAGTGTGAGAATAGTTAGTGGGCGATTGTACGATTAATAGATTTGACGCACATTTGACGGTCTAATAAATATATGCGTGATCTTACTACCGTCTTTGTTGCAAAATATGGGCTATTGCTGGGCTATCGAGATCCCACCGTAACGGAATGTGAACTGCGGGGCTATTTGCTAAGCTGTCATTAGTTCTCGTTATCGAATGGTACGTCAAATTTGACAGAAAATGGCCGACTTCTCGAAGCCGATAGCGACAGAAATGCTATGGTGACGTCATTTTTTTCCCACTATTGACCATCGAATTCGATATCGAGAACTAATGACAGCTTAATGAATAGCCCTGCTGCGGCGAACCCTGTTCAAACGATGTCCTATTTGCTCGAGTGTCCTCTATGCTCTACCACCTGTTCTACAATTTTGTTTTATGTTGTAGCTAGACGACCTCATGGATGCCACCGAGACGACAACGAAAGCTGTGAGGATGCTGCATCAGCATGCTGATATGGAATATTAAGTTGCCGTTTATGACACGTAAGAAGAAGAAGAAAAAGAAGACCATCTCTGTCTCGTTATTATAACGGTCTATTATAATGCTACGGCTCCACTGTCGCGCGATAGTTCGTGGTGCGGTTGCGCGCTAACACATGAGTATGTTGTTCTTGTCTAACTGTAAGCAGTCATCTATTTCGTATTAGCCCGAATACATCGCGGTGAGACGAACTACTTGGCCAGACAAGACGTAAACGCAAAGTATCGCGATAGCGCGACAGTGGGGCCGTAGCATAACTGAAGTCTGAGCTGCGGTGTAGTAAATATATTATTATATTGGTACCACAATATTGTTGACCCCCGCTCGCTCAACATTTTTTGCGTTGTTGGCTTGTTTCTCATACAATGTCTCACTGATGTAAAATCACTGATATGCAAAGTTATCATTAATTAAATATAGCTATTACCTATTACCAATGCAATGAGTGAAGAAAACCTGCCATTGAAGATGCTAGGGCCACAAACAGGAAGAAACAAATAGCTGAGTGTCAACATCACAGGACCTTACCTACAGTCCGTATTAGCTGCAGCTGCATGTCAAACTCAATGTCAATAAAATCGCTAAATCAGTGTCATGAATCTATTGGTTTGGTTAGTTGTAATGCCAATGTCATGTCAGTCAGTAGCGATTAGCCAGTAGTAGCTAGATATTTTGCAATTCAGGAATTTAAAATTAAAATTGTATTAAAATTAGTAACTTTGCTGCGTCATGAAATATATATCAGTTAGTTTAATTCTGACTTTAATTTTTGGTGTTTATATTGTAAACACAATATGGACTTTAGCTGAAATATTCATACCCCCCGTATGCACTCGTGGCGAACGATGTTATACCTCATATCTGGCTTCAAATCCAGTTCAGCACCTTGTTATCTTTACTTCTGTGAGGCAACAGCCTTACTTCGACGGCTCATCATCAGATGCAGTCACTAAAATTCATACTTCATTGAAATTCGACTATCGGAATGCTGCCTCTTTGTAAGTAATAGTTTCGCTCTACTTCCACATTTTTCTCTTATAATGTATGATTGAAACTGACTGAATAGACTTTTTTTATGACTTATTATAATTTTAACATGCTGGATTAAAATATAAATTTCTGTAAACAGTGACATCGCTTTGAAAGTGCCTCGTAAAACGCGAAATAATGGTACACTCTACATGCATGCGGCGTTGCTGGATGATGCACGACTTTATAAAGACTTCGAAGAGATTTATCGATCAGAATCTATACATACAATGCCACTGATCACCTACACCGAGCCACAAGCAGAAACTTTCAACCTACTTCAACAGAATGTGAGTTATTTATTATTTAAATACAAGCTGCTGCGAGTGGCTTCGTCCATGTGGTAAGTATTGGAATAAAAAGTAGCTGAAATATTTTTTCAGCTCAAAAACTGTATCCATACTGAATTTCTGCTTAATTACTTCAGTTGTTTTGGTGTGATTGAATGGTAAACATAATCCAATCCATCCTCACAAACTTTTAACTTATGTAACTGATATAACTGATGTGATAATGAGAAAGAATTAAAGAATTAATGAGAAAGAGTAAACATAGATTTGCCTAATTAATTTTGTATATGTAAATAATTTTCTAGACCGGAGAAAAGAAGAAAAACTCCCACAAGAATATTCATCCCTACTCTCATATCAGCACAGTGGCTCCTATTTCAATTTTGACTGATGAACTGAATCTCCCTGCTAATAAAATTCCTGGAGAATTTTATCCACACATGAGGTAAGAGGATAACTTATTTTTTGATAAAAAAATAAATTAATATAAGATTTTGAAAAAAAATTGATTTTGAATTGCTGGAAGCAAATTCCATAATTGATTTATTAACTGCTATCAAATCTGCATACTGCTGATGTTTATTATTATTTATTTATTTGGGAAACAAACATAAAATATAAATTATGCAAGAAGTAGAATAAAATAAAATTATATAATTAAAAATATAATTAAAAGTTGTACACTGACTGGGATTCATATAGAAAATAGGTTATTTTATTTATCTGAGGTAAAATCATACGCAATTTCTAAACTAAAGACCATATTGCAGGATCAGAAGCGGCAAGTTCTTGCCAATTATCCAACACAATGTTCTCAAATCTCGAATGTCACAGTTGCAACTGCTTAACAGTAGTTCAACTATTGTGAACATCTCACTAACTGTGTCTCCTGCATCTTACGGCTCTATGCGCCTGGCTATGCATGTCAGACTCGCACTGGACCAACTGCACAGTCTGGGCTTCAGTGATAAGGATGTGGATGATGTCAAAGGAATATTTGCTGATACAAATCTTTATTTGCTATCTGCTACAGTGCTGATTGCTAGCTGTCATGTGAGTAACTATGGATAAAATAAAATAACTCAGGGATCAGAACTAAAGTAAACCATAGTTATTAAATTGTAACTGGTATTCATCACGCTCACCTTATCTATTTTAGTCCCGACGTTTCGACTGTATTGAAACAGCCGTGGTCATGGGTTGACTGATTGCAATACAGTCGAAACGTCAGGACTAAAATAGATAAGGTGAGCGCGATGGATACCCGTTACAATCTAATAACTACGTGTGATAATCGCGAAAGTCTACGAAAAACTAATATAAACCAGCCATATAAATAATTGAATAATCTTTTGTTAGACATTTCACACAATGCTTCCAAACTAAGTAAGCTTGTATAATGGGAACCAGATAACTGATAGAATACTTATATACTTTTCTTTAAATACATACATAGAGAACACCTGAACTCAGGACAAACACCAATGTTCACCACACAAATGTTTGTCCTGAAGCGGGAATCGAAATCACGACACTGGCGTGGCAGTTCAACATACTTGCCAATCGAAGGAATTTCGGAAATAACACACGCAAACAAAGTTGCGGGTTTCAGCTAGGTAGTATGAAATAAAAATGTCATTAATTATACATTGCGTTCGAGAACGACATCGCTTCATTCTAGGGTTTCAAATTGATAAATGTTTCTTCCAGCTGCTATTCAACTTCTTAGCGTTCAAGAACGATGTCGCTTCATTCTAGGGTTTTAAATTCATAAATGTTTCTTCCAGCTCCTATTCGACTTCCTAGCATTCAAGAACGATGTAGCGTTCTGGCGTCGCAAGCGGTCTTTGGCCGGCCTCTCCGCGCGGACGGTGTTCTGGCGCGCCTTCTCACAGTTCGTCATATTCTTCTACCTGGTGGACGAACAGACTTCCATGTTGGTGCTAATTCCGGCAGGGATCAGCGCTGTAATTGAGGTAGGTTTTTATACCTTAGTTAGAGCGACTTTAGGCTGCCGGATAACTAATGCCTCCACTATACTAGTTTAAAACGGCAAAGATTAGATTGTTATTTGTTTGAAAGTGATGTTTTATGTATCGGGATAAAATGGAGGTCGGGGTTGTTTCCAGGTCAAGAACTATATTAACGCTATCCCAATCTGTTTAACGTTGTTTCTCCCTGCGAACGTTTTGACGTGATTGAGGAAAAAATCAAACTACCTTAAAGGCTGCCTGTCCGTCCAGTGGAGCAAGTAGCTCTAGGTCGAAATTTACGACACCGTGGCTTAGTTGGTAGTGACCCTGCCTACGAAGCCTACGAAGTGTTTCAGGTTCGATCCCCAGCCGGGGCAAATATTTGTGACGAACACAAATGTTTGTTCTCGGGTCTTGGATGTTGTGATATCTTGTATATGTCCATTCCACCTGCGACACAGGGAATCCTAGTGCAGGGGTGTGAGTGTGTGAAGTGTGTTTAATGTATAATGCATAATCTCTCTCCGCTCCGCTCTATTTGACAGGCAGCCTAACCCGCTCGATATCAAGCGTGTGGACCTGCGCTATCTTTACTTCCAACGTTTGATTCCAGCTGTGGAAGGTAAAGAAGGTGCTACACCTGCGCGTGTCGTTCGCCGGCTGGAGAGTGCGTGTGTACCGCGATTGCGACGCGGACGCGGACGAGCGCTCCACCGCGAAGGCGGACGCGGAGGCGATGCGCTACCTCTCCATGCTGCTGTACCCGCTGTGCGTCGCGGGTGCTGTCTACTCACTGGTCTACGAGCCGCATAAGAGGTAACCTGCCTGTATATTCGGTTTTTTATACCTATATTACCTACTAATTCACAAAAGGAAACATCAAGACTATAATCGTCTAAAGTCTACTAAAGTCGAAATTCATGAAAACTCACGACTACTAGTTGGCATGTGACTTAGCTATTCTGTGTTCGTGAGTTTTCATGAATTTCGACTAATTTTAAAACACGTATAAAATCTAAATTAAAGTATGAAACCTTACTAATTTTTGTTCACACAATCGGAAAACATAGACGAAGCGAATAGTGTGAATAAATTACTATAATACGGCGTACTTTTTGAGTATTTGTTCGAAACACTTTGTATGGAAATTTGGCTTGAGGATTACCCTTAAAGGATATTCGCTATTTATTAATTTAACTTCAACGAAACTACATTTGTCCTAAAACTGTTCGCCTACCGAGCTGAATTATGTATTTGTGACATGTATGTAATGAGTTCTGCGCATTATCTATGCGGGCTTAGTAGATAAGTGGAGATTACTCTGCAACTCTGGTATTTACAGTCACACGAATATTATGAAAGCGAATGATTGTGATTATAATATAGCTACATAGTTTAATAGTAGGTTATGTACCAAGGGGATAAAGCAGTGTCTTATATCGCGGGCGGCATATTGAACCCTTAGTGTAACGAGGGACTCATGTAGAGTCCTGCGTGAAGCGAGGGGTTGAAGCTGCCCAAGACGAAAATAGGCTTTACCCCAGAGGGGCCTACTCTACATTGCACAACTTCAGCGACACAATAAAAAGCCAGGGCTCCAGCAGCGAACACCGTCTTTTGTTTCATAATCTTTGAATCGCGCCTTTTTCCTTTTTTTTTATGAGTGGCCAGTTCGATTTTCGAACAAACCTTTTTACAATGCCATATGGGCGTTCTTTTACTTCGAGTTTTCCCACAAGATTCCACACGAATTTGACGTTCCAAATTCAAATCACATTACAACCCTTTGGAGTTTCATACAACATTACCTCCCTAGAGAGGTAATGCTTTGCGTTACCTTGATGATAGCATGATATGTAATTAGATATGTGATTGTCGAGCAGGTGGTGTGAAATAGTAGATTATGCACTAAGGGGATAAAGCAGTGTCTTATGTCGCGGGTGGCATATTGAACCCTGAGCTAACGAGGGACTCAGTTAACTCCTGAGCGAAGCGAGGGAGTTATGTAGAGTCCTGGGTGACGCGAGGGGTTCAAGCTACCCAAGACGAAGACAGGCTTTATCCCAGAGGAGCATACTCTACTTTTCACACCTTCTGCGAGGCAATAAAAAGCCAGGGCTCCAGCAGCGAACATGCACCGTCTTTTGTTTCACAAACTTTGAAGTCGCGCCTTTTTTCTTTATTTTTATGAGTGGCCAGTTCGATTTTCGAACAAACCTTTTTACAATGTCATATGGGCGTTCTTTTACTTAAGAGTTTTCCACGAGTTTCCACACGAATTTGACGTTCCAAATTCAAATCACATTACAACCCTTAGGAGTTTCATACAACATTACCTCCCTAGAGAGGTAATGCTTTGCGTTACCTTGATGATAGCATGATATGTAATTGGATATGTGATTGTCGAGTAGGTGGTGTGAAAACATAGATGTATCGTGTACATTTCAGCTGGTACTCGTGGGCGCTGCACAGCATCGTGAACGGAGTGTACGCGTTCGGTTTCCTGTTCATGTTGCCGCAGCTGTTCGTGAACTATCGCCTCCGCTCCGTGGCCGCGCTGCCGTGGCGGGCGTTTATGTACAAGGCCTTCAACACATTCATTGGTACTTATACTGCGTATTATCGATATATTATAGATCGTGGAGAGTTTTGGCGGGAACATGAAAAATGGCGCATTGGCGGCATTAAATTGATTGACAAAACTTGTATAACTTTGAGTGTTTAAGTGTAAAAACGGTGGTTTTTTATCCATTAAGTGCTCGTGAACGTGTTTAAGTGTTGGTGAATAGTGTGATGCTGTAAAACGTGACTTTTCGTGTTGCCTCCAAAACTCCATAGAAGCCTCTAGTAAAGTCGCAACCACCACTACTTTACAGGGGCATGACTTGACTTATGACAAAATAATCTCTCCAATTACTTGACACTGGCTATATACCTTTGATGTGAAGAAAAAACCAAAGAACTTAGGTTCTTCGAAACAAAAAAAAAAAAAAATTGATCGTGGAGTCTGGTTCAAGCGAAAGGAGGCCTATACCCAGCAGTGGGTCTTACCTGGCTAATGATGATACTGCGTATTCACATTCATAAGAGCACATAGACCGACAACGATCGTAGTGTCACCAATGCCGCAAATAAAAAAATAGGTAGTAACTTCTTCTTATCGTGTCACTAGTTGCTTTGAACCAGTGTGGTGAAAGGATTTCAAGTGCGCCTCGAAGATGACTCGACACATGTTTTCGAACTTTTGGTTCTACGACATGCCGGTTTCCTCGCGATGTTTTCCTTCACCGTTGCGAGAACGTGGGATGCATACATATATTTATTCAACCGAAAAAACCCATTTACGCATGACTGCCACCGGGATTCGAACCCGCGACTATTAGATCGCAAGGTAAGGGCCACATCCACTCGGCCACCACGTCCTCAGTTAGGTGAAAGGTGAACAGGTGCGCCTCGATTAGGCTCCTATCGTGCATACAGTAGATTATCACAAATCTTTTTAACGAATGTATTCGTATCGAATCCGGCAACTAGACGGCAACATTTTGTATAACGTACTGAAAAAAATCTTACTAGTTTCTGTGACAGCTTCGATACGAATACGCTTGTGAAAAAGTTTGATGATAGGGCTACAGTGGGCCTGTGAATAAAGACTAATTTGATATTACTTATGTAATTTTAGTGTTTATCTTGTTTAGTATTAAGTATTCAATTTAACTAATGCTACAAACTGACCATAAAGTACACTCCGGCCACCGGTCGCTGCAGTCAGCGACGCGTTTACGGCTGCACTAAATGCTTTGTTTGCAACAGATGACGTGTTCGCGTTCATAATAACGATGCCGACGGCGCACCGCGTGGCTTGCTTCAGGGACGACCTCGTGTTCCTCGTGTATTTGTATCAGAGATGGTGAGTTATCATTTACGACTATGTATATGCAAACACTTTTAGGTTTTGGCTACAACTGACTTAACTTTTTGCATGAGAGCCACGCTTCTAACACCCGTCACAGTGCATCATCATATTCTGGAAAATACCACCTTCACTCTTTGAAAGGAAGTCCCGTTAACCTCCATTAGACTCCATATTCAGATCCAGCAAAAAATACATTTTGAGATGCGAACCCGTTGGTTTGTCAACAATTACCATCACATTTTGTATGCAAGCCCGGCAATCTCCCTTCGAACTGTTAAGTCCTGGTAAAAACCGCCAAAAGTTTTTGTATGCGAGCCCCATAATCCCCCGTTGGACTTTATCGTTCTGGGTGTAACCACCTTAATTTTTGGCATAAGTGCCCCGTTAATACCGAATTCCCCTGTGTTATACATTATGTTGAATGCCATTTACAAATTATTTCCATAAAATAAGATAGATGGCGCTGTATGAAACGCAAGTCTCAAAAATCTAACAAAAAAAAAACAATCACGCTTTTTATTTTGATCACTAGATGGCGCTGCCAAAAGTCAATTGTCAATGTCAAGTGTATTGTTTTTTTTATTGAAAAGCCCTCATTCGCCCTTGAAAGTGAAAGAAAAATCGTCAAAAAGAAGAAAGAAGTCGTAATAAACACTAAACTAAAGCTAAATTAATTTTCTTAGTTTACTATTTGTAAATAAAAAAACAGTAACGGTTATTTATAAATTGTTTTGCTTGTAGGCTATACCCAGTTGACAAGTCCCGTATGGATTCCGCGGGAAGTATGGACGAAAACCCAGAAGAATTAGAACCAGTGAAACTCAAGGATGAATAGTCGACTGAAACTCAGGTATTATTATACAAAAATTACCTAATTGAGGCTAAATTTTACTTGCAGATAGCTATATGAATGATGACTAGATAAATGTTAGTAACATTGTACAAAAAAATGAGGTATGCTACTTCGAAAAGTAAATCTTATTTTAAATCTGTGAGTGATGCGGGTCTACGTTATTAATGAGGTGCTGAAGTAGTTAGCCACTTTATTGCAAAAGCTTACGTGGTTAATAAGAATACAGGATTATGAGGAACCTTGTTCTTGAGGTATTTTCTTATGAAGTTATTCCACTTTTTTTACTGATTCTCGTCTAATCAGACAAAACAACTCAACAAGTATAAACGCATTTTTTTTGGGAATCTCATTCGAGATCTGATGTTAGCAGCAACAAGTAGGCTCGTTTCTATTACGTTAAATCTGATAAGTCAACGTTTTGATAAAAAAAAACCATACAAACTGATAACCCTTCTGATACAAATTCGATTGTCAGAATTTTTCGTAATCTGGCCTTTGCTTTCTCGAAGTGTCATACCTTGTTTTTTTGTACCATTGTTGGCTATACCGAGGCTGATATTCCGACTTCTCTCAAGCTTCATAATGCCTTATGTACCACAAATACCATCGCAATATAAAAGTTTATTTAGATAGAGATAAAGTTATTTTTTGCATGCAATTTTTGAAGTTTGAGAGATTGATGTGTATTCTAAGAGCTTATTCCCTCTTGTCGGGTCCCAGCCGAGTCCCAGCAGTGGAAAAATTATAGGCTGATTATGCATTAGAGGCGACCGACCGTTAGATTAATTAAATAAAGAGATATTATTTTATACAGGTGGTATAATAATAGCCAAAAACAGCTATTTATTTGGTAAATGAGATTAATTAATATTAAAAAATGTATAAAGAGTTACAAATTGGCGGATGTTTAAATCAACTGTTGTATATTTTGAAGCTACTCTTAATACTCGTAACTACATCGACATCACAATTAAATTAAAGACTTAATTATTTAATTAAATTTTGTATTCAATTTTTAATTATTCATTCAAATGAATTATTTTATTTATTATTCATTATATTTTGTGCTGATTAAAATATGGCCAGATGTTTTTTTTTTGTGTTAAATAATGATTTTGATGCGTTTCTGTGAAATGCTTTCATATATTATACTTAGAATGGTGCTTGGTTGAATTTTATAATAAAATAATAAATAAAGTAAGTACTTATTTTAATTTTACATCAATCTACTCACTACACATTTTCTTGAGCCCATAAATTGGTCGCAGCATTGTGTTTGTGTCCAACGAAATTTGTTATCTATTGACCTTGAATATTCGTTTATGAGCTCTTATACCTGTATTATTTTAAAGAAAATACTTTCAACCTATTCCCAAAGAAATTTTACCGAAATTAGATATATTTACATCTCTTCTGTTCTCCGTTTCCTTGGATGCCGACCTTAAAAGTCAAAATTTACAAAGTTTTATACATGCCAAATAAAGCAGCATTTAAAAAATATTCCTTTTGCTTTAGATAGCCGCTGTTAAGTTTTTGTAATCGTGTTTTGTATATTTGACGATGAAGTTGCTGAATAAACTTGTTTTCTAAAATTAACCATTTTGTGTGATTGCAATTACAATATGACCAAGAACTTTGAATGGGGAAATGAATACCTTTAGTGAAGAACCAAAACATACTAATGATTACGACCTAGTCTAAGTCTTAGGATGTTTTATCTGAGTTAGTTTTAAAGAAAATTATTGAATAGTTTTTTTATTACAGCATAAGCTAACTACTACAATCTATATATAGGTATATTACAAAATATACAAAAGGAAACAATTGGGCCACCCATAGACCGTTGCAAACGATCTATAGGTAGCTCAACTGCTCCAACTCGATACCCGATGGCAGCGTGCCGAGGATACTGGCTGCATTGCCTCTTTGTATAGCAAGGCTTATTCTTTGGCCCAGATAGCTGCCAGCCCTCTGAATAGTTGAATAGTTGTGTATGCATATTCACCGGAATTATATTTTACGATTCGATAAGAGTTATTGGGTAGAGCGTAAACATTTTCGCTTTTCGCTGGAAAGAAAATAAATAATTGTTCAGGTATTAAATTCAACGCCATGGAACCCTAAAAAACTGACGTAGTACAAAAAAAATGTGATGCAGGAACCGAACTAGCGATACTGACGTGGCAGTGCACACACAGATCTAAATATTAAAATAACACATATATACAGACAGCGTCTTAGATAAGTATCCCCCCTTTCAATAAAATACCCAGCTTCAAATCCCTTTAAATCACCGTTGCGGCGAATGGAGAAGTTTTGTCTTTAAAAAATAGATTATATTTGTATAACAGTATGTTATCCTAAAAATAATTTTAAGTATTAATTTTTTTTGAAAGGATTTATAGCTGGGTGTCTTGTGCAAGGGGGATACTTATCTCTGACGCTGTCTGTACATACATAAAATCATTTGAATGCTTTCGGTAGACAAATTATGTAGACATATGGCATCTATCATCTCCAATTGAATATGACCATGACCTCGTAAGCCGCCAGTCGATTCCATTCACAGAAGTATTTAAAGTATAGAATCACAATGTTGTATTTTGAAAATGCGCCAAAAAAAGGCAGCCACATTGGCTAATTTCTACTATACATTTTGGTCCGATGTTAATTTTCGAAAAAGAGAAATAACAGGGCTAGATAAATATTATATGTTAAAACTACTAAGTTTTATCATCGTTAATGAAACTGCATCGTTTAAAGTAACAAACATTATTTGAAAAAAGAGATAAGTACTTATTTCATTTTTATTGACCGTGTCTGAAAATTTTCTGTCTTGCATTCCGCGTCCATTTTGCTTTGATATTGTCTATCTTGGTGTTTTGTCGTTGTTGTGGAGTGCGGAGACAACGCATTGTGCATTCCGATTAGAAGTACTTAACTATTTAGAATCTGTATTTTTTATGATTTAAAACCAAATATTTGTGGTATAAAAATAGGATCAAGTGTCCTAAATTGTGCATTGTTGTTATAATGTATGATCAAAGTGTTAACGCTCATTATAAGTCCAAGTGTTGATAATAAGCCTAAATTAAAGTCTTTTTTTATACGGGGTGAGGCAAAATGGTGAAGCTAAAGTCCAGTTTTAAAACTTAAAAAAACAAGCTCCTCATTTTCTAATTTTTATATGTAAAACAAGTGCGCTGCGAGCGCTCTCCATGACCTTAAACCGTGCTTCGTTATAATTATGATTTGTTGACTGACTTATTACAATATTGAAGCATTAGATTTCCACCCAGTACATATTACCTGATGATAAAATAACAAGAATTAATCCGGTATCTACTTAATAATCATTCTGATATCAAGATTTAATTGATTATACGGACATTACAACTCCACGCTCGATACCGCGTAGTACTGCGATCGGCAGACAACTCTACTCGCTTATTACGCAACCGATTACCACCAGAAGCTGTGATTGATCTGTGATTACAACCGGTTCTAGACTGTGAAATGGATGTGCTTGATATCCTTCTCCAAGCTGGTTTGATTACGTCGGCTATTGTCGCATATTTACTGGTGTTTAGACGCGATGGGCCGAAACATGGGAATTACAAAAAGCCGGGTGAGTTTCATTTGTTTATTTGGATCTATTAGATTTGCGACTTAGGTGATAAAATCGATGACGTTCAACACGCATTGATGGAATGTGTGCGGAACGCTGATGAAAGACAAAGTATTTTTGGTACAACAAAAATTTACAATGTGGGCCAATGCAACAGCATTTTGTCAAAACCTCTGTCACAAGAAGCCATTGGAGTGATCATTTGCACATCGAGCGAACAGGTCGTATCGCGAATTGTTTACTTAATTAACTTATCTGCGATAAGCGCGGGCTCGGTCTGCATAGATCGAGTGGCGTGCACCATGGAGGGTGAAGGCCCTGTAGTAGAATATGGCGGGGTGAATGAAGGTGCGAGTACAAGTAGAATGGATCCAGTTGGAGAGATGGAGTGTAGCAATATCATTCAGGCTGTGGTAGAAGACGATAGTAGCAAGAGAAGACGTGATGAATCATCTTCAGAAGAAGGATGGAATACAGTAGGATCGCGAAGTAAAATAGTTCGAAGATCTAGTGTCGAAGTCGTAGAAAAAAGTCAAGTCTTCGTGATGTGCAGTTCTGGTTTGCCTAAACAGTTTGCCCTAGCCAAACTACTCCAAGACAATAATATACGTGGGATCAGCAGTGTTAAGTACGTCCATCAATACAAAATCGTCATTACATTCGAAGATGAAAGGAGTGCGGACTCATTTATGGATTGCAGCATATTCACTGGACTCGGATGGAGGTGCCAAAGAACTTCTGAAGTAGGTACATCGTTCGGGATCATCCGAGACATTGACTTGGGTGTCTCTGAGGAGGACATTAAAAAAAACTTATCATGCAATGTTGAAATTGTTGCGGTAAGGAGACTTAACAAAAGAAAATACGATAAGGATGACGCGGCATCTGGTTGGGAAAAATGCGAAGCAATCCGCCTGGCGTTCCGTGGGGCCTCCGTGCCGACACATGTTTTCATATATGGTATGAGAGTGAATGTAGCATCTTATGTCCTCCCAGTTACTCAATGTTCTCGTTGTTGGAAGTTCGGACACACCCGTTTATTGTGCCCATCTAAGAAAGCAGTATGCCCTAAGTGCACTAAAAGCCACGAGAATTGCGAAGTAACAGAGTTTAGATGCGTTAACTGCACTGGACCCCATATGGCACTACAAAAGATCTGCCCGGTATTTAAGAAAGAAAGGAGAATAAGAGAACTGATGTCGGAGTTTAACTGTACCTATCGCAAAGCGTTGGATATGTACGTCCCACCGTCTCCGGTACCTGAA
The DNA here is from genome assembly GCA_932526365.1 of Lobophora halterata. Lineage (NCBI taxonomy): Eukaryota > Metazoa > Arthropoda > Insecta > Lepidoptera > Geometridae > Lobophora > Lobophora halterata. Next base: position 8,981,276 of record OW052002.1, read on the forward strand.
AGGTGTTTATCCCCCGGCCCGCCGCTTCCCGAAGTCCATAGACCGTCGTCGATACCCCGTTGTCCCGAGCCTAAAAATGTAGAACCCGTCCGCAACGTGAGACTGATGTCTGAGTTATTTACCACTCCTGTCCACGTCCCCACCCACGAGGAGGAAGCCCCATTCACGCCGGTGCATAACCATAAAAAGAAAAGACAGCGTAAACAACAACCGCGCCCCCCTACCCCTGCACCCTCTCCGATACCAACTCCGCGGCCGATGGAATGCGATAACAATAATGACTCGGAATGTTCGTATGAAGAGCCTCGGGATAGTGATGATGTCCCCAAGCCCCGCGCCTCAGCTAGGGAGGAAAGTATAAAAGACATGAGTTTTGTGCGTTTGCTGGCTAAGTTATACAAAATTGTAATGGGCAGAGATTCTTTTGAGGTTAAAATACAACAGGTTATATCAATTTGCGGAGAATGGATAATTACAAATGTAGTCAGCGGTATTTCGGCTGGCACCCTTCTTAACATGTTCTCTAAGTATGGTTAATAACGCCCATAACAGCGTTCATGTTAAAATTGTACAATGGAATTGCCAAAGTTTGCGTCCGAAGTCCTTATCTCTTGAATCGTTATTAATCCAAGAGAAAGTTCATATTGCGGTATTGAGCGAAACCTGGTTGGAACCCGATAGTTATTTTAGGATTAACGACTACACTACGTATAGATTAGATAGATCGGATGCGTATGGAGGCGTGGCCATTCTAACTCATAAGTCGGTCAGAAGTTATGCTTGTTTAACATACTGTCCTAATGTAGGTATTGAGCTGCTACATGTGAAAATTTTAAATTGCCACCACATTGAAAATGTTTTATCTGTATATTGTCCTTCTACTGTGTACACGACTCAGAATGATTGGGATTACGTTTTTTCTCTTACCAGTAATAAGTCACTAATTTTAGGTGATTTTAACGCTCATCACACGGCCTGGTCTTATAAAACTGACCAAAAAGGTTTCCAGATATTTGATTCTATGTTGGAACATAATTTTAGTTATTTAAATAACGGAGAACCTACCAGGGTTAGGCTTGTAAATGGGTTGTTGCAACAGTCTTCTCCAGACATATCATTTGCGTCTACAGACATAATTACATTATTTTCTTGGAACATTAGTAATGAAACATTCGGTAGCGATCATCTTGTTATACAATTAGTAGTAGAAGTAAATATTGACAGAGAAGTTATTAAAAAAAGGAACTTTAGAAAAAGTGATTGGAAATCATACTTAACCCTATTAGAAAATTCGTTTACTCATTTTTGTATACCTAATAACCCTCAATTATTTTATGACATGTTCGAACATACTTTACAAACTGCAGCTAATGAGTTCGTTCCATTAATAAAAATACCTCAACATGTGTGTAATAAGTTTAAACCTAAGCCGTATTGGAACACTGAACTATCTAAAGCGGTAGCTGAACGCCGCTTAGCCTTGGCTAATTTGAGACGATCTCCGACACCGGGAAATTTAGAAAATTTGAAGGAGAAGGTAAGTAATGCTCAGAGACTAATTAGATTAGCTAAAAATAAATCATGGCAAGAGTTCTGCTCATCCGTCGACGAAACTACTTCGCCATCAGATATGTGGCGTAAGATGCGATGGGTGAAAGGTCATCGTGTCAAACCTAATCACTGTGCAGATAAAGAAAGGGCGGAGAGATTACTTAATGACTTAACACCTGATTTCGCTTGCCCTCCCAATCCTCATTTTAATTCATCCAACTATAAACTAGAATCAGAAATTACACTTCAAGAGGTAGAAAATTCCATTAAGAAATCTGATACTGCGCCAGGATGTGATGATATATCTTTCTCTATGATAAAACATCTACCAAAGAAAGGTAAGACTGTTTTAGTTCAATTATACAATGTGTTTTTACATTCAGGTTTTGTGCCTACCCAGTGGCGGCAGGTTAAGATTATACCTATTCCAAAACCGGGAAGAGATCCTAATGCAAATTCTTCACTTAGGCCAATTTCTCTTATATCTTGTGTCTGCAAAATTTTCCATTCAATTCTAAATAAAAGGTTAGAGTGGTATTTTGAAAAGAAAATGTTATTTTCTGATAGTACGATTGGTTTTCGAAAAGGGAGATCATGTTATGATAATCTTACACGTTTAGTTTCATACATTCATACAGGCTTTTCTAAAGATCTTGTCACTGCAGCCTGTTTTATTGACATAGATAACGCATATAACAATGTCGACGTAAGCTGTTTATTATCTGTTTTGGACCAACTAGGTGTGGGTTCTAAAATATGTTTTTACTTATGGTCTTACCTAAAAAGTAGAGAACTAATTATTAAAATCGACGGATCCCTGATCGTTAGATCCACTGGCCGGGGTCTGGCTCAGGGAGATCCATTATCCCCTCTCCTTTTTAATGTGGCGACTATCGATATTTGCAAGAAAATACAAAATGTTCAAATTTCTCAGTACGCCGACGATTTTGTTCTTTACATTTCTAGTAAAGCCGTGGACTCTGCAATAAGAGACCTACAACTTTCTTGTAGTGAACTCCATTTTTTGCTCAATAAGTTAGGCCTTGTAATATCTTCATCTAAAAGTAAATTTTGTGTTTTTAAGAAGGGTGGCTTTAGAACTCCTATTGATTTCAGAATTAACAACAGTTCCTTAACTATTGTTAACCAAGTGAAGTATTTAGGTCTGTGGCTAGACGGGTCACTCAGATGGGGAAAGCACATAAACGAGATGATTCAAATAGTCTCTAAGTACATCAATCTGTTGAAAGTGTTATCCGGACCAGGCTGGGGTGTACATCAGAAACATCTACGACGCTTATACATTTCTATTGTTAGGAGCAGGATCGATTACGCTTCGTTCTTATATGATAACAGCTGCAAAACAAACTTATTAAAATTGGATAGGATTCAAAACCAAGCCTTACGCGTCATAGGTGGCTTTATAAGGAGCACTCCTATTCATGTAATGGAGAATGAGCTTTGTCTCCCACCACTTCAAGTCCGTAGGAAATTTCTAGCTGGAAAGTTTTGGTTAAAATCTAGATCTATTTCTAACAACCAAACGGTGAATATAGTTCGAGAGCTAGAATCATTTACTCAGTCACGTTATTGGGCCAGTAAAAAACTTCCTTTAATAATTCATTCATATCGGGAGTTAAACACATTGAATTTACAGAGTAGCAGTAATTTTGATATTTATTCCTTAGACTCATGGGTAAGTAACATTGCATTAGACGACGTTATTTTTGATTCGATTCCACTGATAGACCGAGCTAAACGAACATATAGCAATCACCTTCTAAAATATATTTGTGTTAACTTTATCAATAGACAGTACAACAATCACTATAAAATATTTACTGATGGGTCAAAAGATAAGGACAAAGGTGGTGCCGCCTTTTTAGACCATAACCTTGAATGTAGTAGTAAATTTAAAATTGATTCCAATATTTCTATAATGCATATTGAATTAATTGCCATAGCGGAAGCACTGTCATATGTTAATTCAATTAATTTCGACTATTTTGTCATTTTGACTGATTCTAAAAGCTCTTTGCAACATTTGGCTCGATGTACCTCTCATGTGAGAGGGATACCGATTGCCTATCGTATACTGGAATCAATTCTAAAGTTAAAATCTGATAATAAGAAGGTGTGTTTGCAATGGATTCCATCCCACATCCAGTTGAAAGAAAACGATGATGTAGATTTATTAGCAAAGCAAGCGGTTGGAGATGGAATTCCAATAGAAGTATTACCTCTTTTCTCTGATTATACATATTTATTGAGAAATCTATCTAGGGATGTTTGGCAAGAATATTTCGATGAAAGGTCACGTGAGAAAGGTATTTGGTACAAAACTATCCAACCTCAAATATCCCAACATCCGTGGATAGATTCTATACCGCTCGATAGAAACAGTTTAAAATGTATCCTAAGATTGCGCTCCGGACACATTCCATCGAATAAGTTTGCATTTTTGATGAAAAAAGTTCCCTCGCCAAATTGTAACGAGTGTGGTGTTATTGAGGATGTTACGCATCTTTTGTTGGAATGTGTCCGGAATGCGACATATAGAACGGCTTGTTTTGATAGAAATCGTTGTCCACCTCACATAGGCATCGTTAATAGTGTATTGGCAAACCCTGCTTGTGACGAAGCCAAGATATTGATTAAGTTAATTGAGCTAGGCTTAGTTAAGCAGTGATTTTTTTTAAGTTTGTTTCTTTTGTTTTTCTCTTAACTTTATGGGGCGATGTGGTCGCTCAGCGACAAAGCCCTTTAAATAAATTAAAAAAAAAAAAAAAAAAAAAAAGAAGCCATTGTCTTTTAGAAAAAAAAATCTTAAGGTAGGTTAGTCATGTTTTTGTTTTTTTAGTTAAAGATCCAATTGGGCGATGTGGTCGCACATCAACAAAGCCCTTTTTTTTGTTGTGCTAATAAATAAAAAAAAACTATTAGATATCGCTAAGGCTCACTTTACGTGGTCAAGTTGACAGGAGAGTCGTAAGTACAGTCGTGACAACATTTTAGACAGTAACGAGTCTCCATTCTCCAGTCAACTGTCTAGGACCTAGACTAGACCTAGACTCTAGGTTTTCAAAAACTGTTAACCTGTAAGTAACGCTTTATAGTTAGCCTGTATTTAGCATTTGATTTGTTAGTTAAGTATATTATTTCTTTGTGATAATACTACATACTTACTGTACCTACCTACTGTATTTTTTTTCGTCAATGTTTCTGACACAAGCGTCGTTTGTGATAAAAGGTAGATAATTAATGAATGAATGATAAAAATGATATGCCTAGTACCCAGGCCAAGATAAATAAACAGTTAGGTAATGTATCTGTCTTTTTGTTGATAACATGACATAAAGGCAAACAGATATGCCTTGTTCACATATATGTAATTATTAATAAGAAGAATAAATGTAGAGTTCACATTTTAGATGATGGCTGTAAGTATAAAATAAATCACGTTGTACCTAAGTACGGAAAAGTATTTATTTTACTATGCTTGTTTGATTGCTATTTCAGTTTTCAATATTAGCTTTAATTGATAACGCCGCAATTAATCTCTGATAAGGAGTAGGTAAGATAAGAGGTAGGGTAGGTTACACTATTTGTATTAGGTTAAAGGGAGAAGAACCTATACCTACATCAAACAATTAACCCTGTTGCTAAGACAAAGATAACTTCATCATCATCATTATTTTTCAAATACTTATTCGAATATAACACTCTTACTCGATGGGATTTTTTTTTCCATCGAGTAGCACCCCTCGCCAGGGTGTTACTCGTTAGGATTTTTTTTTCCCAACGAGTAACACCCATGTCATGGTATTACTCGATGGGAATAAAATAATAAAATGGTGTTACTCGATGGGAATAAAGTGTCACACTTTCATCATCATCAGCCTTTCGCAGTCCATTCTGACATATGCCTTTTCCAAAGTGCGCCATTGCATCTTATTTTTGACCGCATCCATATTTTGCCTAAAAAATTTGCATCACCTCTCCTGGCTGCCTCAACTGCGTTTGGCGCGTATTTTTATATTTTTTTCAGCCTTTTTGCTTATTAGTAAACATAAAATGAAATCATGTTTCATAAATAATCTCTCGGCATTTTGGATTGATTTTCTCATTGATTGATTTATAGGCTGGAATTACCCACTGAAGCTTCTCTACGCCCGCTACGCTGTCTACCAATGGAAGAAAAAGCTGCGACCCACGAAAGCTATAGAGGCGCCAAATTTGGTCCCAGCTCAACCCACAGATGGGTGGGACGGTGTTTCTGTGCGTGCGACGGCCCCGGATGGCACTGCGGTGTATTTTTCCATACGCATGTTGTATGAACGGCAGTTACTGGCCGAAACTAATGTTAATATCAAACTGCCTGATGGAACCTGCTATGTTTTGCCGCGTGAGTATTTTTGTTCTGATTGCTCAGTTTGGTTTCAAAGAAACCAACAGATCTGTGGGACGGTATTTGTATGCATGCGACGGCTCCGGATGGTACTGCGGTGAATTTGTCTATACGCATGTTGTATGGTCGCCAGTTACTGGCCGAAACTAACACGTTTTGCCGCGTGAGTGATTCTGTTACTAAAGATGCCTGGTGTAATCCCAACGCACGCCATAGATGATGGGCTAATTCTTATGTAGTGTAGTAGGTAGTAGAAACGAGCTAAGCGCTCTCCTGATGGTAAATATCCCCAAGAACGGTACAGTGCTACTCAGGACTTTGAATCACCTTTTTTTTACATGGGAAAATCCTTATGAATACCTACCCACCACCCTTGGGTAAGGGCGGACGGGTTATGTCGGGTTATGACTAAATCCCCATGGTGGCCGACTTCTGCGCATTAGAGGGACCCATGCGTTACGAGCTGGTGTCCCTCAGGGCAGTGTCATGGGCCCAGTCTTATATCTAATATATACTTATGACCTCCCGACACTGGAAGATGTTCTTGTGGGAACATTCGCGGACGACACCGCCCTTATCGCCACCCACACAAACCCAAAAGCTGCGTCTGACATGCTGCAGAAAAGCCTAAATCTTATTTCCAACTGGCTTAAAGACTGGAGGATTAGGGCAAACGAAACTAAATCTGTTCAAGTCACTTTCACCCTCAGACAAGGCATGTGCCCCGCAGTCGAACTAAATGGAATACAAATCCCTCGTAGTGACGATGTGCGCTATCTTGGCATATACTTAGACAGGCGTCTCACCTGGAAGAAACATATATTCACCAAAAGAAAGGCTCTGGGCATTCAACTCCGCAAACTGTACTGGCTTATCAATAGAAAATCCAAACTGTCACTTAACAACAAACTTCTAATCTACAAATGTATTCTCAAGCCTATGTGGTCGTATGGTATTGAACTCTGGGGAACTGCTGCTAACTCAAACCTGGAGATCATACAACGCTTCCAATCAAAAGTACTACGCATGATAACTGACGCTCCGTGGTACATCACAAACTGCCAACTCCACCGAGACCTGGAAATACTGACAATCAAAGATGACATTAAAAGGGCATTACATTCTTACGCCAAACGCATTGAACATCACCCGAATGAATTAGCCACTAACCTCATGAATACAGAAACCCAAACATTCCGCAGAATAAAAAGAAGAGCTCCTCAAGACCTAATCAAGGATTAGGAGAAATTTTGAAATGGGCACTTCACTGGGAGTGCACCATACATGTCATAATATCCAACTAAACCGCCACAACTCTAGCTCAATGCCCATAGGGGCAGATCGCAAGATACCAAGGAGAATAAAAAAAAAAAAAAAAAAAAAAAAAAAAAAAGAGGGACCCGGGATATCAGAAGAACTCGTACCGGTGTCCCTCACGCACGTTGCTGTGAGTTCCATCCCAGGGAAGGTTAGCGCCGACCCCGAGTTCCACTTGCAGTGCATGCCTCCCAGGATGTTGAATCACCTAGGTCGGTGCATCACTGTTATAGCGTCAAAGTGGGATATACGTACGATTTTGTGAACTTTATGAGTAGGTAGCTAGAGAAATTATTGGGTTTTCCAGCCAGCCCATCAAAATGTTTTGGTTACGGGCAGGCGTAACCTATAGCTTGATGGTAGAGTCTATCAGAAAAACATGCTCTTTCTTGAGTAGTTAAATTCTTTATGACATTCAAAACAAATTTACTAATATTATTATGCTAAAACTATTATACCAATTTTATTTTAAAATAACATTTAGAATTTGCATGTAATCTAAGATAATTAAAATTATTTAATAGGACAGAATGTTTGCAGTGCCCTGACAGGGTCATGTACACCGCTAGCTACTATACTAGAACCTTAGCTAATAAGACGATTTCACATGGAAGCAAATGAAATAAAGGGGTTTATGGCGGGAACATGAAAAATGGCGCATTGGCGGCATTAAATTAATTGACAAAACTTGTATAACTTTGAGTGTTTAAGTGTAAAAACGGTGGATTTTTATCCATTAAGTGCTCGTGAACGTGTATGAGTGTTGGTGAATAGTGTGATGCTGTAAAACGTGACTTTTCGTGTTGCCTCCAAAACTCCATAGAAGCCTCTAGTAAAGTCGCAACCACCACTACTTTACAGGGGCATGACTTGACTTATCGACTCTGACTTATGACAAAATAATCTCTCCAATTACTTGACACTGGCTATATACCTTTGATGTGAAGCCAAACTGAAGAACTTATGTTCTTCGAAAGAAGAAAAAAAAAAAAAAAAAAGAAATAAACAATAATAAACAATAGTTTCCATTAAAAAAACGTATGTAAATGACAGAGCATCCAGACTCCTCAGTGGGTTTGTGGCAGCCCTACGCAGACGGTTGGAGCGCTAACGGCTTGAAGCTGCAGATCTTGGAGCCCCGCCTTCGCGCGAGGATCACCTTCAATGGACTTTTGACTAGAGTGGGAGATGATACCACGCGACACGTGCGACTCAACTTTATGTGAGTATGTTATTTGAATGTAAGATAACAAAATTGTTCTTTTCCTACATACTTAAGTGATTGCTAATTTAAACTTTAATGTAGGTTTATGTAGGTAGTTAGATTTTCTCGTTAGTTTTAAGAGAAAATAAAAAATGCACCCAGTAAACCCTCACGGTTTTCGATATAATTTGCGTTTAAAATGTCCAAGATTACAAATAAAGGAATTTTCTTAATTTGTATTTGCTAGAGCATTTCACAGTTATCCAGGAATGCTCTAGCAAAAATATCGAGAAAATTCCTTGCTTTATAATTTTGAAATCGTCCAATATCTCGAAAACCGTGAGATTTTTACTGGGTACAGTCGGCTCTGTAATGATCAGGAAAACACCGGCGTAAGCTGGGTGTAAAGATAATTACAGAGCCGACCCTACATACACTTTTATTTTATTTTCTGAACAGTACTAATTTCCCCAACCTGCAGGTAAATGTAAATGTTTATCCACTTTACACACCCTGTATATGTAGCTTAAGCAAATGAGTAAATAATTGATGTATTTTCAGTTGGGTGTCCGCGACTCCCGCGGTTCTTCATCCGGATGACTGGAGTAACGAGTTGGCCGCACAAGCATTGGCATATGAACCATGGAAAGACACCGACTGGCCTGATATGCTGTATGGGTTTACTAGCTGATGTCCGTGGCTTCGCTTGCGTGGTATCGGGATAAAAAGTAGCCTATGTCTTTTTCCAACTCATATTCTATGCCCCTACTGAATTTTATCGAAATCGGTTAAGTGGTTTCGACTTGATTGAGGAGTATACATTTCATTTTACTTCCATCATCGTCACCATACCATTTTTTTTAAAACCTGTATCTCGTTGCAATACCCATACACGGTGAAAAAATATTAAAAGTCATAAGTACCCGAGACTCGTTTTAAAATTTCTAGCATATTATTTCTTATACTTTTGAATCTGGCTATCGTCCGATTGAAATATTAACTTTGTATACGTGTGACTTATTTTAGAGGCAAGAAAAATTATGGCAGTTGGGCCCAATTCGGCTCTATGCAGGGTCGTTTCGAGTCTTACGACGAAGAAGGAAACATAGACACAAGCGTCTACCTCCAAGTCAGAGGGATGAAGGAAAGAAGTTGGGCGCCGGAGGGGTACAAAGAACTGAGAAGATCTATTCGAATCACAGCAGCAGCTGTGGACGGCACAATAGTGCACTTAAGATGTCTTTCTTATAGAAACGTGTTGACTCAGTAAGTACTTTTTGACTCATTAAGTACTTTCGTATAGGATCGTGTTGACTCAGCTAGTACTGGTTGACTCAGTAAGTACTTTTTGTCATAATAAGTAGAGGTTCAGGCTATATGTATTCAAAATATCCACCTACAAGTTAGAGAGTTGAACTAAGGATGTTGGGCACCGGAGGGATACAAAGAACTGAGAAGATCTATTCGAATCATAGCTGTAGCCATGAACGGCACAATCGTGCATTTGAGATGTCCCTCGTATAGGAACGGTTGACTCATCAAAATGTACTTTTTGTGATAGACAAATTCTCGCAGGCCAACGCTCAATTCCCACTGGAATGGTAGCGACTGGCAGATCACTTTCAGTGTCAAACAATTTTAAACATTATCTACCTTATTAAAAAGGACAGTATTGAAAGACCGCTGACAGGTCTCTTATGGCCGCGACCGGCGGGTATCACAAGTTTTTTTTCAGGTACTTCTTTTTTCATTTGTTTCTTGCAGATGTATGTCAGGGTATGTCCGGCATCCAGGTTACTCAGTCAGCAGCATCACATCAACGGACCTAATTATGGAAAGCTTCTGCAAGAGACCGACAGAAGTCCCAAAGCTTTACTCGTTTACTGTGAGCAGTAAGTAATCAACTATGTACTATGTTATTTGTATAAACTACTATTTATATATACTATTGTTACTATTATTTGTATATACTTGTTTGTATAAACTATTATTGGTAAAGAAACGTTATTTTTTTAAGTGAAAACTTCTTTATGCGCGCTGAGCAAAATATTTTGTGGATATTGAATGTGACTGGGCTTGTAACGCTCGTTCAGGTAAAGTCGGCTCGAGTCGCCTTGATGAAGTTTTCACTTCTGTCGTTTGACGTGTGATCTTAAGCTCACAGTTTTTTTAGTAGTAATAAACCAAAAAAAACTTTTTTTTAGCCAAAAACCGCTGTTTAAAAGTGATACTTCGCATCAACAGCGATGAACTAACACTGCCAAGTGGCGTACCTTACCAACACGAGGTATATTACCGAACACTCTCGGCCGATATCGATGGCTACCAGGGCTCGGGCATCCTGGAACTGGGATATGAACCTTCAGGTAACTTAATATGGTTGATTTTTGTTTGGACTAAAATAATTTCCCTTTACAGGAATGCTATATGCAAATGGCAGTAAAAGAAAGATCCTTATAACCACGGTAGCCTCATTCAGAATTTGATTTCTTCTATCTAAAACCGTAAAGATAAAATTCCGCACGACAAAATGCTATGAATTTATGCAATACACACTGACACTGTCGTTTCAGGATTAACGTAACATAATACACTTTTATCATCATAACACACACAGAAGGGTTAACTACGTTGTATCTGTGCACAACGTAGTTACCCCTTCTGCATTGCCTATTTAAGTTTATTTGGTGCTTAAAAATTTGCGATGTATGAGATTAATTTGTTTCATTCGAAAATATTACCTCACAAAAAAATACCATATACAGTAGCTCGCTATGAACCGAAGCAACATATACCGGAAACGCATGTTTTGTATAGCATTATACTCGTATTATAAGAGAGAGATAAAACTTTGTCGTACAACATTAAAATAATGATATGAAAAGTTAGTTTTTTGGTTCCAGTGTCAATAAAACCATCCGTTCGTCTGTCCCCGCCACGTTTGCTCAAATGGCTGTCAAAGACGGAGGCGGGTGAAGTTAGCTATTGCCTAGACTTCGAAGACCGTCGCGCCGCCTGCGCTAACTTCGTCGGCGGGAAGGGAGCGTCTTTGGCGTTGCTGGCCTCAATGCAAAAAGAAGAGGTAACAAGTTTTAATAAATTAATTTAATTTAAATATTTTGGACATATCACACAACGCAATCTAGCCCCAAACTAAAAAGAGAAGAAAATAAAAGAAAAGAAAAGAAAAATATTTATTTTGACTTAAAACTGTACAAGCACACAATGACATTAAAACAAAAAAATATAGGTAAGTAGGTACTCGGATTAAAAGTATGTGCATGTACAGTGCAGTCAAAAAAGGTTCATGCTCAGCATGTGTTGCAGTAGACTGCAACGCTGATTTTCAGCATGGACCCTCGGTTGACACACGGACAAAGCACGAACGTAAAAAATAGAAAAATAATATTTTATAAGTACATTTTTAACCAACAACCAGAAGAGCTTGTGATATGGGAAGCTGATAACTGATAGAATTAGAGAATGAAACCTTATACCGACGACACGATTGGTCGAGTGGCAAGTGTGTTGGACTGTCACGCCGGTGTCAGGACAAGCATTTGGTTAATGTATGGTTAACATCGGTGTTTGTCTGGATGTATTCTCTGTATGTATAAAAAAAAAGTATTTATGTATTGTATCAGTTATCTGGTTCCCATAGTACAAGCTCTGCTTAGTTTGTGGCTAAATGGCGTTGTGTTAAATGTCCAAAATTTTTTATTATTATTTATGTTTCTTCTTCTTATCGCCATATATATGTTCATGGTATTGGAAAACATAGACGAAATAAATTACTATAATACGGCCTACTTTTTGAGTGTAAGTCATTTTGTATGGATAGCCTTGTATTTTTTTTATTTGAAAAAAAAAGTATTTAATCTAGCCCCATAAATACTTTTTTTTTGTAAATAAATGCATGGAATGTTTTTATAACTTGTCGCTGCAACTAATTCGGGCAGAGAGAATACTCGCCGGCAGTGTTAACAGTCAACGATAAACTATTCATATGTTTGTCTCTTTTACTGATACAGGGCCTAGAACCTAGATCTTCTGTACATACTTTTTTTGAGTGAGAAAATAGTCAAAGGTTATTCAGTGAGTCAGTCATGTCTAAACTTCTTCATTTTGGTCTAGGGCTACAGGGTGCCACCAGGGTTCTGTTTGACGATAAACGCGATGGATAAACATCTGGAACAGAACCCTGAAATCAAAGCAGCTATCCTACAAATAGAGGCGGCCAATGAAGACTATGAAGAAGCCAATTTCAAACAGAAATGCGAAGCGTGAGTGTCTTTTTGTTTGAAATGTTTAGAAAACATAACAAGCCTGTAATATTCCCACTGCTGGACTCAGTCCTACTCCTTAAGGATAAGAAAGCGAATGATCGAAAAAGTAAAAAGTAAATTAAGACGATATGTGAAAATTTGAAGTCGCTTCGTTACATTCTTACTCAGTTACGGTACAAGTTACTGATTTGTTTTAATACAGTGATTACTTGAGGATATAATCTAAATAAATGTCAGACAGAAACACGATTTTTTTATTGGTTGTGTTTTAATTAATCTTTAAGAAAAGTGGTCTGGTATTTCAGTGCGTCGGCATTGTTCTCTACATCAGAAATGTGTGGTGACGTCAGAGAGGAAATCTTAGCCCGCATGGCGAAGCTACGGACTCAATCAACGGACCAGAAACTCGGAACCGAAATACGATTCGCTGTAAGATCTTCAGGTAAATTCTCACTCATACTTTTAACAGAAAGTTTCTAAAGGATGATATCTATCATATAGTTCATATTTTTCATAATGTTTTAAGCACGCCGAAACTATGGACCTAATTAGGCTGAAATTTGGTATAGGTATAGTGTAGGAACTGGATTGTCAAGTGGAAGTAAGTTAGACTGTCGCGGGTTCGATTCCCGCATAGGACCAACATTTGTGGTGTGAAAGAAAACATAGTTACGCAGTATACGTATTTTGTTCGCATCATAGATATTATTTGAGTTTCATTCATCGTTTGGCAAACTCGGGCTGTCGGGCACCTAGCTCGAACTAGCTCGCTGCAGCTCGGCTTGGGCGCCGCACTCGCCCCGCTGTCACTCTGTCATTTTGTGCTTACCAAAAATTCTAACTGCAGATATACAACGTAGTACCCCCCATTCTGCTTTATAACGTAGTAAAGTAAGCGATAAACAAATTGTCCTCTGGCGAACCACGTGACAATGATGCGCAGAACGAAATTATTAGCTGCGCATCTTTGTCACGTGGTTCGCCAGAGGACAATTTGTTTATCGCTTACTTTACTACTAACTTAACCTAACCTTCTTTTTTTTTGTCTTCAGAGGGGAAATTCATTTACGAATAAACCGGTCGGGGGGACCGGAGTTATGTGGGACTCGCCGCCCTCATGGGAGGACGGAATACCCACTAAAACCCCTCCGGTGTTCCTCTCTCGCCATTCTTGCTGGGCCACGGGAGCAAAAGCCTTCCGCGACCCAGCTGACGATCAATTCCTCTCATATTGGACGGCGCTTCTCCTTCCACATCTCGTATGCACCGCCCCTCATTCACTCCAATCTCCTCAAAATAAGTAGCACAACCTAACCTAACTACAAAATGACAGAGTGACAGCGGGGCGAGCGCGGCGCCCGAGCCGAGCTGCAGCGAGCTAGCTTGACGCTTATTATACCCCTTATGCATTGCCCATATAAGTTTCTTCGGTAATAAAAAACTTGTGGTGTAATGTATAAATATTTTTATTATAAAACCTCGTTTCTTATAGCTGTGGGTGAAGACAGCGAGGTCCTCTCGGCGGCTGGCCAGAATGAGAGCATCCTGGGCTGCGTGAGCGACGCGGACGTGTTGAAGGGTATCCTCAGATGCTGGGCGTCAATGTTCGCGTTCACCAGCGCTTACTACCGCAGGTTACTTACATATTTACATTTTTTTTTTTTTGACTCTTGTTAGATCTTTGTGATTAGATTAGAACACTTAATTGTAGGTACTGTACACTAAGATGGACCACGGTTGTATGGTTTTTTTTGACAATCATTTTCTAATAGTTGGGGAAAGATGCTTTATACTAAACTGCTAAACCATGCAAATTTTCACATTCTTGACATACTGCTAATAATTAAAGTTTTACAAAAATATACAAACAACAGACTTCAATCGGACTGTTCTAGTGACCGTAGGCACCACTGAAAAGTTACAGGGAAGAAAAATACGCAATTTTGTTCACATAAACAACTTAGATTTAAAAACAAGACTACTGCTCCGATTTCGATAAAATTTCTATGGAATCAATCTGAAAGTATACCTTACCAAAAAAAAATTCAAATCGGCTTATAAATAACAAAGTTCAGTGGTAACAAACTATACAGCCAGTCTAACTCTCTCCTTTATTTCGAAGCATGAGGTTTCCCGGCCTCTTCCCAGACTTCCCGGCAATAACTTTACTCTCATTAAGAAAATCAAAAATCAAACTCAATTATTACTGTAATACCTGAAGCTATCTGAAGCAGCGAATCCCTTGTCAATACTTACAAGTATTAAACTTAGTTAGAACGAGGTACTCAAAGATTCTTCTAGTTCGGGTCTTTCCAATGAATATTACAAAGTACATGTATATATATATATATATATATATATATATACAATAATATATGTATATATATATACAATAGTTAAAACAGTTTTTCACTTTTAATTTAGGTATACTTTTAGTCTATTCATTTTATACTTAAAATTGTTACCTGTCTTTGTATGTACTATAAGACCTACAAGAAATAAATGTGTTTTTATCTTTATCTTAACTTGAATTATGTTTGTTTAGGCAGAATGGTCAGCCATGTTTGTGTGGCGGCGGAGTGGTCATACAGGCGTTGGTCGCGGCGCGCGCGGCCGGCGTCATGTTCACGCGGCACCCGGCGCACGGCGACCCCTCGCGGCTGCTCATCACTGCCAACTTCGGGCTGGGCGAGGTAACACCTACTTTTATCTAAATTCTTAGGTATTTTTACTTTATATTTATTTATTTAAATATATACATATAGTATTATATATATATATATATATATATATATATATATATATATATATATATATATATATATATATATATATTACATAATTTATAATATTTGTGTAGGCTAATAATCATTCCTTAATGAAATCTGTTCTTCGTGCACTACCCACGCAACTGTTCACAATACACAAAGGTTTAGCTGGAAGATAATGCTACATAGCATTAAGTTCGCCTTTGTACTATTTGTTAAGTGCAATAAAGTATTTTCTATCTATCTATCTATCTATTTTTTTTTACTATTTATAGGCTTGCGCACTATCCACTATCTCACCTGATGGTAAGTGACAATGTGATCGACGATGTACCACGCTTACCTAGAATTATCCTATTCACTCTTGCCTTGAAGACACCCAATTTATAGTGATCGGGAAACACTGACGCCGGCAGAGCATTCTATTCCTTGGCGATTCGCATAATGAAAGTGGAAGCAAAGCGCTTTGTGCGAATACATGGTATGTCCAATATGTAGGGATGGCGCAATCCCGAGCATCTGGTCGTCCGATGGTGGATATGTGATGGCGGAACTTAGTTATGTAGTTCCAACGCACACTCTCCAAAATGCAATCTATAGAACACCGACAGACAGGCGACTTTACGACGGTGTTCTAGACTCTGGAGCTTCGTCATTACCAGTTAGTCATCGCCTATGAGTCTTTTGGCTCTTCGTTCAATGAAATCCAAAGCTTCTAGCTGGTAATTAGTATTACCTAACCTGTAGTAACAAAGTAATAAAAAAAATGTTAAAAAAAAACATTTCAATCAACGCCATCTAGCCCCAAGTAAGAAAGATTGTACTTTGGGAAACAGATAACTGGTAGAATACTTATACCTATATTCTGTTAATAAAAAACCTGCATACGTAGAAAACATCAAAACTCAGGAGACATGACAAACACCGACGTTCATGACACAAATATTTGTCTTGAAGCGGGAATCGTATACACGAACCGGCGCGCGTGGCAGTCCAACACACTTGCCACTCTACCATCCGAGTCGCAAAAGTCTAAAAATATATACTCTGTGTGTGTGTGTATATTTTATTTAGATCACGTAAGCAAATCCGAGGCTGAATTAAATAGCACAAAACACATTCTCATTTATTTTTTTCAGAGTGTAGTATCTGGAGCGATAGAACCGGACACTTTCATCATCAAACGTCACAACGACCTCTCCATATTCAAGACTACCCTCGGCTCTAAGACTCAACGAATGACCGTAAATAGTGGTACTATCGGGTTAGAGGAGGTTCCTGCGAGTGAGAGGGAGACTGCATGCTTGTCAGAGGGAGAGGTGATGAGACTGGCGCGGCTCGGGGTCAGACAGGAGGAGCTGTGGGCTGCGGGGAGAGATATTGAGTGGGCTGTGGCTGGGGTAAGATAATCATTCTTAATTCAAATAGGTTTTCTTTTTTCGAATAGACGTTTTTGCAGTTGGCCGTAGATGGCCATTACTGCGACACTGGATTTATTCAAATAGTTTTACCTAATAATAAAAAACGAGCGAGCCTTACAGTCTTCATCCTATCGTGTCACTAGTTCTTTCAAACAGAGTGGTGAGAGGATTTAAAGTGCGCCTCGAAGAGGCTCCTTTAGCGCTCTTGACACATGTTTTCAAACTTTTTAGGTTCTATGACATGCCGGTTTTTCACGATGTTTTCATTCACCGTTAAGGACGTGTTATAATGCACACATAGATTTTTGATCAGAAAAATCCATTGGTGTGCGAACGGGTTCGACCACACGAACTTCGGATCGAAAGTCGAGGCACCTCCCACTCGGCCAACACGGCTTTCACGTTCGTGAGAACGTGATATAAAGGCATAGATATTTTTTATTTCAACCTCTCAAACAAAAAAAAGAGTTTTTAAAATCGGTTCATTAACAACAAATTCCTGAGGTAACAAAAAAAAATTGGGTCCGTGTGGTGGATTAAGACCAACTTACTTTCTTAGCCGAGAGTAGACCTGAGTCCAACTGTAGGAACATTATTCGCTTAATATGCTTATAATAGTGGGATAAGTAGGATGTATTGTGTTGTAGGACGAGATATTCTTGCTGCAAGCTCGTCCGATCACGTCACTAGAGCGCTGGACAGAAGAGGAGCTTCTACACGAGCTCGACTGTCCCATCATGGCTGATGACGAGCTCATCTCGTTCGGAAACACGGGGGAGGTAACAATACTAGCTCATTGTCATATCATCATACAAAAATCATCAGCTTAGCGATCCAAGAGGTTGGATCCAAGAGATTGGCTGGAAGAATCAGTATTGCATAGGTGGGTAATATATGTAAATGACTATTAAGACGACCACAACAGACAAAATCCTTTATATTAAGGGTAATCCTCATGTCAAATTTCCATACAAAGTGTTTCGAACAAATACTCGTACGCCGAATTACAGTAAGTTCTTCAAACTATTCGTTTCGTCTATGTTTTTCGATTGTGAGAACAAAAATTAGTAAGGTTTCACATTTTAATTTAGATTTTATACGTGTTTATAATTAACACTACCAATTTTAAAACAGGCCCAGAACCCCGCAGGCCGCTATCTCGCTCGTACATTTGTAATTTTGTAAAGATATAAATTGACTCAGTAGGTAATAATTTCAACAAAGAAGAACGGTGAATTTGTTACTGCAACCTCAATAAAGTATTATATAAGTATCAAATATTTGGATGCCGCAGTTTCGCCTGCGTAATTAATGCCTATTTGCACCAAACTGTCAAAGCTCCTAAGCAATTGCTTTTCTTGCTTGCCAGTTCTTATCGGTCCAAATTAAGACCGTTATGAATTGTCAAACGAGTTAAGTAATTGCTTTGAAACTTTGATGCAAGTTGGTGCAAGTCGGCATAAGGATAACTATTTTAGGTTTATGTTTTTTTCTAATCTTTTTTAACGATCTCATATGTAAGCTCAATTAGTCCAGTTAGTTTTCATGTGATCACAAATGTGCCTCTTCACTTTTCATCATCACCATCCACCTTTCGCCTTTACTGAGCCCTTCTTAATAGTAAGAGTGAAAATAAATGAAATTAATTGTATGTTTAAGGTGTTGCCGCGTCCGTTCACAGCGATATCTCACGACATAGTGAAAGAGCTAATCACCAAAGGCTGCGACACCCTAATTGGCAAGCCGAAGGATTGCTACGACCCTAGCATCGCAGTCACACACTACAGATGCGCTCTGCTGCTCTACAATGTGAGTCACCTTCCTTCTCGTTCTAGCCAGTGGCCATCAGTGTGTTATAATACTAGGTAGAATTCGTCATTAGTACTTCAGCGCCTTTTATAATAATAATAATAATCGACAAGTATCTAAAGGCCAGATACAAAAGCCGGTACTTTTGGAGTCGGCTCGCATTGTGAGAAGGTTCCTCACTCTGCAGCCCTAGCCACCAGCCGCTTGGGCTCTACTCCATGGCTGGTCCACAGTTTTTATATATTTTTTACAATATTATTTATAAGATGTATATTTAAATAGTTTATTTTTTTATAATACAATTGTGAAAAAATAAACTTAACACACAAATTTACAGTTATCTGGTTCCCATAGTACAAGCTCTGCTTAGTTTGGGACTAGATGGCGTTGTGTGAAATGAAAGGTCCTAAAAATATTTTAACTATACTTATTTGTTTATGTTTCAGTCAATTTATTTGAAAGTTCCGAAAGAGATGGATGTTAACATCCGCATGATAGAGATGGCGATACACGGCCACAGCGTAGCGGACGAGGAGATAATGAGCTCGGCGTTGCGCCGGCGACAGCCGCGCTGGTACGACAAACTCGACCAGATACACTTGATGATCAAGGTTAGTTCTAATTGGTCAACCATTGTTTGAGTATTATAGAATGGAACACGTAAAATAACTAACTAACTAGCTGTGTTGTTTAGAATTATTTATCTACGTTTCTATGTTCCTTCCTAAACCTTCCAGGAACATTGCGATTTTCAGCCAAGAAATTATATTGTCGCGGGCTACAGCTAATGGTATCTCAAGGATCTACGTAATGTGCCTTCTTAAATGAGACTAAATTTATATAAAAGTACGTTGTGATTGATGGTTCTGGAGCAGGAAAAGAGTTTATGGAGCAGTTAAAAAAATATTATATTCGCGAGCAGTGTTCATAATCCTGTGGTCGAGATAGAAGAGAGAGCTTCCTGTTTCGCCATCAGATGGCACTATATCCATCTGACAGTGAGAGTAATAACTAAATTAATAATGTACGAGTGTGAACGTCGTCGTGATTCATCGGTATGTTTTCTATGGGATAAAAATTTCTGAATAATCTTAATTTGCAGTCACTACTGTTATCCAAACGCAATATGGACCAAGCAATCAGCGCCGCCAACAGTTTGGTGATTGAAGAAGGAATCACAGACCCAGTGGAGTTACTGCAAGCCATAGCCGACACGGAGGCCACCATGATGCAAGTGTGCTGCAACCACAGCCTGACCAGCACCGCTAGTACTTGCAGCCAGTTTATAGCAATGAATGTGCTGCTTGAAGGACGATCTGGTGAGATACAGCTGTTTATATTTTATTTTTATGTACACAAGTGACGATTCCAGCAAAGCACTCTTCTGAACGGCACTAAACACAATTAATATGGAAGTTGTATGCTGCATACTACACTGCGCGGATTCCCATCGCGGTTCACTACCATATTAATTGTGTCTAGAGCGGTTAAGAAGCGGATTCCCGCGGCGGGAGAACCGCCCGTGTAGTA
The DNA here is from genome assembly GCA_932526365.1 of Lobophora halterata. Classification (NCBI taxonomy): domain Eukaryota; kingdom Metazoa; phylum Arthropoda; class Insecta; order Lepidoptera; family Geometridae; genus Lobophora; species Lobophora halterata. The sequence goes on from OW052002.1 coordinate 9,001,570, forward strand.
TGGCCCTAAGGAATAATAATACGGTGTCAAGCGATTTTGAAAATCTGAAGGAGTCATCGACTTTTGATGCTAACTATCATAACTTTGTCTGTATTTTCTTTTTATATTGGAGATAGACCTTTGCTTGACCAATATCTCACCTGATGTGGCCGAAGATGAATCTCGAAGGTGTAAAAGACACCTATTTACTCGTTTCGTTTTTGTGCGAAATAAACAATTTTGTATTTTTTGTATTTGTTCCAGAATTCTCTCCCGAGCTATGCAACGAAATAGGCGCACTATTGAGTTCTGGCGACGTACTCTCCGCGGAGGTGCCTCAAGGCCTCGCCTCGCTGACTCGCCAGCTCGAGGCCTCGGGGAGGTACGAGGAATTCAGAGCACTGGAGCCGCGACGAGGCATGCAGTGGCTGGAGGAGCATCTGTCTGATGTGTACAGCGAAGTGGTGGCCTTCTTGAAGAGGCATGGACACAGGGCTATTATGGAGGTAATCATTTTGTGAAATTGTCTTGTTTTTGCTTTTGGATGGTGGTTTACTCGAGGAAATTCAGTTCAGTTTCTTTATTTATAAGAGAAGAAGTTTTACAAGTCGAAGAGAAGTCTTGAACTAGCTGAAGCCCGCAACTTCGTTTGCGTGGAAATTTACAAAATTCCTCCTTTCTCAGTACGCGTCTACACTTCATACACGTCTCTACGTTCAGTGGCCTGTGCGTTGCCTCAGTCACTAGTCACAGGACTAAGCCTTTTATATGTATGTTTGATTGATTAAAATTAGTACAGTTGGACTAAAGGCATTTAAACTGCACGTCGACCGTGCAGCTGGGTCCCAGCACGCGGTCTGCGTCGTGATCCTTAGGGTACCCAACTAACCAGCATAGGGTCGAACCTAAGAACCTTAGCTTGGACCGTCGTCAGGGGGAGAAAAGACGGCACGTTTTCGCTGATATTCGGTGTACGTATAAATAGTCAGTGAGCTGGAAAAGAACATAGGGTAGTTTTAATCTCGATACCACGCGTAATAATGTGTTATGATTTCCAGTTTGATCTGTCCACCAAACCGTGGGCGCTGGCGCCCGAGAATATGATGAAGGTGCTTATGAGTTTACGCGGCTCCAGCGAAACCTCGCACCGGCAGAAAAGTGATGACGAAATCATTACTTCACTCAAGAGTCCGCAGAAGTCTAGCACCAGGTAGTCCAGATCACTCTTCTTCTCTTCTTCCCTTTATAACACCTAGGACTCATTTGCACGAGTGGTTTTTTAACGTGCGTTAAAAATCCGTTCAAACAGCATAAATGCATTTCGAAGTTCGCACGTCAGCGCATTTGAAACGCGCAAAACGCATTGGTTCTGTTTGAATGATTTTACGTTCAAACATTACGTTATTTTTAACGCGCGTTAAAAAATAGCTCGTGCGAATGAGCCCTTAGCAATTGATGTCTACAGACTCCAGACAAAGCAAAGACGACTTGAAGGAATTTTATCGGTATTTTTACAACAACAAAAAATGTATACATATATAATGTATATATAGTATATTTTTTTTTATATTATAATTTTTTTTTTTTCTTATTTTTATTTTAGGGGCTTTAGTCGTTGAACGACTATGTCAGTCCCGTTGAGGATAAACAATAGTTCAGTACTTACTTAATATTATGCAACATTATGTATAACGCTTTAGCCGCCCCACACAATGGGGCAGATAACACGCTTTGTATAACACCTAACTCTGCAAGGTTCAGTCCAAATTGACTGCGCATTTGATCTCTCACTGACCGACTCCGACCACATTCCACCAGTATTTGTATTTGTATTTATTTATTTAAAAAGATAGAAGCTTACAGTTCTTAACCAAAACACTTACTACCTTAAACTAACAGTACTACTAACAGTAGATGGTATACATCCTCTGTGACTCCACATGAATGAAGTACAGTTGGGGGAATCCGCCTTTTTCATGAGATGATTTTATATTATAATAATTCTATGATACGATTTGCCGCGCTTTGACCGCCACCAATACTAAACACCAACCCAAACAAAATATCACTAAACGATTGTAAACAGTCTAGAAAGTCAAGTATTTTCACTAGTTACAGTACCTACCTTTTGAACCGGAACTTAGTAATGCTAATCATATTTCTGCTTGGCGATAGAATATTTGTCGATAGTACCCACCAGTACAGAAAGCAACACCTTCCAATGCCAAGTCCGGTGACGCAGTAACGGCCATCTACGGCCAACTGCATTAAAAGCCCACCCGAAAAAAAATAAACCTTCCAATGGTGACATTATTGTGCGGGACGAATACATACTTTTTTCACACCACCTGCTCGACAATATCCAATTACATATCATGCTATCATAAAGGTAAAGCAAAGCATTACCTACCAAGGGAGGTAATGTTGTATGAAACTCCCAAGGGTTGTAATGTGATTTGAAATTGGAACGTCAAATTCATGTGGAAACTCGTGGAAAACTCTAAGTAAAAAAACGCCCATATGGCATTGTAAAAAGGTTTGTTCTCAAATCGAACTGGCCACTCATAAAAAAAGAAAAAAGGCGCGACTTCAAAGATTGTGAAACAAAAGACGGTGTTGGCTGCTGAGTTCGGAGCCCTGGATTTTTATTGCCTCGCAGAAGGTGTGAAAAGTAGAGTATGCTCCTCTGGGATAAAGCCTGTCTTCGTCTTGGGTAGCTTGAACCCCTCGCGTCACTCAGGACTCTACATAACTCCCTCGCTTCGATCAGGAGTTAACTGAGTCCCTCGTTAGCTCAGGGTTCAATATGCCACCCGCGACATAAGACACTGCTTTATCCCCTTAGTGTATAATCTACTATTAATGGCGTGGGCCGAAACTTAGGGACGAATATGGTATAAATCGACACAATTAATGCATCGTATCTATATTTTGATCAATAAATGTTTTTCAGGAAAGTCCTCAGATGGCTTTTACCCCTCTGCCGGCGCACAGTCCGACACCGCGAAGGCACAAAAGCGCATTTAGTGCTTGTCGTACACAAGATACGGCTCGCATTACGCCGGCTGGGACGAGCCATGGTGAAGGCGTGGCTCATACCCCACGAGGACCTCGTGTTTTCATTCCGGTTCAAGGAGCTACAGGCATATCTAGATACCAGGGACCCAGCACTGTTGAGAAAGTAAGTTTGATACTGCCTACTACTGCATAGTCTGTTACTGTAAAGGCACGAATCGCACTTAATGCTCGTTGTACACAAGATACGGCTCGCATTACGCCGGCTGGGACGAGCCATGGTGAAGGCGTGGCTCATACCCCACGAGGACCTCGTGTTCTCATTCCGGTTCAAGGAGCTACAGGCATATCTAGATACCAGGGACCCAGCACTGTTGAGAAAGTAAGTTTGATACTGCCTACTACTGCATAGTCTGTTACTGTAAAGGCACGAAATCGCACTTAATGCTCGTTGTACACAAGATACGGCTCGCGCTGCGCCGCTAAGGACGCGCCATTGTGAAGGCGTGGCTTATACAAGGTACACAATAAGGTGTGCCCCTATCGAATACTCAATATCTATAAATTTATCAGAATTATCTGTAATGTGGTGCAACTAGGCCACTGCACACCAAATTAATGCATTTAATTATTATATTAATGTTTTATTGTCCAATATTTGCTTGTTTTTTTGATAAAATAAAAAAAAGAAATTGAATTGACTATTCTCTTTCACTGGACAAAATAGTTGACCTATTAGAAAACAATTCCTATTTAACTTCACAATTCGCAGAGCGAGCCAGCGTTATCAGTACTACCCAAGCTGGAGCAAGCTGCGGTTCGCGGAGGTGAACAAGGGCTGGCTCGCCCCGCTGCCAGCCCGCGTGGCCGCCGTCACCGCGGGCGATGTGAGGGTGGAGGCCGCCACGGTCTGCGGGGGCGAGGTCGTCGCGAGGGCTTGCGTCGTCAAAGACCTTTCAGAGGTAAGGAGAAATGGCGGCTGCTAACAACCATATTATGCACAAAAGGAGCCTCTTTGAGGCACACTTGAAATCCTTTCACCACACTGGTTCCGAGGGATGCAGAGATTCTAATTTAAAATAAGACCACAATGTAGGTATAGTAGGTAAGCGTCAAATAAGTTGTCCTCTGGCAAATCACGTGACAAAGATGCGCAGAAATAATTTAACCTATGAATTGCGTTCTGCGCATCTTTGTCACGTGGTTCGCCAGAGGGCAACTTATTTGACGCTTGCTATACTCGTACCTAGGATAGACGCTCTCGAGATGTGGTGCTGGAGAAGAATGCTTGGGGTTTCTTGGACAGAGTTTCGTACTAACCAGTCCATACTTCAAGAACTCGGCATCGAGCAGCGTCTATCATCTATTGTGCAAGCTCGTATTCTCACGTTCTTCGGACACGTGTCACGTCGTGGAGAAATGTCCATCGAGCGTCTGGTGGTACAGGGAAAAGTCGAGGGCACACGAGGGCGAGGAAGATCTCCAATGCGTTGGACTGATCAAGTCAAAGCAGCACTAGATGGTCCCTTACACGAATGCACGAGGAAAACCGCTGTCAGAGATGAATGGCGCAGGATTGTGAAGCGTGTCACAACCCCCACCATGACAACCACGACCACTCTGCCAAGAGTGTAACGACCGAGAAGAAGATACTCGTACCTGTATTATGCAAATAAAATTTGATTCATTCATTCATTCAACATGTAGATCCAAACCCAAGTGGCATCGCTCGTATTGATTTGTTGACAAAGATTGTTCTACACAATCATATATCTTTTAATACAATGCTATGTACAGTCAGCTGCAAATACATGTATACACTCCCAAGCTTTCACATTTATATTACTCTTCATTATGCAAAAAAAAAACATTCATTTCAAGATTATTGTCAGAAGAAGAATGTCGTTGCAAAATTATGAGTATAATATAAATGTAAAAGCTTGAGAGTGTATACTATACATACATGTCTGTGCAGCTGACTGTACCTATGTTTTTCCAACAAGAAAAAGAATATAAACAGGTATTCTATCAGTTATCTGGTTCCCATAATACAAGTTTGCTTAATTTGGAGCTAGATGGCGTTGTTTAAGTGTTCAATGTAAAAAAAAATATATTTACAGATAGAGCAACTGCAGCAGGGAGACATATTGATAACGCACGCGACAGACATCGGCTGGTCGCCATACTTCCCCCTCATCACTGGCATCGTCACGGAACTGGGCGGACTCATTTCACATGGTAAATAACTAAATACCTACATAAAGCAACGACGTCTACTTGCACGAAACTGACTTCCTAAAGCTCGCTACAAGCCAGCGAGATCATTATAATGTAAGCGAGTAAAGTAATTGCTTAGGAACGTCGACAGTTTTACAATATGCTTTTTTGTGGATATTGATTATGACTAGGCTCGTAACGCTCATTAGGGTAGAGTCCTTAGGGTACTGACATAATGTTTAAAATTGGCATTGAAAATGCTCTGCCAGTCACTGCCATCAAGTTCAAGTTCAAGTTCAAGTTCTTTATTGATAACACATATTGGTAGTTACAAGTCATAAAAAAATAAAATTATATATCTTAATGATAAATGATAAAAATAATAATAATTTAAAATTGATTAAATAGTGATTAGTGATCCGAATTATTTAAAAATTCGTCAACCCTATAATAAGCTTGCTCAATCAGCCAGTTTTTTAATTTGTACTTGAAGGATTGCATTGATTGTGCCTCTGTGACTGTGTTAGGAAGACGGTTGTAGACCGTCGGCCCCATCACATGTACCAGCTTCGACGATTTAGAGAGGCGCCGTGGTACAGCCCTCAGCATGTGTGCATGACGCGTCGTGTATTTGTTTCCATCACCGAACCTCGTATATTCATCTAAGTGGTTCCGGACATAGATTGCCGCGTAAAAGATGACGAGTGCTGGGACCGTCATTATCCTAAGAGACTGAAAAATCGGACGAGCGTGAGTGTCCCAGGGAGCACGAACTATCGCTCTAACTGCCCTCTTCTGCATTCTGAACACTCGCTCCCAGTCAGCAGCTCTACCCCAGAGTTCCACGCCGTACTGAAGGAGCGAGTGAACAGATGCGAAGTAACAGCTCCTAGTCATGTTCCGCTCTAACGTGGCTGATATACGCCATAGAGCGAAACAGGCCCGACCAATCCTTTCGCACAGTTTATCTATATGTAGTTCCCAAGTCAGTCTATCATCTAGTTGAAATCCTAGGAACAATGAGGACTTGACCTGGGTTACTACTTTACCTCCTAAAGCAACAGTAACAGGCTTGCAGTTGCGTCCAGCTAAATTGAAGCGCAAGATGTTGGTTTTGGCGACATTCAACAGGAACCCGTTCAAATGAAACCAGGTGTGTATTTTCTCCGCCACCATGTTCAATCTCCTCTCCAACTGTTCTACAGTAGGTGCCTGAACAACTGCAGCGACATCATCTGCATACATTAAGATGTGGGCATTGTCTACGCAATTAGGCAAATCATTGAGGAGGAGAGAGAACATGATATTGGACAGTGACGAACCCTGGGCCACCCCAATCGTGGTCTTAAGCGTCTTTGATTTTATCGTTCCGCCTTCACTGGTTACAATCTGACATCGACCTGCCATAAAGTCTGTGAGTAGTGCTAACGACGGGCCTTCAAAGCCGTAATGTCTTAGCTTCATAGCCAGCACATTGTGGTCGGCGACGTCGAATGCCTTCGACAAGTCACAAAGTATGAGCGCTACTTGTTGGTGGCGCTCTCGAGCCTCCATCACACGCCGTATAACTTCCCGAGCAACGTCAGTCGTCGAACGTCCCGGCCGATAGGCGTATTGTCTATCGGAAAGAGCGTTAGTCGACGACAAAAACTCTGTGATTCTCGCGCCGAGGCCGTGTTCGAACACTTTCGCTATTGCTGGGATAATGGAAACAGGACGGTAGCTATTTATCTCCTCTCTTTTCCCTTTGCCCTTATAAAGTGGTGAAACACGAACATTTTTTAATGCTTCGGGGTATTGCCCATCTCTAATGCATGTGTTGAATAACTCCGACAGAATAAGCGAGAGTGGCGCAGCAGCAGCGTGCATGAGTGATACCGACATCTCATAGATGTCCTTCGTGGGCTTATGCGCAACACCTCTTGTGATTATCTTGAATACTTCTTCTGCTGAGAAGGATCGAAAGTTGATTAAGCGGTCCACCGGAGGGCGGGCGGCTACCAGTAAGAGCTGTGCTGCGGTTATATCTGCTTTAGGAGCACCACACATTACTGCGGCATTCACAAAATGAGAGTTGACAGCATCCACAGCATTAGCTTTGCTGCCATACTTCGAGCCGTCAGGTGTTCGGATGGATTCAGTGAAGTCAAGGTTTCGCCCGCACCGCCCAGTCTCTAGTTTAACGACATCCCACATAGATTTTGTCGTGTTCGTAGCGCGAGTGATAATGCTGCAGTAGAAGTTACTACGCTCTTTCCTAATTACTTCATCAAAGATACTCTGGAATTCCTGGAGTTTATTTATCAGAGGTATGTTAGAAGGAAACTTTGTGCTCATCAATTTTATTTCCCTCAGTATAAATTCCAAACCCACTATCTCTTTTGTTACCTGTGGCGTACTCCACACTATCACTAAGCTAATTACATAGAATTAAGTACCTAGCTTCGTTTAACTAAATTAAATATAATTAAAATAAAAGTGTTAAGCTACTTACTTTTCATGCATACTACTACTACAATGTTAATATCAAAATACTTACTCTAAAACTAAATATTAATATGATAATATTGTACTTACCTTATTGTAAATCTGATCGGCAATCGGATCGCATGCGTTCGCGCAATGGCAAAATGTCGTACGATTAAAGGCGCCTCAATAACGGGACTCTCGGCCGCCGGCGCGCGCCAGCAAATCACAAATTGCCGCTAACTTCAGTCCGCCCGTGGCATTTCGCGAAGACGCACGCTTGCCGCTCAGTTAACATTTTGATGAATATTAATGCAGGAAAATAAACGTTATACCGTGAAAACGAGTGAACAACATTATTATCCCACACTGGTGACCCCTGTGAAAAGGAACATACAATCACGCTGGTGAACCTGCCGCTGCATACAAAACCGTAAGCAAACAATAATGGCACACAAAGATGGCGGAGAAACTTCTGCACAAAACACGGAACCACAGATGGGTGCTTTTACACCATCCGACACGACCGACGTTTTTCGGGTGGGAATGCGACCACCTCCGTTTTGGCCGCAAGAGGCTGCCGTCTGGTTTAAACAGCTAGAAGGGAACTTCATTTTATCCCGTATCACAGATGACGACACAAAATTTTACTACGTCATTTCGACTTTGGAACACAGATATGCCGCGGAGGTAAAAGACATAATTATATCACCACCGAAAACGGGCAAATACGAACGTCTAAAGTCTGAGCTGATAAAACGTCTATCTGCCTCCAGAGAAAAGGAAGTGAAGCAACTTCTAATGCACGAGGAGATGGGCGACCGCCGACCTTCACAATTTCTTCGCCACCTCCAGCGATTAGCAGGACCTACTGTTCCAGACGAATTTTTAAGGACAATCTGGACCAGCCGCCTTCCCACTGCACTGCAACCGCTCATCGTGTCACAAAAATCAGCGGACCTGCAAACACTAGCAGACCTCGCCGACAACGTGCACGAAATCATACCCAGCTCACCTCAAGTAGCCAGCACATCCGCAGCACCTGGATCAGTACTAGAATCTATGGCCAGACAGATCAGTGAACTTACGAGGCAAGTGAAAGCCTTATCCGCACGTGACGGCCGATCGAGATCGCAGACCAGGCGCAGCAGCTCAGAGGACAGGAACGGGAAAGCGAAACGCAGTCCCTCCGACTATAGAAAATTCCCGATCTGTTGGTACCATCACAAGTGGGGCAGCAAAGCGAAATTCTGCACGAAGCCATGCGACTATCAAGCGGAAAACTACCAAGGCAGTCGGTGATGGCGACATCCGACAGCCAATACATACCTGGTCGCCTATTCGTCTCGGACCGCAAGACGAAGATGCAATTTCTCGTTGACACCGGCAGCGATCTCTGCGTCTTCCCTCGCACCGCGCTCCGCGAACGTCGAGGGCCGACCAACTACCAGCTCTTCGCAGCAAACGGCACTTCTATCGCCACCTACGGGTACGCTCACCTGAATTTGAATCTCGGACTACGTCGGGACTATACCTGGCGTTTCATCGTAGCTGACGTCACAAAGGCGATCATCGGCGTTGACTTCCTGTCATTCTACGGCCTCATCGTTGACTGCCGAAACCAGCGCCTCATCGACAGCACCACGACACTTACCACAGCAGCAGCCACTGTTCCATCGTCGTCGAACACCATCTCTTCCGTGAAGACACTGATCGGCGACACTACTTACCACGACTTGCTGCGACAGTACCCCGAGATCACGCGACCTGCTGGAACCGACCGTGTCATTACTCACCACACAGTCCATCACATCAGGACTACACCTGGACCTCCAGTCTTCTGCTCTCCACGTCGTCTGGCTCCGGACAAACTGCTCATTGCCAAGCAAGAGTTCGAGGCAATGTTAAAGGCGGGAACTGCGAGACCATCAGAGAGTCCATGGGCCTCACCTCTTCACCTCGCACCGAAGAAGGATAACGGATGGCGTCCATGCGGGGACTACAGAATGCTTAATGCAAGAACCATTCCCGACCGCTACCCCATTCGAAACATCCACGACTTCACTCACAATATTTCTGGTTGTAAAGTATTCTCCACAATAGACTTAGTGAAAGCCTACAACCAGATTCCAGTGCACAGCGAGGATATACCTAAAACTTCGATCTCCACGCCTTTCGGAATGTACGAGTTCCCCTTCATGTCTTTTGGACTTCGAAACGCAAGCCAGACCTTCCAGCGCTTCGTGGATGAACTCACCAGAGGGCTGGACTTCACATACGCGTTTTTAGACGACTTTTTGGTCTTTTCTAAGGACGAAACGACCCACCAAGACCATCTACGTCAAATTTTTGGAAGACTCCGTGACTACGGCATGGTGATAAACACAGCGAAGTGTGTATTTGGAGCTTCGGAAGTGACTTTTTTGGGCTACAAAGTTTCATCTTCTGGAATCAAGCCACTGGAATCGAAAGTCGAAGCTATAAAAGAGTTCCCATTACCCAAAACAGTGAGAGAACTGAGACGCTTCCTGGGCATGCTAAATTTTTACAGGAAATTTGTACCTGCAGCAGCCAAGACACAAGCACCGCTCAACTCACTACTGACTGACAAAGTCAAAGGCTCACATCCAGTCAACATCACCGGCGAAGCATTGATTGCATTTGAAGAGTGTAAAAACAGTTTATGCCACGCCACACTACTGGCGCATCCAGACCTAGACGCTAAAATCTCCATCGTCACTGATGCCTCAGACACGGCAATAGGCGCTGCTCTTCATCAACTCAAGAACGACAGTTGGGAACCTCTTGCTTTCTTTTCACGGAAACTCAGTCCATCGCAAGTCAAATACTCCCCATACGACAGGGAGCTGCTTGCTATCTATGAGGGAATCCGTTACTTTCGGCATATGCTAGAAGCTCGCCATTTCACCGTCTACACAGACCATAAACCTATATGCTATGCTTTCGCTTCCCGTAAAGATAAATGTTCCCCACGCCAATTTCGTCACCTCGACTATATTGCGCAATTTACTACGGACATACGTCATATATCTGGAAAAAACAACGTCGTTGCGGACACACTATCGAGAATAGAAGAACTTACCCAGCCTGTTGACCTAGTACTCCTGGCGAAATCACAAGACAGCGACCCAGAACTGAAACGGTTACTCGAGGAAGAAACATCACTTACCTTTCGCAGATCAGCAATACCTGGTACGCAGACACAGCTATATTGTGATGACAGCAACGAAGTACTACGACCTTTTGTCACAGCACCATTTCGACGTCAAGTATTCGAAAGCTTACACTCGCTTAGTCACCCTGGCGCTAATGCAACTGCAAAGTTAGTAGCTCAGCGCTACGTTTGGCCCGGCGTACGAAAAGACTGCCGTGAATGGACTAAAACCTGTCACTCCTGTCAACTAGCGAAGACTTCTCGTCATGTCATGACGTCTCCTGGAACCTTCAAGTTACCTCGCGCCAGATTCACTACGGTGCACATCGATCTGATAGGTCCAATGCCAGCGTCTGACGGCTACAAATACTGCCTAACTGCCGTAGACCGATTTACCAGATGGCCAGAAGCCATACCTATCATGGACATGACGGCGGAAACGGTAGCCAAAGCCTTGATATCCGGATGGATAGCACGTTACGGTTGCCCCACCACCATAATCACAGACAGAGGTCGGCAATTTCAGTCGGCCCTCTTCAAACACCTTGCTGAAATGATTGGTTTCGAGCACAAGCAGACCACAGCTTATCATCCGTCCTGCAATGGAATGGTCGAAAGGCTTCACAGGCAGCTGAAGAACGCCATCGTCTGTCACGCGAATCCAAACTGGACTGAATCACTTCCACTGGTATTACTTGGAATCCGAAACGCCTTCAAAGAAGACATCCAAGCGTCTTCGGCCGAGATGGTATACGGAGAAACGCTGAGATTACCAGGGGAGTTGTTCCAGTCTAGTCAACATAAAACAGAAGATCTTACCGATTTTATGGCTCGAGTCAGGCTGATTGCTCAGAATCTGCAGCCACAGCCAGCATCCAGACACTGTAAGAAAACTATATTTATATTCAGAGACCTTGCTACAACTACTCATGTTTACCTTAGAGAAGACGCCTTGAAAGGTGCACTCCAGCCAGCATACACCGGACCACACGAAGTACTGGAAAGGAATGATAAAGTTTTTAAACTAATGATAAAAGGAAAACCAGTCTCGGTATCCATAGAAAGACTTAAACCTGCCTACATACTTACACCCGGCGCTGATCCTCCACGTGAGATGCCGCCTCTCCCTGGTCCACCTGAAAATAATAAAAATCATGATGATAAACCCGCTGAAGAAAAGGAACCTGAGAAAAGAACTCGTTCGGGTAGAAGAGTGCGCTTACCTGATTATTATCGCCCGTAAGACGGTCTCTGGAGGGGAGTGGTGTGGCGTACTCCACACTATCACTAAGCTAATTACATAGAATTAAGTACCTAGCTTCGTTTAACTAAATTAAATATAATTAAAATAAAAGTGTTAAGCTACTTACTTTTCATGCATACTACTACTACAATGTTAATATCAAAATACTTACTCTAAAACTAAATATTAATATGATAATATTGTACTTACCTTATTGTAAATCTGATCGGCAATCGGATCGCATGCGTTCGCGCAATGGCAAAATGTCGTACGATTAAAGGCGCCTCAATAACGGGACTCTCGGCCGCCGGCGCGCGCCAGCAAATCACAAATTGCCGCTAACTTCAGTCCGCCCGTGGCATTTCGCGAAGACGCACGCTTGCCGCTCAGTTAACATTTTGATGAATATTAATGCAGGAAAATAAACGTTATACCGTGAAAACGAGTGAACAACATTATTATCCCACATTACCCAAGTATGTTTATCGTTATTTTTTATTTTTATGCGTTTCAAGGGAAAGCATATATCTATTTTATTTTTTAAAGTATATGTTATAGTCTCAGCCAGTTTAACCGCCGACATTTTTCTACTAGATACCTCGAACCAGTCAATGCTCTCAATAGATGCAACGAAGTTGCATGTATTAGCGCGCGTGTAGGACCTGGCGAAGCGAGGCGGGGCGGCGCGCGCGCGCGGCTCGCACAACACCTCGGCGCGCACGGCGTAGTGGTCGCTGAGCTGTGTGTCCACGGCGGTCGCGCGTACGGTGCCCGCCTGCACCCGTTCGCTACTCACGTACGCGTGGTCTATGCACGTACTCGTCGAAGCTGTTACTCTGGTGGGGAAGTTGACCACATTACAGAAATCCCGAATAATTAGTGTATCATTTAAACGTTTTTGGTCACTATTTAATTTGCATAAATAGTCCACGTTGAAGTCTCCCACAATAATGCAATCCTTCTTACTGTCTACTAAAGTATCAAGTAATCGCTCGAAGCAAGGATAAAATTGTGACACATTTGTCAAATTAGATCGGTATACACATACAATCACAACATTGAAATCGATACATTCTACCGCCGATATTTCACATACTTGTTCTATTGATAAACTACAAGCGCAGTCAAATTCCTTATAATTAATTGCTTTATTAACATAAATACAGGATCCTCCATGCCCGATAGACGATCTACAGTAATGGGATCCTAAGTAAAAATTATTCAAATGTATCATATTTAATTCAAACTCTCTTAACCAATGTTCAGTTAGGCAAAGTACGTCGCATTTCAAACAATTTTTAAGTAATATTTCTAAGTTACTAGTCTTATTTTTAATAGAGGCAATGTTTTGGTGACAAATCACCATTTTGTCAAAGTTATTGCTATTATAATCGCCTCGTAGCGGCGCGATATTTGTGCGCGATGATGGTGAGTCAGGCGCCGGAGCGGCCGGCGGCGGCGGCGGCGCGGGCGCTCGCAGCGGCAGTGGCGGGAGTGACGCGCTCGCTGCCCCGCTGGACACGGGGCCGGTACTGAAACCACTCCACAAATCGAACCCCGGCAGGCCAAGCCGTCGGCATAGTAACTATGTCGAATATTTTGTCTGGTATTCCAATAAGAAAGGAAGCATGTATAATTGATTTTATATCCCGTTTCTCCACCGTGAAATTAGACTTAACAATTTTGTTCAAAAAAGTAATTACTGTTTCTGTTGTAGTATCAGGCTGAAAAGACCAAGCCTGAATGTATCTCGTTCTCTCTGCGGCCTGGAGATCGTTCTTAGCGGTAGCCGTCCCCATGACAATTGGGGCTAATTGTTTACGTTTGTGTCTTTTATTCACTACTTGCTGAAAGGGCCTGCTATCATCACATTCAGCTTCTAGCGAAGAATCGGAAGAAGCGGTCAAGGCATCCGAATTGATAACTATGTCAGCTGTAGTAGACTTAGGTTGAATAGCTTCTTTTCTAACACTCGTTTTACTCTGCTCAATGAGCGAGTCAACCGGAGTCGGAGTAACCGCCGTGCTTATGCGTGCATTGCTGCGTTTGCTTGATGCGCTCCCCATTTTAGCGATAGCGGCCGAGGCTTGTGCGCGCGCAGTACGCGCAGGGCGCTGCGCCGGCGCGGTCGTGGTATCGCCGCTCACTGGTGTTGCCGGAGCGATCGCTGCGGATGACTTGAGGGTAGCGGATTTATCACTTGTTGCACTGAGCTTAATTATAATCGCGGATTGCTCCGTAATCTTGCACTTCAGCATACTGACTTCACTCACTAAGGTTGAAACAGTTTGTTGCAACTCGCGCACAACATTTTCGATCGATTTCATCGACATTTTCACGCGAAAAAATAATTTAAACGCGGAGTAGTAAAATTCGTGTCGCCCGGCGGAGGGAATCATCCCAGTGGGAATTGAGCCTAAAGGCCCATTTACACGATACCATTTTCTTGTACATACAACGGCAATAATTGAATGCAATACATGACGCGGAATTATTGATCTTCAAGAATTGTAAGTAACTGTTTACACGCGGCAATAAGTAAAAAAATGGAATGCAATTATTGTATGAAAATCTTGACATAAAATAATTACTGATGCCTATTGTTTACACCAATACAATTATGTTTAGGCGATTATTGCTGACAAGTTTTGACTTGTCTAAACATAGACTTGTATGTGCGTGTACCATTTTTCAGCGGGTTGCTTCAAGTATTGCACGTTTTTGCGCTGGCAAATTTTCATTCAAGTGTTGAACGTTTTAAAAGATACTATTTAAAAAAAAATTGAGTCATTTTTTTTAAAAATCTGGTTGTGCTAATTTAATAAAGTTACTTGAGAATATACACCACCAATTTTTAATAACCAAAAAAACTTAAAAAAATATTTCGACAAAAAATAACATATTATTTCCATATCTGTGTTCAGAAACGGCAACTGATTAGGTCTGCGTATTTTTATTTCTTGTGATAGAAAATTTACGGTGTATATTAACATACCCTCACTCACTGCACTCATGTTTGCATATGAAGAGAGAATCCAGTTGAAGACAAGAATTGCTTGAGAAATTATAGCATGTGCTGTTTACACCAAGACAAGTTTTGAAACAAAACTTGTATGACAGATCAAGAATGTTACGTGTTGTTTAGACCATGCAAGTCATTTATTGCTTCAATTTAATGGTATGAAACAGGCAAGAAACTTGCATCGTGTAAATGGGCCTTAATATCTAAGCAGCGGGCAGCAGTAAGTAATTTCATAAATAACTTTCCAGGTGCGGTTATAGCACGTGAATACGGTCTGCCGTGCATAGTGGGCGCCACCGACGCTACGGATATGTTTAGAACTGGCGATATGGTCCGACTATCCGGCTCGAACGGGACGCTAGAACGAGTCACATTGCACAAACAAGAAGAAAATGATCTATAGATAGGTAAATATAATAAAGTAGTAGGAATTCGGGTGAATTCCTGTACATTATGTTTTTTTTGCCGAAAACTGGTCCCTAAGGGCCTGAAGCAAGACATTTTATACGAGACTTTATATTCAAGTCGTGGGGCTCTGGAGCCCCACCGAGGTAAACACAAGATTTTTCACTTCAATTGCGAGGAAAATAAATAAACTTAAACTGAAATGAGCGCTCATTACGTAATTCGTAAGATTTTTTGCATATCGCTTTTTTCCCTAGGGCCTAAAATGCAGTTTTACTCACACTAAATGTTATAAGATTTTTAAGCAAATCACTTTTTTCCCTAGGGCCTAAAATGCAGTTATAAGATATCATTTGTTAAGAAACAATCAGTATTTGTAAATAAAATCGGGTTAAATAAAACAGTTTTTAAAAATACAGTGTATTTGTATTATCAAAACAAAAGAACTACAAAAACCATCACAAAAACAATCACATTACACCATATTCTTTCACAAAACCCGCAGCAAAAGCTTCACAAGTCATGCATTTTCAGGACTTCAGGAAATAGACGATGCTTCTGACTTTTACGAGTTCCTATAAATTACTAAGTACTTACACCGTCTCAAACCAGTACAGATCTTTGCAAGGTCTATCTTTGGGGAATGATCATAATCTCAAAAGACCACTCAACGGTAGCTTCTTCTTATTCAAACTTCCATTCGCAAGGAATTTGTAAACTCTCCGTATGGTATACAATGAATTTTCCCAGTTCTCCTAAAGCTAGTCGTCTTAATCGCCGCCTAGAACTAGTAGCTCGTAGCAGTTGAAAGCAAATGGGCGACCGAAAATAACCACATGGCATCTACAAAAAAAGAAAATACTATTATATTATTATTTAATTGAGGTTGCGAAAGCCCGTGGTTAAATTCTAAGTATAGAATTTAACCACGGGCTTTCGCAACCTCAATAAAGATACATGTATTTTATGATATCAATTGTTAATTGCTTGTCTTTTTAAAAAAAAAAAAAAAAACAAGAAATTTAAAAAGTAAAGCTACTTGTGAATTATCATAGACTATTCAAATACGCATATTTAACAGAATGGTGTATAATAGATCCCATAGTCACTCTCCAACTAAATGTTCAGACATGTTTTAGTGAGTAAAACACTTCCTGGTTGAGTATCTACCGTGGTTGGCTATTCTTATACATATAGGTGAGATGGAGGTCAAACGCAAGCCAAATAGTAAAAAAAACTTTGTAGGATCTGTGTTACAGCGGTCTGCACTGGCTTCCTGTTGTGCATTGTGCATTGCCCCCCGTAAAACGACTCTAAACTTTTTGACAGCACGGTTCCCGTAACGTGCTGGCCGACACATTTAGGGGAGCTGGCTAGCTAGGTAGGGTAATGCCTAGACCAAACGTACTGAGTACTCGGCCGAGACAGTAAAATGTTACTAGGCCGAGACAGTGAAAGCTTACGTCACTCGCTCAGCCGAGCACTCGGCGCTATGTTTATATGTACCGAGACAGTGCTCTTGGCCAAGTACCTACTCGGTACGTGTGATCAAGGCATTAGGCATTGTCCTAATAGAACGCGATCACGCGACCAACGCAAGTTCCGCGATCAAACATACTAACGTCAAATAGGCGTCCCAATTGGCATTGCGTGATCGCGTCCTATTAGGACAATGCCTAAGTGTGACGTCAGCCGCTACGTTGCTAGATAGGGAAGGTGTGTGACCTGTAGTGCGGCGCGTGCACGGCGCCCACGAGGTGCGAGCCGCGGTAGTGCACGCGGCCCACGTGCGTGCCGGGCGCCACGCGCACCGCGCGCGCGCCCACGCTGCCCGCGCGCCACGCCAGCCACCGCGCCTCCGCGTTGCACATCACCTGCAGCATTTACAACAACATCATCATCATATCGTCAGGCTTTGGACGACATAGGCTTAATTTACACTGCATATGGACACGTTCACACTGTACTGTACTATATATTATTGGATTACTATACGCTATAAATTGGTGCGATGCGCTGAGTTCATGCTGGCATGCTCCTTCCTCACCCCCGGCCGTCCCGCAAGATCGCGGTCAACTGACCTTGGTATGTACTTTAAATGCTTGCAATAATATCGCGTAATGTGAACGCCAGCCATGCTATACACCACCAATTTTTGCAGATGGCAGAGTGTCAGCGGAGCGAGTGCGGCGCCAGAGCCGAGATTTTGAAGACTGGCTCGAGTTAAATACCCGGGTTAGCCAAACGATGAATAAAACTTAAATTATTATCAATTAAAGGTACTGCCTGACGCAAATCCATAGGAAAATGAATAACGGGAACAGTTATCCAATTTTAATCAAATTCATTTTACCAAAAATTCGAATTATTTTTTTCATCATCATCATTGCCGTATAACATATAAGTAACGGCAACTGACTATGCGTATTTATTTTTTATGGTGATTAAAATTTGACCGTGTATAGTACAGCATTAGGTCCTTCTTTGCTATACTATATAGCACATAGCGTAGTCTGAAACCAGCTTTACCGCGACGTAAACAATGTCGTCGTTCCATCGCCGGGGGAAGGGGGGAGGGGTCCTTCACTGCGTCGTCCAGTTCGTAATCGTCATTGGTTACCATGGTTCGGCTCTCTGTCCCGCCCCGCCCGCGCGCCCGCCGCAATCTTCTAGCCCGCGGCAGGAGGAGAGAGGACACATAAGTTTTGTGTACCTGATACTTGGTGTAGTGATGCACGGCTCCGTCTGCGTATACGATGCAGCAGTGCTTAGAGGGATGCAGCGCGCCCGGTAGCACGTTACATCTGGAACATGCGCATCACGAAAATCAGAAAGGAATTTTTCACACCACCTGCTCGACAATATCCAATTACATATCATGCTATCATCAAAGTAAAGCAAAGCATTACCTATCAAGGGAGGTAATGTTGTATGAAACTCCCAAGGGTAGTAATGTGATTTGAATTTGGAACGTCAAATTCGTGTGGAAACTCGTGGAAAACTCTAAGTTAAAGAACGCCCATATCACATTGTAAAAAGGTTTGTTCCATTTTCGAACAAAAAATTGAAAATCGAAAATCATGAAAAAAATAAAAAAGGCGCGACTTCAAAGAATGTGAAACAAAAGACGGTGTTCGCTGCTGAAGCCCTGGCTTTTTATTGCCTCGCAGAAGGTGTGAAAAGTAGAGTATGCTCCTCTGGGATAAAGCCTGTCTTCGTCTTGGGTACCTTGAACCCTAATGAGGGACTCAGTTAAATCCTGAGCGAAGTAAGGGAGATATGTAGAGTCCTGAGTGTTTACGATGGGGCTTGCTTCAATGAAAAAAAAGCCTTTTCGAAAACGAAATTAGTTAATTTGGGTAATTATAAAATACATATTTTAAAATATAGGTACGAGACGTGCGCTTCTTATATCGTGTGGAGCCAAGTGACCCCTCGGGGGCGGGTAGCGGGGTGCCGAGGATCGGCTCTCCGTATTTGTTTGTGCGCAAACACTGAGTGACGCGAGGAATATGCCACCCGCGACATAAGACATGATCTTTGAATTCGCAACTCAAAGTTGCGGACATCAGCAAGGCACGTATACACACAATGTTATAGTTAGATAGATAGTAACTCTTTATTGTACACCCCGAGGAAATATACATTATAAAAGGAAACAAATAAAAAAACCAAAAATAATAGAGGCTACAATGGGCGGCCTTATCGCTAAAAGCGATTGCTTCCAGGCAACCTTTGGATGGAGAGGAGTGATAGTAGTTGGCGTCTGGACGGGTGAGTCGTAATAAAAATATGTATGATACATACATACAAATATTTACACAGATACACAGATACCTACATACTATATATTATAATATACATAATATATATTATATACCCTAATTATTAATAAAACGTTTATGACAGCAATTATATATACCTGTGTGTGGTCCGGGCGACCCACACCAGCTCGGATTCGAAGAGTCCGGCGGCGACGGCGCCGCTCGGCACCGCGCCGCACGCGCTCACCACCCACACGGGGCCCGGCTGCTTCCACGCCGGCAACCAGTCTGCAACGTACACCAACCAACGCTCGTCAACCTGTTGCATGCATAATCAGCCTATAATGTTCCCACTGCTGGGACTCAGGCCTACTGTTCGATACATCGATCAGTTATATTAATATAGCAGCATCAGCAGGTTTATCTAGGTCACGCGTGTAACGTGTTACCTACGTAAACCAGTGCATTACCAGCAGCCTTACAAGCCGCACTCATTTCCATCATTAGTCGTAGTTTTATGTATAAGTTTAATATAGCTTTTTTACATACAAACTCGACTTTTATATCTTAGCAGCAATCAATAGGGTTAACTAGCCGTTAAAACCTACATGGTCCTTCGAGCCGGATCCTACCTACTCTCGGCAGGAGAGCGAATTGGTCTTAATCCACCACGCGGACCTAATGCGGATTGGTGGATGTCACATGTCATAGAACATTTTTTTCCTGTCTTTTGACATGCCAGTTTCCTCACGATGTTTTCCTTCTCCGTCGCGAGAATGAGGGATGCATACATAGATTATTTCGACCGAAAAAACCCCTTTACGCATGACTGCCACCGGGATTCGAACCCGTGACCATCAGATCGCAAGGTAAGGGCCTCATCCACTCGGCCACCACGTCCTCCACTGAATTGAATCCTCTTCTATTTTTGAGGTTAGTTGAAAAGTGAGCAATCTTGGTACATATTCCTATCGTTCGTTATATCAACATTAATACAAGTTTTGTTACCAGAAATAAGGTTCCTGTATTTATACTCCCAACAGCCCTTCAAATGTTTGTTGTACTTCATCCAGTCCTCAGAATACTCCAGGATTCTCCTCCTGAAGTGGCTCCAACGTCTGAGCGAAATGCCACGCGGTCAAACAAAAATAATATACAAAACGGCAAAATAAACAAACACACAAAATAATAAACAAAAAGAAAAAAACATACAACTCTTGTATTGCTTCGTTTATCCCCGTTTCTGGTGTCATTGAGTTCGTTTCTTTTATCTGTAACATAAACAATCAAAAGGATTTTTTACATAATTTACAGTCATTGATGATGATAATCTTCATGCCCGGTTTCGGCCATGGCCGGCATTTGTTGTTGAAAAAATATTTTTTTATTTGAAAAGATTACGCTTCCTGATTGGTCCCATAAAAAATCATAGAATTTCATGAAAATCGGTTCAGTACCTTGGTTTTGAAATGAAAATAACTGAAAAAATTACGTAATTTAAGTAAGTAAACGAAACGAAGTCTGTTGTAGCATGTTTTTGTAAAACCTTGATTATTTTGTAAATTAATTCATAGAATACATAAAACACCTAGACTCAGCACAAAAACTGATGTTCATCACACAAATGTTTGCCTTGAAGCGGGATTCGAACCTGTTACACAGTCCAACATACTTACCACTCCACCAATCCTATCTTCAAAGTACGGTACATACCAGAGCGGTGAGCCACTGCGTCCATCTGTTGAACATTTCAATGATTTCCAACATCTCCTGTTGACATTTCATGTAGGTCTCCGTTTTGTTTGTAGCACGCGTTGGGGATACTATCTGCAAATGTAAATATCTAATTTTGTATAGGTACCTACCATGTACCTACTATACAGGGTGATTTTTTGAGAAAGGGCACCCATGGCCAAGTCCGAAACCCCAAGAGTTAGAGAAAAGTCGTGAAAGGAGTCATGCCCTCGATTTATAAGAAAAAAATAATTGCACATTTAAACCTTATACTTTTGACGGAAACCGACCCGAGAGATTTAAAAAAAAAAAGGCGCTCTGCGATATTGAACCAATGGATTCTGTTGCTGATAAGGATCATTCTTTGCAAAAAAATGTATTACCTACAAAAAATTAAAGGAAGAGAGTTCTCTTCTCAAACAAACACCCTGTACATTAAAAAATAAAGCCAATAATTCAATAAGGTTTTCTTAATCAATAAAATGGGAGCCTTCCGCGGCTAAGAAAAAGTAGAGAAACCGGCATGTGCAATGCGCTATTTTTGTCGAAGCGGCAACCAGTGCAGCCCCTTACCTACCTGTTTGTCTCTGTAGCGTAAAGCCAACCGCAATGTGAGCTGTTGAATGAAGATGTTGTACTGCCGCCACTGTAAGGCCTCGGTGGACACCCTTCTTTGGAAACCCATCCAATTGTCATCAGATTCTGCTGTAACATTATAAGGAATATTAGCCACTGCCAGTCGGACATATGATCCGTCGATACCATTGACGTCTGCGTCACTATGATCTCATTACGAACCTCCTATTTCCGGAGATATTTCCGGTTCCGCTTGGTACGAGAGCGCCTTGTCAATGTTCTCCTGGATCCAGTCGCGCCACGCCTGCACGTTCCACATCAAACTCACCATCATGGCGTGCCAGTCAGACATCTGATCCGTTGACACTATTGGCGTTCCTGAAAATGCATAATTGCAATAAGTAAAGAAACGCCTTAAAGCGTCGATGACACAGGGCTAGTTTACAAGCCGGCGAGTTTAAAATATAAAGAGTGAGCGACCTAGAGGCTTTCGGAAAGGATTGTCACTAGCAGATTGTAAAAGAGCCGATAAGACGGGGCGAGTTTATAAGCTACAAGCGTGCTACTACTCGCTGGCTTGTAGCTTGTAAACTAGCCCTGTGTCGTCGATGAAACAGGACTAGTTTAGCTTAAGACACGCTAAAGCAGTCTTCAAATGTAACTACCATCTTGTTCAGATTTTGGACCGAATGAAGAACTCCTGAACTGTTTATCCGATCTTCTTTAAAATTTAGCAGGTAGGTAGTTATATTCAAAATAAATTATATTGATCGCGTAGAGTTCAGGGGTTAAGGAAACAGAAGGCACGTCAGAGGATTTTCAATCAGGGACCGTGTGTTGTTTGATGCTAATTAGCAGACTCAGCGTGCCTGGTGTAAGTAAGTGCCTTATTCCGTTCATCTAAGGTGCATACTCACGTGAGCTGTAGTTACTCCTAGCCGGACTGGAGGGCCTCGATGTGACGCGCTTGGGCGTCTGTATGTTGATGTCTTGTGTGTGCATGTTAGCGAACATAGTCGTAGGATTCTGCCAGAATGGGTTGGCGGACTTCACTTCGGACGTTGCTGATGAAAATAATAAAGGAAAACTTTAAATATCAATTTATTTATAAAGCATAGGGCTCTTTCAATAATTAATAATAATTAGACGTTTCGTGTCGGACCGCTGCAGTGCCGAAGCGGTGCATATGTCGTGCGGCGTACGGATGGTCATTTTTTTTTCATACAAAGCGCACGGAGCGGCAACCGTGCGGCGTCGTTCAATCGTTCGGATGCCCGCACGGTTGCCGCACCATACGCAGAGTCCTGATTGACTGACAGACAACGCACTGACCAAACCACTGGATGGAGTGACTTGATATTTCGAGGGTACGTTCGTTAAAAAGTGTAGAGAGAAATTAATTTTCTTAATTTGCTATAGTTACCTACTATGGTATGAACGGAAAGCTACATCATGTACCTACATAATTATTTACAATTCAATCAGATAAGACCGCCCATTGTACTAAATATTTTGTAATGTTTCCTTCTCTTTGTTATTGTTATTTGTCTTATGGTGTACAATGAAGCATTTTCATTCATTCATTCATTCAATCTCAATAATAAATAGCGCAGGCCTACGTTTTTCTTATTTACCGCTCTAAATTTAAATTTAATTTAAATGTTTTTTTTCTGGTAATAAAAAAAATTGCGGTGTATATTTTACCGGAAGTGCTGGCCGGCGTGTGGTAGGAGCGCGACGACGAGTCCGAGGGTTTGTACGCGACCGGCGACTCCTCGCGTGTACGCAGCAGTTCCACGTGATCCCTGTCCAGGTCGAACAACGACCTGTGCCTACGACAAGGGAAGTTATTGAGATTTTTATGCCTACTTGCACCAAACTGTCAAAGTCCCTGAGCAATTACTTTGCTCGCTTGGTAGTTCTTAACAGTCCAGATTCTGACCGTTAAGAACTGCCAAGCGAGTAAAGTAATTGCTTAAGGACTTTGACAGTTTCGTGCAAGTAGGCATTAGACTTTTTCAAACTTGTACCTACATATGTCTTCGAGAATCGAGCAAAAGGAGGGGTTAACGCAAGGCGAACCCCTCTGCCGGCCATATAACCTTCTTGGCCATTCACGTTAAATAAAACTATACGCTGAATTTGATAACTGTGTGCATATTTTAAGATGTTGTGCGAGATTATTATAGTGTGCGTTTCATGAATAAGTTTTGTTAGGCGCGTGTGCAATGCGTGCTTACCTCATCTCCCGTCAAAAATGGCAGAAAATTATGTTAGCATATTCTGACGTAGGTATAAACCCCTCCTTTTGCTGAATTCTCGAAGACATAATGTAGGTACTTACTTGATGTATTATTATGTGTAAATAAAAAAAAAAAATTGTATAATGCATTCGTTCATTTATTTAGCCTACATATTTAGATATTTACTAATAGCACTTCATACAAGGTAAGAGGTAAGCTCTTACTTGCTGGGTGACGCACTGGGTGTCTTGATGGCCGGAGAGACGAACGGCGTGAGAGGCGTCTCCATGGAGTCGGCAAAAACACTCTGAGCCGACGTAGAGTACAGGGGATACAAGACTTCATGCAAGGTAAGAGGTCAGGTCGTACTTGCTGGGTGACGCCGGAGAGCCGGAAAGACGGCCGGCGTGAGAGGTGTCTCCATGAAGTTGGCTGGCGACTCTCTGAGTTGAGTCGGGCTGGCGTAACGGTGTTATGACGTAGAGTACAGGGGACACTAGACTTCATACAAAGTAAGAGGTAAGCTGCTAATTAACCTAATTTGCTAATTTACCTGCTGGGTGACGCGCTGGGTGATTTAGTGGCCGGAGAGACGAACGGCGTGAGAGGCGTCTCCATAGAGTCGGCAGGCGACGCTCTGAGCCGAGTCGGACTGGCGCTGTTGTATGACGTAGAGTACAGGAGGTACTGGGTTGTTGCGGATGGGTGCTGACTTCCCCCGCATCCTGGATATAAATACAAATTCAATTAGGCTTCATCATCAGTATTCAGTATTCATTTATTTATTGCCAAGTTGGGTACATACATACCTAACTACATTTATGTATACATTTACAGCTACACCCTGTATGCGTAGGGCAAAGCAATTTTGCTGTATTGGCGTGAATAAAAGCAAAGAGATTCTTCTACACGGTCAATTAATAATCACCAGAAAAAAATATACGCATAGTCAGTTGCCGATACTGAACACAGATACGGCAAAAAAACATGAAAAAATAAGTCGATTTTTTGACAAAGTAAATTTGATTAAAATTGTATAACTGTTACCGTTAGTCGTTTTCCTATGGATTTGTTTTTTCGGTACTTTTTATTGATAATAATTTAAGTTTTATTCATCGTTTGGCAAACCCGGGAACCTAGCTCGAGCTAGCTCGCAAAACCTCGGCTCGGGCGCCGCACTCGCGCCGCTGTCACTCTGCCATTTTGTAGAAATCCAAAATTCTGACTGAACAGATGCAACGTATTAACCCGCCTGTATTGTCCATTTATTTTTTAAGGTAATTAAAAATTCGTGGTCTATAAGCTTTAATAAACCGTTCTATAGCTTTAATAAACCATGTTGGGTGTTGATTAAAAAACATTAATTCTTCATCTACCAATCCACCCTCACAAACTTGCGTATTCTACAAATGCGAAAGTTTGTGCGGAAGAACGGATGGATAAAAAATAAAACACGAGTGTAAATTCGTTGAGTTTCATACGCTAGTCTGAAAGCGGTCTAAACTACTAAACACCCATTGATTATTGTCCTTCAAACTGGAACACACTAAACGCTTATCCCAATGTGTCGGTACATCTAGACGGCCTCCTGCAGGGGCCTCACAAAAGTACCTCGCAACAGATTTTACCTGATGTGGGTCTCAGGGCCGGGCAAGGCGCGGTGTTACTGCCACTGCCCTTCCTGTTGCACCGACTCTGCCGCGACGGACACTGCGTGAGGGATATCTCAAGTCCCGGGGCGAAGGCTCGAGATGAGCCGGGGCTGATCTGCAGTCTTTGGGCGGGCGCCAGGTCTGCTAGAGCCTACATTAAAATCAAGTCATGTAAACAAGGAACAGAGAAGACGTTCTACATATAGTAAAAGATCCCGCTTGCTTATGAGAAGCTATAATCAGCAGGTAGGTAGTTTAAATTTAATCAATGTTTTCCAAAAACATACAACAACCGACTTCAATTGTCGTGTTCTAGTGACCGTAAATACCACTGAAAAGTCACAGGGAAGCAAATACGCAATTTTGTTTACTTCGACGATATATTTTTTCAGTCATTTTGATCTTTACTCTAAACTACTGAACCGATTTTGATGAAATTTAAAATATTATCACCATATAAGTTATACGAATCTAAAAATAAACCTTACTCTCCGAAGTCCATCAAGTTTTTATGTTTTTTTTCCAACATTTTATTGGCTTACAGCACTTATACCTCATATAACATGGCGGCTAAATTAACGCCTATATTTCTTGTGAATTAACCAAATAATTACATAACCAACGACTCCTCAAAATAAATTATTTGTTCAGCCGTTAAGCCTACAGGTCGTCACAAAGAGTCAGACAAACACTCGGAAAATATCTTCCTCCTACCTGTGCAGAGACGTGGCGCGAACACGTGCAGCAAGGACGCGCCACTCGCCGCAGAATCTCATCGCACCACAACTCGCATTGCACGAACACATTTTTCATGCACTTGCACACTTGGATCACACCTGCGAAAGCGATTCGGTTCTGTAAGACCCCGTTCCCACTTGTCAGGTGTCGGATGCTATGGGCTGAACATTTTATATGAAGCCGTTTACATTTATCCGACACGATTTCTTTGCATTTTTTATTGTAAAGTTAGTACAAACTTACGTGGTTGTAAGAAGTGGACTGCCAAATACATAGTGGTGTCTTCTATCACATCTGTTAACAATAAGAGAAAATGTTTATATAATGTCAAAGTCAAGTTTGAAACTTCGGCGAGTCCACATCTCCTGATGATGCCTCGTGTAGAGGCGAAACACGTGTCGTATCTTTAAACTTTGGTTTTCTGTTCTTTGACTCTTTGGTTTAGTTGAACTAAAGTTAAGTTAATTAAAACCTTTGCTTAGAAATTATGCGGATTTATTACTAAATATATTTATATAATTTGATGATATTTATGGATTTCTGCAAAGTAACGCCTGAATCAATCAATTATAAATAATGTTTTTAGAACTTTTTAGGTTCTATGACATGCTGTTTTCCTTCACCATTAATCACGTGTTTTAGCACACAGATTTTTTAAACAGAAAAATCCATTGGTGTATGACCGGGTTCGAACCCACGGCCTTAGGATCGAAAGTCCTCCGACTCAGCCAACACAGCTTTTCATAGATATAGTTTTAAAACTTGAAAGGATAAAGGCTACTTTTTAACCCGATACCAGGTGGGCAAAAGGCCTATACGCACATTACAGTGCCGATAGTCCCGTACCGTACAGTATCAGTGAAACTTAATATTTTTTCATACATTTCATAAGACACCATTCGAACTGGTCAGTGTCAGTGACGTTCAGAGATGTCAGTACTGCGCCGACGTTTATTGGTTGAATGATGATACGGCACGCGCCGGCACTGTTGTGTGCGGATAGGCCTTAAAGCTTGTTTGATTATAAACATATTATATGCTTCCTCACCGTCCATAAGTTCGCGATACTTGTCGGGAGTACAGATCTGCATGAGGCTGTGCAGTTTGAGCTGTATCTTGCGAGACACCACCGGGTCCACGATAGTCACGCCCAGTTGATCCGCGTTCTTGCCTCGCAATCTAAACCATTAAATCGACTGATATGTAATGTTAACAATGAAGGTTTCCACTGAAAACACTATTTATGTTTTTTGTTATATTTTTTTTTTTTTTCAAATTCAAATATAAAAATATACAATCGAATTGAGAACCTTCTCCTTTTTTGGAAGTCGGTTAAAAAAGGGTCTTACAAGTCCGCTCCCTCCGCATACGACTTGCGAATGCTGCCGTGCCGCAGCAGCACGCTGTCCCCGGCCTCTTCCAACTTCTGTATCAGGATCTTCAGAGCCTCCGTCTTCTCACCTGAACACCAAAAATTATAACAAGTATTAATATTACAATTACTTTATTAGGTATTTATTTTATTTATGACAATTAATTGGCATGCTGAGTTTAACGGTCCCAGTTTAGCCTTACTTATGGCAAATAAATATATTTAAGTAATTTTTTTTTTATTTCCTAAGAAGAATATAATCGTAAGAGGGAATCGTAAAACGTCTCCAGATAGTGCCACAAATAAAAGGTTTGATATTTTTCAACATACCTTGGAGCATGATGTAGGACACCAGTAATTTTGTTGATTCACTGATAACAGCTGAAACAAAATCATTCACAATTATTAGAAGAGTGTGTTTTTGAACACTAAAAGATCTCTAGTTAGTACAGGTATATTAACAAAAGCTGGCATGAACAACACATTCACACATGTGTTTGTGTAGTGTCTGTGAATAAGAGCGCGGTGTGTCCCTATTGTGACCTGTCAAAATTATCATCCTTTTGTCAAAGTGTAGTAAAATTCCATTATTGTGAATACTTTGACAGCGCCAGCTTTCGTTGAGTGACCTGTATTCTTACCATCCATATGAGATTTGTTGTATCCGCGCGGCGGAACGTTTGCCATAATGCTCTTCAGTTTGCTTTCCGTCGAAGACTGCAGTGAACTGTTCCTGCGGTTTATCTGGTCTTCGTATGACGTCAACTGGCGCAAGCTGTTAGTGTATGAAAGAACCTTAACAACCACACTTAATTGAAGGGTACTTATAGATTATTAAAAATTATAAGCATGGGAAACAATGAGGGTAAACTTTGGAAATGAATAAAACTGAGAAAGGGTGTGAGTGGGGTTTGAGATAAATTACTGTGAGCAGATGAAGAGGGAAATAAATTCTTAGAAGGAGTGCATCCGCAAACGATTTGCCGACTACAGCGACCGGTGGCTGGCGTCCTTCCGTTTCATACACACACCGAACACCGGTCGTTGTAGTCGGCGACCCGTTTACGAGTGCAGTAAGAGAGGTAAGGAAAAGGCGGAATTGGGGAACACCCGGTTAGCTGAAAAAGAACGGAAATCGCTAGCGACTAAGCTGCGACGAACCTTGGCACTAAGGGGATTGAAGGAATATCAATGGGTTTTTTGTCGGTATGCTACCAGCCGCTAGCACTCTGCTAGTAGCACGGTGGTGAGTCAAACATACCCCCACGGTTCTTACCGGGCTTAAGCGGATTCTTAATAGCATTTTCCTATACCAAAAAAAAAATCGTAAAGGGGACTAACTAAGCCGCCGAGTCCTTGTATGATTTGGGAATGTCTCCTTCAATAAGCAATGTATCTCCAGTCACCTCCATTTCTCCCAACATAGCCACATACGCCTCGATTCGTGAGTCTGAAAACCATTTTCATATTCCCACGTTTTTATTAGGTAAGTCACTTCCTTAATTCTGTCTGTCGTTCCGGGTGGAAACGTGCAAATCAAATTTGGAGCACTTTCCGATTAGCCATCCGGCTGAAACTTTCAGGGTAGCTCTTAACTAGCAGATGACAATGCATTCTAAATCAATTTATTTGCATGCCCTCAAAAAAATAGTAAAATCTTGTAATGGAAAAAAATAGAGCAGATAATTGATTGATTCAGGCGTTACTTTGCGGAAATCCATAAATATCAACAAATTATATAAATATATTTAGTAATCAATCCGCTTAATTTCTAAACAAAGGTTTTAATTAACCTAACTTTAGTTCAACTAAACCAAAGAGTCAACGAACAGAAAACCAAAGTTTAAAGATACGACACGTGTTTCGGCGAGTCCACACCTCCTGATGATGCCTCGTGTAGAGGCGAAACATGTGTCGTATCTTTAAACTTGTTTTAACTTTGTTAATAGAGCAGATGTATAATAACTAGATTTTTAGATATTAATCAAAATTGAGTTCTTGTTTATCATACTGTCTTATGTTATTTCATCATGATATTTTAAAATTAACTTTTTTTAGGTATATTAAAAATGGTTACCTGGTTTGGTAACCAATTCAGATAGATAATCCGCTGCATCTCCGATGTGTTCTGTAAATGAAACAAAAGTTAAGATTTGAAGTTTGGAAGATGGGTTTGTTTAAAATGTGCGAATATTTTGGTAATGGGTAGGGCTAGCGTGTCCTCTTTACCATAAGTATACAACCTCCCTCCCTCACGAAAAAATTACAACGGTCTTCAATTGTGACTGTTCTGTGTTCTAGTGAGTTCAGTTATTTCATTTTAAAAACTAAATTACTGAACCGATTTTGATGATATTTCTATGGGACCAATCTGATAATATAATCTTTTAAATAAAAAAACATTGTCCAAATCGGTTGATAACTAACTGAAAAAGAATAAATTGAGAACCTTTTCCTTCTTTTGAGGTCTGTTGAAAATACTTACGATTTTCCGGAAATTATGACCTACCTATGGTCTCCATACGTAACAGTTTTTAACCGACTGCGGTAAAGAAGGTTATATCCTGACCTTTCATAGTCGAGAAGAGTTTCCTCGCCATGGACCGACAGCGGATCATCTCGTCCAAGTTCTTGGCGAGGAAGTAAGCCACCTGACTGCAAGGCTCCTTCACCTCCAACGACGTGGCTTTCTTCAACCTGAAACCAGTACCATAATGTAGTATGTTATATTTTATAACTAAACTGATATTCTTTACTAGTTCTTTCCAACCAGTGTGGTGCAGTGGCGGATTTATAAATTTGCCGCCTGTAGGCTATTCAAATTTTGCCGGCCCCTACCGACTGCTACAGTTCGATACCTTAATTCACAATCATATATAAATATTTTGAAGTGAAAACTTCTGTAGGCGCGTTAAGCAAAATTTAGTGGAGAATAAATGTGACTGGACTCTAACGCTCGGTTATGTAACACTCCTTTAGGTAAAGTCAGCTCGAGCCGCCTTGATGAAGTTTTCACTTCTGTCGTGTGGTCATAAGCTCACGCCTTTTTTTCTTTTTTTTGTTAAATAAATTGTGTCTAATCATTTGTGCGCTATTGTATGTCACTAGGCTACACTAGGCAAAGTCCCTAGGCCTGGTCAAAAAAAAAATTGGCCCAAAATTTGCCGCCAATTTTCAATACCTTTGAGCAGCAAAGAAGTACGATTCAGCCGCGCCGTCCACCTCGATCAGTATCTCGTTGCCTCGCTTCTGCATTTCAGAGATCAGTGCATCTTTCACCAGCGCCTTGTAATCTAAACAACATAATATTGTTCAAATTTTGTGTACTTATCTACCTCCATTGGGGTCTTCAAATCCAAACTATCCATTCACTACTTGGCACTCCAGAATGCTTGAGCTTTTTATTATTTATTAGTGTATTTTGTTAATTATTATTAAGTATTATGTTATTAAAATGAGCATACTTAATTATTATTTTTTCACCACTCATCTAGCACTCTCCATAGTACACAGAGGTTATAAACATTATAAACATTCACACACACACTCACACCCCTGCACTAGGATTCCCTGTGTCGCAGGTGGCATGGACATATACAACACATCACAACATCCAAGACCCGAGAACAAACATTTGTGTTCGTCACAAATATTTGCCCCGGCCGGGGATCGAACCCTGAACACCAAGCTTCGTAGGCAGGGTCACTACCAACTAAGCCACTGTGTCGTCGTGTCGTGTTAGCTGGAAGAGAATGCTTTTAGCATTAAGTTCGCCCATGTACTTATGTTTTTTTTTATATTGTGCAATAAAACAAATAATATTTATATTTATATCTCCTAAAATATAATATACTCAAGTATTTTGTTTTTTACTTACTGCTCGACACGAAGCACTCCGACAATTTTCTTGCGCTTTCAATGATGACGTCTGCGAATAAAAAGTACTTAATATTACAAAAGAAAATTTATAGATAATAATTGGTCGGTCCATCCTACCACAGGCCGGTCAACGAAAGCTGGCACTGTCAAAGTAACTTTCACTTTCAGTAATGCATTTTCACTACACTTTGTCAAAAGGATGAAAATTTTGACAGGTCGCAATAGGTCACGCCCCGCTCTCTTATTCACAGACACTACACAAGCGCACGTGTGAATGTGTTATATCCAAAGAGCTTCTATACTATGTATCTAGAGAGCTAACACGCTATTTTGTTTTTTTTAAGGATTAAGAATTCTGAACCTTATGACTTGGAAATAAAGTTCTTTTTTAATTAAATCTAAATATAAGGATTTTAATGCTTGATAGAGACCCCCTCGTTAAGGAGTGTGTCTCGTTCACACAGTTGCCAGCATACAATTAAAATTAACATGGCCATAATTTTTGAAATAAGTGGGACAATTTTCGAAATTAGACGATTTGCTAAACTACTATTACTACTACTACTACTGTTCGAAAGAAACCGTATTAAAACCATTGAATCAGATATACCTCACTAGAATGCGGCGCACCGCCCTCTTTTTTGTTGATATTTTAATGTACACCTATGTATAATATAATTTTAAAACAATAATGCAAGGTAACGTATGTATATAACATTGATTGCTTATTGAGCAGATTTAATTTTCCCTTGGTTGCTTGTTTATGTCTCAATGAAATATTCAAAGTTCAAAAATTATAGTCGCCCTACAGAACGAGACACACTCCTTACTGGTTCTAGCTCTTTCGGCTCGCAGTTTTCGTGTGAGTCGGCATTCTAGATACATAGTATACAAGTTCTTTGGTTATATCTTTTATACATGTCAGCTTTCGGTAACAGACCTGCACACTTCATCGATATTGAGCTCTATCCTGTGTAATATAAGTGTCATTTCAGTCTGTTTACCTTGCATAGTGTCGTACATATCGCCAGGCGTGCATTTGCTAACGAGCGCGCTCAGTTTCCTCTCGAACTTCTTGGTGAGTCGCGCCGTGTCCGGCGACTCCTTCACAGAGTTGTCGACCTTCATAGGTGGCTTCATTCCTAGCCTAGAATGAAAATTAATACAAATTAAACGTGTAGAGGTTGAGGTTTGAAGAGCTGTGAAATTTTTAAGAACATCATTGATGAGAAAATGTAATATATTAGGTAGGTATGGGTACCGTATGGCACAAGTTGATGAACATTATTTTTTTGAGATTACACTGAGTCCATCCAAACAATACATACAAATAATAATAAAAATAAAACAGAGTGTACATTAATTTAAACAATATAATAAATACTTCTTATTTTCTATCCTAATCACCACAATTTTTTAATTACAAAAAAAAACTTAAATGGGTAATGCAGAAGGGGAACTATCTTGTATGTGTGCAAACAGAATTTTGGGTTTCTACAAAATGACAGAGTGACAGCGGGGCGAGTGCGGCGCCCGAGTAGAGCTGCAGCGAGCTGGTTCGAGCTACCTATACCCGGGTTTGCCAAACGATGAATTAATACGCAAATTCATAGGAAAACGACTAACGGTAACAGTCATAATTTTTTTTCAAGTTTTTTATCCATATGTGTTCAGTAACGGCAACTGATTATGCGTATTTTTTTTTGGTGATTAATTTGCGGTGTATATGTCCGAGTATGAAGGTAATGTACTGACCATTTGGAGGCCTGGGCGTGAGTGAGTTCCGTCTGTGGCTGCTTGTAGAAGCTCTCGCTGCCTTTGGAGCGCAGCTGCTTGTGCAGTATGGCGATAGCTTGCTCGCGTTCCGGGTCAAATTCAGCTGATAAACAAAATATTTAAAACTATATTTAACAGACTTCAAAAATGGAGGAAGTTCAAGTCGATTGAAATTTTTTACCTCAGAACTTCGTCTTATATCAACAAGGTTGGAAAATTATTTTTTTGTTCGAAAGAAAATATACTTTCAGTTTGTTCCCATACAAATATTATCAAAATCCGTTCAGTAGTTAAGTTTTAAATCAAAATAACTGAAAAAAAATATATGTCGAACTAAACGAAATTGTGTTATTGCAAATAAGCAAATTCTCTGTGACTTTTCAGTGGTATTTAAGGTCCCTAAAACAGTCCAATTGATGTCGGTTGTAGTACGTCTTTGTTAAAATTTGATTATCTAATAGTAGATTATGCACTAAGGGGATAAAGCAGTGTCTTATGTCGCGGGTGACATATTGAACCCTGAGCTAACGAGGGACTCAGTTAACTCCTGAGCGAAGCGAGGGAGTTATGTTGAGTCCTGAGTAACGCGAGGGGTTCAAGGTACCCAAGACGAAGACAGGCTTTATCCCAGAGGAGCATACTCTACTTTTCACACCTTCTGCGAGGCAATACAAAGTCAGGGCTCCAGCAGCGAACACCGTCTTTTGTTTAACAATCTTTGAAGTCGCGCCTTTTTTCCCTTTTTTTATCAGTGGCCAGTTCGATTTTCGAACAAACCTTTTTACAATGCCATATGGGCGTTCTTTTACTTAGAGTTTTCCAAGAGTTTCCACACGAATTTCACGTTCCAAATTCAAATCACATTACAACCCTTGGGAGTTTCATACAACATTACTTCCCTAGAGAGGTAATGCTTTGCTTTACCTTGATGATAGCATGATATGTAATTGGACATTGTCGAGCAGGTGGTGTGAAAAAATAATAAGTCAACGCACAAACAAAATAAATCAATATCAAAAAAAAAATATCCTGACTGACTGACAGATAAAGACAAAAAACCACCGAACGTAAAATCTTGATAATATCAGGGGTAGGTTAAGGCTGAGGCCAAACGAGCGTAATTTTTTGAGTTGTGAGTCGCGTATTTTCGGTCGCGTTAATTCTGCCCAGCAGAAAAACTAACCGTTCGAAACAAAAAGCACTTTTCTATGAAAACAAAAGCAGCAGAAATTACGCGACTGACAACTCAAAAATTTACGCTCGTTTAGCCTCAGCCTAAAGCTGATATCAGACGGATCACTCGAGTGAATGTTCACTTCAGTGAATGGTTCATTTTCCTTTCATTCTATGTTCACACGGCTTAGAGGGAATGATATAGAAAAGAACATTCACTGTTATTTTTTTTTAATGTATCACCGAATGAAGTCGTGCGACTGGTGCAAATCAACGCAGAAAAATATATACACGTGACGTCCTTCGGCTACAGGACTCGAGACAAAATGGCGAATGACGAATAATCGTTCTTTCCTCAGTGTTCAGGCCGTTCATTTATCGATCATTCGTGTGGTGTGCGAGTGGGAGTGAAAGATGCGAATGCCAATATCCAACACTGTTGGATCGGTTCACTAATGTTTCATTTTGTGTTCAGATGCGTCACTTGGAGTGAAAGATGCAAAATGAAAGACGAAAATGAACAAAAATTACCCGTCTGATATCAGCTTAAGACTATGAACAAAGGTTTCTTCTTAATTGCCAATGATAAATAAAACTTTTCTTACTGCTGCCAGTGCGGCTGCCAGTGCCGCTGCCAGGATGGCCGTCAGTGCCTCTGCCAAGGTGAATGCTAGTGCCACTGTCACCAGCAGCGCGACCCGCCGCTTCTGCAAAAAGAGACCATTCTTATTCTTATCGTGTCACTAGTTCTTTCGAACCAGTGTGGTGAAAGGATTTCAAGTGCACCCCAAAGAGGCTCCTTTCGTGCACTTGACACATGTTTTTCGAGCTTTAGGTTCCATGACATGCCGGTTTCTCACGATTAAGCACGTGTTTTAAATGCACACATAGATCGTTTTTGAACAGAAAAATCATTGGTGTACGGCCGGGTTCGAACTCACGACCTTCGGATCGAATGTGTGTGAGGCACCCCACTCGGCCAACACGGCTTTAAAAAAGAAAAAAGATCATTAAGCGTCGATGACACTCAGCTTGTTGGCGAGTTTAAAAGCTAGCGTGTGAGTGAGTTAGCTTTTGGGAAAGATGCCGAATTTCAATAAGCAGATTATAAATGAGCCGATGACACTGGGCGATTATACAAGCAACAAGCGAACTCGCTGGCTTGTAGCGTGTATAGAAGCCGTGTGTCATCCACGCTTTAGACGGTTTCAGACTCAGCTTATTAAGGGGAATCCTCAAATCCGAATTTCATACAAAATGTTTCGGACAAATACTCAAAAAGTACGCCGTATGATAGTAATTTCTTTACACTATTCGTTTCGTCCATGTTTTTTGATTTCGTCAACAAAAAAAGTGAAAGGTTTCATACTTTAATTTAGATTTTATACGTGTTTTTAAGTTAGTAGGGTTAATTTTAAAGAAACAAATAGTGTGAAGAAATT
This sequence comes from Lobophora halterata, assembly GCA_932526365.1. Taxonomy (NCBI): domain Eukaryota; kingdom Metazoa; phylum Arthropoda; class Insecta; order Lepidoptera; family Geometridae; genus Lobophora; species Lobophora halterata. Next base: position 9,037,441 of record OW052002.1, read on the forward strand.
ACTATAATACGGCGTACTTTTTGAGCATTTGTCCGAAACATTTTGTATGGAATTCGGATTTGAGGATTACCCTTAAACTGAGGAGATTCGCAATTCATGATTTGTTTTTTGATTGATTTATTTAATGATACGTTTATTTCATTAATGTGTACTCACTGGCTGCAAGTTTAGCCAGCCTCTTCCTCTCCTCCTCATCTCGCCTTCGAGCCTCCTCCTCTCTGCGTCTTCGCTCTGAATAATATAATATTCATAATTAAACAGATATAGGCGGTTGGAAGATAAATTAAATTGAAACAGCATACCAAAATTAACATACCTGCGTCAGCATCAGCCTCTGAACCACCTGTCTTAGCCCCTCCCCCCGGCCCTCCCCCCGCTCCTGCCCCTACCCCTCCCGCCACTCCTGCCCCTGCTCCAGCTCCTGCCCCTGCTCCTGCTCCAGCTCCTGCCCCTCCGCCCGCTCCTGCACCTCCCCCCACTCCTGCCCCTCCCCCCGCTCCTGTCCCTCCCCCCACTCCTGCCCCTCCCCCCACTCCTGCCCCTCCCCCCGCTCCTACAACAGTCCCTCCTCCCGATCCTGCTTCTGCCCCAGCCCCCTTGCTCAGAGAAGTGGATCTGTCCGCCCTGCTGGTGTGTGAACCGCCCCGCAGTGCGTTTGGGTCCATCGCTGCTAACGCCTTCGGATCTAGACCACCTGCAATACGTTGTGTATTTGAATACTAAGTATTGAATACCTTGAAAAAATTGCGAAGAAAGCTTTTGAAAGAGCCCTTAAGCTCTTTCAATTTAGACGTTTTGTGCGGCGGCGTACGGACGGTCATTTATTTTCATACAAAACGCACGGTGCGGCAACCGTGCAGTGGTACGACACGAAACGTCTAAATTGAAAGAGCCCTAAAAGGTGGGAAGATAAAGGGCAAACAGAAAAAGATGTTATTTAATTAAAATTAAGCGTTCAATCTTTATGATTACATACTGTATTTGTTTGAAATAAAATATTAATTTATTATAATATATTATTTTACTATATTACTTACATTCTTTCGTGGCTACACCCGCGATGTACGATGCGGATAATAATGCAGTGTCTGAAAGGTAAAAATAATATCAATCAATATGCCAGTAGATGATAATACACTTAAATAGGGTCTAGATACTGGAGAGGAGAAATCGGCATTATATTGTATGATGTATGAATGTTTTTTCGACGATTATCTGCCTATTTATCGAACAGCTCATCCGATCTTGATGAAATTAGGCAGGTAAGTTCAAAACATTCAAAACGGGCTGCCTTTTTGTTTTATGTGAGTTTTGTATATTTTATTTTATTTTCCGCATAAAGCGGCGCTGTCTGTATTCTACTCCTGTGTTTTTTGATTGGCTTGAGTATTAACAGCGACCACGAGACCCAGGGGTAGTCGCCCCTGGAGTTGAAGCCGGGGCAATGAGCTTTTTACATGGGGAAATCCTCATGGATGCCCACCGCCCTTAGGGGAGGACGGAAGGGTATGTCGGACTCATACCGACTAAAATCCCACGGTAGCCGACCTCTGCGCATTAGAGGGACTCCGGGATATCCGAAGAACACGTACCGGTGTCCCTCACGCACGTTGCTGTGAGGCCCATCCCAGGGAAGGCTTGCGCCAACCCCGAGCTCCGCTTGCAGTGCATGCCTCCCCGTGCACTGCAGCCGTCCTGGGAAAGCCCCAACACGCCTGGCTCAACCTAGCCGGCGTAGGACACCATCGATCGAGTTTGCCTACTGGGGACACAGCTTGTGTCTAGTAGCGAGACAAGTTTAACTTACCAGACATGTGTTCTTTAGCCCGATCGGAACCGCCGGCTTTGGGCAAGTCGTGGATGCGGTCGGTGACTGAATCCAAAATGATGGGGGAGGGTTTCTGCCCGCCGAAATGAGATGCAGACTCCAGCCTTGAATATTTAAGAACTGGTTATATTACGAGAATTCAAAGTACTGTATTATCGAATTACCTGTCCAAAAGAGGACGTGGTGGCCGAGTGGATGAGGACCATGCCTTGCGATCTATTGGTCGCGGGTTAAAACCCGGTGGCAGTCATGCGTAGGTAGATGGGTTTTTTCGGTCGAAAAAATCTATGTATGCATCCCACGTTCTCGCAACGGTGAAGGAAAACATCGTGAGGAAACCGGCATGTTATGGTACTGAAAAAAAAGGTTCTATGGCACGTGACATCCACCAATCCGCATTGGGTCCGCGTGGTGGATTAAGACCCATTCGCTCCCCTGCCGAGAGTAGGCCTGAGTCCCAGCAGTGGGAACATTATAGGCTGATTATGCTTATGCTGTCCAAAATGTGGAGAATGTTCGTGTGACAACACAATACGCAATTTTTTATATACCCAGTTAATAACAAATCTCTTCGCTAATGGGTAATTAAGATCAAACTTCACTAGGTAAGTTCTTACATCTAAGATCATAATTAAATAATTGACCGAACGAAGTTACGGTAAATATAAAAGACTCTGAGTCTAGATCTAACTCTTGCTCTTGGAGCGGTTTCAGATAAGCGTATTAATCCGGTTTTGCGAGCGTCAGTATACGCGCGTGTACGCGTGTGTACGCGCGTATACAGGCATACACCGGCGTTTACGCTCGGTGTTTAGGTAGCGAGTGTCGTAGTGACACATTCTGTCCGGCGCGTACGCGTGACAACCCTCGTACGAGCGGCACCACGCGCGTACACGCGCTGCAAAAACAAAACACGAGCGGCGAATCAGCTCCGATTTGCGCTAATCTGAAACCGCACTTGAACCGCTCATTCGATCTTTATAAAAGACTAAGGCGTTCGTCGCGCGAGCAAGCGATGCGACCGTCGCGCGTACCTACTTGCGATGTTCGCGTCATCGCGTTCTATTAGGACACTGCCCTAGGTAGGAAGGTTCAATAGAATTATCTATGTATTTAATTCGTTAATAAGCCGTAGGTATCAGTTCAGGAGCTTAGGAGACAGAAAGAACGCGAGGTCATTCGAAAGATTTTTGACAGAAATAAAATTGTGATGTTACAGGTAAGCAGCATACGATGTAGTCGCTAGTAAATAACAAGTAAGGTAATATCTTACATGCCAGCAGCCTGTTCGTGGTTCTTTTGGAACTTGCCGATGTTCAGGAAATCCTTGCTGCCCGCTCTCTTCATGTCGTCGTGAATCACTTGCATTGCCTCACCTGCAATTATATGGTACTTACATATTCATGCTAACATATCGAGCGTGGATACGCAAACGTACAGACAGCGTCAGAGATAAGTATCCTCCTTGCACAAGACACCCAGCTATAAATCCTTTAAAAAAATTTAATAATTAATATAATTTTTAGGATTACATACGGTTATACAATTATAATCTATTTTTTAAAGGCAAAACTTCTACATTCATCGCGACGGTAATTTAAAGGGATTTGAAGCTAGGTATTATAATGCAAGGGGGATACTTATCTATGACGCTGTCTGTACAAAGGCACAGCAGAAAGGTATCGCAAACCAAGTTATCGGTAGCAGCTTATTCATTGTAGTTAGTTAATTTAGACCTAGTACTAAGTACTTAAAACATTTGCACGGCCGAAAGGTTGAATATAGTGATTCAAAGTTATACAACCAACAAATGTAGCAACCTATATTCATGCAAGTAAATGTAATATTTCATTTCATTTCAAGGATTGCAAACAATCAAGAATGGCCCTACCGCACCTTGCACCACGTTTATTTAGTTTGAAACGACCGGATTTGAGAATCATTGTAGGAACAATCACGGGGCATTGGAAACAGACAGCCCACTCTGTAGATGCTGCTTGACCGAAGAAACGCCCGCCTATGTTATCCTGAGGTGCGTGAGAGTGGCAAAACAAGGTGAAGAAATCCTCAAAAGTCCGAGGATACCCGACGCGCAAAGGACCAACAGGAGTCCAAATGCGAAAAAGGGAGGAAGACATTTCATGCTAACGGACTCAGCACACGAAGCAACTTAAAAAATCCGTTCAAACAGAACCAATGCGTTTTAAATGTGCTGACGTCGTCGGTTAAACAAGTCGTAGACATACGTAAAATGACAGTTTAAATTCTTACCCCTTCCTTTGATCATGTCTGTAATATAGGCCGATCCTTCGTTCGCCGGATCTGCAATAAAAATATAATAACTATACCACCTAATTTTTAATTGTATTCACGAAAAAATATCATAAATGCTAAATTTTGCAGAACCGATTTCGCTGAAATTGGGTATGAGCATAGTTTATGAGCTATGCACTAGGTATATAGGCTAGTGAAGCCGCAGGCTGCAGCTAGTTGGAAACCATTGGTTTTTGGTATAAAGACTTTATGCTGTATAAGGCTCAGAATAATAAAACCTCGTTGGTAATTTCTTTGGCAAAGGGTGATCTCTTTCTTTAAATAATGACCAGGAAAAGCCGTGTTCGTCACCTTTCAACAAGTCCTGTAACTTTTTCTCCGGTATCACGGTGTTGACTTTGTCCAAAATGTTTTGTTTCTTGCCTTCGTCGTGTGCTTTTGTCACGCCGACCGGGGCTTTCATCATCCTTTGAAAAAGTATATTTTTAAAAAACCAACAAGAGTAGAGAAAGGCAAAACAAAATATGGATATCAGAGTGTATGTAGGCCAAAAATGATAGGTACAAGAGAGTATGAAGGCCAAAGTAAAGATGGACATAAAAGTATATGAAGGCCAAAGAAAAGATGGATATAACAGTAGAGAAAGGCCAAACAAGATATGGATATAAGAGTATATAATGGTCAAAGAAAAGATGGATACAAGAGTATATGATGGCTAAAGAAAAGATGGATATAAAAGCAGAGAAAGGCTAAAGAAAGGATGGATATAAACGTAGAGAAAGGCCAACGAAAAGATGGATGGACGTGTAAATGAAATAATACAAGTCTGAGTACCTACAGAGATGACGGCTGATAGAGACGTATGGATGAAGAAGACATTTTGAGCCGCCCCCACTTAGGTGTAGGTGAGATAAGGACGAGTAGATGCTGGTTATTAGAAATAAGAACGTTTTTCTTACTCTTCCCCGCCTTCTGTGTAAGTGAGCTTGTAAAGTCCCTCTTGGCCCAAAATTTCATCACCTTTCCGTGCCATCAAATCGGCCAGTACTCGCCGTTTTTCAGCGTCAGCTGCACAATTTTTATGATCAGTTGATAATGTTGACTTTGAAATAACACCTTTTCACAATTATGCCCTCCTATACAAATGTGAAAAGGCAAGGTTGCAAAGTACCTCGATTTCGTCATAGCGAGTTTCAATTAGTTTTGTATTTTTATAAACAGTGATAAGCTCTAATCTGCTTTGTGCATGTTTATTGTTTAATTTAAGCCTATTTTTACAAGATTTTGATTAGCTAGCAATGTTTGTATGGATGGGTCAAATCTTGCAACTGAATTTAAGAGCAGTTATCCTCTACCGATCGAGAAGTTATTATTAAGTATGACCAGTTTGTGAACCATAAATAACTCACTCTCAGGCATTGGTTTTGCCAGGAATTTCGCCGATTCGTCGATGATCCCTGAAATAAATACACCAACTCATTACACTGAAAGTCAAATAGCTCAATAAAGAATAAGTCTTCTAACACTTAGGTACATCTCTCGTCACGGTTTAATAGCGCTCGGCAAGAGTGGAAAGGTGCTCTGCGCAAGTGTATATTTGCGTCATTCCGCCTAACACATCTAAAATCGACTTCTGCGCATTCAAGGTCATCGCTATTAAACCGTGAAGACACTTATACTACCTCTACATATTTAAACAAGCAGATAAACAACGCTCCTTCTTCCTTATCAAAACAACTAACTGTAGCTCAAGCACAAGCATGAACTTTTGCGGTCATGTAAACGTATCGTATCTATTCCATTATCTATCATAAAGCAGGTGTGAAATACTATTAAAAATAAATAAAAAAACCTCCCCTCGAGTAACAGTGTTACTCATTTGGGTGTAACTCGATGGGAACCCATCGTATTCATTACAGAAAAGTAAACATTTCGTATGATTATTTTTCAAATCGTTATACTATTTTTTTCGTAGACTTTCGCGATTATCACACATAGTTATTTGATTATAACGGGTATTTATCGCGCTCACCTCGTATGTTTTTGTGTCCCGAAGTTTCGACTGTATTGCAACAGCCGTGGTCACGGGTTCACTGGCGTATTGGAGCTACCGTCGCGGTGAAATGAGGGAACTACCCTCATTCAATCAAATGGCTATGTCATACTAACTGTTGACTTCTATGCTTTTGAGCTACTGATTAGTTAGCTAACATACCGGGCATCTGTTTCTCGTGTGTCGATGAAGGTTTGTTGGTATTGAGCGAGGTGAGTTTTCCTCTGACGGATTCGTACGCGCCCTTGTCGACCTTGTCGTTCGTGAGGCTCGGTGCGTTCTCTATCCTATAAGAAACTCAGTTATATATTTATTTATAAATGAACCCCTATTTCTCCTGGTCACGCTATAACTTAAGAACGGCTTTACCGATTTTATTTTGTAATATTGCGTAGAAGGTTCTTACATTATAAAAAAAATAATAAGAAATATTGCGCAGAAACTTAGAAAATTTCAGAAAACTTAACGACTAGGTACCTTTATTATACACTTTTTTAATGTAATTTTAAATAACTGTCAGTAGGTATTCCAGTTTGAATTGAATCAGGACAACGTCTGTCGGGTCAGGTCTGTCAGCTATCAAATATAACAACAAATAATTAGTTTATCGCTTCGACGTTCATTGTTGTATTACTTGTGTTATTTGGTAGGTATAGGATATTATCGATAATTAGTTTGACAGTGAAAAATGCTCTGCGCTGCGCTCCGCCGTATGGGCGCCGGCCCCTATTCCAAGATCACACGTACCGAACAAACGGGCGAGACAGTAAAATGTATCTTGGCCGAGACAGTATTGTAAGCATGTAGGTTACATCACTCGCTCAGCCGAGTACTCAGCGCTATGTTTAGACGTACCGAGTACTCGGCCGAGAGCACTGTCTCAGCCGTTTGCTCGGTACGTGTGATCAAGGCATCAGACACAGGACGGTAGCTAATGCAAGGAAACGTACCTCCTCGCGCCGTCATTGTATGTCTGCTGGTAGCCCTGCATATGTCCCAGAGGAGCCTCGCCTTGCTCCTTCATCAGATCCACCAGGTGTTGCAGCGCTTCGCCTGAACAAAATAACTTTTTAACAAATAAATAACAAATCGACGTCAAATTTAGGTACCTGAAAAGTAATTCAATTCAATTCAATTCAATAGTTTATTTTGCTTTTTAAGTTGTACATGAGGATCTTAAATCCTACTAATATTATAAACGCGAAAGTTTGTAAGGATGCATGGATGGATGTTTGTTTCTCTTTCACGTAAAAACTACCGAATAGATTTTAATGAAACTTTACAATAATATAGCTTAAACATCAGAATAACACATAGACTACAATTTATAAAGATACCTACGTAGACGAAGTCGCGGCACCAGCTAGTTATATATAATGAGTACCAAACATACACCCTGTGAGGGCACAACAAAGTGAAAACCTACTGAACAAACTTGGTTGAAGTTTCTATGGGACCAATCTTTTCTTTTTAAAAACTGACTTTAAAAAAAGGAGGAGAACTTCAATCGGTTGTTTTTTTTATGTTTGTTACCTCAAAACTTTTTAGTTTATTTAGTATATATCTTAGTAGTATTTATTATATGTATTTAGATATATTTATTCAAACATTATATATATTTTCTTTTTCATAATTTTAATTTATCCATTATTATTTATATTACTGTACACGCCCCCACACTTTCCGTGGCCTCTCTCTAACCTCAGAAGGTTTGCTGGAAGAAAACTCTTATTAGGGTTAAGCTCGCCTTTGTACATGTCTTTTCTTTTATGATTTGTATTCTAATATGTTTGTGTGTACAATAAAGAATTACAGAATTACAGAACTTTGTTGTTTATAAACCAATTTTTTTTTTCAGGTTTTTTTTTTATATCTACTTTCAGATTGGTTCAATAAAGATTTTATCAAAATCAGTTCAGTTGTTTAGTTTGAAATCAGAATGACTGAAAAAAAAGTCGCTGAAGTGAACAAAATTGCGTATTTTGCGTCTCTGTGACTTTTCAGTGGTGCCTACGGTCACTATAGCAGTCAGATTGAGGTCGGTTGTTATGTGTTTTGGATTACCTTCATTATTTACTCACAAATTAATCTGAATGTCGTTTCTAAAGTAAAGTAAGAAAAGAAATACAAACGAATTGAGAACTCCTCCGTTTTTTCGAAGTTGGTAGAAATATATAAAAGTAACAAGGCGAAAATGTATGTAATCATGTCAACATCGTGTGCAAATGCTATGCGTTCAAATTGAATACAAATATAAAGAAATAAAAAATCCACTAAATTACCTTTCTCCATTCCATTTTTTGCCAAGTGTTTTGCAGCATCAGTGATTGTACCTAAAAAAAATCCTCTAAATAAAATATTCCCATCGCTTTCTAAGCTAGGTAACATACTGTTCCTTTGTTGTCGTTTGTGACGACACCGTGGCTTAGTTGGTAGTGACCCTGCATACGAAGCTTGGTGTTCCGGGTTCGATCCTCGGCCGGGGCAAATATTTGTGTCGAACACAAATGTTTGTTCTCGGGTCTTGGATGTTGTGATGTGTTGTATGTGTCCATGCCACCTGCGACACAGGGAATCCTAGTGCATGGGTGTGAGTGTGTGAATATTTATGTAATGCTTATGTTTATGGTTAAACAGATTTTGACCAATGAGGTATGTGTCGTTACATTTGTCTAGGTCACACGAGTGCTATACGCTACTTTAAAGGTCAAACAATACAATATAAATAATATATTACATATTTAGGACATTTCACACAACGCTATCTAGCCCCAAACTAAGCAGAGCATGTTATGGGAACCAGATAATTGATAGAATAGGTACCTACTTAAAAACATTTTTTGTTGTTTCAATGTTTTTTTTTGTGGTTTGAAAAATCCAATAATATTATTAATGCGTCGCCAAAGGAAGAGGGGAAAATCTAATAATTTTATTAAAGGGCTATCCACACATTTCCGGTTACCCGGCCCTGACGTGTTCCGTCAGGGACGGGGAAAAAATCGGTTACGTACAACTTGTATGAACTCCGTCACTCAGCTCCGTGTCAGGGGCACCCGACATTTTGTCGGGCCCGATACCCGACAAAGGAACAAAGGAATGGGGGATAGATGGAGCATCCGACATTTTGTCGGACACCCGACAAATAGGAATGGGGGGTCACCTGCCAACCCCGCGGCGACGGTGGGTGGTAACCTCGACGGCACACCGTGATTCATCTCCGTAGCGATCTCGTACTGCAAGCTCTCGGCCTTAGGGTCCGACTCTAGTGGACCAGCGTATTTCAAACTGTAACACACAAATAGGTACCATAAATTACGTCACACGTCTTCTTCTTATCGTGTTACTAGTTCTTCAACCAAGTTAAAAAAACAATTAATTAGTTAAGTTAGCAAGTCAACCAAGGGCTCATGCTGAAAACCAGCGTTGCAGTCTACTGCAACACATGCTGAGCATGAGCCCTTTTTTGACTGCACTGTACTTGGTTTAAGGTATTTTTAAGCTTGTACAGTTATTTCAAAAATAAATATTTTTTCTTTTTCTTTCTTTTCTTCCGCACCAGTGTGGTGAGAGGATTTCAAGTGCGCCTAGAAGAGCCGCTTAGGATTTTGCCCTCAAAGGGCGGTCACTCGTTTTCAACAGTGACTCGATTACTTTTCAAAACGTCATACAGACTGTTGACTTCTCGGTGACGGATACGCTAAAATAACGTTAACGCGAAAATTGATCGAGCCAGCGGCCTTGGACTCACACTTCAGCTCCGTCAGCATACGTCTGTCCAAATGCCTTGTATTTGAACAGCTGCTTTGTTCCCAAGGACTCCGCGACGGCCGCTAAGAAGTTAAGCGGATATCTCTCGCCCGCTGCTCCGCCTACAACATACAATATACAGGGTGTGGGTGGAGTAGAGATAATCCTTTTCGGATAAATTCAAATTCATAATATTTATTTCGGAAAACTATGTAGATCCATATAACAACATTAAAAAGACAACATTACAAAAAAAAAATAACCTATCATCATGAGCACCTCCAATCGAGCTTTAATCCAATAGAATAATATACACATTTAACAATATTTTAGATAAATATATTAATTCCTGTATCGGGATGGGCTCTGGATTCTGTAATACAGTTTTTAAAAACAGGTACTTTTATTTTGATTTATTTTATTTTAACAACGACTGAACTTAAGCTTTGTCTGTATGTTTTTTTGTAAGAAATAAACAATTTTGTAAAATTATTCTATTCTATTTTGTATTTTCCTGCGGCAGGGTGGTGTAAGTTGTATAAGTGTGTTGCACGAGTATAAGTTATGTATACAGGGTGTGGAGTTAAGAGTGGATAATCCTGTACCTGAGGGTGAGCGACATCACGACCGTTGAGAAAAAAAAATATTCCTAGTAAAAATCCCACGGTTTGAGACTTATTGGATATTTTCAAATTTCCATTTTTTTTACCCTTGTCAATTTTTATTGATGCCTAGAAAAATGATGATGATTCAATAAAAAGTATCCTTGATTTGTGATCTTGATTTCGAAACAGCCAATAACTCTTAAATCGCGGGATGTTTAGATACTTCTGTTTTTTTATTTTTTCAAGTCATGACGGTCCTCCCGCAGTTACAGGATTATCCACTCAACGCCACACCCTGTATAAACAATTCACACTCGTTCAACATACTCATATAGGTACGTTCGTACAGCATACTCATACAATATATTCGTTCAACATACTAGACTATCAACAAATTATATAAATATATTTAGTAATAAATCCGCTTAATTTCAAAGTTTAAAGATACGACACGTGTTTCGCCTCTACACGAGGCATCATCAGGAGGTGTGGAGTCATGTCAGACTTCGGCGAGTCCACACCTCCTGATGATGCCTCGTGTAGAGGCGAAACACGTGTCGTATCTTTAAACTTTGAAATCAAGCGGATTTATTACTAAATATATTTATATAATTTGTTGATATTTATGGATTTCCGCAAAGTAACGCCTGAATCAATCAATTATACTAGACTAGTACAACATAAAACTTACTTCGCATAGCAATCGGCTGCGACAAATGTTTCGAGACATCGTTAATCAAACCTGCAACAGACGAATCATATTAAGAGTTATCAATATATGTACCTATACAGTACTCTTCAAACTGGAACACAGTATGCCACAAGACTGTTTTGCGACAGATTATCTAGCTAGCTCTATGTCGGTTGGTAGTTGGTACCTACCTATACAAGGTGTATAATTAATTACCATAAAAACATTTTTTGTTTTCTTTTCCGGTCATGTCAGTGACTCCGTTGACCAACCAAACCATTTTTACTTATTGCAATTTATGACGGAAAAACTTCGAAATTTCAAAAGTTGTCTAACAAAAATTATTCTCCAGGAGACGTGAGGAATCCCCCCCTTTCGCCTTTAAGGGATATTATAGGACACCGTGTATTGACGGAATCCTGCAGGGGACGCCTTCCAACAGTAAAAGATGACTAACTTTTCATAGCGATTTTGAGCTCAGGAGGCGTCGAGGACTCCATGTCAGCAGTAAGCTTCCCCTTTGCTTCATCAGCGATGTCTTTGACTGGTAAGAACGGCATTATGGCGGGTGCGGTTTCCGTTCTGTGATAACAAACATCGTATTAAATCTTTGTGAATCCAGCAAAAGGGATATGATACGTCAGAATCTGCAGACATAATTTTCTGCCATTTTGACGGGGGACGAGGTAAACACGCATTGCACACGCGCCTCACAAAACTTATTCATGTAAACGCACACTATAATAATCTCGCACACCATCTATAATATGCACACAGTTATCAAATTCAGCGTATAATGGCCAAGAAGGTTATATGGCCGGCAGAGGGGTTCGCCTTGCGTTAACCCCTCTTTTTGCTGGATTCTCAAAGTATTGAAAAAAAAAATTAACAAATAAAATGTAAGTTAAGATAATCAATTAGCAACTAATCCTACTTCCTACTAAAAATTTAAATGCAAAACCGTCAGGGTATATTGAAGTTTGTTGATAAACATGCCAAAACCTATTGGGCTGATATTCAGTATTGATATTGTTTACCTGCCTCATAAAAAATAACAAGAGCTACTTTATATCCAAGCTGTCCCGCAACCAACGCAGCACCGCCGACGTAGTAGAAGAGGCTGCTTTGCGGGCAGTTGACCCTACTACACAGATCTACGTCTCTCGACTGAATGTAAGGGCTCTTTCAATTTAGACGTTTCGTGTCGGACCGCTGCAGTGCCGAAGTTAACTAAATATAGTTCTTAACTAAATTCTGATATAAAAATGATTAACCTAGAGATAGTACTTTCTGAGATTTAGGATATGCCTCTTTATGCAAGCGTCTATATTGAGGGACCAAGTAATTTATAGCTTTAAGTTTAAGAATTTTATGGCTGAGTGCTATAAGTTTTCACTATTTTTAACTAATTTCCCTATAAATCTAATATCGATTCTCGAAAATTTTTAAAATGGGCCCTCAGTTTAGATGCACACAAGTAGGACTCACTCGAGGGCAGCGGTGCCGTAGTCCATTGCGTAATTGTTCCTCTTCGCTAGTTCTTTGCTCGGATTCGCCTTCATCATTTTCAGCAACGATTGCAAAGCCTTATCTGTAGAAAAATAGAGAGATTTATAACCGTATTTCGAGAGTTTTGGCGGGAACATGAAAAATGGCGCATTGGCGGCATTAAATTAATTGACAAAACTTGTATAACTTTGAGTGTTTAAGTGTAAAAACGGTGGTTTTTTATCCATTAAGTGCTCGTGAACGTGTATGAGTGTTGGTGAATAGTGTAATGCTGTAAAACGTAACTTTTCGTGTTGCCTCCAAAACTCCATAGAAGCCTCTAGTAAAGTCGCAACCACCACTACTTTACAAGGGCATGACTTGACTTATCGACTCTGACTTATGACAAAATAATCTCTCCAATTACTTGACACTGGCTATATACCTTTGATGTGAAGCCAAACTGAAGAACTTAGGTTCTTCGAAAGAAAAAAAAAAAAAAACCGTATTTCATTTCAAACAGTTGCAGTTTAGTTTCAAGTAGTGCATTTACTAAAAGGATATGAAAATACCTCTATCACGTATAAACGCCGATAGGTAGTTTGCGCATCTGCCGATCACCTCTGTAAAAAAAAATGTATTTAGGTACTTAATAAACAATAAAACATGGTATAATAGTGAAAATGGAAGAATTCCCATAGAGTCACAGCGTGACTGGTTGTAACTTTTTGTTCCCAAGGAGTCACATCCACACACAACAGTGTAACTCGTTGGGAAAAAACGTAAAGCTATTTCAAACGGTGCGCGATATTACGGACGGACGCGGACTAGCCCATACCGACGCACCATGAGAAGAGTATCACCCGTGGCAGCGAAGACACGTCCGTCGCGGTACGATACGCGGCGTGCGTGTCGTTAACATAATTAAGAGGATATGTGAAAAGTCGACATACGGACGCGTCCCATAATATTTTCGCACCTATCCATATATCGCGCTATCCACACATTTCCAGGAACCCGGCCCTGCCGTGTTCCGTCAGGGGCGGGGAAACAAATCGGTTACGTACAACTTGTACGAACTTGTTCACATAGTTCCGTGTCAGGCGCATCCGGATCGTCAGTGTCCCGGAGCACGCTCGGACGCACGGACGCTCTGACAGTGCTAACAGAATAATATTCTTTACGATTTTTTTAATCCACATTATTTGAATTCTAAGAAGAAAAATCCTACTTCCTACTAATATTATAAACGCGAAAGTTTGTAAGGATGGATGGATGAATGGATGTTTGCTACTCTTTCACTTAAAAATTACTAAATGGATTTTAATGAAACTTTACAATAATATAGCTTATACATCAGACGAACACATAGGCTACAATTTATAAAGATACCTGCGCAGACGAAGTCGCGGGCACCAACTAGTATAATATAAAGAAGCTAAAGAAACAGATTACACTGATACCGATTTCCCTGATGTGTGAACACGGGTGATGGATGGCACATACCTGACGGGAACACTGAAACGAACAACTCTGAACACGGATAGCCCTGACCCGGAAATGTGTGGATAGCGCTTTATGCATCGTGGGAAGAGCCTTGTGCGCGGTGCGTCCGTAATCTTCGGCCTTGCGCGAGTAAATCCGCGGAATCGCTCACCGTGGGAAGGCAGCTTTAGTGTGTTGATGTTTACCGTTCATATCATTAGCGAGAGCTTTAGGTGTGGCGGTGTCGACTGCCTTGTGCAGTACCGGGATGAACTGGCGCGCTGTTGCCGGATCCGGAACCACGCTTCCGAGACCCGGCGCTGATTTCAGTCTGAACACATATAATATTGGTGTTGGTGGTGAACAAAATGATAAAAAAATAAAGATAGAATATTATTTATTGTATTACCGAGAACGAGGTGGCCAAGTGGATGAGGCCCTTACCTAGCGATCTGATGGTCGCGGGTTCGAATCCCGGTGGCAGTCATGCGTAAAATGGGTTTTTTTGGTTGAAAAATTCCATGTATGCATCTCACGTTCTCGCAACGGTGAAGGAAAACATCGTGAGGAAACCGGCATATCGTAGAACCTAAAAAGTTCGAAAACATGTGTAGAGTGCACGAAAGGAGCCTCTTCGAGGCGCACTTGAAGTCCTTTCACCACACTGGTTCGAAGGAACTATTGACACGATAAGAGGGAGATTAAATTACCTTAAAATAAATCAAAACAATAAATACCTACAAACTAAAATTACAAGGGCGGTCTTATAGCTAGATAGCAATCCCTTCCAGACAACCGTAGACGACGTATTATTACGAGATAAAACAGTTAAATTTATACTATGGACCTCGTTGTCTGGAAATAAAGTTTTAAATAAAAAAATAAAGGGTGTACAAAAAAGCTATACTTATACAAAGTATCATCATTAGTGAATGGTAGGCTTTACACGTAAGCAGCAGCGAATTTGGTCCCTATTACTGTATGTTCGGGAGTGAATGGTTCTGCACCCTCGCGCTCCAATTCTTTTATCAGGAGGTCGAAAGCCGGGCCCCTCTCAACTGCAAAAGAAAAAAATATAAGAAATCCACTTTTCTCAAACATGCTTGTGAATTCGAACATTATTTTGACAAGCTTCTTCGAATAAGATCGAAGTTGCCAGCCTAATGCATACTTGCATCAAACTGTCAAAGTTCCTAACTTGTACTTTTCTTGCTTGCCTGTTCTTAATGGTCCAAATTCAGAGCGTTAAGAACTGTCAAGCGAGTAAAGTAAATGCTTAGGAACTTTGAAAGTTTGGTGCCAGTCGGCATAAGCCAAGTAACTGACTAGGAATGTTCATATTATCGTGTTAGGTATTTTATATAAGAAACGTAGATTAAAAATCTAAAAACTACGTTTCAATGCGTTGGCTCTTTCTCACATCGAGATGTAGCGGTTTTTTATGTTTTAAAATTCATTGTCTTCGAGTTGTAAGCTACCCTGAAAATTTTAGCCGGATAGCTAATCGGAAAGTGCTTGAAATTTGAGTGAGTTGCTACCCGGAACGACAGACAGACAGACAGACAAACAAGAGAGTGACTTAATAAAATCGTGGTAAACAAATATAATAATCCCTTTTTAGTGATTACTAACATTATCACACAACGCAATCTAGCACCAAACTAAGCAGAACTTGTACTATGGGAACCAGATATCTGATAGAATACGTACTCTCATCTACAGCGCGCTCCGACAAATATTTTGAACAGAGGTCCAGTGTTTCTGAAAGGAGAAATATATTCAATAGAGGAAAATAAATTGACCAAACAAAGACATGTACAGTCAGCTGCACAGATGTATACACTCCCAAGCTTTCACATTTATATTACCCTTAATTTTGCAAATAAAAATGCACACAACCATTTTCAAATTAATGTTGTCATCCTACTAGTCAGAATAAGAATGAAGCAAAATACGCAATTTCGTTTACTTTTACTTTACTTTTACGTTTACTTCGAAATTCGAAATATTTTTTTCAGTTATTTTAACTCAAAAACTAAACTACTGAACCCATTCTGATGACATTCCTATGGGACCAATTATATTTTTTCAAATCGCTTTATAAACACCAAAGTATTTTGATCTATGGGACCAATATGAAAGTACATCCTTTCAAACAATCGCTTTATTAACAACAAAGTTCTGAAGTGACAAACAATAAAAAAAAGAAGAAAAAAACCGTATTGAGAACCTCTTCCTTTTTGAAGTCGGTTGAAAAATCCATTTACACGTTACTGCCACCGGGATCCGAACCCGCGACCATCACATCGAAAGGCACGGGCCTCATCCACTTGACTACCACGTCACTATCTATACCTGCCATATCAGCCTTGAAATCGGCCGGAGTCTCGTTCTCCATCGTTTTCGAAAGCGCCCCGTGTATTTTTTGAGACAAATTGGGGTCATCGTGATCACTCTCCAAGCCTCGCGCTTCTTCAAGTCTGCGGACATAAAAACAAATATTGAGATAGTTCCCAGTAGTTCCATTAAAATTAAATAATGGAACCAGTGGGAATAGATTACTCTGGGTAGTTTAATTAGATGATTAGTATACAAGTGGAAACAGATTACTCCCGGTAGTTTGATTAAATAATTAGTATACAAGTGGAAACAGATTACTCCCGGTAGTTTGATTAAATAATTAGTATACAAGTGTAAACAGATTACTCCCGGTAGTTTGATTAAATAATTAGTATACAAGTGGAAACAGATTACTCCTGGTAGTTTGATTAAATAATTAGTATACAAGTAGAAACAGATTACTCCCGGTAGTTTGATTAAATAATTAGTATACAAGTAGAAACAGATTACTCCCGGTAGTTTGATTAAATAATTAGTATACAAGTAGAAACAGATTACTCCCGGTAGTTTGATTAAATAATTAGTATACAAGTAGAAACAGATTACTCCCGGTAGTTTGATTAAATGATAAGTATATTCTCAATAAATTAAAATAACTAACTCAGTAGCAGCTTTGCCGTAAGTTCGTTGCGCTTTTTCTTTCTGATAGAGTTGTTCGTTGGGTTTCTTTTTCATTGTTTTTATGAGGAGTCGAAACGCCGGCCCTTTATCCTCTAAAAACATCTTAGAAGTGAGCTTACTGCTTGAAATTGTATTAACCGTTCACAATGTTATGTAATAATGTTACTTACTGTTGAACTCTGCATTTTGGGCCAAGAAGTTGGAACAAATATTGACCATATCTGAAAATAACCAAATATTGTAGAAACAGCAATAAAACTTGTTCAATCTTTTTTCTGATTTAATAATCCATTGGTGTACGACCTATTTTTTTTTCAGGTTCGGACTCACGACCTTAGAAACGAAAGTCGATACACCTCACACTCGGCCAACACGGATTTTAGTGACAGGGAGTAAAATAATAATGAATGATAAATTCATGAGTACAAACAATTAAACTAAATGAAAGATTACCTTTCATGTAAGGTGCTATCTTCGTCGGTGTATCTGGTTTAGCCGTTTCAGTCAAGTCTTTATTAAGTTGTGCAGCTAAAGTGGTATTGAACTCAGACGCCTCGAAATCTGGAGTTTGCTTCAACCTAAAAAGAATGTCCTTTATATGAAGTCAATGATCATTGTGGCGATAGCAATGATGATTCGCAAAGATAATCGTATCGTTATGGTATAATTCCCAGTAGTTTCATTAAAATTAATTCCATGGAACTGTTGAGATATTTTTTTCTCTCTAGTACAATTGAAATAAATAAAATTGAACTTTATGGATTTTTTCAATCCCAGTGGCTTTACTGATTCATCATAATCAGCCCACTTTAGTCCACTGCTGGACGTAGGCCTCAGTATTCAGTATTCTGTCATTTATTGCCATTTTGGGTAGCCTCTCCCATTTCGCGCCACTAAGCCCGGTCTTCAGCTCTCCGCATCCACTTTTTGTATCTATTACTGATTGGTCACTCTATTTTACAGTTATAGGTACTCAGGGAATATTTAGTATGTATTGAATATACCACAAAAAGTGGCGTACTGAAGGGGAGGCCTATACCCAACAGTGGGTGCAAGAGGCTGGGTTAGATTGTATATAAGTATGTAGAAGTTAGGCATAAAATAAGAGTTATACTTACTCGTCAGCTCCTTCGGAGTATGTCTGTGAGAATTTTCCGTGTGTCAATAACTGTTGGTCGCCTTTTTTTTCCATAGCAGCAGTCAAAATCAAGAAAGCTTCCAGCATTTCGCCTAAAACCCAAAGATAGAAGATATTATTAGTACAATAGGTACTATATAAACAAAATATTAAAATAAGTTAGGTGCCTATAAGTTAAATAAGTTCCTATTAAAATTAAGATAGTCTTTCATAATTATTTAAGGAATAACTAGATTGCTGTACCCTAGCAGGGTGTTTATATTTTAAGCAATTAGTAATTAGTTTCCAACTGTATCTAGGCTTAAGTATAAGGTGCAATAAAAACATTTGAATTTGAATTTGAGAACGGATTAAAATTAAGAGTTTAATATAAATGTGAAAGCTTGGGAGTACTTGTACTTGTACTTGTATACATGTATGTGCAGCTGACTGTACTTACTATGATTTAAAATTCCCAGCGTGCCTTTCAGTGAATGTTTTCTCAGAATTCCTACTAGGTATATTTTCACCTTACCACAGCCCTTAGGTATGTATTAAATGACGACAGAATAAAACAATAAATAAATAAGAGCAGTAATGTGCAAGCATTACTGTGTTCCGGTTTGAAGGGAACTGTAGCTAGTGAAATTACCGAGCTTTCGAGACTGACCATCAAAATGTCACAATGTGGACGAGCGCTTTAGCAGTGTTGCACCGGCCTTTGTAAATCAAATTCCTGTGTAGCACTGTTCTGGTCATGAGCAGACGTGATCTCTCACCATCAGGAGAGCGCTTAGCTAGTCTCGTCCCATGTTTATGTCGAATTCAGCGCTGGAATGCCACTGGCATAATCTAAGCCAAGCCAGCTCTGGAATGCAACTGGCATAATGTAAGTGTAGAATGCACTGAAATGAACTCTTACTGGAATAGGCACATAAAACTTCGTAGGATTGGATACCGGTTATAACAATTAAGCGATTGAGTTAAAATAAAATGAACAAACCTGTAAACTTCAAATAGGCCGGTTGAGCTGTAAAGAAAAAAAAAACGGTTACATACTGCATTCGAAAACGTGGATAATTTAAGATCACATCAGTTACTTACGGCCTTTTAGTAGTCCGCCCTGAAACACAAAAAAAATGATTATTATGAAAACAAAAAAAGTATGCACAAAATCATCCTTCATTGTCCAAATGAACACGTAACTGGCAATTTTCATTTATAGTAACATTACTGATTTGGAAAATGAAGAAAGATTTTAAAAATGAAATGATTATAATAATTACCTGAATGCTGCGTGTTCACTTGTTACAATAAAAAATGGGTTCGTGCAGTGAAAATACTTGAGTCAGTTACATTTTACTTTATTTTTTTTCCTAGGCACAATTCTACCAACTTGGCAAAGCTTGGAGTTAGCCGTTATATACGCACTGTCAAATCACTTCAAGCCAGTCCAAAGTGAGAACTGTATTATTTTTCTCGTTGCTTATTCTATAACTTGGTTTCATTTCGTTTGTTTGTTTCAAATAAGGCCTGCCTTCCTCCTATACTAACGTCGGGTCGCGGACGCCGTTCGAGCGTACAAATGCTATGTGGCTTACACGGCGTGCTATGTGGCTCCGCACTGCGATGCTGATGTCAGCGTTAATGCGTATAGTACTCCAGATTCACCCTCTCGCTCGCGCGTACCTACATTTTTGAAGATTAAAAAAATAATACTTGTAATTACAAAAAGAACGGACCTCCAAGATCTATAAAATAACATTACAATCGTGCAATAAAAAATCCAATTCAATCCAAACGAGTTTCATGTGTAAGGATATTTTTTTTCTCCTGTTTTTTTGTAATTACAAGTAGTAATTTTATAATCTTCAAAAATGTAGGTACGCGCGAGCGAAAGGGCGAATCAGGGGTACTATACTTACGCCTTAATTGACGGGACGGCGCGCGCTACGGACGTACGCGATAGACGTCAGCGTAGGAGGAAGGCAGGCCTAAGTTTAGTTTTCAAGTAGGTGCTGTTGATTCGGGTTTTGCAAAGGCATACACGATAAGGACTGTTTCTAATATATAAAAATTAATCTTCATCTTCATCTTGATAATTACCACGTAGATTTCCTATAGAAATATCATGATATTAGCATTTAGCCTTAGTGCGGTTTCAGACTAGCGTATATTTGTCGCGCGTATACGGGCGGATACGCTCAGTTATTTCTAGCGACGCATGACGCATGACGCGTCTCTCGCGGCATGAGCGTATTCGCGCGTAAACGCACTACACAAAACAGAACACGAGCGGAAAATATGGTAGTCTGAAACCGCACTTAGCGGTGATAATTTTCAACCAGATAATTATTATGATGACAGTCTTTCTTATAGTTTTTTGCATCAATCATCAATCGGTATAGATATGAAAGGCTTGACCGCAGATATAGATCTATGTCTGCGGTCTTGACTGACAGACTGGCAATGCACAAGCCAAACCACTAACAAAGAAACTTGAAATTATGAATGAATGAATGAAGTTTATTTGTGTTATACAGGTACACATACTACATACACTGTGCCCTTAATTTTAATTAGAATCATTAGCAAAATTTGCGTAAACGCAAACAAATTGTGGTGTCAGCTAGATTAAAAAATAATAAAAAAAAATTACTTACACCACCCATCATGTTTAGGAAATCGTCAGCGAATCCAACATCGCCGGCTTCGGCTGCACCGATCACATCTGGGAAAAAACAAATAATACATCAAAAAGAAATCAAAAAGTCGACTCTCTCGCCGGGTCAAAGTAACATAAGAAAATGTAGTAGGTTTACTTAAATTCTTTCAAGAAACCTTTTCAAGAATCCGTCTAGTGTAGAGCTAAAAGCTAACATCCTGTGGACTTCATGATCTTGTTCAACGTAGGCGACTGTGCTAAGATTTTTCCCTTGATTTTTGGAAGTCCGTTCCATACTAATCAAATAATGGAACTAAGTGAAAAAAATATTCCCACTAGGTCCATGGAACAACTCATAATGGAACTACTGGGAACTATCGCCGCTCACTTACCATTTATAGACGGAAATATGACCGACAGCACATTTAACACAGGAATGACATGCTATGACAGCTTACTGTACCTACAGTAAGCGCACTGATTGTGGTTTCAGACCGAGCGTTTTCGGATCGCGTGTTTTGTATTCTGTAAAGCACGTACTGTACGCACGTCGCGTACTCGTACGAGCGTTGTTGCGTTGACACTAGATATCAACAAACCGAACGTACGCCACTGTAAGACTTTTGAAGCCACGCGGAATCAAAACGCCCGTACCTATCCGCGCGAAAAAAAACGCTAGTCTGAATCCGCTCTAAAGTGTGTTTGAGTCAGTTGCAATCGCAGGTAGCACGCTGTAGAAAATCTGAATCGAAAATAGCTTTTGACTAGAAAGGGAAGCTTAGGTACTGACCGATAACTATCTATCTATCTTTTGTTCAAATATTTCGAGTCCATCCCAACGTTGCCTGGAAGAGATCGCTCTTAGCGATAAGGCCGCCCATTGTACCACTTTTTCTTCAGTATTGTTTCTTCTTCATGTATTTTTATTTTAAGGGTTATCCTCAAGGCAAATTTCCATACAAAGTGTTTCGAACAAATACTCAAAAAGTAAGCCGTATTTATACCTAGTAATTTCTTCACACTATTCGTTTCGTCTATGTTTTCCGATTGTGTGAACTAAAATTAGTAAGGTTTTATACTTTAATTTAGATTTTATACGTGTTTTAAAATTAACACTTCTAATAGTGTGAAGAAATTACTATAATACGGCGTACTTTTTGAGTATTTGTTCGAAACATTTTGTATGGAAATTTGCCTTGAGGATTACCCTTAAGGTGTGCAATAAAGATTACATCTATGTATCTATCTATTGCCGATTCGATTGCTTACATTTATTCTTTTGGCGGCGGCGGTGGGGGCGATAGATTCGTCGTGGATGGTTTAGGGGTCCCTCCGGGGGTTGGTTCCCCACTGGGGGCCACTGTTTCCCCGGGAGATCCATGGGCCGTCTCTTGTGGGGATCCTGGAGCCGTCCCTGTGGGGGAACCTGGACCCGTCCCCGCAGGGGTTGTGGGCAGGGATCCCGTGCTCGTGCCCCCGTCAGTCATAGACTGGGTGGAAGCGGTAGTCGTTACCCCTTCCGGTCTAGCGGCGTCGGCGTAGCTCTGCTCCACTTCTACCCGTCAAATTAAAAAGTAGGCTTAGTAATGGCACTTTTTAACAGAACCCTGATATTTTACGTACCGAAATGATTCCCCGAAGCCAGCCGAGATATTTAGGTTTGAATTTGCAACAATTGTTCATTATTAAGTAGTTTTTTAAATGAAATAGGTCAAATTAATCTCGGACCGGTTTCGGGGGAACAATTGCCACAATTTCAAACTTGGACAAGCTTACCTTGATTGAGCAGCACAATTTGAAGTCGTGACAATTGTTCCTCTATGACTGGTAGAAAATGCTATTATAGCTTAAGTCCTCACTCACATATGAAAGTGTTAAAGTGTTAAATGAATAAATAAACTTATAATACGATGACACACGACATTTTTACACGCTACACGCCAGCGACTTCGCTTGTAGCGTGTAAAGTCGCCCAGTGTCATCGGCGTTTTTACAATCTGCTTGTTGACAATCCTTTCCAAAAGCTACACGCTCACACGCTAGCGTTTAAAAACGCCAACAATCAGTGTGTAAAAACGCTTGTGTGTCATCGTACTTATTAGCCTAGGTGTGTCCGCTAGTTTTCTAAAAAGTATTTAAACATAATTTCAAACAATAAATTTAATTTAGATTCAGAAAAAAAAGAGTTTAGACAAACGTAGAATACTTAAATCCTCCTAAACATTTTATTACATAATTAATCATTATCTGGTATTATATAGGTATGTATATCGTGTCACTAGTTATTTCGAACCAGTGTGGTGAAAGGATTTCGAGTGCGCCTCGAAGAGGCTCCTTTCGTGCACTAAGAAGAAGTACTTACCGTCATCTTCGTCGAAGTCCATCATCAGCATGCGATCATCAGACTCGGAGAGGATCTCATCTATCCACACCGCAACCTGATAAAAGAAAGCAAGCAAATGTAACAAACTTGTAATCAATATACCTACACCATATTTTTTATTACCAAAAAAACTTAAATGGGCAATGCAGAAGGGGGCATCTTATGCCTAGATCACACACACCGAGTACTACTCGGTAGGTATAAACATAGCGCCGAGTGCTCGTTTGAGCGAGTGGCGTAAGCTTTTACTGTCTCAGCCGAGTAACATTTTACTGTCTCGGCCGAGTACTCGGTACGTGTGTAGGCATTAATCTTTGCAGTCAGTATTTTGAGTTTCTCAGATAGGCGAGTGCGGCGCCCGAGCCGAGCTTTTGTGAGCTGGCTCGAGATAGATACCCGGGACTGCGCTCTTTTTTAACTTTTGAAATTGAACTCACTTTGTCCCATCAAATAAAAAAAATGGTTGTCTGTAAAGTTCGTTTGCGGACGATAGTTTAACGTGATTACCGGCGTAACGGGACAATGAGCGTTACCGGACAATGACGTCAATGTTTTCGTGCATGCAGCCGGCGTTCATCGATTTATTAGACATAGTTACGTCAAAATAGAATACCTACCTTATCTGACATTTCCATCATAAACTTTGCTTTGGGATGCTGGCAACGTCTCGAAGGAGTCTTGATGTGCATGTACCCGCAAATGTCGTCCATTATTATATTGGACAATCTTAGCATCCTGCGAAACGATCATAAGTATGTATAAGAATGAACAAACATTCATAAGCCTTTTTTTACCCGACTTCTAAGGAGAGTTATATTTTTCGATAATAATAATATGTGCGTATGTACATATGCTTTTTGTCATTTTTTCACACATTTTGGTAACTTACAGACGCCAAATCGGTTTTTTTTAACATTTAATATAGCTTATAGCATGCACGTGACCCAGACGAATCAAACGATGCCTCATTTATCAAAATCCGTTCAGCCGTTTAGCCTGAAGAACGATGCATAGAGTCAGACAATCATGATATTGTAATATTTATTCAGACATAATATGTTACATGCAAACATACATACACTCGAAAAACATAACCCTCCCGACTAAGAGTCGGGTAAAAACAGTATAGAAAGTAAAGCAGAGGGCGTTCCCTTCGCTTTTCCTTCGCGGAAGGGGTAGGCTTAATAATTTTAATGTATTTTTTTTTTATTATTTGGGTAAACAAACAGTTACACAATAAAGACTTAAGGTTATGTTAATATTAAGTATCCTAGATTAATAATTGTGAAACCAACATCGTTTACCACAGATTACTATGAAATATTTTTATGTGTTAGTAGGTACATAGTTTCGATGTAGGTAATACTATACTAAATTACATTAGAGATATGCTAAATTCTCAAGAACCTTATTTTTAAAAGTACTTGGACGTGCTATTGATAAATCAATAAAGTTAAAGTAAGTGTTATAAGAATGAACTAGACGATACATAGGTGATCGTTTACCGGCGTTAGTGCGGCATCGCGATAGTGCGAATAGCTGACATGGTTTATTATTAATGGTGTATTATGAATTCGATAGTTGCATTGATCGCTATTCTGCAGTGATAATTTTACCCAATAGAATAGAATGTTATGAAGCTTGAATACTACACACTACCTACTATTGGGTATTCTGTAACTTTAGTTGAATGTTCGAGTCTACTCAATAGATGGCGTAAGCTGGGTGTAAAGACAATATAGTTTCGACTGTACTTACCCATCAGCCAGCGCGTAGCGGCCCGGCCGCGAGAGGCGTTGCTGGATGCCTCTAGCGAACGCGACCGTGGCGTTGCGCGCCCACACGAAGCGCTTGTCTGCGCACATTGCCATTACATCCTTCTTTATCTGGTTCACGCACATTCTGTGGAGAACATCACCTAGAGTGTAGAGTCAGATTAAACAAGAGATTGATTGGGAGCGATATTTTACAAAATTCCAGTGTTCATATAAAAATACTTGAGAATTGCCCCGAATTGTCATGTGTATCTAAAAATGTCGGGGGCTTTATTTAGTGACTGAACATTTTCTAAGAAGTTGTTCACATTTATCTGACAATGATTTTTTATTATTTGCAACAGAGGAGCCGACTGACGTCCCATTTAAATACGAATCGGACACTCATCAAGTGGGAATAGGCTCTTACTGTTAGCCAATCGAAAACCTGCAGTTTCTGATGATTGATCTGGGAAGGTACGGGAGGTAAATAGTTTATTTATGTGTCGGGAAGGAATCGGAACTAACGCGGCTGTCTTCTTCTTCTTAGTCTTCTTCAGGTTGACGAAATACTCGTAGGCTTGATCCGGTTTGAAGGGCTCGTCTGCGTCGAGCATGGAGCGGAGCCGAGCGATCTGAAATAATCATCGAATAAACTTAATATATCTATCTATCTCTCTCTATCTACTGGTGAAAAATATACAATTATCTTATTGATTTTTCATTATTATTATTATTAAAATTCTTTATTGTACAAAAATAAAAATTACATTGCACAATGGGCGGGCTTAATGCCTTAGGCATTCTCTACCAGCCAACCCTTGTATGGTGGTACAGTATGGTTAGCGTGCTAATATAGATAATATTTAGAAATTAAATTATGAAACTAAAATATATATACCTACAAATATATATTATACTATACCTATACATATATACATATGAGTGTCACCTATTAATAAATTCATACAGGATACCTATTGATTATAGATGTTAAGGAAGTGCTGGCGAGTGAGTTTTTTGAATTTTTCCTTGGAGTCCGCCTTACGAATGTCTATCGGAAGTTTATTCCAGAGTCGGACTGCCTCTACTGTAAAAGAGTTTGTCATGAAGGATGTGCTGTGTTGAGGAGTGGCTAACAATAGATTGTCCGACGAGCGAAGTTGTTTTGAATGGGTATCGTTCAGAAAGTGAAAACGTTCTTTTATTTTTTCTTTCGAATAGGGAGCCATTTGAGCTTTGCACGGTATTCACTCACATGATCATACTTTCGTAGGCAATAGATAAAACGTATACAAGTGTTGAGAAGGCGATCGAGTTTGTTTAAAAGTTCCTCTGTCAAGTCTAGAAAGGCAACGTCGGCATAATCGATAATAGGGATGAGAAGTGAATTGACTAAGGTGATTTTCATTGGGAATGGTGAACGAAAAATAACAATTTAAAATCGTATTTTTCATTTTTCATTGGAGGATGCTAGAATCAGAGCCTGAAGCTACTTCTCGGTCTAAATAAGCTTTTCCTGCTATCGGGATAAAAGTAGCGTTCATTGTGTTTTTCTAGGCCCAAAATTATTTCGATTCAGAGAGCCCAATCCATTATCGTTATGATCTTTTCCCCAACGTTTTTCCACATGAAAGCTCACCGTATCGGGTGGAAAGGTGTCAGCATGCCCCCTCCATAGGTAGATGATGCTCCGCCGGGAAGGCTTGGATATCCTCTCGAGGCGATCAGTCAGCACTGCGTTGTGACGCCGCAAGCAGCGCGTGCGCTCGAGTGGCTCGCTACGATATGTCGTAGCGAGCCACTCGAGCGCTTGTAGTATGCTACAAGACCTATAAAAGCTCACCGTATCGGGTGGCAAGGTGTCAGCATGCTCCCTCCACAGGTAGATGATGCTCCGCCGGGGAGGCTTCGACATCCTCTCGAGGCGATCAGTCAGCACTGCGTTGTGACGCCGCAAGCAGCGCGCGTGCGCTCGAGTGGCTCGCTTTGACATCTTCACGTCAGTCGCTTTCGGACCTCTGCGGACATTTAGCCAGTAGTCAGCATCGTACAACCAGCACCCCTATTTTTCTTAGAAAATCATACGCACTTCTATTAATCGTCTGTGAGTCAGAGTGTCAGATAACCCTGGATTCGCGGTGCGACCCCGACTCGTTGAGGATCTTTTCGCGTTGTTTTGCTACGCCAATGCATAGTACATAGCAAAGCAAGGTCGTAGCAAATTAGCTGCTGCATACGGCTTCGCTCGTGTGTGTAATGTAGCCTGTGTCCTTTTCCAGCTCCTAGCTAGCTTAGCTAGTGATACCTGGGATTTCGAAAAATGCCATCAAAATATTTCAATATGGACAGCGCTCTAGCAGTGTTGGACCGGCCTGTGTGCATAAAAGTTATGTGTAGCACTGTTCACTCATGTGGTCATGGGTAAGCGTGATCTCTTCCATCATGAGAGCATGCGGGGGTTGCTGGTTATAGTTACCTGGGTCTTGCGGGCTTGGGTAAGGGTCGGATGGGTCTCTTGGGTGTGGACTTGTGCTGCACGCGCATGTCGCGGCCGGCCACGATGGTGTCGGCCACGGACGGCGGCGCCGGCTCCACCGCGTACGGCGGGTACGGCGGGAAGCTCGAAGGAACCGGCTGCGGCGCGGGCGTCGCTGGATATACAAGAATATTTTCACTTCGCATGCTCGTAAAGTTCAACTTTATGCTAGGTACAGGGGGATTACGTACAGGCACGAGGGCAAAAAAATAAGGCGGCATGTTCAATTTTTTCAAATTCCAAACTTCGGTCTTTCATACTACCCTGCAGGGCGTAACAACATACTAACATAAATACATAGATGACGACACGATTAGTCGAGTGGCAAGTGTGTCGGACTGCCACGCCAGTGTCGCGGGTTCGATTCCCGCTTCAGGACAAATATTTCTGTGATGAATATCGGTGTAATCGGTGTTTGTCCTGAGTCTAAGTGTTTGCTATGTAAGTACCTATGTAGATACCTGTTTACAACAACAATTGTTTACATATTGTAAATATTGTAATCAGTTATCTGGTTCCTATAGTGGCTTACTTTGTTCCGGAATAAGACGCGTGTGAAATGCCCAAGAAAAAAAATGTACCTATATTAGGTATTTACCTACTTATCCAAATACACGCGAAAAATATTACCCTCCTTCTTCATAGTTGGATAAAAAGGGAAGGACTTACCCTCGCCTGCTTCTGAGACGGGCATCTCGCTAGTGGCGTATTCTGACGCCGTCCCTGAAGCCATGTTGCAATCTAATTACAATCCGTTTGCAATGTGTAGGTGTCAAATTATCTAGAAACAGTCCTTTCCTCCTGTTTGCTGATTATAAAGGAAGTATAGAAAAGCGATGGTCTTGATGTGATTGCATTTTCAAGAATGAGTGATGAATGAGTGACGTTTGAAATGCTTGTTTTTCTATTCTTCTAAGCTGTGGGAGAAAGAGTTGGAAGTTGCGACATAAATAGGTTTTATTACAATATGATATATTCAAGTTTATATTTTTGAAGTGAAAACTTCTTTAGGCGCCCTGAGAGCACTTTATTTTGTGGGTAGGTAGGTACCTATTGAATAAGACGGAGCCGTAATGCTCGCCTATGTAACGATCGCTCGGGAAAACTCGGCTCGAGTCGCCTTAGTTTTTAAATCTACCGTTCTTTAAGATTTTAAGATCCTTTTTCTTTAAGAAATTTAATAATACCTACCTATTACCTAATTAAGATGTTAAGAATATTAATACTTACGTGTAGATAAGTGGTTTTCGGACCGCTGAATATGAATCTGTACCTACCTACTTCTAATAAAGCAGTTAAAGGTACATGTTATGGTTCAGTCAGTACAAAACTTTGCAACGATAGCAAAAGCCCCTGAAAGTTTTGTACAGAAAAACACACTAGGTATTTAAAGTTAATATTATTTATTGTTTTTTTTATTATGTATAGGTAGTATAGTTTACGTTTGTATTGAATATTATTTACAATAAAAGTGACTTTTTATTCACATACATAAACAACAATTTATTGTATATAAATCTAATTGACTTAAATACATATTTATATTTCCGATAAACTACCTAGCTAATATTATATCTACTTACTAACCATAAATTAGATCATCTAATAATTCCTATTCCACAATATGGAATAGGAATTATTATTTGAATAACATGCACTTAATTGGGATTTACGATATTACGAAATAACATTATTATTTATGTTAATTCGTAATTTCGTATTTTTCTCTCTACAAATGAAGTGCATACTTATATTGAAATAAATATTAGAAGAGTAGATTTCTCAATAAATTACATATTTAAAATATTTTTTAATTTATACTTAATTATAATTTTATTCGATGAAATTACAAATGCAAATTACAATAAGTGCATGTCATTCAAATTACAATTCCTATTACACACACATGGAATAGGAATTACAATTTGAATGACATGCACTTAATTTGGATTACGAAGGTATGTTCTGTGGTATGGTACCTTGTTCATAACTACATAAATTTTATCACAAAATACGTACTACCAATACAAGTATATAAATGGATACATTTCCATAATATAAATGGATTGGAAACGTCTGGACACAAAAACATATGAGGTGAGCGCGATAAATAACCGTTATAATCAAATAACTAAATGGATACAAGCTTAAAGTTTATAAAAACTGAAAACCCGACTGCGAAAATATTATGCCTACTTACATCGATTGCAAATTCATTATTCCAAATTAAATATGTACATATTATGACTTAAATATATAGGTATTTGTAATCTCCTTTTAATTTCCTTCATTCTGATACCCTACTCGATAGTTTTGGTAAACAACGTATTTTCAACAACCTACTATTTAGCGCCAAAAATCCGCCTTTTTGATAATTTTTTTTTATCTTATCCATACCACCAAAAACTTCTTCAGCTCATTCGGATTCTTCAAACTGAACGAAACCTGAACAACCCTAATATTTTAGCGTAAACTTCCTGCTGGTATTTAAAAAATCCGCCGTAATTTTTACCCGACTGCCAAGGAAGGGTTATGTTTTTCTCGCGTATCTTGTATGTATGTATGTAATTTTGTTACCTCGTAGGTATCTTCCAAACGTCTGGATGGACGTCTCAATAACCCGTATTAAGGACCTCTGGAGCGGAAATTAATAGTAGATAATGCACTAAGGGGATAAAGCAGTGTCTTATGTCGCGGGTGGCATACTGAACCCTGAGCTAACGAGGGACTCGGTTAACTCCTGAGCGAAGCGAGGGAGTTATGTAGAGTCCTGAGTGACGCGAGGGGTTCAAGCTGCCCAAGACGAAGACAGGCTTTATCCCAGAGGAGCATACTCTACTTCTCACACCTTCTGCGAGGCAATAAAAAGCCAGGGCTCCAAACTCAGCAGGCAATACCGTCTTTTGTTTCACAATCTTTGAAGTCGCGCTTTTTTTCTTTTTTTTTTATGAGTGGCCAGTTCGATTTTAGAATAAACCTTTTTACAATGACATATGGGCGTTCTTTTACTTAGAGTTTTCCACGAGTTTCCACACGAATTTGACGTTCCAAATTCAAATCACATTACTACCCTTGGGAGTTTCATACAACATTACCTCCCTTGGTAGGTAATGCTTTGCATTACCATGATGATAGCATGATATGTAATTGGACATTGTCGAGCAGGTGGTGTGAAAATAAATATAATGTCTGCTCCAGGGTATGTTAAAGTATTTTCGATTGAATTGAATTGAAAATTGTCTATTATAATAGGCGAGTAATTCTAAGTAATGTGCCTACTTTTTACTTGATTTTATGGCAATGGAAGCTTGTACAGGCTCCAGGTAGGTACATATTGTTTTCTTGCAGTTATCTTCATAACCCCTTCCTTCGCAGTCGGGTAAAAATAACATAGCGGCTGAAATTTAACGCGGTATACAGATATAATAACGATATAGATAAACGAGACGACTTAAATATTAGTTATCGTACTCATCTTATAACTAGTGTGCATCTGAACTGAGGTACTTTGTCACACTCTGCATGTTGCAGAATATGTTATAAAATGCTGACATCATTGGCCTATAAACTAATACGCGTTTTCGTCACTAACCGATATTAATGTGCATGAGATTTTCGCATCCTATCTTACGTTAATTCTACAATGTCATACAAAATTCGTCACGTGAGACGTGACCCGACGATACGATAACATTGTGAAAGTTAAAACTTTCGTGATAGGCCCTCAGTGTACAATAATATTAGGGTTAGGTACAGTCAGTTGCACATGTATATGTCGTGGCTGGATCATTGAATTGGCCATTTCATGAAGTAGCTGGCCATTTCATGAAATGGCCGTATTTCATGAAATGGCTAGCTAATATTGGCCATATCGTTCGAACGTCAACGTTTAATGATATGGCCATCCACGTTTGGCCATATCTTTAGCTGTTCATATCATTAAACGCTGACTGTTCATTGATCTGGCCAGGCCATTTCATGATGTGGCCAGCGGGTATAGGCCATTTCATGAAATACGGCCATTTCGTGAAATGGCCAGCCACTTCAAGAAATGGCCATTTCAATGATCCGGCCACGACATATACACTCCCATGCTTTAAATTTTTATTACATTCTTAATACTGCAAAGGCATTCAATTTCTGACAAGAATGAAAACAAGTAAGATGGCTACATTTAATTTTAAAATGCTTGTGTGCACTTTTCTTTGCTTGCTTGCAAATCACCATGTTTCCTACTTGTGTATACAGGGTGAATGTTTCAACTCGACTTAGTAGTAGCTATTAGTTCAAAACGCATAATTTACAGCCTCATCTTGTTCATCTTCTTCATCTTCATCTTCATCATCAAAATTATCTTCCTCTTCTGCATCAAAAATATCATCAAAACCGTCAACCAGGCTTATAAATTCATGAGCACAGTGAATGTTCAAACCAGGTACAGTCAGCACATCATATTCCTTCACTGCAACCTCGCGATCGCCAAGCGGTATGTAACAAACTTTGTGGGACTGTTGTACTTTCCCCGGTATATTTTTTTCTATACAGCGGCCGATGTAAAGTGGCTCACGACCCGTTTCTGAATATCCAGCTACTAATGCGGTGACTGGGATTTTGTTGTCTGAAACTCGTTGCCATTGGTAGTTATATCCACATAAGGCCTGGAAATAAATATCATTGCATTTTATGGGTCATTCCCGGTCGTTAACAACCCGTCGTCAACACTGTTGTCGATCGGGGAAAAAAAGTTCCACTTGTCTTCCAGTGTTGACGAACGCAACTTTTTATTTCCGATCGTATTCACCTAGCAAGTACAAGAGTCAGAATATGAAATGCGGATTTTTATTAAAGTGTGATACATTTAGCTTATTTGACTTGCTTAATCTGTATCATCTTCAATTGAAATCCGCTTTTTATATTCTGACTCTTGTTAGATGGTTACGATCGGGTATAAAAAGTTGCGTTCGTCAACACTGAGAACGACGAGTAGGATTTTTTTCCCGAACGTCAACAGTGTTGACGACTGGGTGTTGTTGACCGGGAATGACCCCATTTTATAACCACAAGCTGATGCCGGTGGGTTCGCTCGCTTAATATCGGGATAACAATTATTAGATATACCAAAATTAAATGCCGACTTTTAAGTGGTATTTTGTCGGTTGTAAAAAGGCCAACTTATCGATCACGGTTTCACCTCAATTAGGTTCTGTGATTGGCCGGCTTTACCGACTTGTCGGATCGGAAGATCTCTAAAAATTACTTACTTCAAAGTTAGTAACTGTATTAGCTCGTCCTCCCCATGGTAGAAAGCCTTCACCCTTGGATGGTATGAAGCAGCCAGGCGTCAATGAGGACCTATGTCGCGCCCTGATCACATACACGCATTCTCCATCCAAGTGCCCTCCGATCACAGTATCATCAGGTATCTGGTCTTCACATCTCTTCCACTGAAGGCCTGCTTCAAGTATCTTTGGAAGCTGCACTTTAGGCTTTTTCAAACGCAGTGGAGGAACTGAAATACGTTAAATTTTCTTTAAATGTTTTAGGATTGTTGGGTAGATATAAATGTTTGCTCTTCAAGCACGCAAATGAAAATGTTTGTGACGATCGATAGATAGCAGATAGTGACTGAATCGCGCCATACTACTGAACCGACCGCACTGATTTGTAAGCAAGTAGCATAAAATGTATATTGCAGTTCTTTGTTGTCCCGAATAAATAAGATTACAATTAAAATTATTGTGTACATTTACATGTCAAACAAGCACCAGTACCGACCTGCAAACCTTAATGTTGCGCGAATCCTCTCAAATTCGTACATGCCCTCTGAAGGCATATAAAATGAAAAATAGTTCAATGGCCTTGAAATGCTGATCGAGACAAGACTTTTTAGGCTGTCTCCCATGCCAACCTTTATTTCCTTATCATTCCGAGCAAACCAGAAACGAGTGTACTCATTATTTGACAGAGTAAACGGCAGACCAGTGACATTAGTCGGCCTTCCTCGTGCTTTTAACGAGATCGATCCTGGGTTTCGAAATCCAATCTGCAAGAATGTGATGTGATAAAACTATTGTAGTAGCTAGTTGTAAAGCCTTCGGTTACAGGCAGCAGCTAGAATAGGAACTATATACTATGTAACTTCTGTGTTGATAGTTTAGGGAACATAGTCATACTACGTGACGTTCAAGGTAGGAAGGGAGGTCTTCAAAATACCACTTCCTATTCTGGTATACTACGGATGGTCACCAAGGGGTGGGAGGAAGGAAAAAATTGACAAAAATGGGTCACATAGTATGTTGGTATGTTCCCTTATGAGGAAGTCTAAAAGCTGTTATTTTATTTAACTTTTGCAATAGAAATATATTTAATAGTAAATATTGTTTATGGGAGCCATGACACTGATTTTGAGATTTTATAGTTTAGAATTTATAGTTTTTTAAATGCGCTATTAATTTTTCAGATACATAAAACAAAATAGGAATTTATAACTAGGTTGGCATTATAAAGAATAATTTAAAAATGCTTACCAAGCAACGCACAGAAACTCCTGGAGAGTCGAACAGTCCAATTATTGCAGAGTTTTCACATTTCAGGTCAAACCACATGCCCTCTTCCGGAATCTTATACAAAATGGGTGGTTCAAAACCAGATAATTTTACTTCTGTGGATCAATAAAATATAAGTAGTCAATAATATATGTATAAGTAGCTTACGACAATGATATAAGAGTACTCGCTCTCTCTTCTGCGCTGCAGTGTCCAAGGTGCAAATTGCTCTATTGATTGGCAACCTCCGATAGGAGACGGCACCGAAAGAAGAAGGATCAATAAAACCAACTCTACAGTAACCACACGAATATATGTACGTTGGGAGTATTTTTATACAAGCTGCAGGCTTAGCACGGACTGGGGATAAAAATTTTGTCCCCCGTTTTATTTGAAAGAATATACTTTCAGATTGGTCCCATATAAATTTCATGAAAATCGGCTCAATACTTTGATTTCGAAATCCAATTAACTGAAAAAAATATTCATTGAAGTTAACAAAATTGCGTATTTTGCTTTCCTGTGCCTTTTCAGTGGTGCCTATGGCCATTAGAACAGTCCGATTGAAGTCGGTTGTTGTGTGTATTTGTAAACCCTTCATATTTACAACAACAATGTTGAACAGATCTTACCAATGATGTCACCCATGATAGATTGAAGCAGAGCAGCTTCCAAACTTGATTTGAATAGTCTTCTTCGAGTTTACGTACTGTAATTAATGACTGTAAAAATACAACACCTTATGTGATGACTCAGTTCCCCTTAGTCATTGAAGGACTTGCGAGGTCGAAAGCGGTTTCTTTAGACGATTAAGCGTCTGCTTTGAATGTAATGTACCTTCGTGTATTCGCGGTAGCCTGGTTGATCAAGTCGAATCCAAAAGTAGCTATCCAAGATTCTGTGGGCTGAACAGTAAGACACTCGAAAGAGGTTGCAAAATCCCTTGGTAACCTACCATCAGTTTTTTCAGAATTAAGAGAAGATTACAGAAGATGTAGTGAAACACCTTTTTGAAACACTAACGAAATGTGTAAATATAAGTTATTTTGAACCTACCTACCTACACAGGTTTGTTTTGTTGCGGAATTTTTTTTTTGAGCCTAGCCATAGTCTATTTTCGCACCAAACTGCATTAAAAGATTCGTGCGCTCGGTACGGTACGGTAATGCATAACATGGTAATGCCCGACCCTGGAAATGGAATCCAATTCCCTAGGCTTTCTATTCCAGTATCGTACAATCCCGTGTCTGGCATGTACTGCACCGGGAAAATAGGAAGCCTCTGTAGCATTCAAATCGATGCTTCGTTTGCATGGGTAGGTAGGTAGTAATCGACCAAGTGCTTCAGTGTTAAGTTTTTCAAAGTGTTAGTGTTGTGGAGGGCCGGGCGATGACAATGCGCGGTCACTCCCCCGCGGTGGAGGGGAGTGACCACAGCCTAGGAAATTAAATCCGTTAGCACGCGGTTTTTGGGGCTGTACAATCTGGAGTCGTACATTACCGTATTGCTGTCGTATTTATCTGTGATAAAAAGTTGAGTTGCGAAACGTAATTATCATACTCTGACTAATCTGTGGTATTTATTTGTTTTCGTTAAACCACCTACGTAGTACTCTGACTGATCTGTGCGTTAAACTTCTTTTGAGTTGCGGCTTGCGAATATTAAATTGGTACTAAAAACGTAGTGGTTATATTCTCTTTGGGTACTTATCCTATCACCTACAATCACAGCACGTCTGACTAATCTGTGAATCACAGTGCCTAAACTAATAGAAGATTATGTACAGTTTATGATTTATAAATACTTATAATAAATAGATTAGAAAAATAACAACTAAAATGGGTGATTGGATCGGTAAGTTTGCTGTTCTCTAAGTACGTACCTACCAATCCAATAGTAGGTATATTAACATCACGTAAGCTATTAATAAGTATAATCTGTGAGTAACTCCCACCCACTCCTTATATATACCTTACCTACCTAACTAGCACAAATAAATTATTAATGATTCATACCATTTTTTTTAAATTAGGTAGGTACCTGGTAGGTATAGTACCTATAGGTATTTTATATTTCTTAGCAGAATCGTCGGTTATAATCGATACCTATTACCTATGTATGTACTAGAGCCTCTAGAACATAACATACATACATATGACTACCTGCCAACTACAGAATAGGTTGAGGTCTTTGATTATTTACCCTCAGAGGATAAATAATCATACATACTCACATTCACATTACATTTGATTACAGTTGGTAAGCAACTACAATAAACACTTCTTTGTTGCAGAGTTTCAAACCCAAAACAACCAGCACTACGTATTTATACCGGATCGCTCAGGAGCTGTGCAGTTCAAAGTTAAAGCTTACGATGATGTTCACATTGCACTGACAAATGAACCTCATACTAATGACCAACACACTGAAGTAAGTCTTTATGGGCCTACCACATGTGCAAGCTTCACCAGTCTTGCCTGCACAGGCCGGCTTGTACACGGAACATTGTGTGTGTGGTTGGTAAAACTGAATCAGAATTATAATAATAATAATAATAAGCCATTTATTCCAAACTTTGGGTTTACACATTATTTGTAATGTTATAATATAAATTAAGTATTTAAGGATGTCCCGCAGTTCGGTGTGCCTCTCGGCATAGGCCTCCTCTAACCCCAATTCTGGTTTGTGACAAGTCTTTCATTGTATATTGTAATTTTTTACGTTTTATTGTTTGATAGGAACTTCCATGACCATAACAAAATTGTTACTGTGATAATTTAAAAGCCATGAAGTTTGAATTGTATAATAGCATTAAGTACTTATCTATAATTATTTTATATATTTAACATAATAACTTCCTGTCCACAGTGTGTCAAAATACGCTATTTCGTTTACTTCCACAACATATTTTTTTTAGTTATTTTCATATAAAAACGAAACTACTGAACCGATTTTGATATAATTTGTATGGGACCAACCTGAAAGTATATTCTCCGAAAATTTTTTAATTCAAATCGGTTTTTAAACAACAGTAACAAACATTAAAAAAAAAAATATAAAAAAATAATACTTGTAACTTTATTAAATGTGTTTTCAGATTTATATTGGGGCATCTCATTCTATTATACGAAGAGATGGCAGAGACTTCCTGAGAGTTATATCTCAGAACATACTGAATAGAGAGGAATATATCCCTTTATACATACGTTGGCACAACAAAGAGGTGTCAGCCGGCTTGAGAGGCCAAGCCCCATTTATCACATGCAAAGATCCCAACCTTCATACAATCAACTATGTTGGAGTCTGCACGGGACGAGGTGCTATAGGGTCCTGGCAGATTCAAGGTTTGTTGACAAGATTCTACCACTATAGACGAGAAAGAGGATGAATGAACAGACAAAATGTAAGTTGTATCCTCAAGGCAAATTTCCATACAAAGTGTTTTGAACAAATACTCAAAAAGTACGCCGTATTACTTATAGTGATTTCTTCACACTATTCGTTTCGTCTATGTTTTCCGATTGTGTGAACAAAAATTCGTAAGGTTTCATACTTTAATTTGGATTTTATACGTGTTTAAAAAATTAGTCGAAATTCATGAAAACTCACGACACAGAGTAGCTAATAGTCACATGCCAACTATTAGTATTAGTCACATGCCAAGTAGTAGTCGTGAGTTTTCATGAATTTCGAATAATTTTACCTTACTAATTTTTGTCCACACAATCGGAAAACATAGACGAAACGAATAGTGTGAAGAAATTACTATAATACTATAATAAAATAGACGAGCACTATAGCAGTGCATCAGCCTTTGTAATTTCACTAGATACAGGTGCGCTTCAAACCGGAACACAGCAATGCTTACACATTACTGTTTTGATAAGCTGAGTTATGTTTTCATTATGTTTTATTTTCAGTTTCCCCAACAATATCTCGGTCCCTGCCGGTGAAGCGAGTGGAAGGCGGCGAGTTGCGCTGGGTGGAGAAGAGGCGGGACGACCCCTTGCCTCCGGACGCGTTCGTCGGAGGGTACGAAGACGGAGAAGTGCTGTACATTGCGCGGGGCGTACACGGCGGAGAACTGATCCCGGGGAAATACGTGCCCAGGTTGCGGTGCGCGGTTGTAGGCACACATCTTCAACTGCATCAAAAGGAAACATGCGAGGTAAGGTAGGAATTCAGTGGACATTGGACGTAGTACCGAAATCTCCACTGCGGTTGGCGGTTGGTGCTAGTGGGGATTTAAGTGGTGTGAGTATTTGAAAGGATTGCTCCCATTGAAATTTCATGAAAATAGGTTTACACTAGAACAGTGCGACTGAAGTCGAATGTTATGTGTTTAATTTTTTTTTATTGACCAGGTAAAACCTACCTTGGTACATTTATATGTACATTAATGAATAATAATCGTCATTATTGCACGAAAGGAGCCTCTTTGAGGCGCACTTGGAATCCTTTCACCACACTGGTTCGAAAGAACTATTGGCTCGATAAGAAGAAGTGAATAATACCAATGCCTACATTCAATTTCAGATCTTGTGCGGCTACAACGCAGCTTGGGTGAAAACAAGTCTCAATATTATCCCCCCGCACGTCTTTGTCACAGGAGCACACGAATCCAATGGCGAACCTCTTTTCGTAGGCCGAGCTCGATTCAACAACGACCTCGTGCCCGGCAAAGTAAATTGTAATCATAAAACCAGTTATATTCCATATAACAACACAGAGAAGAGAATCGAAAGAGACTATGAGATTTTGGTTCAACCTGAGAAACTTCCGAACGCTGTTATTTGGCGCCCAGCGGTGGGAAGAAATGAGAGTAATTTAAGACCGATGCTTAGACACCCACAGTTTCCACACGACATTCAACATATGGCTCTAATGAGAGGACAGTATGTGGAGCAACTCTGATGTAGTGGATAGTTCCCAGTAGTTGCATGTAACTAGTGGGAAAAAATTCTCCCAGTAGTTCCATTGTTGGGATTAGTATGGAATAGACTGAAGATAAAATGATAATCATGAAACCAGTTACATACCATATAACAACACAGAAAAGAGAATCGAAAGAGACTGAGATTTTGGTTCAACCTGAGAAACTTCCGAACGCTGTTATTTGGCGCCCAGCGGTGGGAAGAAATGAGATTAATTTAAGACCGATGCTTAGACACCCACAGTTTCCACAACATGATGTGGACCAACTCTGATGGAGTGGATAGTTCCCAGCAGTTCCATTGTTGGATTAGTTAGTATGGAATATACTACGAAAGATCAAAGGAAAAATCATAATGTGGTAGCTGGTAGCCTTGGGCACAGAGGAAAAATACTCCTTGAGCTTATAAGCTGCATGGTTGCCCGTGTGATATCTGTTAAAAAAGTGCCATAGGTATATCTTATTCCAGCCTACTTATACTGAATTTCATCGAAAGGTAGCCTTGGGCACAGATAAAAAAGACTCTTTGGGCTTATAAGTTGCACGGTTGCCCGCGTGATATCTGTTAAAAAAGTGCCATAGGTATATCTTATTCCAGCCTACTTATACTGAATTTCATCGAAAGGTAGCCTTGGGCACATATAAAAAAAGACTCTTTGGGCTTATAAGCTGCACGGTTGCCCGTGTGATATCTGTTAAAAAAGTGCCATAGGTATATCTTATTCCAGCCTACTTATACTGAATTTCATGGAAAGGTAGCCTTGGGCACAGATAAAAAAGACTCTTTGGGCTTATAAGTTGCACGGTTGCCCGTGTGATATCTGTTAAAAAAGTGCCATAGGTATATCTTATTCCAGCCTACTTATACTGAATTTCATCGAAAGGTAGCCTTGGGCACAGATAAAAAAGACTCTTTGGGCTTATAAGTTGCACGGTTGCCCGCGTGATATCTGTTAAAAAAGTGCCATAGGTATATCTTATTCCAGCCTACTTATACTGAATTTCATCGAAAGGTAGCCTTGGGCACAGATAAAAAAGACTCTTTGGGCTTATAAGTTGCACGGTTGCCCGCGTGATATCTGTTAAAAAAGTGCCATAGGTATGTATATCTTATTCCAGCCTACTTATACTGAATTTCATCGAAAGGTAGCCTTGGGCACAGATAAAAATAGACTCTTTGGGCTTATAAGTTGCACGGTTGCCCGCGTGATATCTGTTAAAAAAGTGCCATAGGTATATCTTATTCCAGCCTACTTATACTGAATTTCATCGAAAGGTAGCCTTGGGCACAGATAAAAAAGACTCTTTGGGCTTATAAGTTGCACGGTTGCCCGCGTGATATCTGTTAAAAAAGTGCCATAGGTATATCTTATTCCAGCCTACTTATACTGAATTTCATCGAAAGGTAGCCTTGGGCACAGATAAAAAAGACTCTTTGGGCTTATAAGTTGCACGGTTGCCCGCGTGATATCTGTTAAAAAAGTGCCATACTACATCCTACTCTAGCCTATATAACCTACTCTAGCCTATATAAACTACTTATACTAATACAGCTCTAATAGAGGTCTTATTAGGCATTATTTCAGAAATCATGCCTGAATTAATCTATGTTATTATTTTACAGTAAACTAAGGACATAATAATGGTGATTGATGCATTTTAATATTCTAATTGTATTTTCATTCAAGTAAACTGTTTCATTGTATAACAATTGAATGGTGTGTTCATTCATAGTGTACCTAACCTACTACCTAAAGTACAATCCCCCTAGTTACACACTCGTACAATCATACTTACATCCATACCTACAATATTTACTGATACTTATACCCATTAACTTTTGTAGATATACCTAAAAATATTAATAGGCTGACGCATTTCTTGGTGAAGATTTAATAAAATAAACCAATTAAGTAGGTACCTAGGTACATACCGTAAGTTTCAGCCGTATAATAATCAGGAATTGCTGGTAATTTGAGTTGCATGATTCCGATATTGAGAACGACAGACAGACTTACCCACGGCATGGCCCACGGAACAATATACTTATTACTTAAACAATAAAGTGACCTTGTAAAAAACATGGTAAACGGTAAAAACGTTCCAATACACGTTACCTACATACACTATACGTATACCTACGCTATAACGTTGGAACTAAAAGATAGCTTGTAAACAGATAGATAGGCCAAAACGTTTGAAGCTTATTGAGTCAAGGAAGAATAAATAGTTCTATCTGTCCTCCTATTGGTGACGTGATTTTTCCTTAGATTGCGTTACAAATTAAACAAAGGAAAGCTAACCTAATACAAACCTATTCAGATAACTCGGCCAAGTATTTAAAAAACCCTAGCATAGACAACCTGGGATTGAACTCTAGCTACACCGTTCTATCTCCAACCACTGAGGTTGGTATACAATTCAGTCGGAAGATTAGCTTCCGACCGCAACAATATTTAAAAAAGTGAATTCACTAAAAATAATAATTGAATTCCGTCTACATACCACTGAGTTGGATCAAACTCAGTGCTACACACATACTTACGAAATTAGGCCTTTACTGTGTGTATTGTTTAAATAAAATCTATTTCGTTTAGCAAGAATACTTACCTAGTTGTGAATGTGACGATAACACTGATACATTATTTGGAAGTATTTTTTTTCCTATTCTACTGCCTACTCTCAGCTAAGAGAGCGATAGGTCCTCCACGTTACTACCTAAATATTATGTCCTTATGCATTCAGTCGGAAACCAATCTTCCGACCGACCGACCGTGTAATGTAGCAAGCCTGTAGATAGGTGGGCGATGAGTATGAGGAGCTGTTTCCTATCTCAGCTCGGTCTGTGTCATAAATATAGGGGGCGACAGCCGAAAGTATCCGAGATCTGTGGTCTGTGTAGTCCGAAGATAAGATAGCCTCTATGACTAATCCTGCCACCTAAATCGTGCTAAAACTTGTTTACGTATAAAAAATTAAATCAGCTCTACACGACGCTACCTACAGACACTTAAATTTGAGACTCTACATTACATGAGATATTAATCTTCTATTTGAGCTATGTACATCGGTTTGATTAGATACCAGAGTAGAGTAATAATAAGTTTGGTATTTAATGCGAACATCTGTGACTAATACCTAATTTGATTAGTAAACAAACATTAATATTTCAGTAGTGCAAAAAAAGGCTATGGGCGATTGGATCGGTAAGTCTTGGTTATGTTAATATTAGACGTAGTATAATTATAATTATGAGGTGGTAGAGCTAGCTAGAATAAGAATAGGATGGTAAGTACTTTCACAAAAAAAAAAACAGATTTTTGTTCTCATAATCAAGAGGATGAACAAGTACAACATACTACTTGTAGGTATGTATCTAGGTAGAGTTTACTAAGTACTTACCTAAGAACGTACTTATTTTTATTATCTGTGCAACTGGCATTGGTTTTAAATTTAAATTGCATATGCCTACTTGTTTAGTAAATAAGTTGGTACCTACTGTGGCTAACCTGGTGGCGACTGGTGTTAGTAAAAATATATCCTATAAATATCTTTTAAATTGCCTACAAAGATTTGTGTGAACATTTTTAACTTCCTTCCTGCTTTTATGTTGCAGTTCTGTATTAAGTAAAATAAAAAAATAAAATAAAAAGGCATTTATTCACTTATACTTGCTAACCTAGTACAAAGCTAGGTTGCAAAGTTGTGAAAAGGTAAAAAGTAAGGTAAAAGTAGGTTAGGTACCTATCATGTATGATCCAATAATAGGTATTAAAAGCTTTCCTTATACTTATATACAGGGTGGTCCAAATAGTGACGTCAAAAAGTTATGTTTTTTTCAAGGTGCTCCGGCAGTAAATTCGCAAATACACATTAAAAAAATCATAACTTCTATACTACTAAAAATTGCGGAACATGGGGTATTTTCGGATACATATTTTTTGACGTCACTTTTTGGACCACCTGTATAGTCAATAGTTTTATTGATTGTTGACGGAGCAGAGTTCACGTACCTACAAATATCTATAGCTATGAAGTAGGCTACATATACATCCCTATCGTTTGCGTTGCTAATCAAAAAGTAGTTCTTAGTAGGTTTTACGCGGTTTTACCTACTTCTTGACGAACATGATCTCCAAATTACAAGTATATACGTTCAGTGGTTTGACTGTCAGTCAGTCAGGCTCAGTACGAAGCTAATAAATGTATTGATAACAGACATTATTATTAAGCCGTATTTGCCCGTTATTTTTCTTTAATTTCTTTCTGATTATTTTCTTTGGGGCACCCATTTTTGGGTAAAGGGTTTCTTGGGAACCAGTGAAGTACTCTTTCACTCCATCTTCCATCTCCTGCTCTGGCTACATGTCCAGCCCAT
Organism: Lobophora halterata; assembly: GCA_932526365.1. Classification (NCBI taxonomy): domain Eukaryota; kingdom Metazoa; phylum Arthropoda; class Insecta; order Lepidoptera; family Geometridae; genus Lobophora; species Lobophora halterata. The sequence goes on from OW052002.1 coordinate 9,080,947, forward strand.
CTCCACTTTAATCTGTAGGCCATTTCTCCGGTGTCAATCAATCGTTAATGATTACAGACATACACACGCAAAATAATCTGCACTATGTATTTATACCGGAGCGCTCAGGAGCTGTGCAGATTAAAGTTCAGGCTGCTAACGATGCGCACATCGCACTTACTAGCGGACCCTACGAGAGCAATCCAATGACTGAGGTATAAGGTGTGGTATTAGGTATTATTATGGCTATTGAAGGGCGCGGTGGCCGAGTGGATGAGGCCCTTGCCTTGCAATCTGATGGTCGTGGGTTCGAATCCCGGTGGCAGTCATGCATAAATGGGTTTTTTCCGTCGAAAAAATCTATGTATCCATCCCACGTTCTCGTAACGGTTAAGGAAAACATCGTGAGGAAACCGGCATGTCAAAGGACAGAAAAAAAGTTATAAGTAGGAATAGCATGTGACATCCACCAATCCGCATTGGGTCCGCGTGGTTGATTAAGACCCATTCGCTCTCCTGCCGAGAGTAGGCCTGAGTCCCAGCAGTGGGAACATCATAGGCTGATTTTATGCTAACGAAAATACTGAATTTTCAGATCCATATTGGCGGTTGGAATAACACTAAATCAATTATCAGGCGAGATCGGAGGGAACCTGATAAGATAAAGGTCGAAACACCTGACATACTGAATCAGGATGAATTCGTGAGCATCTGGATTCGATGGCATAACAGTGAGGTGGCTGCTGGCTTGAAAGGCAGCTCTGCGTTCATCAGATACCTGGACCCTAACCCTCACCCCATTAACTATATCGCAGTACGCACAGGTTGGGGCTCCATTGGCACCTGGAAGATCCTAGGTAAGCAACTCTATGAGGATTTTACACTCACTAAATACTCGAACCTAGGTACATAAAATTAACGTTATACACTATAGTGTACATGTTTTTTTGCTGACTGTACTTTATCAGCTTAAAATCCTCTCATCTCGACACACGACAGTGTGTCAAGCCACGGTCAGGCCCAGCGAACTGGCGAGTAGCACTGTGTGTAAGTTTACACGAACCATTTGGAGCCACTTTTGACCTTGTCATAGCTAAAAAACTAATCAATATAAACACACCAAATTTGGTTTATGTATTGAAAGTCCGGAGTTAATGAAGTACCTCAAATTTCATAAACACAGCTTATACGGTTATTTAGATATTAACGTTCAAAAATCGTCATTTTTATCACTGATTGACTGACATATAGACGTAAAACCTAACCCACTTCCAGATGACCTAGAAAGTTCAAATTTGGCATCCAGCTAGGTAATTGTGTGTATACAAAGGAAAAAATCAGAAAACCGTAATTTTAGAAGATTTGATTTTATTTTCAAATTATTCGATTTTATGAGGTAAATTTAGCGCCTTGCAAATTATGAGAGCAATTGCCTTGCAAATTTTTGCAGGATATTTCCATTTCCATGATGAAAGGTTGTTTTTATCTTTTATGTACTTACTTTAATATCAATAATTTAAAAAGCCCATATGAACGCAAGCTAGTGGAAATGCAAATTGTCGGAAAACACCTTATCTATGCTATTAAGGTAGGTTAGGTACTTAACTTATTTTACTTTTACCTACCTTCATACATTTAGAGGCGATGATGGTGGTGTGTAAGTAAGGAAAATAAATAGGTAGGTAACTATTATAATTATAATAGGTACCTTACCTATATTACCTTTGAATAGTAATAAATTTATTTACAAAAACCATTGATATCTGAACAAAACCACATATAATATGTGAAAATGGAGAAGCCACGGTTCGATGGACCGGATTATGATGTCGTTTTCCCTGAAAAAAGACATGATATCTACATATATGGCTAGCCAAGGTCTACGTTATAAATAAAGTAATACGTTTTTATAAATAAATTTACGAATGTCTATAGTAGACCTTGGCAAGCCATATATGTAGATATCATGTCTTTTTTCAGGGAAAACGACATCATAATCCGGTCCATCGAACCGTGGCTTCTCCATTTTCACATATTATATGTGGTTTTGTTCAGATTTAATTTTACTTCAACCTTGAAGTTTCAATAGTCCATAGTTTTTTTATTAACTACAGCTTAGGCTAACTACACTACATTCTATATTACAAAATGTGCTAAAGGAAACAATTAGGCCACCCATAGACCGTTGCAAACGATCTATAGCTCAACTGTTCCCACTCGATAACCGAGGATACTGCTGCATTGCCTCTTTGGCTATTATAGGTAAAACTTCCTATATTATAGTTTATTTTGTATGATCGTTTAACGAGAGCTCTTAAAATACTTATGCAAAAATACATTCTTGAGAGGCGTCCCCTGCAGGATTCTAGGAGATGGGTTCTTTGCGTGCAAAACGGCACCAGATTTATATCGCAAAAAAAAAAGCAGTAATGTGTAAGCGCACTGTAACTACTTAGTGAAATTACTGTGCGTTCAAGACTTACCATCAAAACGTCTCAAGTAGAGGGGCACTAGTGAAATTACACTTTTTATTTCACTTGATACAATTGAGTTTCAAACCGGAACACAGTAATGCTTTCACATGACCGCTTTGCTGCGAATATCTGGCACTGGATTTGATAAGCTGAGTTATGTTTTATTTTCAGTTTCCCCAACAATATCTCGGTCCCTGCCGGTGAAGCGAGTGGAAGGCGGCGAGTTGCGCTGGGTGGAGAAGAGGCGGGACGACCCCTTGCCTCTGGACGCGTTCGTCGGAGGGTACGAAGACGGAGAAGTGCTGTACATTGCGCGGGCTATCCACGAAGGCTCGTTGATCCCGGGAAAGTACGTTCCAAGACTAAAATGCGCTGTTGTGGGATATGGTCTTGAAACATTCGAAAAGGACACTTGTGAGGTAAGGGTTAGTCCCTGTGATGTACCATAGATAGGTACCTAGATTGTAAATTCTTTATTGCACTCAACAAATAGTGTTTTTAGTTTACTTCGACGCCCTACTTTTTTTCAGTTATTTGATTTAAAAACTAAATAACTGAATCAATATTAATAAAAAAATTATATTTGGGACCAATCTGAAAGTTTTTATTTCTATCACTGTAAATAATAATTTCCACCGTAAATAAGTAAATCAGTGTGTTTTATTTGAAATAATATATTTAATTTAAATAATAGTGGATTATGAGACAAAAATATTTCAGAAATCCCCACTGCTGTTGGTGTTGTTGGTGTTGGTGGGGATTTAGAGATTTTTTTCCCGAATTCCCCACCAGTGGGGATGGCCGGTGGGGATTGCGGGAACAAGCCAAAGTTACTCTAGGTACTCTAGGTAGATAAATCCATTCAAACAAAAAAATAATTTTCCGAATCGGTTGATAAATGAAAAAGTCCTGGGATAACAAACATAAAAAAACACAACCTAATTTGCATCCTCCGCCCTTTTTTTTTAATTTTTACTTTTGAAGTTTGAAAACATTCGTATTTCAGATTATATGCGGCTACAACGCAGCGTGGGTAAAAACTACAGGTGACTTCATACCCCCTCATGCATACAAGGCAGGATTCGCCATAGAAACCAATAATGAGCCCCTATTCATAGGCAGAGCTAACGTCGACCACCATTTAATACCAGGGAAGGTTCACTGTCACTACAAGACTTGTTACTTACCCTTTGAAGTGAGGGAATTAGAAAAAGGCGCGTACGAGATATTAGTGCTTCCTGAGCAGTTGCCTGAAGCAGTCGTGTGGCAGTTGCCGACGTCATGTGATGTGCCGGTAGAATTACCGCCAGTGCCAGGGATGCCGTACCGTCGCGCTCAGAGGCGCATGGACGATCACAGGTATCTAGTTCGATTACAATAATAATGGAATTCATAGAAATATCATATATATCACAACCCGAGCGTTATGAGAAGGGTTCTTCTTGGGAACACTATTGGAGTTTTAATAATGAGCCCCTATTCATAGGCAGAGCTAACGTCGACCACCATTTAATACCAGGGAAGGTTCACTGCCACTACAAGACTTGTTACATACCCTTTGAAGGGAGGGAATTAGAAAAAGGCGCGTACGAGATATTAGTGCTTCCTGAGCAGTTGCCTGAAGCAGTCGTGTGGCAGTTGCCGACGTCGTGTGATGTGCCGGTAGAATTACCGCCCGTGCCGGGGATGCCGTACCGTCGCGCTCGGAGGCGCATGGATGATAGATATCTAATTCGATTACAGTAATAATATAATTCATAGAAATTATCATTTATATAACAATACGTGCGTTATGGGTACTTCTTGGGAACAATATTGGAGTTTTAGTCTTCAGAACCCTGGATCTCCTGCACCTCAACACAGATATCTGCTTTCTGCTATTTATCACAATATTGTATAGGTATTTGTTAGCATTTTTAACATGTGAAAACAATAAATATTAAAAAAATACATAATGTTATTGCTAGCTAGTAGATAAATAGGTTATCTTATTGTACATACGATAAGGATTTTTATATATATTTATGTAATAGAAAATAATATGGTTTACTCGTTCATATTTTGTTTTATTTATAATGGAATGACCCGACAAAGTAGAATATATTATATGTTTGGACATTTTACACAACGCCATCTAGCTCCTGAGTAAGCTTGTATTGTACTTGTAAATGATATCTGATAGAATACATAAATACCTATAATAAATAGATAACACCCAGATTCAAGACAAACACAAATGTTTGTCCTAAAGCGGGAATCGAACCCGCGAAAACGGCATGGCAGTCCGACACACGGTGATCCTTACACATAAAATCAGTAAATACTTACCTACATACTTTTTGTAATTTATAGTGTTATAGTATTGTTACAAAATAAAAATCTTTATCTTATCTTTATCTTTTTCCAATGTAATAGGTACAAATAGCGTTGGGACAGGAAAATAAAAATCCTCACAAATACATTATCATATATAATAATTAACAAAAATATGCAGTTCTATACAATTATGCAGTGCAACAGTTAACTCAGATCAGGCACGACAAGCGAGCGGCGCCATCTTGAACTCAAGGCATGAGGACCTCGTAGTCCGGGAAGCCGAGCTCCTGCCCCCCGAAGGAGATGTAGCACACGCCGTGAGATTGCTGCACCTTGCCTGGAGATAGACAAATAGTATTTAATAAAACTCATAGGTACTTAACAGCTTCGTATTGGTGTAAGAATCTATGTGAACCGTTGAAACAAAAAAAAAAAAATATAGATTGCGCGGTGTAGCAATGTAGGCATTTTCGCGCGCGTTCGGTAAATAAATAAAATCAGTCATTACTGCCATCTAGCGATATTGTTGGGCATTATTTCAACAGCTTGCTAACGGTGAAAGAATCATTTGTGATCCGTTGGACCAAAAATTCACCCAAAAATAAATAGAGTGCGCCCTTTTTGGGGAGTTCTGGTCGTTTCATTCGTGGTGGTGCGGTCGGGCGCCCAGTGGCGCTGGCTTTTTCCCGAAATCCCCACTGGCCATCCCCACCGGTGGGGATGTCAGGAAAAAAAGTCTTTAAATCCCCACCAACACTAACTACCAACCGCAGTGGGGATTTCGGGAATATTTTTGTCTCGAAATTCCCACTATTATGAACAATGAACACATTTTAAATAATACACATCTTTGAATATTTTTTATTACCATCACACGTGTATTATTTGATATAACATATTCATGTGGGGACGAGACAAAAATATTCCCGAAATCTCCACTGCGGTTGGTGGTTGGTGTTGGTGGAGATTTAGAGACTTTTTTTCAGAAATCCCCACCGGTGGGGATGGACGGTAGGGATTTCGGGAATACCTAATCCCGGGCGCCGGACTGGTAACTGATTATGCGTATTTTTTTCTGGTGATGAAAAATTTACGGTGTATATGAGGATTTTCCCATGTAAAAAAAGGGCTTAGTGTGGCTTTCATCCTGGGAGTCTCGGTCTCGAAAATTTCGAGAGTCTCGACGTATTTTGATGATTTTCGAGACTCGAGACTGATGGTTTCGGTACCGGGAATAACGAGACTTTTGATACTTAGAAAAAGCTTATCAATATTCAGTGTAGAAGTAGCTCTTAGTATTATCTAAAACAGGATAAGACAAGGTGATATAAGTCTTATGACTTAAGCCTGCCAAAAAAGGGCAAATTAAAAAAAAGTAGGTATTACTGCTGTGAAATGTGGAACCATTTCGAAGAAAAACGCGGATTTTGATAAATCTGGAACATCGATCATCACCAAACATCATCGAATACTGGATTATAAATTTAAACTGAGATGTGTTCTCCTGAGTTTGCCTTTATGTACTATTGAAATAGTTTCGAAAGTCTCGTTTTTCCCGGAAATTTCGGGACCGCATTGATTCTCGATTTTTTTTTCCGAGACTCAGAAAGTCATCGAGACTGAAAGCTCTTGTGTGTACCTGTGGTGAGGCTGCCCTCGTGGCGCACCCTGCCCACGAACAGAGGCTCGCCGTCCTCGGACTCGCCGCCGGGGAACGCGCCGGGTGGCACGTTGGCGCCGCTCGTCGGGATCCAGTTGTTGGGTCCGCCCACCAACACCTGACAAATACATTCATGTAGGTACTTGTACTAAACTGTTCAACAGTAATAGATGTCTAAGGCCTCTTTCAATTTAGACGTTTCGTGCACGGTTGCCACACCGTGCGTTTTGTACGCCCGTACCGTCCGTACGCCGCACGACAAACGCACCGCTTCGGCACTGCAGCGGTCCGACACGAAACGTCTAAATTGAAAGAGCCCTAAGATTGAAAAACTGAGTATAGTGATATATTAACTGAGTATAGTCCGTGGTATAGTGTAAAATATTTCAATATTTTTCTTATTATTCTCCAGCGCTCCAGTTCGACGCATTGTGGGAGCGATCGGTCATGGTTGCGAAAAACATAACGTAACTCTACCAAAGTAGCCGAAGCGTGACTCTCTCGCGTCTATTTAGAAGTTCTCAGTTAGTTAGAGCGAGGAGGTCAAACATTGTCTGCATATAGGTTTAGTACAAATTATGCTTAAAACAAAATGTACACTGAACAACAATAAACTTTTGTAAATGGCGATGGCTCATGGCTCGGTTACCTGGTACTAGGGAACAAAATGTAACTTTTGTAAATGGTGATGGCTCATGGCTCGGTTACCTGGTACTCGGGAACAAAATGTAACTTTTGTAAATGGCGATAGCTCATGGCTCCTGGCTCGTTTACCTAGTATTCGGGACTTTTGTAAATGGTGATGGCTCATGGCTCGGTTACCTGGTACTCGGGCTTGCCCTGCTCCTGTCCGCCCCAGGGCACGTACGCGCAGCCGTGCGACGCCACCAGCTTGCCGGGGATCATGGCGCCGCTGTGCTGCGCGCGCGCCACGTACATGGGCTCGCCCGAGCAGTCCTGCCCGCCCACCACCGCGCCAGGCGGCACCTGTGCCAACACCATTCATAAACATCGGCTTACATCAGTGACGTAGCGTGCCTTGGCGGGGCCCCGTATAAAAAAATGTTTGGGGGCCCTGATGAAAGGTAAAGATTTCTCACAAAAGAAAAAAAAGGTTTGCATATAATTAAAATAAATATTTATTCATCATAATTATCTAAATCTAAAAATATTTAATAATATGTTTTTAGTTTGCGACCCGCGAATTAAAACGCGAATTTCCCGCGAACCGGTACACACTTTTGTTTAATAAAAAATTAGGAAGTTATTAATAACTTTTGCACGTCGGGGGCCCCCTTGCCCCGGGGGGCCCGTATAATTGATACGGCAGATACGGCGGTAGCTACGCCCCTGGCTTACATTGACGGTTAGGTACGTACAGACAGCGTCACAGATAAGTATCCCCCTTGCATTATAATACCCAGCTTCAAATCCCTTTAAAATCACTGTGGCGGCGAATGGAGAAGTTTTGTCTTTAAAAAATAGATTATATTTGTATAACCGTATGTAAGCCTAAAAATAATTTTAAGTATTACAATTTTTTGAAAGGATATATAGCTGGGTGTCTTGTGCAAGGGGGATACTTATCTCTGACGCTGTCTGTACGTACGCAATTTCGTTTACTTCGACGACATATTTTTTTCAGTTAAATCAAAAGATTTAAAAACTAAACTATTGAACCGATTTTGATGAAATTTCTATAGGTCCAATCTGAAAGTGTGAATCTTAGGTCCGAAAAACAAAAAAATAATTATCCAAATCAGTTGATAAATGACGAAGTGCTAAGGTAACAAACATAAAAAAAGTTTGAGAATTACTGTTTTTTTTTATAATTGTATAATTTGACATTGGTGACGAAATTCATTATAAACTAACCTGTCCACCAGACGCGTCGACCCACACCGATCCTCCGGGGGCGCCAGGGAATCCCTGACCGCCGGGATAGCCGGGGGGCGCCGCGTACATTGCCGCGGGGGGCGCCGACGCTTGCGTTGGCACTGCAAATACCAAACGATGTCAGTATTCTGTGTAATTGTCGCTTTATGACATTGAAAGCACAGTAATGTAAGCCTATCACGAAACTATTTTGACCGGTAAGCGGTAAGGTAAGCGTCCAAAAATTCGTGACAGGCCTACTACAGGTGTTGTAAGCTTGAAAGAAAACAGAGAAGCTTTGTGAATCAAGAATCATAAATAATGTATTGTTTTGTACAGTGAGAACCGTCACAAAATTCGACTGAAAGTTTGGTAGTTCTTCGTTTGAGTTGCGTTATTTGGGAAGAATTTTATTCAGTCGCTGTTAAACGCGCTTCACGATTGGTCGAGTAGCAAGTGTTGGACTGCCACGCCGGTGTCGCGGGTTCGATCTCTTGAGTCTGGGTGTTTTCTATGTATTCTATGTAGTATATGTTTACAAAAAAAAGTATTTAAGTATTCTATTAGTTATCTGGCTCCCATAAAACAAACTCGGCTTAGTTGGGGTTAGATAGGATTATGTGAAATGTCCAAAAAATATTTGATAGGAGACCCATAAAAAAATCTAAAGTCAAATGCAAAATAATTTAAGTACTAACGGAATTACTGATAGGTACTTCAAATGTTAGAAGTCACCCATCAGTTCATGAGAGAAATGATAATAACTGATGAAGACACTGATCTAGATCTTTATATTATGTGGATGAACTAGATAAAGTGGAACCTATACACCTAAATATTGGAAGCAGTCAGTGTAAGCACATAGATAAGTGAGCGTCAAGAAAACTAAAAACACCACGAGTGAGACACGAAAAAAAAAACACAGAAGTGAAAATTGAAATTGCGGAGTAAAGAAGCAAAATGTACCCAACGAACATACCAAAATCATGTCATCCAGGTGCGGTTTATTTAGATTTCATTCCTTTAATTAAATTAATACACGGTTATATTATTTATCATCATCCCATATAATGGTGTTTTATTGGTTAATCACAACGTAAACAGACTAGGAATAAATATTCCCATCCGTCACCCTGCACTGTTCACTAGGGTGACAGATGAAACAAAAAAGTTAAATCTGTCTCCCTGTTGCTAAAAGGGGAACAAATGGAACTTTTTAAATTGTTTAAGTTCTATCTGTCCCCCCATCACACAATAGGATGACAGATATAACTATTAATTCCTGTCTGTACTCTAATTGGTTATTTGTAAACGAGTAATATTCCGAATAAGCGATTGAGTAAGCATGCCAGGACTCAACGGATTTCTTGGCCTTCTCTGGGGAAGTGTTTGATGCGCCAGGCGCCGCGCGCTCCCCATCCCGTGCGCACGCCAAAGTGCGTTACGGGGAATGGGGAAGGATCAATCCAGTCGATGATAATTGCCCCAGTAGCCTTGTCACGGACCGTCACCCTGCCGCATCTCCATTCCACCAAGAACTTCTTGTACTCATTCGGATTCATCAAACCCGGCGTGTCGACCGAGACCTGAACATCCCCAATATTTAAACGTTTTCTTGCTGCTATTTAAAAAACCCGCCGTTATTTTTACTTGACTGCCAAGGAAGGGTTATGTTTTTCGCGTGTATCTTGTATGTATGCATGTATGTATGTATGTATTTTGACAGTAAAGATATCGTAAAATTCGTTTTAAAACCCAAGTGTTCTAGAATGAGTTAAAAAAAAATGGCGGATTTCTGGCGCTAAATTAGTAATCGTTAAAAAAAATTGTTTACCAAACCTATCGAGTAGGGTATCAAAATGAAGGAAATTGAAAGGAAATTAAATACAAATATATATTTAAGTCAATATTTAAATATAATTTGGAGTAATAAATTGTCAATCAATGTAGAAATTAAATTTGTAATATGTTTGCTATACATTATTGAATTTGTAATATGTTTTGAACAATACTATTGCATTGGGTTTTCTTGTAATAATAGTTGTAAGAGCATTTCTTATATATTAGGTATTATATATTCTCATATATACCTACTAAATAATTATTTTGCAGTCGGTTTTAATTTTTTTTTAACTTTAAGCTTATTACTCTACCTTGTCGGGTTTCTGCCTGCAGTGCCTAAGTGCCGACTTGGTGTTTTCCCAGCCGCCAAGCATAATCTCATACATTGGGTCGACCTCAGCGGGCGCGTTCGTGAGACAGACGTGGCAGTTGTGCGGCCCGCGGTATTCAAACTCCAGGAAGCCGGAGGCGCACGGCCCGAAAACATATTCTAATTTGTCCGGAGTATTGAACTCCGCCCCATCTGTACCGACAACGAGTCAATTTTGATTGATACATTATATGTGTGATATCCGCCGATCCAGATCCGCGTGGGAAAGACCCATTTGCTCTTTTAATCGTTTTCCTCACAGAAGTATGTATATTAATGTAGAATAATGAAAATGCGCCAAAAAATGGTAGCCACATTGACTCTTAGCTCTTATTAACTCCTAGTACATTTTGGTCCGATGCTAGTTTTCGAAAAAGAGAAGTATTAGGGCTAGATAGATAGGTTATAATGTTAATTCTACTAGGCTTTTTCATTGTTAATAAAACTACATCATTTTCACTTTCTTCATTGGCCAACTTTACTTTTTTGACATCCACATACAGCACAATCAATTAATTGATTAACCAATCAATTCTCACTTTTTTTTCGTAAACTGTTAATTCGTGGTTGGAACTCAGCCGCAACGCAAATTTCCATAGTTAGATCTTCAAATTTTTGTCGAGTTTTGGTAGCATGCTAGAAGAAATCTGCAGACCACCGGAACCAGCTAAATTTCGAAAATGGTCTTTGAGAAAAAAAAGTTTGGGAACCTCTGATCTAAGGTACTCCCTAACAGCGGGAACTAAATAAGCTGATAATGTTATGCTATGGGTACATTTTGCGCGGATTGCAGTGTGACTGACCTTCGATCTTCCAGGCACCAGTGGCACCCCATCCAGTGCAGACGCCGACAAAGCCAATGGGGAAAGGTTGGGGATCAGACCACGACAGGAAGGGGATGGCCTGTCCCTCGCGTCCGGCGGAAATGATGCCGTTGTCCCAACGCACCCAGAAGCCGCGGTATTCTCCGCTGTTCAAGATACCGTTGGTTTCGGTCTCGCACACTTCAGGTTTGGCTTTGTTCTTCCTGATCACACTCTTGGTGTTGCCCCATCCACCGATGAAGACCTGGAAAATGTGGGTTGGATCGGATCACGAAAAATCACTTACAATTATTTTTTTTGCAAATTCGTAAAAGCCACGTCCAGAGTCGATGCGAGGCTTTGTATCATAGTGCCATGTATACTCCTACCATAATGTATCTCGGTATAACTGTGTTCCGGTTGAAGGGAACTGCAGTTAATTAGTGCCAGATATTCTGTCGCAAAGCAGTAATGTGTAAGCTGTGTTCCGGTTGGAAGGGTATTGAAGCTAGTGTAATTAATGTGCTTTCGAGACTGACCATCCAAATGTCCCAAGGTGGACGAGGGCTAAAGCTATGCTGCACATGGGACATTGTAAAATTCGAAGCCTTGCGTATTCCCTACTAATTTTTTCATGGCTTTTTTGATGGATTTAATCATCAGAAGAGCGCCTTTCTTGGCTTGATATTTAAGCATCAGAAGAGCGCTTTTCTCGTTACTTGTTTACATTCAAAAAAGGTCTTACCTCAATCATAGGCTCGGACTCCTGCGGTCCGGTGGTGAGCGCGATGTGTGCATCGTTGGCAGCCCTAACTTTGAACTGCACAGATCCAGACGCAACTGGATAAAACTGGTACTGAAGGTTGTCCTCAGTCGACACATCTAGACAAACATTGAAGGCATCGATGTGAAACGGATCGAATCAAAATAGCCGCGCACTAAAGGAGTCAGCGACCCGCGAATGGTTAGCTTAGCATTCTATCCGCGGAGTGGGTACCGTTCCTGCGATTCCAATTTAGTATTTAGATAGTCCTGCCTATCTAGGCCTGGTAACAGTGAAGACTCTAAATATAGTTGTGGTATGTGACTTCGAATGTGAACGGTTTGTGTCCTTTGTTCGAAAGAGAATGATATGGCTGATATTGAATTTCGTGTCGCGGTCATAGTACGTAGGGTTTCTCTGATACGTTACTAGATCACGATATCATATTAGAAACTTAATTCCTAAAATTATGCGGTAGGAGTTATTTTTAAAATTGTTTTTTTTAATTGATATTTGATTTGTTATTTTGGAAAATCTGTTAGTCCATAGAAAATTATGTAGAGTTACTCTACATAATTAATAAAAGGCGTATCTGAGTGGACAAAATTACTTAGATTACTTAATGAAATTTGCTGCTTCTTATTAAAAAACTAGTTACAACTTAGTTTGCATTGCGCATAATTAAAAATCCTCTCTTATTACGTGCTTACACTTCTTGACGAAGGCACCTTTCAAGTTTCAAATCTCTGCGTTTAGCGATTTGGTCTGTACCTTGTCTGTCAGTCAGACGAAGTATGCTTCCCGCTAGTCCAACTAACGAAATGGAAAGTTCTCGGGGACCAATATCAGTTTTCCTTTATCCATAACCAGGCATTTAAATTATGTACTGACAAAAAATCCAGTTTGTAAGCGAGCATGATGTCATCCAACGAAAATCAATGTGAATCCGAAATGACCTCTACGATTCAGTTGCGTAGGAATCATTGTTTTAGTGAAGTTTATTTATTCACGTTGCTTAGGAATTTTGTTTTACTTAGGTAACGATAGAGTAGGCAGGTGTATTTGAATCTGGTATTTTCCTTCTCAGGTAAAATTTTTAATGTTTTCGCTGTGCCTAGATTATCCGAAAACATAATCTATATTAGTAGGAAGGCACTTAAATGTATAGTTATAGAAAATTGCTAGTTAAAAAAGAGTTAGTAAGTACCTAAGTGAGTAGATAATTAGTACTAATTAATGTAATACTAATCAGGAATAATAAAAACTAAAAAAAACGGCGTTGTACCACATGACAGAAGTGTAAAGGCGACTCGAGCCAACTTTACCCGAACGAGCGTTACATAGCCGAGCGTTACAAGCCTAGTCACATTAAATCATCATCATCATCCGTAACGTGACTCGACCCACTGCTGGGTATAAGTAGGGCTCTCTCTACTCTTGCCATAAAAAATATTTTCCTCAGCGCGCCTAAAGATTTTTTTATTTCATAAGTAGAAATAACCCTCTCCTCAAGTGATTTATCTAAAAACTTTTAGTTGATGCTAAACATAAAAAAATATAAAATAAAGCTCGATTGTAGGTGGTCATCCCGAAATTTGTATTTGACTTTATTTATTTATTTGGATTTCAATTTCAATTTAATATAGTTTAATTTAAATTTAAATTTTGTGATTATAATGATAGGTTTAAAATTATGTTATCTTTTTAATGTTTTGTATTTTTTGTATGGATCTACTTGTCCGAAATACATAATTTAAATACATATATATAAATATTTTTTTTAAAACAAACAACATAGACTTGGTATGCCACCTACTCAACTTAGTCACGGATAAGTCAAGGTAAACCTTACTTTTATTGTGTTGTCTTGAGACAAATCAGTCAGTCAGTGAGGCGTCAGTGTTTCCCGATCACTATAATTTGGGTGTCTTCAAGGCAAGAGTGAATAGGATAATTCTAGGTAACCGTGCTACATCGTCGACCACATTGTCACTTACCATCAGGTGAGATGGTGGTCAAACGCAAGCCTATATATAGTTAAAAAAAAAAAACAGTGTTCAATTGAACACCCATTTTTACCAATACTAATAAATCGTTGGATATTATAACTTGATCTACGAATGTTTCAACTAATGTAGGTAGCTTGAGATCGGGTTCGATATGATGTCATCCAATAAAACCAATTCATAGTTCCAACGACCTCAAAACTCCATCTTTATTCCAGACGCCTAATACCGTAATAAATTAAAGGCTTGTCCTAACTGACTGACTCACAGATACGCATAGGCCATACCACTGAACGTAGAGACAGGTAGTATTCAATAAATAAACATTTCTCTTGTTTAATTTTGCTCTACTTTATTTTTAATTTTGTTCTACTTTGCTTAAGGTAAATTTTGCTAGGCACCGCACCCACTAGGACTAGAATGGACCGCGGGGATCCGAAAAACGATTTCCAGAATTACAGAGAACATGCAAGACAGTATATGATTTGTGTGACCTTGTTAAATAAATAAATATACAAAGTACAGACAGCATGACATAAAACAACCTATAAAGGTTTGTAAACAAGCTTACCGCTTACACCTTACCTAATAAATTATCGTGCTATTTCGTCATCTCAATGAAATATTATTGGCCTTACGTAGGCAAGACAAGTCACCCACTAAATGTAGATCAATTAGTACAAACTGGCATGGCCGAATGACAGATGAATGTGCAACAATCTGACTCAGTACTATTCGTACTTATATGGAATCTGCCTACATAAATTTCCTTTTACATTTTTGAACGTTGGGCGATGCGGAAAATGTAGGCCATACAAAAAGTACCTATATACCTGGGCTATTTTTAGGAAATACTTAGTTAGTTAGTTATATAATGTGATATACATTTGCAGCTTTTGTACCTTTTTATAAGGATATAGATGACGCCCAAAACTTCATTGCGTTGCGAATATTAAAAATTCCTTTCTTAGTAGGTTAGGTACGCGCTTTCAGCTCTTGACAAACACATCCTCCAAGTTTCAAGTCTCTACGTCCAATGGTTTGGCCTGTAGTTACGTTGTCGTTGTGCGTACTTTTATATAGGTATATTAAGTGATATACGCAGCCAGGTAGGAAATCCAAGTAACCTACTTATTCTTATAAGTTCCTGATCGGTTTCTTCCACGGAAACAAATACGTTCTATCACTGAACCCGTATTCTGTGTCTATTCCCGATTGTCCCTACCCCCAGCGTTCCTACTAGGAACTATGTGTTACCGAAGTTAACTGAAAGTTGGCGTATAAGCAAATCAAAATCGAAAATCGTTGCTGCGCTACTTTCGTCTAACTTACTTCAGAAACACTCATTCGGCGCGTAATGTTTAAAGCTTTAGTTAGCTACCGGTAGCTAGGTACCTACTGTAATAGTCTGAACTGAGTTATGAGGCATCGAAAAACTAAGGTAACAATGAGGTAACATAGCGTGACCCAGCCGTAGGACTGCGCAACTATATAATGTTTATAGGGCTAGAGCAACCTTCGGCAGCGACAGAATTATGGATGATCTCATGCTTCTGCGTCCTTTAGCGTACAACAGCGAATAAACAAAAATTCGACGGCGCATCTTATTAGCTTATCTTTACGGCGTAATTGAAGATTCTACAACGAAGGTTAATTGTAATTTAAATAGATAATATTATTATATAACTGCGGTGCATAGAAAACGCCCCGGAAATAACCTCATTATTGATCTTAACATTAAATCATAACCCGCAACCACACCCTTGGACGGTAGCCAAGAAAAGGCCGACAAACTTGCCGGCATTCTTATACGAAAAATTTCACTTCAAGGTCTCCAAAATACGACTCATTTATATACCTAAAGGAACAGTTTGTATTATATAGGTTTCTTAGGGCTGCTGCTTAAATGCCAATTATAAAGTTTACCAACACTTTAGGAGTGTATGTGAATCACTATAATGACTTACCAAGGATGTTAGCCATGATTATTAGTTAAATAACTTTATCACTGACTGAGAAACGTTAGAGCGTGCCGAGTACTATTTTAATACTGGAGCCGGCTTGCCGGTAGCGACGCTAACACATCGGCACAGTAGAGATTTTTACCAGTGACTCATCTCCATCCAGTGAACTTACCATATTATCTCCAAGTCCGTATCTGAAAAAAAAAATGATTATTATGTACTGTTGCAACACTAAAGTCAACTAAAGTTAACGTGGCCATTTTATTAAATTGACAATACATTTTTAGCACTAACTAAAGGATTATTATTCCTGCGCCCGCGACAAACACAAGCGATAACTCGATCATAAAAGCCTCAGCAGGATGGTAAATGGGATAGATAACTTATTGAGAGAGCGGATGATATATTAGAAACCATCTACTGGACGGAGAGATGCTGAGAATGATGATAAAAAGAATAACGATAAAAAAACGTAATAACTTAAAATACCTTTTTCAACCGCCCTCAATGATGATGATGGACATGTACATGACAAATTTAAAAATTACTAGATAAACACTACGATACTTAGATATATTGTTAAGAAGAACATTGATCTATTGATTTCTAAAATAGAAAAAGATAAAGTTATTGAAGGGTATGTACTGATTTAATAGTCTACTGTGATGGTGTGGCTGCGACCTCGACGATGATGTCATACTATCGATGCAGAGAAAAACTAAAGTTCTGTCGACACAATAAGACTTTTATTATTCAAATTTAATCGGAGGTGGTTCAGACGTTTTAGATTAATAAGAATATTCCACACCACCGTTTACATACTTAGTACAAGTTGGATAATCTGTGACCTATGAGCGCAGTCGAGAAAAAACAAGTTGACATCATTTTGAAAACGCATAACATTGAGGTCTATACAGACAGGTCCGATAAATAAATAATCAACCAACACACAAAGATGGACCCTACCTTTGCTTGAAGCTCACAGTAGGGAGAAGATATCATACAATAAAAGACATATAGGTTCCCAACATTGATCGGCGTACAATAGCCACCACTCCTTGCGGGCCAAGGCCAATTTATGTAATTGACTGGTCAGATTGTTTGCAGACCGAATGGAATATGGTTCATTTTTGATACTCTATCATTTTAAATTGAAGATATTGTAAGGCGTAGTAAAGGAATGAACCAAAACAACCTAAAATATTCAAATTATGCCAATCAATAGGCTCGTTCCCTTTATTGCCCATTGGATGACTCATGGCTGTTTTTCTCTAGCCAAGATCAGCACAAGGTGCGTCTCATTCGTAATCAGCATTAAATAAAAAATACAACGTTTCAATTGTTCAATGTACCCAATCATTTAAGTATGTACTTAGTACTTATAAGAAATGTACTTAAGAGTAATTTATGTATTCTATGGTACTAATGAAATTATTACAAAATACATAATCTACGTACATATGTTATGTAGGTATGTGTAGTATCAAAATAAATAAAGCAAGTCTAACCTTGTCAGTTAGGGTGCCTTCAAATTAGAGGCGTTAGGAAGCGCCACTGAGGCGCAACAGTGGCGTTTCTACTAGTTTTCATACAATATCTAGACTCGCCACTATGTCGCGATATTGGCGCTGCACCTGCGCGTCTAGATAATGTATGAAAACTATACCTAAGCGCCACAGTGGCGTTTCCTCACGCCTCTAATTTGAAGGCGCTCTTAAAGTCTATGAAGCCATCTTGAATAGAGTGTATTAAATACCTATAACTATACAGGGTCAGCCAAAAAGTGAATTCAAAAATTTTTTTTAGTTACCTTACAGCTGGGTGTATCCGAAAATACCCCATGTATGTTCCGCGATTTTTAGTAGTTTAGAAGTTATGATTTTTTTATGTGTATTTTCGAATTTACTTCCGGAGCACCTTAAAAAAATCATAACTTAATTAATAGTAAGATTTTTTTTATTTTTTTTTCTCAAACATGATTGTCTTGTATTATTCTTTCATACGTTATAATCAACTACACAACATTCTTCATTACAAGTTACCGAAATAAGGGTCGAAAGTGAAAATTTTAGGTTTGAGTTGAACAGAGTAATATTTTCAAAATTTTCTCAACAGTACAAAATTATTGTTTCATAGGTTCAAACTACTTTTAAAAACTCCAACGCTTTGTCAGCTTGCCAAATAATAAAAAAAATATTGCTCTTAATAGGCAATTTTACGATGAATTTGGCACCGAACTTAGTTAGGTGAGGATGGGTCAAGAAAAAAATTGTTCGAAAAAAAAGTTTTACCTCATTTATTTCATTTGTATGGCCGACATCATTTGTAAGGCATCATCAAAAGTTTAGGCATCATAAATACACATAAAAAAAATCATAACTTCTAAACTACTAAAAATCGCGGAACATACATGGGGTATTTTCGGATACACCCAGGTGTGAGAAATCTAAAAAAAAATTTTTGACGTCACTTTTTGGATGACCTTGTATAATAATGCTGATTTGTGTATCTATAGTTTCTAGGTACAAAATATGGTATAATATTTTAAGTTTATTGTAATTAAAGGGGGTACCTTACACATTTATACGTAAGACCATTGATTGGTATATTATAAACTTTGTAGGTATTTAATAAAATAGGTAGAGCTATCAAGTATTTTCTTGACGACATTGACCTGAGACGCTGCGGTCTAGATGGGTGACTTTCGTACTTACTTATCTCTTTTGAATTCACAATTATTATTTTAAAATAAAAGTACTCGTTAGCTGTTTTGTCTTCGTGGTATCTGAATAAACATCAGCTTATGTTTTTGGGCCATAAACAGTATTTATACCAGATCTTAGTGCCATCAATTACGTAGTTTTAGCGTGATTGAGTAACAAATATCCATCCACCCATCCATCCTCTCGAATTTTCGCATTTATTCTACTAACATTAGGTATTATAATAGACTGAATCTGCCGAAGAACCATAAAGTTGGGGCGACAGCCGAAAGTATCAGAGATCTGTGCGAAGAACCGACAACCGTTGAACCAGCAATGGGCTGATGACGATTAGGTATAAAACATGAGTTTCTAAGGGTTATTTATAAAAGAAGTAAGTAGATAAATGAGTTGGATGATAATATATAATAATAACAAATAAATCAATGTTTTATTGCCACAAAAATAATATATAATGATGATAAGAACTTTCCATCGGTAACTGTGAATGTGTGTGTATGTGTTTTCGGCTGAAAAGGTTAATTGTTGTCGTAAAAGTCTGACCCTGAAACCTAAGTTTATCAACATGAGTCACACTAAGTTGCGCCATTATCGGATCATCAGTGTCGTCATGATAAGCGATGATGTGAAGCTGAACTTCGTCATCGTAAGACTCAGTCAGACCACTCACATTTTAAACATAGTAGTGGCGTCATAATATGAACGTGTTCAAATGGTAAATGCAGATGAATTTTAAATAGTTTGCGACGGATACCCATTATTTAATGTTTGAAAACTGCACATAACGTATCTAATCATCGAAAGTAGAGCTACGAGTATATGATATTAGATAAGTATGTGCTAGTAAGCATTTCCAAAACAGAAGTAGGAAGAACCCTCACACACAGGACACAGTACAGGAGCAAGTGTGGGATTAAAATATTAGTGGCGCCATCTCCATGCTAGTTTTTAAACGAACGACGCTTACGTAGTGACATCTTTGGAAAGAAGAAGTAACTAAGTAACTCAACATTTTCGTGAACCACCAGGGTTTTTATTGTAAATAACTCGCGAACACCTTGCTATGACAACAAAGCACGGAATACTTCTATAGGATGGTGATAGGTGACGCTGACTGAAGCCAGACACAAGTCTAGTAGGTATGGTAGGGTAGGGATATTATACAGCATAAGAAGCTTAGATTAGTCGAATGAACATTATTCACTAAATTTTAACTCGCAAGTTTCTACCGCCGATTTTGGCGGTGGCACTGCACGCGGTTATGTGTTTCTGCTCTAACTTCCACCTGCACTAGATTCACGGCTTTAAAATATAAATGGGATTTTCAAAACTGGTGCATTACGCTCGGATTCATGAGCTAAATGCAACGTAGCAAAAGCTTAGATTGGGTGGTTATTAGTTTAAATTATTTATTTAGCCTAACTTCAACATGATGGTTATTTTTCTGTCTGACTGTATATACAATTTAGTAAAAAATAACCCGCTGCAGGTACCATCAACTCCTCCCTCGCACTATGCAGAACTAGGTACCTACATAAAATATTGTACTTTTGACTAATTGAAAAAATAAATATATTTAATAAAAGGATTTAAAAAATATGTGCTACGAAACGTAGCGTAGTCTACGGCTATACGAAGACTCTACGAAGCCATAATATCGTGATTTTAAAGGAAAAAACATCAACGCGCTCCCTTTTGCATATAACTTGTTGTCTACGTGATACCTACACTTATAGTTTTTATCCGACTGCGAAGAAAAAGGGTTAAGTTTTGGTAAAATAATTTCAAATATTTATTTTAATCCAATTGGGTAGGAAGGTAATTATTATGGCAAAATTTAATAAGCATAATATTAAACTCAAGAAGGTTCATAGTGTGTGGTGTGGCACTAAATTTATCTGACTATTTTAGTAGCCTACCTACCTACTTAGATAATGTTCAAAGTGATTGTAAAATCTCAAATATGATAGAATAAAGTGCTTTATCACTTTAGGTACCTACAAATTAAAGTTTCCCGTTTTTCATTATATGATCTCATAAAACAATTCGCTTCCCTCCGAAAGCCCTACACTAACAGAAAATCGATAGTTTATTAAACCAGTAGTGTACATTCAGTTCAGTTATTAGGGGATGAAACGTTAGGGACTGGGGTGCGCCGGAGCACGGGGTCTAAACCCCATTGTACCAGTCCATTTGTCCAAAATTATTCAACTGTTATCTGCTCTATTTTCATCTTTATTACGCTCGTATCAATTCATCTAGCCGGAACTTTTTAGAGCCTGCGAGGGAGCCATTTTTTATTTTTTTTAAATATTATATTATCGTTTGATATATTTTGCAAAATTTTAAATTAATGTAGAACGATCCATTGGCTTAGAATTAAATTGAGGAAAAAGCTGAAAAAGTTCATTGCTGATTCAGTTAGCTCATTCAGAAGAAATAAAATTATAACAAAATTTAACGTTCTCGCTCCAAATGTTCAAATTCTAGATAAAAAATCTCTTCGCCTTCTAGGTGCTCCAATTTTTACGGACACATTTCCTACATTTCTTTCGGAACAACAAAAAAAGTTTGAAGAATCTTCGGATCGGCTTTCGAGCTTTGAAATAATGCTGATTGAGTGAGACACAAAAGTATCGTTAAAAAACCTAGATTTAGCGCATGACGAAACAAGTATTGTTCAATAAAAAATAATTCTCCTGTGCCATCTGCCCACCACCCTTCGCAAGGGCTGAAAAGGCCAGCTGTCGGCGCACGCGCACACAATAGAAGCGATCAATGAACCCGCTACCCCTCACCTCACCTATCGGAGCTATACCGTTCTTGAAACAGTATTGTGGTAACTGCTTTTGCAGTAGCGACGCTGCACGACGTGTTGACATCTAGTTTCTGTGAAACTCCTAGTCTCAGCGTTCATATATAATGTCCTAGCATTTATTTTGAAAGACCAATGCGCTATCTCTGCTTTCATGAAAAATTAATATACCTTACTTTTATAAAATAAATTATAACAAATATTACTTGCTACTGTCGCGGCTACGGCCGACTGGTAAAGTGTGAAAAGTAACATACCCAAGCCTTTCTCTAGCTAATAAAATAAGTGTACCTACCAATTCTGAATTTTAGCCAAATCGTTTTTATAGTGATGGCGTGGCGTGGTTGAATAACGAACATCCATATTAACACGTAGGTAGGTATGTATTTTCAAAATTATTTAACACTAGCTGTACCCGCGTGCGACTTCGTCACCCGTGGAAGAATTGTTTATTGTCGATGTTGTTTGTTCCACACGCGGAAGAATGTCACAGTATAGCTAAATGTCAGTACTAAGCAAGTCAATCATACTTGCACATTTTCAGTATCTCTTTTTACCCACTCAAATATTGAATTTAGTAGAAAACTGAAAAACATGGCGGTATTTATCTGCAGAAATAATTAAATGCGACTTTTAATCAGATATTGTGTATATCTGAGGAGACAGCTTTATTCAACTTTTGGTTTAAAAACACCTTCAATCCGTACTTTTACATCTTTTCACATTAATTTTTAAAATCGGTGAAACCCGTATCTAACTATTTGTTTTGAAAAACATAATTCCAAAGTTTGAGACAAATACACTCATAAAAAAATCTGTTTCCATACAAACTTTAAACTTCTATATCTACTCTCTAAAGAGATGTAGCGTAATATTATACAGGGTCAGCCAAAAAGTGACGTCAATATTTTTTTTTTAGATTTCTCACACCTGGGTGTATCCGAAAATACCCCATGTATGTTCCGCGATTTTTAGTAGTTTAGATGTTATGATTTTTTTTATGTGTATTTTCGAATTTACTTCCGGAGCACCTTAAAAAAATCATAACTTAATTAATAGTAAGATTTTTTATTATTTTTTTTCAAACATGATTGTCTTAAATTATTCTTTCATACGTTGTAATCAACTATACAACATTATTCATTACAAGTTACCGAAAAAAGGATCGAAAGTGAAAATTTTAGGTTTGAGTTGAACGGAGTAAAATTTTCAAAATTTATCAACAGTACAAAATTGTTGTTTCATAGGTTTAAACTACTTTTAAAAACTCCAACGCTTTGTCAGCTTACCAAATAATAAAAAAAATGTTGCTCTTAACGGGCAATTTTACGATGAATTTGGCACCGAAATTAGTTAGGTGAGCATACGTAACAAAAAAAATTGTCCGAAACTAAAGTTTTACCTTATTTATTACATTTTTATGGTCTACATCATTTGCAAGGCATCATCCAAAGTAGTCTCATAATCAATGAATGAATGAATGAATGATTTATTTGTCTCAAGATTGGTATGTTACAGACAGCTCTCATGAATGTTTATAGTAGAGTCACATACTCATCTCAAATTAAACAATCAGTGATACATTAAAAAACAGTTTACTCTAATAAAGTTTGGTTTATTATACGATTATTTTGGTTTGTTTTAGTATCAATAAACAATAACACACAAATTAATTTACATTACTTTATTTAATTTTCAAATAGAGCCCTTCAACTTCTTACACAGTCGGCGACGTCTTAAAAAAATATCTTTAGTTATTAAGCCAGATATGGTTGTACTTTCTTGTAGTCTATTCATTCTGTGGTTGATTTACCTTGGTTTCGGGAGAGCTTTAGGATTTCTTCAATTCGACATTACGTGACGTAGGAACAGCTGATTTGAACAGCTGATCGCGCATCAGGAAGATACCGGCCAGGTGCGCCATGCGTGGTAAGCTTTGAAAACGTCCAACTGATTCAGATTTACTTGAAAAAAGATACGAAATCAGATAATATTGGCCTGTGCACGTTGGCGCACGGTACGGCTGAGTATCAATTGATTTTAATATACTTACCTATCTAATCGAAATATGGAATTGGGAGGATCTTGGAGGATCGCGGAGCGTTGCGCGCGAGCATTGAAATACATTTGTATGTATGTATGTAAGTACCTTACATCGATTAGATTAGTATTAAATTCAATTGATAAATTTAAACTACCGTATCATCTGTCTAGTTACGAATTACGATATTAAAACGATGGAGTCTATTTTTTAAAAAGTAAGGGCAATAAGTGCAAATATTTTGAGCAGTCAAGTGGTTAGCATAAGAACGATTGACATGGATGTTAGGTACTGAAGAAGAGACTACCAGCGCTGGGTCTGTGGCTGTCTGTACTACCCACTGCCGTAAGCAAGTCTGGTTAGCAAGATGCTAAACGGGTGTTTTAAAATTGCTTTATAGCCATTTCTACCAGACAATTCTCATACTGAATTACATAAGTTATGGTCAGTTAGGATAAGACGTAATCTCTCACTTATACAGGGTGAATTTTTCAACTCGGCTTGGAGGGCCAAATATTTCATAAACATTCTGATTTGACCTACCAAGCCCAATTGAAAAATTCACTCTTTACAAAATGAGAAAAGCTAGAAACTAAACAAAGATATTAGGGATAAATTATGTTTAACAAATTAAGGTTAAGCTTGCCTATGTACCTAACCTACATGCCTTTTATTAATTACTTGTGTAAATATTTTTTATGAGTGCAATAAATTTAAGAATTTAATAAATATAACTACCTATAAATGAAAGGAAACAACCTCTGTCAACAGTTTACAGAGAGGCAGAGGAAGCGATTGGTTCCACACACCGCGTGCAAGAACAATAGTTCCCACAGCGACGCGACGATCAAGTTTCCTGTGCGTTATCCGAGATTATGATTCTATTACGAATACTACTTTACAACTGCATCATAATTCCGAGAAAAATAATTCGTGCCTGTCGAACTTACAGAGTACTTACCGGTAAAACAATATTATCATTAACAAGATTTAACGTTTATAAAAACTGCAAACCCGACAGCGAAAATATTATACATGGATTGTCAATCCGTTATTACAAATTAAATTTAAATATATATATTTTAATTTCCTTTATTTTGATACTCTACTCGAAAGTTTTAATAAAAAAAAAAATAACGTTTTAGTACTATTTAGCGCTAATAATCCGCCATTTCGATTTCTTTTAAACCTATCTAAGGAGATTGAGGTTTTTGAGACGAATCTAACAACACCTAGCGATACCTTAACTTTTGAAATTCATCCAGCCGTTTGGAAGATACGAGGAAATTAACATAAGTATATATATAGTTATACAAGATGCGCGCAAAACACCCTCGGCTTAGCAGTCGGGTAAAAAATATTACTCTCAAGAAAAGTAATAAAATATGATGCCATAAGTAATAAAATATGATGCAATCATTCCCTCGGCAAGCAGAGATACACAACTACAACCCAAGAAGAGCTGCAAGCGGCTGGCTTGTGGCGGCGACGACGAGGAGATCGCGAAGTCCGACAGGCTTACAGGGATATACCACCCGTACCTAGTCAACATTCCACCGACTCGAACAAAACGTTTTGGATCGACCTTTATTATAAGTACGAGTAGAGAATGGAATTCCTTACCGGCGTCTATTTTTCCAAACTGCTACAATCTTAGTGTCTTCAAGTCTAGAGTGAATCAGTTTCTTTTAGCCAAGCGTGCTCCATCCTCGACCACACCGTCACTTTCCATCAGGTGAGGTGGTGGTCAAACGCTTGACTATTATTATATATATAAAAAAAAAAAAAAAAAAAGGCTGGCGCACATAATGGATACAACTGTGTACTACAAATTACCAGACTGTGTAAAAGATGCACCGAATATCGTTAATTTTAAGGTTAAACTAAAAAAATGGCTCATCGAAAGGACGTTCTACAGCTATGATGAATTTATAAATTATAAAGAACCAGATAGCTGCCTTCATAAACCCACTTCAAAATTGGATATGATTATTATTAGCTAATATAGATATACATATTTTAAGCTAATCTTATAATTATATAATTTAATATTAATTTAATTATTTAATGAATGAATTTATTTAAATCAAATTGCTATATTTTGACTTATAATTGAAGAAATTATTAATAAAATGTTTATTCTGTTTAATCGAACTAACTTCTATAAATTGAAATTGAAACAGTAACAGTGTCTGGTAGGTTTAATTTTGTTAGTTTTATTACCTAGTTAACCACGTATCGTTTTACCTAACTAGATTCACATTATTCTTATCTATACATGCCCGACATTCACTGACTTGCACACAGCACAGTAATAGGTTAAAAAACGATAAACGTTTATGGAGCATCCTCAAATCCGAATTCCATACAAAATTGTTTCGGACAAATACTCAAAAAGTACGCCATATTATAGTAATTTCTACACACTATTGACACTCGGATTTGAGGTTTACTAAGGGTAAAGGTGCCAGTTAAAAGAATTTCCAAAAGATAACAAAAATCATGGGCTAGAGTTGTGTATTACTTGCATGAGCAGTAAACCTTGCGCGCTTTACGCAAGGGTTGCCAGTCCGGCCAGTAAATTGTACAGGAGTACAACTGTGATAACGAGGCATATCATTAAACGCGAGTGGAGGGTAGCAGGCAGGCAGTAGGGCATGGCAGGGTACGCAACGCATGTGGCCAGGCAGACGGGTGCCGACGCATCTGGTGACGAGGGGGGCGCGGAGGGGGCTAAAATTAGTACCGGAGCGCCACGTGCGCCGCGACCGAGCAACGAGCATCAGTCCGCGTCCAACCACCATAACGATCGGTCGCATCTGCTGCCATTTCATCACACACTTTTGAAAACTCGTACCGCGAGCTCAAGCCAGGACCGCGACCGCGGCAGTGACAGTGATCAAGAAGTGTGATATAGGCCGCCGCGACGGAGGCTGTGCAAGGCATGTTGATGGCGGGCGCTCTGCCGGCCGAGTCCGAGGGGCTCCTGGCACTGGGCGCGCTGCCCGGCCAGAAAGACACCACATGGACCAAACTCTTCGTCGGAGGACTCCCCTATCACACAACAGACAAAAGCTTACGAGAACACTTCGCAGTATACGGAGACATTGAGGAAGCAGTCGTTATCACGGACAGACAGACCAGCAAAAGCAGAGGATATGGATTTGTGAGTTATTCTGACGTATTTCACGACTGAAGCATTGTATGGAATTGTATTGACACGTAAACCTTTGTATGCCCGTGCGCAGTTGAATGTTGGCTATGAAACAGCAGTATCGCACGGTTAGCGGCGCGTTATCGCACCTTGCTACCTACGATGCCTACTGTTACACCCAACTCGCGGCTATACACGATTATATCGCGAAATTACATCTAGCACGGAAGTGGCGTTCGATTCACACAGGTGTATTGTGCGTATAAAATTAATTGGAGTAGGATATTGTTAGGGCTTTGCAAAACAGTCTACAATATAGACCTTGAGGACTTGTTGCCTTGGAAATTAAATGAAAAACTGAAGTTTAACATAACGTAAAGTCCACCAATAATCCATTTCAGCGACAATCAATGCGTACAAAATGGATTGGACGCGCGGCTTTCTGTTTATTACCTGCAGTTGCATACTACGAGTAGGTACATAGCCTTTGTAATGATAACTGATAGCACTGCGATTTGTTTTTCGCTGTAACTACGCACAATGCAGCCTCCATTTTAAGTTCAGCGTTAGTTTTGTCGGTGCAGCAGAGCCCGTGGGAAATGAATCACAACCCCATTTTCAATTCGTGGGGTGGCTTAGACCCTGCGAGAGGGTCGTCCGTTGCACCCTCCTTGCGACACCCAAACAGCTATAATAATCGCAATTCATCGTTGCTAACACTGCGACAAAATAAATGCAACTCACATAATGAAACCTACGTTCTTACTTCTGAGCTTTTCATAAACCGATCTCGAACCGATCAGGTAGATAATGACTCAAATATTTGAAAAAATGAATCGTTTATAAAAGCTTGTTTACAAGTTGTGTGAAGATATTAAGCGGAAGTAGGGGTTAAACATACATAATGCATGGGGGCATAAACTATCTGAGAAAGAATGTTCAATATTTAGCTTCAAATAAATGGATATCAATCGCAAATTCTTTAAATAGTTCATACTGAACTAGGTAAAATTAACAGGCAAGGTGAGGATGAAAAAGTTCTAAGTATTCATTCATGAGGACTGCCAAGCAAGACCCTTTTTTAAACAAAAAAAAGCATTGGACACACTCTAAAAGGAATGATTTTCAAAATTACTTTTCTTACAACCTTTCTATGTTTGCTTTTTTAACCAGCAACAATAAATCAATACTAACGAAGTCAATGCTTCAGCTTTTAGACAATAACGGTGTTAATATGTTTTAAAAAGATTTTGGTATCCTTTACTGATTATTTTTATTTACTTTATTTTTCTGAGTTACGTGGTACCATCGGAAGGCCAACTTCCTGATACACACTTCCATCTCATTTTCACGAAATTACTCCCACAAATTGACAGAAAGTGAGAGGAAAGATATTACACGTCAAAAGCTCTAGACCGGAGGAAAATAACGTTTATGTACAAGGAGGCTTTCACCCAACAGTTGATAGTAGAGTCCGGTGACGCAGTAACAGCCATCTGCGGATAATTGCATTAATAGCCCATCCGAAAAAAAAATAGATGATATAGGTAATAGAATTAGTTTAGTTAGATAATGATGGTCAAGTAGGTACCATAAGTACTAAGTAGTTTATCCAGGCCTGTGCTACATAACCAGTCGGGAGAAGCGAAGGTTTGAGCTGAAGCACTTGTAAAACACAAAAGAACCGACATCTGATACAGCAGGCCGTACTATGAGCCACTCAAGTTACTGAGCAAACCAGTTTAGTTAAAAGCATGTTAGATTATTATAATTGTAGGTAAATTATTAGCTGATATTCATCCATATTCGACAACACGGATGGTCGAGTGGCAAGTGTCTTAGTTACGCCGGTGAAGCGGGTTCGATTCCCGCTTCAGGACAAACATTTGAGTGATGAACATCGGTGTTTGTCCTGAGTCTGGGTGTTTTCTATGTATCCTATGTATGTATTAATAAAAAAAGTATATAAGTATTGTATTAGATATCTGGTTCCCATTATACAAGCTCTGCTTAGTTTGGGGCTAGATGGAGCTGTGTGAAACGTCCAAAACATTTTTAAATTATATGTATAATACCACGTTGTGATACTATATGTTAACGTTCAGTAATAGTTTGCGAAATCACATGTTTCATAAATAATTTGTTGTCAAAATAAATAATTTTGAATTGCATAAAGATTATATAATATATTTTATTGAAAAAGTGATGTTTTTTTTAGATAATTAAGGTCTGTGTTCACCAACAGATAATCGGAAGATTAGGCCTATTCGTCCGTTAACTTTGACGTTTAATCTATGAAAATTCGTGTCAAAATCGTCAAAACAACTGTTTAAAACTTAACCATCTGTTAGTGAACTCGGGTCTAAGAGCAGTAGAAATCAGAATCTTAAACATCCCTTTAAATAATAAAAACTGAAACATTATTCGGTGTTGACGAAAAAATTATTAATAAAACATAAACATAAACATTCACACACTCACACCCCTGCACTAGGATTCCCTGTGTCGCAGGTGGCATGGACACATACAACACATCACAACATCCAAGACCCGAGAACAAACATTTGTGTTCGTCACAAATATTTGCCCCGGCCGGGGATCGAACCCGGATCACCAAGATTCGTAGGCAGGGTCACTACCAACTAAGCCACGGTGACGTTTAATAAAAATAATAACCACTTTCAATTAAAGCCAATCCTCAAATCCGAATTTCATACAAAATGATTCGGACAAATACTCAAAAAGTTCGCCGTATTATAGTAATTTCTTCACACTATTCGTTTCGTCCATGTTATTTGATTTCGTGAACAAAAAAAGTGTAAGGTATCATACTTTAATTTAGATTTTATACGTGTTTTTAAGTTAGTAGGGTTAATTTAAAAATACGTATAAAATCTAAATTAAAGTATGAAACCTTTCACTTTGTTTGTTCACGAAATCACATAACATGGACGAAATATACGGCGAACTTTTTGAGTATTTGTCCGAATCATTTTGTATGGAATTCGGATTTGAGGATGCCCCTTAATAGTCATTCATTCATCGATATTGACTCGGTATATTTTAATAATGAAAGATAACTTGTGTGCCAAATTAATTACACGCTTATCTTATCTTAGCTAATCTTACAGCTATTCCATAGCGTACAAATTAACGAAATCACTTGCCCTAGCTCGCCATACATAGTTTTAATAGTTAGAGAAGTGATAAATATGGCGTGTTTGTCTTTTTTTGTACATGCGACGAGACCAGTAAGCGCAAAGTTTGCAATTTCGTTTACTTCGACGACATAAGATTTCAGTTAGGTATTTTGATTTACAAACTAAACTACTGAAAAAAAATTGATATAATTTCTATGGGATCATGATATCTGAAAGTATATCCTCTCAAACAAAAAATCGAACAAAAATGTTACCTCAGAACTTTGTTGTTTATATACACGGTCAAATTATAATCACCATAAAAAAAATACGCATAGTCAGTTGCCGTTACTTGAACACATATACGGCAAAAATACTTGAAAAAATTAAGTCGAATTTTTGTCAAAATAAATTTTATTAAAATTGGATAACTGTTACCGTTAGTCGTTTACCTATAGATTTACGTCAGGCGGTACCTTTAATTGATAATAATTTAAGTTTTATTTATCGTTTGGAAAACCCGGGTACCTAGCTCGAGCCAGCTCACAAAACCTCGGCTCGGGCGCCGCACTTGCTCCGCTGTCACTCTGCCATTTTGTAGAAATCCAAAATTCTGACTGCTCAGATGCAACGTAGTACCCCGTCTGCATTGCCCATTTAATTTTTTTTGGTAATTAATGTTGGTGGTGTATAAACCGATTTGAAAAATTTACTTTAAAGAGGATACTATATACTTTCAGATTGGTCCCATCAAATTTCATCAAAATCGGTTCAGTAGTTAATATTTTATTACAAAATAACTGAAAAAAATATATTGTCGAAGTAAACAAAAATGCATATTTTGCTTCCCTGTGACTTTTTAGTGGTGTTTACGGCTAAAACAGTCCAATTGAAGTCGGTTGTACAATGTTTAAACATTGTATGAAGTCGGTTGAAAAAACTTACATTCGGTTGAGAGGTTTTCTGATGGTTATGACAAGACAAGTAATTCAATTACATCGCAGCAAGCAAGGGTGGTAATGAAACAATTCAATTGGTTTCAATTATTTATTAATTGAAACAGTCAAGGACTGGCTATTAAATAATTAGTAGGCGTTAAATGACCATCCAAGAAACTACTGGGCGGGTCCGATCCGCCTCCGCTACGCGCTACGCCGTAGACGTCTACGGAAATATTATTTCAATTGTAAATAAACTTTATGTTCTTCATGATTCTTAGTAGGTATTATAAAAGTTAAGTTGGTAGGTATATGTTTCTCTCATTTTTA
Organism: Lobophora halterata; assembly: GCA_932526365.1. NCBI lineage: Eukaryota > Metazoa > Arthropoda > Insecta > Lepidoptera > Geometridae > Lobophora > Lobophora halterata. The sequence continues at coordinate 9,112,140 of OW052002.1, forward strand.
TAAATTGTTTATTGAAAAAAAGTCATTAAATATTTTCAGAGCCATTAGATATTTCACATCTATTGTGATGTTTTTTTTTTCATTATTATGAGATGGAGCGTCTTGTTTGCAATGTATCAAGATAAAAAATAGTATACCTTGATATAATATACTCTTTTTCAAGTCCTTCACTAATCCAAAAGTAACCCAATCGGTTCAGTAGTATTGGCGTGCTTGAGAAACAAAATTCCATCCCGAAGAAAAACACATTTTCGTGAATTATATAATGTACCAAACCAAGGCGATTGACATTGTGGTAGGTCTAACTCAATTGATTTAGTTTCTTAAATAATGTTGGCAATATCAAAATGTACATGTTTTTTAATTGAAAGCCTTTTTAGTGAAATTGGGAGCAATTAGGGTAACGAACTAATTTTTGATAAACACAGGAAGCGAAACTGGTACTCAACATGGTATAACAAGTAGATTACTAATATGTTACTAATGAGGACCAAAGCAAAAAAAAAATGATATTCTTTTTTTAAATCAAAAGACAAGCACTGTACTTTTACGGATTTTCAATAAAAATGAACAAAATCTAGATAATCATTCAAACTTAAAAATCTCAAATACTGTTACTTTTCTGTTTCCCAATTTTATATTGAAACAAAATCTATATTTTCTTATGTGTTATTAAATACTTCTATGCCAGGTACATAATATATAAAAAATATTTGTTTGAAATTCTTAGCATAAGGTAGAAATAAAAATGTATTACGTAGCCGTAGGTAAAATAAAATAAGAAGGTACTTATGAATCGGAGACTCATGCCTACTTGCACGAAACTGTCAAAGCTCCTAAGCAATTACTTTTCTTGCTTGCCAGTTCTTAACGGTCCAAATTCAGACTGTTAAAAACTGTCAAGCGAGTTAAGTAATTGCTTAGGAACTTTGATAGTTTGGTGCAAGTCGGCATTAACGTACCTACCTACTTATCACACACCTGTAAATTTAAATGAACTCCCTTTTCCGCACTTGGACTCCTGTTGGTCCTTTGTGCGTCGATTATCACACAACTACGTCAAAGCTTTATTTGATAAGAACTAACCCCCACACTAGGATATCCTGATTTTTCTTCAGCCAAACACGCTCGAATGTAGGATTTCTCAATAATCAACTGGCAGTAAAAGCTTTAAATAAAACTAAAATAATATTTGATTGTACTAGTTTCCAGCACATTTCGATAGTTGTTATCATCGGCGCGCCCAACTTCAGTTGATTCAGTAAATAAACGAGGCTTCATGCCGATATAGACTCCATTGCGAAGTTTATTGAACCGATCCAAATGCTTAAATTTCACATTTGAACACTAATTTAAGTCATTTCCATACAATTCTTACTGATTAAAAGTTTAAAAATAAACGAATTAAACATAGTATGTATTTTTTTCATAATCTTTCGCGTTAATTGTAACCTTGTTGCTATATTAATTTTATTTATTCAGTATGTAAGATACAGGCTTTTAATGTATTCTTGCCTTCTTCACAAAACTTTTATTTCATTGTAACTTAAAAATTTTAAGATATTCGGTTTTAAGCAGTTTCTATTCAAAAAGATAAATATTTATGGTATTTAAAAAGGTATTATGTGATTCAATACATTATAAAATAGTGAAAACATTTAAAATTCCAATTACTCCAGACCTTCGTATCTGGAGGTCATCAAACATTTTGGTTTGGTTCCATTGGCTGTTCAAATAGAACATCCAATTACAAATGAGCTATAATGGGTAAGGATTCGAGGTATGTGGAAGGTCAGCTAGGCCTGGTCAGATCGATAGTGGAGGCATTGAGGTGGCGACCCGAGTCTCGCATGTATTACAATAGGTAATGCGGTTCTACGTCATTCTTCAGTTCAATACATTATTTATTCACCTACTGACAATTCAAAACCAATGGAAATGTTCTATTTTGGTTTATCAGCACAAAACATCTTCAGTGCAATCCAAATCCCATATGAATTCTATAGAAATTAGACCGTATCGAATGTTACGTTCAGAATGCATAACATTGTTACGATAAGACTTTTAATAAATTTACGATAACCATAATTTACAATTATATTTCTACATAGTACCTAAGATTATACATTAAATGTGACTATGAAGACATTTTCAAGGTTCTACTTACACTATAGGTACTGTCTCGTATTCACGATATTAGTTTATTTGTCAATGGGATTAAAAATTAAGAAAATCATTATTTGCAGTGAAAATATTAATAAAGTTTTCCTTATAGAGAATAAGAAAGTAATGATAACTGATAGGTATTAATCTGCTTATGATATCTTTGTCACTCTCAGCCGATGTCATAGGAATCGCGCCACACCCGCGCACAATCGCGCGTTTCGAAAAGACACGATCCAAAATTGCCGTGTGTGTTGCATAGGCTCTATGCATAGATGAATAAGTAATATACTACGTACTTCTCTACACTAGTTGATCCATTTCTCCTCTTTCTTCAGGTAATAATGGGCGACAGACAAGCGGCAGAGCGAGCGTGTAAAGACCCCAACCCTATCATAGATGGAAGGAAAGCAAACGTCAACCTCGCCATCCTAGGAGCCAAGCCCAGAGGGAATCTAGCACCAGGTCAGTCAAAATAAATACAAATGAAACAGGTAGAGAATTTTATGACGCACATTGTCAACATAATTTCTTTAATCAAAATGTAATTGTAATAAAAATGTAACGTCGGGGTCGGCCACGCAAACGTTGGCGGGACGATTTCGTAGCCTTCGACGGGGAATGGTGGGAAACGGCTAAAGACCGTGAAAGGTGGAAGGATTTGGGGGAGGCCTTTGCCCAACAATGGGACAGCATAGGTTGATAAAAAAAAATAACTAGGTATGTACTAAATCAGTATTATTTTATGCCTCAAATCTATAACAGTGGTACTTATATTATTCCCAATGAGTCATATCATAGTGTTATTGGTAAGATTTTTTGGTTTCCGGCGACTCGCATTCAGTGTCACAGTGTTACTCTTCTGTCTCGAAGTAGGTACTTATACTTATAAATCATTTGATCTTAAACAATCTCACTCATTGATTTTTGATTGGATTAATTGAAACCTCCTTGAAACCTACAAAATACTAAACAACCACTACAACCGAGTTTTGGCGGGAACATGAAAAATGGCGCATTGGCGGCATTAAATTAATTGACAAAACTTGTATAACTTTGAGTGTTTAAGTGTAAAAACGGTGGTTTTTTATCCATTAAGTGCTCGTGAACGTGTATGAGTGTTGGTGAATAGTGTAATGCTGTAAAACGTGACTTTTCGTGTTGCCTCCAAAACTCCATAGAAGCCTCTAGTAAAGTCGCAACCACCACTACTTTACAAGGGCATGACTTGACTCATCGACATAGACTTATGACAAAATAATCTCTCCAATTACTTGACACTGGCTATATACCTTTGATGTGAAGCCAAAACCGAAGAACTTAAGTTCTTCTAAAGAAAAAAAAAAAAAACCACTATAACCTACCAGAACTGAACAATATGAATAACGACACAATTTCTTGACACTCGCTAAAGCTCCGAATCATGCCAGGTACCAGCAAAACTAAGAACTCTTTGCCCAACCGCGATGCCATAGACTGGAATAAGTTGCCACAAACAATGATTAGGTTACACTGAACTCTTTCAAAAACAGTTTTTTTTAGCGGCCTCTGTACAATAAATCATAATAATGTGAATACCGTTAAACTTATTTAGTTAAATAGTCAATAACCTAGGTTCAATCAAATAAATACAATTTATTAACAAAATTGTTCACCACTCGAGATAAAATTAGAGCACCAATTCTGAAAATATATATCGATATGGTGAAGCTATATCTATCTACTTGTCTTCTTATCTTTATCGTTATATCAATTGATGATACGAAATAAATGGCCCACTTGATTCTTAATTCATTTTCATACACCTTCTTATCTAAGCGGAGTTAATGTAACGTGTTTTCTTTCATGATTCGATCTTAGTCGTTCTGTTTACTGATTATTTACGAAATACCTATCATGTGTTGGTAGAATCTAAGTAATCTAACAACAGCCAATTCTTCAGAAACCCACACATGCAGACCTATTGTCCCCCGCCGAGTATCTACTCGTATCACACACGGAGAGACGATCTCACATTTTTTGTGCGTTGACAACAGGACCGACAAAAAGTTCTCATGTGTACGAGGATCGCACAAAAAATGCTCCTTTTACAAACAGCTGAGCGATAACACGAGATTTTGAACCAGTTACCCTTCGAATAGATTATGGTGTTTGAATAACTCTTCGGTTCATGTGCCTCATTACGAGTTGAAGTTTTGTAACAATTTTTGGTTGTATCAAAATATACTCGTACATTTGAAAAAAGTTTATTTTTGATCGATGACCATTTGTAGATTTTTAAATATTTATTCTTGAATATCAATATATAAAAAATACGCGTTTATTTTCAAGAATCTTACACGATGAATTCGAAACAATAGGCACTTGCTTTAAATAAGTCAAAGCAAAAGCCAGAGTTCATAGTAACAAGGTACCTACCTACCTGTCCATAGTTACCTACATATTCTTCCACTACAACTTACATGCAGGTAATTCAACGGGTGATTTAATCAATCTGATAAGGAATTCAAAAGCATAACAAATAAAATTAAGTTTATAAGAAAAACAAAACAAAGCGCCAGATTATAAACATTTTCAACGCCTGCATTAATTCCAATATTACTTCCAAACCATTTTACGATTGAATCTTCAAAGCGCGTTGGATTTAATACTTTATCATTTGTACGTTAAAGTACAAATCTGTAAAAAAATCGTGATTGTATGTTTGTCAGTCCCGGCGGAAGTGCCTAAACGCTCGGAAACGGAAGTTACGAGCCACTAATTGATTGCGCCCTAGGTAGCGGACACGCATCGTGTGGTGCAACCCTTACAAGGTGACATATTGGCTTGTAAATTGTAATCAAGGGACTGGGAAATTGCTAGTTTGATGAACCTATGCATACAATATGCAGTTTTCAATGTAACTCTATATAAAAGGGGCACGAGAATACGTGTTTGCTTCACCGAAGATGACGCGGCAATACAATAAGCCTTGCTTGATTGGTTTGACTGCAATAAAAAAAAGCTGTTTTCATTTTTTGTATTTATCATCTATTTGAATTTACCCGTCCTATTTGATCTCTTTATTATATACCTACTAGGAAAAGTGTTATAAAGTCAGGTATCCATTTTTTCTTCTTCTCCTAAAAGTAGCTATCTACTACTGGAGGTTTGCCGTCAGCTCAGCGAATGTTCCCCTGTTTTGTGCCAAGCGAAAGAGGTGGTCGACGCTTTTGCCATTTTTGTCCACTCCAGGATGTTGCACAGCCACGATTTCTTTCTCCTGTCAACACGTCTGTTACCGCTCACTTTGCCTACCAAAATTAGTTGGAGCAGTTGATATTATTCGTGTCTTATTACATGACCAAGATAGGCAACTTTTCTCCGCATGATAGTTTGCATCAGTTCGCGGTTTTCCCCGAAACGTTAGACATTTACACTAGAGTTAAATAATCATCTTCCTAACACCTATCATATTTACAAACGAATGTCGTACGTCCGATTTAAAGTTAAGTAGGATAAATGAATTTCTTGTTCATTCCATTCATACAATTTTGTTAATTACATGTCGGTAATCAATTTGTCCTGCTGCATCATAGTTGCTGGTAAATATTTATGTACACTTAGGTACACGATTCAAATTGGCAATGTTTCAAATAGGTACACATAAAAGCAAATTACTTTGTCCAATTTATTGCGTTGAATAAACCGCAGATAAAAAATATTATTTTAAGAGTCCTCCGTATTCTTGTGTGTGCCAAAATTCATCGCCTCATGGTATGTATTTATAATCAAATCTTTACAAGTTTTTCTTTCGATAAGTACTCTTACTTGCTATTTTTTTATTTTCCTTTAGGTATACTTTGCTATTATTTTGTATGAAAACTATGTTAATCACAACGCGTCAACATAACACCATAACACTTTGATAGATTGATGGTTGGCGTAGAATACCATGGTCATCAAATAGACGGCAGAAATGACAAAGCATTGTGACTTCCGTGCATGCAATCATGGACAATGGTAGATCGCTGATAACAGCCCCAGTAACCTCTAATTGTAAGAACGATGTAGTTTTTATTTGTGGTTATAAGTTAAAACCATAAAACATTGGAAAACCGACCATAAAACTATGATTATTCTTGATACATAATGAAAGTCTATCAATCAAATATTTTATTTACAATAAATACGGGTTATAAAAATTCTACTAAAATGATGGTGCCAACTTATTTTTACTGAGTTCTTGGGCATGCAAAAATTAAACTTGACAAACTAAAGAATCTTATATCGTATGAATTACCCGATACCATATTATGGTATGTATGATTGACAACCATTTAAAACAAGTCTCCAGATTTTAATGTTATTGCACAAAAAAGAGAATCATTGATGCGGCTTTTTGGCAAACGAGATAAAAAATCATTATCACCGAAGCGAAATTCAATTCCGAATGCTCTTGTATTTTAGTAATACCATTGTTCGATCCGGCGGGTACTGCATCAGAAGGGGATGGTAAGAGACCGAGGGGGGACAATGGGTGCGGGCGCGCATGACGGGCACCTGGCCGCGATTTACCGGCCCCGCCATATGCCACACTATGCGTTTCGGACCGAATCCAAGCCTCCGCGCCGTTTTTTGTAGGTAAAAAGCGACATTACTAATTCGTTTCCATGTTTTGTTTGTGTCAGAAACTGAGTGTAAATAAAGAATACAAAGGATTTTCATTGCCGTTCTTCAAAATAAGTGCATATTATTTTTCTTTTGATTTGATATTTTTTTTTATAAAATTTGTATTTTCTTTTCAAAAATTTATAAAAACAAACACCAGACACCTAGGTTATTTTAATAAGTACCTACCCTACTTCAATCGTATCATTAGCATTCCGAATTGATTCCTCATTTGTGAAAATACATCAGGTTTTGATCGTTTTTAATTATTTTTGCCATCAATTTGTGATTATGATAAGATTTTACGATGATGCCCTGAATATCATGCAATAGTGGATGTCTGGTAAGTACCTTAACTTCTTTGTGATCATAACAAGGTTCGTTTAAATACATAATGGGTCATTGCTAAACATAATTTCCGCGTTATAAACAGTTCCCATACAACTTTTGTTTAGACTAAAACGAGTTTTCTTTCATCAATCTTGAGCACTTACATGATTAATGCAATTCCGTTTTGCAAAGACTGGTCTAATTTTGAAGCTCGATAATTTTATCAGGATCATAGATTGTATGTATAGAGACCTCGTGTTTCTTTGAATAAACTTGATTCTCTTTAAGTGTTTTCAAGTATTTTTCTTTTGTAAATCCACACCCAACCTTGTGTTATTCAGTTGGAAACACAGGCCGTTATTGAAAGCATTAAACCTGCTTTGCTGTTTAGTCTACTGTATCTTAAGCTTACTCTGTGGCATTGTTTGTTTACTGTGCTCTCCTTACTTGACGTAAACTCCAATGAACTGAATTAACCCCTTTCCTTCGAATGCAGTATAGCTTCTCAGCGTTTACAGGACATGAAACCACTTCTAGATTGAATAAAGTTCTTAGTTTGTATGGCAGTTAAACTAGACCGGTTCGTGGATTATGTCCTTTATGTGTATGCAACGTCCATTAACCGTTATTTCGTGGAGGGTAGCGATTTGTTTTGAAAGAGACGTATGCGCAGCGCACCCGGCTAACGGACATCCCGGGTTGCTACCTGGATGTTCAATGTTCATTCACAATTTAAATAATAAATTTGCATCACACAAGCTTTCATCTAACTTATGAAACTAAAGAAGGAAGGTACCTATCTATTCTCCGAAAATACCGCAAAATTGCAGGAATAAGAAAAAAAAAAGAAATTTTATAAGGTACCTATGCATGCACTGAACGACAAAGTAGGGATTCCTTACGAAAAAGTGTCTCCGTTTTATTAGTATAGAAGATGGTAGGTATCCTCGATTTTCATCGAAAGACCTGTATTAGGTTGGTATGTAGAGCAGTTTATAGAACGTTTTTCCTTTTGACTCTACTCTATTGAGTTACTTTGAAAGTAGAGTCTGCAACTTTTATGCTACTACGGCGAAGACGAATTAATAGTTTTCTTTGTTTAACCATAAAATTCGCGATAAGACATTAGCTTAGACAGATCGCGATCAATATTGTTATAATATTTTTTATAAAAATCCATTCACCAGTTTGATTGAAGAGTAGGCAACGGCGTGTCTGTCTTCAGCGCGCGCGCATCTACGCTCGACGCCAATATAAATAAGCAAACTTCCTGGTACAGAGCAATGCTGAAAGCAATGGTTTTAGTCTATCCGAGTTATCGTTGTGTACAAGGTGTTTCAAAAACAATGAAACATCTAAAATTTTACAAGTGGCACTCAAATAAAAATATTTGACAAAACTTCTTCTGAACACCGATCGCAGTTTAAATGCTTTACGATAGGAAAAATAACCCGTTTTTTTAATTATCAATGTTTAAAGGACATCATGTATATCGTTTATTCTTATAAAAATGTACAGCCGATGAAAGTTCGTACTTAATAATAATATGCAGCTGAATCATTTATTTACACGTAGTACCTACCTACTATATTATTGCTACTATTGTGTTAGCTGTTTCTATTTATTTAGGTGTTTTATTTTGTAAGAACTCCTGGCGTGGTGGAAGCAGTAATGTAAGAATTCTGACACAAATACGTTACATATTATTCATAATACTTATTAAAGTAATTATTTGGGTAAATGAGTAGGTTAAGTACTTACTGACACAAACTAATACCTAATCATGTTATTGTCAACGTATATAATCTACCCTCTCCAGAGAACGAGCTTTTTTCTTCCACAACTTTGTATCGTCTACTGTACAAATTAAACATGGAACACTACTTACGTTTGTAAGTTCCGCGCGGAAATGACCATGTCGTTACTGCATTTACATGATGCTTTACTGTGCAGGCGTGATAATGTTTAGCCCAGTTTCTAAATACGCCGCGGTTTAGGCTATGCTGTGGGCCGGGCGTTCGATAATGAAAACATTGTTAACATTTAATTGTATGTGACGATGAAGGCCGGTGGGCCACTTGTCCAAACACCGCACGACACGATGAATTATTAAGGATTGAGCGCGTTCTAATCGATTTACTTACCAACACCGGGACAGGTGTAGGTGTCTACAAACAACGCCTACTAACCTTCCTGGTTGCTTTATTTAGGTGCAGGGTTACAAAAAATGCTACTATTCTTTCTGGCTTCTGTATTATAACTTCCTTTTGATTTTTCATTTTTTTCAGGAGCTTGTTTGTTGTTCATTACGTTAATTCATTTGATAGGTGAACTATTAGCTTCTGTCCACGTGGTATTGGGCTGAATCTCACTATGGGTATAGTATAGACTATGGGCTGGAACCTAAGTCATTTATATGCAGGCATAAAAAGTAGCCTAAATGACTTAGCTTCCAGCTCATAGTCTATAGGTACCTACTATACCCATAGTGAGATTCAGCCAAATCGCTTAGCAAGATTTAGTGTAGTTGAAGAACAAAAATGATATTAAATTAGTTATCAATCCTTAGCCTTACCAAGTTTTGCATATATTATTATAAGCAAAACTTGGTAAGGCTTGCACAAACGATACGGGATAAAACACTTTTCTAGATCGAATACTATACCCATAGTGAGATTCAGCCAAATCGCTTAGCAAGATTTAGTGTAGTTGAAGAACCAAAATGATATTAAATTAGTTATCAATCCTTAGTCTTACCAAGTTTTGCATATGATTATAGAAAAGTGTTTTATCCCGTATCGTTTGTGCAATACCGCACAGTAAAAAAAAACAAGAAAAAAACGTACAGGGTAAATTTTTTATGTAACAAACATAAACTTGCTCATAGGCAGATAATATAAAACATGTATTAATTATACAATGTTGTATTTATTCCTGTAAAAACTACCGCTTCGTGGTTATAAGGCTTCCCACAAAATGATGTTTTCGACGAGTAAAAATTTGATAAAATGCAATAAAGTTTATAACTAGATTCCTTATTATGTTTAACTAGCTAATGTCCACGGCTTAGACTACGGTGTGGTTATAGAAAGAAGGAAGCTCATATTTTGTTATTATTTGCGCTGATTTTTATTTCAAGTCATCGTCAAATAATATAATCTTCCTGGCCGTTGATTATAATTATCATTAGCAACGTAATAACCAAATTTTCGACGACACCGTGGCTTAGTTGGCATCCACTTTTTTTTTGTATAGAACATAAAACGTTCGAAAACATGTGTCAAGTGCATGAAAGGAGCCTCTTCAAGGCGCACTTGAAATCCTTTCACCGCACTGGTTCGAAAGAACTAGTGATACGATAAGAAGAAGTCTCTCCCTGAAAAGCAACCTGAGTAACTGAAAAGTTAAAGACAGGAATTTCCTATAATGAAATGGTTAGTCGGCGTAGAGTAGTACACCTCGGTATTTAGGTTTGCCCTGAATTATCTGTGGCGGTTGCATCGCGTGCGGTCGCCCTTGCTATGGATTACTTATGCATGTGGAGTTGTGAAGCCACCCCGTGGTGTCCGAACTCACCCTATGGTCGTGCACGTCTTGTGTAAGGATCGGCATAGTTTTTTTGAACAATTTAGTTAGAAAAAAATATAATGCGCTTAATTTAGAAGACTAAGTTACCGTGGTGGCCAAGATCGAACCGGAGAAACCCAGGACGTCCAAAGGCCGCAAAGAAGTATCGCCATTGTGAAACCAGCTTAAGGGTAATCCTCAAGGCGAATTTCCATACAAAATGTTTCGGACAAATACTCAAAAAGTACGCCTTTAATTAAATTTTAAATTTTAATTTAGATTTTATACGAGTTTTAAAATTAACACTACTAATTTAAAAACAAGTATTAAATCTAAATTGATGTATGAAACCTTACTTATTTTTGTTGACACAATCGGAAAACATAGACGAAACGAATAGTGTGAAGAAATTACTATAGTACGGCGTACTTTTTGAGTATTTGTCCGAAACATTCTGTATGGAAATTTGCCTTGAGGATTCCCCTAAATAACACGCGTAATATTGCAGCGCGAATATCATATCCACGTTCACTCGTGCCCACCCCTGCATTATTTTAATTGAAGATTTAGGTGAAGACTGCACTGGTGGTCCGCCACGTGCTGAGGCGGTCGATATGGTAATAGCTTTACATTATTTTCAGATCGATGATTTGGAAAAGAATCTCATTTTACTATGTGAGTGTGGGCGTTTCTGTGAGGAGTATTGCCTTGCGTGTTCAATAAGAATGATTGAGGCGGTAGACAACAAGTAACTATCAAAGAGGTATTGCTGGTGGTTGTATATTCGTACAAAGAAAATGCCCATCGCTTTTCTTACAAACAAGGAAAATTTAAGGACTTCGGATTCTTTTCTTCTTCTCATGTAAGCCGATGGGCTAGCTCTCATGTTCCCACTTAAAACCTAGTACCTACTTGGCTAACATAGTTGGTACAAACAGTAAATTTTATAAAAATAAGACGTTACCCATATTGGAAAAATGCCAATGTATCGGGATGAGTCCATACGGGACGGCGATGATCATTTTCCAAATATAGAAAAGGTGCGAATTCTCAAAACGTGTGCCTAGCATGTTACGTTTATAAGTTAAACTCATATTTTTGGACAGCTCGTATCGCAGCATCGGTAATGAGATCCTTTTAGGATAGGTTATGTATGGGTACTGAAAGAATTCATGATAGAATTGAAATCCATTTATCATGAAGCCATACTTAATGGTGCGGCCCCAATACGTCGGCCGTCGCTCGGACTATGCGTGATACTATCTGTAGTTCGGTTTTGTTGTCAGAAACGGAAACGTGTAATTACCAACACTGTCCATTTGCTTTGACGTGATTTGGGAATAAAACCAATGCAAAATAACTAAAACCCACATGAAAACTGAAATCCAGGCCAAGAAAGCTTAGCGGAAAATAACTGAAAAGCGTGGAAAGCGTGCAAAGTGGACTACTAAAAGTATTTGAAGAGATAAATTAGTCTACGACAAGTCTCCTCACTAAATAACCTCGGAGTTGTTGAACGTGTTCCAAGTAAATAGTACAGTCTTCCGTATCATGCGGATGCGACATGGCATCCAACCGAAATCCCAATTAATCTGTACTGACCGGATTTATCGCACAAAATCACGTTTAATTACCGCCCATTTATTAATTTACGACGGCATCAGCATGGTGTATACAGTTTATTCTGTGAACATTGTGGCGTATATTAGCTAGAACAATGTCGGACAACGACCGATGTTACACAGGAACACTCGAGTGTAGTAGTTCCGCTCCCTTTGTCGCTCCATGTAACCTGATCCGTAGCCGCGACTTCCGCGCGAAGCCCTTCGATCCTCCAATAATCCTCAGACAAGATTAGATAGGTATCTTTTACCATAGTATGCTATAAACCACTTAGCGTCCAGCTGATAACATCTATCCAACTTTTTAGGGGTTCGAAGATTATCATAAAATACGGACGCGTAGAGCTTTCTTCGTGTCTTAATTATTATTTATGTATAACAGCTGGCGAGCAGAGGTTGGCTGAGGCTGACTCCGTCCGGCGAACGACGTGGTTATTTATAAAACAGAGTTGCGTCTCGTTTTGTCTTCGGCGCGCTCTTTATTTTGTCTAAATATACGCAGTTTTGGGAACGTCGCCGGCCGCCTCTGCCGCCGCGACACCAGATCTGGCAATGCGCCAATATCTCATCTTCTCTAGCTAGCTTATCGTTTAAAACGAACCACTTGAAGGCCCCACTTATTTTATTTACCCATGAATGTCTAAAATCTGCCTGGTCAAACTAATTAGGTAGGTACAAGTTCCCACTATATTTATCTTTTTTAAAGTAAATATTAAGTACCGCGTTCTTTGATGTACTAGGTAGTGGCAACCATAAAAAAATTTAAGCGGCATCGGCAGCGAATGCCTCACGCTGCGCACGTGTTTCCTCTGTAAATAAGTGTCCCGGGAACTGACGCGCCAGGCAATGGTCGTAATTAATGGACGCTAAACGTAGGCTGGCCAAAATCACGAAGTTCTCGTCTCGTCTCGTGTAAGCCAGTGATTGGCAAAGCACTAGATTGATGGCAGACGACACCGGCCACATCAAAGAGAAGGCCACCGGACATACGAAAATCTGCAGCCCTGGACGAGCAGTTAGGCCAAAACTGGGCCATGCATAACAACTCTATTCTTGGGCCAGTTAAACTGGCACGACACATTATTTATTATACATTGTAGTTGTACATAACAATGTTTTTACATTCAATGAAAGATTTTATTTAGCTCTTTGTAGATACGTACGTATGTGGATTGCATTTCCATAAATCTAGAGCTCGTAAACAATACGATCACACTTAGGGATGCTTCAATTGTTTGAAGTTCGGCATTTATGTGTTTTCTGATAACTAACGTGTGTAGGTAGAGGCATTGGCATTGGAATAGCATGCACTCTACGTACTACGAAATATAATAATACGACCCTGGCTCCGCCCCTTCAGTCAGCACGCGTCTAAAATCGTATTTCCGTAGAATCCCTACAAGCGTCGCTAAGCACTTACTGTCGGCTTCGCAGTTCGACGACCCGAACTTCAGAAAACGTCCAGAAAAGAGCTTACAATTTCAAACAAAGGCTTTTAATCGCTATAAAATTAATGGCCTGAATTCCAAAGAGGCTCATGATTAAGAAAATGTACTCACTCATGAGTAATTTGTTCGCGAGTTTCCGACATAAACAACAAGAATCGTATAATTAATTTTATCCATATGTACTTACGTACGGCATATAATAATATGTAGGAACGAATACATAAATGCGTCTGAAAAGTATTTGAATTTATTAAATGTTAACGCGTCATGTTATCATATTGAGCCAATTTGTAGCTAAAATAAACTATGCAGGTGTGTTGAGCATAACTAACAATCGATTACTTTAAATAAATTCTATCTGGGTCACACGAGTGACAAAAGAGTGCTGCTTTTAGGTCGTACATCAATAAACATAAAGGATGGAGGAAAATTATAATAATGAATCAAGATAAGCTTTATGGTGGACAGTGGTTCGACCTCGGCCGTCAAATATCGTGGCATCGATCGGCTGAATATGTGGGGACACGAACACTGCACGATATACACCCTTGATACTCGATGAGCGATCAAATGTTAATTTGATTGCAGCCCACCCAATCCAACCGAAGAAGTGTCTAGCCTACCTTTGTCGCCCAAAGAAAATTCTAGAGCAAGATTAGTCCTTCACATAAAAGGAAAATATCATGAGTCGTGTCATGTTTCTTATAATTATATTACACAATTGTTTTATAACTACTACTCTATTTACCCAACGTAAACCTATCTGTGTTAATGTGTAATCAAATAAATTATTTTCATACTGAATGCCGAATAAAACATCTACCTAATACTACCATAACCATTAATAAAACCTTCCATCGTAACCATCGTATAAAAAAGGATTATTAGGATATGTAATGAACCTATTTCCTGAGTAGGAAACCTACATAGCATTTCGGTAGGCGATGCTAATAATTTGGGCACCAAAAGTAAAAATAGCAAATTGATGGTTGAACAGGCAAAAGCGGTAATTTAGTAGTTAACACAGAAGGCCGATGTTGATATCAATAGCAGCAGACCAACCGCGACTCCATCCGGGGTCCACGGATGTGATCCACGGTAATCACCGATGAAATTTCACCATACAATGGCGAAATCACTAGGCAAAAATGTTTTGATACGCTCCTCTGGCAAGTAATAATTAATCAGAGATTTGCTTTGTGTCGTGATTGCACATTTCCTAGAATTATGTGAAATTTGGTTGTTATTTTTACAATGGCTGGTGAAATATGAACGGTTGAATCTGTATCGGTTTATTCACGTGGGATTTTTTGTAGTATCCAAAATCATTGTTGATTAGTTAGTGTTGCTCTGATTAATAGTTTTAAACTTTTACTTCATCTATGCTTTGATTGCGTTGCACCTACCAAGATTCTCAAATGATAAATTTAGACGTGAAAGGATAGTTAAATCCGCGCGGAATTTTAGAAGCGTAGGAGGTGCCAATCACTGATAGACAATGCCGCGACAGGCATTTTAGTAGTTGAATTCAGGTGCCAAAGTCTGAAAGCCATTTATAGTGTTGGTCGTCTTCTTGTCAGGAGACATGCCCCTGGATGCCTGCGCCTGCCCGGGCGGCGGCATCGAGCGACAGAAATAGACGCAACTCGCGCTTAACAATGCAATAAAAAGAAATTAACATTGACGCTGCTTGCGCTAAGTTGACTCGTGTGTCATTTGGAAGTGGTCCAATCCCCTGTGATATATTTAAGCTTTCTTCTAGGCACTTCCGTTAAGTAAAAACGAAAATAAAAGAGATCTACGATGAAAGAGAAACACTTTTTCACCGGAATTCGGTGTCCTCTTTTCGATGTCACCTCATTTTGTATCAGGGACTTTATTAATAGCTGTGTGCTTGTTTCAGGGTTCGGGTTGGCGGCTGCCGCGGCGGCAGGAGTTCGAGCCGGATACCCCACCGTCCTACAATCACCGTACGGGTGAGTAACCGCCTGGCAGTATTTCCAAAGCCTCTGTACGATTTATAAATGTTCAATGGTTCAACACTTCGATATTTGCCAGCACTTGCGGCGCCGCATGCCGCTCTGTTTACATCTCACGAGACAAAATACAGATTTAATTTTATTATACTGTCCTTCGTGCTGGTATCTTCATATTAAATACATATAACGGGAGACGTAGGAAAAGGATGTAGGCCCAAAGGATACGGATTGGGATTAAGCAAATGAAGCGTGTTTTTATTATGATCACCAAGACTTTATTTATAATGGCTATCGAAAAACCATTAAGCGGGGTAGGTGTGTTAAGCAATAGGCGTACACATGGTATGTACGTAGCATAGTTTGTAAAGTAAGATAGCTGGCTGAGCTGAATTTTGTCTCGGTAGATGAGGCGAGCGGCGTCTCCGGACGGCTAGCGGCGCGGCGGCCGGCGGACCTCACCTAGACTAAATTATCAAACATTTTCACATAGGTATCTATGGCAAGCGTGAGCGTGAGAGTGGATTTTTTCGTTTTGGGTGTGAATTAGTCGATTGGGTTTTTTAATGTTTACGTTTTAAGCTATACCGGCATGGGCGGCGCCCGCGACAAACGCGCTCGTCGCGGGCGCCGCCCACCCGTCACTATCCGCATCGTTCTCGACACTCAATGTTTTCTTTAATTTATTGTTTTATGCCGTGTTCGTGTAAGATTTGTTGATTTGAGTTTTGTTGGTGGTGGATTTCGTTTAATACACTGATCGTTGGGCAAGCCGCGTAGCCGCCTGCTCGAGGGCGCGCAGTGTGTGCGTAGGTGTGTGCGCGAGCTCGAGCAAGCCCGCGGTACTTCCGCCGCCTCCGCTGCCGTGCTGTCTACCCTCAAGTACATTAACCACGTGAACCATCCGTGTCCACATCTCCACCGCACCGCGTGTTCCTGTTAATTACAGTTTACAGCGACCGCGATCGATGCTCGGCAAAGCCTGCCAGGGCCATCACGCCATCACCCGCCCGCCGAACCACTTCATATATTATTCACTCTTGTTTTAATGGAAAAATAATCAAGCACAAGCTTCATTCGATTAATCGCTCTTTGCTTTGAAAAAATGAATTGACGTTGTAGCTGCAATGTCATTTGGTGACCCATTTGTATAATGGAAGAGCTAGAAGTAATTGGAATCCTTGAAATATACTATCTCTCCCTGGCATCGCTAAGCTGTATTGATACATTCAAAATTAATTAATTTGATTATATGCTGTTATACCTATACCTATTGTAAAGTAAAGGAGCCCAGACAAAATCTAGAGTAGTGTTCGGGATAAATAATTTCGCATTCACAGACTACCTATGCTAATCAAGGCAATATTTTCAATCTATTCTTACATTAAAGTTGCCATTATTAGACAAACTTTTTAATGAGTACTAATTATAGAGTCTAAAAGTAGAGCTAGTAAAAATGATTTTTTTTTTCATAGCAAGAGAGATACCTTTTCACTGCCAGAAAATAGGAAGTAACAGCGCTTTCGAATATTAGGCCTACAATAAATAAGACATTATAATCAGTAGGCCTCAGGTGGGCGTCCTAGACGGGCGGAGTTTAGAAGCGGGCGTGAATTACGCATGCGCGCTCATCTCCTTTTCTGTACCAAGCTAATCTAACAGCATTTAATTACAAAATGTCAATCGATCCGTCTCTGTCAACCCATATTATGTTAGAAAAAGACAGTCGCAAAATGCGGTAGTTAGCACGGCCGCGGGCGAGAGCACTAGAGAAATGATGACGCGAAGAATCGACGGATGGAGCCAACCTCTCGAAACAACTTGACCGCCTTCAGAAATTAAGCGAAGTCGACACATTCACCGCTTTGATGCCATTTTAAACTTTTGTATAAAGGCTTGTAGTTTCAAAATAGATCACGAATCATCGAATAGGCATCGGCGAGCTTGAAACAACTCCATATTAGATGATCAGGGATGAAAATAACTTGAATTAATGCAGATAACATGCGATATAGGTAGCGCACACACACTGCATCGTGAGTCCGAAGTATTTCGGGCCGCTAATTCGGTTTCGTAATAGGAACAGGCTCGCATCTAAATCTTAATTCCGACGACGTTCCTCCGTAGCGAATGCTACGATAAGTAGATACAGAGATGCGGATATTTCTGTCTTAGCGAAGTGCCACTCGTTGATTATTTTTATTAGTTTACATTTTAAAGTTTCATGGCAATGACGCACGGCGGCGGGCCATCCACGGCGACAACGGTGATCAGACTCGCATTGCATAACTGTTCGATGTCTACTAACATAACAAGACTAGAATGCTCGTCACCACTGTGGGGCTAGGTAGAGTGTGGCAGTGTTCAGCATCAATGATACTTCACTGCTGATTAAATCGCGGTGAGGTGTCATCGGGGGTTGTGTTTTGGCTTGACATTTTTGTAAGCTGTTTGTTTTTGGCAGGTTGTCTCCGGGGTACGTGTATGGGACGCCGAGTTACATGAACGCGATGAGTGGAGTGAGCGCCGGGGTGGGTTCGGGTGCCGGAGGGCTGGTGCAGTTGCCGCAGTTGCAGCATGCTGCCGCGGTGGCTGCAGCGAACCACCTGTACGAGTACCAGGCTGCGGCAGCCCAAGGTGCTGCGGCGTACCAGCAGCAATACGCTGCTGGATTTGACCCGTATGCTACTGCTGCCGGTAAGTATTATTTGACTTCTTTTCAGCCCACCAAATCTAGGTTTTACAAAAACATAGGTACTCAGGACAAAGACAAAGTTACAGGGAACCAAATACGCAATTTAATTTACTTCAACGACATATTTTTTTCAGTTTTAAGTAAATTGACACTTAGTGAATCTGTCTGTACAAATTCACTAAAATATCGTTTTCATGCCCCATTTCCTTATTTTCAGCAGCAGCAGCGGCTGCCAGCGGGGCAGGATACATGTCTCCATACTACACCCTCCAAGGAGGTGGTGTTCAGGCACCGCTCCTCCCCCCTCTGTCTTACCCCCCACAACTGCAAGAAGCTAGGATGCAATAAAAATCAAGCGGCTGTACTCCGGATCGCTTCAAGAGATCTGGGATTGACGGCTGTGCCGGATACCATTAGACGGCAGTAGTATTGACTGCCGTATTTAAATATTTGATTTAAGGAGAAAACAAGCGATACCGTTATAATATCCCATAGGATACGGCATGGTTTTTCATATCATCGAGTTAAAGGCAGCTGTAGTAAAATTCAAATACACAATAACAATCTTTATGATAAATTTCCGGTAACAAGCAGTAGGCAGGTAGATAATGCAGGCAATTTAAAGAAAAAAACGTTATTTCCCAAAAAAAAAAAACAACTGTTTTAGCAAAATAAAACGATAAAAAGGAAGCCAAAAACTTAGTATAAAGTAGGATTTTTAATGTCCAAAAAAGTAATGACCAAGAGATCTACGAGCTTATGGATCGTACGAGTGTATTCGTTGGTTTTACTCTAGGTGAAAAAATATTCTTGCCTCGTTCAAGTGACTTATCTAAATATCTATTTTTATAAATAATTAAGATTAATAAAAATATGTCTTCATAGTAGAACTTCCTTCATATTATAACAATAATAACTAAGCGTAAACAGGTACTACGTATAATACCGAATGACAATGTAGAAAAGCGAATTTCAATCTGCATTAAGACTAATCAGAAGATTTTTATCTAAAAACTTAAATATATATTATATCCTGACTGACTGACTGACAGACAACGCACAGCCCAAACTACTTTACGCAGAAAATTGAAATTTCGAGGGCGTGTTCGCCAAGAAGTATAGGCGCGTACTAAGAATTTTATTAATTCGCAATGCAAACGTCAAGTAAGAACCTAAGTTGCGAGCATCAGCTATTTAATAAATAATTTAGATTCAGCTGCAAGGACTGGTCATCCACTGCTTACCAAAATGGGTTGTTACCATATCAACTAAGTAAAAATTGGTATCTTCCTTTTTCTAGTTTCTATTTTTAGAAAAAATAGTAACTTATATTTATAATAGTAAGTAGTTTATTTAATAAAGGTATGATTGACCTTTTACTCACGAGTGAGTATCTATCGAATGATTTTCACTTAACTTTTAATAATAATGGAAGCAATTGAAACATCTTATTGTACTGGACACTTTACTATGCAACAGGATTAGTTAGTTTTTCTAGAAAAAATATTTATTTTGACCCAGTGTTGAAACTAGCAGTTATACTTTATCTGATATATGGATATAGGAACATACTGTTAGAATGGAATTTACTACAAAAAGTTTGTATTTACAAATCAATATTATGCTAGTAAAAGATCAGACTAGAATAGGTCAAAGAGCCTGGCTAAATAAGCAAGCGAAATAAGATTCTAATTGGCCATAAAAGGTGGAAACCCGAGCATGAAAAGTTCCCATGAATCATAACTATAGACTCTATGGACTCATTAAAGTACTTACTAGAAAAGTTCATTACAAAAAAAAACTAAAAAGTTTCTATTCCTTATTCTAAGGGTGTCCATTTTGCTCAATACGTCCTTCAGGATCGATAATTTAAGATTGTGGTAGAGCAATATTTAGGTCAAATTGAAAAGATTATTTCCTAAGCACTAGATTTTAGTTCTATGAATGTTATAGTATGCCCAATCAGCTATTGATCATGCTTACACGGTTAAGGGTATTGCTATGTTTAGATTAATTCTAGTCGATGTAATTTTAATATAATGATTTTAGACACTCGCCATTATTCAATGACAAAATTAATTCTTTATTTTCTTATTTATGTGACTGTAGAAGTCACTGCTGGAATTCTTACATTTTCTTATTTTTTGTGCTCTAAAAGCATACTTAATAATTAATTGAGAATATTAATTATGTTTTTTTTGTTTCATAAAGGTATTTCTCATAATGATATCTTTTACGAAGCCTCTACAATATTTTTCCAGCGAATTCTGGACTAATTTAATTTTTAATAATATTTTGTTTTGAAATGGCGACCTAAGTAGTACAAGTTAGGGACATACAGCTTAGTAAAACCTAATAGGTGAATCCTAAAAAGTAGGTATTGTAATAGGTAGTTACTTAAGTCTCATTTTATTTTAGTGATTATAATATGCTGTTATTTGTAATTTATTTTGTTGATATTTGTAGATCACAATGTTGAAAATATTTATTATGAGGAAAAATCATAGAAATGTTATCTAAATATTTACTACTTTCCGACAGAATATTCAAATTATAACAAGCTACAGACATTCTGTAAGCTCGTCGGTTATGTATTACAAAAAATACTTAGATAGGATAATATTTTTAAGAATTAAACCAAAAAGAATTAGGCCATATTATAAGTGGCCATCTTGCCTTGTGTACTGTATTGTAACTGATGTACTTACATTATTTAAAATAACAAAGTTACATGAGTATTATTCTCATTCAGTGTAATTTACTTCAGATTTATTGTTTATGTCAATGTATTTCAGACTCAAGACTCAACATTTCATAGATATATTAAAATTTATCATATTTTTATATATTATATAGGCAGATAATTTATAAGTGGGTCTACACAGCCAACAGTCCATTTTATAGTGCATTTTTGTTCATAGTGATAAGCACAATTTATTTATTTATCTATTTTATATTACAGTGAATTCAAATCAGAATAAATCATTACCTATACTTACTATATTATAATAATCATACTTTGATGTACTTAATTTAAGATATAAATGTAAACAGAAATAAATTTTTAAGGTACATAATTGGAGTTTTTATTTCAAGTCACACATACCAAAAAAAGTTTATTAAAATCTGAAAAAAAATTCTGTACATGTGTTGACTTGACTTGTCTATGTGCGTCATAGGGAGACTGGTATTTTGGTCTTCAAACCACCCAAAGGCCTCTGACTTGATTTGATAATTGTCATACATAACTCATATTACATACATTACTCATAAAGTAATTTATGATAAAAATATTCAGAAAAATTCAATGAATATATTTTCACATGAACTTATTGCAATTTACAAATGACAAACCCTCCTTTCGGCCTTTTACGGACATTAATGGGCCTACAACGCACACAAGCTTTACTACAGTATTGCGTGCACAGGCAAGTTTGTACACGGAACACTGTGCGAATGGTTGGTAATTTTACAGTGGTGTTCCGTGTACAAGCCGGCCTGCACAGGCAAAACTGTGGTGAAGCTTGTGCGTGTGGTAGGCCCATAATATACCGTTCATACAGATAGTATAGCCAGGAACGGAATTTGAGGTCCAGTTTGAATCATTTGGAGCAGATTATTCTGGGAGTACGATAATAAATTTAAGAAATAAAAGCTTATGGTCCATGATTTATATCATAATGTTAGTGTCTGGAATCTGTGATCCTAGACTATATTATGCTTAGGGTGCAGATTACATTGGATCAGATTTGAGACTGAATGGCTAGATATTTAATTTATTAACAATGAGCGGTAGTTAACTAATGACGCAGGTAGCATAGCACATCCTATAGTGATCTATATGTGTCGCATAGTTACAACTTAGTATTTCTATCGGATGATGTTTATGCAGTTATGTATGTTTTATTTACGTAGCTCATACTGCAATTTTGTACTGTACTGTGATTTTTTTAACAATTATACAAACAAATTAGGAGTAATAATAATAATACAAATAAGATAACTTCTTCACACAAATTACAAAAAAAAATAACTGTACTACATGGGCTATGAATAAAGTTAAATGATGTAAAGTATAATAAAAAACAACTGTTAGCTACTTTCTTTAAATTATAAAAAGTACATAATATAAACAACAATGACAAAATAACAAACTAAGTATAAGTAAAGACTTTAAAATACGCTTAATCTATAAATTTTCAACATCGCTCTCTTCGGATTCCAATTCAGAATCAGTTTCTAAGTTAAATACGTCAACAAAATCAATCTCATTTTCTTTAAACTTGATTATTTCAAGGGTTTCTGTGAAAAAAGCATGTCGTTTTTCGGTATCCAACTTAGTTCTCATTGCACTGATAATGGGATCCGAAGAATGAAGAACATATTAAGGATATCCTCCTTACAGGCTTGCCTGCTTCTTTTTCGGTAACTATGCTATCTGTATCATTAGTTAACTACCGCTTATTGTTAATAAATTCCTTAAAATTTGAACAATATGCTGTCTGAACCACTGGTACCTTATCTTGCTACCTAATTAGGTAACGAATGACATTTTTAAATATTTGTGGTTATAGTTTTGTTTTTCTGATATTATAACGTTAGATAAACACACATTTGTAACTATCTATAGCATACAAATGGAAGACCGGGACTTACAAAATAAAAAATATTTCGTATTTTTTTTTCAAAAAGTTTCGCAGCAGTTCGAGAAATATGAGGTATGCCAAAAAATCATAAATAGTTGGTACTATAACTGTGTGCAAGGATATAACGGTTGGACATGCACTTCCGGAGATATCTGGATTTTTTATATGTTTTTCATACATTTTTGTCATTAAAAAAATATATCTTGAGCTATTCTCCGCCAAATGGTATCACATGATATATTTAGGCATAATATTGATTAATAGAAGCCGTTTCAAGCAAATAAAACGACACTTAATTTTTTTAATCCCTGTCTTTGAAAGTCAATTTTCGACCCACCGTGCGACGCGGCCTTTGAGAATGAATAAAATTAAAAAAAAGAAAATTCGACACTTGCTAGCCAACAAACTGCGCAAGCCACTGCAGTACTGATAGACTGATAGTTTGCAGCAAGCTTAAAAGCATACTTCCTCTTGACCAATCTTTCTGACTTACAAATACCTTAATTGTTTTGCTTGCTTCGATTGTTCCATTTTAATTTTAGTTAGTTTATTTGTTTGGTAGAGTCGGCTTGAATTGGTTTTGACGCGTATTATCTCAAAAACTCATAATTATTTTAGTGTTTTTTCATTTGATAATTGCATTAAAAATCAGCCACTCAACAAGACACCGTTGTCAACTACAATTGGTTGTTTTGAACCCCTACGAAATGGCGGGTCAGGGGCATCAGTTTCCCAACAATTTCCAAGCGAACGCGGCTGGTATGCGGTCGGGCTTTGGCGGGGGCCCTATGGGGCCGATGCCGACCATGCCTAATCAGTTAGCAGGTAACCAAACCACCTTATAAAAGTACTAAGTAAGTTAAACATGACTTTTTTTTTTATTTTATCAATGGGAAAATGCAGTTTACGCATATCACCCGGCCCGGGGAGGACCGTAGGGGTATGTCGGGCTCACCACTGGGTTACTAGCAGATGCTAGTAACTGGTAGCATACCGACTAAAAACCCATTGATATGCCTTTAATCACCTTAGTGCTAATGCGCCGTCACACCACTCGTCACCAGACGAGAAGACGGCGCACCATCACTTGACAGGGTCACGGGGTCCCAATCGGATTCGACCGCGGCAAGTTACACATGACCACTCTAACCTCTCAAGACTCATGCACCAATGTTTCTCTCAGGTGTGATGGGCAATCCAATGGCGAACCCTGGAAGTATGGTTGGCATGGGTAATCCCATGGTACCTCCATATGCAGCAGCTATGGCGAACCAAATGGGAAATATGGGAATGGGACCACAAGTACAGGTATAACTTTAATTTCCTAGGTAAGCATGATGTGTCAATATCAGAGCCAAATGGCTTAGCAAGATCCTTTCTGTGAAGATATCTTGCTAAATAGGGTAAATGTTATTGGATTCCTTACCCGCACTTGACTCTTAGTGTGTCCGACACACCAAATCACTGGACATTACTTGAAATTCGGTATGTTCATCATTAGTTGGGAGGTAGATAGCATTGTGTGAAATATTACTATTATAATTATAACAAACATTATTATTAATATTGTTATTATTAAGAAGTGTAGGTGTATACTAAGAAAGAAATGTTAATTCAGGGTGTCAACTAGTTATGATATAATTTAGCTCTATCAAATAAATAGTGTATAATGAAATGTTTCAGGGAGTTGGTGGAATGGGAGTGGGTGTTGTCGGACCTCCCAACCCAGGCATGGGACCTCAGGCAGTCCAGCAACCCGGTAATAACCCTTCTGATGCTCTTGCCTTTGTGATTCAAAGTCTTGTGTTACACTGTTATGGTGATGGATAGCCAATAGGCATGATCACTTATCTTTGGGAGAGCCTTGCTGCCTCATACTGGTAACCATAAAAAAAGTAGCTGGCTGTGAATCACAGGTGGTTAGACCTATTTACTTTCCTTCAATGGGACCAAAATTACATTTTATGTATAGTGCTGAAACCTTTGCATAACCATACAATGCTGGTTCATCAAGCTATAAATAAATCATTGGGCATTCATTTGGCATGGGTAATCATCTGTAAGTTGAAGAAATAAAAAAAATTAAGGCCAGTATGCTATTCACCTATGCACTACTACATTTCACAATGTAAGAACCAGATGAACATATCTACCAAGACTATGAACTGCTTATACATTCATTTAGTTTTTACACTGAATTGATGCTAACTACAATGAAGTTATGATCTCTCAGCAAAGTTCTAAACAAGCTACATTTCTGAATTCTAATCCTAATTTGCGCTTAGCATTGCAATGGTCTGCATTGATGTCCTGTTATGAGGTATTGTGCTTTGACATTACTTTATCAACGCTAACCCCATGCTAAAAGTTAATAGCATGAATTCTAAACATTGTTTCCCTTTAGTAGGCATGCAAGCGGTGGGCTCTGTGGTCCCCCCCACGCCGCCGCCCCCTCCCGCCACGCCCTCGCAAGCTGCACAGAAGGAGTTCAACACCGCCTCCTTGTGCAAGTAAGCAAACTATTCTAAACAGTGTTGGTTCCTTCCATTAGGAATGCAGACGGCGGGCGCTGTGGTCCCCTCCAACGCTCCGCTACCCCCTCCCGCCGTGATCGCGCAGGCTGCACAGAAAGAGTTAAACACCGCCTCCTTATGCAAGTAAGTAAATTTTTGTAAACAGTGTCAGTTTCCTCCAGTAGGTATGCAGGCTACGGGCGCTGAAGTGTTCTGTAATGCTTCGCTTCCCCCTCTCGCCACGTTTTCGCAGGCTGCACAGAAAGAGATAAACACCGCCTCCTTGTGCAAGTAAGTAGACTATTCTAAACAATGTCGGTTTCCTCCAGTAGGTATGCAGACGGCAGGCGCTGTAGTGTTCTGCAATGCTTCGCCTCCCCCTCTCGCCGTGATCGCGCAGACTGCACAGAAAGATTTGAACACCGCCTCCTTGTGCAAGTAAGTAGACTATTCTAAACAGTGTCTGTTCCCTCCAGTAGGCATGTAGATGGCGGGCGCTGTGGCCCCTCCAACGCTCCGCCACTCATTCACTTTGTGACCACGCAGGCTGCACAGAAAGAGTTAAACACCGCCTCCTTGTGCAAGTTAGTGAATTATTCTAAACAGTGTCGGTTTCCTCCAGTAGGGCGCGCCTGCCTACGCTCTAGTCCCCTGCAACGCTCGGCCTCCCACTCTCGCTACGTTTTCAAAGGCTGCACAGAAGGAGTTCAACACCGCCTCCTTATTCAAGTAGACTATTCTAGAAAGTGTTGATTTCCTCCAGTAGTTATGCAGACGGCAGGCGCTGTAGTGTTCTGCTATGCGTCGCCTCCCCCTCTTGTCACGCTTTCGCAGGCTGCATAGAAATAGTTCAACTGCCTCCTTATAATAATAATAAAGACTTGAACTTGAAGTTCGTAGTCCGAGTAGAGTCCAGCTTTTTAATGAACACATGGATATGTTCCTGGATGCGGTCATTGGCTTGCTCTGGTATAAAACGCGCAATCTCTTCCAGCAGGCTGTACAGAAGGGGTTCAACACCGCCTCCTTATGCAAGTAATCACACTATTCTAAACAGTGTCGGTTCCGTCCCTTCCAATGCTCCGCTTCCCCCTCCCGCCGCCGTCAACACTGCATTCTTATGAAAGTATTATAATGTAAAATTATTTTTTTATTTCCAGATTTGGCCAAGAAACTGTACAGGATATTGTCAGCCGAACACAAGATGTCTTCCAAACCCTCAAAGCCATACAAGTGAGTGCTTGTATTTTATTTTACTTAAGTCTTACTTTTTGGGAAGGAGGACAAATGAGGTATCAATCGATTTGTCTTACTCATACTCTTTCTTCGCAGTTGAATAAAAATCTACATTAGCTAGTAATTTGGCAGTCTGGTTTTTAACCAGTAATCAACATACCTAAAATATTTTTAGGTGTAAAGGCATCTACACACTAAAGCCGCCGGCCCGGCGTTACATCCCGCCGGGTTAGCGATTTGTATGCGATTGTTCAAAAGAGCCTGGTTTTTCAGGCCGGCGGGCTGTGTCGCCGGGAGCTGCGGCTTTGGTGTATCTACATCTGTTTTAACGATTGTGTATATGTAGTATTTACATCTGTACCCTTAGTACGAGTTTTGATAGTTTTCGAAAACTTTATGTAGTTTCGTTTCCTTCCATACATTTGCTTACAGCGCCCCTAGCGAAAACTTTTATGAACTAAAATCGGTAGTATGAGTTGGATCGAAACATAGTATTCGAATACCAAAAAAGTTTTCGAGCTGTTTATGGCACTTTGGCAGTACGAGTTCTAACTTTGACAAGTCAGCGATAGTAAACTAGGACGTTTAGGAAAACTTTTGTAGTATTCGCACTCACTAGATAAAATTCGGTGAGAGCTATGCGAACAAGCTAGTATTTGTAAATATTTGTAAATCCTGCCACATTTATTGCTCTCAACCTGACATGAGGGCCTTCGGCCGGTTTATTTAAGTCACCATTTCTAAAATTATGGATATGGGTAGGGTAATTATACAAATTTCGAGACACATCTTGTAGACTTTTTTCCAGAGAGAGAAATAATTACCTCTCTATGAAATCTATCCATAATTTAAAATTGTGATGGACTCATTTTTCCTTTAAAAAAACGATGCCTCCATAAAAAATAATAATAAACGTATGACAAGGCAGTATGGTCATATGACATTAGCCAACACTATGCGCAAATTAAAAAAAAAACAAAACGTGGTACAAAGCGCCAAACGTAAAGGATATGTTCGTCTCTTTCTTTTGCCGACGTGTAAAAGAGTTAGAAGTATATACCATGAAGTTCGTTCAATCGAGCTAGTCGATGGTTGATATCGTGTAAACTTAATACGAAAAAATTAGCCCGTACTGCCGATTACAACGTAAACTATTCGTTTGAACGAGCTCACCAAAACTATTGAGTTTTGGAAACTATCAAACTCGTACTAAGGGTACTGTTTTAACGATTGTGATGTTCCAGCCTCCAAACGGCACCCAGCACGGCGAGAGCGCCAGCAATGACAAAAAGGCCAAAATGCAGGAACAACTGAGAACCATCCGGCTACTCTTCAAACGACTCCGGCTCATCTATGAGAAGTGCAACGAGACTTGTCAGGTGAATTCAAAAGCTCAATTTCAAGCTTCAGCACTTTCATGCCTACTTGCACCAAACTTTCAAAGTTCCTAAGCAATTACTTTACTCGCTTGGTATGTAGTTCTTAACGGTTTTGACTATTAAGATTCTGACTATTAAGGGGAATCCTCAAGGCAAATTTCCATACAAAATGTTTCGGACAAATACTCAAAAAGTACGCCGTATTATAGTAATTACTTCACACTATTCGTTTCGTCCATGTTTTTCTATTTCGTCAACAAAAAAAGTGTAAGGTTTCATACTTTAATTTAGATTTTATAAGTGTTTTAAAATTAACCCTGCTAACTTTTTGAGTATTTGTCCGAAACATTTTGTATGGAATTGGATTTGAGGATTAGCCTTAAGGCGGCTTCCTTATTGGCATTGATCGTACGATCAAACGATGCGTTTTGGTCGCGCGATGAAAATTAACCATATCGTACGATCATACAATGCCAATTAGGACACTCTGAAGAGATAAGTGTATTTAATCTCGTACGACCAAATCGCATACTTTGCTCGTACGATCATTAGCCAATTAGGACAGCGCCTAAGTATTTCTGTAACAAAACTGACTTCATAAAAGAAGGTTATCATCCGATTGAATGTTTTTTTTTTACGTTTCTTACCTCAGAACTTAGTTGTTTATAAACCAATTTGAAAAAACATTTTTTGTTTCAGAGGATATTCTTTCAGATTGGTCCCGTAGAAATTTAATCAAAATCGGTTCTGTAGTTTAGTATTTAATATAAAAAAAACGAAAAATAATATCGCGTCGAAGTAAACAAAATTGCGTATTTTGCGTCCCTGTGACTTATCTATGGTGCCTATGGCCGGGCGCGGCCCGTGTTTGTACAGGCCGTGTGAAGCCACCATTATGCTAATCTTTATAAACATTTCAGGGTACTTATGAATACACACACATGGAGAGCTTGATACCGTTAAAGGACGAAGCTGAGAATAAAGCATTGGACGAGCGTCGAAACACTGAAGCCTATCGACTCGCACTTGACGAGAACAGAGATCTCACTGAACAGGTGTGTATTTTATCAAGAGCTGTGATAAAGTAGACAAGCGACGATATAGCAGTGTTGCACGGAGCTTAGTGATTAACATTCCTGTGTAGCACTGTTTTGGTCATAGGCAGGGGTGATTTCTTACCGCCTGGATTTAATTGCTCTTCTCTTAATCTTACTAATATTGTAAAGGCGAATGTTTGTTAAAATGGATGGAAGTTTGTTCGTCAATCACGCTGAAAGTACTGAAACGATTGAGCTAAATTTTGTATAGGTATAGAGCTGGAAAAATACATTTACAATACAATCTACTTTTGATCCCGATTCCACGCGGGCAAAGGTGTTTGTATATGTCAGCGTAAAATTGCAAAAACCGTAAGTTTATAATTTGACCATTTGAAAAACGTCTTATTGCGTGATCGTCTACAAATTTAGTATTTCAAAATTAGTAGTAAATTTATTTATTATACGTCTTTGAAAACCGTTCAATTGTAACTTACGGTTTTTACAACTTTACGGTATCAAATAAAAAAGTCTGATTGGTTTTTTTTTCAGGTGGTGTTAAAAAATAAGCAATTGAAAGAAGTGATCACTAATTTGAGGACTATAATATGGGAAATCAATGTGATGTTAACTATGAGAAGATCTTAGTTTTAATGTAGGACAAAGTGTAAATATTAGGTAAGTAAGTTGTTATTAAATAAGGTTTACTCTTAGGTAAAAAATATTAAATGTTGTCAGGTGTAAAATAAAAACCTTTTTTTTGTGGCGATTGGTCTGTTTGCTATGAAGTGATGGGTAGGTGTAGATCTTCTTCTTCTTATCGTGTCACTAGTTCTTTCGAATCAGGGTGGTGAAAGGATTTCAAGTGTGCCTCGAAGAGGCTCCTTTCGTGCACTTTAGCTATTCGTTAGGTATTTTACGACCTGAATGTGGTTATGAATTGAAAGAGGACAGATTTCTATGTACCGATGTCACAGCATTACCTGCCTAGCCCTTTGAAGCGAGCGTGCAAAACCTATAGACAGAATTAGGTTATTATTTTCCTATTTTCCGTCCACACGCGAGCGAAACGAGCGTGCACAGCCTAATGTCAGAAAATTTTCTGGGTCTCTCTAGTTTGACGATTGAACTAAAGAATCGAACTAGTGAGAACAAACGAAAGAAACTGGGTACGGTCAGGCTGCTTATTGAACGGCGATCGTTTAGTAAAAAGGCTAGGCAGTTAATTGAATGGCTAATAAGGCTAGATGGCTGCGACGCTGATACAACACACGATGAGTCGCAGATCAGTTACAAAATAATACTATGAAAATATAATTAATTACATTTATTAAAAAAACTTTACAAGTTATTGAACTTAGTTACACATAGGTTTAATTTCGTATACTTGTTCGTCTAAAAATAAATAAGTAGCTTTAATAGTGAAATGGCAAGGTTTGTCCAACATCCTAAGTAAGAAGGTAAATATCTAAAACTAGTTCTTCATTTCAAGTTAAAATACCTAAATTGAGTGTTGTTACTTATAATAAGGTATATTCGAACTTAAAAATACTTACTACGGGTTAGTCTCAAAATCCCCTTGAATTAAAAAAAATCCTTACAAAAGTTTTAAATCAAGGGGATGTACAGACAGCGTCAGAGATAGGTATCCTCCTTGCACAAGACACCAAGCTATAAATCCTTTAAAAAAATGTATAATTAAAATTATTTTTAGGCTTACATACGGTTTTACAAATATAATCTATTTTTTAAAGGCAAAACTTCAACATTCATCGCGACGGTGATTTAAAGGGATTTGAAGCTGGGTATTATAATGCAAGGGGGATACTTATCTATGACGCTGTCTGTACATCAGTGTTTCATAACCCCCTAGAATAATTATGAAAAGTAAATAGGTTATGAATAATTTTACTTTGATTTTTAATTTATAGGTAAATAATAAATCCTTGACAATTATTGTATTCAAATAAACTTACCTACCAATACAAACATGTTATAGAAGTCGTAAAAAATAACTTAGGTACCTACTTAGTGTAAATTGCATACTTGCCTAAGTATCTAGGACCTAGATACTAAGGCAAGCCGATGTTTTTTACCTAGATTCTAGGTAATAAGAAAAACCTCTGATTGCCTCCTACCATATTGTACCTAATGCCCCAAAGAGGTTCACATGTTAATCAAAATATTGTAATTATTACCATCTTACCAAACCGTTGAGATGACAATAAATGTATCGAGTATAAAGTCAAGGGATTTTGGGACTAACCCCACACTACGAGTAGGTATCTATTTTCATTGAATCGGGGATTTTGGGACTAACCCCACACTACGAGTAGGTATCTATCTGCGTTGAATCAGGGATTTTGGGACTAACCCCACACTACGAGTATTTATCTGCGTTCAATCGGCTTATCGATACCCGAAGCTTTTTGCTTTTCCAAAACATTATGTTCGTACGGACGATGATCTACAATGTCTTCTGGGTAAGCTGGTACATCTTTCTCCGCAGTTTCTTCTGGGGCAGCATCAATTTGCTTGTTGACGCTTCGGCCTGAAGGTAGTTCGTGGAAAGCTTCAGCTAGTTCTGGATTGATCTCGTATAGAGGCACGTCTCCTGTCTGAATGTAGACGGGCACGTAGCCTGGTTTTGCGGGGAGCGACTGCCATGGACGGGCCTCTGTGAAGATAATGGTTTTTGTAAGCAAAATATAAGAACTATAAGTAGGAGTAGGTACATGTTATTTAAAAAGGAATGTGACTTTATTATGATATTTTTTTTTTTTTTTTTTTTTTTTTTTTTAACATTCACACACTCATACCCCTGCACTAGGATTCCCTGTGTCGCAGGTGGCATGGACACATACAACACATCACAACATCCAAGACCCTTTCCATTTTGACCTTCGTTTTAGGTAACAAATATAGGTCGTAGAAAAATTTATAGGATTATAACTGGGAACTGGCATCATAAATATGTAGTAGGTACTTAGAAGACAAACATTTTTCTAAAGTTTTATATCAAAATCTTATTAAGTATATAAAATTGCTTTTTATTAGTAGGTCCCTATACTACCTACGGCTTGCGCTTCTTGAACAACATACCCTCGAAAATTCAGGTCTCTATGTCTAGTGGTTTGGTCTGTACGTTGTGTCAGTCATACTCAGCCAGGACTTTATAACGTATAATTTATTGATTTGGAACGTTACGAAACAAACGTTTCGTAATATACAAACGTATAGGTTTCTAACATAGAAATACTTATTGATGTCTAACTTTTCTTCCACATAACGACTTATAAGACCAATACGTAGTAGCTCTTAGGTACTAAGTTTAGATAGGTATTAAGTCTATCTATCTATGGTCCCGAGATGATTCGCGGAAGCTGCACGCTCGCTAGCGCATCCGTGCAACGCTAATTCACTAATGCCAGGGATGGGGGGACCTTTCGTCGTAGAGTTATTCATTGTTGTACCTACCTGCCAATAAAATGCTTTGGAAATACGGATACTTAGGTAGGTAAGTATTTACAAAGAAACTGACAAACGGACTTGGCGAAATTATGAGTGTACCTCTACATAAATGAGTTCCTTTCCTTGTTGGACTCTGGATAGGTAAAATTAGAGTAAGTACTAAAAGGATCCTGAATAGATAAAATTAGGATCCCGAAAAGGTTTTTTTTTAATTTTACAGGGATGGGAAGACCCCACGTAGTAGAGTTATTCTTTGTTGTACCTACCTGCCAATTAAATAGGTACTTAGGAAATACGGATACAAAAGAAACGGACTTGGCGAAATTATGAGTGTAGGTAGGTACCTAACCTACTTATAAGGGTTCCTTTCTTTGTTGGACTCTGGATAGGTAAAATTTGGGTAAGATGGTACCTACTAAAAGGATCCAAAATAGGTATTTTTTAGAGTTACTTCCTACTCTTCCTAATAGCCAGATAATTTATCGAAATGAAATGTAATCGTTCCGGGCGATTGGGACCGCGGTCCTAAACCTAGTGGTCCCAATCGACGGAAGCCTCAAACAGGGTTAGATATATATCCCAGCAGGATAGGTTTCCTTACTAACAATATAAAACTATTTTCGAAAATCAAAAAGGTAATAATCTACTTTATCTATTACTAGGTAGGTAGGTATTTAAAATTGATTTTCGAAGGTAAAGGTTTTTAAGAAAAGGGGCACTATCCTTCGGGGGCATATTATCCCCGATCTACTTCTAGCATTTTAAATTCCGAAGCCTCTAAGTAGGTGTACATTATATCGAATGGCTAGATAATTTAATGGCTAGGACTCGCTTTCCTTGTAGCGGAGGTCGTCGAACCGGCTGCATCGATGCGATTAGCCGATTAGGTTTAGCGGATCCCACGCAACAAGTTTCTGCATATGTACCCGTCAAATGACCAGTATTAGCCTGTCGACATTCAATTAGATATATTATACCTAGGTACTATAGTTAGATTTTTTTATGAGGTTATTTAACAAAAAAATAATCCTTATGATGAAGCCTTTCGATCGGTATGATAAAGGTATAGAGTGATTATTTTTTTCGTGTAACGGGTTCGATTAGCGGTCAACAATGTAATTATTTAAATACTATGAATGCAGTTTGAATTGTTTTTTAAATTCAAATTATGTCTTCTTTCAGTAAAGGTACTTTCCCTCCATGTGGCATATCAGTGGGACGCCTGTATATCGACCAATATCGGACGACACGATTGGCCGAGTGGCAGGTGTGTTGACGCCGCGGCGCGCCGGTGTCGCGGGTTCCATTCCATTCCTCTACTTAAACACCTCCAATTTTTAATTACCAAAAAAATTAAATGGGCAATGCAGACGGGGTCCTACGTTGTATCTTTCTCGGGTCTTGGATGTTATGATGTCTTGTATATGTCCATGCCACCTGCGACACAGGGAATCCTAGTGCAGGGGTGTGAGTGTGTGAATGTTTATTTTTTTTATTTTTTATCTGTGCAGTCAGAAGTTTGAATTTCTACAAAGTGACCAAATGCAAGCGGCGCGAGTGCGGCGCCCGAGCCGAGCTTTTGCGAGCTTGCTCGAGCTAGGTACCCGGGTTTGCCAAACGATGAATAAAACTTAAATTATTATCAATGAAGGGTACTGCCTGATGCAAATCCATAGGAAAACGACTAACGGTAGCAGTTATCAATCATAATAAATAAAAGTTGACAAAAAATCGAGTTAATTTTTTCAAGTTTTTTTGCCATATCTGTTTTCAGTAACGGCAACTGACTATGTGTATTTTTTTTCTGGTGATTATAATTTGACCGTTTATATCGTAAACGAAGCGAGATAAGAGTAAAAAAACGTGGTTTTTAGATTATAATCTACTTACAGAGGTACCTAATACCTATACTGTTTGAATGATGTAGGTAGGTACTAGTTATGAAAAGCAAGATTGATGTCGATAAATATGAACTTTAAGAATAATTTCCATAATTGATTCTTATTCACGCTAATAGTTCTCAACCGGCAAAATCGTGATTACGTGTCATGTGTGTTAACATCATACATTAAAATAAGTATTATTAATTTGCATTATAGTTAGTATACTTTACCTAGTTAAATTTGTAGGTCATACAATGATGGCTGTGTTCAGTAACGGCAACTGACTATGTGTATTTTTTTTCTGGTGATTAAAAATTGACCGTTTATATCGTAAACGAAGCGAGATAAGAAAAAAAGCATTAAAAAACGTGGTTTTTAGATTATAATCTACATATAGAGGTACATATACTGTTTGAATGATGTAGGTAGGTACTAGTTATGAAAAGCAAGATTGATGTCGATAAATATGAACTTTAAGAATAATTTCCATAATTGATTCTTATTCACGCTAATAGTTCTCAACCGGCAAAATCGTGATTACGTGTCATGTGTGTTAACATCATACATTAAAATAAGTATTATAAATTTGCATTATAGTTCGTATACTTTACCTAGTTAAAGGACATTGGCCACTTTGTATGAGCTTATGGCTTAGGTGAACAGTGATTTTTGGTATAATTGTGATAGAGGCTTAATAGCTTCTAAAAGTAGGTACCAGAATATAAGGATATCTTAGTATCAAAATGTTCGGTTGACCTACTATCCCACTCATAAAGTTAACGATCGACGGAGGGTTTTATATAATAAAAATGAGTTTTTTTCACATATTTTCTATTTTTCATCACAATTATATGATACATTACATTATCTAAAAGCTGGCTAGGTAGATTCATATTATTTTAGTAGTCCTTGTCCAGTTTATGAACCGTACTGTTGCAATATGAAGCACAGCAACCCACCGTCTTTACGGCCTACAATACAATTACAACAGTACTGTTTTATTGCTTTCCTTTTTTAATTATTACTTTCAAATAAAATAAATTCAATATAGGTATATATTTTGGCTCAATCTGCTTGTATGCGGTGGTTCTGAGGGACGATTTTCCCTTCCTATGTTAGTGTGCTCCAATCTATAAATAAAGGGAAATCTGTTATAGCGAATTTCACAATTACTTAATTAAATTAATTAAACAATAAATGGAAATTGATGAACCTTACAGTTTGCTGAGCCACCCATTGCCATAAATACGCTTGCGTTTCCACTCCTAAATGCAGTCAATATGAATTCCATAAGCAAGTGAGGGTCAACATTAGAATCCATTGTCCATTTAAGAGTAAAAAAACTTCCTCAAAATATAAGTTGAAATGGAAAAAAAATACAAAATGATTATTCATATTCTTCGCGTTTGGCTCCACACATAGTATATTATAAGCCAGTGTAAAGTAATTTATCGCATTCGTGGTCAAGTTATTTAATAAACATGTTTTATTGCACATTGTATTGAATTATTGTAAAAATTATAAAAAATATTTAGTCAAATGTCCAAAATGAATGACATGACATGTAATGTAGACTTGGGTAGCTTTCACAGTTGCTACAATAGTTGAAGCGTCTCTTTCCAGCAAGTGAGGCATCAAGTTTGTTTTGACGAGCCAGCTCACCACTCTTCCCTCGAATCTTCACCTTGGCCTTGATTTTTGATGATTTTTCTGCATACTCTATTAAGGGTAGATTAATATTAATATTACTCATAAAACGTGGCGACAATAAGAGATGGCTACGCTATCTATTTTTGTTAGTATCTTGCGACAAGAAATAAGATTAATAATAATTAATACTCAATCGTGGTACCACAGTGAGGGAGCTCGTCGTGTCAAGGAGTTGCCTCGCATACTACTCTATTTTTAGAAGCAAGACTATGACATGACTTTGATCCTTTTTGACGTGTGCTGTGCTGCCATATTAGTATAAAAAGAGATTAAAATTATCGATCGATTAAAAGAATCGATTTTTTCTAAGGAATTTATTTTTTTAGCGATCGAATAATAAACAACTGAGCAAAAGTCGTGTAAAGGAACTTCTATTAAAAACAAAAAAAACGGTATGTGTTTGACCACATGACAGAAGTGAAAACTTCATCAAGGTGACACGTGCTGACTTTACCTTAACAAGTGTTACATAGCAAAGCATAACGGCTGAATCTCGTTGAATACCCACAAATAAACAAGTGTTCAGCACGCTTCAAAAGTATTGACTTTCAAAAAATGCATAAACACCCTCGATCACATAATGACAATTTGCATTATCGTGATATCGATTCATAAATAAATAGATATTATTCGATTACTATTCAGAAGAAAGTAAATGACAACACTAGTTTGATGAATCATAAGACAAACTAGGATAATATTATCATATTAAATACTAATTAAATAAACTTTTTTTAGGTTCACCTGGGTACTAAAATATTACGCAATAATTAATATCCAAAATTAATCGATTTATTGAACAAATTGGATTTCTCTGAACATCGTGTTCACTGAGGCCAGGAATGAACAATGTCCTTTGTAGGTAATACAATGATGGCTGTGTTTATTCTAAAAGATTTATTAGACCTTATTCAATGGAATGGAAACGACTTATTTATCTCTCTTTTGTTATCTTTTAATTAAGTTAGGTACCTACTTACTTCCAAACTTACTTCCTTACTTCCGGCCAGGTGGAGCGACGACCTACGAAAGGCAGCCGGTAAAAAGTGGATGCGGAGAGCCGAAGACCGGGCTCAGTGGCGCGTTATGGGAGAGGCCTACGTCCAGCAGTGGACTAAAGTGGGCTGATGATGATGATGATGATGATTACTTCCAAAATAGTATAAATTTTACAAGCTTCACTTCTTTCATTTATAGGAATACCTTTTATAAATAAATATGTACCTACCTAGGTAAGAAGATACTTACATATGATATCTTTCAGCTAAATTAAATAATCTTGCTATAATTTATCGGCGCATTTACATGACTCTACTCATATTGTAGATTGATATAGGTACTATACAAATTTACTTGTTATAAAAGTCAAGTTTTATAAGATACCTTTAGGTAGCATATTTATTTGACATTAAAATTAAAATTGACATTAGAATTAACAATATTTAAAACTTGACATCACTCAAACAAAAATACAAATCACCTAACTAATGCTAATTTATCAATATTTTTGTAATACATAATTAATTTGACTATGAAATAAACATAAGTGAATTAGATGCCTACCGAGCAAAAAATTAACTTAAAGTTGTTGCGCCCTTACAGGGTTCATGTGCATTGTGTACCTATAAGCCACTTACACCTAAGTTATATAACCTGTATGCAAATGAAACAATAAATAAATGAATATGAATATGAATATGAATAGGTACCTAGGTACATTTTCTGTAGTTAGGTTTTCTCGTACCTACTCAAATTAATAAAAAGTAGGGAATACCTAGGTACCTACCAGCACTGTCTCAACTGCATCAATCGATTTACTTAAAAAATATCTCAAAACTCTACATTTTACTAAAACGTATGTTTTAAAATCGAGTTGCTGATGATACGGACACAAAATATTCGGACACTGTGTCCGAAATGACACTTTTTAAAATCAATATTTTTCCACTGACGATTCGGACACCATCAAAATATCAAAGCTGTTTAGTACAGTCAGATCAAAAAGTGATAATTTATAATACCATATCGGACTATATTACATACCATGTTGAAAAAAAAACAAAAATCTTTCAAAACGTATATATTCAGTATAAAAATCAACATCTTATAAATATGGGATTATATTAATCAACATCAAAACCACAAAAAAAAACAACTTCTTATAAATATTGGTTTTTTTTGTGGTTTTGATGCACATAAAAAAATATCTCGACAAAAGTCACATAAATAGATTTGGCGTCCCTTATTATTAAAAAAAAGTCATTACTCTTCGTTAAAAATCACAGATAATAATCAGTTCAAACATAAACTAAATACTAAGTAACTACAACACACTTGTTAGCTTTACTTAAAAAGCAATAAAAATCTTGAATAAAATAAAGTAACCTACAAAAATCACAGTATTTTCCACAGTATTTGGCACAATATTTTAAAAAACCTACAAAATCAAACGTACAAAAAGTTACTTAACAGATTCTAATCACATTTTTTTGTATTACCAGCCATTAAATAACTATCTTATAAAATTCTTAAAACAATGAGTATTTTTATTACCTAATAATCCTTATTACCCGACTACCAAGGCATGTATCTATTTATGTGGATTCGTAAGATTATTTATTAATAACGGCTACTTTCGTTAAAATCTGGTTAAAAACTTTTTTGATCCAACCAAAGGGGGCGTAGGACGGATTACAATTAGAAGTTTTTTATCTGACTGTACAAAACAGCTTTTATTGTTGGTGTCCGAAACGTCAGTGGAAAAAATATTGATTTTAAAAAGTGTCAATTCGGACACAGTGTCCGAATATTTTGTGTCCGAATCGTCAGCAACTCTTAAAATCGGCGTTCAAATTAATTATTCAAATTAATAACGCTGATTAAAAAAAATTGCGTATGTAATTAATTTTATCACTTCATTAATTCGATACGTCAATTTATGAAATGTAAGACATCCACTTGGTGCTTTCGCCCTCAGTTAGGTACCTACCTATGAGTTGGTACCTACCTACTACTTATACATATAAATTGAATTAATAATTATTCTGTACAAAATAATCGAACTGAAAGTTTTTAATTTTCAGTAAGTTGTTTAATTTTACTACCTGTTTATGAATAATATTATTGGAATTAGTGGTAAATGAGCAGTTCTGATTATTCGATGCACGATTCATGAATTTATCAGGCCTATAAGTAGAGCAGTGTCCGTTGCGAGAACCCTAAACTATTTTTGCATCGAGCTTCTACAGTTACAATTCCAGCCGAGAAAGATAGCAAACTATATCTCATTTTACTTTACCGACGCCAGTAAAGTTGCAATAAAATTATTTCTTACCGTTGTTCCATTAGCGGCGAGTTGTTTATGTTCTGATGCAGAGACGCTTTGCTCAAGTTATTAGCAGAGTAACTACAAAGTACCTAACCTACCTACTCCATGGAAAATAATGCATCTTTTGATTTTTTTTCTATGATAAAAATTACGAAATGCTTGCTTTATATCACCAGAAACAGCACTCAAAAGGGCAAAGCCACACTGCTTCGTTGCGTTGCGTTACGTTGCAGTTTTTTACTGGCATTACCAATATGAGCCATAGCGCCCTGTCTTCGGCTTGCCGCATCCATCTTGCGTGTGGTTTTTTTTTCCGAAATCCCCAATAGCGGGGATTTCAATAAGCCATCCTATCAACATTTTATGGACTTTCTTATACTATCGGACGACACGATTGGTCTTCATCATTTCGTAATTTTTAAAATAATTTGCAAAGATTTGAAGCCAAAAATCGATCAGTTCCTTTTGCGTCTATCAGTTACTCATGAATAACTACCTAGAGACTGGATAATTTTCCCTGTAATTAAAAAAAAACAGGCTCTACTGTCGAGGTATGCGTATGAATCTAATGAAATGCCGGTTAATTTCATCAGTGGTATTTTTTGCCAGGCCAATAAAATTATGTGTGCAAAATATGC
Source organism: Lobophora halterata (assembly GCA_932526365.1). NCBI lineage: Eukaryota > Metazoa > Arthropoda > Insecta > Lepidoptera > Geometridae > Lobophora > Lobophora halterata. The sequence continues at coordinate 9,152,432 of OW052002.1, forward strand.
CTTAACTAAATTAGTGTGTAGTACATACTTCCGTTAAATTGTAAGATTAAATACTAGAATCAAGGAGGATTTGAAGATGATTGCACCCATTCAGAAGAACAATTTTCCTGTCATTCCCTTTATGAGTAAATTGCTTTCGTACCTAGTCTAGATTCATCTCTGTAGACATGCTACGAGTAGATAACACCCATGGTTTATCAATTTTAACCATTGTTTTACCAATTTTTGCACAACTTAATTTAAATTTTAAGTATATACCTATCTACTCTACTATATACTATGTACGAGGTTAATTCTATGCAAAATTATTTATTTACAGAAAAGAGGCCCCTCACATTTACCTATTACTGGTGTGCAAACATTATAAATACCGACTTAAGTTAAATAAATTTTTTGGTTATAAATCAAGTAGAGTCTTACTGTAGGTATTGAATAAGGAAAACAATATACCTAAAGTATTTTAGGTATCTAAATAATAGACTGTTGTTGAGTTTGGTGTCTTATTAGATACATTTTTGCACACTGACTCACTTTTCGCAAAATATAAATAAAGATAACCTATAGTTTATCTTTTTATTTAACTCATAGAAGATCCGTCACCATATTCTCTACAATGTCAAGTAGGTAGCTGAAAACTAGGAACATTTAGGTTCTAGATCAAAAGCTTCAAGCGCGTATACGCGCATAGTGAGTGTCAGTAGTGCGAGCGCATCGCGCGAATGCCAATTTGGACGCCTATGTTTGATCGCGGATTCGCGCGAACTTGCGATGGTCGCGTGATCGCGTTCTATTAGGACAATGCCTAAGGCGGCTCTCGCGTACACGCGCCGTAAAAAGCAAAACACGAGTGGCGATTCGCTAATCTGAAACGGCACTTATATTTGTCGACACGGATGGTCGAGTGGCAAGTACGTTGCACTGCTACGCCGAGTGTCGCGGCTTCGATTCCCGCTTCGGGAAAAACATTTGTATGACGAACTGGGTCTTATATATTTATTCTATGTATGTATTTACAAAAATATATATATGTATTCTATCAGTTTATCTGGTTCCCATAGTACAAGCTCTGCTTATTTTGGGGTACATAATATTAGGTACTTATTCTTTGCTTTGGGGCTAGATGGCATTGTGTGAAATGTCCGAAATATTTATTTATTTATAATTCTGTTCATCACAATTATCTTTTTAGAACAAAATGGTGCACAAACTGCGCGTTATAAAGATGCGAATCGCTGTTCTCGTATTTTCCTCTATTAATCATAAAATTTAATGCGCTTTCCATAGATAGAGCGGCTGTGAATGTATGCCGGCATAACGGTCTCAACTCAAGGTTGATTTTTTGCTGTCAAAATGATAACTGTACTTGTTTCATTCATCTGTACACTTCACCCAAATTACTTCAAGTGTATAGAGCATTTGATCTCAATTTTCCATCTTCAATCGCGTACAACTTACACCTTGTAGGTACCTAACTACATATTGTATTTATATTATATTGGAAAAGCCGTAACGGAAAATACCCAAGTGCATCAGTTTATTGTTATGAAATTATAGGTAATGTTTACATTAATTAGAACTCTGATATACTTACCTACCTACATATTAATCAATAACATACCTACTTACATACCTACAAAAAAAAACATATCTATATTTAAGCTAATACGAACTGAATCAAAAACAACTATTTCAACAAGTTTTACATAATTATGATAAAAATACAGTAAATGGTGATAATAAACGGTTTGAGAAGAGAATTGCCTCCTTTTCGATTTTCAATGGTTAAAACATCGCTTACACACCGAAATAAAGGTGTAGCAGTGTTTCTCGATGGGTTTTTTTTCCCATCGAGTAACACCCCAAGTCAGGGTGCCACTCGATAAACTCATTTCGGTTGCTCTATTTTATTTTCTACATAATAATAATAATAAAATTCTTTATTGCTCTTTGAGTACATACATTTTTGATTAAGCTCTAACTAACTAATGTAAGTTTTATAAAAAAAACTTGTAGCTTAGTAATTAATGCCTTCCTTAACATTATTACAAATACGTACTAACTAATATATAAGTATACATTCATTTTCAGTTTATTCAAACATGCAATAGTAAATTAATTAATTAAAATTCATGTTAAGTATTTTTATTATTTACTTAATTACAAGACAGTAATTAAGTTTTAAGGTATTTATTCTGTGGATTGTATTAATGTATGTGCTTTGTGTGATCTGTACTTAGTAAGTATGTAGGTAGGTATATATCTGTACTTAGTAGTGGCATGAATTATGAGGTTAATGAAAATTTTATTGTGTGACAATTGATGAATATTTAGTGTGTTTAGGATTTATTTTACAACTTTCAGTAACTCTTCGGTTTCCAAATAGGATAAGGTTTGTAACCATTCCGTTACTTTCTTTTTACAGTTAGCACTTGATAGTTTATAGATGTTTAAGGACTTATTAATGGTGTTATATAAACGAGAGCTCAGGATTTCATAGTGTCGCGCTGCCATGACAGTTCTACGTGACTTTGTAGAGCAGACTTGGTAGAGTCTACAACTACGATGATCAGATGTTAGTGTTGGATCGTATGGGGTTTCTGTATGCTTTCTCAGTATGATCTTTAATATGAATAGTTGTCTAGTTGATAGGAGAGAGCACTCGGCATAGAGTAGTAAGTACCTACTTATATCAATGAAGAACAAAGATACTAAGTAGAACAAGTTTTCTAATAATAAGGTCCCACTATATCTAGTAAACTAAACATGTGAGAGTAATTTTGGACAAGTGACAATATAAGATTGAAAGTAGAGCTCCCAACTGCTAATGATATTCTACTGTAACATGGCCACTCTATTGAGATATCAAAAGTCTTACTGGCCATTTTGATATTTATGGTTCATTGTATTTTCAGCTTACCTACACCTAAATGATTGTTATCTGCTTATGCTTTTATAATTTATTTCTACTTATAAATTTTTTGACGGTAAATATATTTTCAGAAAAAAATATGTATTAGAAATTTAAGTAACGCTTAGGTCATCATTATATCCTGTATGCCTACTTGCACCAAACTGTCAAAGTTCCTAAGCAATTTCTTTACTTGCTTGGGAGTTCATAACGGTCTGAATCTGCACTGTTAAGAAGTACCAAGCGGGTAAAGTAATTGCTTAGGAACTTTGAAACGTTGGTGCAAGTAGGCATAAGTCTTGTAAGGCCTATATGATCGTCGATAGTTTTTTTAATAAGAGTATAGGTATACCTCTTCTAAGAAGTCTTATGGCCTAAAATGGTTCATCGAGCCAAAGATTCATAGAACATCTCTACCTCCCAATTAGATTCGATAATCAGCCGGAGAAATGCAGTTCGACTCACTGATAGGTATTGCCACAGATAAGTAAAAGTTAGTACGGCGTACGTATGACCATGAAAGGAGGTCAGGCTAGAGTCAGGCGAGTCTAGATTTCTTATCTAAATAAGTCTAAACAAGTTGCTGATCGATGCCAAATGAATTGTGTAAAATGTAAGAGAAAATAACAAAAGGTTACTATTTTATTTTTTAAATTAGCTGACGCCCTTAATTTCGTTGGCTTTGCGAATTTACAAAATTACGTATGTCCCTACACTACTTGACGCATATACCCTCAAAAAATTCAAGTTTCTAAGTTACGCGGTTTGGCCTGTGCGCTGTCAGTCACTAATTAATATTTTTAAATTATTTAATTATTTGGCCATTTTTGGCCCGAAGATTTCGGGAAAAACCAATTTATCGTAAGCTCTACCAATGTCTCTACAATCTTTTAATATCAAGAAACTTACATACAAGTTTAATTGATAAAAGTGGGATTCAGTAGAAAAAGGACGGATCAAATGTCATTGTCCTGTCCACTCGAGCGTAACCCAACGTGCTACAGTCTTGTTGCTTTTTGCATTGAAGTACCTGTTTCTCATCAGCGAACATCATTATATGCTAACTATTGCTGCGTATCTAAAGGCATCAAAACTTTTCGTAGTTTTGACTTGGTAATGATCAAGTTTTGAGGTTTCCTCTTCGTGTTTCATGGCAATTAGATTTTTTATCATATCTGATTAATACAAGAGTTAGCTTGAGGCCTTTCTTAGCAAAGATTATATTATTAAACCTTACGTAGCTATTTGAAGAGCAAAAATAAATGACTAAGAGGGGTTTTAGACTAACGTTTTTTTTGTGCGTTTAAAAGGGACGGTCGATTTGGCACACGCGTCGTTGCAATAATGAAGATAAAGATAAAGATACTTTATTTGCTAAAACACAAGTACAATATTATGGTCTTACATAAATTGGTGTCTTAAGTATGCTCTACCTTTAGTTTCAGGCGTGCAAGTTGGGTTAGGTTCTCCCTGAGTACCCCGATCCCGAAGTTAAAAACAATAAAACAAAATTTAATCAAATTTATCGTATTCGGGGTACTTTGGGACGGGGAATAAATAACCCTGCAAGTTTTTGTAATTCAATACCCTGTATCTTAAGATATACAGTTTTTATTTGCGCGTTTACTCATAACGCAGATTTTCAACATTAGGTACAGTTGGCTTAACACGGCATCTCGGTTAAATGCTGGTCTGAAACCGCTCTAAGACGATTTTAGAATTAAGATATGCTTAGTTATATAGGTAGGTCCCAGGTACCTGTTAGTCATCCTAAAACCACTTAGCAATTTATTATCCTGTTTGTTTCCATCTCCCACCTGCCTTATTTGTTATAATAAGTAGAGGTCAAACTATGTTTGTTATACGATAAAATATTTTGAAATTTTGGCAATGAATGATTGTCCGAAGAATAAGTATTCATATATGAACATTGGCAACCGTTAACAAGAACTTAAAATGATTTGATTGATCTATCAATGTATAATCAGGCATCTAACAAGTTTCTTACGCAGTTAGTTTTTTGAATAGCTGTTAATTTATATTGATAGAAGCACAGAGAAATATAATAGTAGATACGAACAAAATTAATTTTCATTAAAATTCTTTACAAAACAATACGAAAGTGTGTTTTGAATGGGTTAAACACTTTGAAAAGATATGACTTTTCATTTTGAGTAAATAAGTATATTTACCCACATAACTTTTTTTTGAATCGGTACATTTGCAGTCATGATTATGTTTTATTATTTATGTACATTTTGTAGGTCTACCTATGTAGGTACCTATGGTACCTAAAAATTAATAAATAATAAAACATAATCCTGACTGCAAATGTATCGATTCAAAAAAAAGTTATGTGGGTAAACTCTAAATTTTGGGCCTACTACATAGTAGGCCCAAAATTTAGAGTTTATTTGTAGGTACCAACAATGCCTTGTTGGTCATCCTACTGGTTCATCATTGCAAGACATTGTCTAGCCTATCGAGAATAATCTGTGATGGTAGTGTGAATCACTCAAAGTCATCTCTCACGAAACTTACAAACAATGATAATATTTAATTTTATTTATGTACCAATGTTTTTACGGCCCAAAAACGTAGGTATTGTTAGTCATCAAATCAGTCCATCATTTTAAGAAATGTTCTATCCTCGAGAGGATAATCAGTAATAATGAGTGTAAACCTCTCTAAGTCTCTCGGCACTAACGACAATTATTGAAAAAAAAAACCAATAAATATTAATTTTAATGATGTACCTTTTGTACCTCCCAATTTTTATATTTTTTTACATTCATACCTACATTACATAGTAAGCCACAGTACATAGTAATACATAGGTATTATTACTCATCAAATCGGTCCAACATTTTAAGACATTGTCTATCCTGTCGATGATGTATGATGTTATAGTGTGAATCACTCAAAGTCTTTTGGCTCTCACGACGCGGAAAGGATCTTCATCACGACTGCTCTATCCGTGACTCCAAAGCTGAACTTAAACATAATTAGCAAGTCGTTTTTGTTTTAAATCGGAACTTTTTATATACTCGCCCATGATCACGACTATTTTTTAATTGTAAAAAAAATGCCTGTTTTGGTTCCTATTATGTTATTATCAAAATAATTACTAGTTACCTATTTGAACATAGAGGGAATTGAACTTATGATAACTACATAAGGATAACTAACTTATGTGAGTTACTAACCGCGAGTATGAAATGTAGTTCATGTTTTGATATTTTACTACATACCTATTGACTGAAATTGTTTTATTAACCGTAAATTTAATAAAAGTAGAGCAAGAGTTTTTTTTTTTACCTGAAAACTAAATAAATTTTAACTTACCAATCACCACACTCAAGGCGACACACAACAGAACAACCGATTTGAACATTTTTATGTAAAAAAAAACTTTATATAATTTGCGAAAGTGGCAAGACGCGGGTTTCGGCCTCGACTGCGGGCTTGCAAGTGATGCGCAGACGCACCTAACCGGATTAAAAACGTTACCACTATTACCAGAGCACAGTTACCCTATGGATGTAGATCGTTTTCTTGTCCCAATGTAGTGATAGTAACTCAGATATTGCAAATTAGATAGAGTATTATTATAGTAGTGTGTATGTACAGTGGGCTCTGTAATAATCTTTAAACCCAGCTTACGCCGGTGTTCTCCTGTGAATTAACTACTCACACTAACACATCATGTGTGTGTGTTAGTAAACTACTGATGTGAAGAAACCACTTAAGATATACCCAGAATAAAAATCACATGTGGTTTAATCACAGGAGTGCACCGGCGTAAGCTGGGTGTAAAGACAATTACAGAGACGACCCTACATTATACTTCGTAGGTAATCAATTTTTTAAAGGTTTTTACTTATTATTCATTTTTACAATTAAAAGTATTTTTTTTAAAGGATCAATTTGGTTGTTTTTTTATGTTTGAAAGTACCTCAAAACTTTGTTGTTTATAAACCGATTTGGGTTCGTTTTTGATTGATAGGATATAATTTCAGATTATTCCCATAGAAATTACATACAAATCGGTTCAGTAGTTTAGTTTTCAATGAAAAAAATATGTCGTCGAAGTAAATGAAATTGCGTATTCTGCTTCCCTGACTATTCAGAGGTGTTTACGGTCACTAAAACAGTCCAATTGAAGTCGGTTGTAGTATGTTTTAAACTTTGATTATTTTGAGTTAAATCATATTCTTTCTGGGATTTAATAGACATTACAGGCACTATAAGCTTATATAACCTTTGTACCCCAATACAATCAGTTCATACTTATGGGAGACTTTAATACATGTCTTCTAAAAAATTATGCTAGAAGTAAAAAAATTGTCAACATTTCTACTTGCTTTAACCTTGATATTCTAAACTTAGACCCTACATATCACGTTAATGATAGTCACACTAAACTTGATCTCATTCTTACAAGTGGTGGTGCAAACTGGGTTTCTACCTTTGGCCAACATCCAGCTCCTGGCTTCTCACATCATGATCTTATATATGGGTCCTTCAAAATTAAAATGCCGAAAATCAAACCTAAGGTCATAATGCAGCGTAATTTTGCTGCCATTGACAGTGATAGGTTGCGTGCTGATGCAAGTTCCATTGACTGGTCTAAATTTTTTGTCGTAGATGACATTGATGACAAAGTTTCAATCTTTAACGATTCTCTGACTCTGCTATACGATAAGTATGCTCCCATCAAACCTGTGCGAATCAAGCGGCCACCAGCTCCTTGGCTTACCGACGATATTCGTAGGCTTATGGCTAAGCGTAATTACCTTTACCGCAAACACAGAAAGAACCCTACTGATGAGAGTTTTCTTAACTATAAAAAAGGTGAGAAATAGGTGTAACCAAATGATCAGAAACGCAAAACGGCGCAGTATTTTTAGTGCGATAGAAAAATGCACACCCAGAAATGTCTGGAGGGTGTTGAATGACCTTGGCTTTGGCAAGAACAGATGTGCTGCTGGTAATACGATAGATGTCAACGCTCTTAATCGTCACTTCTCTGTTGTCCCCTTTAAGATTGACAAGGTGTTAAAAGAAATTACAATAAATAATCTTGCCCGGTTTAAAACTTTACCTGCTTTTCTTTTGTGGAGGTGGGAGATGATGAGGTGCTTAGGATAATTTCAAGTATCACTAGCAAAGCCGTCGGATATGATGGCATTGGTCGTAAACTGCTTTCACCCATCCTTGACTTGGTTGTCCCTTGCATTACCCATCTTATTAACCATTCTTTTATTTTAAATAAATTTCCTACCGCATGGAAGCAAGCTTTTGTAATTCCTATCCCTAAAAAAGCCACTATCTCAGAACTTAAGGATTATAGACCTATATCAATTTTACCCTTCCTATCGAAAATTTTAGAAAAAGTTGTCTACCGTCAGTTTTCCTCTTCTCTCCAAAGTAACAATCTCTTCAACCCTTTCCAATCTGGTTTTCGCTCAGCGCACAGTACTTCTACTGCTCTTATTAAAATTACCGACGATATCCGGTGTGCAATTGACAACCAGAAACTCACCCTGCTCGCACTGCTCGACTTCAGTAACGCGTTCAACTGTGTTGATCACGATATCTTGATAGCAGTCTTGCGCACTTATAACCTTTCCTCATCTAGTATTGCTTGGTTTGGCTCTTATCTGTGTAGTCGTAGGCAGTGTGTCAGGGTAGTTGATATCAGCTCTGAGTGGTGTAACATTGAAGCGGGTGTCCCTCAAGGAGGTGTTCTTTCACCTCTCCTGTTCTCTCTCTTTATTAACACTCTTGTTTCTGTTATTCATCACTCGTCTTATCACCTTTACGCTGATGACGTATAACTTTATCAGAGCTTTGTACCTGACGCTGTGCTTCAAAGTATCGCCAACCTTACTGAAGATCTTAGTTTTGTATACGACTGGACCCAAAGATTTGGCTTACTAATCAACCCCTCTAAAACGCAGGTTATTATTATTGGCAACCGTCTCCAGATCGCTAAGCTCAAAACGAGCACTCTCCCGCCGGTACAATACAATAATTATCCTTTTGAGTATTGTAAGGAGGTTAAAAACTTAGGTTTGTACATCACACACAATCTTTCATGGGACTGCCATATTGCACAAATAAGTAAAAGAATGTATGGCACCATGCATTCTCTCAAAAGGATGCAAAACTTCTTGCCACAATCCACGAGGATCACACTGGTAAATGCGTTACTATTGCCTATCTTAGACTATGCTGACGTGTGCTATCCTGATGCGACGGAAGAACAGCTAAACAGGCTGGAGCGCCTATTTAATCTTTGCATTCGATACATCTATGGCCTCCGGAAGTTTGACCATATCTCTGCTTTTCGTCAGCAGCTGCAGTGGCTCGATATCCGTGCTCGTCGGGATACGCACATCTTATCCCTTCTTTACTCTGTACTTCACAATTCTCTGTCTCCTCCCTACCTGAAGGAACGTTTCTCTCTTTTCTCTACTTCTAATCGTCCCATGCGCTCTTCTCAACATCTCCTACTCAGTTATCCCCTTCACAATATGAGATCGTACTCAGATTCCTTCACAATAACCGCTATCAGACTGTGGAACAGCATTCCGCCTGCTCTTCGCGACGCTGTCTCTGTAAATGTCTTCAAATCCAAAAGTTTATAAACATTTTCTCGATAAAAATGCTTTGAGCTAATCATCTCCATGAACTATTTTCTATTTTTATTTTATTTAGATCAACTTTTTAAGTACGTACTTTATATTTATTTATATATATACATATAGTATTATATATATATATATATATATGTATATTACATAATTTATAATATTTGTGTAGGATAATAATCATTCCTTAATGAAATCTGTTCTTCGTGCACTACCCACGCAACTGTCCACAATACACAAAGGTTTAGCTGGAAGATAATGCTACATAGCATTAAGTTCGCCTTTGTACTATTTGTTAAGTGCAATAAAGTATTTTCTATCTATCTATCTATCTATAAGCGTACCACAATTAACCGTAACCGAGATTCGAACCTGCATTCCTGCTTCTAAAATGTTCAAACAGTAGAGTGCTTGGCACCACGAGTTTGTGTAGGTATGTTATTTTTAAATAACTATTGAACATACTCTCGTTGTTATTTTTAGCCGACTTAAAACAGGAGGAGGTCCAAAAATGTTTTTCTTCTGATTACTTTTCTATTTTTAGATTTTTTTTAAAACTGTTTTTTATTTTGAAGGTAAACAAGATCGGTTTAGTTGTTTAGATATAACTGAAAAAAGTATGACATCCAAGTAAACGTAACTGCGTATTTTGCTTTCCTGTGACTTTTCAGTGGTGTTTACGAGTCGGTTCGTAACAAAAGACATTTGTCATTGTTGTCAAAGTCATCTGAGCGAATTTTCCACTGGTCTACCAGACTCTAGCTTATCATGTACCTAGTAATTACGTAGTATTTAACCGCGTATCAACTTATTTATTGCGACTGAAGTTATCATTAGTGACCTACGTGAAAACTGTTTATTTCGGAGTTTCCTCTTACCCTATAAACTCTTGATAAAAATAATTTATCTACCAGACCACTATCTGCACATTGGCTAGTGCCAACGCTCGGTTGCGTTAGGTACTAACCTAGGTTTATAAGTTGTAGATATCTAGTAAAGAAAAGAGTATAGGAATATAAAGTTCCGGTTTGTCAAATATAGAGCAAATAGAGCGTTACGAAGTGATAAAATTATTTTTGAGAATGTGTGTTTGCTATTTATAATATTGTATCTAATGAAACCAAAGTAAAAAGCGTGATTTTAAATATTACACAGTTTACATAAGTACGCACGTACCCACTACCTACACAGTTTTAATAAGTAAATAATGTTTTAAAATTTCACGCAACGCCATATATATGTACTTAGCCAAACTAAGCAAACTTGTACTATGGGAACCAGATAACTGATAGAATAATATTTTTTTTTGTAAATACCAACATACATAGAAAATACCCAGACTCAGGACAAACATCGATTTACATCTCACAGATGATTGCTCTTGAAGCAGGAATCGAACACGCGACACTCAGCTTAGCAGTCCAACGCACTTGCCACTCGACTGTCTGTGTCGCCACAGTTACAGATTAAAGCAGGTTTAAGCTGACTCGCACCAAATGAACCCGAAACAAATTAACCAAAGAGATGAGTTGAGTCACCACAACGGCTCTATGATGGGTATCACAAGCTATGAAGTACCTTCTTTTCTTATATTGTGACTCTCCACTACCGGAGGTTAGATTAAAAATATTTAACTTATTTGAATAAATTAATCCTCAGAAGCTAATAAAATTTGCACCTAGCGGGAATCAAATCCTGCCTCAGCCACCATATTATATCCTAAATAATCCTATGTTACTTTATTAGGCGGAAAGAAAATTAAGAGAGAAAAAAAATAACTTCTGAAATTCTTCTTTTAGTGATGAATAATAATATGAAGATTTAAAAAAATGCAGGTACTAAATAGGGCTGGTTCCCAATAAACCATTTCTCAAAAAAACCTAAAACGAATTTCTATACTTGGTTTCCCATAAAACCCAAAAACAAAAGACTTCGATATCAGGCTATCACACTTGACCTTTTTCGGTACAAATGAATGGGAAAGCTTAAAATAAAATGCCTCTGAAAAAAAAAACTAACTGTCAAGTAAATATTTTGTATAAGTAAATTAAGTTTTCCAGATTTTTTTTTTTGAACTATTACGTTTTTAAAAGACACGATATTAAGTATTGAACTGAATCAGTTCGCGTTGCAGCTTTCTCTCGTTTGCAGAACATAGAACAGTGTAAAATTAAGGTTTACCTTTAACGACCAGAGTATTTCATAAATAATTTACGAAGTTGTTTCAAAAGCACAAAGCGGTGAGAAAGTGCAGCTTTCTGCTTTCCTGCCATAAAATATTAACTCTCCGTTATGAAAAAGCGAGTAACATTGAAGTCACTGTATAGGATTCGCCGTTATTTCCAAAGTCGCTAAAGTCTTAGAGAAAATATACACCGTCAATTTTTAATCACCAGAAAATATAAATAAAATAAAAGAAAAATACAAATACGCATGGTCTGTTGCCGTTACTGAACAGATATGGCAAAAAAACTTAAAAAATTAAGTCGACTTTTTGTCAAAATAAATCGGGCGCCAGACTCGCCCCGCTGTCACTCTGTCATTTTGTAGAAATCCAAAATTCTGACTGCACAGATACAACGTAGTACTTGGTAGTACCCCTTCTGTATTGTATTTAAGTTTTTTTGGTAATTAAAAATTGGTGGTGTATAGAATAAAGGTAAATGAACAAACAAATCCAAAGTACTGAGGATAACTTTCAAAGGTTTTTAAAGGTTAAATGGTCTTATAGAGCCATAGATTGGTCGATAGCTTTAAGAATAATGGTATATAGCGATTGTCGAATAATCCCGGAACATTATACTTTGCTCACATTACACTTGACGTTTTCAGCGGGGTTTAAGTTAAGTTAGGTATACCTGTGTGCATGTCTCCAGCTAACACGAAGAGAATACCTATATGAAATCTGTTTAGGCCAATATTTTGTGCATACATTTTGTCCTGAACATTTAAGGTAAACAGCTAACGACAGCGTAATTTTAATTAACTATAGCCTATGTTTTAGTGCCAAATTGGTGCACCGCTACCAAAACTTTCAGGCGGTAGCTAGAACATGTAATACCTATAGAATAAGGTGAACAATGTCACAATATCGATGACGGTTAGCCCTGCAGGGTTGCATCAGAAGGTCGGATCCAAGGCCAGAGTTTAGAGCATCGAACCCGGCCGAGCGATGACCACCTTACAAGAATAACTCGTAGGTACCTAGATAGGGATCTGCGATGCTCTGGATCGAATAACGTAGTAGTACCCTTGTACAGTCAGCTGCACAGACATGATATACACTCCCAAGCTTTCACATTAGAGGCTTCCGTCGATTGCGACCACTAGGTTTAGGACCACGGTCCCAATCGACGGTTATACTCTTTATGTTGCAAAGAAAAGTGCACGCAAGCACTTTTAAATTAATATAGTCATCTTCCTTGTCAGAATAAGAATGTCTTTGTAAAATTAAGAGTATATGTAATAAATAAATAAAAGCTTGGTAGTGTATACATAGGTACATGTCTGTGCATCTGACTGTACTTTTAGACGCCTGCGAAAGAGGGTAATATTTTTTGTGTATATATTGTGATTCTGATTCTTTGGGTCGCTCTGTAGGCTAAACGGCTTGATATGTTTTGATACTGCTCACAACTTTGCGTGCGTGGTATCGGGTAAAAAGTAGCTTGTGTAAATTTAGGTTTACTATTAGTTTTAGCGCGCTTGGGAAACAAATATATATCTATATACATCTTTGCGCAAATATTTGCATTTTTATAGTTTTTTTTTATTTATTATATTATTAATTTTATTTCAGCATAAGCTACAATCTATATTACAAAATTGACCAAAGGAGACATTGGGCCCTATAGATCGATTGCAACGGTCTATGGGTATAGACCGTTGCAAATGATCTATAGGTAGCTCAACTGCTCCAACTCGATACCCGATGTCAACGTTATGACATAATTTTGAAAACGCGGAAGGCTCCCATTCCCCATGGACCATATTGTTTTGGTAGGTAAAGTTTTATGGATGAGTAAAGAGTATTATTTGGGAGAGTCTTTTAAAGGAATCTCTGATTTTCAAGATTTGCTTCCATAAAAATAAAGACTAATAAAACACCGAAAGGATTTAGAAAATATAGAAGTGCCCCACTCTATTCTTGGTTTAAATGGGTCCAGATGGATTTTTAAGTAAATAAATACCTATATCTTATACTTATTCTACAAATCTTTGTTTAAAACTACCCATTTTACTCGGTATTTGCTATCAAATATTAATTTATTGCGGTACCTTTGACATATTAAAGATAGGAGCACAAAAACATTATATTTACAGCGTAGTTATTACCTATTTCGTACAGATAAAAGTATGAATCACCCAATTTATAATGCGCACGAAATGCAATGATTAAAAACAAGACGACTAATAATATAATGTACCTAACCTAATAAAGAAACAAATAATCGGCAAATCCGTTGGTTAGATTCTTGATCTTTATCGATTTTGAAAATTCTGGTTATCATAATTATGATTGTACACTTTAAAAAATGTGCTATTTGACACTTTCTTGATATTTTAATTTTAAATCTAAGCTAGAGTTGAATTACTCATTGGCCTACTTTGGCTAGATTGTAATAGTATTAGAGTACATTAAAAAGTAAAAAAAAATAATAATATTGTGTCACTAGTTCCTTCAAGCCAGTGTGGTGAAAGGATTTCAAGTGCGCCTTGAAGAGGCTCCTTTCGTGCACTAATAAAAAAGTAATGATGCACATTCATAATTTATTCATAACAAAAAAAAATATGTTTTCAAAATGGTCATGTAGACTGAATTATGATTTCCAGAGTTTTCATTTTAATTGGATTTTTGTGGGTCAATCAAGCCATAACTACTAAATCGATTGGGTTTTTATTCAGTACGGGTATAGTTCAAGTAAAAGTAATATAGGTTAATTAAAACACACTTATGTTTAGGAAGCAGTCAGAAATAAAGGCTTTTTTTATTTTATTTTATATACTTCAAGACTTTTATAGGACGTACCTAGACGTACCGATAGCACGTAGGCCAATCTGCAGGCAGCGCGCTGAATAATTACTTATTATAGCCTAAAGGTAAACGCCAGGCAATTATTCAATGGAATTGCATAAAATAAATTAAAGGCGTTTGAAAATGAGTTTTGATTCGTTTCTCTGACTTAGATAGATAGATTTAGAAGAACACTATTTTTATCATTGTTTTCTACTTTCTGAATATTTTCGTTTGTTTCTGTGGTGTGTGCAATAAAGAATAATCTATCTACCTATCTAGGTACTTGTAGAATTTACATGTAACAAACTATAACGTAAAATTATTTTCCTAAGTCGTTGAAAAATTACATGTATGTACTTTTTATTTCACAAAAATAAATCAAAACTAATTTCGGCTGAGACATTCTCCGTTCCTGATGAAGTAGATAATTATTTCATTTCGTATAAACGATGTTTTTTTCTGCATATGTAATTCAAATCAATAATACGATATTATTGCTGTTCCGGTGCCATATCAGGAGTGGTAAAGATAAAATAAAACAATTGTATGTAAAAGTTTTTTAATTATGAACGTATAAAAACTTATAAAACACACGTTGAAAACAATCAAATGTTTCAATTATTTACTTACTCTCACATTCCAATGGATTAGAAATATAGATCAATGCTTACATTACAATCAGACAAAAGATTTTTTAAAATGACGTGTTTCAAAAACAATAAATTGACTGAAAAGATCAATTTGCTTTTTTGTCATACTTGAAAATAAAACTATATGGGCAGCGTAGCGGTTGAATCAAAAATCCGCAATTAAAAATCAGCGATCACAGCATTTTCTCTTTGTTTTTTCATAGAAAGAATTATTTTTTGCTATACCTGTAACAAAGAACGCAGGAATAAATTACCTCCTCAATTTTTTTATTGGCAGATATACATTGATCAGCGACATAACATAATGCTATTATGAATTTTTATTAAGCGAAAAGTTAAAGCGCGTTGAATCTGCCTTACCTTCGCTTCGGGCCTTGGTCAAAAGCATACAGCATAATTGCATAGATTTATTACGTTAACATTTTAATTCTCTGTATGTATGAATCATAGATGAATAACGATGTTCCTATAGAACAAGATGGGCAATATCAAACCAAAAGGGAATCGTAAGACAGGACCAAAACATTTCAGACACCCTGTCAAAAAAAATGAAATATCCCCATTTTCAAAAAAAAAAATTGTTACTTTCAACGATATAGTATTATTAACAATGAAAAAGCCTACTTAGTAGTTGTAACATATAATATTTATCTAGCCCTGTTACTTCTCTTTTTCGAAAATTAGCATCGGACCAAAATGTTACTACAAGTTAGCCAAAGTGGCTCCCTTTTACTGGGCATATTTTCAATGTACGACATTGTGTTTCTATACTTTAATACTTATGTGGTATGAATGTAGTATTCTAAGATAACTTACGAGTTACTATAAGAGCTTGCTGACGCGGTGGCTGTCGCCGTTGCACTGCTGCTGCTATAGCCTCCGCCACAAGGGCCTCCGCATCCACCGCCATGTGGGCTATAGCTGGCACCGCCTTGATTTCCGTGGAAGTTTTGGCCACCGCCGTACCCGCCGCCACCGCCGCCGCCACCCCCGCCATAGCCACCACCGCCGCCGCCGCCGCCACCGCCACCTCCACCGCCACCGCCACTGCCATATCCGCCGCCATAACCGCCGCCATAACCGCCACCATGACCTCCGCCATTATGACCACCATAGTCAGGGTATCCACCTCCTCCGTGATGACCTGTAATGTAGGAAAAGTAAGTTTCATATCACAAATACATATTAAGCATAGAAGTATTAAAGTACAGAAATAAACATAATGGAAATGCGACCAAGAAAAGGGAGCTTCATTGGCTAACTTCTAGTTACATATCGGTACATTTTGTTCCGATGCTAATTTTCGATAAAGAGAAGCAATAGGACTAAATAACTATTATATGTTAAAACTACTACGCTTTTTCATTGTCAATAAAACTACTTCGTAAAAAGTAACATTCATTATTTGAAAATAGAGATATTTCATTTTTATTGACAGGGTGTCTGGAAATTTTCGGTCCTATATACCGCATCCATTTTGGTTCGGTACTGTCCATCTTGTTCTATAAGAATATTGTAATTCATCTATGATATTAAGTAATATATTTGTTTTTCATTCATTACTGAAGGTCAAGCTGCCTCCATGTCTTCTGTATGTCTCAGAGTGGCAGAGACAGGGAAACCCGTGATATAGGGTTGGTGATGGTGTCAATTCAGTTGTCGCCAAAACTACTAATACTTAGACTAATTTGACAGCACTAAAAATGATGCCATTCTTTGTATTACGATCGTTGTAAAAGGGACAACAACATTTTTAATAATAAATCAGAAACTTACTTATATACACTTTAGTGGCTCAACTACTAATCTCCTAAAAATATATGTACACAGGTACATACTACATACATATACATACATATATATAAATAATGTATGTAGGGATGTGTTTTTCCGACACACTATAATCTCGGAGTCTTCAAATCAAGAGTAAATAAGTACTTACTAGGCAAGCGTGCTACATCCTCTACCACACCGTCACTTACCATCAGGTGAGGTTGTGGTCAAATGCTTGCCTATTCCAAATAAAAATAAAAAACTCGTCTATTCTATGAGTTATCTTACCACGTTCTTTCACCACATTGATTATAATTGTTTTGGTTGGCGTTTGTTGGTATCCGCCGCCGTGGCCGCCACCGTATTCGCCACCGTAGCCACCTCCGTGGCCAAAGAACAGTTTCTTCTTCAAATGTCGCTTCTGCCGACTTCTGCCCGTACTGTAAGGTTCTTGGTCTTCTAGTTTCTGAAAAAGAAAATACAATTTATTGACAACGATTATGATTATACACGTACAAACAAAATTATCATTGAATACTTATGTGATGTACAGGGTGGTTTATTGAGAAGTCCGAAACCACGAGAGTTAGAGAAAAGTCGTGAAAGGAGTCATGCCCTCGATTTATAAGAAAACCATATTTGCATATTTTAAATTTTGTTGTAAATGTATAACAAAAGGTAACAATTAGGCCAATCAAAGACCGTTGCAATCGATCGAGGTAACTCAACTACTCCCACTCGATACCTGATGGCAGCGTGCCGAGGATACTGTACCTACTCAGTTAGTTAGTTCTATATCAGTGTCGTGATTACTTAACGTAATTACTTTATCATGCCTTGTTTTCTTTAGATATATTCCCACTGCTACCCGAGCTAGCAAGTAATTTTAACTAGCACATATTAGTCATGGAAATGATTGCAACTTCTATTTCATTGTCACATAGTGATATTTTGTCATCAACGGTGATTTTTTATCAGTGGCCTTATGTGATAATGTCACATTTTGTTAAAAACTCATGACGCGACGTCACGCAATCATTCCCACTCACAGTCAGCACACTAATGACTGACTGTTATTGTTATTTACGATACGAATGAAATTGTGAATGATGAAAAATTTCATGACATCACAGCGTCCGCGCGGATATCACCGGGGATTTTATAAGAGACTTGGCCTCAGAAAGTAACAAGTGTTATGTGTGATCAGATACCATGATAAATAACATGTTACTCGGTATACTTTCCATGCCTATAGCATATCATTACGGAATTATGCAATGAAATCTGAATAAAGTTACAAGTTCAACAGCGCATCTCAAAACCAGTTTTAAATGGAAATGTACATTTATTGTGGGATTGTTATGAATCTGATAAAGACTATCAAAACAGGAAAACCGGAGAGCAAATCTATCATTAAATTATTGTGTTGGTACTGATCATGATATGATGTTATTCACTAGTCATTATAATCACGTACCACCATTGAACAATGTGGTCACTATCAGAATGTACTAGCAAATTTTACTGTACTAAAGAGATATGAGCCATGAAAGATTTATAAATGAAAAGAGTGTATGTGTATGTGTGAGTAAACTACTGATGATAATAAACCACTTAAGATAAACCCTTAACATAAACCACAAGTGGTTTCATCACAGGAGAACACCGGCGTAAACTGGGTGTAAAGAGTACATAGGACAGGACTTTGATTAACATAGACCGGTTATTTAGTCACAGGACATACAGGCATGTTACATATTACATAAAAATAAATTTCTAGAGAGCAGCAAACAATATAAGTAATAAAAAAAAACAATTCATTTTTTTATAATAATATTTGATTAGTTCTGCGGTTCCCATGCAGTTTTTTAGTTGGTAGTATAACATTTTCTGCTGGGGGTATAACATTTTGCCATAAATGTACCTATTGTCAATCATCAAGTAGCCCTGACGACGAATACTGATTGTAGATTAAGAAAATTAATAAATGTAAGGTTTGGTACAGAAATTAATGGCTTTGAGATGAGCCGTTGCCAGCCAATTTTTTATAAAAAATAATGTTTACTCCCATGAGATACGTACAAAAAGTTTGATTGATTTGAGATGCTATGAGGTAATGGTAATTAATAATACAATTGTTTTTTACAAACTTATTAGTTAAATACCTACTCGAGGCGGTGTACCTACACTATTAAAGAGATACATAGTTATAAATGAATACGTAAATAATACTCGAGGCGGTGAACCTACTCTACTAAAGAAAATATATATGTAGGTTTAAATGAATAAGTGGATACAATTTACTTGTGGGGAAGAATACATAATAGAGCTATTTTAAAATATTGGTTTTGTTTTTCAACAGTAACAGACATTGAAATGAACCTATCCTTTAACCTAATTAATACATGCCAAATTTTCGTGTTACTTTAAAATAATGTCTTAGGCTCAAGAAGTAGGTAGAGTTAGTATTTTTTTTGGTCCAAACTCCTTTATCAACCTTTGGCAATAAACTTCTAAATACTGATTAATCAAGGTAATTCAAATAAAGTTACCTGGACATAAGTAGGCTGTAAACTTCCCTCCAGTGACTTAGCATCGTGCCTCGTAGTCGGAGGATTCTGTTGCGCCAACAGCACTAATATCGGGAACTGCTGTGACCTCGTCTTTTGCGCCCTGGAGTCCCGGGGAGGAGCCAGTACCGGGTAAACTAGCACCACTCTCTTTTCCTCAATAGTGTTGTCACCGATAGATGCCGTAGCTACCGCCACAAGCATCAGCGCGAACACCACCCGTGCGGCTCCCATCATTCTAACTACCGCAGGACCCGCCGGCAAAACCTATTTATACAACCTCCATCTGACGTCATCGTCTGCAGGACTTCACAGAATCCACAATAACATCAAATGATTGGCGTAAATAGTTTTACGTAAATACATCACATTTAGAATCAATATAATTGATGTCAATTATGAATTGGATAGAAAAAGTTTGTTGGAAATTGTGCTGTATTCCGCCCGTTGAATTGTGGAGTATGATCACGTATGAGCTTGGTTATCCCCGTATACCGGATGTGGTTAGTCAGGTAGGTTATACAGGTACAGATGAAACCGGGTTTAGCCTGCCAGATGAAAGATAGCCTTTATTTGCGCAAGGACGATGTCATTTTCGCTTTTTTCCCTAATAAAACTGGTTCTTACTTAGGTCGGTAACTTTATGATGGGGTTGGTTATTCTTGCAGCTTAAGTTTAGAGCTAAATTATTATTTCCTGTTAGTAAGGCATTTTCGTTACATTTTTAAAATACGAGTAGGTGACATACGTACTTCGTTAAACATAAAGATATTCGTTCGTTAAACATAAATATTATGAGGCTTTCGTCGACTGGGACCACTAAGTATTGGGACAGCGGTCCCAGTCGACGGATTACAATTTGAATCCGTCAACTGGGACCGCAAACCGCGTGCGTGACGTAAATTGTACAGTCGTCGTCAGATACAGATCCGAAATCAGTACGACAACGTTCAAGCCTATTACGATGTATTTAGAACATTGATTTTAATTACCTTCCTGAAAATGTCTTTGGATAAAATAAGTCAGGAAGGGAGTTTCTTGTTCTTTACCGAATTCAGAATCATTGGACCGTGTGGGTGGGGAAGCACTGAACTATGGTTGGTAACAAAACACAGACAGACAAACACATAATTGGTGTACAATCAAGAGATAATAACACGAGTATCAGCTATTTTGATTCAACTCGGTATTACTGCTATCGTCATGCGTGTAATTAGGTTAGGTCATTCTTCAGGAAAAGGTATTATCAACATCTATAAAAGGCTTGGTCCTGACTGACTAACTGACAGACAGCCTACAAGCTGTTGACCGAGTGGGAGGTACCTCGACTTTCAATCCGAATGTTGTTGGTTCGAACCCGGTCGTTCACCAATGGATTTTTCTGTTCAAAAAATCTGTGTGCTTTAAACAATGGCTTAGCGGCGAAGGAAAACATCGTGAGAAAAACGGCATGTTATGGAACCTAAAAATTTCGAAAACATGTGTTAAGTGCACGAAAGGAGCTTCTTCTAGGCGCACTTCAAATCCATTAACCACACTGATTCGAAAGAACTAGTGACACGATAGGAAGAAGTAGATTTTATTTTGTAAAAGCTAAGTAGGTATTTTGTGCAATTATTAACATAATTAAAGTTCCTTAAACCTTTTAAAGTATTATTAGGTAGGTAAGTACTTAGTTTTTAAGATTTTCTTTATAATTTGTTGTGCCCTAACAGGGCGTATGTTTGAAACAATATTATGTAAGATCTTAATGTACAACATACTATGCAAATAAACCATTGAGTATTGAGTATTGAGTATTGACGTAGAGACTTGAAACTTGTAGGATGTGTTTGTCAAGATCTGAAAATGCGTAATTTTGGATTTTGGAAATTAGCTACGCAAACGACCGACGTTGCGACCGTCAACTAGTTATACATAAAAACCTATATTTTTCACAAAAACTGAGAAATATAAAGATGTATCTGTAATGCCATAATCAAAGTTGATGAGAGATTTTTATAATGTAATTAGGTAAAAACGTAGGTAAGGTAGGTAAAAACATTTCGTTGACTTCTGAGCATCAGTACTAAATTAATGCACTTTTATTAGCGCTTCTTCTTTTTATCGTGTCACTAAAAAAAAAGTCGTGGTAAAAGGATTTCAAGTGCGCCTCGAAGAGGCTCCTATCGTGCACTAAACGCTAAATGGTTGTCACTAAGAAGGTCAATTATGTTCTTAGTAACATATTTTTACAAACATTTCTAATAAACAAAATGAAAATATTAAAAATTTAAGGAAACAAAATGTAGACTCGATTTGGTTTCGATAAGTAGGTACCTATGTATTTATATAATAAAATACATATATAAGAAAATATAACTGTGACTCTAATGTAATATAATTATACTTTAAGTAAAATCTCAATAACCTCACATTTCAGGCTATAATATAGCCATAACCATCAATCTTTATTCTCATCACAGTTTCAGACTATGACGCCCTACCTACGTATTGAGGTAGCCACTTTGGTGCTCAAATAAAACTACTCTTTGCAATTTATCATGGTTTATATTAAAGATGACTTGAATGTTAATGCAACACGGAAGGCTGGCGATGGTGATTCACTCCCTACGCCATTGAAGCTTGCAGTTTATCCGCGGTAGTTATCTGAAACAAAGAGTATGTAATTGAACATAATACAAATTAACAAACTGTATATCAATCAAGATTTACAAAAACATAGACTTCAATTGGACTGTTTTAGTAACCGTAGGAGGACGTGGTGGCCGAGTAGATGAGGCTCTTACCTTGCGATCTGATGGTCGCGGGTTCGAATCCCGGTGGCAGTCATGCGTAAATGGGGTTTTTCGGTCGAAAAAGTCTATGTATGCATCCCACGTTCTCGCAACGGTGAAGGAAAATATCGTGAGGAAACCGGCATGTCGTAGAACCTAAAAGTTCGAAAACATGTGTCGAGTGCACGAAAGGAACCTCTTCGAGGCGCACTTGAAATCCTTTCACCACACTGGTTCGAAGGAACTAGTGACACGATAAGAAGAAGAAGTAACCGTAAACACCACTGAAAACTCACAAGGAAGCAAAATACGCAATTTCGTTTACTTCGATGACAAATATTTTTTCAGTTATTTTGATATAAAAACTAAAGTACTTAACGATTTTGATAAAATTTCTATACAACCAATCTGAAAGTATATTCTCTCAAACAAAAAAATATTTTTTTAAATCGGTTTATAAACAACAAAGTTCTGAGGTAACAAATATTGAAAAAATAAGCATTCGTCCGTATTGAATTGATAACCTCCCTCTTCTTTGAAGTCGGTTGAAAAGAGACGAAAACCCAGTATTTTTATTCAAAATCCTGGAGCGCGATATATTCAGTTGTTTAATCTTTTTGTCGCCGGTTTGTTTTTTTTTTTTTGAGTATCGTTTTGGTTTTCTATAAATTGACCTTTGTGAGATGTTGTGTGTAAATAAATAAAAATTAAATTGAATTGAATCTAATTATTGTTTTAGAAATAAGTAGATTTATAGGTTTTTGTATGATAACAGAACCCAAATTCATCTCGGTCTTCACTCAATCAAATCATTTATTTGCGTAGTAAGGGTTTCCATGCAGGATTCTTAAAATTCTATGTACCTACTACATAATGTTGGTGCCAAATTACATCTACCACTTGGACGTGCAAAAATTTTTATCCTATGTATTAATATGTTAAATTATACAATAAATGCCCAAAAAGATATACAATCTTCAACATAAGATAGGTAAAACTTACTTGGTACACTTACTACGACGGTTTCTCTATTGCCTCGATAAGCTTGATTCGATCCTAAAACCATAAAAAATATATTGAATAAATTAATTTGAAAAATAATTATATCTTTAACCTGATTTTATTCTGATATTATAATATTAATAAATGTTTTTAATACCTAAGATGAGAGAGCAAACATTTCCATTATTGACAATATATACACAAAATTAAAAGACTTGTCATAATATCATGATTTTCTAAGAAGAATCTGCACAAATTAATTAATGTAGGAAAATCCGTTATTACACCTACGTAATACTTAGCAAAGATATTAAAACAATGCTGCTACAGAATAGGTAAATACTTACCGCTGGGAACAACTATGACCGTTTGATCTCTAGGCTGCACTGGTTGGTAACCTATAAATTAAAATTCAAATTAAAAAAAAATAATTCAAGATTATTTATTTGCTAAAAGTAAGATTGTACAAGTTCTTAAAAAATAGTAAGTTTTAGTAACTTGACCGTTAAATTCGCACAATCTTAAAAACGCAGTATATGTAGAATAATCTTGCATTTAATAGCTCAAAAGTTATATAATAATAAGTATAGGTATAGGTTAAAAATAAGTTTTAAGATAAAATTAATATATTTTTTTATAAGCACCACCTATCTCATGTAATTACTATATGAAACTAGTTAAGACCTTATTCAAATGTACATAATTGCGAAATTAATAAATTCTAAATTCTAAAAGCTAGAAATGTAGAGTTCCTAAAAGTTTTTTGGATCGGCCTGTCCTTCATACTATTTCTATCTTATGAATCCAAGGTCAAAAATGATATCCAGATCACGTATCATTTTTGTTAATTAGAAAATCATCATCATGAGATTTTATGGCTATAAAAGTTATATGAAAAGTAAATTTGATTTATAACAATAAAAAATAGTATACACAAAAACAAGTAATTCAAACTTACTTACCTATCGTTTGGCGAGTGACCCGCAAAATGTTATTGTTTACTTTATTCAACGAACTCTGTAAGAAAATAATTCAAACTAAAAAGCAAGTTATTACTTATCGCATTTTGATATCGTAAACAAATTCTAAAAATCATTTAAAATAACAGTTCATCTTTCAGTCCAAGAATGCCGTTGACCGTTGCGAGGCGCCCCTGCAGGATGCTGTCTTGATAGGTACCAACCAACACAGTGCCAGAAATTCCGCCAAGCAGAAATGTGTAAACATTACTGTGTTCCGGTTTGAAGGGCACTGTAGCTAGTGAAATTACTTGGCTATCGAGACTGACCATCAAAATTTCTGAAGGCAGTGTTCACTGGACCATGTGAATTAAAGTATGCAGCTCTGTTTTGGTTATGGGCAGGCGTGATCTCTTACCATCGGGAGAGCGCTTAGCTCGCCTTGTCATTTTTCTCGTCATACACAAAAAAGTATGCCCACTACGTCTTCATACAAAGTAGGTATTGTCATTTCAAAAGCATGAATTTGCGATTGAATCTCTATCGACTTAGGTACGTACCTGTAATACATTAGTCGTTGGAAAAGCAAAGGAACTTATGGCAAGAATACCCAGTAAATAAAATGTAACACAACATTTTTCCATGATATTTCTGATTTATCAACAGTTTTTTGAGATACAACAGTGATTTTGTTCCAGTTTGTGACATACTGGTAGTCTCCATGTCTTTTATACCTTCAAGATAAAATCGCAGCCTATTTTCTAATTATTTTAAGTGAGCTTGACGTAATTTAAGTTGATCCTAGCATTATTTCAATCGTAGGAAACCTCTGGTCGTTGCGTAATACCTTTATGCCTTCCATTATTTTTTTACTGAGGAAATTCTAGTCTGTTTTGTATTACTCATCATAGAGTTTAGAGAAATAGAAACTCCATATTTTGTCCATGTTATACTGACTTGCACAAAACTTTCAAAGTCCCTAAGAAATTACTTTAATCGCTTGGCAGTTCCTGAGGGTCCATATTCAGACTGTTAAGATCTGTTAAACTAGTAAAGTAAGTGCTTAGGAACGTTGTCAGTTTGGTGCACGTCAGCATTAATCTTACAAAATTTCGATGAATAATAAAAAATAATTGAAGTAATCCATATAAAATAAGAGTAATAATTATATACCATATTCTACAGTGAAGTATGTGACTCTACTTTATACATTCATAATACTTTCTGTAACTAACTATACTTGAGACTAATAAATCATTCATTACTTATATATTCTTTGCTTACAAATGTTTGTCCTGAAGCGGGAATCGAACCTGCGACCTCGGCGGCGTGGCAGTCCAACACACTTGCCTCTCGACGAATTGTTTATAAGTGAGTAGGTACTTAGGTATAACACAAATACTTACTCGTAAGTATTAGTTACATTGCTTATGTAAGTAGATAACTGGTTACCTTCAAGTTTTTGTGGCTAGTTAACTGCGGGGATTTCCTTCCACACTAGACGTATTGTGTTGATCTTCTAGTTTCTGTAATTAATAGGTAGGTAATGTGAGAAAATTCTAAGAAAATGTCGGCTTATTTATTCCTTTTTGTCAGTGCCTTCGATGTGCTTTGTCAAAATATAAATTACTTAGCCATTATATATTATAATACCTTTTTGTTAGTGCCATCTTTGTGCTTTGAGTAACGTAGGTTCTTTTTTTTATATACCTATATAATAATAATCAAGCATTTGACCACCACCTCACCTGATGGAAAGTGACGGTGTGGTCGAGGATGGAGCACGCTTGGCTAAAAGAAACTGATTCACTCTAGACTTGAAGACACTAAGATTGTAGCAGTTTGGAAAAACAGACGCCGGTAAGGAATTCCATTCTTTACTTGTACTTATAATAAAGGTCGATTCAAAACGTTGACTAGGTACGGGTGGTATGTTGTTTTTTTGCTTCTGAGCAAACGATAATCAAATAACTAAGCCGTATATACTTCTAAACTAATACAAAACTACTCTGGCTTACCTACACGAAGCACCTGTACAAAGAAATCAAAAAACACTCTAATTTTAGAGTGATACTTTGCAGCAGGGTCACAAAGCCAAATACGAATTGATACATTAAAAATAATATGCTCAAAAATAATTATTTTGTACCCCAAAACTGAATTAATTTCACCCCAGTTGAGCTGCTTATTTCTTAGACGATCTTCATGCTAATGACAGCCGTCTGCACCAAGTCAATTTACTCACTTGCACGTAAATCGGCTGAAGTTCCCTCGATGCTGTTGTTTCTTCATGCACCTCGCTACCTCTCGCCAGCACCATCAGTATAGGAAAGTCTTTCGCTGTCTCTATCCCTAAAACTCTTGGACTCTTTGGAGGAGCCAACACTGGGGCTGTGAAAACTACTTTATCCACCTTACTTTCTTCGCAAAATACTACATAAATTGTAAGATTGAACAGTAAGATAACGGCACTTGGTTTGTATAGCCTCATCGTGCTCAAACGAATGTAGAGGAAAGATTTTGGAAGCTTTATATATACCGTCCTTCTTGGATATTAATCACGATTTATTTGACGCTATCGTGCTTGCAATTCATCCATGACATGTAAAATGAAAAAAGATGATTAGCTATGAGAGGGTCTGTATCGGAACTTCTTCCTCAAACAATTATTGAGACGACTAACCTTTTGCCTCGCAAAAACTTAAAGGGCATACTTACTACCGGTGAGATGAAAATCAGGATGTCTCCCTTAACAAAAAATATTTTGAAATAGGTAGATAATGGGTCTAAAATGGCGTGTATGACGACTATCCTTACTTGGATTAATGAATTAAAACTCTTTGGTATAGTCGGGACCGCAAATTTAACACAATCTCCAAAGCATGGAAGTGCTTGTCTTTTTCACAAAAACCTACTCTTATATCCTCTCATAACTCTACGCAGTACCTAGTTACACAAAGAACTCTACCTTCATTGATATCATTAAATAATAGCGATGGCGTCTGTGAATATGAATTTGTTTTCTTCGAGACGATAGCTTGCATATTGTTTTTTTGTCTGATGACAAAATGATTTTCGGCCTTTATAGTATCCATTTTTGGATGTAGGCCTCCTTCAATCGCCTCCAGTATTGACGGTTTTGAGCCCTCGCCATCCAATCTCGTCCTGCGTGTTGTCGGATGTCGTCAACCCATCTCTTAGGTGGTCTTCCTTGCGGTCTCGTGTGCTGTCGTGGTCTTCACTCAAGCTTCATTGTCCTTTTGTAAGCCTGGCCAATTCCAAGCCTACTTACTTACTTACCTACCGCTAATGGATTCACAGAATAATTGTCTGAGGATATACATATACAGCAGCTTGGCATTATCTTTAGTGACCAAGTTGATCAGGGTAGATGGTAGATCATAATAACGGATAACTAAATGTAAGCCACGTAGTTGAATATAAACCACCATTTATATGGGTTCTTGGCACACAAACTAAGGAGTGGTGTGGCCGGTTCGTCAGTGGGGAATCTCCGCAATCAGCATGCGAAACAAGCCATCAAAAGTCCTCTTTATTACCATAAGAATCGAGAATTGAAATAGGCTTTATTACATTGCAATAAGAACTATAATCCAAGGGTACATCATGTTTTTCTCATACAATTTGAGTGTATGTTAACGATACAAGTCATTATAAAAAAACTTTTATGCGTTTTAGAGTTAGGAAAAAGTAAAAAAAAACTAACTAACACAAATGACGATAAAATATCCTGTTACTATTTCCGTTGTGAAAATAATACAAAAATAATTTGGTGTTTATTTAATTTGGTATTTATAAATAAAATTTGACCGTGACTACATATTAAATATTGATTTATTCTGATTGGTTGAGGAAATCAGTTTTAAGTTGTAACCTTTCTAAGATGATATCGTATCTGGGGTCAGGTTCATTCTTTCCGTATTCGGTCTGAAAAAAACAAAAAAAAATTAAATAACACTAAGGTAAAGTTAAGTACCAATTGCTAATTCCCGTCAAAAAAACTTATTCATCATAAATCTCTATCAACTTAACGAAGCTAGCAAAAAATCTTATAAAACTTGTTTCCAATTAAATCCAAATTAATTAAAAATATCTGCTAGCTCCACTAGAAAGTAGATACACACAATTATTTATCATCTCAATCTACTGTTCAGGGTAAAGCAAATTTGATAGGGGTAACTATCTACGCAAGTTCTCGTACATGTAGTATTAGAATATGGGTAAAAAATACCCTGGTAAGTTCTCATTCAAAAATACTTACCTTAGGTGGAAGTAAATCTTGAGATAAGAAAGAAAGATCTGCAGTTGTTGTTTCCAATTCAAATGTGCTTATTGTTATCAATTCTGACTGGGTTGTTGTAGTCAGTAAAGCATTTGAGGGACTTGAAACAACTTTACCATCTGAAGTACTTGAAGTAACTATTGGACTTGATGTAGTAGCAACAGTATCTATAGAGTTTGATGTCGCTACAGGACTTGATGTAGCTATAGGACTTGAAACATCCTTGGGTTTTATAGCAGATACTGGACTCGATGTAGTTGTATCAGCAACTCTAGGACTTGAATCAGCTAGTGAACTAGTAATTCTTGAAACTGCATCTGTGGTACGTGAAGATGCTTCTGAATTGATTGTTGTTGATTTATCATCGGGAATTGAAGACGTTACTGCCGAACTTGCTGGAGTTGAAGTTGCATTTACAGTATTTTCAGTTGACGCTTCTTCTTTAGGACTCGTTAAAGTCAACAACTCTTGAGTTGTGGTAGTTTTCTCCACTACTGGTTTCAATAATTCTGTTGGTTTGACGGTATCTGATAAAACAGTGGGAGATGAAGTAGTTTTTTCTGATCCTGATGAACTTGTTGTATTGGAAGCATCGCTTATTGGGTTGGTTTTTGCAGAAGAGAAATCTGTCTTTATTGAAGTCGTTGCTTCTATCGAACGTGCAGTTGTTAAATCTAATGAGTTTTTGAGCACTGGAGCTGTATTTGCTGATCCAATTAATTTCCCGAAGAAATTTGGTGATTTCTTTAACGCCGGAGCCAAATCTACCGGATTCGGTAAAACAGTGGCAGGACCTGATGGCGTGGTAGAAACCAGGGTTTTTTCAGTCGAAGGTCCTTCACTAGTCGTCGGTATGTTTGTGAAAATCGTAGTGGTCGCTTGGGTTATCGTCTTCGGAGTTATAACAACCACTTTCGTTGTTGGTAG
The DNA here is from genome assembly GCA_932526365.1 of Lobophora halterata. NCBI lineage: Eukaryota > Metazoa > Arthropoda > Insecta > Lepidoptera > Geometridae > Lobophora > Lobophora halterata. The sequence goes on from OW052002.1 coordinate 9,181,974, forward strand.
AGTCGCTAAAGGGAAGATCCTGAAGCTACTAACAGAACACAGTAAACACACAACTACAAGAAGAAAACTCTTCATGATTAAGACTCCTCTGACAACGCGAGCACAAATCGACTGTTTGAAACCGAATGATGGTAAATTATTTCTAAACATATTGAAATAGATGACATTGTATTTAGGCGTGTCATTTGCATAAATAAAGTGACCAGTTCACCCTGAAGTTATATCCTCTCCATAAATACCTTAGCTTTGACAGTTTAACATATTTCAATTTATGGTGGCGACCGAGAAATGTGATTGATGGTTTTATGGCCCATAAAATAAGAGAATCTACGGCTAGTCAGGGTGCACAATAAAGCCTTTAGGTTTAAAAACCCTGACCCATCTTTTAACTCTACCAGAACAATACATGTTTATAAAGTATTTTGGTCACCGAAAAGATGTAATGGCAAAGAAGATTTATTACCAGGTTTGATTTTAAGGCTAATCCTCAAATCCGAATTCCATACAAAATGTTTCGGACTAATACCAAAGAATAAATAATATTATTACATACTAATACTCAAAAAGTACGCCGTATTATAGTAATTTAAAACACGTATAAAATCCAAATTAAAATATGAAACCTTTCACTTTTTTTCATGACGAAATCAAAAACATGGACGAAACGAATAGTGTGAAGAAATAACTATAATACGGCCTACTTTTTGAGTACTTGTCCGAAACATTTTGTATGGAATTCGGATTTGAGGATTGGCCTTAATTGTCAGGATTTTTTTCTAGTCTCTATCGACTATGAACTGCAATCGGCAAAATACCTAATAATACCTACTTTTTTTGGCGTAGGTGTTGAAATGTATAAATACTGTTTATAATAATGATAGTGTTTACCGTTAAGAGGCGCCCCTGCAGGATTCAGTCTAGGTAGTACAAACACAGTGCACGATATTCTGCCACAAAGCAGTAATGTGTTAGCATTACTGTGTTTCGGTACTCTAGCTTGTGAAATTACTGGGCTTTCGAGACTGCAGTCTCATGGTTAGAGAGATGGTCATGACCATCAAAATGTCTCAAGGTCGATGAGCGTTTAGCGCTACAGCAGTATTGCACGGGGCGTATGGGAATCAAAGCCCTGTGTAGCACTGTTATGGTTATGGGCAGGCGTGATCTCTTACCAACAGGAGAGCGCCTAGCAAGTCTCGACACTTGTTAACATAAAAAAATATAACATTTTCACGTAGTGAGTAACCCACCATACCGGTTTAAAATGAATTTGAAAATGCAGGGTGAGTTAAAATGTTCACAGAGATTTTTTTAACTAACCAGTTTTATCTACCGGTTTATGATGATAATGTCTAGCTAGATGGAGGTAAGTTATTTTTGCACCTGATGTCAGTCACAGTTTTAATAAAAAAGTCGGTTTATAAGTCTGCGGTTAAGAACTTGTTAGATTGAAATTGCTAGGTTGTAAACACAACGAAAAACCATTATTAAATTGGATTAATGAATGCACTGTTCATCGATTGGTTCACTTCATTGCAGATACTTAATAAGTTTACGGTGCTTCTATAACCCGCGAAGTTGTTTGTTTACATCTTGACGGGCTACTTATTAAGGCTTGCGTCCATAGGCCGGCATCGGAAGTATCTGGCCGCATCGCACGTAACGGATTTTAGGTTGCCTTGTATAAAAACTCATACAACAGCGTCCACTGATCGGCGTTCCGTATGACGTCATCGGCAATGCCTACATGCAATGCGTACCGATGACGTCTGAGCCGGTCTGTGGACGCTTAGCTTTATTGTACATACGCTGCTGAGCTACTTCGAAAGATAGAAAATCAAAATGCCTCATTTTTTTTATTAGAGATAGCAAAACTCAAAACTGTCTGAGTTAACTCAAAACTGGCTGGCTAGGGCACTTCAGGCTTAACTAGATGCGCACCGAAAGAGCATGTTTTTGAAGTTATGGCGGTAAAAAAATCGTTTTAGATTTGCTACTACGCATTATTTGCGGTACCTTGGGACACACTAACAACTATTGTCATGGAATTTCGGAACACAAAAAATATAGCCTATACTAATTATAAAGGCTTTGATATATTTATCAGAGCCTAGAAGTTTTATATCAGCAAACATTTTCTGAAATTCAAATAATACAAGGCGTCTTTTTTTTTGTTATTATTATTAGATATCTAATTTGGTAGGTATGTATAGTTAACATTAATAAATACGTTTGTACTTGTACTTGAGTGACTTCAAAATCTGACTGGGAAATGAATCATCAATATTTATCTAGCTTTGTCTATTGACTGACTGACTGCCAGACAATGCCCAGGCTTAACCACTGAACGCGGAGACTTAAAATTTGGAATGTATGTTCGTCAAGAAGTGTTTATACTCGTCGTATTTGAGGAAAGATGTTTAAGGCTATACTCAAATCCGAATTCCATACAAAATGTTTCGGACAAATACTCAAAGAGTACGCCGTATTATAGTAATTTTCGTGCTTTAAAATTAACCCTACTAACTTAAAAACACGTATAAAATCTAAATTAAAGTATGGGTACTTTCACTTTTTTCGTTGACGAAATCAAAAAACATGGACGAAACGAATAGTGTGAAGAAATTACTATAATACGGCGTACTTTCAGTATTTGTCCGAAATATTTTGTATGAAAATTTGCCTTGAGGATTCCTCTTAAACATCGAAAAATTATAGCGTTGAAGTAAGCCTTAATTTTGCATGAGTTTAGCATAGTACCTACCTTATTGTAGGTACTTATTAGGTAAACTTAAAAAGTTACTTGTTATAATATCTTGCGTGGTTTAGTGTATGTACCTATTTTTCCGACACAATGTAAAAATTGTTTGAGAATAAATGAAATGAAATGAAAAATCAAAAACAAAAATGTAATAAAAAAATTAAGCCATGTTTCAATCGTTTATCTGACTGCGAAAATGAAGGGGTTCGTAAGAAGTGTAAACTTCTCTCATTGAATTCGGGTAATAACAAAAAAAACTTATTAGCTACAAATAAATAGGAAGTTAAAGATTAACATAAACATAATCCTTTTTAAAAATGAATATCAATGTATCTTAATATTAGGATTCAAAGTATTTTTAAAAGAATGAGTATTTTGAATTGCAAATTATATTAGTAACCTATTCATCAGGTTTGAGTATGTAGGTAATTCTTGATATTTTAATGAATAGGAAATTATATTGATAGAACAAGATGTAAATTAATTGAATCAATATTCTCGACTCAAAAATCAGTTATATACAATCCTAATGATCTTGACTTGACTTTGTTAACACCTGTTTAAATAAAATGAGTATTATGTACAATAATTATTTTTCATATCTATAAGAGCGATAGGTACAGACAGCGTCAGAGATAAGTATCCCCCTTGCACAAGACACCCAGCTATAAATCCTTTCAAAAATTGTCATACTTGAAATTATTTTTAGGCTTACATACGGTTATACAAATATAATCAATTTTTTAAAGGCAAAATTCTACATTATGCCGCGGGGCGGTGATTTGAAGCTGGGTTTTTATAATGCAAGGGGGATACTTATCTATGATGCTGTCTGTACATGCTTAACTTACACAATAAGTACAAATCTTACAGATAGAGGAGTAGTAGCTACCTTCAGAAAAACATTGTTTTATATCCCATCAATATTGGATTGCGCGGGAACTAACAGCGCCATACCAAATCCATATTTTCTTCACATTTTATTTTGTAAAACGAATGAGAAAAAAATATATTTTGAATTATGAAAATAAAAACTAAATTGAAAAAAAAGCAATAAGATGCCTTTTCCAATAATTGACTCTGGATTTTACATAAATAAAAATAAATTCTTCGTTCGTCCTTCATGAAAATGCATCAAATACAAACAAAATCAAGCATCGTTATATCTTGCTTACATCACTGTCTCAGCCGAGAAACATTTTACTGTCTCGCCCATTTGCTCGGTACGTGTAATCCAGGCATAAGACTTGAGGCTACGTAATATTGTACAGTTCGCGAAGATGATGCGTATCGTCAAAGAGTTGTTCAGGCGGTTTCAGACTAGCGGATTTGCTACTAGTGTTTTGTTTTTTTGCAGCACGCCCGTAAAAGGGTTGATCGGCTCGGTTTTTTGGTAGTGAGTGCCATGTAATAAAGATGGCTATTGGGCACGTAATCGCGATAACGCTTGTACGAGTGAATATTCGCGTGTACAGGCGCTGCACAAAACAAAACACAAGCGGCGACACCTTTTACGCTAGTCTGAAACCGTACTAACGTATTGTTGATATTGTATTGTGTCATAAAGTAGGGTTTATATGAAGCCAGCGTTGGCTTGTTATTGGCCTCGTAGCACTGGCTTGTCTGAGGAGTGGCGCCAGCGTATTGGCTTCGTCTAAACCCTACTTAACTTGATAAGTTCTAAAAATACTGGTTCGAAAGAATATTTTGCTTTTTATAATGCACAGCAAACTAATTTAGGCCTTAGTTTTAATCAGATACTATAAATGTTGTGATGCTGCCTCTGCTTCTCCCGGAAGGTCGGTTTCTATTTCGGAAAGCTGGAGCACCGATATTCTTCGAAAGGAACTCCTGGAGACTGGAGAAGTTGGGTACTCCTCGGTGCCTGACGTCTAGTAAACCTTCGCCGAAGGTGGCCTGGAAGACAAGAACGAATTGATATGAAAACTTTTATCGTGGTTTGTGGTCAAAATGTGTGTTGTAGGCTCCCGAAATACCTTCGACTACATATATGGATAATGGGCTACTTCCCAATTCGTACACTCCGATAATAATTTAATTCATATTTTAGTTTCCATACATTGAGCAGTGAGATATTGTGATAAGAAAAGAAGCATTTTACTTGACATATTTTATCTTACATTGGCGTTACTTGTATCTTGTAGGTATGTGTGGTTTCAATTGCTTGGACTCAGGCCTACTCTCCGCTAGGAGAGCGAGGGCAGATCAATGTGGACTGGTGGATGTTACATGTCATAAAACATTTTTTTTTCACAATTTTGAATCATGCCGGTTTCCTCACTATGTTTTCCTTCCACCGGGATTTGAACCCACGACCATCAGATGTATAATGTGTGGTGGTGTTTAAGTATAATCAATAATACACGATTTTTGAGACCGTAATTCATATGCTGCTTAAAACACTCATCATTGTAGTAATCAAATCCGTACTTGATTTACTTCCTGTAGCTAATGGCCACTGACCGTGGCTTCTTCACCACGATCTAGCCTGAATACTCGAAAATAGTTATTATGTTCGTAACTATTATTTAGTTACAAGCATGTTACAAGCAAGCAACCACGACTTTCATCCTAAAGGACTCAAGATATGGACGTAACTTAGGTACTGCTGGCTACGGTTTCGCTAATCGGCATAAAAGGCTTGTCCTTTTATGCCATATCATTTATGCCTCCGAACGTAAACGCTGACGACGCGGCTCCTGAGACCGAAGTATCCCCGCCGTTGAAGATGCTGCTTGGCTGCTTGCTTGGCTATCACTACTAGGGTATATGGGGTAGAAGGCAGAGTCCTTTATACTTACGTCAGGCGGTTGGAACCCGTTCAGCGTGTTGAACCCGAAGGCAGAGGAAGCACTCTGACTCGAGCTGCCTCCGAAGGCAGACGCTGACGACGCGGCTCCTGAGACCGAAGTGCCCCCGCCGTTGAATGACGCTGCTTGGCTGCTGGCTTGGGTACAACTACTAGGATATATGGGGTAGAAGGCAGAGTCCTTAATACTTACGTCAGGCGGTTGGAACCCGTTCAGCGTGTTGAACCCGAAGGCAGAGGAAGCACTCTGACTCGAGCTGCCTCCGAAGGCAGAGGCTGACGACGCGGCTCCTGAGACCGAAGTGCCCCCGCCGTTGAATGACGCTGCTTGGCTGCTGGCTTGGCTTCCACTGAAGCTACTGTAATATAAAGATTCAATTGTCAGAATCAATGGATGGTTAGTTGGATGTTTGTTCAGGTGCTCTCACACTGATGTTAAAAATGTTTAGAAAATTAAAAGGGTATATTATGCTCATATTTTTCATTTTAAAATTGATACTACGTGGATGCTCTGGCCAAGGAGGGCAATAAATAGAAGAGACCGGAAAGAATTCGAATAGACTTTTACCGCAAGAGGCGGACCCTACACTTAATAATCAAGGTTTTACAAAAATCATACTACAACCAACTACAATTGGACTGTACTGTGATCGTAAACACCACTGAATAGTCACAGGGAAGCAGAATACGTAATTTCGTTTACTAGGATGAGGTAATTTTTTCAGTTATTTTGATTTCTTAACCAAAGTACTGAACCGATTTTCATGAAATTTTTATGGGAGCAATATGATATAATAAAATTATATCCTTTAAAATAAAAAAAGTTTTTTTTTAAATCGGTTTAAAAATAACAAAGTTCTGAGGTAAAAAACATTATAATAAAAAAATAACATTAAACCGATCATAAGAAGTCAATACATATTTTATTTTATTTAACTATTATGCATTGGAAGTGGATAAAGCTTTTTTTTAATGTACTTCGTGGATGAAGCCGCGAACAGCAGCTTATAGTAGGTAATTAAGGTTTACATATCGAATCAGATTACGAAGTAACTAAATGTGTACATACAAATTACATCACATTTCTTGAAATGCTCATGAAAGCGAATATTTTTAAGTTTGAAAGTATGATACACAAACAAGTTTAAATAGTTCAGATGATTTTGCAATAAATCTTTATTACAGCATAAGCTAACTACTACAATCTACTCGTATATTACAAAATGTACAAAAGGAAACAATTGGACCACCCATAGACCGTTGCAAACGATCTACCTATAGGTAGCTCAACTGCTCCAACTCTATACACGATGGTAGCGTGACGAGGATAGTGGCTGCATTGCCTCTTTCAAAAGCAAGGCTTATTCTTGGGCTCAATAGCCATATATAAATAGCTGTAATAAAGTAATAGAGTTCCTATAAAATTACATGATGAATGTACCAGCTACAAGGTCGGTCAACGAAAGCTGGCGCTGTCAAAGTACTCACACTAATGCAATTTCACTATGCTTTGTCAAATTATGGATGATAATTTTGATAGGTCACAATATAGGGATGAGTCAAGTCACGCCGCGCTCACAAGCGCACGTGTGAATGTGTTGTACCTACATGCCAGCTTTTGAAAATATACCTGTTCTTACTCTAACCTACTTTTTACCTATTCCTAAATCGTGCTACCAGGATAAGTTGTGATCATTAACTAGTTGTTCGTATGCATAACATACCAAATATGAGAAAAACTTTTGTGTTAAATGCGTGGTACGGTCGAATCCAAAAACTCAACATGTGAACTTTTTTATGGTAAAACGACCGCTATGCCCTCATAAAAGTAACGTGAGCATCCTGTACATCCGTGACACTAACCGGATCATTATGTGACATGTCACTGAACTCACTGACCTTCCGAAACCGTTGAACGAAGACGCCTGGCTCGCCGAGTGCGACGCGCTGAAGCCCTCGTTGAAGCCGAAAGAGAAGGATTGTGAAGCAGACTGGCTTCCACCACCTCCGTTCGCGCTGCTGCTGATGCTGGCCGTTAAGCCACCGTTGGATGGCGCCACGTTGAACCCACCTCCAAAGCCAAACCGCGGCTTCACAGGTGCCGTTCGACCTTCACCAGTCAACGTGCTCGGATCCCGCTCCAAATGCTCCAACACGGGCAGTACAGGAGGTGTTATAATCGGCTCTATCTTCCTCTCTCTTCGTTGCTCTTCTGGGAACGCGAAAGATGGCGCTGGCGATGCCATCTCCACCACGGCACCGAGACACAAACACACGCAGATGAACCTCATGCTTCGAATCATTGGTGACTATCCGGAGCCGACGATGTATCTTGTTTTAATAGGACCGTGCGAGGTCAGAGGCGGTGTTGGCATGCGGCTCGCGACACAGCCTTCGGTAAACCCACTGCGAGCCCGAGACACATCCTGACGGCTGCCGTTCTCCCCACCAGATACGGATCCTGTTACACCCGGCGCAAACTGTCGAGACGACTCGGTATGGACAGTTTTTGCAATACATCGTCATCCTACCTAAATATAACTAAGAAGAGTAGATATCTGAAAATTTTATATTACAGAGTAATATTAAAGTTATGATGTTCCTAGTTAAATTTAGATAGAGCGGGTATGATATAATGCGCGACATATTGCGTATACCTTTTTCCCTTGCGTTTTGGCTGTGGACATGCTTCTCCTTGTCTACAACATGTAGGTTGAACTCAGAATGCTGGGACTGCATAGGTACAGATTCTATACGTCAATATATTCCATTCATTTTACCACATCTCCATAATACACAGAGGTTATCTGGAAGAATGCTAACTAGCATTAAGTTCGCATGTGTACTTGTTTTTTTACCTTCTGCAATAACATTTTATATCTATTTATCTATTCGAGATAGTACCTAAATTAACCGCTGAAACATCATCTGTCAGTGAATCTAAAAATGCTTCTGAAAGAAAAAATAGGTAGTCGGCGAGCAGTAGGTGTAAGAACACCTAGGTATGAACATTTGACTCGTGACTTCGAGAGTTTCGTACAAGAGACCGGTGAAACGACTCTTATGCTTAATGATTGTATTGTCTGTCCAGTTAGGTGCTAAGAGGAAAATTAGATAGCCGAATGGTTGGGAAACCCAGACGCCCTACTTGGGCTCGCTTATGGCCTGTTGTGGAGTTCAAACACGTCTCGTTTGTACACTTACGGAAGCAAAGGGCTCGAGGTGATGTTGTTTGATAATCCAATGAGCTCATTCAGAAGGATCTTATTTGTGTAATTATAACACAGCCTACAATTTTTATTATAGCATAAGCTAACTACTACAATCTATAATACCTACAAAATTTACAAAAGGAAACAATTGGGCTAAACAAACTATAGGTAGCTCAACTGCTCCAACTCGATACCCGATGTCAGGTGCCGAGCATACTGGCTGCATTGCCTCTTTGTATTGCAAGGCTTATCCTACAATTGATAAATACTATAAAACTTGAGGTTTATAATACATCGTCTGCTTGCTTCTAGATTCATCTTTAGAATTTAAATTAGTGTAATTTAATTAGTATTTTATGATTAAGCGAACATGTCATGTTTTCGTCGCATATAAATTTATATTATTAATATAATTTGCGAACAGGTGTCTACCAATTGGTTACAACTTATTCATTAGTTACAGATTATTTGCAATAACATTCAACGTGTCAGTACAGCTGCTTCAATTCACTGTCAGTCATATGTCAAGGGTACTAAGGCTCAATTTCTGTTTTGTAAACAGAAAGTAAAGATGTTTGTAAAGATCGATCAGTTTACCGTAGATTTTCTATACAAGTATTTAAAGTGATACGTTTAAAATATTTGACATTATGAAAGGTCACAAAAGTGATCATCCAGTTTTTACAATGTATGAAATTGATTCCTGATTGTACTTCCGGAAGTAAATGCCATTGCACTTACGCCCTCGAACAGCTATCCGGATCTCCTGTCTCACAGTCTACAAGTTGGATGCTGTTTGATGATATTACAGATTACCTTATTATCGGTAAGGTCAAAATCAAAATCATCAAAATTTTACAAAGTTAAATATACTAGAGTGACAAAATACTGGTTGTCACTCTTGTCGTGTATTGTGAAATAGGATAGTTAAATAAATATACTCTTTATTGCACACCTTAAAATAAAGGTCACAAGAAAAGAAATAAAATCCAAGGAAAAGTTGTACAGCACTTGGGCGCTTAGTAAGCTCATTTTTGTTTATTTATTTATTTATTTTAACACTTTAACACTTACATAAGTGAGGGAGGACTTAATGCTATAATAGCATTTTCTACCAGTCAACCCGGTTTAATATAAAATAATAATAAAATAGACTATTATAGATAGATAGATAGATAAAACATTAATTATTGTACAGTGAAAATACGAATATACACAGGCGAACTTGATGCATAGCATTATCTTCCAGTTAACCTTTATGTATATGTATAGTACGTATAAAATATTACAGGTTTAAGTTCGTAATTTTCAGCAAATTAATGAAGAGTAGATTTATTACAGGTTTAAGTTCTTAATTTTCAGCAAATTAATGTTGAGTATATATAGTATGGCCGTGTAGTACGTGAAGATAACGGTACGGTTATGTAAGTTTCATTTGACCCGGCATAATTCTATCGGACACACCAAATAATCATACAATAAAATACAGCTGATTACGAGGACGTGGTGGCCGAGTGGATGAGGCCCTTACCTTGCGATCTGACAGTCGCGGGTTCGAATCCCGGTGGCAGTCATGCGTAAATGGGTTTTTCGGTCGAAAAAATCTATATATGCATCCCATCCCATGTTCTCGCAACGGTGAAGGAAAACATCGTGAGGAAACCGGCATGTCGTAGAACTTGAAGTTCGAAAACATGTGTCGAGTGCATGAAAGGAGCCTCTTCGAGGCGCACTTGAAATCCTTTCACCACACTGGTTCGAAGGAACTAGTGACACGATAAGAAGAAGAAGAAGCTGATTACAAGTTTGAATGCAGAACGCCTCAAACTTTACCGAAGATGTTGCGATGGCACACATTAGGAGAGGCCAATGGACTGTGATAGGATGTTGATAAAGCGTAAAACAACTTTTGTCTATATAAAGCAACAAACTGCTCAAAGAAATTAAATTTCGTACACAGGCTTTGACTGAGATCGTTCAGCAGACTGGTATACTCGTATTGTGTTAATGATGGCACTTAGGCCTCATCTTAGTGCAAAGTAAGCCCGGGCACACGGCCACACGTCCGTGTCACGGTCAATGCGTCACATACGCGTGCGCACGTAACAGCCCATTTCATCTGCAGTCTATCGATGTCGCAAAATGTTGCTCTACCTCATTGTAACACCTACTCGAAATGCAGAACTTTTATTTTTATCTTCGATTTAAGATTTTTTTGTTAAAATAGGTACAGTCAGCTGCACATACATGTGTACTCTCCCAAACTTTCACATTTATATTACTCTTAATTTTGCAAAGAAAAGTGAACGCAAGCATTTTCAAATTAATGTTCATCATATTTGTCAGAATTATTGGTAGATTCTTCTGCATTCTTCTGAATGTCTTTGCAAATTTAAGAGTATTCAATGTTTGTAAAGTTATTGAGAACTTTGAAAATAAATATTAAATTTAATTAATGAAATAAAAAAAAAACTATATTTTGGGTGTTAATTAAAGCTAATTATAAATCATTATAAATACGATTTACTTAATTTTTCAATATAATTTTATGATCTGCTAGTTTCTTCTTTAGCCGATATTTGTATCAATAGAAATTATAAGTAATTGTTTCTTGTTAAGACAATGATTCAGAAATCGGCAACATTATGTAAATTCTGAATGGTGAAAGGCCTTTGTCTGTCATGTTATGACGTCATATCTTACCACAGTATGTACCCGGTTCTCTTTCAGAAACCTTCGTCTCAGGATCTGTAGCTAATTAGGGCTTTTGACCTCATCACACACAATATTCATTTTAATATTCATATGGTTCATTGTCTGCGTATGCTAACTTAACAGGTAGGTGTCTGCATAGCTTTTATTAGAAATACCTATTGTGATTGATTGAAGTCCGTCATTCTGTTTTCGTAATCTCAAGAATTCATAGAGATCTTAATTTAAACTTTAACAATCCAATATATTATTGTAGCAATAGCTATTACTTCTTAATAACTAGACATATTGATATTATTATTATATTTAACTAAAGATTGATCACAGTAAAATCATACAAGAACCATATACTTATTAATAAAGACGTGTTGGCAATATTAATGACAAAGTTTTTAATTATCTTTTTAATTTAATAGGTATTCTATTAGAAGAAGCTCATGTTCGTATTTAAATTTCTAGAATTTAAACTGGTTGAGCCATGTTGATATCAGATTGATTTATGTAAGTTTGGTATTCAAATGTTTAATAGTATAATGCCACTACATACTAATAAAATAAAATAAGTTTGAATATGTATATAAATAAACAACAAAGTTCTGAGGAAACAAAAATTTAAAAAAAAAACATTCAACCGAATTGATCTCCTCCATTTTGAAGTCGGTTGAAAAGTGGATCAGAATTTAAAACGTAAAGTATGAAAGTTTCTCTAAAATTTTACAAAATAGTTACATCATAACACATTTTATGATAAACGTAGGTGTTACACGTGACCAATCGACATCACAATTTTTTTTGGCGATAATATTAGATAATATTTGGGCATATTATTTTGAAACAAGCGTAATATGCCCAAATAGTTGTTCGATGACTTTTGATCAACATTCGCTACCAAAAATCAAAAATAGTCAAAGAAATATGAAGTAATATCGATACCTACTCAATAAAACATAGAATTTAGTTCCAAAAATTTTTTTTTTGTAAGTTTCGTGGTATGATGCGTAGTTTCCTATTGGGAAATATTCTTAACACCCTGTAGTATTTTTGTTTCCTCAGAACTTTGTTGTTTGTTTATACACCGATAATTCCTTTTATAACCGAATTGAATTGAATTGAATTTTGTTTCTGAGGATATACTTTCAGATTGGTCCCATACTATTTCGGTTCAGTAGTTTTTATATCAAAATAACTGAAAAGAAAAGTCAAAATTGCGTTAATTTGCTGTGACTTTTCAGTGGTGCCTGCGGTCACTAGAACAGTCCAATTGAAGTCGGTTTTTGTTGTTAATTGTACAGATCATTCTCATTAGATTCTTCTTATGCTGCTGAACTGCTGTATGTATAGCCAATTATGTGTATAAATCTTTTCATAGCTTTTTTAAATTTCCATTTAAATAATCGTGTTGACAATGTTGAATTTATTCATTTTACTTGTTATTGAATATTCTGCGAATACTTATTACTCACTTTTATTATAACTAAGTTATAACTAAAACACCTGTTTTATGCGCCAATAAAACTTGCTCACGTTTAGTTGAGGTTGTAGTTACACGATGTCATTGTAAGTTTACTTCAATAATAATTTATGTTGGATACTTTACTTTAGGTTTTAATTGTTTTATTATAAAGGTAACATTATTTATTTTGGTTATTGTTTGTTTTGTATGCTCTTTGAAATACTCTAGTTTCAGATTTCGGCGAATCAACATCTCCTGAGGATGCCTCGTGTAGAGGCGAAACACGTGTCGAGTTCTGACTTGGGTTTTCTGTTTTCGGCGCTTTGGTTTAGATTCTAAATTCTAAACTAGAGATAAATATTTTTGCAATTTTGTTCGATAAATATCTACATTTTAACATAATCGTACACTACTAGATTAGTCATCATTTTGTGATCGACTTATTCGATTATAACGAATTATTTTTAGTATTATAAGACCTTTCACATATAATAAACGGAGTGTGATGAAATTACACGTTCATTTTGTTCATAATATTCAATAGCTTTACCCAGAAAACCGTTCGTCACACCGTATTTGTTCAGCTGCTTCGTGTTGAAAACAACATTATGAAAAGAACTTAAATGAACATTGTCTGTATGTGTCCCCAGTATCTGTTCTGCCTTTGGTTCTTGCTGTACGTGAAACATAACATAATACCATATTTTTTATCAGATCCATTAATTCGTTGATAATGGCTCTCACGACTCTACTAGTTATGGCCACTTTGTTGGTCTCCTTTTCTGATGGTGAGTTTTATTTCTACAAATATTTCAAAAGATAAGACGTAAATGTTCTGTTCCTAATATATAACTTTTTATTTTGTACTTTCGGAAATATATTATCGGTTCCATAGCCTATAGCACTTTACTGACTGCGAAATTAAGAAGTTTATAGTATTAGTAAGTATTTATAAACACCCTTTATCAGTTTAAGTAGTTGTAGGTACCTGGTTCCTGGGCCAAAGCCTAGCCAATTTTTAATAAAAAGTGCATCTTTATCATAAGGTAGGCCGTTTATTTGTTCTAGCATTAATCTTGCCACTGTCCAAAAAAAATATTTAGTCCTATAAATTAAGTTTAAGTATGTTAATTATTTATATAGTTATTATTTAATAAATTAAATTTAAATGATTTATTTATATATTTATTGTACTTATAAAAAACATATTTATAGCTGCAGCATGTATTACATTTTTACACGTATGTAAGTATTTTCAGGAACAGAGACATAAATTGCTCAAGTGCTTAAGCCATTTCTGATCTTGGTTAAACCTTAAAAAAACATCTAACTGCTTACTCGTATACGAATATTCTCCTGTTTGTATACCTACTTAAAAAAATGTCCCATTAGTGTACTATTTTGTACCGTTCATTGTACCAGTAATATATTCCCTACAAGCGGCCTCAATATTTCGTGATCTACGGAAGAAAAAAAAATGTGTTTGTCATAATTATATCCGCAAAGTTGCAATTTGAATTTCGATATTTTTCAGGTTATTTTGGACAACCTAACGGATTTAACGGGTGAGCTAACTTTTTAAATATTAAAGCTTACATTTACGTTGCTTGATTCTTGCTTGCTATCATATCGCAACGTGTCGTCCCAAATAAAAAGTGAAACTTAATTGGGAAATTAATGGAAACTTAATAAATTTGAAAAAGAAAGTAAAGTGTACATCAATTTTTTTTTTATATGAACCATGTACTGTTACGGAAAATTTTTACGTTTCTTTTTTAAGGGCAATTTATTATAATTATAGTTAAATATTAACGGCTCTCTGATAGCTTTTATTTATGTAGGGTAATGCAACGATGTAATAAATAAAAGTGATCCTCTGTTTCAGATTCTTCAACGGGGTAAGGATATGCACATACACACATAATTAGTTCGTCTTTGTACACTAGGCACACACATTCACACACTTTTATTTTTCAGATGTACTCATATGAGCCAGCCTTGCAAGTTCCTCAGCCGCCACCGCTACCCCCCGGATTTCCCGCACCACCACCTTTGCCCCAACCTCCCCCACTTTTAGTTTTCAACGGAAACCGTTTTCCCAGTTTCCCACCTATGCCCCCTTATCCTTCTTTTGATAACCAAGATACGAATAACCCCCCTCCTCCTCAACCTCCCGTGACTTTTGATGATATCGGGGGCGCAGTCCCACGTCCAGGGGGTAGTTATCAGGGATTTGCTTCAAGCTCTGTTTTGAATTCTGATGGTACGGGAAAGACCCAGTTACTCGCTAACATCAATGGACAAACTGTTTTTGAAACATGTAAGATTTGTGTATTTTACTTAGTTATAAGGTCAACTGAGGTAAATGCGTCAACGGGGTTATTGGGACTTATTGAAATTACTAATAAAACACTATCAAAAGTACAGCAAAGTTTGTCATCTGGTGCTGTTTATAACTTAGAGCACCATGACGGACTTTGCTGTACTTTTGTCAGTTTTTAAGTTCTTTAAAAAAAGGCGCAATAATTGACGCATTTACCTCAGAATATACTAAATTTTCCCAAATTAAAGTATGTAAATTAGTAGGTACCTATCGCTTAAAAACAGAAAGTGACTCTTCTTGAATAGCACGAGAAATTGTATGTAAAAAAAACTTATAGTCATGTAACAAGGTTGGGTCAGAAATTAAGCCACAAATGGAACCAGGTTTGAGATTTCTTATGCCTTAGAAAATTTAATTTAATGTTCTTACCATGTTATGTAACATAGACGTGGTAAAAATAACTTACGTTTTTGTTTTAGACGATCATCCTGCCAATGACGAAAAGTATGTATAATCTCTAGAATTTTTTTTCCTCTTTGATTTGATTTGAGTATGAATTTTATTAATTTATGTAAGTTATATTCGATTATTTTTATGTTTTTCAGAGATGCTGAAAACAACCAATAACATCTTACAATTAACACATCTATATAAGTATTTAAATTAATTTTACACATACATAAATAGTATTTGTATCAGTGACAAGAACTTTATTATAAGTACCTACAGGTAAATGAAAACACACCAAAGACGAACTAATTACGTTATATTAAAAAAAAACATGAAAGTATACAAAGTAAACCACGGATAGAATCTAAACTTGACCTTTTTGCAAACTTATTTTTTAACAAGTCTATTGCTATTTACTTATAGGGAATCCTCAAATCCGAATTCCATACAAAATGTTTCGGACAAATACTCAAAAAGTACACCGTATTTTAGTAATTTCTCCACACTATTCGTTTCGTCCATGTTTTTTGATTTCGTTAACAAAAAAAGTGAAAGGTTTCATACTCTAATTTAGATTTTGTACGTGTTTTAAAATTAACCCTACTAACTTGAAAACACTTATAAAATCTAAATTAAAGTATGAAACCTTTCACTTTTTTTGTTGACGAAATCAAAAAAACATAGACGAAACGAATAGTGTGAAGAAATTACGTATTAATACGGCGTACTTTTTGAGTATTTGACGAAACATTTTGTATGGAATTCGGATTTGAGGATTCCCCTTAACTTTTAATTATTACGGTACCTGGCTACTTGTAAAAAAAAAATGTTTTTACAATTAACTTAACTGTATTATCGCTTTGTTTATCAGCATTGCGAGTGCGGAAATTGATTGTCTTGGTAACAACCGAATATATTATTTTATCTTGTTGTTGACCATTAGGTACCTACTTTCATCATTATAACTTTTTATATTAATGAATTAATATAACCATTTAGAATGTAATTTCATAATATGTCCTTTTTTCAGGATGATGATGATGATTTTTTTCATAGGTTCGGGAAAATGGATATGCCTGATTTCGGGTTCCCAAAAATGAAGGCAAGTGTTTGAAAAATGTTTAACATTCTATATCAGTAATTCAGTCATTTATTGCAAAATAAGTAGATCCACTTACGCCTTAGGGCTATGGTAGGTACTTATACCCTATTATATATTAAGTTAGTAGGGTTAATTTTAAAACACGTATAAAATATAAATTAAAGTATGACCTTTCACTTTTTTTGTTGACGAAATCAAAAAACATGGACGAAACGAATAGTGTGAAGAAATTACTATAATACGGCGTACTTTTTGAGTATTTCCAAAACATTTTGTATGGAATTCGGATTTGAGGATTAGCCTTAACATAATAGGTAGTATCACAATGTAATGTATCTTCAAACCGCGTCGCGTGATAAAGCAAATTTTGTCGAAAGTACTCTAATTGTGCCAAATCTGCGGACACTGCTTGTTATCATTGTTATCAGATAGTACAGAGAAATGGCTTTTATTCGTTCATATTTTTAAAATCGTAGAATTGTTGTACCTAGAAAGTTAGTGATTACCAAGTGAATACCAAGGGGGGTGTAACTACTCCATACTAATATTTCTATTATTTTCAATTATTATTAGGTGCTTACTTACTTACACTATATTGTGACGTGACATATAGATATTTTTATATTTATTTTACTTGCCGTATGTTATTTCAGAAGATGAAGCCAATTATGGATATTAAAGAAATGAGGCTCCACGTGCCGGGGGAAAATGAAAACTTCGTAGGTCATCATTCTAGTTCCAGCTATTCCTACGTCAACAATAATGGAGAAGAATCGGTCCAAGCAAGTGCCAGTAAATTAGACAATATTAACGGCAAAGTTGACGAAAAGCTTGTAGAATTTAGCAATATCCCTTAGATATTTTTTTACTATTATGTATATTTTACACGACTTCATTTGATAGATATTTTATTTATGCACCTGTTACATGAGTGCCGTGACTAAATTTATGTCGCGACGTTCATGTGCCATCATATAGGATTAGCCAGCTTTTTATTATGCCAAAAAGCTTGTCGTGTGAAATTATGTAAATAGAGCCAAATTTTATAAAAATAGCTCTAAATATTTAAGGATTACTACAGTGTTGTAAGGGGTTGGTTATAAATATCATCATTTTTAAATGATTCATACCTGTTTTTTGTCAATTGTTTATCTTTTCGATTATAAATTGATTGATTCACAATAATAGTTCAGATTAATGTAAGTTTTGTTCAGAATAATAAGCTGTAATAAAAGTTTTAGAAACTAAATGTTATTTTATTAAACAAAATTATTTTTCTTAGAAAAAAAACGTAGCTTTTTATTTATCTAAAATGAAACTTCAGTTGTATTTAACATCAATTTCAGTCAAAAGGCTAGAAGTACAAGTTGAGCAAAATTTGGTACGTCGAAATCACTTTCAACTAGTTGAACGAGCCACTGAAAATACGATAGTCGAGCAGTATAAAATATGTAGTTGAAAATATCTGGTAATATATTAGGAACAATACAAATACATTAATGTTACAAAATTATATTATTCACAAATAAGCTGATCTACTCGTACATATTACTGGAAGAGATAACAATAATGCAATGAACACATTGACACGTCTTAGTTCTTAAGGCTCTTTCCGACGGTACGAGATACTACGGATTTGTTCACGGACGGTAGACTACCATGGTAATCTGTGTTTAAGTACCACCTTGCACGAGCTCACACCGCACGTCGCGTTTAAAGTTACTGACTCGAAAGTAAATCAGCGTTGGGTTGCCACTGAGATCCAACAAATGCTGAGCTATACGCCTTTTTGGCATTAACTTTAATTTTTATGACAAGTGTATATGTTATTTTGTAAACCTCTGCCAAATAAATACTTTTTCTTTCTTTATTTTTTTACTCTCCGCGGATTGGGACCACGACGGACGACGGACACTCTTCCAATAGTACGAGCGGTGCAGGCTGATCCGCACTGCAACGGCCCGCCCCGGGTCGTGGGAAAGACCCATAAAGTACCGAGCAATCAAAAAAATAATCACGAAATCCCTTATGCCAATGACTAACAGTGTTGGTAAATAATAGTGGGATTAATTTGTATCAAATCAAATAATATCAAATAAAATATTATGATAATTTCAGTTCAAAAGTTCCAAGGTTTCGGATGATGATTTCTGAGATTCGCATTTACCGAAATTTTTCGAGAATTTTCGCCTTTGAAAAATACTTATTTTGCTTCAGAATCTTCGATTTAGTTAAAATAAGCTAAAACAATTTTTAACGAAAATTGGAAATGAGTCACATTCTCCATGATCTTATATTATGCTAGTGTTTGTAAGTCTGCTTCCATTTTGTTTCGTCACTTTACATTATAATATTCTTTATTTAAATATATTGTTAGTTCTAATGTAAGTAGGTAGGTATTATCTACCTCTTTTGACCTTCATGAAGCTATTAGTTTCGTAAAATGAGAACAATACATTTGTGTGTATTTCCTAGAACTAACTTAACTAAATTAGTATTTGTCTTAGAACACATAAGTGTAGGTATTCTTTATTTTGCATAATAAGCGATCATGACCAATTATCATTTGGTTCATTCAATGATGGACCAGTCAATTTACTTGTCACTTTTCATGTTTTGATTTGACTGGGCGTAGGTTGACACTGAGTCCGATCTTCGTCTCTTCTCCACTATTTGCTAGTTACAATAGGCATCGCTCTATCTAGCCGGAGGTCGTCGTACACTATACTTTACTAGACTTTGTCTACACTCTAGCTAGATTCTAGTCTACTTTGCCCAACCTCCTCTTCATGAATATTTATTTTCTGATAGATAGAATGACACATTCAAGGATTACTTTTGTAGAATTTTCTATTTCTATTTTCAAATATAAAGCGACTGAAAAATAATTCTGATTCAGTGTGTTTTAGAAGTTCAAGATCATAAGACGTGTTTTGGGAAAAAAAATTATAAAATGTCAAAGATGTTCATTATTTTCGCACTTTTGCTTGCTGTGGCGTATTCTACTGAAGCAGTTGAAGGTATCTAAGTACATACAATCAATCGCTTTTTCCAACTGTATCCTATACTGGTATTTTTATATTATGTATAAGTAGGAATGTATATTTCTCAAACGAATGGATGACATACGCATGAATTTATGTAGGTATTTTAACTTAAAGTAATAGGTTTAGCTTACTAGCTAGGTATATAAAATAATATTATGTATACATAGAGGCACTTGCTATAAAAACTTTAAACAGATTAGTATTGTTAAAGTTTTTAAAGTATACCAATATTTTATACCTACGATTAACGCTTACGGACGAATTATCTCATAATTTTCGTATATTTTTTCAAGGAAAGAAAGTAGTTTTAAGATTTTCAGTACAAAAGTTGTTTTTATTAAAAATACTTTTTAAGTTTTTTTGACGTTCTTTATTTCTTTGTTTCAGCTTCACCAATGTTTGGGTATGTACCTACCATATGTACTTATAAGATATAAGAATATAATAAGTACCGAGAAGCTTCTACTTAGTTATCCTGATCTTAAAATAAAAGTCTACTACTTTAACTTGGCGTCCCCTGCAGTATTTCATCAAAATAGGTACCAATACACTGACAAGTAGTCTGCTGTCAAGCAGGATTAATGTGTAAGCATTACATTGTTCAATTTTAAGTGAAGAAGAAGTACCTTGTAATATTATTGGATTTTTGGGACAGTTAATTTACAAAGTCCCGTGTAGTCTGTTGTCGTCATACCCGGGTGTAATATCTTACCAGCAAGAGAGTGCCTACCGAAATAAGTCACTTGTATACAAATTTTAAAAAAATGCTGACTACGTCAGGATTTCAAAAGGAGCAGGAAAGCTTTCCTGAATAAGCCACTAATAAAAAAAAATGCCAACTATGTCAGTATTTCAGAAGAAGGGCTTACCAACTTACTTATATATGTATAAAGTATCTCATGCTATAACGTAATTATGTATCTTTCAGTTTCAACATGGATCCTTTAGCTATGATAAGCCAGATAAACTCCAATATAAACAAGCAAGTAAGTAGTTACAAAATCAGTCAATTTGTGGCAATAATTTCGTGAAAATAGGACGAAAATGTGTAACAGGAAAGGATGGATGGATCAATGTGTGTAACTAAATAATGTCCGAATTATTAGACGGATAGAGTGTATTTGTTATCTCAGTCAGAGTACCAGGCGAATCGGGCATCAGCTATCAACAACCATCAATCAACACATGTATATATAAAAGGCTTTGTCCACACTGACTGACAGACATCCCCAGGCCAAACCACTGAACGTAAAGACTTGAATTTTGGAGAGCATGTTTGTCAAGAAGTGTAGGCGCAAAAGGTTCTTATGCCTACTTGCACCAAACTGTCAAAGTCCCTAAGCAATTACTTTACTCGCTTGGTAGTTCTTAACAGTACAGATTCTGACCGTTAAGAACTATCAAGCGAGTAAATTTGTTGCTTAGGAACTTTGAAAGTTTGGTGCAAGTCAGCATTATACAAAGAAAGAAATTTTGTAAATTCTCAATGCAAACCAAGTTGCGGGCGTCAGCTAATCATCTTTATATACACAAAGCTTTTTCTTAACTTACTGACAGACAACGCCCAGGCCAAACAATTGAACGTTGGGACTTGTAATTTGAAGGGTATGTTCGTCTCAGAAAGTATAACGAAGTTGTGAGTGTGATCTAGTTTTTATATAAATTTTGTTTACTTTAGATGATTGTGATGTCGGACCCAAAGAATCTAAAAGCACCGGGTACCAATGGAATGATAATGACGTCATACATGGACAGCACTGGCAAGAGAGAGGGTTTCATAGCCACCAGCCAGGATGGCAAATACAAGGAGATGCACTACAGCTAAGAACCAACGGCTTATCAGAATATATTGAGTAGTACAGATGATTCGTAGAACACGGTTTTACCATAAACAGTCGCATGCACTAAGATGTCTGCTTCCAAAATTTTCAAAATTATGTCTATGTGATAAATAATACGTATAAATACCTACCTATTATTTATATATTCTATTATTTATATATTATATTATTTAAATATTATACTATTTATATATTATATTAATTATAATTTATAGTATTAAGTACTTTACTTACCTATAGTTATACCGTACCTACACTTTTTTACATTAATAATAATAATTTTACAATAACCACTTTGATTACTTTTTACACTCTTTGTTTTTGTAATGTATTAAATGACACGCCACACCATATTTTTTGCACGCCCGGGTTGACTGGTAGAAAATGCTATTATAGCATTAAGTCCTCCCTCACTTATGTAAGTGTTAAAGTGTTAAAATAAATAAATAAATAAATAATATTAAAATGTACACAGCGAAAACTTAAATATTATATGACCATCAGCTTTTGCCATAAATAAGTAGATAGAATACAACATTTTCTTCATTAATACTCACAATATTGCATACATTTTTATGTCAAATTGAGAGAGACAAAGTTTTTGTGTTTTCGCTGTTTAGTACCTCACAACATTTTGAAAATTTAGAATTAGACATTAATTTGTGCAGGCTAATGTACCTATGCAAAGTCTGCACGAATTGGTAACATCTTTGATTCTGCTAATAAATATGATATTTACAATATTAAAAGCCATTATTAAGTGTCCCACCGTAGATCAAAGGCTCTAAAGACTACAATTCCTGCATAAGACTTGCAATTGAGGGCCTCTGTACGCCAGTCTTATAATTGAAATCCAAAACTCAAAAACAATAGTAAAATCTAAGTTGAGAATATAGATCATGGCGCCTGAATATTTTGAAATTCATGAATCATGATGCTAAAATCCATTCAATCAAAACTTCGGGTAAATTCTCAATAGCAAATATATGTGCGTGTGTTTGCTTTTAAAAAAGTAAAATGTGGTGTACATTAGAAGTTTAATATATGATTATAAAAAATCAAAAATATTACCAATTCGTATACTTGTTGGTTCATTTAAAATTTGTGTTCAAAATACGCAAAGGTGGTCATGATAGAATCACTCTACATTTCAGCCCTTTTATGATCTTACATTAATTTAATCGTGTTTTATTTTTCGTTTGTGGTCATATTATTATGTGAACCACAACACTTTATCATCTGCAGTATTTATAATTATATTTGGTGATCCGATGATGAAAGCGGTTTTAAGTACCTAGTTTTAGTTACTTTTCTTTCAAGTTTATTTTAACTACTTTAGATTATCTCTCGATCTTTTGAAGTCTTATGTTTTAACTTTATTTAGAAAGTGTTTAAATATTAAACATGAAGCATCCACAATTTTGTTTTTTTTATTACTTTTAGGGGGCATCCATTAATTACGTGAGGTAATTTTGGTGATTTTTCGACCCCTCCTCCCCCCTTGGTGAGATTTCGTGAGATTTTGCTCGACCCCCTCCCCCTAAGCCCTTAATCTCACGTGAGATTTTTCGTCGTACTTATTACAGTGGAGAATAATTTTTTACTGAATTTCACCCAGTATTCTCACAGCATTACACATTTTCCTGCGGAAAAAAATTACGTGAGATTTGCCGAGACCACCCCTCCCCCCAACGTGAGATTGGGTGAGGTTTAACTCGACCCCCTAACCCCCCAAAAGCCTCACGTAATTAATGGATGCCCCCTTACACTACGAATGAAACAAAGTAAGTATTACTTCGTACACTTGTCGATTTCAGTCTATTACCTTCAAACTAATTTTTGAAAGGCATAAGGCGGGTTCTTGAGTGGAGACCGCGTATCGGCAAACGGAGAGCCGAAGACTGGGCTCAGACGCGTAAAATGGGAGAGACCTACGTCCAGCAGTGGGCTAATGTGGGCTGACGATGATGATGATGATCATTTGCATAATAGCAAGTACATACTTAGGTACCTACAGGGTGTAAAACTGCGTGATTGTTCCGCAGTGGTAGTAAATATTTTAAATACAAACTAAAGCGTCTTCGTTTGCGTTGCAAATCAACGAAATTCCTTTCTAAGTATGCGCTTACACATACCCTTGAAATTTCAAGTCTCTACGTTCAATAGTTAGGCCTGTTCATTGTATGTCAGTCAGCCAGTCAGGACAAAGCTTTCTATACATATGTATACACTACTAGTTTTTCCACTGGCTACAAAGTAAGAAATAAGGTAAATATTCATAAAATATAGCTTAGGAATGCTGTATCCAATAAATCAGTATGTTTTAAAAAATAATTGAGTAGGTTAGTTTCAAGTGGTATTTGATTAACGCAAAAATTCGGCTACCAAATAAAAAAACAATTGTTAAGAAAAATCTCAAAAATAAACAAGTTTTTATAGGAATGTCGTTGCCCGTATCAATAGTGTTAGATATATAAAACATCGTACATAATATGTAGCATAGGTAATAGGTAGCAACAACCTGGAAGGTTAAATTCACTTTAAAACTTGATAAGCACGAACACCTAATTTTACAACCGACTTCAAAATGGAGGAGGTTATCAATTCGGTTGAATGTTTTACCTCAGAACTTTGTTGTTTATTGACCGATTTGAGAAAATCTGTTTTTGTTTGAGAGGATACAAACAAACATACTTTTAGATTGGTTTCATACAAATTTCATCAAAATCAATTTAGTAGTTTAGTTTTTATATCCTAATAACTGACAAAAATATGTCGTCTAAGTAAACGAAATTGCGTATTTTGCTTCCCTGAGACCTTTCAGTGGTGTTTACGGTCACTAACAGTCCGATTGAAGTCGGTTGTCTATGTTTTTCTTTTAGCTTTAAGCTAGTTCTATTTACACGAAGCCAGAGCTGCTAGCTTTACTATAACTTGAATAACTAGCCTCGTGTAATCCGGGCATTACTGATAAATCAGACACGGGGTCATTGAATTACCCTTGATTAACATTTGCATATTAATTACATAAATAAACAAATCATCCATAATTTATTTAGGTATTACCTATTTGCGTGACAATACCCCAAAATAAACTGAACAAAACTCTGGTTCACAATACCCATGATATCCCATAAATTAAGTATTAGTTATCCTTTGTTTACCTAAATATACCTGAATACAGATAAGTACATCTATTTATAAGATATTTCACGTCAGATATAAGCATTGATGTCACACAAACTACGGCATTAGAACGAGATAGGTCGAATCTAACACACGGAATTTTATACACTTTAAAATTTTCATATACCTATGCATAGTTTTGTGTTCAAAATGTTCAAAATCGCAGTATTATTCGTAGCGTTTGCAGCTGTGGTTATACAAGGTAAGCTAGTATTTTTTGCATTTTTAATTAAATTATGATTTTATTAAGCTAGCATTTCGTCTACTGACTACGTAATATTTTCGTTGATAAGATTTTTTTTGTTGATTAAGGAAACCTGTATTTCACTTAATTTCCATTATTTTCTATTAATATGTTATCAATGAGTCGTTTAATTAGAATTTATTATTTTTATGTCATTAGATTAGAGTCAGTATTTTTCGTCTGCCTGTTATTTGAAATCTATATTAGTCCACAGCCCATTCTTCCAACTGCCTTTTTGAAAATATTTAGTACCTAATATAAAAGTGCTGTACACACACATACGTATAGTTTTTATCATATTTAATAGTTCCCCTTTATTAAATGAAAAGATACTACGAGCATTTAATAAATTACGAGTTTTTATAACATTAAAAATCTAATAAAAAAAGAAAACACTATAACTACTCAACCACTTTTTTTTAACCCTATAACTCAAGTGCAACAACGCGTATTTTTTTCAAACCCGTTCACCTATTGCATGTTAATATAAAGTAGGTAGTAGAAATATTTAAGAACTCTTCAGGTCTAAATAAAAAAAAATTGCTTATCTAAGACAAAACTTTGTTATTTTTTTTTATAACTAAAAAATTGCCATAAAACGAGCCATAGTAATCATAATCGTCACAGTCCAAAATATACCTGTCTTATTAACATACAACCTGCAATAAAATACACAATTTAAATGTAAAACGCCACGAAAAATACAATCAACTTTGTATCTACATTTGGATCGTGTCAATATTTTGATCTTACAAGTCCTTGCCTGCTAAGCATCGATTTCGAGTTGAAAATCAATGCAAATTGACAAGTAAATGCTGGAGAATCCTTCTTATTATTTACTCAGTTTATATCCGCCTGATAGATGTATTTTGATTATTGTATCAAGTAAAGTGAGTGAACATACCTAATGTTGAGTTCGTTTTAAAGTTTTAAGTAAAAAAGCCGTGTTGGCCGAGTAGAAGGTGCCCCGACTTTCAATTCGATGGTCGTGGGATCGAATCCGGTCGTACACCAATGGATTTTTCTGTTCCGGAAGATCTATGTGTGCATTCAAATCACGTGCTTAGCGGTGAAGGAAAATATCGTGAGGAAACCGGCTTGACATAGAATCTAAAGGGTTCGAAAACATGTGTCAAGTTCACGAAAAGAGTCTCTGCGCACTTGAAATCCTTTCACCACACTGGTTCGAAAGAACTGGTGACACGATAAGAAGAAGAAGTTCGTTTTGATGTTTTAAGTAAATATTGTTATTTATTATGAAATAAACTATTATTTTCACCAAATTTTGAATTCAAACCGAACACCTATCAAACCCTAAGAACACTATAAAGTAAATCAAGCAAATGCTTCGGTATTTTCCATGTCAAGTCAAGAGCTTGACCAAAATGTTTTTGTTATATCTGAAACATTTAAAATCACAACGTTATGTAGATTTTTTGCATATGAAGATACGCTGGACTTTATAGTCAATCATTAAAATGTAAAAATATATTGAAATTATACAATCGATTAAATATCCATTATTAAAGTCCAAAAGAATCATGTTTTATGTTATTTTATGGCAACGAATAAAAAAGGTTAACGCTTTAGGTAAGGAAATAAAACTTTCAATTTATGTATTACAAATTGATTTTTTTATAGTAAAGATGTAGGTACGAGTACCTGTATGACGTAGAATAACTCTGAGGTAATCTAGGAAATAGGTGGGTACTTAAAAGGTGTGACGTTAATATGTGGGCGGGTGAAGTTCTTATCAGAAATATAATTAGAAAATATCAGAAATATCTTCTGATATGCGTGTACAACAAAATATAAATAATCGTCAGTACGAACGATTAAACGACGCCGCAGTGTGTCCGCACCGTGCGCTTTGTATGAAAATAAATGACCGTCCGTGCGCCTCACGACAAACGCACCGCTTCGGCACTGCAGCGGTCCGTACACGAAACGTGTAAATTGAAAGAGCCCTTACTCTTAAAGTTTTTGAAACCTAAGAGAGAATCGGTTTTATTTCAGGTTTTGTTGAAGGGCAACAGTCACCTTACGACGACGTCGTACAGGCAGCAAATGCGGGCGACTGGGAAAAAGTACAGAGTCTGTAAGTAAATTAATTTATTTATGTAAATTTATTCATGTTAAATACAAAATAAAAAAGATGTGAACAACATTAAACTATAGACGAGGCTTGTCTTCGGGTTTTTTGTGCGCCTAAATATAAAAAAAATCTTCAGTTTTGACTCTTAACTGAGAGAAGCAAAGCGAAAACCCGTAAAAGGCTTGTCGATATTACCTCTTTGAATAGCCACCCAGAGGCATACATAAGACTTTTTTTTTTCAAGCCACGAACTAACAAACTCTACTACAAGTTATCGCACAAGTAGTAAACAAAAGATGAGTATTTCGAATGAATTTTATTTCCAATCAACCTACGACCATAAACAAAAAAAAAACAATTTCTCTGAATTTAATTTCACCGTTTTTTGCTTTCAGATTATTCAACAAATTCGGGTCAGATGGATGGAAGGTACCTTTTATTTTTTTTATCAAATAATGAAAGCATATAAATAATCCGTTTTTTAAATGTTTAACATCTTTTTTTGTTGTCCTTTATGCATGTCACCTTGTATATGATCCCACCAAGTCGAGCAAAAAAGTGGCCCGGCCGTACTATCCTTTTCTCGAAGCAGTTCAGGCCATTTTCGACCCCCTATAGCTTCGTTGTGGATAAAACTAGAAGCCTGAATTTTCAGTGCCCAAGCAGGCATTGTATAAACACGGTATATTTGAAATTTCATTCAATTTGAACCAGTAGTTTAAGAATTATCACTAGTCAAAATTCTTAATTTTGTCACTGACTGACTGACTGACCGATCATCAAAAGTCTAAGCCACTTCTAGCAGACATAGAAGCTTCAAATTTAGAATGCAATTAGTGTTTTGTGTATAAATCAAGGAAAAACTAACCGTCCAGTTTTCTAGATACACTAACTGCATAAATAACTTTGTAATCATATATAAATATATGGGATTACAAAGTTACATTTGCAATTAATGAATTAGCGTACCTGTATATGTACAATTTAATGGAATAATAGGTGTAGGTCATCATCATCATCAACCTATACCGTAAAATAAAAAGAGGAAGAATACCTACAAAAAGGAATGAGAAAATACGCCTAAACAATTTTATTTCATATATTAATTGTGTTACTTGTGAGATACAATATGCGATGGCCAAGTCAATCTATTTTATTTAAAAAATAAAAGATTTTTAATATTCATAATGGTCACTATAAGATGTTGTTAGGTTAGCTAATTACGTAATAACTAAAGACAGTAGGTCCCTTAAGTAGGGACTTAATAAAGTAACCGGCTTGGTGTTACATGGATCTGACTAATTTTTACGGTAGAAAGCGAGACTTTTTAAAATTTTTACAAAATTGGTTTTAATGGCATTTATTTTACAAAATTGAACTTTTATTTTTATTTATTCTGACATTCTCTCGCCACCATTTCTTTGTCAAAAAGAGGTTCTCAATTTTATATATTTTTAAGGAATATATTAAATTATGTATAGGTACTTCATTAATTATACATTTCTCTTTTCAGCCAGTACCACTCGCTAGTGTAAGGAGTCTGAAGCCTGTCGAAGGAGGCCACGTTTACGGCGAGTCAGAATACACCTTTCACTCCTCTTCAGACTTGGGCGGGCAGAAGACGGAGCAGAGTGGAGGACACAAAATCATCAACAAAGACGGCAAAGTCAAAGAGTTCGATTTCAAACCCAATTTCGAACAGAATCCGTTGTTCAAGCAACTGACGAGTTAACCAAATTTTCGTTTAGGCTTAAAAAATAATTGAATAATGCACTGACTGATTGTTTATAGTGCATCCTTTCCACGATCTTTTGTTTTTTGAAAGCTTAACAGTAGTTGCTCAATACGAGGAAGGATGCACTAGGATTTTAGATTTTTTCACGTGCGTCCACGAATTCTTGGTTTCTAGAAAACATTTTTCCAGAACCTTTTTTTTGCACTAACTTTGGAAATTGTTTTTTGCATAAAAAGAGTACTTGTCACAAAATGCATTGGCTACTCAGCTCTACCTACGATTTTTTCCATACTTCTTATTCAAAGTTCTCCGAAGCTTAGTAGGTACTTAGCTATTTCCCACTAGTTAACAGTTTACTTAACGGTAGTCATTTGCTTACATTGAACATTTACCTAACACTCGAATGTGAAATGATGTACGGATTCTTGGATGTTTATTTATGTATATTTGGTATAAAAATTGAGTAAATAAAAATTTCTTGAAAAAATATTTCATAGACTAATTGACTATTGATTTAGTAACAAGCACCGAGCTGCCCTAATTTTTTTTTAAATATTTTTTGTTTTTTTATAACAACTTTGCTATGGTCTGGAAATAAATGTGTCACAAAACTCGTAGACAGTGTTTTGCCATTCAAAAGACGCGCTCTCATTGCTTATGTAAAAATGTAACTACTCTCACGGTAATGTCTTCATAAATCACATTTTTTTGAGATTATTGTAAGATTTATTGTTAATAAATTTAATTATTGAATAATTCACCTCACCTCACCTACACACCCCAAACTCACACATAAACTCGTTCTACATTCATTACGCGTACCCACTCATACTCACAATATAGTATTTTTGCTATTTTTAGAAACATAGGTTCTATTTACTAATATTAAGTTATAAATTGTTAAAATTAATTTACCTTAGCGACATATTGCAAAAAACCTTATTTAAAAAGTAAGAATCTGTTACTGGCAATAGGATAAGTTAAAATAAGTATATACATACCTAAGGAGTGCTGTTGATTCTATGATAAATAAATAAATAAAATAAAAAATGATATTTATTTTCTTCATATTTGATCCGTTATGTACTCATAGTTCAACTTCCAATTCAAAGAAAGGGGTTGTTATAAGTTTGAAGTCTATTATTGTTTTTGTTACATACTTATCAATTTGCACCTACTGGTACCTCAAATAATAAAAATAAATCCGCTAATGAAAGTATCTGGCGAAAATATATGCATAAATGTGTTGTATGTATGCGTAAAGCAAATAATGTTGCTAACATAGACCCCTGTCAGAATTTGAGAGGCAAGAGGCACGTAGCTAGCAAGTCTAAGTAGTAAATTTAAGCTTAGCTATATGATCACAACAACTTTTGCAGTTCTTTATTATCAAGGCAATATGGTTTATAATGTATGGTACGCTAGGTTGGTGTGAGTGTAGGTACCATAAGGTGCATGTACCAAAAACTGTGTTCTTGCTCTAGTTAAATCTACAAATGTTAAATTAGTTTTTTTGCCCGAACTTTTAACAATCAGATCTTTTCACAATATGCATAGATGTTTAATATACAAATTGTTCAATTTTGTTACTTTTATAAAATAACTTAATCATCCTATAATGTTCTCACTATTGGGACTCAGGCCTACTCTCGGCTAAGAATGGGTAGAGATATAGAGAGAGATCCTATTGGGCCACCCATATACCATTGCAAACGAAACGATCTATAGTTAGCTCAACTGCTCCAACTCGATACCCGATGGAAGCGTGCCGAGGATACGCATTGCCTTTTTGTATAGCAAATACTTGAATAATATATTTGGCCATGTAAAGCAATACAATAATGGTACCTATGATATGTTATGACTATGACTAATAACCAACAATCTTTTACTACAGATTTTTTTAAATAACTCAATAGGTAATCCTTCAATGGTATAAGGTAGGTACACAATTTTCTATGTAGTTGTTACATGATAAATTATTAACAGTTCACGCTCTGATTGAATTAATTAAAATAGGTAGTATATACCTATTAGTGTAAATTATATACACGAGTTATAAAATTAAATGAAAATGGTAGGTTATTTCCATTTTAGCGCATTATAAATTTATATGTGTTTTATAGACGTAGCATAGAATCACACCGTAGTACCTACATTGAAAACGCACTGCATCGATAGAGCGTGCATCAATAAATCATATTTTTTATCTCAGTTACTTATTAATTTTATCAGTTCTTCACCTTAACCTTGACATTAGTGACTCCACAGACTAAATAATTAAATGAATAATAATAGGTACTTACCGTTCTCATGCATTTCTGAGATAAAATCTTCATAATTGTTGGTGCAGCACACAAACATGTTTATTGAATTAATTGAGATATGAACTCATACAGGAATCTTAAGTGATAGCTAAGAAGAGAATTATGTTTTTGCTGAGCCTTTGTGCCTTCCAAGATGGACCTCAACTTTGTGTTGGAATATTTTTAAGTCAGTAAATATCATAAAATGCAAATAGGTTAGTTAGGTAAATCATAGATATGCTTTAATATAGATTAAAATATAGAAAAAAATATAGGCTTCTGTGAAACAATTTTTTTAATTAATCTCATGAGTGTTACTTTACATAATTTTACAAAAAGTGTTTATTCGGCAAAATGCTAAAAACTATTTTCGAAAAGAAAAAAACGTTATGTTGGCCAAATTTTTGATAGAATATTTCCGGTAAATAATAGCGTTAAACGCATACAATGAATTGCGTAGCTAGATGGACAAGGGCCCCGGTACATAGAGAAAGAATCCCCAACCCCCAGCCCTCTTTCTACGTAATAGCTTGGACTTATATTAACCTTCAAACTTATAGATGGATAAGAATAGGATACAGTGACTTGAACTTATCCCGTTTACTGGAAGATCTTACTGAGCTGGCTCTTTTTTCAAAGCTTAGGTTACGGAGTACTCTGAGCTTCAGGGCCTTGCACTGCACAACCTGGCTCTACGATGGCTACGCCACTAATGCAATCTACATAGTTTTAATTCATTTGTATTTTAGCTCTTTGCCTAGTTAATTTATGCTTGTAAAAAATGTTTGACTTATTCTATGTATTGTGCTGACTTCCCATGACCATTTTTAACCTTTTTATCTTTTGTCTGGATCTATTTAACCAGTTACAGGTGACAATGACCTATAAAACTTGAGGATCATAAAATTATTTTCGACTATTGTTTAGGACGAATATTTTCAATTCTGTGCATGTAAACTTCATATTGATTTATCAAAATTCAATTAATAATTTTATTAAAAAACGGGGAACACCGAATTTACTTACTTTCAGGATGGTGTATATGTTAATGTTGTATCTAACCAATAATCTATTTACTAATATAAAATATCTAATAATAAACAAAGAAATATCGTCTTGCTTTCCTTGAGCTGTCGTTTGAAAGTACATAATATAAAAATTGACGATAAATAAATAACAGCTTTACCTACAGTTTTACCAGTTTTACTTTACATCTTCACTTAATAATACCATACCAGCTGACTTTATCCAAAGTAGTGTTATATCTGAGCGTTGGGAGCCCAGTAGCCCAGTTCAATTCACTCCCCACGAAATATTTATCTCAGTGCGCCTAAAGAAGTTTTCACTCAAAACTACGCTGCCCCCGGTTGTTTACGCCTAAACGCATCTCTGATAGAAAATCTCAAAGGAGCTGGAAAATTGTAACAAAATAGTCCTTATTACAATGGAATAAAGACGTATTACTTTATTGATAAGGAGCTGTAGTTACATATAACCGGCAAGGATCCTTACACACACAATACGTTACTCCGCCGTTGGGTATACTCGTGTTGATAATTTTTATAGGTTTATTTTGAACCGGTTCGATAATTATAATTACTGTGTCGTTGAGTGAATATGAAGAGTTTAGTACTGATCGGTGTGTGTCTGCAGCTCAGCTGGAGCCATGGTGCAAGTAAGTTTACAAGAAACTTATAAAAAATAATTTATAATTAGACGGGTAGTTACCCTGCAGACAGAATTATATTATGTCAATATAATAATAACGGTGTTCCTATGGAACACCAAGTTAGACAGTATCAAACCAAGAAGGAGTCGTAAACCAAAACAAAAAAAAATCAGACGACACCTCTAAAATGAAATATCTTCACTTTCAAATAAACTTTCTACGCTGCAGTTTTATTAACAATGAAAAAGCCTAGTAATTTTAACTTATATCATTAGCCCTTATTAAATAAAACTTTAGTTATTCTTTAGTTACTCCTCTTTTTCTAAATATGGCCTCGGACCAAAATGTACTAAAATTTGGCTAAATTAGACAACTGCGAATAATATTTGTACCAATGTTTTTAATCCTCACCTCATGCATAAGGCGTTGTACTAATAGAAAAAAAACGTCAAATAGGCGTCCCAATTGGCATTCGCGCGATTGCGCGACACGACGCGATGCCAATTGGGACGCCTATTTGACGTTAGTACGTTTGATCGCGGATTCGCGCGACCGACGTTTGCGCGAACTTGCGATGGTGATCGCATTCTCTTAGGACAACGCCTTACGAGTAATGCATCAATTCATCCAACAAACTCTCATCCACTTTGAATGAGTTCTCCTTTTGAATATTTTCTATAGGTATCCACAATCAATTGTGTTGATTGATTAAATGCCGGTTCCATAAATTGATTTAAATATACCTAATTAGCGTCACTAAATCCGATTGTTTGCTGTGAGTTAATATTCTCAACCTGTTTGTACACCATATTCATTCATATGTCAACAATCATCGAATACAAACGATTATGAAAATTCCAGCTGAGGTCAGTGACATTTATGAAATACTAGCTACTGTCCAATGTCCATGGCTTGGCCTGCGTGGTATGGGGATAAAAGGGACCCTTTACTATTTTCCAGGTCTTGAACTGTATCCATAACAAATTTCAGTTTAATCGGCCGGAAGAGGAACAAACATCCACCTGTCTCCACAAACTTTCGTATGGGAAGTAGGTATATTGTAAGGCCTCCCTTCTTTTTTTCCACTCTTTTCTGTTGAGGGCAACAGAAAAGAGTGGAAAGGAGGGTGGGAGTCCAGTTCGTCTCTCCGTCTTCGCGGTCTGTCACGACGTCGTTTCCTGTCCCTGGGCATCGCATTTATACCTTATACCTAACATCAGAATAAATATTTTTTGGACAACTTAAAACAGTACTGAAAAAGCAAAAACAATACCTTAACAAAGTAGGTAAAGAGCATGTATAATAGAACCTTATTTACAACTAAGCATGCTTGCTTATCAGAGAGATTTATGGTTCACGCATCAAATGTAGCCTTTACGGATGCTAATGTGTCATCGAAGTAAAAAGTCCATGTTGTTATTCGCATATATCGTAGGTAGGGTAGTGATTCATAGTAGTAATTCATAGATTTTAGCATACAGGGGAAAAAACAAAAATATTTGAGCCAAACTTTCTTTCCTTACTAAATACAACCATGTCCTGACTGATTCATCATTGCTAAGCGGTAGCGGCTGGATGTAAGGAGTGTGTTCTTTATAAGGTGCAAACACGAACTAATAAATAAATTTTGATTTTTCTTCAAATGGTCTGGATAGTGAATCACCCGTTCACACTAGACGCTATGAAATTAGGTTATAGACTCATTAGATAAAATAAAGAAACACCTGACTTTTAAGAAATAATCAAAATTGAAGAGTGGGATTCAGTTGGAAAATGCCGCCACGAGAAAAATGAGGCAACGAAAGCGAAGTTGTAAGAGTTAGTTGTACACAGAATTATTGAAGTATAGAAACACAATGTAGTACATTAGAAATGCGACCAAGAAAAGGAACTAGTACATTTTGGTCCGATGCTTATTTTCGAAAAAGATAAGTAACAGGGCTAGATACATATTATGTGTTAAAACTACTAGGCCTTTTCATTGTTTATAAAACTACATCGTAAAAAGTAACAATCATTATTTGAAAATGGAGATATTTCATTTTTATTGACAAGGTGTCTGAAATTTATTGGTCCTGTTTTAAGACTCCATTCTGGTTTGATACTGTCTACTATCTTGGTGTTCTATAGGAACACCGTTATTCATCTAGGCATGGTCTAGTACAATAAAAATCCCATTAAGGGGAATCCTCAAGGCAAATTTCCATACAAAATGTTTCGGACAAATACTCAAAAAGTGCGCCGTATTATTGTAAATTCTTCACACTATTCGTTTCGTCCATGTTTTTTGATTTCGTCAACAAAAAAAGTGAGAGGTTTCATACTTTAATTTAGATTTTATACGTGTTTTTAAGTTAGTAGGGTTAATTTTAAAACACGTATAAAATCTAAATTAGAGTATGAAACCTTTCACTTTTTTTGTTGACAAAATCAAAAAACATGGACAAAACGAATAGTGTGAATAAATTACTATAATACGGCGTACTTTTTGAGTATTTGTCCGAAACATTTTGAATGGAGTTCGGATTTGAGGATAAGCCTTAATGTTCAATACTGACCGACAACGAACAGGCCAAACCATTGGAAGAAGAGACTTAAAGTTTGGGTACGTTCTTGTAGGCGCGTACTAAAAGGGAACTTTGTTAATTCGCAACGCAAAATAAGTTGCGGGTGTCAACTAGTTATCAATATCATAGGTTTCTTTGTATCATTGTTGACTCATTGATTGAGTCACCCCAGAGCCTCTGGGTCGTTGAACACCTTGCTTTCAGTTTCAGCGTGTTTTGCGCAGTGGATATAGTTCGCTGGTTCAGGTGAGGTGTTCTAACAACTGTTCATTCTTTTGTGCATAATTTATATTACTTTTTACCACCCGGCTGTGTTGTATCTATTTGCTGATATTAACTAGGTGGATAGTTATAGCTTTTTTTGTTTGTTTTAATACTTATCGCACAAAATATACATTACATTGTACAAAAGGTTAGCTTCAGTACCGGCCAAACTTTATTTACGTTACTTTCGTTAGATTTTTGCTGATCATAATATATATAAGCAGGTAATCTAATCTTGCAAACATGTTGAATTTTGTAATGTCTGTTTACTTTATTACAATATTCATAATGATATGGTTCTAGTCAACTTTTTATGAATAGTTTTTCACACCTATGTGCAAATCATTCACTCAAACTTATTTAATGAGACAAAATTTTCCGGATTACACATATTATATATATAACACGGGCAAATACATTCCGTATTTCAAACTAAATTTATAGAACAAATTAACATGCAAGTCTTCAATTTTGGTACATATTTGCATCGATATTTGTACGGAATCGTTCTGTAAAAGGTGTCGGTATCCTTAATGAGTCCTAAGTATTTAAATTGTAACAAAATAATAGTATGAACATTTATAAATTTTATTTGATACCAAAGTTAAAACATAGGTCTATTAATTTATGTACTGAGTTATAATAGCTGTACCACGCAGTATATAGGTGAGGTTCATTAAGTAGGTTTTTGTTATTACCCGCCTGCGTAATGTAAAAATAGCTTATATTCTCTTCTAGACTTTGTCTATACCTAATTTAAGCCAATTCTGTTCAGAAGTTTTGACGTGAATGAGTATCGAAATCGAATAAGAAAATTGTGCACATCCACAAGACAAGTATCATTATTTTTTTTTGACAGTTTGTAATTTAACACGTTAAATTAGTAAATTGTTGTTTTTAAATTAGTAACGGTGACAAGTAGTAGATTATGCACTAAGGGGATAAAGCAGTGTCGCGGGTGGCATATTAAATCCTGAGCTAACGAGGGACCCAGAGGAGCATACCTACTCTACTTTTCACACCTTCTGCGAGACAATAAAAAGCCAGGGCTCCAGCAGCGAACACCGTCTTTTGTTACACAATCTTTGAAGTCGCGCCTTTTTAATTTTTTTTATGAGTGGACAGTTTAGTGGCAAATTAATGAAAATAATCATTTCAATTAGTGTAACTTAGGTTGGAAATTTGTTGCACGTTATATCATACCAATTATAATTTTATATCGCCAAAACGTTAATTGGATAATAAGAACCCCCTATTATGAATCTGATCTAACTATGATTCATATGCACATCTAAGCAGAAAAAAAGTCAGAGCTAGATTCCAGTCATAGTTTATGATCACGCGTCAAATACCTAGAATTTTTTTATAAGTGGTCATTGAGCGTGAAGAAGAGGTGCTAAAAATATAAAAAACAATAATAATATGTTAGAATCAAATTCATCAAAACGTATGATTAAGACAATTACATTGCCAAACCCAACTATTATAATTTTGAAACTTATATTTTTTTTTACTAGCAACACCCATAATTTCTGGTGTTGATTAACGAATCAACAAAAATCATTTCTTAGTCCACGTCTATACTATTAATTAAAATACCCTCCTAGAGTCTTTACGTTCAGAGGTTTGGCCTTAGCGTTGTCTATCCGTCAGACAGTCAATCAATATAATGAACTAGGTGATGGCCGGAACTTCGTTTGCATTGCAAATTAATAAAAATTTTATTTTAGTACGCGTTTACACTACTTGACAATAGTAGATTCTGCTCCTCTGGGATAAAGCCTGTCTTCGCCTTGGGTAGTTTGAACCCCTCGCGTCACTCTACATAACTCCCTCGCTAGCTCAGGGTTCAATATGCCACCCGCGACATAAGACACTGCTTTATCCCCTTAGTGCATAATCTACTATTTCACACCACCTGCTCGACAATATCCAATTACATATCATGCTATCATCAAGGTAACGCTTTGCTGTGAAAATATTCTTTCGAAGTTTCAAGTCCCTACGTTCAGCGGTTCGGCCTGTACATTGTCTGTCAGTGAATCAGTCAGTCAGGTCCAATCCTTTCATATATATTAATTAGCTGTCACCCGCAACTACGTATGAAATTCCTTTCTTAGCACGCGTCTACCTACATATACCTACATTTTAAAGTCTCTACGTTCAGTAGTTTGGCGTGAGCGTTGTCTGTCAGTCAGGATTAAGCCTTTTATACATATAGATGATTGATGATAAAGATGTCCAGGTACTCTACGTAATACAGAGGTTAAAATAATACCTACAGTAACATCGATTTGGGTTTTCCCTGCCGTGATCTCAGATGTGCATTAGTTTTTTCTCAATAGGTAGTAGGTACCTACTCATCAACTTCTTGATCAATGTCTGTGAACAAATGTGTTTTTTTTTACCTTTGATTTAAGTAAGGTAGTAGGTAGGTAGGGTATGTACGGTACAGTCGCGTGCATGATGTATACTGCCCAAATTATCAGAATGATGTCACAGTATTAAAATGTATCTGAGATTAGCTGACTACAGCTTCGTTTGCGTTGTGAATAAATGAAATTCCTTTCTTATCACTTTCACCAGGAAAACATCGTGAGGAAACCGGCATATCATAGAACCTAAAATGTGTCAAGTGCATTTCATCAGGAAAACATCAGGAGGAAACCAGCATGTAGCATAGAACCTAAAAAGTTCTAAAACATGTGTCAAGTGCACGAAAGGAGCCTCTTCAAGGCGCACTTGAAATCCACGATAAGAAGGAGATCACTTTTACCTCTTGACAAACACATCCTCTACGTTTTCAGTCTCTTTGTCCACTGGTTTAGCATGTTCGTAGGCTGTTTATATTCAATCAGTTGGGACGAAGCCTGTCTTAAATCTATTTAGATTAATCTACTCATATCAGAAAAAACTCTCCTTTCCATGTAGGGTCGGTAATGGTCTCTACACCCAACTTACGCCGGTGTTCTCCTGTGATTAAACCACTCACACACGCACATGATGTTTATCCGTGAGTGGTTTAATCACAGGAGAACACCGGCGTAAGCTGGGTGTAGAGACCATTACAGAGCCAACTACACGGATTGCACGTGGACTCGCTCATATATCATAAGCTCTACAATTTTGCTTACTTAATAGTGATTATTTACAGGTCAAAGCCAAGGAGTAGGTGCATTCTCGTATCAAGATTCCACGGGAAATAGGTACGGAGGCACATATGGTTTGAAAGATGGTGAGGTGGTAGACGCCGAAGGAACCTTCCCCCCGGATTTCTCACCCCCCACCTTCAACGATCCAGAGGAGTTCTTCCCGGAGTACTTTAAGAACCTCCAAACCTTGCTGCAAGAGTAAGACCTGATGATGTTAAACGTCGCTTTGGTGACGGTTTTTGGTAACAGGTTCTTCGATCATGGTGGAAGGTATTCTTAGCTTAGCATAGCAGTTTCGATCAACCAATCAAATTGTCTAGGTCTCGACGTGATACTTTTGGCTTCATCACGTCATTTTAAAACGATATTATTGGTCGATCACTTTAATGTTTTGGTAGAGTCATTTGTGAAAGGTAGTATGCAAAATTGTATAATATTGACGCTTGTATCTAGTGCATGTCCTGAATCAGCGGTGGCGGGTTCCTGTCTGACTCAGATGAGTGTAAGATATAATGCGAAAGTAGTATACATATACATATAAATATATACATTGCACAAGTTACTAAACACTTAACAGCCAAAACAAATATTATGTAAATAATTAGACACACTGCAGCGCACATACTTGTAAAACAACAATCAATAGCTCCATGTACAAACCAATATTGCTTGTGGCTGTGAAAATTGTATAGAAAGGCGTATTAAATTGATTATTATTTCAGTCAAGAGTACTTTTATCCACCAGTACCATACATACCACCTACATACTCATACTTGCCTCGCAGACCGGAGTATGGCTTACAAAATTATCACTATGACATCGACAGGTAAACTATACAAAACATTATTCTGATTCATCATAATCGAATCAATTAACACATTTATACACCGCAACTATTAAATTACCAAAAAAAACTTAAATGGGCAATGCAGAAGGGGTTCTACGCTGTATCTGTGCAGTCAGAATTTTGGGTTTCTACAAAATGACAGAGTGACAGTGGAGAGAGCGCGGCGCCCGAGCCGAGCTTTTGCGAGCTGGCTCGAGCTAGACCCAGGTTTTCCAAACGATGAATAGAACTTAAATTATTATCATTGAAGGGTACTGCATGACGCAAATCTATAGGAAAACGATTTACGGTCACAGTTATCCAATTTTTATCAAATTAATTTTGAATAAAATTTTACTTAATTTTTTCAAGTTTTTTTGGTCAGATTTGTGTTCAGTAACGGCAACTGATATGCGTACATTTTTCTGGTGATTAAAAATTAACGGTGTATACCTAATCAATTAACACATATGTATACATACATATTATCTATTATCCAATCGATGGCTAGGAGCAATGGAATGAAACCATTCAAACAATTCTCATCAACTCACTCACTCACTAAATTTCAAAACATTGCTACAGAAACAAAACATATACCTACTCAACGTAAAGTTCATGTATGAATGTGACATTGTATAATTTCAGGGCATTCCAAGCTAATATAGAGAATCAAAGACTGGCGCTGGACGCAGCACGAAAGGCATTCGATCTGACATCCAACCAGGCTGGATTTTTACCCAATTTGAATCCCACCAGGTTTCCCTTCAACGACTTCCCAGCGTACGGAGGTTTCCCAGACATGTCCCAGTTCCCCTTTCAAGGCTTCCCCAACTTTGGGAATAGGGATGGCAACAGTGCCTACGCAGGCGCTGCTGTAGGACCTGACTTCCAGCAGCAAGTAGCTTTTATCAACCCTGGAAACCCCGTGAGTAATAAATCTTCTGAGAATACAAGGTTTTAAAAAAACTACTACCGCTTAAATTGTACTGTTTTAGTGACCGTAAGCACCACTGAAAATTCACAGGGAAGCAAAATACGCAATTTCGTTTCTTCGACCACATATTTTTTTAGTTATTTTGATATAAAATCTAAACTACTGATCCGATTTTAACGAAATTTGTATAGGGCCAATCTAGTAATATATATAACCTCTTAACAAGCAAAGAATTTTTCAAATCGGTTACTAAACATAAAAGTTCTGAGGTAACAAACATTAAAAAAAACATTTTACCTAAATGAGAACCTCTTTCTTTTTTAAGTCGGTTGAAAATGATCCTTTTTTTAATTTCACTTGACGTGGCCGATGATGCAAAACGAAGTTTCAAGAGATGTCTTGGAGGTTTATAGTTTGTTGATCTTGAGAATTCAAATTATTAAAAATACTATAACCTTGCGTCTAAACTTATTATCGAGTAAGAAGTTAAGGCACAAAGAAAACAATTCAAGGTTAAACTAATAAGTATGTACGTACCTACGTAGTTAAAGTTTTCCTTATTGTTTTCGAAGAATTCAATTCTAAGAAGTAAA
This sequence comes from Lobophora halterata, assembly GCA_932526365.1. NCBI lineage: Eukaryota > Metazoa > Arthropoda > Insecta > Lepidoptera > Geometridae > Lobophora > Lobophora halterata. The sequence goes on from OW052002.1 coordinate 9,223,280, forward strand.
AATATGTGTAAAATAAAATTGATATTTGTTGACAACATGGTTGGTCGAGTAGCAAGTAAGGTGAACTGCCTCACGAGTGTCGCGGGTTCGATTCCCGCATCAGGACCAACTTTTTTTTTTCTGGTAACCATAGTACAAGCACTGTTTAGTTTAGGGCTAGATGGCGTTGGGTGAAATGTCCAAAATATTTAGGTATTATTATTATTAATATTGGTTTTTATTATGCACCTACCCTTATCCTAAGGGGCATCCTCAAATCCGAATTCCATACATAATGTTTCGGACAAATACTCAAAAAGTACGCCGTAATATAGTAATTTCTTCACACTATTCGTTTTGTCCATGTTAGTTGGCGTACTTTTTGAGTATTTGTCCGAAACATTTTGTATGGAATTCGGATTTGAGGATTAGCCTTAAGCTTAGAAAAATAAAACTAACATCAATGTTTGTATGTATGTACGTTTATACATGTGCTGTGACGTAGGCATCCAAAGTCGTGACAAAATTGTCTGCGCATCAGCTGGTAACCTTGCCATGTTTCTAATTTGGTTGCTTACTTCACCATCTCAGGTCTGTCATTCCTATTCATTAGCAGTCAAATCCAAGATGCATTTTAAAATATGCAGTCATTCAGGAACCGCAAAGTCAATATGTTAAATATTACCTGAATTCAGAATTTCTAATAGATAGGATAGGAAAAAACTGGGTTCTTCTAATCATTATGTCTTCTATTTAGGTTGATAAGTAAAGGTTGAGGATATTATCTTACTAAGAACGATTATAGTTAGACCGAAATTTCAATTTAAATATCCCTTAATTTATTATAAATAGTATTCTCAATTTCATCTCATCCTCTTTAGGAGTTTAATACATACGTATTCTTAATATGACTAAGTATGAAAATGTTTTTTTTGTAATATTCTACTATTGGGTATGACACGTATATTGTGCTTCGAATTGAAAACAACTTTATGCAAATATTATCTGAAATGCACAAAGTTGTATTCAATTCGTAGCGCAAGTGCGTCCTTTAGCTAGTAGGTACCGTACAGCATTAACAAAAGTGTTGCAACGTTTTATGAGCTGTCCTTGTAAAACTACGTGTGTAGAGATTATCTGTTGTCACTCCATTACACTATTGACAATTGAAATTCAAATATTTGAAAAGTTGTTTTCAATTCGAAGCGCAAGTGCATCCTTTAGTCTAAAGGACGCAACATTCTTGTTAAAGAATGTTGCAACATTTTATGAGCAGTCCTTGCTAAACTACGTGTGTGTGTAGAGATTATCTGCATTATACATTGATTCGCCACTCCATTTTGCACTGTTGACAGTTGCAAATGTAAATACATTTAGCCCTATCGTTCTTGTTAGTAAAGCTGTTCACGGGAGAAGAAAACGATTTGAACATTGAACATGTTTTTGTTTATATTTTTATTGTAGGAGACAAAGGCAATGCAACCAGTTTGTCTACTCATTTAGATTTAAACAAACCTACTTTACTCATCCTAGTAAATAATTATATTCACACAAACTATTTCAATGGTAAAATAGATAGATAGAACCTGATACTTTTGGATTTGTATACTTTGTAAACTTTTGTCATTTAAAAAAAAAATGAAATTTGAAATCTGAATTGATGAATTGAAATTAAAATTTAAATGAATTATTGAAGAATTGTAATTAAGTAATGTTTTTAAAGTTAATATACTAAATACTTCAATATGTAGTTAGACGCACTGTCAAGAATTAGATCGTCATTGATTTGTAATGTATAACATCATATTTATAAAAAAAAAAAAAAAAAAAAAATGTCCGGTCGCTTTTGTAATACGCCTATTGCTGGTAATCGCACGTCTGGTTCCCACGACACAGGCCTAGAGCCTAGTATGGGGCCATAGTTATATAGACCTTTGTATAAATGTATTATGTGATTAAATAAATAAATGAAATAAATGAAATGAAATGATGGTAAAAGATTACACTTACCCATCTAAAACCAGATCATAGGGCTTTGAATCACTTATAAGGCCATTGCAACTTTGCTATGGCGCTCATTCAGATTCTTCATAGGAGGTTACGTCTTTATACTACCTACAGTAAGGGAGCGTTTCCACTGACGTGGAGCTGGGTGAATTGAGAGGAGCGGACTGTGAATTGGCCAATCATAGTGCTCGAATTTCTTCTCCACACTACACCCAGCGCTCTTAGCATCGCAAATAGGTATCCAATCTAAATTTTAAACTCCACATCAAACTTCAGCTGATATACCTATTCTAAGTGGCGAAAACAGTATTATTTCCCATAAGATTATTGCGTAGAATGTCATCAGCACTTTAGCGTTTGGACTTATTGAGCCTTCTTCATCCACCGATGCGTGGAGGGTCACTATGCACTGCGGCGTATATAACAGGTTCGAAAAAGTTTGTGGTCGCCATTCAAGAACCTTATTTCTCCACCAGTTATCCGTTCGTCGAGCTACATCGCCTGCCCACTGCCACTTTAGTTTACTTTGAATGTTATATAATATTATAATGTTTTCAGAACATGCCGAATATCAACAAGATGAGCGCAGCGTCTGGCCCCGGAGGTTTCAAGCAAGTCTCTGTCTCCAGTTACTCCTCATCTGCAGACGTGAACGGTCGTCGGGTCAACAAGCAAGGGGCTAAGACCACCATCAATGACAACGGAAATGTCAAGACCTATGAGACCCATAGCCCTTGAAGACAGCGCCTGTTTTGATCTGAACATTCCTATTGATATGTGTATGTATTAAATGCCCACATACGCTGGTATTTATTTTCTTTTAATTTCAAAGGCTAAAGAAAAGAAAAAGATCTTTAACTCAAACTAAAAAAATACAAAACCTGGAATATCTTCAATTTAGGTACATTATACCTGACATGTATTTTTTCATTTGTTAAAATTAATGGACACTTGGAAGTACTCGTATAGCACATAAATCATCAATCAATATATAAAAAACTCAAACCCATATTATAAGTCGATTTTTCCACTCAAGTGAATACTTACGTGAGTGGTAAAATGGCCGCCGCTTTACTAAAGGTTCGGCTGTCACCTGTCTAATTTCAAATGTAAGTATTCACTTGAGTGAAAAAAATCGACTTAGAATATGGGTGTTAGTCCTGACTGACTGACAGACAACGCACAGGCCTACGCAATTACTGAACCTAGACACTTGAAAATAATTTTGAAAAATCGCAACGCAAACAAAGTTACTTGCCATTATTTTAGGTGTCGATAAATATATATTTGCGTGGTAGCTCCGTATCTGTATGACCAAGCATAGGTATCTAATTCAAACTCGTGGTCATACAAAACGTGCACACAATTACGATCATCAACCATGCCTTTCAACTTGTAGGTATAAAGATCTCAAGGTTATACATCACAGTTTTTTCCACCTCACGGATGCAGAATGAGCAAAAACAATGAAATTCGTCCATTAGTTTAATTTCGCCAATTTGCCGTCTAATTTCATCTTCGGCGTGGTCGTTACCCAGCCGTGTTGAGGATACTGGTTACAATCCTTTACAACCTCATTACTCATCTCTCTACACTTTTTACAGTAAAACTCCTTGATGCTATCATCCGTGATCTTCCTGTGAAGTTTGGCCTGGTTCTGATACGCTGGCCGATCAGACCTCCTTACAAAGTTCGAATCTTGACCCCACCAGTTTATATTATTGTAATGAGTGGAAGGTTTCCATTGAGAAGGGTTCATAGCAACGTTGGGGTAAATGTCATATTCATCACGAACGTTCCGATTGATGAAGACGGAGTCTGGGTAAACCTGATGAGGAGCTTGTAGAGCGCGGGGTATTGAAGGAATTTGAGGCTTATTCCGTGTGTCTGGAGTCCTGATTTGAGTGGTTTCGACTGCCTTGTAGCCAGTTAGAATGGGCACTTCACCACTGTCTTCTTTCGTCCTTTCTTTGTGACCAACGTTGTACGTCAATGTACCACTGTCCCCTGTAGAAAATATCAACAAAATTGGATTAGAATGAACTAGTAAGACAGTTTGTATTGCAGTATAAGCTAACTACTACAATCTCTATCACAAAATGTACAAAAGAAAACAGTTGGGCAAACCATAGACCGAGATTTGTAAACGATCTATATAGGTAACTCAATTGCTTCAACTCTATAGCCAATGGCAGCGTGCCGAGGATACTGGCTACAGGATTATGGTTTATTTGTATTTGTAAGACAGTTCATTGATTTAGATTTTTTTTTGTCGAACGATTAAACTGATTTGTTTGTTTTTACCTTCAGATATTTTTTTTTAAAAAAGAGCAGGAATATAATGTAGAGTCATGCTCATTAATGACGCAGGGAATTTAATCAAACCACTTATTAAAATAAACATCTCTCTTAGTAGGTACATGTACCTACTACCCATATTTATACAAAGAGTATATTTAAAAGAGCTAGATAAGGCAATGTCCTAGCTCTGACCATATTTGAAGAAATCGTAAAAAGACGGTTAGGTTTGAACAATTTTGATCTTAAACCAATTTAATTTTTATTATTGTGTGGGCGGTGTCTTTTACATCTTGTCCTTTTAGGAATACGTATTTCCTTGTATTTCTTAATAATGTTTAAAAAAATATCCACTCTATGATGGACTAATCAATATTATTATTTTCATTGATCACAATCATACTACGATAAAAAACGTCTTTGCCGACTTAGCCGAGTGAATCTATTGTAAGAAACAAAACACATCAATAGTTTTTTTTAAATTGGTTCGATTAAGAATTTAAGAAGGTCACCTATTAAGTACATTGTGGTCTGGCCTCTTAAGTTTTATCAAAGGAGCGGGTAGTTTACCTTCAAAAATCTTACCATCTCCGTGCAATCCCCTTCTATTGTTATTCTTCAGCTTGGTGGACACCACAATGGTTTGTTTCACTACGACATCTTCGCCAACGCTGGTGGATTTGGTTGCCGAGGATTCATCGTCAAAGTCCAGTTTGGTAGATACACCATGGCTTGCGCCGAGAACAGCTGTTGGTTTAAAAAATATATCGTTTCGAGTTTACTGAAGAAAGTAACACTTAGAGCTTAAATACTAGACGAATCTCATGACATAATATAATTTGAAATGCTACAGATTATGTGTAATATTTTTTTTAAGGTACACAGGGTACACTATAACAATTTTTCAAAGATTAAAGGACCAACATAACGTTAATTACCGGACTAAAGTGTGACATTGGAAAATCAGTCGAATATTGTGACGTAATATTTGTAAATAGCCCTTGAGATAGATCTTACTTATCTAGGAACCTAGAACTCTAAGAACTAGAACTTTAGCTTTGCATCGTATGTAGGTTAGGTACATAAATACTGATAAAGGAATATCCTATCATTAGATTATGATAGAATTTGTAAGAGTATTTTAAACCGGTGTCATTTTAAACATGTAATTTGAAAAAAAAACTATGAAATAAGTACGATACAGTATGGTACTATGGTCCTAAAGATACTAACTAAGTAAATAATTATCTAGATAATTCTTTATATATTATTATCTTTAGGAGAGCGCTTACCTCGTAGCGTCATTTATTTACACAAAAGGAATATAATAGAATAGAAAAAAAATATATATGGACCCAAGAATATTGAGTGCAAAGTTAACATAACAATTATTTTACTAAGGCCCATTTACACGATACCATTTTCTTGTACATACAACGGCAATAATTGAATGCAATACATGACGTGCAATTATTGATCTTTAAGAATTGTAAGTAACTGTTTACACGCGGCAATAAGTAAAAAAATGGAATGCAATTATTGTATGAAAGTCGTGACTTAAAAGAATTGCTGATGCCTTTTGTTTACACCAATACAATTATGTTTAGGCGATTATTGCTGTCAAGTTTTGACTTGTCTAAACACAGACTTGTATGTGCGTGTACCATTTTTCAGCGGGTTGCTTCAAGTATTGCACGTTTTTGTGCTGGCAAATTTTCATTCAAGTGTTGAACGTTTTAGAAGCTACTATTTCAAAAAAATATGAGTCCAATTTTTTTTAAAATTTGGTTGTGCTGATTTAATAAAGTTCATTGAGAATATACACCACCAATTTTTAATAGGTAACCAAAAAAACTTAAAAAAATATTTCTACAAAAAATATATCATATTTTTTCCATATCTGTGTTCAGAAACGGCAACAGATTAGGTCTGCGTATTTTTATTTCTGGTGATAGAAAATTTACGGTGTATATTAACATATCAACTCACTGCAGTCATGTTTGCATATGAAGAGAGAATCCAGTTGAATACAAGAATTGCTTGAGAAATTATAGCATGGGCTGTTTACACCACAGCTGTTTTGAAACAAAACTTGTCTGTCAGATAGATGACGAAAATGTTTTGTTTAGACCATGCAAGTCATTTATTGCTTCAATTTAATGGTATGCAACAGGCAAGAAACTTGCATCGTGTAAATGGGCCTTTAATCTTCAACTTACACTTAGGTATTCTAAAAATAAACACATGCCTATTATGCCGAAACAGGTGGTTGGCTTAGTATGTGCTAGGTAAGTTTACTCAGTGCTGGTTTTTAGCCAAAAACCCTATCGTGGTGGCGCCATGGTAAAAGGTGGGTAAAGTAAGGAATTATCTTACCCCAAATAGCAACACAGATCGACAAGAGCCTCTTCATCACAAATCACAATAAAGCCTTGCGTGTCTCCGGCATTATATATAAACTACACCAAATTGCTCTAAGCGATGTCGCAGAGGAAGTACAGCAATTACCCTGCATGATATTATGAAAAACTTAAGACACCTTCATATAAATTGGTTAGCAAGATGGGATCTTAATGAGAGCTGTATCGTTGAACCTTAGTCAAGATCAACACAGTAGCGAAATATCTTATTTATCTGTAATTATGTGTCTCGTCGTAACGTAGGTAGAGTCGGTATCAGTCGATTGTTTGAAAAAAAAATAAGCACCTTTTTTCATAATTATAGTACATTAGTTAGGTTTTTATGACTAAATATACAAATGTGTGCATAAATAAATAGGTACAGAAAGATAGGTGGTACATCATGAAAAAAAATTGCTCTACCTATATGGTAATGGTGGTAACTGCCATCTAGCGGTAGACTTACGTAGCATGCTTTAGTCTCGTTTAACTCTTCAGTTATAAAACTAACTGACCTGAGATTAACTTTCGGCCAACTTTTTATAGACATAGTGCATGTTGTTGCTCCTAGATGGCGAATCTTGCCAAAGAAGATAGTTGCAAAAACTAAAGCTTACTAAATTAATCCAGGGTTGAGTGTTTCTGAAAACTGGAATACAAACCCAGTTAACAAAAAAATTCTACGTATTTTTTAAAGTCGTTTTATTAATATCATTTAGTGTTCCTTATTCAATTTGGTACAATTCTAAAAAAATAAAAGTATCTTAAATATCGAAATAATTATCTGCTCAGTAGCTTACCTATATTATTATTAAAAAATAAATTAAAAGTTTCAAAAAGTGGCCGCCCAACGTGGGGCTCGAACCCACGACCCTGAGATTAAGAGTCTCATGCTCTACCGACTGAGCTAGCCGGGCTGTTACTACGGAAGTTGAAATTACCTAACATTTCAGATATTAATCTGTCTGTAGAGTAGAGGCAAACACACTACGGAGTACGAAGCCGCCTATAATTTATTTTGTGGTTAGCTTCTGGTTCTTATAAAAAATATAAAAAATATTTAACAGATAAGCTAACATAGGTCCGAAATCTGTCTTATTCAAACTCATCTATACCTTACCTACTTATATAAGCTCACTGAAGAAAATAGCTTTCTTTTGTAATTCCATTCGAGTCGGATTCGCGGCACAAACACACAAAGAATCTCCGAGATAAGGGCGTGTTTACACATGCATATTGCGGCGCGGTTCCCGTATCAAAGTCAAAGCGCTCCTACAGGGATACGAGCAAATGTCCCTAGGATTATTTGAAAATAACTAGGTACAAGACTTTGTAGGATTGCGACTTGTAAGGTTTAAATGGAAGTAATTTTCAACCGACTTTACAAAAAGGGGGACAGTCTCAAAAGTCTTTAAAACCGGAACACAGTAATGTTTAAAATAAAATGTTTTTTTATTGTATTGGTTTCTAGAATTAATCCTCCAGGGCAGGTCTCTTAACGTTTCTAGACAACGCCAAATTTATTTACCTACTTATCTGGCGTTGTCTTTGAACTTTGTAAAATTTTGCAGCCGATGAGAATCAATATATGAATATTTTTTTTCGAGAACAACGGATCAGATGCAGCTGAGAACGACCCTGTTGGACACCCTAGAAATAAAAAAAAATACAATTTGGGTTGCTTCTTTATTTCCAGGGACTAATAATCAAGTCTGACACTTTATTCCTATCGAGTCACGCCGTTTCTATTATTTTATTCCCATCGAGTAACAGTGTTATTTTTGGGGAAAAAATCCCAACGAGTAACACCCTCACTTTGGGAGGTAAAAAGAACAACGAGTAACAATGTTACGCGTTAAGGTGCGCGATCAGAACCCATAGAATCTATAAACTTTTAAAGTTAGGTTATAGGAATACTTATAGGAGATACGTACCTAGTCTGGGTAAATATAGGACGTTACTAAGATATCCAGAGATAAAATAGGAATAGGATAAGGAATATGCAAATACCTAAAATATAGGAGCAAAAAAGTGTAAGTGAAAGGAATACAGGATGGTACATAACCTGTGCATTTGTGAATTGTGAAGATACAGGGTGTAGTCGCTTTTCAAATTACCAAGATGGTGCGCCAGTTCTTAGATCGGTCACGTACAGTCGGGGTTAAAAGTGTTAAAATATATGTTTTCCAAATCACTATCGCTATCGCTTTACATCGAGTGAGGTGGTGGGCAAACGCATTGAATATCACTAATAAAACATAATCTGAACAAAAACACATATAATATGTGAAAATGGAGGAGCCACGGTCTGGGACCGGATTATGATGGAGAAGTCGTTTTCCCCGAAAAAAGACTTGAGATCTACATTAATGGCTTGCCAAGGTCTCATAATTTGCAAGGCGCTAAATTTACCTCATAAAATCGAATGATTTGAAAAAAAAAATCAAATCTTATAAATTTACTGTTTTCTGATTTTTTCCTTTGTATACACACAATTACCTAGCTAGATGCCAAATTTGAACTTTCTAGGTCATCTGGAAGTGGGTTAGGTTTTACGTCTATATGTCAGTCAATCAGTGATAAAAATGACGATTTTTGAACGTTAATATCTAAATAACCGTTTAAGCTGTGTTTATAAAATTTGAGGTACTTCATTAACTCCGGGCTTTCAATACATAAACCAAATTTGGTGTGTTTATATTGATTAGTTTTTTAGCTATGACAAGGTCAAAAGTGGCTCCAAATGGTTCGTGTATACTTACACACAGTGCTACTCGCCAGTTCGCGGGGCCTGACCGTGGCTGGACACAATGTCGTGTGTCGAGATATGTATGTGAATTCTTGAAATTTTTGTTATTTTAAACAAGAGAATAAAAAATTCAATAAGTATTTTTTTTTATAAAATTAACATGAGTCTACACTTTGGTGCTCGAGTGTACTGAAATATGGTAGTGATGCAAATGGCACAGGCTGCAATCAAGAGAGTGGAGCTCGGTGCCAATGGCGGGTAAACAGACTTGTATAGGCGCCTAGTACCTATCTAGTTCTAGACTTCCTTCTGCCTACAGGTAGGTTAGGTACAGGCACAATTTCAATCGACTTCAAAAAAGGGGGAAAGGTTGAATGTTTATTTTTTGTTTGTTAAGGGGAATCCTCAAATCCGAATTCCAATTATTAAGTTAGTAGGGTTAATTTTAAAACACGTATATAATCTAAATTAAAGTATGAAACCTTTCACTTTTTTTGTTGACGAAATCAAAAAACATGGACGAAACGAATAGTGTGAAGAAATTACTATAATACTGCGTACTTTTTGAGTATTTGTCCGAATCATTTTGTATGGAATTCGGATTTGAGGATTAGCCTTAACTCAGAACTAAACTGTTTATACTCGTAAACCCGTTTTTTTTTGTTTGAGAGGATATACTTTTAGATTGGTCCCATATAACATGAAAATCGGTTGAGTAGTTTGGTCTTTAAATCAAAATAGCTTAAAAAATAAATGTCTAACCCTATCAAAAAATGGATCATAAGAATCTCATACACTCCTCCCTAAGCTAAAAAACAGCACAAAGGAAGCCGACATGTCAGATATTTATTGCATATGAAAATACTGTACTTGTTAGCTTTATCTGATAAAGCTAACAGGTAGGCGGTCACGATCTATGTGTACAAAAAATCGCTACAATACCGATTTTAATCAATCTATTCACCTATTAATTATACTGTTTGAAGTCATAAGAATTTCAAACAGATAAACCTCACTTATTACTCAAAATCACCTTAATTAAAATGACGAAATTAAAGGTGATTTTAAATATTATCCTTCTGAGAGCTACCACACTGAGCTCTAGCTAGAGTCTAGATTTTAGACTAAGTATCTAATACATAGATTCAAAAATATCTAGACCTAAGTAATACCACAGAGTACTTAGATATACACAGTACACAAGTATGTAGTACTAAGTTCTAGTACTCATGATGCCAGTAGCAACACTATCATTATATGTACTAAAATTAAATTAAATTTTTCGATGAAATTATGGAATTTAACTTTTAATATCATGGTGTAGAATATTTGCATATCGTCATGCAAATATTCTACACCATGATATTTAAAGTCAAATTCCATATCAACAAATTATATAAATATATTTAGTAATAAATCCGCTTGATTTCTAAACAAAGGTTTTAATTAACTTAACTTTAGTTTAGAACTTTAGTTACTTCGAAACGAGAGTCTCTCGTTTCGAACTTCGGCGAGTCCACACCTCCTGATGATGCCTCGTGTAGAGGCGAAACACGTGTCGTATCTTTGAACTTTGGTTTTCTGTTCGTTGACTCTTTGGTTTATAATATAGTAATATGTACTAAAGTTCTAAACTAAAGTTAAGTTAATTAAAACCTTTGTTTAGAAATCAAGCGGATTTATTACTAAATATATTTATATAATTTGTTGATATTTATGGATTTCTGCAAAGTAACGCCTCAATCAATCAATTATCAAATTCCATAATTCTATCGAAAAATATAATTTAAATCAAATTGAAGTGTGTAGAGATTTTCTGTTAATAAAGTAGAGTTTTAAAATTCAGACCACTTTACATTAATAAATAAATAAATATTTTGGACATTTCACACGATGCCCCACGAAGCCCCAAACTAAGCAAAGCTTGTACTATGGGAACCAGATAACTTATACAATACTTACATATTTTTTATTTATACACACAATACATAGAAAACACGAGACTCAGAACAAACACCGATGTTCATCACACAAATGCGTGTACTAAAGTGGGAATCGAACCCGCGACACCGGCTTGGCAGTCCAACACACTTACCAATCGACCAATCGTGAGGTACATTGCGTTGCTACTATATCTACCCAGGCTTATATTGTAAGCTATCAGGTTGTACGAACATAACACACGACATTCGACCTACCTCCATAAATTTTGTACCTTCCTATAACACGAAGCTTCACGAATTTATGGAGTCTTGGAAGAAAAGGTTCAATTTTGCCGCTGATGTATTCAATTCGCAAATCCAATTTCGTGGACATGAAATGTCATGTGAATGATACGAAAATGTATATTTATTATCCTTATTCTTTCTTTACTCGGTCCAACCTTATTTTTAATATATATTAATGACCTTTGCGAAATGTCTTTAAGAAATGGTAGAGTCATAACGTATGCTGATGATACTGTCATTTTGTTCGACGGAAAAACATGGAAAGATGTTGAAAATACTACAAATGAAGGTTTAGGTACGGTCACGAGCTGGCTATCAAGTAATCTTCTCACGGTTAACGTCGCTAAAAGTAAATATATAAATTTTTCAATAAACAAAAGTACTCAGCCAATTCAACCCCCGAAACTGAAAATCCACTCTACTACCTGTTCTACAAATGATAATTGTTCATGTGTTGATCTTGAATCAACGGACAGCATTAGATACCTTGGCATCATAATTGATAAACACATGACATGGGAAAACCAAATTAAGCAACTATCTGCACGGACAAGAAAATTGATTTATATATTCAAGCTACTAAGACACGTACTTAACTTTGAGTCAATTATAAAGGTGTATTATTGTCTGGCGCAATCTGTACTGGTGTATTGTAATACTGCATGGGGAGCTGCGGCCAAAACCCACCTTCTAACCATAGAACGAGCTCAAAGAGCACTTCTAAAGGTAATGACGTTCAAACCAAGGTGGTATTCCACAGATACACTGTATAAAGAATGTAAAGTCCTAAACGTTCGTCAACTCTATATCAAAGCAGTTGTCATTAAACAGCATTCCTTAATAAATGCTACTGCATTACATAAATCTAAAAACAGGCGTAGAAAGGACACAATTTTCCAAATTGGAAAATCAAGAACAAAATTTGCTAGAAAATCATTATCGGTTATAGGTCCGAGACTATATAATCGCATAAGCAAGGACATAAGTATAGCATCTGCTAACTATAATAAACTAAAAAATATAATATCGGATTATCTACAAAACCTATCTTACGTGGAAACTGAAAGTCTTCTCCATACAACTGAGTAAACAGTATAAGACTTTACTACTACTACTACTAAGCCACTGAACATGTAACAAAATCTCTACCGCACCTGCTCTACATACACACATCTCTACATAAACACTTCTCTACATACACACAACTCTACATAAACACTTCTCTACATACACACAACTCTACAAACACACTTATCTTCATACTACATATATCTCTACATAGAACATACACACATCTCTACATACACACTTATCCACATACTACATACATCTCTACATAGAACAAAAACACTTCTCTACATACACACAACTCTACAAACACACTTATCTTCATACTACATATATCTCTACATAGAACATACACACATCTCTACATACACACTTATCCACATACTACATACATCATACATCTCTATATATACACTTATCCACATACTACATACATCTCTACATAGAACATACACACATCTCTACATACACACACCACTTTATCTACACTTATACTCGTATTTTAAGATGGCATCAATGTATATTTTATTATTAATATAAGTAATGTTACTTAAGAATTATTATTAGTAGGTATTAGTTTACATTTGAAAATGAAACCTGACGGATCAATCTTAAGAATTACAGATAGTTAGAGTTAGGCCATCGCGGAATCACTGTGACCTCGCTATACAGGCTTATAGTCCTAGTGCGGGGAACAGAGACAAACTTTGGTACTAGTTAACCTATATTAGTGTAAGCTAATTTTAAAATCAAAATTGTACCGGCACGTTTTCTTCTGTAAAATAAACATTTTTTTCATTTTTTTTTCATTTTTTTTTCATTTTTACATTGCATTTATTCAAAGACTGTTGAAATTTATCGTTATTAGGTAATATTAAAATAACAAAATAAAATCTATTATATTATTTTATTTTGAAATTTGCATCATTTTGGAAAAATCAAAAACAATATCTTTGGTTTGATTTTAGGTTCGTATGTACAGACAGCGTCATAGATAAGTATCCCCCTTGCATTATAATATCCAATTCAAATCCCTTTAAATCACCGTCGCGATGAATGGAGAAGTTTTGCCTTTAAAAAATAGATTATATTTGTATAACTGTATGTAAGCCTAAAAATAATTTTAAGTATTGCAATTTTTTGAAAGGATTTATAGCTGGGTGTCTTGTGCAAGGGGGATACTTATCTCTGACCCTGTCTGTACTTACGTATTTATAAAGAAATGTTTTAGTTTCTTTATATTTTTGAACGCTCAGTCCAGTTGAGTGGCAGGCAGACAGCATAAGGTCAAAAGTTAGGTTGTACAGTAATTTGGTCTATCACTCTACTACGATCAGTATAGGAATAAAGGAATCGTAAATAAATAATAAAGTACTTAAGTTAAAGGAAAAAAGTCATTTATTTCCTACTTTAGTATTTACCATAAGATAGAGAATGTGCCACGACAAAACATCGAACGAGAGTTCGATTTATCGTTATAATAATATTTAAGCATAAATAAATTAATACCAGACTGTTAGGTATACATCAATCATCATTTAAATTAAAAACAGTAATACGTTTTAAGGGGAAGCCTCAAATCCGAATTCCATACAAAATGTTTCGGACAAATACTCAAAAAGTATGCCGTAATATAGTAATTTCTTCACACTATTCGTTTCGTCCATGTTTTTTAATTTCGTCTACAAAAAAAGTGAAAGGTTTCATACTTTAATTTAGATTTTATACGTGTTTTAAAATTAATACTACTAACTTAAAAACACGTATAAAATCTTAATTAAAGTATGAAACCCTTCATTTTTTTTGTTGACGAAATCAAAAAACATGGACGTAATGAATAGTGTGAAGAAATTACTATAATACTGCGTACTTTTTGAGTATATTTCCGAAACATTTTGTATGGAATTCGGATTTGAGGATTACCCTTAAGTGACTAACGGGTATGATGCATATTTAGTTGTAATAATATTCAAAACTAGCTGAAGCTCGCAACTTCGTTTGCGTATTTTCAAAATTCCTTTCTTAGTACTCACTTTCAGCTCTTGACGAACACATCTTCCAAGTACTACGTTCAGTGGTTTGGATGGAATGTACGTTGTCTGTCAGTCAGGTCTTAAGCCTTTTAAAGATGAACTTACTTATTGGTGCCCGCGATTTCACCCGTGTGGTATTGGAATAAAAAGTAGTCCATGTGCTTTTCCAATTAATAAACATAAATAATTTTGGACGCTCGTCCCTTTCTTTAGCGTATTTTCAAAATTCCTTTCTTAGTCACTTTCAGTTCTTGACGAACACATCCTCCAAATTTCAAGTCTCTACGTTCAGTGGTTTGGACGGAATATACGTTGTCTGTTAGTCAGTCAGTCAGGCAGGTTCAAGCCTTTTATAGATTAACTTACTTATTGGTAGAGACTCTACAGAGATACTATTCAAAATTAAAATTAACTGGTTTTTTTTGACCATTAAAAATATAAACAAATCAAGCCGTTCACTCGTCAAAATGTTCAATTAAAATCTGACAGGTAAGTTATTGAAAGGTCGCAGGTTCGGTTCTTCAAGTGCCTTCAAAATAAGTACCTACGTCAAACTAACAGTGGCTTCCATTCGATAATCACGATTGTGTTTAGATAAAAAAAAAACAAGTCCCGTAATCATCGTGTGTTGTTTTTAAAGATGGTAGACCAATAGTTTTTTTAAGATGGACTATCTGTTGCCCGCGATTTCACCT
Source organism: Lobophora halterata (assembly GCA_932526365.1). Taxonomy (NCBI): domain Eukaryota; kingdom Metazoa; phylum Arthropoda; class Insecta; order Lepidoptera; family Geometridae; genus Lobophora; species Lobophora halterata. Next base: position 9,238,736 of record OW052002.1, read on the forward strand.
GTGTGGTATTGGAATAAAAAGTAGTTCATGTGATTTTCGAATTAATAAAAAAAATATTATTTTTTTTACAAAATTTACAAAAGGAAACAATTGAGCCACCCATAGACCGTTGCAAACGATCTATAGGTAGCTCAACTGCTCCAACTCGATACCCGATGGCAGCGTGCCGAGGATACTGGCTGCATTGCCTCTTTGTATAGCAAGGCTTATTCTTTGGCCCAGATAGCTGCCAGCCCTCTGATCACGCGTCGCTTCGACCAGACGCTCTGACAAAATTTTAAAAACTCCCATAAACAATATCCTCATCAAATTTGATTTCAATCGGTTCAGTAGTTTTGGTGTGGATTAGAATATAGCATTAATATACCTATAGCTCTCAATTACATCTTTACTATTAACTTTTTTTTTTAAATCAATAAATGAAATATGTACATTTTTCCGTTTTAAACCGACTTTTATTCAAATAGGAATTCTCATTTGGGGTGTATTTTTGAGAAGAACTTCGTCTTTTTTCAACCGATTTGGAAAAATCTTTTTGAAAGTATTTATTTCCAAGTCCCATGGAAATGACAAAAACACTGCATTAATGGTTTGGTTTTTAATTCAAAATAAAACATGAAATTGTGTTTTTTTACAGCTGATATAATTAATTACTAAACTATAGTTACCTAGGTAATTCAGACAGAACACCCAAGTAGCTGATTCAATATAACATAAAAAAGCTTATTACAGTTACGGTAATTTACCGACAATGATTACAGTTACCGAGTAGTCATTACTTCCATTCTGATCACGGACCAACGTCAATATTTGTTTTACCATCGATGCAAGCGTATTTAAGAAATTACCATCTCATTCCCCGTGATGAGAGAAAGATAGAACTGACTTTGGGCGTAAAAAAGGCGTAAATACCTACATATAGTAGCTATTATTATCATTCCCTTTAAGTACAGCAAAACTTTTAGTGAACGTCTTATTGTTAAAATTTTACTGTATAAAGAGTGCATAATAAATTGCGATCGCTCGAAGCTCTAAATAAATAACTAATAATAATAAGTAATGTAAAAAAATTGGTTGCCTGTAAAGTTGGTTTACGGACGATAGTTTAACGTGACTATCAGCGTTACGGGACAATGAGCGTTACCGGACAATGACAGCGTTACCGAACAATGACGTCAAAGTTTTCGTGCATGCAGCCGGCGTTGATCGATTTATTAGACGTAGTCACGTCAAAAAGCTGCCTATTTTGTCACCGTATGACGGACTCTACAGAGCACATTCAATAACACTTTCATTATATTATGATTATTATAAATTAATATTATTATAATATTATTGTATCTACTCCTTTAACATGTAAAAAAATGCAAGTAAATAAAATACTTTTCAAATATATTTTTTTTCATTTGTTATTAAGTGTGGTTTAAGATAATATTTGCTTTATTTTATTTTATTGATCAAGTAAAAAAAAAACATGTAAGTATAAAAGTTCTTATAAAAAAAATATTAAATACAAATGAAAGATACAGGAAAAAAAAACATTGTTTTCGTAAAAGTACATATTTGGTTTGTGAAAGACCATTCTGTTTCGTTTTATTCCTCTCTTCCACTTATCGATTATCTGGTCTGTCAGGCCCAACTGCTATTACGATAATGTTATGTTTACAAAGCAATTTCAGTGTTTTTTTATTTATTTTCTCTTCGAATGTAAATTACGTGTTGCGTGTGTCTGAAAAGTTGATAATTTTATTATTGCATATGTTTTGTAGTGGTGAAATCTCAAGAAATTCCTACCCAAATGAACTTGGCTAACCTAAAATCTGTCACCCTTTTAGCAACAGGGGGACAGAGCGGGGTGACAGATGGGAATAATTCTGAAATTGTCCTTTTGAAAACTACGATTGCATTTTAGTATTCCCAAGAAACTGTCAAATACATCCCTGTATTATCTATTTAATATGTATGTACCCATAGATGAATAACGATGTATAGAACAACAAGATAAACAGTATCAAATCAAGATGTAGTCGTAAGACAGGACAAAAAAATCAGACACCTCGTCAATAAAAATGAAATATCCCCATTTTCAAATATTTTTTGTTACTTTTTACGATGGAGTTATTTAACATTGAAAACGCCTGGTAATTTTCAACTATAATATTATACTAGCGCTATACCTTCTCTGTTTCGAAAATCAGCATCGAACCAAAATGTAGCAGAAGTTAGCTAATTTTGATCTTTTTTTTTGGCGCCTTTTCAATGTACTCAATTGTTATTCTATATTTTAATACTTCTATGTATGTACCATTAGAACCCCTAAAATAATGAGTCATTATGGTCGCGTGTCACCCAGGGGTGTCGCAAAAACTATAGCCGGGGCGTCACGACCAGCCCTGAAAAGAAGCACCCTTAATGAAGAATAAAATAAATATTGTCGTAAATAAAAAATAATACAATATGATGGGAATGCTTTGTGTCACGTCACGTGTCACAGAAATTACAAGGTCATGGCTCTTCATAACATAAATTATTGTGATTTTAATGGCCGCTCAGGATGGTTATTAAATTAAATATAATGAAGTAATTAATAACGGTGTTACTGTAATAATATAACACCAAGATAGACAGTATAAAACCAAAATGGATGCGGAATACAGGACAGAACATTTTCAGACACCCTGTCAATAAAAATGAATTAAGTATCTCTGTTTTCAAATAATGTTTGTTACTTTTTTTTGTGTATTATTAACAATGAAAAAGTCTAGTAGTTTTAATAATATTTATCTTGATATGTTACTTCTCTTTTTCTAAAATTTGCATCGGCCCAAAATGTACTAAAAGTTAGCCAATGTGGCTCCCTATTTTTGGCGCATTTACAATATACTACATTGTGATTCTATACATTAATAGGTACTTCTATGAATGAAAGTAATTAAATTAAAAAGCATAATGCACGATTAAAAAAAACTGCTACATCATAAAACTTATTGCATAAAAAACATGAACATACACAAGTTCACATTAATTTCGATGTGGCAATGACACGGCGTTCCATATTCAAAATCAGATAAAAAGGCAACTGACAGTGACACCCCATTTCATGACGTGACAGTTTCAGAAAAAAAAAAACAGAGACAGTTACCCTACTCAATTTTGGCCTACATTTGCAGTTCGTGAATGAATGCAGTAAAACAACATTAATAAAAATACATTTAAATAAAATATTGTTTGCTCCATAATACCATATTATTTTTTTAAAGAGTAAAATAATATATAATAATAAACTTACTGATTAGATTAAAGGTTACATTACACAATAATAACTATATTTGTAATAATTTGAGCATTGATATGGCTTTATTATTGAATGTACCTGTGCATGGAAGGGCAGCAGTGCCTACCTCCGTGCTACAGCACAAGTTTTCAACTTAGTGTATAGGTCTGCGCACGATCAATTTAATATGTAGATACCTAATCAAAAAAAAACGACAAGAAAAGGGAATAATATTATGGAAATTAACGTGCAATGATTCAAGAACAACAAAGTCAAAGCTGAGAAGAATATAAATGCCAATTTCAGCGGCTCTATAGTGATTATATTTGTGATTATAAGTACACGTACTACCTAGCTAACATGTGTTTGTTGGTAAAATTATATATTTTTGGCTTCTAAATAATGTGTTTTTATGAAGGGCTGTTCAGGTTAGTGAAGGGTAAGAGTCCGCCGCTGTCTAGATAATCTAGGAATCCTAGAAAATCGTATTTAGCTTTATTAGGTAGGTGTAGGTACCTAATAAGTAGCGTACGTCTGTTTAGGTATGAGTATATCTTGCTGAACAAGAGAGAAAGAGACAGATATATATTCTGACAGAGACGACATGACAGCTTATTGATAAATAAGGGAATTTCTAAGTGCTATGAGGTCGAGAAACGGGCTCCCAAAGTTAAGGAATTCTTTAGGATGATAATTTCAAATCGTTGGTGCAATGAACCCGGATCATAAAAATCTCCCTAGCGAGTAAAATGATTGTTTAGGATTTTTTTAAGGTTGGTGCAACCGGGCACTAGTCTTTTATCGTCACTTTTAGCAGGCTAGGTTACGCAAATAAAAAAAACCTTTTGTTTTTAAACGGTTTCCAATAAAGTTTACTCAGCAGTTAACCTAAATAACCATTGCACTTCCTTTACAAAAACGAAATAAAATGCATTTAGACGTTTTATTTTAAATTGGTAAGATGGTCGACGTTGGCGGCAACTGTACAAATAAAGCCAAAACACACAAACAGACGGACATGTTTAGACAGAGTCGTCTGCCTTTCCTCGTTTGACAAATAAATCGATTCACTATCTTTTCGATATCTTTATAACTATTTTCGACATGACATTACAACTTATACAAAATACACGGTCAAATTTTAACCACCATAAAAAAAAATACGCATAGTCAGTTGCCGTTACTAAACACATATACGGCAAAAAAAATTAAAAAAATTGGATTACTGTTACCGTTAGTCGTTTTCCTATAGATTTGCATCAGGCGGTACCTTTTATTAATAATAATTTAAGTTTTATTCATCGTTTGGCAAACCCGGGTACCTAGCTCGAGCCAGCCCGCAAAACCTCGGCTCGGGCGCCGCACTCGCTCCGCTGTCACTCTGCCATTTTAGTGAAATCAAAAATTCCTGACTGCACAGATGCAACGTAGTACCCCGTCTGCACTGCACATTTAATTTTTTATGGTAATTAAAAATTGGTGGTGTATAATCTTTTGAAAAAAAAAAACTGGTAACTTATACAACAAGACTTTTCTTGTCAATTGTACAAATTTAAAAAAAAAATGGTAAAATAATAAAATTATTCCGAAAACTTGAGATAAAATAAGATAAAATGACTAATGGAGAAATAAAATAAATTATTTATTAGTTTGACCACACGACACAAATAAAAACTCCATCTAGGCGCCTCGAGCCGACTTTACCCCGAGCGTTGTAACGCTTAAAAGCCAAGCGTGACGGCTCAGTCTTATTCAATGCAATACCCACAAAAAAATGCTCAACGCGCCTAGAAATTTATTGACTTCATTAAAATTTTTGCACTTTATAACTCCTATTTAGCTCATCTAAAAGCTCCAAACGTCTCAAACTTTAATTAAATATTTATTTTTAAATATTATTACTCGTAACATGTTTTTTGAGTACCTGATCGAGAACCATCATATAAAAATTACAATTAATATGCTTATATTAAACATTATAACCCCTTTAGATCAATTAGGCCAGTGTACACGGTGCGACCGCGGGATAGCGGACCGTCAACAAACAGCGGATTACGACTGTGTTACTATCAAATCCATCCATCAAACGGTAGCTGAGGAGTTACGACTATAAATCTATAATACTATTCATCAAACAGTAATTTATAGGTTAGTCCTGTTATTAGAGGAAGTAAGTATTTTATCATTGTGATAAAATACTTACTTCTTAATGTTTTTTTAGTAATTGAGAACCATTAAAATTGCGATACGCCACTGTATTAAGGGGTTGATCAATTAGGCTAGTGTACACGGTGCGGCTGCGCGATAACGGATCGTCAACAAACAGCGGATTACGACTGTGATACTATCGAGTCCATCCATAAAACGGTAACTGAGGAGTAAAGACTATAAATCTATAATGCTACTGGTCATCAAAAAATAATTTATAGTCCTGTTAATAGAATAAAAAACTTACTATTTTCTTCTAACTTTTTTTTAAGTAATCAAGAACTATTAAAATTGCAACAAACTATTTTTATTTTAATATTATAATTATTATGTTTTTTGCACACTATAATGGGGTGATCAATTAGGTTAGTGTACACGGTGCGGCTGCGCGATAGCGGACCGTCAACAAACAGCGGATTACGACTGTGTTACTATCGAGTCCATCCATCAAACGGTACCTAGCTGAGAAGTTACGGCTACTGTTCATCAGAAATTAATTTATGGCTCAGTCCTGGTTAGATAAGTATTAGGCATGTTTGTAAAATATAATGCACAATAAGAAAATGTATGTAGGTTATATTAGTAGCTAGTGCTGATGCTTGCGCCTTTGGCCTCTGAGGATCTTTTGTGTGGTGAATATAAGCACAGAGTACTGAGATATAAGTATTTGTCTGGGTGTTTTCTATGTATATATATACTATGTATGATTTTATAAAAAAAAATAGTTTATGTGTTCTATCAGTTGTCTGGTTCCCACAGTACAAACTTGCTTAGTTTGGGGCTATATGGCGTTGTGTGAATTCACCGGATTCACCTAATATTAAAATGAGCGGCAATTTGTGTCGTGCCGATACCGGAACGATCAATCTCCCGGATTCCAAATACCCTGTTTGTACAGAGCCTAAACTAAAACTATAGAGACGACTTTTCCGGCGTAGAAAAGCTCTACCACCACAGCTGAAACAAATAGCATTATCTAAATCATTGGTAAAATATTCTTACTAAAATGAATTAATTAAAAAAAACATTATTGTATTTTCTCGTTGTATTTTAAACTACAAAGTGAGACGGGACAAACAAGGCGATTTCTTAGCTTAGACATTTTATAACACGAAAAATAATTATTTACGCACGTGATAGATTATTGTAAACAGTAGGTTTTTATTATGAAGTAAGTATTGTAATTTTGATATAATTAATTGTTCGTTAAAATCCTTTAATTATTGTTGAATAATTATAATAGTAAGCTTGGAAATTTTAAACAACGCCATCTAGCTCCAAACTTGGCAAACATGTTTTATGGGAATAGATAACTGATAGATATTGGAACGTTTTTTTTCATTCTCTTTTACCGTATAATGAAACGTTATGTTGTCTTTGATTTTGTACAACTTCATTGGTTTAGGATAACTTCAGTCAGTTGTTCATTATAGACTACCTTCATTGTAAATGAGACTGCTTTAGAAGCAGCTGTGCGTCCATTATCGGGCTAGTCTTCGTCTGGCAGCTACATGAATAACTACTTGAAAAAGGTGATGTACCTAACCTACCTCTTACCTAGTATCTACCTATTTAATTTTGAGAACTAAATATTTTTAGACATCTATTTTCTTGGATTCTCCAGTAATTCAATTTATTAAATATTTCATAGTAAACTAATAATATTTCTTAGTTTTATGTTTCGTAGTACATGTAACCTCATTATAAAATATTTAGCGTGAAAGTAGATTCATACTCCATCAAGTGTAATAATTTGCGAGACAAGCGGTAGTTTTAAAATAAATTGTGCACATTCTGTAAAATTTCATGATAGTGATTTGAGGTAGACAATAAAATGCTATAACGGAATGGTTTGTCTTGGTAAATAACTTATTTAGCATTATTTTGATAAGATTTCTTGATGGTTAAAATATATTTAGATATTTAAACTTTTGGAACCTAAAAACGCCCTGAAAATTATTATTTTGGTAATTTAAATAAATGATTTAATTAATTTTAAATTTATTTTCATTATTTCACTAATACTCTTTACATATAAGATCCCTTTTCTAACACACGCAATTTTTACTCTATCAATGCTATTGCTTTTAAAAATACAAACAATTTGTTGTTGTTAGCTTTAGGTAGACTCATCTATAATGCTCTACTCCATGAATTTTTTGTTCGTATAGCGTTATTCAAATAAGAAGCGCTGCGTATCGCAGACGACTACGCTTGATTGATGGCTGCGGACCATTTTTAATCATCCCCACAGCTTTTTACGAAAGTGCACACCATTTTCGACTCTATATCTTTAATATTAAGAGCGAATTTTTCATTAATTTCGAATGTCATTAAAGCCCTTTTTGCTTGTCATTGCGGTTTTACCTACTAATAAGCTATGTTTAATTTTTAATACAAGTTCCGTTGTCGAATATCGTATAATTTTTCAAAAGCACTCATTTAATGTTTTGCTGATAAAGTTGAATGGATGACGATGCAAAAAAAGTCTCTTTTTTGCCACAAATTCGAAAATAGTTATGTTTGGTCACTCCTGATTTGAATTTCTCAACTGAACATCTGTGTACCATCGATATACATCGATGCTTTATACAGTTTTTATAACCGATCCCTTTTTTGCCCTTTTGCATGAAAAGTGAATAATACATTGATGTATTTTTTGAAAAGACAACTTTGGGCAAGACAATTATATAGTCAATACCACATCTTTTACATGAAGATTTCTTGTAGTACGATGATACACAGCTTTTTTTACACGCGACACGCCTGCGACTTCGCTTGTAGCGTGTAAAGTCGCCCAGTTTCATCGACGTTTTTACAATCTGCTTGTTGACAATCCTTCCCAAACGCTAACACGCTCATAGCGTTTAAAAACATAACAATCAGCTTGTAAAAACGCTTATATGTCATCGTACTATAAAGAAAAACTTTCAATACATTTAAGTTCAGTTAGGTAGTACAATATTTGCCAAGACTTATTATGAATAGGTACCTCTGTGCTCTCACCATGCTGCCTGATCGTGTCCCAGTTTCGGCCCACGAACGCTGACAAATGGTTTTTTTATATAATAGAACTCATCAATCCCGTGACGTCACTTCCTCGATACAACAGGAAATCACTATTGTGTGTAAATATAGTTATTACCATGGGATATCAGGACATCCTTCGAATAGCTGGAGTAGTTGGTATCAGCTGGCTTTTGACGCGGGTTGTAATTTCCGGGACTCTGCCGGTATCCCGGGATTCCGGGATCCCGAGATAGCTAATGGAGTCTTGCCACTAATCCGGCAAATTCACAACAAATAAGTAGTTACCTAACAAATACCTAGATTACTGCCTACTTGCGCCAAACTGTCGAAGTTCCTGAGCAATTACTTTACGCGCTAGAAATATCTAAAGCCTTTTGCCTACTGTATAGTAGTTTGAATGGATGGATAAATTTATGTGTGTTCCTTAATCACGCCAAAACTAATTAACCGTTTGACTTGAAATTTTTAGATAGGTACCTATATTTTGTGAGCTGGAAAACACATTAACAAACACACGCATACTGAGCTAGGTATCCACGGTCTGGAAGACTTTAGTTAGATAAAATATCCATAATTAATTGTATTATTATTATTGTGTTGTAGCTAGTTAGTTTAATTTTCCAACAATAAAATTATTTATTTATTTATTGTTTATTTTTCTTTCTTTCCTTCTTTCTTTCATTATCTTTAACCCGATATTCTGCGCGAAACCGCAAGTAGCAGCTAGTAACTAAATACGAGATATGAGTCAAGTTAGAAGACTTATGCACTAGATTCTGCCGGTAAAAAAGTAAAAATCTAGACTTTAAAAGATGATCTAGCCCTCTGAGAAGTAATTAAATGAATGGCATTGCAAATAGGTAGGTACCTATTTGCAATTGGCATTCCATTCATTTATTAGCTAGCCCCATTCATTGTAATTAAATGAATGGCATTGCAAATAGGTTAGGTACCTATTTGCAATTGGCATTCCATTCATTTAATTACTTCTCAGAGGGCTAGATCATCTTTAAAATACTAATACCTATTAGATATCATAAATATCCAGCATTATTGGCCATCCATAACCAACCATAATAGTGCACTAAAACTCTTCCACATAACCACATCTAAATAAATGTGCGAAATAAATTATCCATATCCAATAAAATAACATCCTGTGTATAGAGTCATACGAACTACAAACGAAATCAAACTTTATAACACAAGACATAGATATCAAAATAAGTTAGCAGTAGCTAGAAGAGGCGCGTTTAGTTTCACGCAAAAAATACAAACGAAATTGAACCTAAATCTATGAAGTTAAGGTAGAAATCAGCGTATTGTAAATACATAAGGCACGCGCCACAGTCGTAAAGCTTTCGACTATTTTTCACCGTCCTTAGCAGTTAATCGAGCGAAGGTAAACATAGATTTCGCGGGAAATATTCTATATTCGATGGATGGGAACAAGATTTCTGAACACATTCATTAATCATGCATCAGTACAATGTAGGTAATGGAGTGCGTTTAGTCGCTGTTTGGTTAGCACAGTATGAGTGAGAGCTTATTAGCAGTAAGTTCAGTGCAGAGTTTATTTCCCACAATAATTTAAAGGTGGGCCAAACAAACTGAAATGTTTACTATATAAAGGTAGGTAGTCATCTGCACAGGCATGGATATACTCCCAAGCTTTCACATTTATATTACTTGACTTACTAAATTAAGGCAAAAAAGTGCACGCAAGCATTTTCAAATTAATGTAGTCCTCTTACTTGTCCGAAGAAGAATGTCTTTGCAAAATGAAGAGTATAATATAAATGTGAAAGATTGAGAGTGTATACACGACGGTGCAGCTGACTGTACGTATTTTATTAAGTAATTTAAAATTCATGTTTTAATTCGTCGTTGTGTGATCATTTAGGTCGAACGTCGCTAGAGTCAAAATGAGGAATACACTTGTAGCGTGCATTGTCATTATACGAGTTCATTTATACACTGCAAATATTTAAAAACCAGAAAAAAACGCATAATCTGTTGCCATTACTGAACACAGATAAATATTCAATTTAATAAAAATATATCTTCTTCCATAGGACTTATTGTTTATAACAAAAAAAAAACAATTCAATATTTTTTTTCCAAACTGTTTTTGTTCAAAAAACCTACACCTACAGCTGATGCCTCTTCCTCTTCCTGCTGAGGTTTTTACTGCAAGATGTGGATCTTACACTTGAACAACAACTTATTATAACTACTTATTTTACTTTTAATTTAACTTTAAATGTATAAAATACATAAAGTTTTTATTTTATTTTATTTTTTAAGTATAGTTGATGAGATGTGAAGAGGAAAGATTTCTTCAGATAGGTGGAATATCATACAAGGCCAATAAAAAAACCACTATACCCCGATTGATAATTCAAGATTTTTTTGTAAACAAACAAATGTCATGCTGAACAGAGACAGGTCAGGGTTAAAAACGAGTTTATACCACGGATAACTATTACTAGTAATGGCGCGCGGTTTTGCTTGTGCGATAGTTTCCTATTTTACCTAAATAACTCTTAACCAAACATATTCAGGTACTTCAGAAAACTGAAAAGTAGGTAAAATAGGTAATAGAATTTGTGAATATATACTTCTGAGATATTAATCATAATATGCAAAGGTTCGTAGCAGATTCCTAACAAATAGTCTTTCTATTCACACAATTAATTACACACGAGTAGCGAAAAAAGAACACATTCGACTTCAAGAGACGAATAAAATTTACAAACACACGTTTAGGTCAAAATCCAAAAATTTTTCAGTCTATACCCCCTGAAATGGGGTATAGACTGAGCTTACTGTAATAAAAATTTTATTCTGTTCTTGATGACTTCATAAGCCCGTCAGTGTCCACGCTGGGGCTTGCTTGCATCAATGAAAGCCTTTTGTTTGGTAGACAATATTTTTTTTAATGTAAGAAAATGCAGAATTACGATTACTTTTAAAATAAGAACACAAAATGAGACGTGCGCTTCTGAGATCGTGTGGAGCCAAGTGACACCTCGGGGGCGGGTTGCGGGGTGCTGAGGATCAGCACTCTGTATTTGTTTGTGCGCAAACAGTCAGCTGGACAATAAGCTAGCTAGATGGTATTGTTTTTGCTGATCCATCATGCTTTCAGTGCTGTAGTCGAGTGTAATGGCTACTGATATTAGACTGGAGTGACCATGGACCGTGATATAGGCCGAAGTAGTAGAGTAGAAAGTAGAGCTTTTTCAGCCCACTTCAAAGAGGAGGTTCTGAATTTGGTTGTTTTTTTTTTTTTTTGAGGACGTGGTGGCCGAGTGGATGAGGCCCTTGCCTTGCGATCTGATGGTCGCGGGTTCGAATCCCGGTGGCAATCATGCGTAAATGGGTTTTTTCGGTTGAAAAAATCTATGTATGCATCTCACGTTCTCGCAACGGTGAAGGAAAACATCGTGAGGAAACCGGCATGTCAGAGGACAGGAAAAAAAAAATGTTCTATGGCATGTGACATCCACCAATCCGCATTGGCTCCGCGTAGTGGATTAAGACCCATTCGCTCTCCTGCCGAGAGTAGGCCTGAGTCCCAGCAGTGGGAACATTATAGGCTGATTATGCTATTATGCTTATGCTTATATTTTTTTTAATGTTATGTTTGCGGTAGCAAGACTTTGATTTTTATCAACCTATATTTTCAAATTGGTTACATATACAGAAGTATTAAAGCATAGAAACACAATGTAGTACCTACATTGAAAATGCGACTAAGAAAAGGGAGTCACATTGGCTTACTTCTAGTACATTTTGGTCCGAGCCAAAATTTTCGAAAAAGAGAAGTAAGAAGGCTAGATATTTATTATATTATGTTAAAAGTACTAGGCTTCTTCATTTTTAACAAAACTACATCGTAAAAAGTTACAAACATTATTTGAAAATAGAGATATTTCATTTTTATTGACAGGGTGTCTGAAAATTTCTGTCCATCTTGGTGTTCTATAGAAACGCCGTTATTCATCTATGCTTGCAAGTGGTTTAAATACGTTTAATGATGGTAGTTTATTATAAAGTTGTGCGCATATATCCATTCTCACAAACTTTTGAATTATACAATGAAATCACAAAATCTCTATAACTCTGAATAGATATTTAACTCCAAAACCCTTCTACCACAAATTAAATAAAACAATGTCTAAAAACAAATTGTTATGCTCAATCCGGCTAAAACAAACGTTAACGCGCAAAGTTAACATCTTACCCTGTATAAACAAGTAAAACTACAGAAATAAACTGAAATGTTACATTTTAAAACCGATTTAGGGTAAGAGGGGGTAAAGCGGACCCAGTGGTGCAGTCGAAACGCCCAAATTAGAGTGCAGTTGAAAACTTGGGGTTTTTATTAATTTAATATTTTCAGGTACAGTTAGCCACTAAAGGCTTTACTGGCTGTAGCTACTGATCAGATTTAATCAGAAATCAGAACATTTTATATCTTAAACTTTTGTTGGCACATTATTGTAACCTTAATATGGTCTTAGGTACAAGTACAGGTACAAGATACAAATAATTTTACAGTATTATCTATTTTACCAACAAGAGCTAAGCGCTTTCCTCATGGTAAGAGATCACGCCTGCTCATGACCAGAACAGTGCTACACAGGACTTTGATTCACATAGGCCGGTACAATATTGCTATAATGTTCGTTCACATTGAGATATTTTGATGGTTAGTCTAGACAGCCCAGTAATTTCACTAGCTACAGAGTCCTTTAAATCGGAACAAAGTATGCTCATACATTACTGCTTTGCGGCAAAATGTCTGACTCCGTGTTATGGTATCTAGAAGGCATCTTACAGAAAATGCCTCCCAACGGTGAAATTTAAATAGGTTCAGTTGGCATCCTTTAAACGCCACGAATGATCAAGTTCTATTTTAAAACAGTTTTTCCTGAGTGACTGTACTTGAAGGCTGAATTAGGTCTATATTTTTTAATAACTGCTAATAGGTACAAACAGTTAACTTTTATAGCGATGGGGGAGCTCAGCCCACCTGATCCAAATGCCATTCAAAACAGTCAAATAGTCATAATAGCCCCCTCTCTACTGGATAAACTGTTATTTCCGAACAATAATTAAAGGTAAAATTGACGATACCGTGGCTTAGTTTGTAGTGACCCTGTCTACGAAGCTTGGTGTTCAGGGTTCGATCCCCGGCTGAGGCAAATATTTGTGACGAACACAAATGTTTGTTCTCGGGTTTTGGATGTTGTGATGTGTTGTATGTGTCCATGCCACCTGCGACACAGGGAATCCTAGTGCAGGGGTGTGAGTGTGTGAATGTTTATAATTATTATTATTAATAATTAAAGGTCTTTGTGTACACAGTTTTATAGGTACGATAAAAACATTCTGATTCTGATTCTTAGATTGCAAGATCTCTACTGAACTTTTATGGGGCAGACCTGGATCTAATTATCTAATCCACTGAATCTTAGCTACCCCAGTAAAACTTTAATGTATAAAATCCTAGCACTCGCGTGCTAGAAACTTATCTTCCATCAACAATTATCCTAGCGCCAAGTTGGATGGCAATCATTACGGCCGATACAATTTAAACTGAGGATCTATGCGTTTCAGCTGGATACAGAAAACTATGGAGGGGCTTAACACCCGATTTTTTGTAAAAATTGTAAGTCAGCAGCTTAACCGCTGAATTTTATTACCAAATAAAGCCATGCTAATTAATATCATATTATATAGTAGATAATAATAGAACCTCAGGAAGAAAAGTTATATACTTAAGTACTTATCTATTCTTTGGTAAAGTCTAATTCAAAGCATTTTTTAAGGTAGATTATATTACTATTTAATACCCACATCTGGTTTTTGGATTAAATGACTCGTTATTGTAAGAATAAATATAATAGACTCATTAAATCTGCATTTCTTGCATAGTTAACTATACGTTTGACCAAAATGTAACCATCTAAAATGATGATATGAATTTTCCACGTTCATTTTCCAATTTTCAGTTTATCATCCACTCCATTCTTCTTTGTTCCGAACTTTCAACCAAAAGGGATCATCGCAGCTAATCTCGGGGGAGTGTAGGCGCTTGGCGCTTACGCAAATGTCATTCACGCGACCCTCCATCGCCTTACTGGCCACTACACGCTGACCTTCCCCCTCCTCCCCTGCCCTCGTGAAACGGGCGGGAAAAGGGCACTGAAATAGATAACCACGGGTCTTCGTGGTCGTATCCGTTGAACAAGTGATATGGCGAGTGAAACAGGATTTGGGGTTTGATTGCATTGCGTTCCATTTTCAAAATCCTTTGAGGTGCTCCTATTTCTATCTGGCCAGCAATGTTTTGAAAATGGAACCGATAGAGAATCAATGAAAATTATTTTGTAGAGTGTACATAATAAATAAGTCATATATGGTAGTAAGTAGGTAGGTGCTTACATACCTAATATAATCAAGGTTTTACAAAAACATACCACAACCAACTTCAATTGGACTGTTTTAGTGGTAAACACCACTGGGAAGTAAAATACGTAATTGCATTTACTTACTTGGTTTTTTTTTTTTTAGTTATTTTGATTACAAAACCAAAATACAGAGCCGATTTTCATGAAACTAATATGGGACCAAGTGGTCAATTGGGTAGTTTATCCTTTCAATTTTTTTAAATCGATTAATAAAATTACAAAGTTCTGAGGTAATAAACATTATTAAAAAAACTAGTGAATTGAGAAAATCCTCCATTTTTTGAAGTCGGTTGAAAATCACAATTAGTACAAATTATACGAATGCCTTATTAATTTATGTTGATGAAAAGTAGGTAGTAAATAAGTTAACTAAATACTAGGTTTAAATTCAACCATAAATTTTGAGTGGCATTTAAAATCGATTAGCATGCTACAGCTTTTACTCTGCAAAATCTCATCCAACGCTCGTATTTCATAATGAAATGAGTAGAATATTATAATTTATGAACAAAGCATCCGTGTTATATTTTACAAGTGGAAAATGGATCTGAAACAGAGTTCGCGATGAATCCTGAAAATGGACGAAATAAATCATAGTCATAGAAGTATTAAAATATAGAATAACACTGTAGTACATTTGAAAACGCGACAAAGAAAAGGGAGCCACATTGGCTATCTTCTAGTACATTTTGGTCCGAAGCAAATTTTCGAAAGAGAGCAGCAGTGCTAGATAAATATTAAATATATTTATGTTAAAACTACTAGGCTTTTTCATTGTTAATAAAGTTCCATCGTAAAATGTAACAAGCATAATTTGAAAATAGAGATATTACATTTTTATTGACAGGGTGTCTGAACTAATAAGTATGTTAGGTACTTGGTAGTAGGTACTTACTTAGTAGTAGTTAGCAGTAGGCACTTAGTAGTAGGTACTTCCTGACATATTTTACGTAGTTTGTAGAGTTACCCACACCAGAACTTTCGATTAATCCAAAAGGCCTAACAAGACAAATTGTTCCCAACTTCATGTGGTCGGGATAACTTTAGTTAATCCAACAGAGAAAATTACTCCAAACTTCAAATTGTACCAAGTCCATTAGTGCGAATTAATCAAATGGAAGATATCCAAGACACCCCAACACTACCCGAATTGTATTGTCAACCAACACATGGTCGTTAGTGGAATTGCTATTGAAACTCCTTTGTCCTACAGACTATTTGGATACAGAGTACCTATAATAATAATAATACCTACCCTTTCACTTTTTTTTTTTTTCTTTCGAAGAACCTAAGTTCTTCGGTTTTGGCTTCACATCAAAGGTATATAGCCAGTGTCAAGTAATTGGAGAGATTATTTTGTCATAAGTCAGAGTCGATAAGTCAAGTCATGCCCCTGTAAAGTAGTGGTGGTTGCGACTTTACTAGAGGCTTCTATGGAGTTTTGGAGGCAACACGAAAAGTCACGTTTTACAGCATTACACTATTCACCAACACTCATACACGTTCACGAGCACATAATGGATAAAAAACCACCGTTTTTACACTTATACACTCAAAGTTATACAAGGTTTGTCAATTAATTTAATGCCGTCTATGCGCCATTTTTCATGTTCCCGCCAAAACTCAACCCTTTCACTTTCGCTGGGTTAAATTATGACAATAATGAAATGTCTAAATGCCTATACCTGTGCTACGACAGGCTAGGCGCTACGAGCAATAGACAACTTTGGATTTCTTTTTCAGGAAAGCGAGGATACGCACGATATGTTTTTTCTGCAATCGTTACCTATTAATTCATAAAAACTTCGGGTACCAACCTAAATTCGAAAAAATAATCACGAATACTCGTTAATGCTCTGTATGGAAATTAATGCTGTGTAGAATGTAGGAGAGACAAGACGCGGTCTCTTTCTTTTTCGGAATTTAAATTTCGAATTAGATCTGAGCATTCGGCGAGGTTTTATTCAATAAATTGTTATACTGTAGTACATAATTGATTGATTAAGGCGTTACTTTGCGGAAATCCATAAATATCAACAAATTATATAAATATAATTAGTAATAAATCCGCTTAATTTCTAAACAAAGGTTTTAATTAACTTAACTTTAGTTCAACTAAACCAAAGAGTCAACGAACAGAAAACCAAAGTTTAAAGATACGACACGTGTTTTGCCTCTACACGAGGCATCATCAGGAGGTGTGGACTCGCCGAAGTTTGAGACGAGAGTGAATAAACACAAACTTGAAATTAAGCGGATTTATTACTAAATATATTTTTATAATTTGTTGATACTGTAGTACCCTTTCACAATGACCTCTTTTCAAGATCGAGTGCCAACACGTTCCAATTTTAAATCTTTTATATTTTTTTTTTATTCAGCCAGTGTTCGTGCTTCAAGCTGATTGGACCTAATAATAATGCTGTGTACCTACTACATATGCATACAACACGCATAATACAGTTAGTAGGGCAGTCTCTGAAACGGACTCCTATCACATAATTAAGCGCCTGGACCCGATGTTTGTTCGACCGTGAGGACACTGACTAAAATGTCCCGCAAATTAAAATAACAAATACAACATAGATCAATTTGAACCCTATTATTTTATAACTAAGGTTGAGAATGATTTGATATTTTGATAGGGTGGTATAAGGTACAGTAGGCAATTGGGGTAATGCGTTAGGCATAAATTACTACTTTTCCTTCGAGTTAAGTACAGATGAGGGCAGTTAGTAGTTAGTGTCCACTTTATTGCGGGAAGCTTGCGAAGGGTTTTATAATGAGTTCCATCGGGTGTGACCCTAATTTAAATAGTTTACCTACGCAATACAAACGTTTTTACCGTTGGGAGGAATCCCCTGCAGGATGCCGTCTAGATGAGTACCAATACATAGTCAGATATTCTGCCGCAAAGCTGTAAAGTGCAACCATTACTGTGTTCCGTTTGGAAGGGCACTGTAGCTAGTGAAATTACTGGGTTTTCGTGACTGAGCATCAAAATGGAAGAGAGCTTTTTAGCGGTGTTACATCGGC
Organism: Lobophora halterata; assembly: GCA_932526365.1. NCBI lineage: Eukaryota > Metazoa > Arthropoda > Insecta > Lepidoptera > Geometridae > Lobophora > Lobophora halterata. The sequence continues at coordinate 9,256,766 of OW052002.1, forward strand.
CTATGCTTCAATTTTCCTTTTTAATCAAAGTCCTGTGTAGCACTGTTTTGGTAATGAGCGAGAGTGATCTCTTACCCTCAGGAGAGCGCTAAGTTCATTTCATCCCATGAAATTTATACGTAACAAAAATAACCCAGTGTAGAAATATGTGCAGAAATATAAATGCACGAATTATAAATTATAATACCTATAATTTTATAATAATTGATATTATGAATCTGGCAAGTTATGTAGAAAAAGTGTGATGTTAAAAATGGCCGAGTGACGTAGTTTGATCATCAGGCGCGATCCTTTTTGGTACCAAGAAGCAAAGAGGTTCTGCAATATTGAAAACATGCAAACTCTTTGGCATGGCTAAGGGTTTGGACAATAAAAAACGTCGTTTTGGAGTTTTGGCGGGAACATGAAAAATGGCGCATTAAATTAATTGACAAAACTTGTATATCTTTGAGTGTTTAAGTGTAAAAACGGTGGTTTTTTATCCATTAAGTGCTCGTGAACGTGTATGAGTGTTGGTGAATGGTGTAATGCTGTAAAACGTGACTTTTCGTGTTGCCTCCAAAACTCCATAGAAGCCTCTAGTAAAGTCGCAACCACCACTACTTTACAGGGGCATGACTTGACTTATCGACTCTGACTTATAACAAAATAATCTCTCCAATTACTTGACACTGGCTATATACCTTTGATGTGAAGCTAAAACCGAAAAACTTCGGTTCTTCGAAAAAAAAAAAAAAAAACGTCGTTTTAGTATTCTACTTAGCTTGTAATCAAGCCAGTGATTTGATTGAATGTAATCGTGTGCTGTTTGTCTAATGCACATATACGGTTAGGTACCTTAGGTAATTAGGTGTATTATTTAGTTATTTGTACACCAACGGTTTGAAGCAAGGCATTTTATATGAGACTTTTATCAGCCCCAGTCAAAATGGGCTGCAGAAACGTGGTATAAGTATTATACATTCACAAGATTTTTCGAAGAAATTAAACAAATTCTAACTGAAATGAGCGCCCATTTCTTTATTCAAAAATAAAGACAGTTATCCAATCATCATCAACCTATAGCAGTCCACTGCTGGACGTAGGTCTCTCCCAAGGCGCGCCACTGAGCCCGATCTTTGGCTCTCCTCATCCACCTTCTGCCAGCTATAGCGCGCAGATCATCGCTCCATCTGGCCAAAGGTCGTCCTACACTGCGTTTGCCTAGACGTGGTCTCCACTCAAGAACACGTTTACACGTTGTCGGTTCTTCGGCTGCCGGCAGTTATCCAATGTTACCACGATATTCAAAGATCCATCTTGATTTAATACCGTCAATCTTGGTGTTCTAATAGGAAACAGTGTTTTTAATCTATGGTTCTGTCTGGCTCATCACCATATGCCTTTACGACATGTAGATGCGACACTATCTAATTTGACTAACAAACAGTATCGGCTCCGATTATCCTGGACTGCATTATGGATGAGATGTTTCCGTTCAAAGGACGATCGACTGGCTCTTCCTTCGAGAACCTAGCCAAAGGAGATGATAATGCTAGGCGTACCCTTCTGTTGGCCACATAACCTTCTTGAGATTAAAATTGCACTTTAGTGCAATTTTAATCTCTCTGAACCTAGCATATAATTAAACTTTTTGAGAACACTAAAACAACTATCTTTGGTAAAACAAGGTTTATCTTTGGTGAAAACTCTAGGTTGGAAGACTGGTTGGTGGTTGGAGACGTTGATTCGAATCATCTAACAAACCATTCTGAATCATCTAACACACTGATGGTAATTCTCTATTACGCAATTTATAAAGCAGTAAGTGCATAGAGTGTTATTGAATAGATAAAGTTTATGATAGAGAAGCGACTTTAATGGTAATCCCATTATTGGAGAATTAGGGCACAGATGCACGATAAGGTTTTACGATGTGTTTGATTTACGAGTATTGTGTACGGCCCTTACAGCTGGTAAATTATTAAAAGGAAGGGTATAATCTTAAAATATTTTTCAGAAGGCCCAGAAATTATATGGAGCAAGTGAAAAGGAGCAAATAAGTATATTATACACACATTCTTCTTCAAAAACCACTTGGATAAGGCTAGATTCACAAATGCGACTTGTCTTCGCGACTCAATTGTATGCTAAATTATACAAGCATTAATAAGTAAAGTAGGTATAAGATCTTTTAATAAATAATCAACATCATTTATATTAAACTAGCTGACACCCGCACCTTCGTTTGCGTTGCGTATTTTCAAAATTTTTTTTGCAATTACTTGGCATGGTCCCGTTGGGAAAAGAAATATTATTTATTTTAAAATGCTATGGACCCGTTGGTAATCAAAGTATGAACTAAGTTTTGTTGATAAAAATGGACTCGTGGACCTCCTGGGAAAAAGCCCACACTTTTAGCTCTTGACGAACATATCCTCCAAGTTTCAAGTTTCTACGTTACGTAGTTCAGCCTGTACGTTGTCTGTCAGTCAGTCAGTCAGTCAGAACTAAGTCTTTTATATATATAAAAAATAGGTTGTCTGTAAAGTTGGTTTACGGACGATACTTTAACGTGACAACGTCATAACAAAACATTGACAGCGTAACGGATGAGCGTTACTCGACAGTGACGTCAACGTTTTCGTGCATGCAGCCGGCGTTCATCGATTTATTAGACGTAGTCACGTCAAAAACTAGTTGACAACTTTGATTACGTTGCGTATTTTCAAAATTCATTTCTTACTAATCAATTTCAGCTCTTTATGAACAGATCCACTAAGTTTCAAGCCTCTACGTTCAGTGGTTTGGCTTGTACGTTATTTTGTCAGTCAATTTTAAGTTGACAAGGCTCATTCTTTGAAAATCAAATTATACTTATGCTAATAAAGGGGGGGATGGGATCATTGGAAACGAGCTTGCTGATGAGCTGGCGAAAGTGGGGGCTAGCGGCTCACAGCATGGGCCTGAACCATTCTGTGGGATATCGAAAAGCCTCGCACAAGGAGCTCTTATGAATGCATGCTTTCAGAGTGCAATTAAGCTTTGGAAGAATGCACCGGGCATGAATCACTCTAAGGCCTTAATCAAAGCTTACGAAAAGCCAAGCACTAATCAGGACTTGGCTCTAAATAGGAAGAACTTGCGCATAATTGTAAGAGCCTTAACAGGACACTGTTGCTTGAATAAGCACATGTTCAACTTAAGGCTAAGCGAAAAGCGCTCCTGCAAAAAATGCAATGAGGCAGATGAAACGCCCCTTCATTTTCTGAAGTAATGTGGACCGCTAATGCATAAGCGCAGTATTTATCTGGGAAAACACATATTAAGCCCTGATGAATTAGTTGAGCTTCCTCACAAAAAACTCCTGCAGTTCATCATAGCGGCAGGGTTTAGTGAGGAACTTTAACCGCATAGATCCAAGTGGCGAACACAATAGACCGACAACGGTCGCAGTGTCACTAAAGCCGCAAATCAATAATAAAAAAAAATAAAAAAATATGCTAATAAAAATACTTAACCCTTATTTGTTTAGCATTGTTCTCTAGTAGGCGTCTTGTTATGAGCTCTATCTACATACAATGCTATCGCGCCCACACGTGCTTGTTTTCTATTAACCTGCACTGGTAGGTAAGTTATTGATTAAATGATAAAAATCTAGAAGCACACAGTACTAAGGTATACACAACTAGAAGGAACTAACAGAAAATAGTTGCAGCAAAAAAAATATAAATGTTGGTAGAGTGCGCATAATTTTGGGCGTACAAATTGAGCTGAGCGATTTTGTAAACTGGCTGAGGTCTTTGCCTTGAGATCTGTGGTCGCGAGTTTGGTTGCCGTTAGTAGATATTCTCAAGCTTAAATGCTATTAGTAGTTTATCCTGAGCGCCTTCCATCAGTCTGTCAGTCAGATAGGACTAAGCCTATTATATACAGGGCGTCCCACGGACATGCCACATGGAGGAAAGTACCTTGAATATTGTAGATGGAACATTTTACTGAAAGTAGACATAATTTGAATTTTAAAAACAATTTAAACTGATTCATAGATTTTTAAATAATTACATGGTTGAACCGGGAATCGAACCCGTTACACGAGAAAAATAATAATCCTTTAGCTTTATCATACCGATCGAAAGGCTTCATCATAAGGATTATTTTATGCTAAATAACATTATGTCACAAATAAAAGGAAGACCATCAGCTTTATTTAGAAACGAAGACTAAACTCGAGGTCACCCCCTGACTTTCCCAGTTCTAGACTAGTTTTCCTCTTACAATTAAGAAGTTTCACAAGGAGGACTAGCAGGGACTAACCAAACGAGCATCTTTATTCATGACTTACGGGAAAAATCTGCTTATTTCTCTAAACCTAGTGGCCCTCTAGTTTGGGCAAGGACTATCTATGGCAGATTTTTGACATGTTATCTGACAGTTGCTAGGCAACACGGCCATCAGCATAACAAAACCTTTTTGAGCGTATTATTTACTTACGTTCCACTTGCTCCTTAGTAAACTACATAAGTTACTATAGATTAAATATAAATAAATGACTTTTAGATTCATATCACCTTCCTATAACTACGACGATATAATTTTGCGCATATTGGAACAACAATGATAAATCCTGGTTGGCGTAAAACTCGTTTCTAAATAAAGCTCCATGAGTTTTTAACATTTGATGTGAAATTTTGTACAGACAAGACATCTGACATTGCCGTAAGGACATACAACTGGCATTATCCAGGTACCTACTAATTACGTATCTCTTTATCATTTTATCATGCACTTAAATTATAATAGGGAAATTATGCGTACTTCTCAAGTGGGTACATTTAATTAGTAATAGGTACCTACTTATGATAATGTCAGTGGGATATCTTTACGGCAATGTCAACTTTTCATGTTTTCGAACAAAATTTCACATCAAATGTTGAAATTCATAGTCTTCCTTTTATTTGTGACATTATGTTATTTAGCAAAAAATAATCCTTTTGATGAAGCCTTTCGATCGGTATGATAAAGCTACAGGTGATTATTTTTTTCGTGTAACGGGTTCGATTCCCGGTTCAACCATGTAATTATTTAAAAATCTATGAATGCAGTTTAAATTGTTTTTAAAATTTAAATAATGTCTTCTTTCAGTAAAATTTTCCATCTATTATATTCAAGGTAATTTTCTCCATGTAGCATATCCGTTGGACGCCCTGTAATCTGTATATTGATGATGGGGTAACAGTGGAATTAAAATGACTTTGTTAGGGATTTTTAAATAATTTTATAAACAGTTAATTTTTGCCCTAGGGCCTAAATTCTGTTGTTCAAGGGAAGTCCCTTGTACCTAGCATAAAATTGAACTTTACGAGCATGAGAAGCGAAAGAGTTTTACACTCGATATAAATTATCACTAAAACACCATAATGTTCTCGTTAGAGTCCCCGAAGTAACAAATTCATCACATTTTTTACCCGACAGGGGTTGGGGCCATCGATCAAGCACGAGTAGTTCTCAAGTTACGAGATACCAATACGCGATAAGAGGAACGAAATTTATGACGGATCCCTATTTTTAGGAGGATTTTTTGGGTTCTGGACATAAACCACTTTGGAATCTTGTGTCGTGTGGTATAGGTACCTAGCCATAGACTTTTTACATTTCTGTGCTTTTCAAGTTTAATATACCTACCTAGTAGATATGTTTGCAGAAAGACAAAGTTAGGTCTAAATTGTGTTTACTAAGCTACGAACCAGAGGCTACTGCCACCTAACTAAGCCAAAAAACTGAAGCCACATTAGGTCTTTGACCTGATGAACTAGACAAATCCACTGATATCTCAATTTAAAATAGATCAACTTATAATCGTTGAAGTTGCATTAAAACAAGAATTTTGTACCAGCCTATTATTATCAAGTTTACGATTCGCAAGTCAAAACAATACGTTTCGTTTTACTGCTATATTTCGCATTTTTTTTCTTTATTTTCAAAAACACAGTCGACGTTATCATCATTACTAAATTAGTTTAACTACCAAATAAACTATCTGACTCACAGCCAAAATCCCAGCGCAATTTAATTACAAAGAGGTAAAAATAAAGCTCATTTTACACCGGTCACTGGACAATAAACTCGTCATAATTTATAGCGGTATAAAGCAGTCGCGGGCAATTCGTTTAATAGTGCTTATAATAGCCGCTGTGAAATATTTTCAGCCCCTACTCTGGGTTAACGAAGAACACACAACAAGAGGGAATTCAACATGGCGTGTACATATTTTGAATAACAAAAAAACAAAGTACGTACGTCAAAAACTTTGAAACTACAAACAAATTGAAAATGTCGATATTCAATTTTTATAAAATTTATTTTGACAAAAATTTTACTGATTTTTTTAAAGTTTTTTTGCCATGTCTGTAACGGCAACTGATTATGAGTATTTTTATTCTGGTGATTAAAAATTTGCGGTTTATATTTTATAGAAATTAGCAAACTCTCAAAGAGTTGTACTTAACTAAGGTATAGCTGATGGATGGATGTCCTCAGTTAAATTGTAATGAACGTGATTAAGCCAGTCAGCGAGACGGATTGTAAATTTCCTTGTCGGTTGGTGACATGTGCAGTTACCGTATTTAGAATACGGCTTCGAGAATCTAGCCGGCACCGTATTCCTTCCAGAATCTAGCAAAAGGAGACGTCAAACGTCAGAATCTGTAAACATAAATTTCTGCCATTTTTTACGGGGGACGAGGTAAACACGCATTGCACACGCGCCTTACTAAATCTTATTCATGTAAACGCACACTTAATAATCTCGCACACCATCTTAAAATATGCACACAGTTATCAAATACAGCTGCATTAACATCTCCTTTGATGTTAATGCAATTTGGCCAAACCTTCTTGACCATTCACGTTAAATAAAACTATATGCTGTATTTGATAACTGTGTGCATATTTTAAGATGGTGTGCGAGATTATTAAGAGTGCATTTACATGAATAAGATTTAGTAAGACGCGTGTGCAATGCGTATTTACCTCGTCCCCCGTAAAAAATGACAGAAATTTATGTTTGCAGATTCTGACGTTTGACGTCTCCTTTTGCTAGATTCTGGAAGGAATACGGTGCCGTATTCGGTTTTTATTTGCATACGAGTTCCATACATTGCGCATCTTGATTGCTACAAAACTAAACTTGCTGTTCTTATTTGGAATTGATTTTTTCTGAATGAAAACTCATTCTGCCTTCATTCAATAGCCTAAACAAAATATAAATAAATAAACAAGCTTAACGTTTATAAAAACCCGACTGCCACACACAGATTGCCAATTCATTATTCCTAAATAAATGTAAAATTGTGACTGATATTTATTTTTGTAATCTTCTAAACAGAAAACCCAAGTCAGAACTCTGAAGAGTTCTGTCTGACTTGGGTTTTCTTTTTTCGGCGCTTTGGTTTAGATACTAAAATTCTAAACTAGAGTTAGTTTAGTAGTTAATTAAGACCTTTGTTTAGAAGCTAAGGGGATTTATTACTAAATATATTTATACTATTTATTAATATTTGCATACATACATACTACATAGATAAGATACGCGTAAAACATTATTAACCCTTCCTCAGCAATAAAAAGTGCTTACACATACGTAATTTTGCAGTTTTGTGTAAATGCTTCTAATGATAAATGCTAATCTGTAAAGACCTCTTTCTTAATATAGGTATTGAGATGGGATTTAAGAATTGATAACTACGAGTATGTATAGAACTTGTAAAATACCTTATCGTTAAATCTTCCAAAACTGTGTTCTCACAAATATGTATGATCATTTATTACATGCCGAAGTGACAACACGGTGTCTGCGATTGCTTCGTCATTTTCATTAACGGCTGTAGTTTGTTTTTGAAATTATTCAGTCTGTCTGCACTTTAACAATACAATTCATTCAAAGAGACACGCCATTTCCAAATCAGTATTGTTTTTTCAGTCGGTGTGAATTACGAGGTGACAACCCTGCGCTGGCGCCCACCGACCGCGACGCTAACGATAGGAGCGCACGCGCATGTCTGAATATACAGGATGTTCAAAATATCATCGTCAATATGAATAAAAGGTTTTGTCCTGACTGACTGATAGACGACGCACGTCATACCACTGAAGGTAGAGACTCGAATTTTGGAGGGAATAGACAATCAAAGGGTGTAGACAGGGTTTTTTTTTAATTCGCAACACTATTTCCCGCGGCTTTGTCCGTGTGATACTGGGATTAATAGAAGATTATCTTCTTTTCTAGTTCATACAACCAATTTATAAACTTACGTAGATTATAAAAAAATATATATTGAGATAACCTGTATATCCTGTATATATATGTAAATGGTTATTAATCTCTACAATTCTAAAATTTACCTATATCTAAGTACTATCTAATTATACCTATAATATTAGTTATGTTCAAAATTCAAATCATTGGAGCAAATGTCATTATTTGTTATGAAATGGTATTATTATGATATTTAGTTAGTTTAAAAAGTTTGATCTAGTACATTTTACATGTTAATTATATTTATTTCTTTTTATTTTACATTGCATGTATAATTTAATCTAATCTAATTTAATTTAATAATCTTGATTATAGTAACTTACATTATTCTGTTGTATTGTACTCCTCAGATGATGGCACATCAAATTTTATATCCAGAAGGTCAAGCAGTGCCTACAACACAAGTTGTATCTTCCACTTAGTGTAGGCTCTGCACACCAATATAATACTTACAAGCCAATGTATAACTGATGTAATAATGTTTTTACTATATATTTTTAAGCTTGTTTTTTGATAAATAAATTGAATTTGAATTTGAATTTGAATTTGAATCCGACCTATCCCAAGACATTTCGTGCGCGCTTCATGCAAATAGTTGATTTATCCGCCCACTCCCGCGAGTTTTACACATGCCAGTTGTTCCAATGCATTTATCCTATAAAGTTTGGTATCCACTTCAAGTGAAACTAATTAAACGCTATCCACACATTTCCGGGTCAGGGCTATCCGTGTTAGGAGTTGTTCGTTTCAGTGTTCCCGTCAGGGACGTGCCATCCGTCACTTGTGTTCACACAAATCAGGGAAATCGGTATCAGTGTAATCTATTTCTTTAGCATCCCATATTATATTTTTCTTCTTAGAATTCAAATAATGTGGATTAGAAAGATCGTAAAGAATATTATTCTGTCGTACAATTTTTAACCTTTCTATGTTCATGTTGTCGTCAACGACTCGTACCTAGATAAAAATCTCGCCACTGGTTCACAAAAAGTCTAGTGGACACTAGCCTTTACGATTGTTCGTCTGCACTTGTTCGTGTCAGTATAACATACATACAAGTGGATAAATAATGTTGTCTCGAAAGATGTATGAGTCTGAGAGAGGTTCGTGAGAGGGGTAATGAAATGAGTAATTGAGGTTTGACAGATTTTACTCTAATTTTATGTTCATCGTAAACGAGGTTATTAGATAATTTTGACATCGCGACGGGCAAAAATTACTGGTGTTTTCGCATCGCAGTTTAAGTAATTTACAGCGAGTGCGGAGCTATACAGACTAGCGGATTTTGTCGCGCGTATACTATACGGGCGGATTAGTACTCGCGAAACTTCAAAAGCCGAAGGCGCGTATACGGGCGTATACCAGCGCTTACGCCCGAGTAGTTATTCTTCCATCAGGAAGAAGGTGGGAAATCTTAATAAAAATGAATAAAATTACCGTCCCATCGAGTAACACTATGGTACATAATATTACTTATTCTTTGGTAATACCATGACACTGGGTGTAACTCGTTGGGGTCTTTGTTTTAATGTTATTGTATTTTTTAAATAATTGTTTGAATTATTTGACTCTATCTATGATTATTGTTTATTAAAACAATGAATGATACCTTTTTGCCAAAACTATAACCAATATAAGCAAATTAAAATAATGTAATGTATATGTTAATGTATTTTAAATAATAATTGACATGTCGGTTTTATTTATTCAGAAACTATCTAAATCCCGCTTAATCCTGCCTTTAGTAATTGGTATAGTTTTACAAGCATCGCGTGCGCGCTAATCTCTACTTTGTCGACACTTTCCACATAATTAAGTGGTTTGTAAACAAAATAGTTCAACTTATTTCCGAACTAGTCACAGAATAGTCGGTAGTCCGTACAGTTAGTGACAAAAGTGATAATGAAAGTTACTCTACCAAATACGATATTTGGTAGAGTTGGGTTTCGTGAAAAATCTTCGAGAATCCAGCAAAAGGAGGGGTTGGTTATACGTCAGAATCTGCTAACATAATTTTCTACCATTTTTGACGGGGGACGAGGTAAACACGCATTGCACAACCGCCTAACAAAGATTATTCATGTAAACGCACACTATAATAATCTCGCACACCATCTTAAAATATGCACACAGATATCAAATACAGCGTATAGTTTTCTTTCACGTAAATGGCCAAGAAGGCTATATGGCCGGCAGAGGGGCATCCCTTGCGTTAACATCTCCCTTGGCTAGATTCTCGAAGTGAAAAATGTTTCATCACTCAATGGTATGGTTAATGATGAAGAGGCTTTTTCTTAATGTAAACCAGACTCAAGACGAGCGGACCTTACTCCTGATAATAAGAGATCTCCAGGACCAGAACAGTGCTATTCAGGGCTTTGAAATACAGAGGAACATTTCTACGAGATATAATTGCTCGCGCACTTTGAGACAATTTGATGATCCGTCTCCAAATCACAGTAATTTTAATAACTGCAGTGCTATCAATCAATCAATAAATATTTATATGGCTTGATCCTGACGGGCTGAATGACTGATAGACAACGAACAAGCCGAACCACTAACTGAAGAGACATGAAATTGGGAGGGTATGCTCGTCAAGCAAGAAGTGTAGCCGCGAAAAATAAAAGGAATTTCTTTATTACTCAACGCAACGCGTACGAAGTTGCAAGTGGACGCAGTTCAAATATAAAACGTGATATTAACACTTTTCTAGCTGACTGTATTCGCTAGATCTTGATGAATTGATGCAGGATTAAATCTAATGAGTCGATAGTTTTGTCGAGTTGTTTTCAAAGGTATTCGTAGGTTCAGTGCCGGAATGCGGTGACAATGGAAAGCTTTTAAAGAATTGTATATTTGGACACGGCAATTAGTAGCAATTACTGAAAAAATACCTTTTTAGTAAATCAAAATACGTTTGTAAAGAAACTAATGTACATATGTACTTCGAAATACATGCTCTGAAATTTGGTTATATTTAACCACTCGGAAAACCGAATTCAGAGATCAAAGTTCAATTGCCAATAATCGAATAGCACCATTACTGCAGACCATCACTCGGTAGGTACCTACTTTTATATTTTGAAAGGAAAAAATATTATTTCACTCACGTGTATATTTTTCCTATACATAAGTTTTTTCCTACAAGTGTGGCTTCAGATTAGCTTATTTATTTCGCCCGTGTATACGCTTTTAATTCGCCTGTATGAGAGGATTGGTACTCGCGAACCTTCAAAAGTAGAACGCGCGTACACGGAGAAAAAAAAATGGGATAGCAAGACTATATAGAAACCTATAATATATTTTCTTGTACCAATAAATAACTTTTGTTAGCTAGAACTAATAAAATATTGTAATCGTTAATAAATTTCGTTAACAAGATTCATTATTTTTGTAATCGTTGCAAAATTATTCAAACAATTTATATAAAATTATACAAAACTGAAAACCAGCGCTGGATAGATGGAGAAACCTGTCTATCCAGCATAACGCTGAGTTGAGTCCATTTATCAACAAATTATATAAATATATTTAGTAATAAATCCGCTTGATTTCTAAACAAAGGTTTTAATTAACTTAACTTTAGTTTAGAACTTTAGTACATATTACTATATTATAAACCAAAGAGTCAACGAACAGAAAACCAAAGTTTAAAGATACGACATGTGTTTCGCCTCTACACGAGGCATCATCAGGAGGTGTGGACTCGCCGAAGTTCGAAACGAGAGGAACTCTCGAATTCGAGTATTATATAATTTGTTGATATTTATGGATTTCCGCAAAGTAACGCCTGAATCGATCAATTATCTTAGAGTCCATTTATTGCTAGAAACTCTGCGACATAAATATACTGGGTATCATAATTATGTAGGTTAGGTACTTTGTTAAATTTCTATTCTTTTTGTGCAATGTTTGTTTGTTTTAGCTTCTATATTTTTAAAATACCTAACTACTTAATGTCTTTCTAGCAAATAAAAACAATTTTCTTTCTTTCTTTCTTTCTTTCAAAACAGAATTTTAGTAACTACAAAGATATTTTTTTCTCCGTGTATACGCGCTTTGGTCTTTTGAAGTTCCGCAATAAATATACGCTAGTCTTCAAGTGTCAAAATTATCCCTTGTAAAAAATGTAGGGTTGTGTAGGGATGGTTTTTTCGTCATTTAATTTTGTCCTTAAAATCTATTTGGATGATATTTTAATTTTTAGGTACTTTTGTGTAATTTCTCAGTCCAACGAAGAAGAAAAGAAGAAAAATTATTTATTTTGACATAACTGTACAAGCTCACAATGACATTATAAGTACCTAGAAGCAAGTACAGTGCAGTCAAAAAAGGGCTCATGCTCAGCATGTGTTGCAGTAGACTGCAATGCTGGCAAAGCGAACAAACAGTAGTTGCTCTACATAAACATGGCACCCTCTGCAATCATGGATCAACATTTTATTTCCGAATTGGGAACCCAATCAATGCAACATCACGTGTCAGTAACGACTTGACCCTCATTATTGTAGGACATTATTGCTTCCATCGATTTGGGGTAGGTACAAGTGATGGAAAATAAAGTTTCAGAAAATTGAGGACAGCTAGGTTTTTTGTATTATTTTACTAGGAAAAAAATGTTGTGAATAATCATAAACGTTTTACAAAAACATACAACAACCGACCTCAATCGGACGGTTCTAGTGACCGTAGTTACCACTGACAAGTCACAGGGAAGTAAAATACGAAGTTGGTTGAAAATATAGCACCTTGTGTAGCATTTTTTTGACCGACTTCAAAAAAGGAGGAAGTTCTCAATTTGGTTGAATAGTTTTTTTTTTATGTTTGTTACCCTAATACCGTCCAATTGAAGTCGGTTGTTGTATTTTTTGTAAAATCTTGTTATTGTAAACATGGGGCGAGGCGAACTAAGCGCTCTCCTGATGGCAAGAGATCACGCCTGCCAGAACAGCGTTACACAAGACTTCGATTCACGTAGGCCGGTGCAACACTGCAAAGGCGCGGTCGTACATTGAGACATTTTCATACTTTGTCTCTAAAGCCCAGTAATTTCACTAGCAACAGTGGCCTTCAAACCGAAATACAGTAATGCTTACACCCAAGACGGCATCCTGCAGAAGACGCCTCCCAACGGTAAAATACAATGAAAAATAATTAATTTAAAAAATCCAGAGGGACGTCACTAGTAGAATCATCATTGACTTATTGGGTCAACTGTTTGTCTAACTGTACACTATCGACCGGAATAGACTAAATACGCCAGAAATAATTTGATTAAATTGCTTTGGCCTGAATTCAGGTTTGATCGGGAATTTTAATTTAAATGCAAATGTTTGTTTGTATTGAAAATGTATGTTTTAATTTATTCAAGCCAAATCAATATAGCGAGAATAAACCAAGGTGTTGTGTTGCTGGTACACTAAAATAAAAAAAAATCGTTATGTTAATGGTAGTTTTCAAATTAGCTATTAGTGAGTTATAAAAAGCACACCATGTTGTTTATGTAAAATTGTAAAACTAATTTAATTCTAAAAAGTCTTGATAAGGAAGAATTCAAACAAATATTATTAGCTTTTGAAAGTACTTTTAAATCATATTGTATTTGTATTTATTTATTTAAAGAATCTCACAGTTTTTAGTATTTATTTAAAAGAGCTCACAGTTTTTAACCAAAGCACTTACCACCTTAAGCTAAAACTTAAAAAAACTTATGATTTCTGGATAATATTTCTAATTTTATCATTAGATATATCGACACTATCGTTTTCTATGAACCAACGCGGCCTGCTGCTAGGTAAAAATAATATTTCAGAAATACAACAGCGCTTAAACTGCACACAGAGGAATTCACATATTGCAATAATGTGCATTTGTGACATGCCCGTTGCAAATTGAGATGTGGCCCCCGAAATACTCATATTACACCCTTCAAACAATGTACACCCGCCCTCATTATCGGCTGTCGATGCCGTAGTGTATGGGGATTAGTGCATTTCACATTACAATAGGTAGGTAGGTGCAATAAAATATCGTGACAATATGAATTCCTACTGTTATGAATTCCTACTGAATTTAATATTTTTATCTTAATGTAAAAAAAGTCACCAAGAAAATTAAACAATTATTTTCTTTTTGACTTTGTTTTCTATACTTTTTTCGGTTTGATAGCAATAAACAAATTTGGCTATTGTTAAACTTAAATATCTCACAAAAATCGGTACACAGTACTTCCCTGTTTTCAAATTTTAAATTGAACCAATATTTTAACTAAAGAAGTTGTTAAAATATCTTATTATTTTTGACGTGTTTTCCCCGAGGTATGCCTCCATACTCTAATGGGTACACTTTCATGATTCTACTGTATTACTTACTTACTTAAAATATATGTTTATTCTTCTTAGTGCTTAAGTTTATGCTAATTTGAATTTCCGCTGAACCGTTTGCGTTTTGCGTTTGCGGTCATTACAGTCATAAAGTACAGTCTTTTTTGTAAAAGCTGCGGTATATAAATATATATTAAAATATATAAATAAATACTTTTGAAAATTTCACACAACGCTATCTAGCCCCAAACTAAGCAGAGCTTGTCCTATGGAAACCAAATACTGTACTCATAGAATTTTTTTTTTGTGAATAAATACTTAGAACAATAGGTGTACATAGAAAACACCTAGACTCAGGACAAACACCGATGTTCATCACACAAATGTTTGTCCTGAAGCGGGAATGGAACCCGCGATACCGTGTGGTTAAGGGACGAAAATCGATTGGTAATCCTATTACCTTATCGGTATTGAAGTGCAGGGGACGGCACAAGACCCTGATTGAGACGTTCTGAGTCACCGGGTCACGCAGTCAGGGGCGATAATCCGCCCCTGTGCTAAGGATTTAGGTAGAGCCACTAAAATGCTATTTTAATTTCTCGATATGCAAAGTTGACCAAAATTAATAAGTCATTTATTAAAACCCTATTTGGTATAGAATTTTTCTAAAATTGGTAATACAAAACGTTCACATGCAGGCGCCATATTTGTTTTCATGACGTTGTTTTTTATTACAACGAACGTTTATTCATCGCGTTTGGCTCCAAACATAGTATATTATTAGTTATTTATCGTATTCGTGGCAGAGTTATTTAATATACGGTCTACATGTTTTATTGAATTATTGTAAAAATTATATAAAATATTCAGTCAAATGTCAATGTATTATGTCATTTCCGTCACCAATAATTTTTAATTTTTCAAAATCATTGAGCCGTTTAACCTACAGAGATCCACAAAGAGTCATCTTCTTCTTCTTAGTCGGTCACTCTTGACAGAGTGGTCGTGGTTATATTTGGGTCCTTATGAATGGCAGCTCCAGCTATGCGCCTCCACCTGGCTCTGTTCGACGCATTGTGGGAGCAGTCGGTCATGGTTGCGTTTGTGAGAGTTTTGATGAGGTCTGACCATATAGTTGGAGTCATACCTATCTACAAACATATACTACGCTCGAAAAACTTTACCCTCCTTTTTTGCCGTCGGGAAAAAAAGCTTCATTTTAGGCATTACGTTATTTTCATAGCCGAGACGTGACCGTGCATCACTTAATTTGTGTCCAATACCTACATTACCCACCGTGCTGCTGGGGACGGGGATAACCGGGGAGGGTAACAAGCTTTCATATTTGTTTCGGTAATGTGCATTCTACCGATTATAACACTCTACGGTATGATTACTGTGTACTTGTGTACTTACTAAAAACTGGGGTAAAATCTCATATTAACTTTGATTTTGAACTAACTGACTGCATTTTGAACTGCAACTTCGTTTGCATTGCGAATTTATATTTTTTTTTTATTTGTCGTGCCTTCATTCTTTGACAAACACACCCCCGAGTTTCAAGTCTCTTCGTTCAGCGGCTTGGCCTGAACGTTGTCAGTCAGTCAGTCAGTCAGTCAGGTCCAACCTTTTCGTACATTTTGATTAAAAATATTGACCTTAAAATCGTATATTATTAGGAAGGCAAACATTTGTGAGGACGGATAGTAAGACAGATCAGTAGATAGATGTTTGTTTCTCATTCGCGCCAAAACTACAGAACTAGTTTGACTCAAATTCGCTATGAGTGTATCTTATGGAAAAGAACACGGAATACTTTGTATCTCGATAGTTCTCGTTCAAGACTTATAATATACATAGTTCCACCGAAATAAATACATATGCATACTATCAAAACAGAATCTTACACTTCCAAAAGCTTATTTTACAGGCTCTCATATTTCACTTTCAACTAAAATTGCCAAATAAAAGTTGCTATAACAAAGTGGTTGCGGAAAAAATATTATGATCACGTTCATGAAACCAAGCCATAGGCAGGGGAAGATAGCTGAATTTACCTACAAGATAAAAAAACAACCTATATTATAATCTTGCGAAAAGAATATTTTATTTAAATCTAACGAAACTTCCTCTCAACAAAATCTTAACATTCTGAAAGCTTTTTCAATATAAGTGAGTGTTATTTACAAGTATAAATTATGTATTAAATACTAAGTATATTGTTATTTTATAATCAAACGACCAAAGGGATTTCGCTTACCACGGTCAAAAATTCGCATCGCTATTCAACGTGGTAACGTCGTCGCCAGACCTAAATTCTGCTGAGTAATATTATATAATTTAAATCTTTATTTTTAAAGCTTGTTATGTAATAGATTGATTCAGGCGTTACTTTGCGGAAATCCATAAGTATCAACAAATTATATAGGTAAATATACTAAACTCTCGTTTCAAACTTCGGCGAGTCCACACCTCCTGATGATGCCTCGTGTGGAGGCGAAACACGTGTCGTATCTTTAAACTTTGGTTTTCTGTTCTTTGACTCTTTGGTTTAGTTGAACTAAAGTTAAGTTAATTAAAACCTTTGTTTAGAAATTAAGCGGATTTATTACTTGTTATGTAATTTTAGTGTAATTAAACTGGTTCGAAAGAACTAATGACACGATAAGAAGAATAAGTGTAATTACGTTTTGTATAAGTTATTTTAAGTAACTTTATTTGTGAAATCTTTAAAACTAGCGAAACAAGCTGTTTTTATATTTAAATAAACTAACGTGTTTTATTTAAACGTAAGAATCCAATTAGACATACCATAAGTCTCTCGTGTAGGCAGTTAATGTAATTTGATCCAGCCGTTTTCCTGTTACAACGAAGATGTAATTCATTTTGAACTTTTGGAGATCATTTCCCTCGACGAAATTCTTATTTTATGGAGTTTTATTACTTTACCCGTGTTTTTATAAACTTGAAATTGACACCAAACAAGTTTTCTAACGGATAATATTCATGTTTTCATTTAACTTATGAATTTTTGAAAAGGCTAAAAAGTTTCGTATTAGTGGAAAAAAAAGTTAAAACCAGACTAAACGAAAACTAGTGAAGTTTTTCCCGCCAATATTTTACTAAACATGAAGAGTCCGGTGACGCAGTAATATAGTCCGGTGACGCCATCTGCGGCTAACTGCATTAAAAGTCCATCCGAAAAAAGAACAAAAAAAAAATTGGTTGTCTGTAAAGTTGGTTTACGGACGATAGATATTTCAACGTGACAACGTCATAACCACCGTAACGGGACAATGAGCGTTACCGGACAATGACGTCAACGTTTTCGTGAATGCAGCCGGTGTTCATCGATTTATTAGACGTAGTCACGTCAAAAAAAACTAAACAAGTCTTAGATAACGAGTAAAAATCCATTTACTGAAATGTTACCCTGCAGACTGTAATATCATGAAATACGAGATGCTTGAATAGTTAAATCTCCAATATTTCCCGAAAGCTACCCAACAATTGTGCTTTCAATAGCGGCGTGATATTACTCCGCTATTGCTTTCGAAACACTATCAAACAACCGATTTCATATCCACAAGTCCACAATTTCATTGTTGCAAAGGCAATTTCATTGGCATTTTTCCGGCACTCCGTTCGATGCTTTCAAAAGTGCTGTCTCACTGCCACAATTCAATAACGAATGCAGCTGCCCTAAGTTATAACCGATTAGATTGTGGATTAATCGATTTGTTAGCTGTTTACCCATGTCATCGATTGGATGATCGAGTGATGCCATAGATCTGAGGCCATCGAGTATTAATACGTTATCATCAATACATCATTTTCAACGTATTTTGAATTTTAGGGGAGGTCTAGGTAATAATCGTCCAGAAATCAAATAAAATTGCGTAAAACATAAGCTGCAAATACATGTTATCTCTGTCTAGGTATGTATTGGGTATACATAATGAAGCAAAAAGCTAGTAACCCATTGGTCGTGATGATTCAATCGTTTTTTCAAGTTGGCTATTTTTTACCTACTCAGAGGGGCCACGCCTCACTTCCGTCGTTCGAGTAACAAAATATCTCGTATAAAAAGATAGAGTTAGATAGATAGATAGAAAATAAATATGCTAACTTTATTGTTTACTATCTTAGAACTACTTACATAGGTACATTACATTGGAAAAACAAAGCTAGGTATTTAACAGTGGACATTGTTATAGGTGGTCTTTCCGCTAAAAAACGATCTCGTCCAGGCCAGACTAGATAAGAGTTCTATGCCTTGGTTAACAATGAAATCTAATTTTATACTTGTGCCAAGAGTCACAGAAGACTAACCAACACTGAGCAAAACTACCTTACAAGATGGAGAGGAAAACTTCTTCACTTCTAACTTGATCCGTAAACCTCAGAACCACTCTCGGCTCAATAATTTCCTTTGTGGCGGATTCTCAGAACTTCATTGATTAGAACCCAGTGTAAAATTAATGATGCGCTTCATCGCCTCCAGAACCCGGATCAGACCTTTTGTTCTGCAGAAGAAATTCTCGCCAATCGAAAATTGTGCAATGTCCTTTGAGATTAGTCTCTGCAATCTTGCAAATGCTGAGGACAGGCTTACAAAGAAACCCTACTGGGTTTCTTAATCAACAATCATCGTTGCTTATAAATAGGCCTACATTTTTATTACTATTCTGTACCTTTATTCTATGCCTTCAACATTTACATTCCATATCTTAAGAAATGAAATGCTCTGCCGTTCGTGTGTTCCCTTCAGTTTGGGCCTATTTCAAGTTTAAAAAACATGGTTTTTACCCGTTACACTCAAAATATCAAAACTTTGACCAATATACGAGTAATACAGTAATTTTAGAGTGATGGAACCATCCATTTAATAGTGACAAAAAACACATTTTTTAATTTTACAGATTTCACCCATCGATGGTAGAGACTATAAATATCTTTGTTGGTAGAGAAAAGACTGTAGATTTTCTTGCAAGCGTTTTTCTTGTTAAAATATCTAAAGCTCACAACTTTGTTAGTAAGTTATAAGCGTCGTATCGCATATGAATGAGCTTTGTTGAACAGTTTTTAAGCCGAAGTAGAAGATAAAGTTAGGTATTGCTGCGGCAGGCACCAACGAAGCGACTTTACTTGATTGTTTATGTTACTTGCATCGAATATAAAGTATAGTTAGATACGTAAGTTAAGAGCTATTTTATTTACTTTTCTGTTCTATATGAAGTATATTTTTTTCAATTAAATATTTTGTTACGTAGAGATAATAAAACAGTTGCCCAGATGCATAGACATTGGCCCTCTGGCCAAAGCAGAAGTTGGTTGCGGCAAGCCGAAGACAGGGTGCGATGGCGCAAATTGGGAGAGGCATATGTCCAGTCCAGCCTATCGCCACATAGACTGATGATGATGATGATAGACATTGGATACTTGCTAGCTTTGATTATACTATCTTTTTATAATTTTTATAAGCACCCAAAAATAGCTAGAACTTTTTTTTCCAATTTCACACTGTAGCATTTAAGTATATAAATAAAAAGTATTTATTTTAAGAGTTTGCTCCCGTTTTATTTCATTCTTTTCTTGTACAGTCAATAGAGGGGTTTAAACTTTTACTGTATTATTCATTTACTATTTGCTCCCCTGACAATGACGCAATTCTGTTAGGTGTTGCCGTTTTTTGTCCACGGAACCCCACTGAGCCCCGGTATATCTTGATAACTTCATTGCATTGGAGATGAGGGATGCTGTTCAACTGAATGAAGCATGATTTGCAGCTTCTTTTATCTGATATGAAGTTTTGAGTTTATTGTGACTTGACAAATGATTGTTTAACGAGACGAATCTCATATTTTGTAGGCTTTTTGTGCAAATACCAGCAGCTGGGAGAAATACGTTGGCAATGTCACAAGCAATGCTGCATCTGTCTTAGATGTTTGATTTAATAAGAATCAATTTATTCCCATAGCACCGTTAGTTATTCTCGTTAGTCTCGAAAGCCCAGTAATTTTACTAGAAACATTCCAACCGGAACACAGTAATGCTAACACATAACTGCTTTGAGACAGAATATCTGGCACTGTTTTAGTACCCACCTCGACGATATCCTGCAGGGGATGCCTCCCAACGGGAAATATAAAATGATTTTCTTAAAAACTAAAATATTTCTTGGCTACATACTGCATAAGCCCATTCTCAGCACAATGCAGGTCGGGTGTAGTTTACTCCCCGGGGTCCAATTTTCGTAACCCTGCCCAGAGGATAGAGGGGCTCTACTTCTATTATCGAAAATTAAGAGCTGGTAATACCCACTATAATTATTATTGTTATGTTTGGAAATTAAAACTGTTTTTATTACACTCATATATAAAAAATATTATTTTCGCACCGAAACATTCCACGAAAATTATGATTATGATAATGGATCCTAATGGTATCTGTGCTATTTGTAACGACGCAATTCAGGGGCTTTAATTACTACGTCGTTTTATGATGCAGATTTGTAGTACCACTCACGAACGATAGAGGCGCTTTCTGAATTTCATACAAATTACTGCCTGCGGGTATCGTATCGTATAGCTCGATAGCCGTTGTGATAGCTCTGCGACTCTAGATATCGAATGGTACGTCCATTTTGGTGTTTTGGTCTATCATTTTATATCAAAATTGACGTACCATTCGATATTGAGACAGAATACGAGAGCCGATGACAGCGTAGCGAATTAAGCCCCTGATTAGTTATTTTATAATTGGGGTCTACTTTGTTTTATTTATCTCAAGTCAACTCCCAGTAACACTGGCAGAACAAAGCCAAAATTAAATAGTTCTGGATTCTACTAATATAATATAATATTCCTCTTTCCAGTACTTTTCTAGTAATGGCGATTCTTGTTTGATTTTAAGTTCATTGTAACTACTCGTGAAATGAAATGAAATGATTTATTGTGTTAGCAACTCTATACAAATCCAAACTTCTCATTGAACATAAAAAACACGTAGATATCTTGCGTTAATCTCGTAGTTGTCTGTGAATTGGGCCGTCCCTCGCGGGTTCGAGTCCCACCCCGGACATATTTCAAGTGCAGGATTAAAACGTCTAAAAGTGCGAATGCGTAGTGTTTGGACCTGACGGATAGTCTTTAATCTAAGTTTTAAATTTAAGGGCACTGTTTATGACCCTACGGGACCCTTCGAATCCATAAACTACTCTAATAGGGATGTGCGTATAAAACAGAAATTCCAAAGCCGGAAAACTTGACGTTCAACAGTTTACTACTACAAGACGCACACCCATATTCTAAGTCGATTTTTTCACTCTAGGGAATACTTACGTGAGTGGAAAAAAATCGACTTATAATATGGGTGTCAAACCCGTATTCTAAGTCGATTTTTTTCATTTACGACAAATGATTATGATATCTATTATGATAATGATTTACGACGAAATCGACTTAGAATACGGGTGTGACACCCATATTCCAAGTCGATTTTTTTCACTCCAAGTGTTTACTTACATTTGAAATTTGACAGGTGACAGCCGAACCTTTGGTAAAGCGGCGGCCATTTTACCATTCACGTAAGTATTCCCTTGAGTGAAAAAATCGACTTAGAATATGGGTGTGTGAGTATTTTAATCCAATAACATTTTGGAAGTGATACGGTATCTGTTGTAGGTAATTATATCATTATCATCATTCTCAGCATGTATCTTTTTAGTATTGAATCAATACCTACCCAAATCCCCAATATCATCCATTTCGCTCATTTTCCAGTTTAACGTAACCAAGGTCATCAATAAAAATACATCTTATATATAATGGGCTTTTACCACCGCCAATGTGCCAGCCGTTCTCGAGTCGAACGGTCTAGTCGTGACGATGGTAAGCGGCCTGACGGTATGACGCTTATCCCATGGAGAATGGGCAGGCCCTTGGTGTGGGACGCTACATGCGTAGACACTTTGGCACCTTCTCATTTTCCAGGGACGCAAGTTAGGGCTGGTGCGGCGGCAAACTCTGCTGAAGATCTCAAGCGGCGTAAATATGTAGGTCTTGATAGGTCGTACATGTTTGAGCCCTTTGGGATCGAGACCCTAGGTCCATGGGGAATGGGAGCCTTCCACGTTTTTTAAATTTTGTCAGAGCGTCTGGTCGAAGCGACGCGTGATCAGAGGGCTGGCAGCTATCTGGGCCAAAGAATAAGCCTTGCTATACAAAGAGGCAATGCAGCCAGTATCCTCGGCACGCTACCATCGGGTATCGAGTTGGAGCAGTTGAGCTACCTATAGATCGTTTGCAACGGTCTATGGGTGGCCCAATTGTTTCCTATTGTAAATTTTATAATATACCTCTATATAGATTGTAATAGTTAGCTTATGCTGTAATAAATATTCTTATATATGTTCTATTATATAAAGAACACGCCTGCCCTGCGTATGATCATAACAGATTTAGTGATCCACCATTAATAATAATCAACAATTCATATACAAGGCTTCGCCCTGTCTGACTGACTGATGACTGACTGATTGACAAGGAACGTACAGACCAAACCACTGAACATAGAGACATGAAACTTGGAGGATGTATTATTTCGATGCTAAAAGTGCGTAAGAAAGGATTTTTTTAATTTGCATTGCAAAAGAAGTTTCGGACGTCAGCTAGTATACTTCTTATACTAAGTGCAGATGAATTGTTATGTTTAATTCATCCGGACTTTTACAAAGTCGGACATTATAAAAAATAGTGGCCTTTACATTTCTATAATCTGTGCACGAAACATTTAACTGTACGATTGTGCAGATGTTAATGTGACAGATTAGTTTTTGTGCCTTTTGTGGAGATTATAAAGACATTTTGTAAATGCTGATTTATGGGTTGGTTTCAATTTGAAATCAACTGCTTTTGAAGTTTAAAAATGTGTCCACGCAATCCTACTTCAATGGGGATTGAACACGTATCTTTATAGTAACAATTTAAATCAAATATTAAAAAATTGATAGGTATAATGTAGAAAAACAATAAATTACGAGTGTGTTAAAAATTTGGAAAGGTAAAGTAAGTACTATATACCTTTCCAAATTTTTAACATAAATTATTGTTTCTCTTACGGGTATTTATCGCGCTCACCACATATTTTATATGTACCAACTCTTTATTAATTATTTTTTGATGGGTCTTATAATCGTGAAAGTCTACGAAAAACATAATTTATTGGTTGGTGTGTGGTTCTGGTAAGTGATACAATCGAATGAAGCCTCGCACATAAAATTGTGTTCGATCAGCGCTTATGTTAGCTCTTTAGAATAGAACATTTATTTATAGTAAGACTTTTTGCATTTTTGGTTCGACATCAAAAAACCTCTAGTCTAGGCATAGAGTCTAGCTACAGTTCTTAGTAAAAAGTTGCCACTCTATGCAAATTCTCATAATTTAGGCATTCGTAGAACTTTGGCGGCTACGTTTGTTTGTCTATTAGCTCGTATTACTCGGCGAAATCTAGAATTTCTGTAAAATTTTGTTAAAAGCACACTTATTTATTATTCTCACACAAACGGCTTATTTACTATGTCGGGTCACGATTTCTTAAAATTTTATTTGATCTTGTATTTAAGATCTTATCGGCTGCCCAATTTCAAAACACAGTATAAACCAAAATTTTAAAATGGGTGTTTTTGTATTTTGCATCTTACTAGGTGGTTCCGCTCAGAAGTGCATTGTCAAAACTTGAAATAAGCGCTCACAAGCGAAAATCATAGTCCCAAAAAACCTAGCAAGTTCATTTCGTTTTTTAAAAATGCTTGATAAACCATTTCAAAACATAGCATAGACCAGTGACCATTTCAAAACGTAGTAAGTGCGTGGCGCTTACTATGTTTTGAAATGGTTATTGCACTTACTAGGTTTTTAAATTGAAAATCAAAACTTATTTTCGTGCGTCAATTTCAGTATATCCAAAATAGTATGCCGGCGACGTAGGGCAAAAAGTTTTGGTTTTTCTTTGTGATTTTGTCATATTTTATTGGGAAATATGAACAGGCAACAGTTTTTCAGGTCGCTAATTATGATGAGTGCTTTGGTGTATACAGATATCAACTTATAATCAGTATTTAAATGTATTTGTTGTTGATAAGTCGCAAACCAGAGCTAACTTAAAAAAAAATAACCGGCATCGGCATTTGATTGTGAACATGATTGTTAAATAATAAATTGGAGGTTTTTTGTTTCCAACATTTTGGTGATTGGTAGGCCTTTTTAATTACTTGCTAGGTTTTGAAATTGTTTTTCAAGTTCAGTTTTAAATCATAAACCAATTTCGTTAACTAGTAAGTGCTATTATGTGCCTCCTTACTCGCACTATCAACTAAACATGGAAGAAAATACATTGGGCATTAAGTCTAGGATATAACACAACTTTTGGTGTCACTCCCGTCAAGCTGAGTATTATAGTTTAGTAGCGGCACGACATCAAAGTGGCGAAGTCATTTTTCTGCTCTCCTGTAAAATTTACTTTTTGGTTTATACTGTGTTTTGAAATTGGGCAGCCGCTTTGTTATGCTCAATTAATAATCTTAGTTACTTTACAAATATCAGTAACATATTAAAAAGACCCTAATGAATTGACTTTACACCGTGCCTTACATATGCCTGCGAGACTTGGCCCCTGACGAAAAAACTGTTAGAGAAACTAAGAGTGTGCCAACGAGGAATGGAGCGAAGCTACATCGGGGTGAAGTTAAAACACCGTATCAAAAATAAAACTATAAGAGACAAAACAAAGGCAAAGGATATGGTTCAACGGATCCTAGGTCTTAAATGGAACTGGGCAGGGCATATACAGAGGTTAAAAAAGAATAGATGGAGCCAAATTATTACTAACTGGACTCTCCGTGACACGAAGCGGAGAAGAGAAAGACCAGCTACCCGCTGGAGCGACGACATAGTAAAGGTGGCTGGAAAACTATGGTCTAGAACAGCTAGAGACAGGCAAAAATGGAAAACCCTGGAGGAGGCTTTCAACGCCATAGGCGGTCCCTACACACAATAAATATAATCCTTATGTTATTTGTAATATGTAATTTGTGTAAAGGAAATAAAAGCTTTTTAATTTTATTTATTTTATAAATAATTGACTAATTTTTTAATAAAAAATATACCATTTAACCCATTTGGATAACATATATAATAGGGTAGACTGGGAACCATAGCAACACGGGTAAAAAAAACAACGGCCATATTAATGTTTTGTCTGTTTAACTAAGTCTTCAAACGTCAAAATCATCACTTTTTAAATTAACTTTAATTCAACAATGAATTGAAAGGCGCGTGACCATCAATAAAGAAATTAGTTACATTTAAGTATTTAACCGTTAAATATAATATAATAGAAGCTGTGACTCGCTGACAACATAAATTATCTTTAATCATCTTATCTGACCATCAATAAACTCAATAAGTATCAAATGGTTTAAGAGGTACGAAGTAATGGAAACGGTATTATTATCCTTTATTTAATGTTAATTTTGATAAGTAACATCTTTCCTCTCACTATCCTGCAAGTTCTGTGGGAGTTATTTCATAAAAAGGGACACGTGTAACAGGAAGCCGGGGAAGCGATATTTAATGCCGTTTAGAATGAGATCGAAAAAATCATTTAGAAACAGCTTTATTTTGGGATTTTTTTTTCACATCAAATAAGCGAATAAGATAAATGTTCGCTACACTTTTCAAGACAAAAGACCAAATAATATTATATTTTTTTTTTCAAATTCTTAAGACCCTTGATCGACGGAAGCCTCGCCTATCGCTCTTTAAAACTTACTAGTAGTAGAAAGGTTTAAAGAGTAGTAGTACTAGTAGTAATTACCTTTAAGTTTTTTGTGTCAATAAATCATTTATTATTAAAACCAGAGCATTTTAGCCTACTTTACAGATTACAATGTAGCGATTGCCATAGTAAACTCATCACTAGGCCAAAAAGCACGCGCTGTTATCGTTCTTATGAAATGGATTCGTATCAGATACCACATCCAACCCTTCTTACTCCTTCACCAAAATCATCATAGCTCGATTAATACTGTCATCTCTTTTCTTTAGAACAAAACAGTCAATTTAGAGCGGGACAGTAATATTTCATGGTCCAAAATTGGTGTCAGACTCTCACGATAATTACTGCTGATCTACCGGAAGAGTTTCCGACGAAGATAGGAAGGGGAGGTTTTAGATTTATGTCTTTGTTTGTTTGTAAAAGTGCGGTGTGTGTTAAAAAGTTGTGTGTATTTTAGTTTAGCTGTTGTTTAAAACTCTGGATTGGCAGAAACAGCAAAAAGATAATCAATCCCATCTCATTTTAAATTTAATTTCGTGTGTAGCTGCAGACTTTTCATAGAAAAAATGTATTGTTTCTGTATTCATTACATAGTTTTAAAATATATTTTCTTTGTAATTTTTTATTTAATCTCGGACACATGTTGAAGTTTAGTATTAAGGCTAATCCTCAAATCCGAATTCCATACAAAATATTTCGGACAAATACTCAAAAAGTACGCTGTATTATAGTAATTTCTCCACACTATTCGTTTCGTCCATGTCTTTTGATTTCGTCAACAAAAAAAGTGAGAGGTTTCATACTTTAATTTAGATTTTATACGTGTTTTTAAGTTAGCAGGGTTAATTTTAAAGCGAAGGATACAATTGGATAGTAAATTTTTACAACCGATGAGATACGACTAGTTTCCTCTCGAACCGCGACATTACTTTTGCGAGCAGTAGGTACTATAAACCCCAATATAAGATATTGAACCGTCAGCAAAAAAAATGCTGCTATAAATAAATAGATAATAAATAATGATTACTAAACTCGCATTGATATTACTCTACATAAATACTGGGTAATCTGTAATTTGCATTATTACTCAATCTTTATTTATCTATATTAGTAATTATTATGAAATATGAAGTTGATTACAAAACATATATATGTATAATATAAAAATATTAAAAAATATAATTAAGATTGGACATTTCACACAATGACATCTAATCTCAAAATCTAAAACAACGGACTACGTCCAAGGACGACGTACCCCGTTGTTTTAGACAGACCAGAAAAGTAAATTGAAGTACCTAGGTAATGTTTTTTTTATCGATTGAATCAAATAGCAATGGTTTAAATGTCTATAAAATTAAAATAATTTGTACTTTTATTTCCTTAAATTAAGATACATTTTAGAGCAGTACTGTATTAGGTATCTACAAAAAATATATCGCTATTTAAGGTTCGGTTTCGTTTTTTTTTGCCGACTCTACAATCGTCTTGGTAACCTAGTTCCTTACTTTTTGGAAGTTCGAGGGATACAGAATAGATAACAGTTGGTTCGGGGTCGCAGCCGAATGAACAATAATGAAATCAGCTGAAACATTGTGCGGTGAAGCTCTACCATGATTTATGTAGGTCGTTTAATCTTAGATTTCATTGTATTATTGTTATTTTATTTTCTTCTGCAAAAAATCGTTTTCTTTCTAACGATTATAACATTATACTTTTACATTATCTCCTCACTAAAAGTTATCAATCGCAATTTTTTTCAACTGACTTCTCAATTCCGTTTTTTTTTTCAATGGTTTCAGTCAGTTTCTCAATTTTATTATTGATAAACCTATTTGAAATATTCTTAGAAAATTCATTAAAATCGGCTCAGTAGTCTTTTTTCAAATCAAAATAACACTAAAATTTATGTCGTCAAAGTAAACGAAATTTTGTATTTTGCTTCCCTGTGACTTTTCAGTGGAGTATACGGTCACTAAAACAGTCCAATTAAAAACCTTGATTATTAAAGTTAAGGGGAATCCTCAAATCCGAATTCCATAAATATGTTTCGGACAAATACTCAAAAAGTCCGGCCGTATTATAGTAATTTCTTCGCACTATTCTTTTCGTCCATGTTTTTTGATTTCGTCAACAAAAAAAGTGAAATGTTTCATACTTTAATTTAGATTTTATACGTGTTTTTAAGTCAGTTTACGTATAAAATCTAAATTCAATACAATTCAAAATCAAAAAACATGGACGAAACGAATAGTGCGAAGAAATTACTATAATACGGCGTACTTTTTGAGTATTTGTCTGAAACATTTTGTACGGAAATCGGATTTGAGGATAAGCCTTAACGTCTAGTTACGAGCTAGGCTCTTCTGATACTAAAATATCATGCGTGCCCCCGATCAGCCGCCTTATTTTGTAAATCGAAGACGGTTAGGGTCCTCTCAACCTAACATGTCAACAGGCACGCTACTGGAACAGTCCTGTCAACCCAGAATCCTACTCCGCTATTTCAGGAAGCCATGATGGCTGGAGCAGGGTTAGATATCGGGGGCAATGCACAACGCACCCTTCAAGGGGAAGCGAGTGCAGACCGCTGTACCCCCATTTGGAAAGAAAGAAATAAATAAATTGGTTGTCTGTAAACTTGGTTTACGGACGATAGTTTAACGAGACAACGTCATAACAAAATATTGATGACAGCGTAACGGATGAGCGTTACCGGACAATGACGTCAACGTTTTCGTGCATGCAGCCGGCATTCATCAATTTATTAGACGCAGCTTCACGTCAAAAACAAAAAAGAAAAATTAGTATTTATTTGACATAGTTTTACAAAAAAACATAATACACTTATCATAGAAATAAAAGTTAATTCCAAAAAGGCGTACAACTCAGCATTTGTTGGACGACCTCAGTGGCCACCCAACGCTGATTTTCAACTGAACCCTTTTTTATAACTTAGATTTTGAAATTAGAAAACTCTAGGGATCCGAGGATCTATTGAATGGTTCAATAGCAACGGAACCCTTCATCTTCGGAACAATCTAATTATGTGTCTCCAGGATCAAACTGTTTCAGATCCTCGGTCGATTTACCAATCGTCACCATAAATCCTGGTACAGCTTCCTCAATACACAACAAATGGAGATTTAATACAAATTGAGATGGGAACGGATACCGTAATGCAGTCGTGAACATATTTAGTAGCTGAGTCCAGGGGTATATTTGAAGTTATTCTATAGATATGTACATTGTACGTACTAGCCTAATATGTAATTTTAATTAAATTCATTATTATTTTATTAGTACAACCTTTTATGGTTTTAACTATAAGTACTTAACAATGTGCTTAAAGGACGACCTACATTGCCTATGGCATACACGGACATAAAATGAAGCAATAAACGCCTATATACGTATCGAAAAGTTTTACAAGAGCTTACTACAACTTGTACGTAATATTACCAAATATTACTCTGTGCTATATCCAACTTCAATTGAACTGTTTTAGTGACCGTAAACACCATTGAAAAGTCACAGTAAATATAAATACTTATACAATTTCATTTCCTTCGACGACACACTCGTATTTTTTGGGTTTCTTTTTTTCAAAAACTAATCTACTGGACATATTTTATATTTGATAAAGCCATGTCACATGCACCAAGAGAAAAAAAAATACGACCAAGATAAGAGAATCTAATATACTCAAAAGTAAAATAAATAAAACAATGAAAACTCTTGGTCGCAGATAGCGTTCTTGTACCTTATTTGGAACATCCTGTGATACCTTATATCTGCAGTATGTTTCTGGGCACTGCAGTGGTGCCGGGTGGTAGGTGGTGACAGTTAAATCGGCTGCTGACAACCGAAATGCACGTGCAGCTCTACGAGGAATGGGAGAGACATATTTTAACTTCCTCTAGCTTTGCCGCAGACAGTGAAATCTCTAGCAGTATATCACATATATTATCATCTACTAAACTCGGCAGTGTTATACCATATTTTCTCATCTCATACTGAGTACACTTTAAGGTTTTAGTATTTTTGCCCACAACAAAATTAAGTAAAATTTAAAAAGTATTTTTATAGGAAAAACGCTTCTCTATTTCTGAGAATAATCAGTCGATAAGAAATTAATAATTTGTCTGAGGATTTATCTAAAGTCTAATAGGTGAACGGAAAATATAGTAACACATTTCATTAAATCATTATTTGACTGCATCCAAATTTTGAAAGCTATTTCTGGAATGTGGACGTAGCTTCGAAAGCCGCTAAGCTCAAATGGGCTGGTCATGTCTGCCGCATGTTGAACGACTTTTAGGCTAAGATGACCACCGAATGGTACCCTGACGCGACACGGCGACGACGCGGCAGACCGAGAAGAAGGTGGCGGGACGAGCTCATCGCGTTCCGCCCAGACTGGACCAGTTTGGCACAGGACAGGGAAGAATGGAAGAAATGGGGGGAGGCCTTTGCCCAGCAGTGGGACAGCGCAGGCTCCATATAATAATATTAAGGGTAATCCTCAAGGCAAATTTCCATACAAAATGTTTCGGACAAATACTCAAAAAGTACGCCGTATTATAGTAATTTCTTCACACTTTTAGTTTCGTCCATGTTTTTTGATTTCGTCAACAAAAAAAGTGAAAGGTTTCATACTTTAATTTAGATTTTATACGTGTTTCAAAATTAACCCTAATAACTTAAAAACCCGTATTAAATCGAAACGTGAGTAATAGTGTGAAGAAATTACTATAACACGGCGTACTTTTTGAGTATTTGTCCGAAACATTTTGTATGGAAT
Source organism: Lobophora halterata (assembly GCA_932526365.1). Taxonomy (NCBI): domain Eukaryota; kingdom Metazoa; phylum Arthropoda; class Insecta; order Lepidoptera; family Geometridae; genus Lobophora; species Lobophora halterata. Next base: position 9,288,030 of record OW052002.1, read on the forward strand.
TGGATTTGAGAATTACCCTAATAGTAATTTTTGAAATGAGTTTGCTGGGCGATTAGTGAACTTTCAACGGACACGCAAAAATGCTTGCTCTGGCGTTCGAATGCGCACATATTTTTTACTAGAATAAAAGAAGGTAACTTAGTTGTGGAAATATCGCCGTTGTTACTATAAAACTATGTAATTAACGGGCACGTCATATCTACTCTGATATATTATGTGCCGTAGGTAACTCCGTCATTTTTCTCAGTACCCGACCTAATATAACAACTGTAATCTAAAGGTTAATTTTCTAGACACCGCATATTTAGCGAGCTTCGCAATAACTCACTGTCTTTAATTAATCATTCCTGTCTGAGCTACACTGCTATACTTGCTGCTGAAATAATATTAATTAATTATCGAGAATACGAAACTTAACTTTTTTCCTTTTACGAAACAAGTGAGATTACTCACTTTATTTTTGTTTTTTCGCATTTGTTTGGTGCAAGAGTAATATCGACATTTCATCAATGATTGAATTAGAACCCTTAAATATACTTACCGAAGAAAAAAAAATGGATTTTAGTAATAGATAAAAATATTACGAAGAGCAGGAGTATTTGTTTCTCTATGGATAAAATATGCCTTTATTATTTAGACCTTAAGATATGAAAGAGTTTCTGTATCTAAATAGAAACTACATATTATGTATGTTATAGGTAATAATTTTCTCTTTATGTATTTTTGCTTTTGGTTTCTTATTATTCCTAGGCTCAGCTGCCATTTGTAAGCGGCTCTATGGTGTAAATATATATAAGCCAGAGGAATAAATTCATAAAATATGATTTGTAACCACAAAACAAACACGTATGTAAATAAGGAATAACCACACTTGCCTCCCGTTGAGTTTGGCACCATACAGAGATCTCTTGAACCAAACCTTATGCGCCTTATGTGTGTGTAATAGAGTAGATTTTGGCGCGTTTTTGAATGTTTCTCTCAAGGTTAAAACCATGTAAAGAGTCTGTGGATTTATGTAGACGATCTGACAGCGCACCGCTTGCATATATCAATTTCTTGTTCGTACAAGATGATAAATTATCTGAGATACGATGGAAGAAGCGTTGAGTAAGAAATGATTGCTTTTGTAAGTGCCTGGTTCTTTTGTTTGTTTAGTTTAGTTATTGTTTTATACGGAGTTACTTTATCTTTCCACCGGGAGTTTTAAAGCCATTGTGGAAAAGAGGCTGTTAGGATAAATCAAAAAGGTTGAGAGCAAAGGAGGTTTATTGTTGTTGCTAATCGTTGAATGACAAATCATTCTAAAGATATCGAAAGAAAGAAAGAAAAAAAAGACAATGGTAGAGATAGAGTGAATTCATTCTGGAATGAAGCCAGTGAACTGAGCGGTAATGTTAACAGATGATAACAGCTATCAGGGTTTTTAACTTCGAAAACTTCGAAACTTCGGTCTTGATTCAATACGGAGTGTTAATTTCGAAATACATACATTACATGATAATAGGTGGTAGTAGTAATAGAGTCAGCTAGTCACTCACAACATCATGGAGAAGAATGATTCTAATACGAAAATAAAATGAAAAGTTTTGAAAGCTGAATAATTTTAAGTACGTCCAAGTCCAATAGCCATTCTTCGTTTATGTAATTTACAGCCCATTAAGGGTGTATTATTTTTATAATTAACGGAGCTGTTTATGATTTACAGAGCGCTTCTCGACACCGGACATTTTTGCGCCTCTCCCGGCAATAAATAATGAAATTAGGGAGCTTACAAGCGTGGGTTTCCGCCTGTGTTAGTATTATAGAATAAACAGGGTATATTTATTATTTTTGAGGTACAAAAGGGGTGAATTATTTCTAGAACGCTGCCAACGTTTAACAACTACCTAAAATTTATTTACAAAAGTTTTAAAAACCACATTTACACACCCAACACGTGTGTATGTACTAGGGCCATAGTACCAGGAAATCCCGGAACCGAAAATCCCGGGAAATCCCGGTTTTACAAGCTAGGTCCAGCACCGGAAAACTCGAAAACTCTAAAATAAACTAAAGCGTCAATGATACAGGGCTTGTTTACAAGCTACAAGCCAGTGAGTTAGCTAGTAGCTTGTTAGCTCGCCCCGTGTCTCTGTTAACTCGCTCACTAGCTTTTAAACTTGATGGTTTGTATCTTGTTAACTAGCCCGTGTCATCGACGCTTAAGTAACAAGAAACTTTCAAGTAATATGCCTAGATCACACGTACCGAGTACTCGGCCGAGACAGTAAAATTTTACTCGGCCGAGACAGTGAGAGCTTACGTCACTCGCTCAGCCAAGCACTCGGCGCTATGTTTATACGTACCGAGTAATCGGCCGAGAGCACTGTCTCGGCCGAGACTCGGTACGTGTGATCTAGGCATTAGGAGTCTTAGTTATTTGGAAAGCAAGATTTCACAAACTTTGCACATAAACTCACCATCTCCAGAATTTCCCTCGAGTGATAAGTATTCTAATTGGGGCATGGGCGGGCGGCGCGTGGCTCACGCCCGCCCTGTAAATCATGTGAGCTATGAGCTGGACTACGTGTCGGCGTGGACTGCAATATGCTCCTGGAAAAACATCTTAAGTCCAGGAATTCACGTGTGAGTCACGATTTACTAATAAATCAGGGACATTTCAAATAATTGTGCGAAAATAATTTTCGTTAGATCAGTCCTCTACTTTTTTTTACCCGACTGCGAAGAGGAAGGGTTATGTTTTTGGGTGTAGGTATGTATGTTTGAATGTATGTCTGACTCTATGCGCCGCTCTACAGGCTAAACGGCTGAACGGATTTTGATAAATGAGATGTCGTTGAATTTGTCTAGGTCTTGGAGTGTGTGTGCTACCTATAATGTCAAAAAACTCAATACCTTTTATTTATTTTAGTCATAGAACAAAATTAAAGTGTCAAAAATCCAATATTATATCAATACTATTTCGGGCTGCTCAGTTTTTATAAACTTTATGCTTGTATGTAATTTTATGTAAGTTTCATAATATTTTTTAATTAATATTGATTCTTGCATCAACGATTTTTTAAAGAAAGTCATTAATAAGTTTGTAAAAGAAGTTGGTTGAAAACTATAAACTTATATTACTATTGTACTATTAATTTTTTGGTAATTAAATGCACTTTTTTAATTGTAAGTATTTTACCCGTGGACAGTGACCTAAATTTCTGTGTTTTATATAAATTTAGATAGGCTTATTCTTAACCTATACCTAGTTAAGTAATTTTAGTTTTATTATGTTTTAGCATTAAGTTAGTTATGTAAATAAACAAGACTTATATTATAAGTACTTCCTTATATTCTTATTTAGCAGGTACTTTTAGTTTTAAAACATAAAGTAAACAAAATTGAGATGCGAGTCATGTCAGCCGAAAGTTGGATGCTGTATAAGTAATGTGGGTAAGAACGGCTGAGATGCCATACGTATGCTAAGCAGTGGGGTGCAGATGAGATGAATCGAGGATGCTGCGGGGCTTGTGGTTCATATCACCGTAATCGGGTATAAAATATACCTAATGGCCAAATTTTCCTGGAGACCCTGCAATAAATTTCAATTTTATTGGCGAAAGTCGCTCGATATCACTTAGATGAAATTATGGAATAATCATTTAAGCCAGTTTTGTAGGAAATAACCAAAATTCTTTATCTAATTGGAGTCTATCTATTTCCAATTCATAGAATAATGCAGTAAATAAATATCAAAGCTATTCAAAAGTTATTTATTTCAAAAACACTGAATGGGTTTACAGAAAAGTTCAGGGCGTCCAAACCCAAAATTTAGGTTTTTTGACGTGACTTCGTCTATTAAATCAATAAACGCCGGCTGCATGCACGAAAATGTTAACTCATTGTCCAGAAACGCTGTAATTGTCTGGTAACGCTCATTATCTGGTAACGCTGTCATTGTCCGGTAACGCACATTGTCCCCTTAACGCTGGTAGTCACATTAAACTATCGTCTGTAAACAAATTTTACAGACAACCAATTTTTTATCAATAAAATTCCTTTATTCCGCTGCCTTCTTAATATTTAATATCTAAACTCAAGTTTTGGAATTTTCTATTCACTATTCGTCAATATTACTTATTACTATATTAGCTACATACTAATAGTACATTAACTAACAGAAAAAACTATTCGTCGACTGGTATTTCGCAAGTCAAGAAACTTATTTACAGACTCTGCTTTATACATTTTTGTGCTGGCATCATCTTCGCTTATACAATATTAAATTAAATGAGAAAACCGCATCCCCGTGAAATTCAGGTTAGGGGATGACATAAAAATGATTTAGGAGCACCAAGGGCCCTGTATTCGGTTGCAGTGTGGGTCAGATAATTCTGAATTTGTGAAAACTGCTAGCGAAAGATAGTCTAAGTGAAATTTATTTGAATAATACGACTGAAGTGAGCTTTTATTAAGAACTTAAGAAACCTTTTCAGCAAGTGGTGGACCATCCACGAATTTCTGTTCGGTTGACACATTGTTGCCCATTTTGTAGGATACGAAGTCGGATCGAATCTTTGTAATAATATTATTTTCACTTCTCATGCTCATAAAGTTTAACTGCGTGCAAGTTTAAAGGTACAGGGGGAGTAAAACTGCATTTTAGGTCCTAGGGCTAAAAATATATTGCTTGTAAAATATGTATAAAAAGGTTCAGTTTGTAATAGTTTTCATGACGGTTAAGATACGAACTTTTTTCAGATATCGAACTTCGGTCCTTCATAATACCCATAGATCAGGGTATTATGTGGGACGTAAACATAACTATTTTTGAATTCAGTAAATCGTGGTAACATTGGATCACATGGAAGGCTGTCTCTATTTTTGAATTACGAAATGGGCACTTATTTCGCAATTAAAGTGAAAAATCTTGTGTATACCTCGTTCCTGAAGCCCATTTTATGCTCGACTTTAATAGCTGCCCTCGCCTTTGTTTTGGGCTGATAAAAGTCTCGTATAAAATCGCTTGCTTCAGGCTTTTGATGTACAAATAACGATTAAGTATTTACATTATAACATTAAGAATTCATAACGTGCTGTCTCTGTTTTTGAATTACGAAATGGGCATTTATTTCGCAAATAAAGTGAAAAATCTTGTGTATACCTCGTTCCTGAAGCCCTTTTTATGCTCGACTTTAATAGCTGATCTCGCCTTTGTTTTGGGCTGATAAAAGTCTCGTATAAAATGGCTTGCTTCAGGCCCTTGATGTACAAATAACGATTAAGTATTTACATTATAACATAAAGAATTCATAACGTGGTTTTAATAGCCATTAAATCAATTCATCAAAAACACTATAAAACCTAACATAACATGAGACTTATTAGAAGTTATTGGAATCACAAACCTGCTCACGTCTGCCATTTAAATAATAAAACGAAATAAATATCTTCTAAACGACGTCGTCACTCGCAAGTTCCCTCGCGAATTCATGATCTTGGCACATCCAAACTGACTTTGCATACAGAGTGTGCACAAATACTGTACGATTTATTATAGTTTTAATTTATTGAGGAAACGGTGTGACGTGAGTGAATATGAAAAGCTCAATTGGCAAATAAATGGTTGCGTATTCTAGGAACCATGCACATGGAAGCCTGTGATTAATGACCAAGGGTTTTTTTTATAAAATAGACTTGCTGCTACCCGCGGCTTCGTCTGCGTGTATTGAGATAAATAAAAATAACCTTTTCTTCTTTATTGAGTAAACTCATACCGAATTTAAGCAAAATAGGTTTCGTAGTTTGAACGTGATGGAAGAACAAACACTTATCAATCGTGTACCTACTACAAATTATAGCGCTGAATTTAATTTTACTTAGTGTATTTTAATTTGTATTTACACAAACATTTTGATAAATGAATTGATTTGATTTGATTAACTAATAGCGATGAATGTATTTTTAATAGATAGGTTCTCTTAGGCTTACGTAGGTTTCTTTATAGTGAGGTCTAAACGTTTTTTTTTAATAATTAGGGTATATAATATATATTATGTATATTATAATATATAGTATGTAGGTATCTGTGTATCTGTGTAAATATTTGTATGTATATACCATACATATTTTTATTACGACTCACCCGTCCAGACGCCAACTACTATCACTCCTCTCCATCCAAAGGTTGCCTGGAAGAAATCGCTTTTAGCGATAAGGCCGCCCATTGCCTCTATTACTTTTGGTTTTTTTATTTGTTTCCTTTTATAATGTATATTTCCTCGGGGTGTACAATAAAGAGTTACTATCTATCTATCTAATATAATATAATTCTCTTAGGTTTACGTAGGTTTCTTTATAGTGAGGTCTAATATAATATAATATAGTTGTATTTATCTTTAACTTTCCTGGTACAATAAAGAGTTTTCATTCATTCATTCATTCATTCTAAAAATAAACTGTAAGATCTAAGAATACGTGGGTATTATTCCTTTATTTTTAGGTCGTTCATCTAATAGGTATACGGTTCTTTCATAGGTCATACATAACACTTACCTTACATACAAGTATGTAAGAAGGCAGGCACTTTTACCAACCTCACATAACAGTTATTCAAAATCCCGTAAATATTTTTTTTAATCTCTGTTGTTCAACCTAAAATAATTTAAATTATAATCAACCGAAACCCACCTCAATTTCGTGATAAAATTTAATTTACTCCCTGCGTCGCTTTTAACCATAATTTTATTTCAGGTTCAAAGAATGGTGGTTCAGGAATGGTTTGGGGTTTAAAATGAAAAGGTGGCAAGGGGTCGCTTTGCACAACAAAGAGCGCATTCATTCCCACTAATGCGGACCACTTGTTACAACCAGGAACATATTTCAAGGTGTTGCAAAAGTATCTTTTGTGTTCTTTCAATGTCTGTCAAAACCGAGCACCTAGAATTTTGTTGTGTACCCAAAGGTTTTTGAGGGTGAACTTTCTACTAGCTCGTAATTTTATATTCTGAAGGACTTTTGATTTAGCTCATATTATGGGATGTTTCATAATCATAAACAAACTTGTAAGAGTTTATAAAAATACATAAATATTTTTTTTTCCTGTTATATTCTTTATAAAAATATTAAATAGGTAGGTAGGTAGGCATACTTGTATAACGTTTAATTTTGTTGTACAGTTATTAAATTTTCATATAGGTACTTAGTACTTTTTTGTAAGACAATTTTTTTTTTTTTTCAATCGACTTAAAAAAAAAGGCTTAATTTTTTTTTTTTTATGTTTATTACTGTTGTTCTTTTGTTTGAGAGGATATACTTTCCTTTTGGTCAAATAGATTTTATGGAGAATTACAACAAAATATGTTCAGTAGTTATTTAGTTTTAAAAATAAGATACATAACTGAAAAAAATGTCCTCCAAGTAAATGAAATTGCGTATTTTGCTTGTGTGACCATTCAGTGGTGTTAACGGTCACTAAAACAGTTCAATTGAAGTCAGGTGTAAGTATGTTTTTGTATAACCTTCAGTATGTATAATATGTACATATATTATCCCAATAAACGGTACATCCACAAAAAATAACTTAGCAAAATAAATTGCGTACCAAAATATTTAAAATAAACAGTCATTCAAATCGTATTCACACATTCAAAGCATTAAATAACCTATTATTCGTATTGATTGATATTTCACACCAGCTCCGTGAAACCAGACGTCATCAAATGCAGCTTAATCCCCTGTCACATTGGGACAAGCTATTGTAAGATGCCATATGGCGGCTACAGCTTCACAAAGCCAATGCCAAGCTGCGGATTTAACGAAGTTGAAGTAAGTAAGGGTGCTCTTGCACTGGTAGAGTCGCTATTGATAGCTTCGCTATGTGTTTTTAAATATTTCCAATGACTTTTGTCATTATATCATCTATCAAACTGAGGACGTGGTGGCCGAGTGGATGAGGCCCTTACCTTGCGATCTGATGGCCCTTACCTTGCGATCTGATGGTCGCGGGTTCGAATCCTGGTGGAAGTCATGCGTAAATGGGTTTTTTCGGTCGAAAAATATCTATGTATGCATCCCACGTTCTCGCAACGGTGAAGGAAAACATCGTGAGGAAACCGGCATGTCGTAGAACTTAAAAGTTCGAAAACATGTGTCGAGTGCACGAAAGGAGCCTCTTCGAGGCGCACTTGAAATCCTTTCACCACACTGGTTCGAAAGGACTAGTGACCAGAAGAAGAAGAAGATCTATCAAACTCTATTTTGTTAAGGATAAATGAAAGCAGAAGAAAAAATACAATCTACCCTATAGAAATACCTAAGACCTTGCTTTGTCACTGTATTTCTATATGGTAGATTGTATTTTACTTTTCTTTTCACTTATCCATACAAAAATAGAGTTCGATAGTAAAATTGTAAAACATAACGTAGCTATCAAAGTAGCCGAAGCATGACTCTCTCGCGTCTATTTACAAGTTCACACTTATGTAGAGTGAGGAGGTCAATCATTATCTGCATATAAGTTTAGAACAAAGTATGTTTAAAACAAAATGTTACTCTACCATTTAAGGGGAATCCTCAAATCCGAATTCCATACAAAATGTTTCGGACAAATACTCAAAGAGTACGCCGTATTATAGTAATTTCTTCACACTAACAAAAAAACAACAAAAAAAGTGAACATAAAAAGTGAAAGGTTTCATACTTTAATTTAGATTTTATACGTGTTTTAAAATTAACCCTACTAACTTAAAAACACGTATAAAATCTAAATTAAAGTATGAAACTTTTCACTTTTTTTGTTCACGAAATCAAAATACATGGACGAAACGAATAGTGTGAATAAATTACTATAATACGTCGTACTTTTTGAGTATTTGTCCGAAAAAAATTGTATGGAATTCAGATTTGAGGATGCCCCGTAAGGCCTATACGCACATAACAGTGCCGACACGTTCCGTACCATTATCCGTACTATTAAGCATACCTTTTATAGGCTTTGTAAACCATTTTTTTCGAAATAAACATTATTACTTATTATAAAGGTACAATCCAAAGCGAACCAATTTAATAGCCTATAAGATACTATCCTACAGTGTGCACAACTACGTTAGCAACAATTGAATTTGACAGCATCCAGTGCGCCATGTGTAATACGAAATCCATTTGTAACTAATTGAAACACGAAACGTAGACATAATTTACTAATCCGCCCGACTAAAGCTAAATCGTTTTTGTATAAAAAATATAAATCTACTGGTAATTAAATACCATAGATAATACCAGTGTTCCTATGGAACACCAAGATCTTCAAACGAGGATGAAGTCGTAAAACAGGACAAAAACTTTCAAACACCCGTTAATACACCATACATTTTTAATTACCATAAAAAATTAAATGGGCAATGCAGACGGGGTACTACGTTGTATCTGTGCAGTCAGAATTTTGGATTTCTACAAAATGGCACAGTGCGGCGCCCGAGCTCAGCTTTTGCGAGCTGGCTCGAGCTAGGTACCCGGGTTTGCCAAACGATGAAAACTTAAATTATTATCAATAAAGGGTGCCACCTGACGCAAATCCATAGGAAAACGACCAACGGTTACAGTTATCCAATTTTAATCGAATTTGTTTTGTCAAAAATTCGACTTAATTTTTTCAAGATTTTTTGCCATATCTGTGTTCAGTAGCGGCAACTGACTATGTGTTTTTTTTTATGATGATTAAAAATTGACCGTGTATAAATGAAAAATCTGCATTTACATAAAATTTTTGTTTAGTTCTAAAAAACCTAGTAATTTTAACCTATAATTTGTTTCTAGCTCTATTATTTTTCTTTTTCTAAATTTAGCATCGGACCAAAATGTACTGCAATAGTATTTTTTCGACACACGTAAAAGTGATACGTCAGTCTCGAAAGCACATTTCAAAATTCAAACTGAAACACAATGCCTACGCATTATTTTTACCTACATTCGACAGAAAGACTGACTCTACATTCTCTACAATTATACACTTACACGACAATAACGTAATCTAGGGAGTGCACAATACGTGCATGCTTCACGGCCATTCATTTGTACATTAAAATCATTACAAATCACCAATGGATGAGTGCGAATTAATGGGTGGTTCTGTAGAGCAGCGTCCGGCTATATAAATCTTATCCGACTTTTTCGTGTGTAGCCGGAGATTTTAAAATGCAAAGATAGGCTAGGATAGACGATTTGCTATTCAATTTTGAATATTAAATAAGAAAAATAAGTCCAATAATGCTCATGTAAAATTTATCTCGCAAAAACAAAACGTCACGTAGGTAGGTGTAGAAAAAAGTCGGCACATTTAATAAAATTTCGTTCCGTCCTTTCTTTTTTAAGTGATAACTTCTATAGGCTCTCTGAGCAAAATATTTCATACTAACCTCGCCTTCAATAGTAGATTATGCACTAAGGGGATAAAGCAGTGTCTTACGTCGCGGGTGGCATATTGAACCCTGAGCTAACGAGGGACTCAGTTAACTGAGTGACGTGAGGGGTTCAAGCTACCCAAGACGAAGGCAGGCTTTATCCCAGAGGAGCATACTCTACTTTTCACACCTTCTGCGAGGCAATAAAAATCCAGGGCTCCAAACTCAGCAGCCAACACCGTCTTTTGTTTCACAATCTTTGAAGTCGCGCCTTTTTTCTTTTTTTTATGAGTGGCCAGTTTGATTTTAGAATAAACCTTTTTAAAATACCATATGGGCGTTCTTTTACTTTCCATACGAATTTGACGTTCCAAATTCAAATCACATTACTGCCCTTGGGAGTTTCATACAACATTACTTCCCTAGGTAGGTAATGCTTTGCTTTACCTTGATGATATCATAATATGTAATTGGATATTGTCGAGCAGGTGGTGTGAAAAAAAATTTTTCTCCTGTCGTGGCACACAACTTTTTCAAGCCATTGATTGGTCCTTCGTTTGTATAGGTGCTCGTAAAAGTATAGGGTAGTGAGTCTTTAGTATAAAAAAAAATCCGGCTTTTTGTTTAAGTTATACTGTGCCTCAAAAAACTGTCAAGTCCGGATATGACAGTAGGATTGGCCGGGTATCATGTAGAATTTAACTACAGAATGTTACCAACTCATTCGAAAAATTTAAACAGGAAGTCCGGCCTTTTCTCCAATTAATATCCAGCAGAGTCTAAATGGGCGCGAATCCTATTTCGAATACAAACAAAGACGGTTTCGTACGATTATTTACAGAGAATCGAGTTAGAAGCGGGTTTATCGAGTTAAAAGTAAGTAAATTATGATTCTCTTGTTCGATAACCGAATCGAGGGCGTCTCTGGAGCCGCGCGAAACTGTGCGCTTTTTGAAATTAGAATGCTTTTGAATTTGGAATGATTTTGATATTAGAACAGAAAATTTAATTAGAAAAGGTTTTTTTAGAAAAAAGTTAGTATTAGAAAGTATTTTTTTTATACCCTGTGGGCTTGGTAAGCGAATAATATATATATATTCTTCCCATATTATTTTATTGTCGTGGTTTCCAAACCAACGCAAAATATCGCGAAAAAGCACGCGCGACCTATAGCAGTCCACTGCTGGACTGTCTCTCCCAAGGCGCGCCCCTGAGCCCGATCTTCGGCTCTTCTCATCCGCCTTCTGCCAGCTAAAAGCGCGCAAATCATAGCTCCATCTAGCCAAAGTGTAAAAAATAGCGTTGGTATTACATATTAATATACTTAGGTATTGTAGGGTAGGTTAAAAAATCTAACTTCAAGTTAGGTACCTAACCTACTAACTTCTACTGTTTCCATTGCTACAAAAAAAAAATCACACCACCTGCTCTACAATATCCAATTACATATCGATTTTGTCGTTTTACATAAACTCCCTAATCTTAAAGTTTTATAAACCCTTCAATTTTTTTTTACTTGCTACTTATTTTCTTTTTTTTTCTTTACCACATATAGATAAATATTTGCGTAACTTGACCCAAAACGAAGCCAAAACAGAACTATTGCATTTCACCACGGCTCTGACGAGTAGCTTTATATGAGTAGGACTTATACAAAATATAAAAATAATTAAATTTAATCACAAATAAAATCAAAACCGTTAATTTTCCATAGCATCAACAGCACATAATTTAATATAGGCATAACATCAAATCAATAACTTATTTTCACTTTGTATATTACTTAGTAGATAGTTTTTACTTTGCACTTTAACTTTGAAGATACCTACTTTGTACTTTGTATACACTTTTTACATATTATTGTCAGATTTTATTCCCGTACGATATTTTCCCGTGCGTTAGTAAAAAGTGGAACCGCGCTGCTTAACAATAGGGCTCGTTACAACAAGTGTCCCATATTTACGAGCGCCGCTGAACAATAGTGGTTGTTATCGCTACAAGATATATACTAGAATAAGATCTAGAATAGGGTTGTGGTCTTGTTTAACCTATGTCAGAGGTATCAAAGTATAGAAATAATTTGGCTTAATTTAGCGAGCTTCTAGTACAAAAAAAATTTGGATAATTTTCAAATTCAACTTTTTTGTTTTTTTTTGGTCCGAGACTAAATTTAAAAAAGAGAAGAAAGTGGAGCTTTTTCTCTAGTGCTGCTACTTATCTATCTCTTTCAAAATTTTGCATCGGACCAACATATACAAGAACTGGGCTAAACTGACAACTTTTTATGCGCGTTTTCAATTTACTACATTATGATTCTATACCATTTTCTATACTATAATACTTACTTCAATGTGTAGGTACCTACCACGAACTCAGTAAGTCAACTTAAATAATTCTAACTAACAAGGGAACTAACAGGTCGCGGTTCATAAACATAACCTCGTTTGTTCGCGGTGTCGGTTAACCACATTAGTTGGTGCGCGCCCAATTTGAATAAATGAGGGAAATTGGGCGTAGAATTCATTATATCGATACGAGTATGAATCCGATTAAACGTCGTACGTAATTAATGGAATACGACGTGTATACGTACGTATTCCATTAATTAAATTAATGAGGTTTGATTCGTTCGTTCCTATCCTACTAGGATGTATGAATATTTTTGTCCGTGGTCCGTGTGATCTAGGCATTACATTACAGAGTACTAAGGGTAACATCAACAAGTAAAGTGTTATCTAGTTTTAACCTGAGCTAACCTTGTTATACCGTCAAGAAAGCTGTACGGTATAACGAATGGCTTGCGCTCATAGACGCACGGTACGGCAGAGCATTTTAAATTTATCAATTGAATCTAACACTTATTCAATCGTAATTAGGTATTTATTTCTTCTTATCGTGTCACTAGTTCTTTCAAACTAGTGTGGTGAAAGGATTTATTTTAAATGCGACTCGTAGAGGCTCCTTTCGTGCTCTTAACACATGTTTTCGTACTTTTTAGGTTCCTTCTATAACTTGCCGTATCTACGCACGTACTAATCACGTGTTTTAATGCACTTATATTTTTTTATGAACAGAAAAATCCATTGGTGGGTTCGAACCCACGACCTTCGGATCGAAAGTCGCCACACGGCCAACACGGCTTTTTAATATGGCATCCGAGTCACCAGAGGAACAGTGCGGCTATGTAACGTAATTATAGTAAGTACCAAAAACCACGTGTCGGGTCAATGACCCTGGATCTTAAATCCGAATGAGCAGTAATTATCTTAATCATCTCACACGTTTATATGCCCAGTTATTTATTTAAGCTTGGGGTAATCCTGAGAAACGAGAAAATAATTCAATTTTTTAGATTTTCAGTTTAGTTTTAAAGCTATGAATTTGTGGGATCCGAAAATTTCCTTTACTTAACCTACTCGTTAACTCTAATAGCTCTACAATAGAAACACGGCAAACAAGAATAATAATAAAGGCAACATGGTTTTTAAAATATTCCTGATTTATATTTTTCCAAAATAATAAACCAAATCCAATTCCAAAATCCGCTTTATGCTTTATGCTGGTGATGGCTGTAACTAAAAAGTTAGGGATGTTTTATCATCGGATAAAATTATCTTCGCAAAAAAGAAAATCAGATGACGAAGCCAAATGTGTAATAAAAATCTGTGTAAAAATATCCAATAGAGAAAATAGGACAAGAACACTCAATCAGTCATCGAACATTGAATTAGAACATGTCGCAATCCAGTCCGCATGTGTTGTTATAAATTACTGGCATTTGGCAAAAGAAGCTGAGAAGGTCTAGCAATCCATTTAAATTTCCACATGTGGCTCGAAGAATCAAAGACTAGCTATACTCCCGCAGTATCACTCGTGTGGTGGTGGTCATAATTTTATATAAAAGTCTATCTACCTGTATGCTTAAATGATCAAACGAACTAGTTAAATATTATTACTAACGTATTATTATCCAATAATTGAAGATCGATCTTGATTATCCTGGCATAGCGGCAAAGAGTTTTATTATCAAAGAGTTTTTTTGGAAAATCACCATAGGAATATAACAAGAGTATATTATAAATAATACCTACTCAGCTATATGTATAATAGGTTTTGGAAGCTCTAAAAAACGCAAATAAAAATTCAAATAGAGTCAATAAGCTTTTTTTTCTAGTGCAGAGCTACCCACTGACCCCAGTTGGCATTGGCAGTGTCCTAATAGAACGCGATAACGCGACCATCGCAAGTTCGCGCGAACGTCGATCGCGCGATCACGCGATCAAACGTACTGAAGTCAAATAGGCGTCCCGATTGGCAATCGCGCGATCGCGCGACGCGCGCGTGATCGCGTTCTATTAGGACAAACGCCTTTCATATACATAATATTCCATGTAAGTATTCTTATGTTAAAAATCTTATTTTCGTTCTAATCTCGTTACGTCGTAATTTACCCACAACCCTTTTGTGCTACCTTGAATAAAAAAACACACTCTTTATATATGGCGATATGACTCGCCCATCATGCAGACTTTCAATCGAGTTTTGATCCAATAGGCTGCTCCACCATTGGATTAAAGCTCGATTGGAGGTGCTGATGATGATAGGTTTAAATTTATTTTTGTAATGTTTTAAAAATGTTTTCAAGTAATTAATTAATGTTTTTATATGGATCTACATTTAAAGTTGTCCGAAATAAATATTTTGATTTGATTTGATTTTGATTTATCCCGTTCTTTGAAGCTTAAATGTGATCATACTTATAGCTGTGCTTTTTGTCCTACTTTTTAACAAAGGTGAGTCGTTGAGTTTTATTTTCTTTCCTACCTACATGAAAAAAGTATTTGTTAAGTTAAATTAATATGCAGCGATTTATCCATTCTGTTAAAGAGAAGATTTACTCTTAGCACACGAAGGATGACATCATTTAAATGGGACATATCTGGATACTCCATAGATACTTTTTAAAGCTTGTCTCGTAAGTTAATAGCTACATAGTAGTCAAGCTATAAATTCAGAGAACAAGCTAGCTGGCAGCAAAAAGCTAAGCTTTAGGCAACAGAACCTGAAGCTTTGATTTTATCTATTATCAAGATAAGATCATTTTCCAGATTCTAAACTATGTCATCTTCTTCTTATCGTGTCACTAGTTCCTTCGAACCAGTGTGGTGAAAGGATTTCAAGTGCGCCTCAAAGAGGCTCCTTTCGTTCATTTCGCAGGGAGGTGGCGAGCCACCGACCTTCGAACCGCGAATCGTCAACCTGAGTGAAGCGAAGGTTGACGATTCGCAGCACGAAAAGGGAGCTGGCGAGCGAAGAGAGCCAGCGACCTTCGTGCCGCGAATCGTTAACCTTCGCTTCGCTCAGGTTGACGATTCACACGTCCACCTCGGGACCTATCTCGAAAAGTACATGTTGTATCGACATGCGGTTTTCACTAAAGGTATAAGCACGCGAGCTGCTTGCAGCTCGCGCACCGCCCAAAAAACTAGTTTGGATATAAAAACGAAACTACTGAATCGATTTTGATGAAATTTGTATGGGACCAATCTGAAAGTATATCCTCTCAAACGAAGAAACGAAAATATTTATATAAATCGGTTAATAAATAAAAAAGTTCTGAGGTAACAAACATTTAAAAAAAAAAAATTTCTTCCTTTTTGAAGTCGGTTGAAAAAAACAGATAACCTCCTCTTTCCTTCTATTTGAAGTCGGTTAAAAAGCTTAGTCCTGACTAACTGACTGACAGACTGACAACGCACAGTAGGTCATATCACTGGATTACTGGAAAGGGATTTTGTTAATTCAACGCAAACGAAGTTGCGGGTGTCAGCTAGTTTCAAATAAACGCAAGAAACGATTTATCTCCGTTAATGCTGAATCACGCTATCCTAAGTGATTCCATTAATTGAGCAAAGAGTATACATGTGCTAAAACCAGGCTTCACTCGCTAACCATTGGACAAACACGGGAAGGGAAAGAACAATGCTAATTCATGCAAAGTTTGCTTATTCTGCTAACATTTCGCTGAATTTGCTTAAAATATCAAGCGGAAAATAAACAGAAGATGCGCGGAGCGGTTATGTAAAGTCAAAAAGTGATCGTGAAATATAAGTAGGTACTCAGATAAAATCATTTTCAAATTAATATTAACTGATAATCAAGGTTTTACAAAAACACACAATAACCGACTTCAATCGGACTGTTCTAGTGACCGTCGTAGGCACCACTGAAAAGTCACAGGGAAGCAAAATACGAAACGGTTCATAAACAACAAAGTTCTGAGTTAACAAACATAAAAAAATATAATTGATTGATTCAGGCGTTACTTTGCGGAAATCCATAAATATCAACAAATTATACAAATATATTTAAACTTCTCTCTCTCTCTCTCGTTTCAAACTTCGGCGAGTCCACACCTCCTGATGATGCCTCGTGTAGAAGCGAAACACGTGTCGTATCTTTAAACTTTGGTTTTCTGTTCTTTGACTCTTTGGTTTAGTTGAACTAAAGTTAAGTTAATTAAAACCTTTGTTTAGAAATTAAGCGGATTTATTACTAAATATATTTATATAATTTGTTGATATAAAAAAATATATTTAACTGAATTGAGAACATCCTCCTTTTTTGAAGTGGGTTGAAAAGTAGAGATTAATCGTATGTAAGGACAATGTAGAGAGGGAATGTAAAGATAAATTAACCCTTCTTATTTCCGCATATGTAGATATCGATATAAAAAAGGAGCTATTGTGTTTTTAACCCATTGCAAATTTCAGATTTATTGGTTCAGTGATTTTAGTTTTTTCTTAATTCTCACAAATTTTCGCTTTTTCAACTGATTTCAAAAAAGGAGGTTTTCAATTCGGTTGAATGTCTTTTTTTAATATTTGTTACCTCAGAACTTTGATGTTTATAAACCGATTTGGAAAATTCTTTATTTTTCTATATTTTTTTTAAAATGATATAAGTAAGTACTCATTTTGGTTTCATAGAATTTTCAACAAAATCGGTGTAGTAGTTTAGTTTGTATATCAAAATAACTAAGACAATATGTCGTCGAAGTAAACAAAATTTCCTTCCCTGTGACTTTTCAGTGGTGTTTACGATCACTAAAACAGTCAATTTGAAGTCTAGTATATTTTTGTAAAACCTTGTATTATGAGTAGGATTTTAGAGTCCGTTATATTATTTCAATAAAAAGTTCTTAGGTTTAAAATTTTCAAAACCTTCGTAATTTTTTGACATAGTGTAAACTCAGTAGCAAATAAAAAAACATCTTGTAAAAGCTCCTTTCCTCTGTAGACACAGCTATTGCAGTCCTATGATTTGTATTCAGCCCACGTGCTCTGTATCGAGCGACCTACAACCAACGCAGATAGGCCTAACGAAACAGTACAGGGAAATCAGTAAGAAAACTATCAATCAATTGTTCTGAACTTGTGCTGTAAAAAGCAACATCAAATGTCCCTAGTCAATTTAAAGGAATAAGGTAATTTATACGGATTTTACAAAAAACACATGTTACCAAGAGATTTTAGAGAAATTAATAAAATTTCTATGGTGCCTAATATTTCTAGAACTGCGTGTTTTACAATGTTTTTTAAAATACTAACTGAGTCCCTCGTTAGCCCAGGGTTCAATATGCCACCCGCGACATAAGACACTGCTTTATCCCCTTAGTGCATAATCTACTATTAAGTCATTATCCACTGGCTACCGGAAACGCTGGCAACGGATTATGTGTATTTTTATTTCTGTTGATTAAAAGTTGCGGTGTATAATTAATATTGTAGCTGTTACCTAACCTACAACTTACGTAATCACCTACTCACTCTTTCCAAAAAACATACGCTTTTTGGATACTGATCCAACAGTTCAACAATGAAGCCGAACGCTATAAAGGTAGTAATTAGTTACTCAAACTTCTGATCTGTAAGAGAGGAGTTTAATTTTCGCCTAATTCAACCCCAAGAGCTTCCGGTAATTTTCTTAGATACCAGAATAAGAATAAGCAAAATTTTACATTGTATGAACCATGAGCAAAAATATGGAGGGGTGGGTAGACCCATTTTTTAAAACAATATTTTATCATTGATAGGTTTGATGATGCTGGTTGAGCGAAACCTGGAAAACCTATCTTGATTTAAGAAGATCATTGTTGTCACCAAGTTATTTTGGCCTCCGGGTTTCCATAAAAAAAAGAATTTCAAGAGTAAGGATTACGTCTAGAGACTCTTGAGTGGTGGTCTCTACCTAAAGCTGTTATAAGAACGATCTAAGTGCGGTTTCAGAATTGTGTTTTATTGTATGGGGGCGGATTGGTACTCGCGAAATTTTAAAGCATTGACACGATGCACACGATGTACACGAGCTGAAAAAACAAAAAACGAGCGGCAAATCCGTCCGGTTAATCTGCTAATCTGATATCACATAACGACAAGGTTCTCGGTATCCACGGTCACATTTTTACACCTTGACACACGCTCCTTTTAATTAGAGGAAATTTTCAGGAGTGCTTAGCAGGAAACGCTGAGTTTTCTTTAAGGAAGTTAATTTTGTTAAAAATGTGCTACCTTTTTACCTTTACCGCATATACGAGTATACGGCAAAAAGTGAAGTGATAGTTTGTGAGTGGGTGTGCAATATCATCTGATTTTTTTAACTAACTATTAAACGAATTTTAATCTTCTTCTTAGCAAGTTGATGGTATAAATCATATAGCCCCGAATTAGAGGTGGCAATCGAAATTTAATGAAAGTTAACTTCACTCTCTTACACGAATGTAGTCAAAAAGTTATATGTATCTAGCTGACACCTACAGCTGTGTTTTCCACTTCTCCGTCCAGTTGTTTTGGCCTGTGCATTGTCTGTCAGTCAGTCAGTCTGTCAGGACAAAACCTAAAACATTGATATTTTACGGCATTGCAATTCAAAACAACAGATAGCCTGGTAATTAGTTCTTGTTTATCTCGATACCCACCACATGAGCAACATACCTATTCAATCAGCTTACTATTTTGAAAGCTACTCATAGCTTAGTCAATAATACCCCTTTCACGATGTAATTAGACAGCAAATACTTGCACAGACCCTGTTCATCGCCGTACCAAGTGTTTACTTTACCGAAAGAAAGCTAATTGAGCGTGGTCTGACAGAATACAGCTTCTATTGAAGCTCATAAGCTTTGCGACGAGCTAAGCGTCGAGCGGGAAAACAAAAATTACATAAAAAATTTCGTCATTAATCATTATCTACTTGTAACAATTTACTGCTAGACGTAATAGGTCACTAAGCCCAGCCTTTAAATCTTCTCATCCACCTTTTGCCAGTTACACAGATCATCGCGCGTATAGCTGGAGGTCGTCCTACACTATACAGGGCATCCCACGGCTATGCCACATGGAGGGAAAGTACCTTGTATATTGTAGATGGAACATTTTACTGAAAGAAGACATTATTTGAATTTAAAAAAACAATTTAAACTGCATTCATAGCAGAGGGTTCTGTATTTACTAAAGAGTTATAACATAACTTATATCCCTGGTCTGATCAAACAACGAGTCAGTGAGTAGATGTCTTCTAGATCTAATAGTCAGGCTAAAAGGCCACAGCCAGTCGAAGGAATTTGACTTTATAATTTAAAAAAAATATAGCTTTTAAATTGAATTGAACTAATTGAGAAGACCCAAATAAAGCTGTTCGGGTCTTCTCTACGAATTGTTCTAGTGAAGATCCGCTCAGTTTAACGCTTCGCTTATGAATATAATAAAGCCAAAGACTTTGATTAATTATATTTACTTTGTTTATTTTGTAAAAACGCTTTACTCCTAACATCACGGCGCCGCCCGAGATAATGAAGGAAGAAAGGATGAAAGAAAGAGCAATAGAAAAGCCTATAAAATTATACGAAAGTAATTTTAACTCGCGACAACGGGAGGTTGACCTCGTATATTTAACTGAAGGTGGAAAGTCTGCTGAAATTGCAAAATAAATGAAAATTACGGCTTTGTAGATTTATTAAAGGTCTTCAAAATGGTTGGGTACTCATACTAAGAATAGGTACTTTAATACTTTTTTTTGTAAATACCTACATACTAAAGACTAAAAGCCGGGTTGACCGGGTGGGAGTTGCTACGACTTTCGATCCGAAGGTCGTGGGTTCAAACCCGGTCGTACACCAATCGTTTTTTTTCGTTATAAATTAAAATAAAAAAAAATGTGTACATTAAAACACGTGCTTAACGGTGAAGAAAAACATCGTGAGGAAACCGGCATGTCACAGAACCTATAAAGTTATTGAATATAAACATGAAAACATGTGTCAAGTGCACGAAAGAAGTCTCTTCAAGGCGCACTTGAAATCCTTCCACCACACTGGTTCGAAAGAACTAGTAGCACGATAAGAAGAAGAACCCAGTCTCCTGACAAACATCGATGTTCAACATACAAATGTCTGTCCTGAAGCGGGATCAGCCGATCGTGTCGTCAAGATTGGTTTTGTACACCTAATTTATTTTCCTTCTACATGAACGAGCGATGATCTTTTGATGTAAAGCCAGAATTGGTATGTGCAAATGAAGTGTCGGCTTACGAAACCTTTGAGGGCTGAGTAATATCAAACCCGATCAAAATTGCAAAAATGTTCGCTCTTTTCATGAAAGAATGCTTGATTGATAACTTGGCATGTTGGTTGAGTAAGTGGCTTTAGTATTAAGGTGCTTTCAAGCCGCCTGAAGGCCTTCGATATTGTCTAAGGTTTTTGTGTGTCAAGTGAAATTTCTTTAGGCGCGCTAAGCAAAATATTTTATGAGGTATGAATGTGACTAGGCTCCAACACTCAGTTATGTAACACTCCTTCGGGTAAAGTCGGCTCAAGTCGCCTTGATGAAGTTTTCACTTATGTCATGAACACCACGCCTTTTTTTTGTTTGTTTGATTGCGCCTCGAAGAGGCTCCCTTCTTGCACTTGACACATGTTTTCGAAATTTAAAAGTTTTATGACATGCCGGTTTCTTTGCGATGTTTTCCTTCACCGCTAAGCACGTGTTTAAATGCACACATAATACTGGAATATTTGATATCAGATGATGCTCTAGGAACAATTTTCAATTTAAAGTTCTTTTGTAACGACTTAATAAGTTGTAGTATCATACCATCCATGTCCATCATGGCTATACTGGAAATAGGTACTTCTTAATTTTAATTTTATTTATTGGGACAACAAACAGCTGCAATATACATTTTACTTAACAGTTATAACATCTTAAGCATATTAATTATATTTCAGCCCACTACGTTATCCACAACAAGTTCTTATAACTGTACTATCTCCATCTGTAAATACGAGGTCCATCTTTTATGAAACCTAACCCGCTATATTTACTCTGTGCCCCGATAGAACCGTCACAAAATGATGGATGTCCCGGAATGATATCAGGTGCGATCCGCACACGTAATCAATCATCACTTTTTAATCAATTCGCTTGCCCTTTTTGCCCATCGATTGCCTTGATCGTCAACTTTACTAACTTCGTTTGCACGACCATATTTTCCTGAACAAGAAAAAAATCCTAACTATCGTTTTTTAATTAATTTTCAGAACTCATTAAATTAGATTTACAAAACCAATTTATTTTCAGCCTAATTAATAATATAACGCAGATTTCAATTAAACATAAACATAACATTCACACACTCACACCCCTGCACTAGGATTCCCTGTGTCGCAGGTGGCATGGACACATACAACACATCACAACATCCAAGACCCGAGAACAAACATTTGTGTTCGACACAAATATTTGCCCCGGCCGGGGATCGAACCCGGAACACCAAGCTTCGTAGGCAGGGTCACTACCAACTAAGCCACGGTGTCGACTTCTACTTGCACTAATGTTATCAAGCTTAAAGTTTAAAAAAACTGAAAACGTGACTGCGAAATACATTCATTGTCAATTAATTATTCCAAATTAAATTTAAACATATAACTTATATGTATACATATTTTTGTAATCTCCTTTAAAATACTTACCCTCATTTTGATACCCTACTCAATAAGTTTGGTTAACAAATAATTATTATAGACTTATTAAGTTGGCTCCAAAAATCCGGCGTTTTGTTTTTTTTTAAACCTATCTGGAACACTCGGGTGATCGATATGAATCTAACGATAACATCCAGCCAGCCGTTTGGAAGATACGAGGTAACCCAGAAATTTAAATACATACATTGCATACAAGATAAGCGCGAAAAACATAACCCTTCCTTGGCAGTCGGGTAAAAATAATGCGGAAGTCGTTAAACGCGCCAAAAACTACTGAACCGGTTGGGTTGGGTGTGGTTGTTTATCAGGACTCGAAAAAAAATTAAACAGCCTACCATCTATCCAAATACCACGCAATATCAAGCAGATGGTATCTATCTAAAGGTATCACAATGATTTATCTCTACTATTTCGAGGTCTGCCGAAGCTGATACCTAATACTACATTGATACTTCTTACAACGGTAAATTAATTTTACCTAAGGTGTCAAAATAGCCCTTAATTTTCGCCAAAAGTTCCGAATAAACATAAATTGGATTAGCAGGGATTAATAAGGATTCGCCAAAAATAAATTAAAAATGTTCTATGAAACGTAAAACCACTAATAGAAGATCCTTTTACAAAGGACACATTCTGCGAACAACCCAGGCCAACCGTACTCACGATCAAATGACGCCAGAGTCACCACCTACCATCCGATCCAATGAACACCGAACACAAAATCCCTTTGTGAATCACACCTTTACATTTTACCTTAGGAGTAATATCAGCAGGTTCTGACAAAGCAAAGTAACTATGGTAAGTTCATACTTGCATTGTAGGACACTGCCTATTTGGCTCCTTTTTATGCCAACATCGTAAAAATATAGCCATGCACAAGAATTACTTTCTCCTAAAACGACATTTACTGATGTTTGTGTAACTTACGACGCAATCGCTAGTAAGTATATACTTAAAGATTGGTATATTGGATAAAAGATAGAAGGATAATAATCGGATATTAATATGGTAGTAAATGGTAGGTATGCAAATAAAAAAAAAGTATCATTTGGTAGCTCAACTGAACCAAGGCGATGCGATGCCAGTTGTAGCATGCCGAGGACGCTGCACTGTTTGGTATATTAATTTCAGAGGTGAACAAACCTATCACTGAGTATCGCCCTTAAATAATTGCAAGGTTCTAATAATATTACTCTTAGTTTGAACCTGTATGTGGCACCTATGTTTACCCAACCAAGGAGGTGACACTTCAATATTTCTTTTCAGCCGCCAGGTACGCAATATTCTTTGCTGCAAAACCTCACAGTTCCTCACTTTGCATAATGAAGACTGGAAGGTTTTAAATATGCCGAAACACTTCGGAAATATTAAGGGTGGAAATAGTGGCGTTCTTAAAAAAAATCAAGTAGGTACCATCTAGGTATCAGACAATGTATGGAATCCCATGTACTTACTTATTCTGTTCCTATCTATAGATATATCATTGAAGCGGTTGCGTTTATGATAATAGCTCTATATTGAAAGCCTTTTATAATACTGGGGCCTAATCTGTTGGTAATTGCCAACAACCGTAACTTACGTAAGTTTTAAATTTTTGCAACAACAATTGGATTTTAAAAGATTTCAAATCCAAAAATACATAATCTGTAAGTTTAAATTTAGGTTATTTCATATGAATTTCCATTTCATTTGAGTATATAATATTTTTATATAGTACGTTTATAATTTTTTCTGCTTATGTACCTCCAAAACATATCCAGTTCGTATTCTGATTAATGTTTCCAATCGTCATATTTAACGGCCGAAAAGCAGTCATTTCTTTGGATTATTCCTTTCCTTTCGTGCCTTAGACAAAGAGACGTTGCTGTCGTCACCTTCGTTTTGGAGTGCATTTGGAGCGATGAACGGTGCCAACGGAGGGACTCCGTTCTCGGTTCATTTAGCTGAATACCGGTGACACTGCCAACTCTGAATTTCAGCTGATTGCCTTACCAATATGAGTTGCATTTAAATTTGAGGAAGTGAAAAACTAGTATAATTTAATTCGAAGTGAAAATCTTGCTCTACCAAAATCGAGGCCAATTAAGAGTCCGGCAATTCATAATTTTGCATCTTAAGCATTTCTTTAGCTTTAATGGTTATTTTAATTATTAAAATATGTACTTTATTTTAATAATTAAAATAACCATTTATTTCAGGCAACTTAATATGACAGAAATGCAATAGGCCCATAGAAATATGAAGTACCTATAGGTACACACAATAAAATACAAAATAAAAAGAAGACAATGACGCATAATGATGTCTTATCAAAATCCCACACTAAATTACTTTGTCTTATATTTTTTCGTATCTTTATATTTTCTTTCTATCTTATATGAAAGCGAAGACAAAATTATTATTTTATGTGAAAAGGATGCAGAACTGTGGAATCACATAGAACTGTTACCTAAAACTTCGCAGCGCAGGCCACTACACCGCCAATTTTTAATTGCCAAAAAAAATTAAAGAGGCAATGCAGACGGGGTACTACGTTGCATCTGTGCAGTCAGAATTTTGGATTTCTACAAAATGGCAGTGACAGCGGCGCGAGTGCGGCGCCCGAGCCGAGGTTTTGCGAGCTAGCTCGAGCTAGGTACCCGGGTTTGCCAAACGATGAATAAAACTTAAATTATTATCAATTAAAGGTACCGCCTGACGCAGATCCATAGGAAAACGACTAACGGTAACAGTTATCCAAATATAATCAAAATTATTTTGTCAAAATTCGACTTAATTTTTTCAAGTTTTTTGCCGTGTATGTGTTTAGTAACGGCAACTGACTATGCGTATTTTTTTTTATGGTGATTAAAATTTGACCGTGTATATTCTAAAACACATTTTTAAGGTGTAAAATAATAATGGCTCGTTACCCATAACTATAAAACAGTTCACGCTAGTTTACTTGTAGGCTAGGCTAGGCACCAAGGCAAGTACTTCCCTTCCAATCAAGCACAAGTTTCCGGCACGTTAGGCTTCACCTCGATCGCTGGGCTCGGGTTGCAGAGTTCATCGACCATTGTAGTATGATCTAGTATATAATATATAGGTAACAGATAGAGCATAATTTCATTCACAATGCAACTGTCGCACTAACAGCATCATCATAACACGCTCGTTATGCTTTTCGAGAACACTGGTTCAATTTTTAACCTTTTTCTCTTTCGAAACAATAGGTAGGAACAATGGGGATTTTTTTTCCCGATCGTACCTAGTAAGATCGCTGGAGGTAGGGACAATCGGGAGTAGACCTTTATATGTGTTCTGGTTGACGCCCGCAACTTCGATTGCATTGCGAAATAACGATATTCCTAGTATAGGCCTTTCTTGACAAATACACCCTCCAAGTTTCAAGTCTCTACGTCCAGTGGTTTGGCCTGTGCGTTATCTGTCAGTCAGTCAGTCAGGGTAAAGCCTTTTATAAGTATTGATTATTTTAAACTAACTCTGTTACGGTTACGTCTGCGGGATACAGGTAATTTTTTTGTGTATTTTTGTAAATATGATTTGAAATTTACTAACATTTTGCTCAACGTTTTATATAAATTGTAATATTATTTTATACTTAGCTAATTTTAAAGTTACTCGCTCTACTACCACTTGCATGCCGTCTTCACCTGTAATCGTGTGGCAATCGTCCTGTTATGTATCGTGTTACTGACAAAATGCATTAGTTTAATTTCTGTTGGTAATCAATAAATAAAACAATATTAAATATGGAGTTAAAGAGAGGCCTGTGTCCTTGCTCTGTTTTTGCTGGTTAAGCACATAGGTACGTTTCTACGCACTTACCTACGTGTGTAAATTAATACCAACACCGACCCTCAAAAGCCTGTAATTCCATGCATGTTAATTATAGCTTGGGAACTTACATTATGGCGCTTGCTTTTGGCATTTTGAATAAATTATACTAATTTATTGTTGAACATATTTGGGACATCGCTTGTGTTCTTGTAATTGTTTGATTTTAATTGTTCAGTGTTTATTTGTTGTATTTTGGAAAGTGTTTTGGGTCTAGGGGGCACTAGAAAGTATTATACTTACAAAACACTTTTTAAAGATTAAAAAAGTTTTTAAATTTAAAAAAGTAAGTAAGTAAAAGTAAAAGGAGTTGTAAACATACTAGTTTTAGCTGCATGCATATGCCAATACGATAAGTCCAAAAATATATGTACAAAAAAAATGTATTGTTTATCGCATTAAAAAAATAAGCCAAAATACATACAGATCCGTAACCATGAATTGTAAAGAATTTAGATGTATGCCTGAAACGCATAACAACTGTACAAATATTACGTTACGACGATTGAATACAATGATACATACAGCCAGTGAAAAGAAATTTGTATTGTATTTTATTTTATTTATTCATTAAAAAAAATTGTAAGTTTGAAGTTTCTATTCCAAGAGCGCCTTAAAACCTTACCAGATTTGTCTAGGTTCAGTACAGAAGTAAAATAGTGGAAAGGTAGGTAGTGTAAAATAAATAGAAAATTATGTTACCTTGTAGTCAGATGAGGGTAGACCGATGAGCATGACCGAATAGTCACAGTGCGTGACGTCTCTTATGACTCAGCATCTTCCAGCACGATGCGAGGATGAAGTCATCGACACGACGACCATGTTGCGATGTGGTGACGGTTATGAAGATGAGAATACGAAGACCCGGTGTGATGGTCGGGCGTTGTAGTAATCTGGGTTGGGGTTAAAACCCCACGAATGACCTCCAACCTCTCCTATTAGTCATTCCCCGACAACATAGCGTAAATGTCCCTATTTACCAACGCTTCTGAAACCTAGTGTCACATGAGACCGGTCACACAACAGACCAGTAACGCAACTGAGTGTAGCATAACTGTGTATAACCTGATAGATCTATGTAACAAAGTAATAAACCTGTGTAACGTAATTGTGTAACGCAGTGATAAACCTGTGTAACGTAATTCGCAAACGTATATGTACGTACTTACAACTTACTTCTAAGACACAACGCACATAGAAACACATTAATCTTATAGATAGCGATATGTGTGGACGGTGTCACTACCGAACACGTTATTAGACATCAACGAGAACATACGAACTTATAATGTAAGACACAACACAATATAATAGTAATAACAACAGTGATACTTATGAACGGCATCTTTACCGAATACGTTATTATAGGTACTTCAAGTAAACCGCGACATACCGAGAGATAAAGATGCGTACATACTACGCTTGCATCTTATTGTAAATAAATGTATCGTGAGTATTTTCTTCTAAACCACATACCTGAGCTCAAAACGCTATAGTAATCCTAGACGTTAATATCTAGAATATACCGGTGAACACGTTAATAACAGGATTATGGACATATAGGACCTGTTATGGACTAATATCTAGCACTCACCAAATATGCTGAGCTGAAAACACTGAGCACTGAACACTGACCTGATAATTCTGCGAACAAAACCCATCGAGAACTGAACACGCGATTCGAATCTACCCACTAGACTGGCGCGTGTCTACCGACGCTTGCCGCTCGCGACAGACTGGCGCCAAGGCTTGTTACCACTCAAAGTGGTCGGGCCGGTGTTGTTATATCTACATCCACATCTATAATTCTACGCGTGTACATTCACACTAAAATGACACCTTATAAAGCCTCGTATTTCTCGCTACAAAATGATAATCGCGATTACGTTTCGCGACAGCGTCTGTGGGGGACTTGTAGGTGCTGGTAAAATGTAAATTGAAATATCGAAGGACCTTAATGATACAAAGAATCTTGCTCAGCCGACACAGGGTAGATAAAATGTAGCCACCTACCTCTGCCACTTCCACTCGACACTCCTGATGCAGACCAGCTAAGCACGGCTTCAGCAGTCTGATCCAGAGTAGTGATGGTAGCTACCAAGTCAATCAACACGACAACACAAGCACAGTCACTAGGAGAACGTCTCACGCGGCAGGCGATGAATGAATACGTGTGGTGTATGCGACAACCAAAGGGCAACTGGTTGTGTTAGGCTCTAGCCGCCGGTAGTAGGTGGCGCGGCGAGCAGGCTTGCGATCCAACATTTCGGAAATGACGGTAGTCGTAGAAAAGGCGGATGACAAACAAATTATCCTACCCTGCATTTCTAAACTGAGCAAAGATCGAACAGCGTCATTCAGTTTAAACATTACCAAAACAAATCAACATTATAAATATAAACAATGTTCCCAAAAGACTTCCAAATCAAAATCTTTCATCAACTGCAGCTTGACTGCAGCACATTGTCTTCTGATTTTAATTAAAGATAGCCAATAAAGTAGCTTACTTAAGTTGGGGTGATAGCGTCTCGGCATCTCAGGGGACAACTGCGGTATCCCCAATTTTCCATTAAACAATGTTTTGGAAACCATCAGGAAGATAACCGAGTATCCATAATCTTATAGAAAAATAATGGTTTTGTCGTGGATTTCAGAAACAGTGGTGGGGTGTTACGAGGGTCTTTCTCTTGTAATAATTTTTAAAACGCGAATTGAAATTTACTGGACATTTTTTTGAACAATATACTTTATTTGAAAGTAAGTCCAGCTTCAGATTAGCGGATTAAACGAGCGGTTTCGTCGTTCGTGTTTTGTATTTTGCATTGCATGTATGCGCGACAAGCCGCGCGAGACGCCTCATGCTACTGAAACTCGCTAGAAAAAACCGTAAACGCCGGTATTTTGAAGTTTCGCAAGTAGGTACCAATCCACCCGTATACGCACGACGAAATACGCTAGCCTGAAACCGCATTACTATAAAGTAATAATTATAGGTATTTTATTTTCAGATTTAGCAACCCAACTACGTCGTAGACGTTATTCGTAGCGCAGACCCTCGCGTAGCGTGTCGTAGCTTACCTAAGTAGTAAGTATCTACTACCAAAATTTGTGAAAAACTACGGGCGCGGCGCGAACTCCTTGATGACTAGATTTTGGGCCCATTTGTGCAAAACAACACTGTATCAAAACAAAACAAGTTATAAGGCTTGTGTGTAAAAAAAACATTAAGATATTAATTTATTCTTGTAATATACTTACAAAAAATATTGTTGTCAGTAGCCTTCAAGAATTACGTACGTAAGAAATTGCTTTAAGCAATAATTCCGAGTGTTCTGCTAGTAAATATTCTTGTAGGTATAGACCTAAAGTACTTGAGTATAAGACTAATAATGATCAATTTAGTACACTTTTAGCATTCCAGTATCTATTAGGTAGGTACTCATTTAGATGGAGTGATGACATAAAAGAAGTGGCCGGAAAATTCTGGCCAAGGAGAGCAATAAATAGACCAGAGACTGGAAATAATTGAAGGAGGCTTTTACGCAAGAGGCGGACCCTACACATAAGAAGATAAACCTACATATTTAACTTTAATAGATGGAAGGGAACAAAGCTTTTTTATTTATTTATTTATTATCTATTACTGGTTCACTGTTCATCGCAGTTACGCGACCTGAACAAAGAAGCACTGGCAAATTAATTACTCCCCGTTGGATATGCCACATTAAATTACCTCCACAAAATCCATGAAGCGGCCTAAGGGCCTAATGGATTCATTCGTGTAAACCAACTCGCAAGCTTACTACGCAGAAAATCTGGGTTAATGGAATTTTTCAGTACCTTTCAGAGTAAGTATTTTATTAATCCGCCTGCAATTCTTATGGTTACATGATCCAAAAAAAAATTAAAAAGTTTAATACCTAATGTTGGTCGGAAATCTCGAGATACACATTATATGAAAGTAAATAATGACAGTACAGTACTTTCTTATCTACAAAGGAAAAGGTAAACCACTAAAAACCCACTTTATTAAGCTGAATGTGAATAAATAAATAAGTAAAATACACGTGGGTTAAGTATGTAGGTAGGCGTAGGGACTCTGTACTTGCATAGCAGTTGAGAAATGTAAGTACATTATCGTCTCTCACAGTTTAAAGTTTTTATACCGTTTTATACCTTTAAGTTTAGTTATACCGAATAAATAAATAAATAAATAGGTAAACATTTTGGACATTTCACACAACGCCATCTATCCCCAAACTAAGCAGAGTAACTTGTACTATGAGAACCGCAGATGGCACTTTAATTTTGTTAATACATACATAGAAAACACCCACACTCAGGACAAACACCGATGTTCATCGCACAAATGTTTGTCCTAAAGCGGTAATCGAACCCGCAACACCGGGTGTAGCAGTCCAATACACTTGCCATTCGACCATCCGTGTCGCAATGTCGCTTACAAGGAACTCTACGCAAAACTAATAAATATTTATAATAAACTCTGTCAATTATTAATACTAATATATTAATAAACAAGAATATCGCGTTGCACATAATCATATTTTATTACGAAACCCTAAATCCTTTAATTATTTATTTATTACCATGTGAAGTATGGGAATATTGCGGGCCGGCCCATTGCGTAAACAAAACATCGTTTACCGCTCCTACTCGTTCAGCGGGGTGGTATTTCCATCTGAGTTGGCGGATAGAAGCCGGATTTTTTTATCCGGCTTTAAGTTATTGGAAATTAAAATCACCTAACGCAGAACATACTAAATAATAATAAAATTTATTTATTCAGACAGCAAGGTCCACAAGTGTTAGTAATACCTACTTACTATCTAATCTTAGAACTAGGTGTTAGTATTTAAAAACTAAGAGAGACTTAGTCCTCTGAATGAGTTGCCACATCAGAGGACTGTCGTACCTATTAGCTTTGACGTTTAGGATCCTGTTGCTGCTTCCGCGCACTGTGCGTAACAACGACGCAGATTTTTTGCGCCAGATGGCGTCAAAGCCGTCAACGCGCGCTTCAGCAAACATCGCCGATGCGCTACAGAAGCGCGGAAGCCGCAACAGTGCCCTAAACGTATTATTATACTGGATCCGCAGAGCATTGTAAGCCTTTTGAGTATGCCGGAACCACAGACTCGCAGCTTACAGAGATGTACAGTACGCTCTAAAAAGGGTGACTTTAACCGCGTCTAGCGAATCTGCGGGCCAGCATATTCGCGCGGACTGACAATGCTCTGCGTTCCCTCTCTAAGTCCAGATTATCGCACAGGTCGTCTGTTACCAAATGCCCGAGGTATTTGAACTGATACACTCTTTTGAGTGGTTCACCATTTAGCATTACACGTGGTACAAAAGTGGGACATTTGGTACCTGCTTTGAAGATTTTTTGAAGCTCTTTCACATTATACATGAGTCCATGGGATGCTACATAAGACTCGCACACAGCCAGTAGTTTTCGGAGAGCACTGATCGAGGGAGCCAATCAAATCAAATCAAATCAAATTAAAGATCATTTAATTTTATTTGTTAAAGTAATTTTGAATAAATATAAATAAAATTGTTCATGCAAAATCAATGAAGAGTTAAAAATGGTGAATAGGTACCTGATTATCTCTTACTATCAGAACGCTCGTCTCGTCTCGTCCCTAGTTAAAATAAAAAAACTACGTATCAATTAGTAGTAGGAGTAGATAAGTACAAAATAAGATTAGATAATGTCCATATCGTAGAAAAACAAGATCCTAAAGCCCGTCACACACGTAGCCATAAAATATAACGATATATACGATCAATTTTGTATTCACTGAAAACTGTACTGCAGAAAGTGATCTTCCTAAGAAAATAATTAAGTTAGTACTCTACATAAATATTTCTTCGGCTGCCGAACGCATAGCCGGACGGGTTGGGATCATCCCTAGTCCCAATTAATCGGAAGCTCGCCTTTCCCACATTTTTACGGTTTTTCCAGATCATTAGAACTAGTCACCCCATATTTTACCAAAATTCCCTGTGACATGTCCCAGAAGCGCCCGCTTAATGGGAAATAGGAATACATCAGATAACCAACATTTTAATAGCGCCTGTATATTCACGTAAGGCAATAAAAAAGGACATTACGATCGTGAAATACTTTTACGATCCTAAAATAATAAAAACGTGATCGGGCGATTTTATTTTTAGAACATAAAATGTAGAAAAATATATTCGCAGCCGGTAGGATTCGAACCTACGCTCCCAGAGGGAATCTGATTTCTAGTCAGACGCCTTAACCGCTCGGCCACGGCTGCTCTATGATAGAGTAGCGAAATTACGAATTTTTTGCCAAATACTTAAAAAAAATCGTAATGAACTAATTTGCTTGTGTTTTACTAATATTAAAATTAGACCAGCGCTAAAACCTGTTGCTTTATTTCAAGCAACTATCAAAAGATGCTACTAAAGCCGTTTTAATTTTAACCGGGTTTACTTTTAGCTTTTATTTTATAATTTCACCACTATAGACAGAGGCGCCGTGGCTTAGTTGGTTAAAGCGCCTGTCTAGTAAACAGGAGATCACGAGTTCGAATCTCGTCGGGGCCTATCGCACTGAGTGCGTGTAATTTTGCACTGTTTTTCTTTTTTCTTTCGATGTTCGCATGATTTTCCTGCATAATTTATATAGCTAAAGGTTCAATATAGGTATTATATTTTAATTGTTCGTTCCAAACCATTTATTCTGCGCCCTAACTTGGGATCATAGAAGTAAACACATGTTTATATTGTTTCACTCGTATATTCACATTATACTTTTAACTTATTTACAGAAAATGTACAAACGTCGCATCAATTCAACAAACATTTAACAAGAGCTAGCACAAATATCCAGATACAAACTCTAAGTTATAGTATTCTATTGTAGTACGAAAAAGTATGTTTCAAATTTCAATAATTAGTTTGGCACAAGAACTTGCAAATAAAATTGAATACTTAAGAAACGATAAATCAACAAACGTTAATTTACGGTCAGTGTCCAGTCTTAATCGGAATTGTATTTCTTCTAAGCTATTTTATCATAAACATCTAAAACTTTCATAAAATCTGAGGCACATTCAATATACGTATAATACAGTCGTTATAAATGTATTTATTTATTTACAGAATCATCTTACAACTAATATGGCAGAATTGAGGTTTAAAATATAAAATTACAAAAAGTTGTCACACATTCGAGGCTCGTTTACGCGAGGACAGTAACTCAACAAAAAAAAATCTGGTAAAAGACATAATTTTTAAAGTTATTACTTTGCAAATTTGCGAACAAATTTAAATTAAGAATATTTTTCATACCTTTTATACCAGTTTAGATTTCGAAAAACATTCTTATATTTAAATTGAAAATTCTGTTTGTAATTGCGATTAAAATTACTAGGTATCACTGGAAAATATTGTTCTAGCTAAACATTGTGCGGTATTTACTACTCTTCAATTGACTTGCCATAGTTGCCAACTGTCATTATAAGGCAAAGTTTAAAAAAAAACTTCTCCAAATGAGATCAGCATTACTTACGAGCTAGTGAATTAGGATTTTGTAATACCAAGGCAAATTTTGTAATATTAAACAGGCCTATTCCAAAACCTTTTGATAGTCCATTCATATAACGGTAAATTAGAAAAGTGACAGAAATCATAAAGTGTTCGTTCAAAGTGGCTATTTCGCTAAATTACTTGACGCGGAGGTCCATTTACACTAAGCAAGAACACAGGAAATTAGCACACATCTAATAACTTAATACAAGTTATGGTCGTGTTCCAGTAGTTTGTGCTCGCTGAGTGTACTAACATTATGCGGGTTGATTCATTTAAAGCACAGAATCAACACCTACTTTGTAATTTTTTTAGTTTATAATGAACAACGTGCTTATACAATGTGTTTGGTCTTGAGTTAGAGAAAACCCTCTTAAATATCGGTAACTCAAGACAAAACACATTGTATATCAAACGAAATTTCGTCAATCATCTTTTTGCACAGCTTTTTTTTTTTTGGAAAATCTAAGTGTTTATCATGACGAACGATCAAAAGGTTATTAAAAAGGGTATAAAATATAGCTACTTTTATAGCTTACTTGCATACAATTTAAGTTGAGTGAAGTATACACCTACGATTTGGCTAATTCACGAAGCCTACGATAGACAAAATCCCAAAAAAAAACTTTTTGGTAGGTAATGAAAAAAGTTAAATAATGTAATAATGTAATGATTTGACAAATTAAAACAATCAATTGTTAACAATAATAAGTGACAATTAATTGTTAGGAAATCAGCATGAAAGATGAACAAATAAATGTATACAGTCCAATTCATGTTAGCTAAAACAATAATTCCTAGGTAAAATACAACACAGCGGTGGTACTCGTAGTTAAAAATTGTAACAACGAAGTAGATAACAAAAAATCAGTCTCTTTTATAAACACTTCACTAAAATCCGCACTTACACAAGTAAGGCCGCTACGAGTCCGTATCACTTGTCACTTAGTTTATTGTCTTTGGGTGCGTTTACACGAACCTAGTGAGTTGCGTGTGGAAATCTCGCAGGAAGATTTGCAACTGTTGCAGTGTGGGCCGGTCGTCGGGTGACATAGCCCAGCAGTATGCCATCACTGCGAATCTGAGGACCAAACAAGTGAATTATTTCTCCATTTAATGTTCAACAAAATAGGTTGTACCATAGATGAATAACGAATAAGATTTGTTACTTTTTACGATGTAGTTTTATTAACAATTAAAAAGCCTAGTAGTTTTAACAAATAATATTTATCTAGCCCTGATTGATACTTACTTCTCTTTTTCGAAAAAAAATTTACTAGAAGTTAGCCAATGTGGATCTTTTTTTCTGTCGCATTTTTAATATACTACATTGTGATTCTATTCTATAATATAATGCTTCTGTGGTACGTACGTATTAGCGATAGATAGAACATGGCAAGGGTTCTAAATAATCAGGACTTATGTCCCAAGATTATAACAGAGAACAAATTTACCTAACGGTAGGTAGAGAACGCCGTTCATTCCAGAACCTAAAGGATCGATTACTAATACCATTGTATCCCCCAGGTGTCAGAGCCGGTAACGTAAAAGTTCCTATAATTTCGCTAATCTTTCATAAATTGATAACCAAAACTGCCATCTCAACCATCATTTTAGCCAAATCATTAGAAACACAAATCCCGGATCGAGTGGAAAATAATCAAAAACGAAAGAGCATGAAATGCATACTCACAGTTCGTCAGGACAGTTCGCCGGCTGCTGCAACCGGTATCCGTCCCTCAGATACGCGGCGACCTCGAACGGATCCACCTCAGCATACGGCTGATGCGCCAAAGTCGTCAGTTCCCACAGCAGCACTCCCAGTGCCCACACATCTGCCGCTGGACTGAACTGCCGCTTCGACAAAGCTTCGAGAGCCAGCCATTTGATCGGCCGGTTCTCGTTGTCTCCTAAACAATGGTAGTCAGCGGGGAACAGATCTCTTGAGAGCGCATTGTCTGCGATCATCACTCGGAGGTTTTCATCCACTCTGTTGGAGAAAAATATTATAAGTCCTGGTTCTGAAGGCCTATTGTAGGTGTTATTCATCAAACTAACTACATACTTAAGAGCGCTACCATAATGTTTGAAGCAGAGGATCATCAACAAAAATGTCCACATGAGTATTAATTGAAAAGTAGGATATGAGCAGCCGTGTTGGCCGAGTGGGAGGTGCCTCAACTTTCGATCCGAAGGTCGTGGGTTCGAACCCGATCGTACACCACTAGATTTTTCTGAATATATGTGTGCATTAAAACACGTGCTTAACGGTGAAGGAAAACATCGTGAGGAAACCGGCATGTTATAGAACCTAAAAAGTTCCAAAATATGTAACAAGTGCACGAAAGGAGCCATTTCTAGGCGCACTTGAGAACCTTTCTCCAAACTGGTTCAAAAGAAATAGTGACACGATCAGAAGAAGAAGCAGACATACATTCGGAACCATCAGAAATGGAATGCAACGTGTTAGCTGATGACTTCAAAACACAACTTTGTCATGTCAATAAATTAACCGCCAGAAAACTTACATGCAATTTCTAGCAGCAACATCCTTATGCAAGACATGCTGCGAGTGAAGATACATCAGGCCGTCCAAGGCGTGTAGAGCCATTCTGACGACCAGCTGCGTCGTTAGTGGCGGAGGCGGCGCTGCTCCTGCTGCTCCACCCACTGTCACCCCTCGACAGGACAGGAGGAACTGTTTCAGGTTCCGCCAAGTACCGTTCCAAGGGTACAGCAGGAATGGAGCCGTTTGATCCTCGATACTGACACCCAGTACGGATAAGACGCGTTCGTGATTCAGTCCGTACAGCATACAGCCTTCTTGGAGCAGAAGGGACACCTAAAACAAATTAATGACGTCATGTTCCTGTGTCATATAAAACGAGATGACAATTTGGATAGGTATTGTATCGGCCGATAGTTACCTGAACTTGTGAAGCGTGTTCGGCGACAGTTTTGACGAGAACTTCCTGTTCTCGCGCTTCTTCGTCAGCGTATGTTCCTCTATAGACCCGTCCAAACGTTCCTTCCATGGCAACCGAGCGAAGTCTGACTCGACACCTCTGAATCGTCAACTCTGCTATCCTTTGCTGCAAATCTCTGGCTCTCTCCTCAGCCGCCGCAGCAGGAAGAGAAGTGGGTCGGCGGTAGCTGGTGTAGCTAGCTGCGGACTTGCATGAAGAGTCTGGTAGGAACGCGTGGGCGTCTTGTTCTTCGCTCCTGGCCCGTCGGAGCTTCCTGGCTCTTGCCCTGCAAGCCACTGCGGCAACAGCGGCAATCAATAGAGCGGCGCCTGCACAGCCGGCTCCCGCGTAGAAGATATCCGCAGAAGTAGACGCGTGCGGAGCGCTGTCCACTCTGACAGCCGGACGAAGTGCCTCTTTGAGACATATCTTTTTCCGTCGAAAATGCAAAATCGTTGGAGTCGAACCGGTCGAGACGTTAAGGGATATGTTGACTTGCACTTCAGCGGCGACGCTATGCGTACATGGCAAGTCCACCCTCCATGTTTGCGGCTCCGTCGGCACATATCCTTCGCTCGATATGTTGAAGGAAGGCTGGTGCATCGCAACAAGATTGTCGATATTTACACGTAGATTGTACGGTAACTGCAACAAAACAAGCATTTGTAAGACATTGCAAAGCTAAACACGTTTTTATAAAGTTAACATACATTCCGTAGACTAACGGGACCAGCCTCATCACGATGTAACTGTATCAAAGTGATGTACAATTGACGGACATGGCACGCACAGCACCTAAACTGTTCATCCGAAACCGTGACCGCATGAACGGAGATCAAATGTCGAATGTGACCTACGTGTGACTGGAGAGATCACGAACATCTCGCCTTATAGGAAAGCTGGCATTTAAACTACACACATCGGATACATTTGCAAAATGTTTATGCTGGCAGATCGTTCAATGTGCTTTATGCTTCCCTTATGCGGATGACGTGTAAACCATCCTCACACGCAGCGAAGCAGATGTTTAGAATAACAATCTCACACCACGGTTTGTTTTGAAATTAGTTAAATATTATGACCATGAGTGCTCATTATTTTATCCACTAATCATGCGGCGGCGTTACATGAATGGTAAAACAAACATTATTCGCCGCCGCGGGCCCTTTGGCCGGTCGCCGGGCGTAGGGAGGCGTCCCGGCTCGTAAAGAGCGTAGGTGCGACAGCGAAGCCGCTAATTAAATATTATCACTGGCAGTCGGTGAGTACAGACAATGGTGGCGCGATCGCTCATCGGCGCTAGTTAACCGGTTACCAAATATTTAGTTCGGCTAGTCAAAGGTGCCGCCGAGCAAACAAGGGAATGAGTGTAGTAGGGAGTCGCGCAGCGGAGGGGACTCGTGCCGATCTGATACGCGGCCGAACAAAGCTCGCTAGATGCTGATAAGGCGCCGCCGCGCGATCGCAACCGCAGCATATCCCACATTTGCTTTTTAAATGCGCCACAACGCTTTCACCATTCTATAAGCCGAAGCCAACTCAGGTAAGGTATGTACCTACCTACCTACATGCGGAGCTTTTATGACTTGCAAATAGTAGCCTAAATAAGCGCAAATCCGAGTGGCAGATTCAGTGAACTGAATGTGTTCATAAGATCCTTTATTTGCTTTAGAGGTACTGAATATGTAGAGAAGTGAACGTCGGCTTTTCGTATCAATATCCGAAGGTTGGAGTGGCCGTCAGTCCGCCGGCTGACGGGTGCGGATAAAATAAATAAATGCACATAATATTTGGTTAGCGATGCAGAAGGATACGAGGTAAATATAACATAGCGAATGGCTGCGCGATCAGGAGCCGCAGATATTTGCATGAGAGGCGATCTTATTTGAATTAGTAACATACAAGGAATATTCCACCCGATATTCTATGGCGACAGGCAAAGCATAACCGACTGCATTGTTATTTTACTTATTATATTTTATCCTAATCAGAACTAAGTTTAAATCTGAATTCAGATACCGACAAAGAAATTACCATAATGAAGCCTTGTTCGCGAATCCCCTTCGAAGCCCTCCAAGTAAACATCTATTGATTCCATCAAGGAGAAAAACTTTCCTCTCAGATTTAATTACGTTACCCACTTAGCTTTTGTTCGCAACTTTTTCAAAACATTGTTAATGTTCCCTTCTACAGACGGAAAGACAATCATTTGTGAGTGCAAATAATACCTCATTAAGCAATATTATTCTATCTATCTATGGTCACCATTAGACTTAGAATTCAACTGTTTATTTTCATTACCATAATAGAAACACTTCTTATCCAGTATATTGAACAAGAATAGGTTTTTAGCGCCATAAACTCATATTATATCCCATAAGATTGATAGATGGAATGCTGCTCGGACCTAAGAACAAAATAAGAATGTTGTTCCTCTACTTTTTCCTCAATGTGTACCTACCAGGCTAGTCATTGTTTTACTCAATACGGTTGCAGTCAGTTTGATGTTAGTTGTGGTTAGAGAAGTATATTCCATTATGGACAAACTATTGCTTTCTGAGCTTCTAGAATACCTGCAGTAAGTAGCCCAGAGTAGTGAAGTTCAAACGAACAGTTACTCTTTCGGTGTTTCTGTCGGTACTCTTCCAGACGGTGAATGACTCAGACCAGAGTACATTTTGTGGTATTGAAAAGTGCCATGAAAGATACTCACAGGTTTCCTTGTCAAGCTCTGCCAGGTGAAGTGCAGTTCACCGATTGTCGCAGGGACAGGAACTTCGAAGTTCAGGGCATAGAAATTGATCTGACCCTCGCGGACGTAGAATAGCTCAGCCGTTAAACCTGAGAACAATAAAAACAAAATTTAAAGCTATGCCTCAGGTGTGAATAAACTTTCGGCCTCTTTTTTTTGGCTTTTTAGTGCGGTGGTAGCGTAATGTGACGCCAAGCCGTCTACCGCTCACAAAACAGTTTATTTTACAATATTCGTGTCAATCAAACTAAATCTATCGACGAACGAACAGAAAGCATCAATAGAATGGAATCCTGTTTGCAAAAAGTTGAAAGCGCACGCGCACAATGTCGGCTACATCAAAGGCGGCATTACAAAGATGCCGCAATACGACGCCCGCGCCACCTGTCCACAAATCATGGGAACTGATTTAGGAAAAAACTGGTTTAAAGTGATATCAGAGAAAGGACGACAATATTATTTGAACTAAATGGACAAGAGAAATTCAGACGAGAAAACCTTTTTCATTGAATATAACTATTAAGACACATATCTTTATAACCTGAACCAGAAAAGGCATGGAACAAACAAGGCAAGCAAAGTGCTCACTAAGGCCTCCATGACCGTAAAAGTACTTGAAACAAGAAGCAAAGTGAGATCTGAATAAAAATCTAGCTCACGAGCAAAAACTTGTCGCTTAACGTAATTTGCAGCATCTTATCAAACATGGGCTTCCTGACTCAACTGCTTCTTTGAACTCCTCCATCGATCTACAATGTTTACACCGTTAAAATATTCACAAGCATGTCTGGTTATTACAGACTACCATCACGTTACATAATCATTAATTTTATGGTTATGCATTGAGCGTCCGATGGCTTGTTTTCAAGTATGCATGACAGCAAACAGGGATCGAATGGTTAATGTTAATAAGGTTGTTTTGTGCGCGTTTCGGAGTCAGTATCAAGTCTTATGGGCGGAGCAACTGTCTGATGTATCGATGAGGTGTGGCGAACAATAAACGAAGAAATATTTAATTAAGGTGCACGTCAAAAATATATTTGCATTCTGAAACAGCTGGTGATTTATTATCCATAAACCATAAGTTAATGTGCGAGTATGGTCGATAACATTTAAAATATATTTTCCACGAACTAGTAGCAAGCGCTTGACCAGTTTCTTGTAAATATGTAAAGCAGCACACCGCACCGGTCCATATTCCGTAGTAACGACACCATTATCGACTGAGGAGATAATATCGTTGAACATTAAAGTCCTATGTAAACACGTTTTAGTAATATTACAAACACGCATGCAAATTAATTCCTGGCTGATTAAATTCGGGTTAATGGGACATTTGTTTATAAGGTAGTTAGATAAGGGTGATATGAAGCTAATTTGGTAATAAATAGCAGTAGAATTTGCTTTATTATTTGCTCTGAGCTGTTCAGAGTACGAGTCTGAAACAGCTTTATGGAAAAACAAGGCATAGCGCCTCGTTGACAAATCCGTGGAGCTTTAGAGCAGGCGGTGCTTTTCAAGTTAAATTTATGTTTATTTATAAGTTTAATATATCTCATACGGCAGTTAAAACTTTAGCAGTTTTGACAATTTTGATGAGTACTGCATCGATAAGCAGCTTATAAATTTAAGCAGATTATGTAAAATCGACTCGATTTATCACCTTATATCTTTACGAATTTACGACTCATCGTTATGCAGATGCGATAGATATTGTAAATATTACGAAATATTTAGTATATTATAAATTCAGTGACCATCAAAATAATTAATAAAATTAAACTTCTCATATTCAACCACATGAATTGGAAACCGGCACCTGATGCTTATCATAGAAGCGACCCGGAGAGAACGACATCTCAGAGAGTTAATCACCAACATTATCTTAGAGACATCTTTAAAATATTTCTTAGAAAAAATGCCGTGTTATAAAAACTCGATCCAAGGGTCTATGCTTAGAAGCCTGTCTCTCCTTTTATAGCGTCAAATTTCATGGACAGTAAACTGTACAGTTTTATGAGGTTGTATGCTAATACAACATAAACCATGAACCGCTAAAAATTCCCACATAAGTGGTAGAATAACTGCTACCGTTCGCGGCTTCTTTGAACTGTGCGGCGACGAAAAAAGAACCACTTGATACGACTAATAACTAGAGATAGCTGCATCGCAGGCGCCCACTTTTTGTAGCTATTCAAACTAATTCCTCGGGACACCAAGCAACTGTGCTTTTGTAGCTTATCGGGGTTTCTTCATGCCGCTAAAGAGCAGGAGAGACACAGCAATCTCAGTTCTCAATTAGGACATAATGAACATAATGAACCCGGCCACGGCTCCTGTTTTTGATAAAGAAATAAAGGAAGAAGTATCTTTAAAAACACACTAGTCTCCAAATAGCAAAGGGTGTGATTTGATAGCACTGAATTTAAAATTCAAAAGACGTATGTATAATAAATTCAATAATCTGATTCCAGGAAAGAACATCTTGAATCTTGTCTGCCGTTGACGCAT
Source organism: Lobophora halterata (assembly GCA_932526365.1). Classification (NCBI taxonomy): domain Eukaryota; kingdom Metazoa; phylum Arthropoda; class Insecta; order Lepidoptera; family Geometridae; genus Lobophora; species Lobophora halterata. The sequence continues at coordinate 9,330,105 of OW052002.1, forward strand.
TCAACATTCGCACCTCCGAATAAAGCCTTCATTACTCGCACAAAACCCCATTTGTGAGGATAAATAGACCGAGGCACAAAAGATGTCTGATATTTCGTATAGAAAACTCGAGCTCCCCTTGGATTTAGGTGGGTATTATGGAATTATGCGGAGACGTGCAAGAAAATAAAACAAAATGCAGGTGTCGCGGGGATAAAGGGGAGTCAGTTGAGCGACCTATAGAAATTGATCGTTCGCTGAATGCGTGCATTCTTCTGTGCGGAAATAAAAATCTGATATCATTGAATAGAATTGAGTAGAGATTATAGTCAAAACAAAAATTATAAGTAAGATATAAAAAGAGAGATTGTTTAGGATTAACTCGACCATTGTAGAGAATTTTCCAGAGATAGGAAATAACAAATCGATCTATAAACTACAGACAACTTCACGAAATAGTCTTCATCATGCTGCACTTTACTGCCGAGGGTCTTAAGAGGGTGGTATCCCTACACACTCGATTATTAAACAGGGTATTCGATACAACATTAGGAAACATACAACCGACAGGAAAACCGCTAGGTAAATAATCGTTTTATTTTACAGCTACCACATCCGATATCTGTGCGAGATAATGGCTTATCATAAAACTGAACCTATTTATTTGACGGGAAGATCCTATGTTTATAAATGTCATGCACTACATTCACTCACACACATAACGTACGGCGGCAATGAGATGCAGACGCAATACAAAAAAAGCTAAATAAATACTAGGTTTTAACTGGAGAGCAACTAAGGACTTTGCAGAAATTGGAATAAGAGACGGGGATCAAGCTCAATGTCGCCAAATGCGTCCAGCAGTTGAATGTTTGCCACAGGTTGAATCAAAAGCTGCGTTTTGCGGAGCTTTTCACATTATCCTTCACAGGTAAATAGATGAGCCGTAAACGGGTACACTAAGGCCACACATTATAAGCCACAGAAAACCAACGCTGCAGCATCAAAACTTTAACAGCGATACTGCAACAAATTAATATATAATTTTAGTTTTCTATTCGTTTACTTAAGTACTTAGACGTTAGTTTTTCGTAGACTTTCGCGATTATCACACATAGTTTTTTGATTATAACGGGTATTTATCTTACTAACTTACTTAGACGTTACCCGAAATATATGTATATGATTAATATTTTATTATTTACTCATCTCTCTGAGCTACAGTATAGCTGTACTGTGTAACTACAAGCCGAGAATTATTTTCAGGCGCTGTGTTGCAACGGCGACAGTTTTATAGTTCGCCACCGGAAAACATAGTCGTAATTTTAGTTGAACTATCGGTAGTTAGAAAAGACTTTTAAAACTGGGAACTGTGTTTCTCTATCGAATTCCAATGAGTTCTACTTTTAGAGTTCTTACGTTGAACTTAAAAATGTATCTAGTTATTGTGTCGCCAAGTTGATTTTATAAGTTTTTTTTTGTTCCAGTACATTTGTTCTATAACATAAAATTATAAATACAGGATAAATATAGGATCTATAGGGGGATGGAGACTGCAGTAAAGATAAATTCGAAAACCATTAATTGATAATTTGTCGCGTTATATGTAAATAACTATTAAATTTAATGCCATTTAAAAGAGCTAAAGATAGTCTTCATTGCTCGTAAAATTATCCTCAAAAACACATAAACGCCATATAGTTAACTATTAAATTTAACAAACACACGGAAATTATTTTATGAGAGCTATAAGCTCGCTACCAGTCACCGTGTTTTAAATTGAAAGAAAATAATCAAAATTGATGCAAACCTATTAGGATAATAAGTTTGGGAAATAATTGCATTACCGAAAAAAACCTTTTCGTGTGCAATCAGGTGTACAACTCTGAGGTTTCTCAAAGTAAGTGTTCCGGAAATGAGGCGGGTAACATGATCCGTATGTTTTTTCATTTGCGGGCAGGTATTGTCCCTAACAAGATAAGTCTTCGGTACAACGGTGATCTTCAAAGTACGGTACGGCACGAATGCCTAATAAACTGAAAATCTGTGGGATAATGTGCGAAAATCTGTGTTATATTAGTCCGAGCTAAACTAAAAGCATTGCTCTTTTGTATTCGAAATTTCTTTAATAAAATCTAGGTGTGAAGAGAGATTGTAAGAGCCCGGTAGCGGAGGAAGTAGGGGTGAGAGTAATGTGTGTAATAATCACAGCCATCTTTCACCGACACGTTACACATACCATTTACCCCCAAATTCCCCTTCGTAATTACTTTCATTACGCAATAATGTAGTAACGTGTGCGTTAATTAATAGACTTGTCGGAAGTAAAATTACAAGACAGCTTCCGCTGATTAAAAATGTTTTTTAACAAAAATAAACAAATAGCAAAATCCCTAATTACTTTAGCTAAGGCTTTAAAAGTTTCTCATCTCGTTCATCATGAGACCGATTATAATAACGCAAACACATTATAAAACGCTTTAAATTTGTAATGAATTAATTGGAATGAAAACAAGCAATCAATTTAAGGTATAATCTCCAACAAGTGTGATATGCCACCGTTTGTATCGTCCAAATTAGTTCAGATACCTTAAAAAGTTGAAAACGAGTTCTGGCAATCCAGTTTATATGGAGCTTTCAATAAGTTTTGTTTATTTGTTCCTCGACCACGTTCTGGGTCCATTATTATCAAGGACATTTATTTTTTTACAAAAATACTCGAGATGTTTTCGTCATTTATATTCGATACTTGTATTAACCTTTCACAAAATGTGTAAGCTAAAATAATCTAATGTGAGCTATGGAAGTACGATCTCTCAGTTCGAATTGATTAGCCAGCACATTTTGATCTCACTGTTTTATCTATGTAAGGTAGTGATTAGTGTTCGCCTAGATAAAACCAAAGAACAGCATAATGTTTCATTTTCTAAGAAACATCTCAACTCTCGCGTGCACTTACCTTATAAGTGCAGGATCTATCCTACATTGTAGGACGCATAAACGAATCGATGACACTTCTTGCATCTTAGGTGTAACAAGATAAACTACCAGCTTAACCTTCTTCGATGGATGAAGTGATCAATACCAGTAAGACAAGTCCCCTCAAAATGTTGAATATCTCGTATACCCCAATCTGTATTGGCACGCTGATTGATGCCCGTTTTTGCCCGCGTGCTCAACTCACTGATCCTGGGGAATTAGCTTGACAGTCGGAATCTTTTCCCGAGTTTTTGCCTCCACAATGCCACATGTTTATTAGAACGCCATCCCTAATTAAGTGTAGCCGGGCGGAAACATAGAAGATTCATTTTGTACATTTCTAGCTCATTAGTTGCGACGTGACACTATATTTATTTAGAAAGGCGCGAATGTTCTCATAAACGTATGTGGATTGGACCGTGTATACTATTATCGGCAATACGCATGTTAACGATATAATAAATAAGTGTTCGTACAACAAACATGGCCCTATTACGATCGGCCTGGAAGTACTGTGACGATGGATTTATTTGGCTCTTGTCAGTGCTTCTGTTGAGTGTAAACAGTACCCACCTGTCATTGAATTATATTGCGAAAACGTAAACGATGGAGTTATGGCACCATTTTTAGAAGAATGTAAATAAAATGCAACGAGTATCTTTGAATTTAACCGTATAAGTCACATTGCGCGCAGCTGCAGAAAGCCTCGTGTTTCACAATAGCAGGCCTATGATATCTACTAGTTCTGTTAAGGCGAGACCACTTTGTACTACTGAAATGTATCGAATTTGTATTCAAAGTCGTGATCTAATATCGCAACGTAAAGTCAGTTTCGTGTCCGCCCGAGGACCGCAAAACCACAGGTCGAAGGCAGCCGCTATTGCTTCAGGAAACCGGCTAATAGCAGCGTTGAACGACCAAATTGCCCGTCCCTAGAGGCTTGGCAAACAGCGGCGCACGTAAGACGAAACTTGACACAAAAAGTCACCCATTTCAGTCGTCAGCTTGAATGTCTTCCATGCCATGCACTGCTCTGTGCTTGACAAACGGCAGGCATGTAAACCGAGGAAAAAACTCACGGATGCGTTCGTGACGTGTTTATAAATGTAAAGTTAGACCTTATAACCAATCCTCGTCTTATGAATTTGTGCCTTGATATCACTCAAATTACAATTAAGTATCAAGTCAGCTCACGTACTATCAGAAGAGTATACACGACAACTAGCATTTCCCGAGCTTATCTGTCAGATTATAACGCTGAGGTTATCGCACGGAAGCCTTTACCGTACAAAATCGATTCCTTATCGAGCATGTCATTCCGATATGAGATTTATATTCCAATTTTATCTCTTCATGATAAGACGCTTGTTTGTTAAAGTCGCCTGCTACCGAATACCGTCCCTTTATTTGGGAAAATGGCCTACAGAGTCAGATGTGCAAACAAATAGCTACGCTTGTGACAGGGCCACCTAGTACAAGCCTGAAAACTGTCTTTGCTCTTTGTCAGAGCCAGAGCAATTCAAATAGAAACTGTGTGCGGAGTAGAGGTGTCCAATAACAAAACATACGAACACGCTTGTCAAATAGCGTTCACCAAATATTATCCCACCGCCACACTGTATTATGTCGTGGATTTGTACCAACATAACGAGTGCGGGACAGAAGCACGACACATAATGTTTATTTTGGAACATAGGACGGCTGTTGCAAAGTAGAATATGAAACATTATTATTTTCCGCAGCCGTGCAATAATAATCTCTTTATCTTGACACCGAACCGTTATTCGAATGAGCAAGAAAATAAAGGAAAACAATGGCCAGGAACTGAGCGTTTAAAATTCGTCTGTTGAGCGTAGGCTTCAAGAGAGCAGTTTGCCGAGTGCTCTTGACGAGAGCTCTTTAAACGAGCTTCGCCAGGCTGCATGCTTCAGCTGCTGTTTACACCAGTAAACACCCACGTGCCCACCCCGTCATGCAAACAACTTATTTCATAAAGAAAAGAAAGGATATTTTACATCCACACTTCTTCTTAGGTACCGGTTTCCTCACGAATACTCACGATGTTATCCTTCACCGTTAAGCATGTGTTTTTAATGCACACATAGATTTATTTGCCAGAAAGAAAATACATTTAATAGACTTCCAAATAAGTACCTATTCTTCTTCTTCTTTTAGTGTCACTAGTTCTTTAGAACCAGTGTGGTGAAAGGATTTCTAGTGCACCTCGAAGAGGCTCCTTCCATGCACTAGACACATGTTTATGAACTTTTTAGGTTAACAGAAAAATCTATTGGTGTATGACCGGGTCGACTTTCGATCTGAAGGTCGAGGCACCTCCCACTCGGCCAAAACGGCTTTTTCTCAGCCATCCACACTGTTAAGTGTTATTATAGGTTCTAATAGAACACTCCGATTCCGATGGTTCCAAAATAGGTTATTACGAGCTCGACACTGCATTCTGATAAGGGCAACCGTTCAGGGCAAGATTTACTGTGCCCTACCGCACCACCGTCAATCATAATGGAAATCATAAATTTTCGACATCGTAAAGTAAACAATAGGCAAAAACAAAAAGAGCAAGATCATAAACGGTCTTGGCGCGGTGAAGCCGTGCCCTCGGGTGTCCCGCAGTGCACTCGTGTTATTTACCAACTTTCATAAAACAAAATTTTGAATATCAAAAGAATCCACGCTGCTCGCAAAGGTGAAAACTGTAGCGGAATTACGAAGCCAGAACAAAATGAAGCTAAATTAAAATATCAGCAAAATATACCTTAGTAAACTGATCCTCAAATCCGAATTCCATACAAAATGTTTCGGACAAATACTCAAAAAGTACGCCGTATTATAGTAATTTCTTCACACTATTCGTTTCGTCCATGTATTTTGATTTCGTCAACAAAAAAGTAAAATGTTTCATACTTTAATTTAGATTTTATACGTGTATTTAAGTTAGTAGGGTTAATTATAAAACACGTATAAAATTAAAATTAAAGTATGAAATTATTTAATTATTAAAATATTAAACCTTTCACTTTTTTTGTTGACGAAATCAAAAAACATGGACGAAACGAATAGCGTGAAGAAATTACTATAATACGGCGTACTTTTTGAGTATTTGTCCGAAACATTTTGTATGGAAATTAGCCTTATGGATTCCTCTTAAACTAAATTAGGTTGTTCATTTAAAATACTTTAGTGTTACGATATCAAGGATCCTCGGTCTCAGCAGGGTGATGGACGGCCGTGACAGCTCTGATTAGGGCAAAACTACAAAGTGTATCGGACGCGGCTATTTAGCGATCCAATTACACGGTTTTCTACGGCTTCCATCAGAGGATCAATTTCCGGGCAACAATGCGACCAGCCCGGAGCGGAATCCTCGACACGCAACTTTCACCACAAAATGTGACCGTAAACCATAGCGATTTGTTAATCGAATCCTACCATTTTACCACCAGCATTAGAACATTATATTCAACATGAGTTCGACGCATAATGCCCTGTCATTTGATACCCGTACGTGTTGCACATATCGTTACAATAAAATAAAGTACCCGTCAAATAAATGTGAGAATGCTTAAATATGCGTGTGATTCGAATCGAATAACAAACATTCAATTAATTTCCCAGCTATCGTCGCAGGATAACATCTGTTTTGAATATAAAATACCCCAACACGTTACCATACCAGCACTACCTCGTTTAAACCCCAATAAAATGCAGACCCACACAACTGACGGCACGGCATACAAAAAACCTACACGTGAATCTTAAACATCGATCTAACGGACGAGGATCCATTATTATTAATAACCGATGTCTAAATAAAAATAGGGACATAAAAATATTAAATAAAAAAGAAGGAGATAAGTTTTTTCCAATACAAGACATTATTAACACGGACGCATTGGATCGAGATAAAACAAACATGGCGGGCGACGCGCGCGCATAAACACGGAGTTATCGTGGGAGGCTGTCACAACACGCGCCCGACGGGCATCGCAGCGCTGACGCATCGGTGAAAGCTCTACAAGACACCCCATAATACGACATATGAGAAGATGTTATCTGTCCAAAGCATTTCAAGCCTACGCAGCCTGTCCGTATGCTGAAGAGGCTCATAATATTCAAACTAGAATCCCGATGCAATCGATTATCATTAAAGCGACGTGCGTGATACTATCGTCCCACTTTCAGATATAGGTAGAATATGCTCATGTTTCATTCATGTAAGTATCTCGGTGAAATTCTTGAAATATCTGATTTCTGTTTTGTGTTCAGTCCAAAATATATTCTAAGACGAAACAGATAAACGTAAGCCACTTTTTCAAGAGTCAAACCAATTAACCTTCAAAATAGACTATTCAAATGTAACAAGGTTCGAATACAGCGAGAAAAGCGGCGCAGCGCATTTATCAACAAGACAAAACAACAAAGATACGAGTCGTGATCCCCATCAGAGATCCATCATCGAGCGCTGGAGCGTGATGGATCGCAGTATTAACCTGAGCACTACGGATAACCGACTGGAGTTTCAATTGCTCACAATCTGTCCAAGTCACCTTCGCTGCGTGAGCCGCTTCCTTTTTCCCAAAGGAATTACCAACAAGCCTCATTTATTCCACGAAATTGCGCTGTTCAGCTAACGCAACCTATCTACGAGATTGATCTCAAACATACGGTTGGCAAACTTTAAACGAATCAAAAGAGTGCGATTACGCGGCCAGTATAGAGCTTTAGATGCTTCTAACCGGATTCAACGAAAGCTACATCTCGATTTAAAATAAGTGTTCTTAGAAATGTTCTTGCCACAGTATTTTTAATTAAACATTTTACTGTTAAGTAAGAAATATGAATGAGTTAATTGATATTATGGGTTGGGAACGTCAAGGGAGAAATCCAATCCAGTCGTCCCGAAAGAAGTAACCATAATTTTATAATAACGGCATGCGGTGGCTATAAATCAGAATTAAAAAATTCTAAATAGAAGATATTCGGCTTTCGGCGTCGATTAAAGCCGAGTCGAAAAACAAACAGGGTCTCGGCCACACCCATCACTTTTTATTTAGAGCCTTCGGGCCACGGGCCGATCGACGAAGTCATTGTCCATTACAATTAGATGAGCCACTTTGGCCATTTGCTACCGATTTATGAGATTCAGAAGGCACGGCACGAAGACGAAGTACGAATTATGTTTTTGTCTTTTAATGCATGTCACGAAGGATGAGATAGAATAAAAAAACAACTCTATGCACGAACCGATCCTGACTGTGTTCGGTTAAAACGGTAGCGTCCGAAAAATAAACAACGTAAAATGGAAGTTACATGCGAAAATAAAAGTCAAATGAGCTCCGGGCGCCCACGCTCTTAGCAAAAAGGAAAGATAGGTATTAAATCGACCCAAGGAATAGAGGTTCAGCGATCAGAAACAACAAAAGGGAATGAACTAACTCGTTAATGAGAAGCATGTTAAACGAAGTCGTGTGGAATTGTGAAGGCTAAAGAATTATCTGATGCGCTGACTGAGAACCAGTCCGTCGGAGATTCGCTGCTGACCCTTACAAAACCACACATTTTAGCTTATTTAGTTTTAACCTCAGCCGCTGTCCCAGCAAAACAGTCCCGAGGGATTAGCATACGGTCAATATTAATCTTCACACAAGCTCGTAGCGTAGCTCGGACCTGGAGGTCGAAATCGAAAAAAAAACATATACGGCAATAAGTAAATAAATATTTCCAACGGTTTACTCTCGTAAAGATTTCAGAGTTGGATTTGCATTTTGCAAAAGGCGTGTTAAGAGTCGGGTGCGCCCACACCTCGGTAACATAAAACTGCACACTTGCTTTACTCTTTATTACCTCCGTCTCCGAATGCCTTTGCATGAATTTTGTGTGAGAAAAAAATATTAACAAAAATAAAGTTTGAATCGCTTTGACGTGAAATTCTATTGACTTTTATGGCGTATTGTTTGCATGATGTGACGTTTATTTCTTCCAGGTAGAAACGTGACTATAGGACACAATGAACGTTTCCCTCGATCACGACTCCTGCAAGATGCAATCTGAACGCTGTGGGACACTCATACATGGTAATGTGGCCCAGACCAGACTGAGATCCTCCGATACCATCGTACACAATTAACCTAACAACCCTGCATGCTTCGTTAGCGTTAACATTCGTCAGATCTAACTTGGTAGATTTCGTAGCATAAAGAAATGCCAGCGATTCGCGGACGACTGACGTTTATGGCACTTGCACCATCTTTTTGCATTTAAATTCCACACATTTTATTTGACTTCCGTCCGTAGTCATTCTCGGCGTCAGAGCCAGTTCTTTCATACACAATTTTATACCCTCGTTAATTTTATTGGTTTGAACCAATCGAATCAGTCATAATTGATTAACGAGCGTGTGTCAGAGAGACGACATGCGGTGTGAGAGCAGGTTATCTTATGAAAATCCACATGGGGTCGTAACGTGTCCAGTTACGAGCGGTTAAATAAATGCTGCCTCCCATTAGCGGCTAACTTACGAACACCGTCCAGAAACTCCACAAATAAAATCTACTAAAGCGAGTCATAACGTAATCGTTACGAAAAGTACCGTATCGAAGAAATGACTCATGATGGAGTCTCAGAGTTCAACGATACTTCCCACTAAAATTCAAAATGACCACCTTCAGTAGTAATAACAACCTCTGCTTAAAACAAATATTAGTTCAAGCACCTCTCAACAACGGATTCGACTAATATTTGAGGTGTACTGTACGACTGTCGACTTCCCAAAAGTGTATTTTCTCAAACAACTTCCACAATTGAACGCGCAAGGGCGTCTCAATGTTTGCCCGGCCAAGTCTACAGATGGAGGCAAATAATAGCTTTCCTCCTCTAGCCAGAAAATAACACATTTGATAATGTAGGTATACAAGTAGGGCTTGCAATTCGGATATCCGGATATCCGAATTATCCGGATATCCACCCCATTTTAATATCCGAATAACGAGGGCAACAGTATCCGGATAATTTGGATAAAACGGATAATAAAAAAAAATTAAAAAAACTCGTTTTTAATATGGTTTAAACTGTTAAAACCATTTACTTCAGCATTGTGTGCAATACGTACACGTTTACAGTAAGTATTTTTTATTTAAAACACTGTTTTTCAGTCTGACAAAAAAACTTTAAGTTTCGTCAAGTTCGTTTGTCCGTCCGTATATAATAAACGTCATTATCAAAATAAAAAATAATTCCGATTTTTATATAATTTTTTTTAGTTGGGTAAAATTTTCTTTTTGTTTAAATTTTTATCTAATTTTAGTCGTTAGTACTCAGAAAGTGATCCAACGCGTAATTAAACGTATAATTATCTGATTTTAGTGATTTAATTGGTATTATTAAGGTTTTTTTAACACTATCCGAATTATCCGAAATATCCGGATATCCGAATAATAGGATTTACTACTATCCAAATTATCCGGATACCAAAAATCTACGGATAATGCAAGCCCTAAATACAAGTGACTACGCTAGAAATTAATGTCGTAGTGCACATTTGAGTAAATCACTAATTTTATAAAACTTTATTTCGAAGAATCCGAATACGAGATACCTTCCTTATACCTGTAGACTGGAACCTTATTCATGCCACAATATTATGAAAGCATAAGTAAATCGATAAAAAAAGCCCAGTTTGTAACCCCACCCAACTCGAGTCAATGTAAATTTAACGTTAATGTAAACAAACCTACAGAACACAATAAGACGGGACACATCCAAAATTCCCAATCCCAGGGGATTGAATTGACACTTTTATTTCATTGATTTGGGTGGAAGTGACTAGACAGTAACTGTATCTAGTCGGCTGGAGTCACGATACCCCTTGTAAAGAATAAAAATGTAAATTTAGGGGAAGGCTTCGCAGCGGGCACAGTCACCGCGGGACGCCGCGCGCCACCGCGGCCGAAGCCCAAAGCTGCAACATGACTCTATCGTCTACTTCACGCTGCGAAACATACAAATTCACTTCCAAACGTTTATTTTGAATCCCCAAATCAATTCCCGTCATCCGTCTACAAAAAAGCGGATTGTTACAAAACAACTAGGACCACACATCAAATAAATCCCACACGTTATCCTATCCCCATGTGATGCGACTCTGAAATTCAAAGATATTCGTAGTATTGGGTTGGCATTATTACCTACTATCTGCAGATACCCCGCTGGGCTTTATGGTACCGTCGACGGTGGCCTGCCTAGATAAGAGATAGGACTGTTCAGGAATTGAAAACAAAAACACCACAGTCCACAATGCATACCAATAAACGTAAAATTTGAAGTGTCTCAGCCTTACGATATTTATCACCAATAAATACGAGCAGAGGTATCGCGGCCAAGTTTTCTCAGGAAACCTTGTCGATCGCACTCTGCGAGGCGACCTCAAACATACTGCAGCGCACATTGCATTGCATTAGCAATAAACTTCATGGCAGCACATAAATCCTGCGACACATCGGTTAGCAATCAACTATAAAACATAAAGCATTCATCAATCCCACGGGCGGGCGGGACGGTGGTCAATAAAATGTTATTATTTAGTAGCTCTCATAACCAGAAAGATTTACTGATCATAAAACAAGGTAAGCTGGCCTGTCTGTAGCATAGAAATCCTTTTATTCGGAGGTAATCCTATTAAACCTTTAAGTAGCTCAAGTAGGTAATGGTTGTCCAGTCTTCATTTACAGGCATATGATGGATGCGTTCGAGTGGCAGTCATATCCGGTGCAAGCAAATTTAACTTCGAATAGCCCTGTTTATTCAGGGGTGCACTGAACCATTTAAACGCAGTCGAGTCGTAACAACGTCGACCGCGTTAAATTCTTCAATGCTGTCATAATGCTCAACTTAATTGCTTTCTTACGAACCCATAAAAATTGAAAGTGGCTGCACTGCTTCAATATTTACAACTCTGGTTTCAATCTAATTGCGGAACGCTATTAAAATCGAACAATTAACGATAAATACACAAATGACTGTTTATGTTACGGCATAATAACTCACTGCAACTATCAAATTTAAGTCCCTATTGGTTCCCCTTTAGAAAACGTCAAAGCATTGGATGCAATGTATGTATATCATAAACATTAATTTATAAAGGGTACTGTGGTAAAAAAGTGGAGAATTGTCACGTCCCTATTGATTAATTTGTTTCGCCATTAGAATTCTCTTCACGCGAACCAAAAACGTGAATAACATCGTAGTCTAAATTTCGGTCCTTTATTTATGGTGTGCCATTCCCTCTAAAGGACTGCATGATTTACAGCGAGTAGCACAAAAGCCACTGCCTTATTATGACGTGTTGGCCCTGCATTGTGCCAGCATATTTTATACGTCCGATTGTCCTCGATGTTTGTTTATTTATCGTCCTTCTCCGTAAATACTGCTATGTCACAAAAGTTTGGGGTACAATTGAGCTAAGCCATATTTCACGGTTCTCAATTAAGGCAAGACCAATTTTGGAAGATGTTTTGGCAACATAATTTTTAGACCTTTTGTTAAGTCACGATTAAGCCCAAAAAAAAAAAGGAAATGAACTACCTACGAGAGTTAACAAGATTGGATACGCAAACAAAATAAAAGCTTTGATCCATGAAAGTTACTTCAAGTTATGGAGTCCATAACGACTATAACGAGGGAAAGAATAGTGTTTCATAATGATAGTACCTACTGCTGTGGTTAGAGCTTATTAACACGACGTACTAGCTAAGCGATAGTGCTCATAATATAACAGGGTCGAGGGAACCAGGTACGAGATTCGAGACATGGCTTGTTTGCGTAGGGAGCGCTACTGATGCTTGTGTGTGGTCTTTTCCTACTTCAGACTAGCCACCTACTTTATGTGTTTCTCATATTCTTGACGCCGAAGTGTTTACTCGAACACTTTTATTACTTTTGAATATCGACGAACACCAACCCTTACTCAGTTTACTGTTTAGGTTGCAATCAAATATGTCATCTTTCATTGTTTATTCTCCATGTCATCTTATGAGAGAAACGACGATGTGTGAAACTCTGCTGTCGTAATATTCCTTTACAGAGTCTCTAAGTGCATTTAACAATTTAGATAATGTTCCAGAAGCGCGAATGGTTCGCACATTCGGAACATTAAGAGCTCTTAGTGACACAGCGTCTCTGGCGCGAGAAATAACGGTTGTATTCGATCCATGTAATAATGCGAGGCACAATAGTTTATTACGCCATTTATTTGCACATTTTCTGCGGAGTCATGGAGTAGTCGCGTGCCGCGGTTCCCATCCGCCTATTCAATTACGCCATACTAAACACAATTGTCACGGATGGCACGCCGAGTTGTCCCTAATGGGACATTTTTGAGCTCTGTATAAACAGAGAGGAGAATAAAACACCGGTCGTGTGGCATCGCTACAGGAGTTCTGATATTGTTCGCGTAGCGGTTTAATGTCCCGCGGCGAGACATTTCCCTTGCCAACTGGAAATCAACTTTAACTATGGCGAGTGAGGCTTCTGGCCAATGGATTATCTACCAAAACAAACATGAGTCAATTTTAATGGCGAAAAGGAAACAAAAATGGCTTGTAAATGTCATTAGTGGTGTGCGTTAACGAGTGGTCGTGTCGTGGCGTCTGCTATTTCAGTTTGGGCGCATTCCTTACTCACACGCATCATCTATCACGCGGAGCTGTCAGGGTTTAAACTGGGCTTAACTGGGCACCGACTGCTCGTCATCCATGGCAGCTGATGGACGCCTCGACGGTCTATCAGGCGTCGGTCGTTCCCGGACAAGGGTGAAGCGTTCGTTCGTGTTTGGTCGTTTACCCTTTGTCAAAACATTGTTGACCTTATCATGAGACTCATACACTTAGATTTGTAGACGTCAAAGAAGCAATTATTTTGGATTGATTTTTTTTTAATAAATTTGTGCTACATATTCATTTGGTTTAGCAATAATTTATAAATTACAAAAAAACGTTTTCAATTTTTGTCTACTGCACTACAACCCTGTACATTTTCAAGGGATTTGAGCATTGCGCCACGGGATGTGCGTTCGAGGAGGTCCATTGTCTCGCTCGCTGCTTGCCAGAATCCCACCGGTCCCTCAGGAATACGCCGGGAAAACTCTCAGATGTGATTACCGCGGATACTTTCAGTTATTGGATCCTGCGAGTAGATTGATATTTGTTCAAAACTTGAGTCTTATCTAGAGCCGCAACTCATTGCGAATCGGTTACGTCTTTCGCACGAATTATTGGCCTAATTGGATAGTACAATAATAGCCTCAACAGTCTAAACATATTAAAATAGTCACTTCCCAATTTAAAATAATGAACTCGACTTTTAGGTCGCCATTTGTGAAAGAATTCTTGTGCTGTAACTGTAATATCTACAAAGAATCAATGACATACGCGCTCGCGGCGGCACCGAGCAGATTGATCGAAGCTTTTTGTCGCGCTGACGTCTTCATCCATTCCCAGCAAATTGCCACAATACCGGAGCCGCGGCGAGGTGTGATCGAGTGTCCGACCCTTCAAACCCATAACCATTATTTTGAATATGTCCACTATCGATCAAAGAAAACTATTTTTAAACCTTCATCTTCTTTTCACTAGAGTAACATAATTTTACTTACTTGATGCATCGTTTACGTACGCTGCAGACATGCGTCAAATTTTTCACTGTCGAGAATCGTATAAATTAACATATCTCTTTGAGTATGTTTAAATGGAAGACCAATTTACGAAATGAGGTTCTGGCTTTGTATACAAATTAGCTCTCATGTCTTTTACTTTGTAGATTGTCTCGGTTCGTTTCGCGTTATTTATTAAAGATCTATTTATTCAGCTGCAGACCGACCTAGATACTCTGCCAAGATTTCGATATAAGGTGGCATTTAAAACATTTGTTCTATATCTTACTAGCTGCTGCCCATCGGTAAAAAAGTACCAAGTCTCTATGTCCTTTTTCAACCCATATATATATTTATATTATTATATATAATATACCTCTGCTCTCAGATAATTCAAAAGAAAATTCAATAAGCAATGATTTAAATAATAATATGGCTCCATGATAATTATAAACACAATTGATCCCAAAGTTTAGTACATAGTTGAAGCAGAGCCGAAGCTCAACGTAATTGAAAATAACGAGTTGCATATTCATGTTACATATTCCGTCGCCAGCGGTCTGAACGTCAAGTCTGGAACATACGCCTGATTCTATTTCTGCCAACTGCATATCCCCAAGTGCTCGTATTAATCCAACTTAAGCGCATAAGGTGCTTCACATCAATTAAAACTGCAGGATTATTCTCTATGGGTATGAATGTGTATTTTTAAAATAGATGCGTGGGATAAACGAATTTTAATTAACCATTTTGATTCTCATCACGGATCATATTTACCCTAAACCCCACCTGCAAGCGACATGACACCCCCACGGATTAAAAACTCCACGTCAGTCATCCGTCCGTGAAATTAAATTTATTTAAGGCCCACTCCACATCATCCAGCGTGTCAACGGTATTTACATAAAGAATAGTTTCGAGAAGGACGCGAGCCTATATTTATATTGCGCCGTCGCTGGCTGTTTATTGAAATATTTCATTGTTAATTCTCTGAACGACGTCCACGTTTAGGGGGACGGGTTCCGAATGGTATTCACTGAATGCACCAGTAATAGTGTTTATTAAAATAACAATAATAATCTATTCTGGAGCGCTTTCTATGGCTCTATACCTGATGTGTAAATAAAACGTTATCTGTAAGCTTACGGCCAGGATGCGAAGGATAAGTCAGCGGTCGAGACAGTTTACACGTAGGTGAGCGCAGTACGTGGGACAGATAATGTTGGCATAGGTCGGACAAAAAATTAAGATCGCCTTGCTGATAACAGACACGATAACTCACCGGAAACGTGACTAACCCAACAATATATGCAGTAGGTAAACATTGCAAGAAACAAAAACTTTTTGGAATAATACTGATAAAACTTTCCGACGACGTGATAAAATTTGGATTTTAAAAGATTTTTCTTGAGGAGATAGTGTGATGCTGACTGCTGACACAAGCAAGTTACGGTGTCTAGACGAAACCCCACACGGCAACCAAATATCAAATTACGTCGAGTTTTTGTTGACTTTTTCACCCACCGCAGACCTAGCTAGCCGTGAAATTTAAGAAGATTTCGTTACCGATGACGGATGCTGTATGCAACAAGAAGATAAATTTATTCACGTATGCATTATCGGCTGGTTAGGGTATAGACTATTTACCCACTGGTAGCTTATTCTTCTTTTAGCGGCTCTCCGATCTTGGAGATAGCCGTCAGCTAAGCGAACTTTTCTCTAACTTTGTGCCAAGCGATAGAGGTGTTCGACGCTGACAATTTGTTGTACACTCAGTGTCGTCTCCAGTTCCGCAGGCATGATTTCTTTCTCCTGACAACACGTCGTTTACCGCCCATCATAATCAGTTGCAGAAGTTTGTATCTTTCGCGTCTTAGTACATGACCAAGATACGCAACTTTTCTCTGCTTGGTGGTCTGCACCACTTCGCGGCACCCGGCACGTTGGCAGCTTATAACAACGCAAGTAACGCAAGTTGGCTGTAGTTTTCAACTATGATCTATGCATTTAGTCCGCAATTTGTGTAATTTGCCTAATGGTTGCATTTCGCAAGGGCAGCTAGCTAAGTAATAAACTGGTTTAATCTGGTGTTTATATCGAGGAAAGAGCTGCGCCTTCGTTTCTGCTCGTGAGGGCTGTTCGTGAAACAATGCCACCTCACGCCTTTTCCTTGGTAATTGCTCATTGGTCCAAAACTTGACCAATAAGCGATTCTAGGATAACTTTTCAACAATTTCGATGAAATCTTCCGAAAACTGTAATTTCCTTGCATTACAAGGTTGACAGTTTATTTTGTTTGCCTGTAAATTTTCTGGTGGTGTAATAAATGCGCATATCTAAATTACCAAAACAGATTCGTAATTTTATAGAGTCCAAGACCAAAGTTCATCTTGGACTGTGAAATATCGCTATCTCCGTTAATTTGGACAGCACACCGATGCAAGATATCAGGGAACCATAAAGCAAGCTGTCGTCTTGTTATCCTCGCCCGCACGTACCAAACAGGTAGCCGAAGCTGGTTATCAGCGCCTATGATTTATGAAATATGACTAGAACAATGCTTTTCAGACTCATAAGCATTGATATCGAGCAGTTTCTCATAACAACACAATAAAAACGTTCTTATTTCATATTTTACCTCATTTTTACTTTATGAACCATGTATGATAGATAACGTAATTTTTCTTGCACTTCAAATTTCGTCTCAAGCGTGCCGAAATACTCGTTTAAGGCGTCACATTTGTTGGCTTGCCTGTCCCATACAATCTCCATAAAAGTCATTTGAAATAAATTTCACGAGCTGATCGAGGCTCGTTTACCAGCGGCGCGGCGCGACTGATAACGACCAAGAAAATGGTTATAGTGTGGTTATAATGTTAATTTTTATTTAGGTACCTTACCTATTATGTTATCGATTGGGTATCAATAAATTAAGATTTTATGTGGTAAAATTATCTTTCATAATATACGATACTGAACCATTTTATTGGTCAGTATGTTTGGTTTGTGAGCAATAAAGTTGAAGTTCTCGATTTCTTCGAAATGAAGTAGCGCGGAGTTGACGTTCCCGTTTGGTACCGACTTGCTGCATTGTTTATTGAAATTCTAATTTTTAAGCAAGAACAATGAGCAGATGCTTCGTCCCTGACAATGATGGATTGAGTTCAATAGACACACTTTGTTATTCTGTGTCAATGGCTGCAGGTCTACACAATAGGAAGGGACAAAAACGCACTTATTGTGAGCACTTCTCAAAGCCCATTAGGAGTTGGACCTAGTTACCTGCGCCAGCGCACGGGTCCATTTAATGTGCCTTTGGTTTACCTGCCCTACAATAATTAGATTGCGAGTACATTGTATTTGAGATATTTTATAAATAAAACTAAAACGAATCTTTAATGATGCGCAAGTAAAAAAAAAGGTATAGAAATTCTAAATGAAACGATTCATAACACAATCATTAGATCAAACTTATAGGGTAGGTGGAATACTTATAGGGTGGAAGGAATCAGTCCACGAAAGGTGCCGCTTCGAGGCGCACTTGAAATCCTTTCACCACGCTGGTTCGAAAGAACTAGTGACACGATAAGAAGAAGAAGATAGGTAGTTTAGATAATCTACCTTATGTTAGGTAGGCTACGGTAGTAAAAAATTTGGTT
The DNA here is from genome assembly GCA_932526365.1 of Lobophora halterata. NCBI lineage: Eukaryota > Metazoa > Arthropoda > Insecta > Lepidoptera > Geometridae > Lobophora > Lobophora halterata. The sequence goes on from OW052002.1 coordinate 9,348,384, forward strand.
CCACTTAATTTGTTAGGATTTGAAATCCTTATAAAATAATGTGGAGATACTAAAATCTAAAACACGTAACCTTCCTTGTAAGAAGTTATGTATGGATGGAACTTAGAACTTACATTTATGAAGGGTTAAATAATATTCAATGTTCTTAACTAATTAATTATTCAGGTGACTACTTTTTTTTTTGATGAAAACAATGTGCCAAGTGTCAAACCAAGTGCCAACTTTGTCGTAAGGGATATAAGGATATATTTGGATATTATGGAAACCAAGCATAAAGTTTTAAATTCTATATAAGAGAAATTAAATTTTATTCTTAGAACCTTTCTTTAGAAATAGCATGACATAGGGGCTTATTGTGTTCATTATTGTCACAAGAAAAAGATCTTAGAGATAAGACCTTTGAAGGATTTATGGTTTATGTGGGCACTTGGAATTGGTGATAAATTGGATTACTATTTTTTTTAGTGTCTGAATGACAACATTGTGTATTTACATTTTTTTATTAAGATTGGATGCTTGATTATATTTACCTAAATTTAAAAACGGATTAGTTGTTGATGGTTTTTTTAAACCTAGACAAGCCTTCTTATTTATAAACGGAATGCAAATCATAAATTATTGAATATTTTTTGGACATTTTTTTTTATTGCTTGCCAAATTTTAAGTTACTTGTTACTTTTTATTAGGAATATCTACATAGGATACAATATAAAATTACTTTTTATCACAGGTACAACATTTATGTATGAATGAAGAGTAAAAGTTTAAATGGTTTACGGAGGGCAATGTTCAAAGGGTGCATTACCATTCAAAGGGAAGCAATTAAAAATAATACAACTAATTTCTCTATATTATGTTATGGTCAAACCAAATCGCAGAAGTGTTAACAATTTATAATGTCTTAGCTGTATCTTAATTTTGCTGGAAGGTACCAGCATCTACAACAAAGCATAGTATTATAAAGCATAGTAACCTACTTTATGCTCAAGCAAGCCATAAGGAAAATAATATGTTAGCTATTAGCTATTTGGAACATCAAAGATCGATCAGTAGAAGCTTGGTAAAGAAAAGCTTATTAAACTTACCATCTGCGGAAGCAGTAGTAAAATTTAAATCTGAATCAATACCATAAACTCAAGACATAATATTATATAAAAAAAAATATTATTTAATTTACCAACAACCAAGAGGTAGATTGTTAGATTGTAGGTTATCACTGGACTTTGTGGACCAGAAAAGTCCAGTGATAACCAAGTAGGTACCTTCTACTGGACAGTCAGGCTATATTAGGAATAACCAGTGTAACCACACCACAATGATCAATAGGTGACTGATATGATAACACTTATCATCTCAATATATTACGGTAGGAAAATTAACAAAATAAATCGTGGGTTGAAAACTACATAAGACGACTTACCTAGCAGCCTCCAAACTTCGGCACTACTCAGGTAAACATTCAAGTGGGCCAGGCAAGTTGGCAACAGAAGTATCAACACCAGCCACTTCATCTTGCCAATTTTCTTTACCCTCAACTTTTGAACTCACTCACAGACAGTTCACTAGCATCATGCATTTGTCTCACATTTTTATCCACAGTCCGACAAAATCAACGAAACAGTCTGGTTGCTCGCCGATACAAGATTAGAGGCGAATTAAATGTGAATCCACAAGAATATCCTCAAAATAAACACTATTTAAGATGTTTTCTTGTAACACACTTGAATTTTACTCATGAATAGACATTTTAGTCTGGAAATTATATCGTAATTTGTTTATAAACACTAACAAATGAACGTTATCGATCATAAAAGCGCGACACAACCTCCCGCGCTCAAGGTGTTTGTCAAACTGGTTTTCTTTTTCATTCTTGCATGGTGCACGGCACGCATTTTACGTTTCATTTCGGATTCGGTGCGCGCGCGAACCGTTCCGTTTTTGGGATGGACATTGGACATTAGAATTGTGTGAAGCCCTCTGTCGGATAAATTAAAAAGCTCTATGATTTCTATCCCTATTGCTAGATGGCATTAATAAGCGATTATTTTTTTGATTGTTTGACATACGGAACACAGGTTAGTGATCAGTTACTAAAGACAAAGATGTGCCGGCAACGTGTGTGTAACGCCATCTACATTTTTATGAGGGCGATATTTTCTAGTAAACTTAGATTGCAATACCTATCTCCCGATAGATAATTTTACCGTTGAGAGGAGTGCCCTGCAGGATGACATCTACACAGTGTCAGATATTCTTCCGCAAACCAGTAATGTGTAAACAATATTGTGTTCCGGTTCGAAAGGCACTGTTGCTAGTGAAATCTGGGTTTTCGAGGCTGACCATCGAAATGTCTCAATGTGCGAGCGCTTTAGCGCTTTAGTTGTGAAACGTGTTTTTCAGCACTTTACACAATCATATTTACTTGATCTTGTGTGTTATTATTGACAATTTACTACAGGTACCTAGGTACATAATATAGTATGTCCTAGCCAAAAGGAGTTTAGATAAGTACTAGTCTTGGCAGTTGGCTAGGTAGGTTAAGTACCTAGTACCTACCTATAGGTATCTATTGCATGAATAAAACAAATCTGTATTAAAATATTCCAAAATAGACTTTTATTACAAAATTAATTACAAGAAAATCTTTAATTTAATAAATACATCTACACTTGCAATCCTTTGGTAAAATATAGTGTTCATTAAAAAACCGATTGAGTAACGCGATTGTTATAAAATAAAAAGTAAGTACCTCTAAATAAAATGAGATTAGCATGAAACATCAAAGTAACGATACAAAATGGCCACGTGAGAAGATTATAAAATAGCTCTAACATAAGTAAGTATAAAAATATAAAAGGTTACGCCGTACAAATAGAAGCATAATATGGCATAACTAAGAATTATTAAATAGAACATAACATACACAGAGGCACTAAGATTATGGCACAGAGGAACTAATAAGGAGTTAGCGCTCATTTCTCTTTGGGCTTCTTTTCCTTCTTGCGCGGCGGCGGCACGGGAGCGTCGGCGCCGCCGGCCGTCGTGCCTTCGACCTTCTTCACGACCTTTTTGATGATCTTCTTTTTAGGTCGAACATCGGGATCAGAAGGCGCCTTTTCCGCCGCCGCGATCGAGGACTCTAACTGAGCAGCAGTGGTCGTCTTCTCCTTGGGCTTGACGCCGATCTGCGCGAGGGAGACCGCGCCCGCGACCACCGGAGGCGTAGGGACCTGAGGCTCCTGGACGGTGAGGCCCGTCTTGAGCGAGGGGGACGGTGAGGCGGGGGCGGCGGGGGTCTGCGGCGAGGAGACGGTGGGAGTGGGCAAACCAGCCGCGCGCAGTTCCCCGGAGATTATGGACTGGGCCAGCGCCGCCGCGTCCTCCGCCTCGCTGTCCGGCGTGGGCAGCGGGTCCGCCGCCGCCGGGGGACTCAGCTGAAGCTTCCCCACCTTGCGACGCTCCTCCGCTACACAACCAATCACACCCTCCCTTATTGTAGGTTACTCGCCGGTTAGTAGCGGTCACATTACAGAGCAAGCGCGGTTAGGGCCTGGAACAAAGTCGGGGAAAGGGTGCGTGGTTAACTCAAACGATGCAAGCGCGAGTTAGCTTGTAAGTCTGGCGGTTGCGAAGCGCAATCATTACAAGGATTATTATTTTATTCTGGTCCGATATATTGGGGACGGGAAGAGTCCTAACCTAAAGATTAAATAGGAAAAATCTGTATAGTATGAAATTTCTAATGCCTGTGTGTGCATGATAGTGAAAGTGCGCCGCGTTGTTTTACGTGTAGATATTATTCATAATACTAGGACTACTGAAGCGTTGAATAATGTTCCTTGCAATGTGTGAGACGAACATGTAGAAGCAAACAAAAACAAACAGAGGTTCTCTGCAAATCTGTGAAGAACTCACAAAGTTACAGCAAACCTTTATAACACAGTACATACCTACGTAGATTTGCAGTGCTTTACTACAAATCGTGATGCGTGGTAAAATACTCATTCGCTAATTATTTTAATGGCGTATCACACTCTGGGACGAAAATCAATTATCAGCTCAAAATAACTCGAGTATTTGACCAAACATCCCTACTCAATGCATCCACTTGGACGCAACCCAACAACCACGGAATACTATTTTAGAGGGCCATTTTCGCTAAGAAATGAGAGTCTGATTAACATTTATCTTTATGTTGTAAATTCACAAGACGCGGACTTCACAAACATTGACGAAAAATAAGTAAGGACGTTGCCTAACGAACGACACCAATAAGCAAAAAAAAGACGTCCCTGGTCTGAAGCAAGTGCTTGTGCGATGTTGAGACTTTGCCTTCTTCGGCCGCCCCGCCCAGATGCTTTCTACGTAGAGTAGAGCTGTTAGGAGGAAACGTCCATACCTACCCGAAGTCAATATTCACAAACAAAATACCCGTCACCAAGTACCCCATAGTTACCAGTTGGGCCCAAGTGTAGAAGGCATTATTACCTGTTCTATCAAAGCCGCGTCTCTTGTGCTGCCTCCTCGGTAGCTGGGTGAAAACAACGAGTTTGAAACTTATATCAAAATAAACATAAAACCAAACATCACAAAACGGCACAAAAGAAAACATGTGCGGACATCGAATTTGCGTGTCGCCGGCGTCATGTATTTCAAGATAATAAGAGTAAATTCGCCATGTCAGTTCCATTTGTATCTTGCAGATAGTACAATGGCGCATTACTTCTCTTACTTGAAATACAGTCTTAATCACCGATGATTTCATACCGGTGTTCACGTAAAACGGATGCAGCTAACTAAAATGTATTAGTCTGAGAAAATGAACTCAGTGAAAAGTGCAAAGCTGACACCGGTCGCAATTACTTACATTTGGCAGCAGGGACCTCAGGTGCTTCTTCTTTGGACGGCGTGTTAGCCAACGGAGGGCTATCTGTAGCTGCTGGGGCCTCTGATGGCACAACTGGGGCCGTTGCAGCCACAGCTTTGGCCTCTGCAGCTACTACTGGGGATTCTGAAACCGCAGAAGCCACGACTGGCTTTTCTGGTGCTGGCTCAACTACCGGCGCTGGCTCAGGCACTTTCGGCGCCTCAACTGGAGCTTTCTTTTGTACAGTTTCAGTCTTTTTGGGCTCCTCTTTCGGTGCTTCAGTGGCTAGCACGGTTACTGGGATATCGGTCAACGCCGCTGGTTCCACAGGCGCATTCACTGGTGCTACTTTGACTGGTTCTACGGGAGGTGCTACCTCTTCTACAGGTGTGGGTGGCGTGGCTTCAGCTACTGTAGGAATTTCAGGTACCACTGGGGCCGAGGCAACGATAGGAATGGCTTCCTTAGCGACCTCAACCGGTTCACTCACTTCCTTAGCAACCTCGCCGGTCTGAACAGGTATGTCAGATGGACTCTCCTTGGGAGGGGATGAACGAGGTTGAGTTAATGTTTGAGAAATCTTAGCCCAGATCTTGTCGAAGGAATCGGCGCCCATGTAATCGATGTTACCGGCTTCCCATCCTTGACGACGAGTTAGATCGTCCAAAGCCTCGTTTGATGCGCCAGGGACCACCCGCGCCAAGTTACCCGCCACTCCGCTCTGAAATGAGAAAACACTAACATAAGAATTCTGAACAAATACGTTCAATTAGATGTTCTGAAAGAGATGGACACAAATTAATGTCAGGCAATTGTTACGTGCAAAACTTCTATATCATGCATAGCTAAGCTACTGTGTTTATTTACATTGGCTGACATAACACTCAATTCATTAAATGATAAATGCTTTACCTTAGGGTCTGATTCTGATGATTGATGCAATGTTGGAACTTACTTGATCCTCAGAATCAGTTGGAGAGTTATCCTCAGCCGTGTCATAATCTTGAGGAGTTGGGGATTCGGGCGGTGACGGTGTAGGCGAAGGGGTTGGTGGGATCTCGTGAGTACAGATCTTACGACCACGCGAGTCTATTGTAGCTCTGTGTCGTAAGTAGAAGCCATCATACGGGTGCCTCGGTATTATATCTTCAAAGTATTCTTCTGTATAACTTCCATTAGCCAAACCATTGGTTTCGAGACTTTCAGCTCCGAGGTCTATTCTGTGTTTACGAGGACGACGATTGCGTTTAGAATGAACGTGAACATGACAAACTGCCACTTCATTCGACGTTTTAACTCCATTGAATTTGTGTAAATTGTCTATCATAAGATAGGTGTCTTCTTGAGTTTGACTCGCATCAAAATTATGAATGGGCGATTGAACGTGGCTAAAACTATTAGAGGAATGATATTGATTATTATCGGTAGGCGTTTGGCTATGTATGTGATCTTGACGGTATTCGCGGTGATTTTCATGATGAAAATGATCGGAGACATCGTTATGCCAATGTCCGTGATGACTTTGATCATGATAACTAGATGAGGTTGGTTGGTTGTAATCATGCTGATGAGTGTGTGAAGGGTGATCTGAATGAGATTGTGAATGATGATGATGTTCATAACTGTGGTGTGTATGTGAGTTTGGTTGTGTTTCTTGGATTCGATGTTCCTGGCCGAATATTTCTCGATGCTGATAATTCCACGCATACTCTCTGATTTCCTCTAGATTAGCCGCAGAATTTTTTTCTCCAGACATTGGCGGTATGTTTCCTCTATATATCTCCCAGGGATCGTGGGTATCCACTATTTCTATATTTCTTTCAGAATATAGATCTGTAGTTTGTGTTTCAGATCTGTGCCAGGAAAATTCTGAATCTGGGTCTATGACAGGCTGGTAGTGGTAATGTTGGCTGACGTCATGTGGAGGCAACACCGGAGGCGGCAACTCAGGGGGTTCGTCCACCTCAACCTATTGTTGAAGTGAAACAACTCAATAGAGATGCATGCAAACACAAAATTTGAACCAAGCTTTCAGCACGCTATACTAAACAGTGCAAAGAGCTTTGTTCAAGCTAAATTAGTAAAACAAAATTGCAATAACGAATAAACATACGAGAACTTGAAAGAGAATTAGAGAATCAACGAAAAACTAAGTCTTTACATATTTGCGAAGATGGTATAAGTTCCAACATTTCTTATTTTTTCATTTAAATGTAATGTATGTTTACGAAGTTATCGCGGTGAGTATTCCACCAAAATACCAACACCATCTACCCCAAAGTAAATTATTACCAAACCTTGCATGAAGCGACTGTCAGCCAAACGGATAAGTTAGAAAACGTTAGTATTTTGGAGAAACACAATTTCAAACGAGCATCATTAATCAAGACAGGTGCAAATAAATAGCGCTGGGTGCGATATGTGCACAAGCTTAGTGCAAGCGTTAAGTCACTCAGGGCTCAATATACAAAAGATAAAAATAATTGTGCTTGTACTCATATTAAAAATAATATATGTTCATAAAATTCCAAACCTTCTAATGCCTAAATTCTCACCTCTGCAACTTTGGGTTTCCATTTGGGATGCTTGGAAAACATGTTATGTAGTGATCAGAGCGGAGGCTGATACAAGAATGGATCGGTTTACGAGTCTACAACCATCGAGACTCCTGCGGTTACAAGTACCTATCAAACCGCAGGAAGAGGATTCGATTTCAACCAGTAAGAATATCGTGTGACTAACCTTAATATTTATAGGTCTTAAGTATAATGCACAGGATTTGCGGTTTCTATTTATGTTTCAAATAACGTATTTACCTATGTATAAATAAAATTACAATCACAGTGAATAGCACACAATTAAATCATAACCACAAATCATTAATGTCCGTAAACTCACAAGGCCTGTTGTTGAAATCAGTTTCATATGTCATCATGAACTTTTAGTTTGGTACGTCCGAATCACATATTATTGTTGGTATAATAATTATAGGTCATAAAAAGCAAAACTTAAGCATCACAAACTTACCATTGTATCATCGAGCTGCGAGTGAACTTGGCCGGCAAATATATCCCACCACAGTTGAAGTAAGCCACGGATATGATCAGGCGCGTCCACAGTCCGGGTTTGGAAGTTGAAATGTTGCAGCCATGGCTTTGCTGCTCCTATGAAGTGGATAATCTTCAGGTCTTGTCCAAAACTGTAAAGGAAAACGAAAATCATAAAGATTTTAGCTGCAAAAGGCAGCCGGAAAGAAATATAGCTAGAAAGGAATACACTACAGAAGAATAAGTATTTTATATACATCATCAGTGCAATAAAAAAAACTTACTGTTTCAACGCAGGCAGATATGAATAGAATGCGGCAGATGTGACGTTATACAGGAAAGGTAAGTGTTTGTTGATATCTCCGCGCGCCCAATCGGAGAAGAAGGAATTCAATAAACCTTGATCACCGCCTGAAGACAAAACAAAAAAAATACATTATTAACGATAAAAGGAAGTTTGTAGAAATATCGAATAAAAGAGAACTGATTACGTTAACTAAATATACTTACCTAAGATAAATATTAATGAAGCTAATCAAGGTGTCAGCAAAGAACATAAATTCTTCAGGTTTCTCATATCGAGTAAGCAATCGAATGCTAGTGAGATAAGCTTACCGTCAAAACTGCCTCGTTCTTGAGCGAATGCTATAAGCCTATCAAAGGTATCTTTTGAGGGTTTGAACACGAACACTCCGGAATTGAAACAGTCGGGCCAGCCGACATCCGGGGCAGCAGAGAGCTCCTCTCGCTCAAACAGCTCATCGCAGTTTTGAACCACCTTGGGAAAACAACAATCAAATCATTAATCAATCTTTAGCTAATGTGCTGTTTCGCTTCAATATTTTGATTTTTAACCAGACAGGTAGATAAATATGTAAGTAGATATGAAATATATAAGTAGGTACAGACAGACGTAAGCCATACCTACCCGTTCATATAGATTGATTAGAAGGTATATCTAAGTAGATACATTACTAACTAAAGCAAGCATTGTATGATAAACACATGAGCATTGATTCGTTACGTGTAAATCAACAAAATAAAAATAATCTGCAAAACATTCGAGCAGTCTTATCAGGAATGCTGTACAATACTTGTTTGACTCAATAACCCACGATAAAATGCCCGAATATTAAGTCAATGGATCCTAATGAGATGCTATCTCATTGTTTATTCATACGCTCGATATTTCATAAGTAAATTGAAATTTCCTACCAATGCCATTACATTATATAATAGTCAAGACGAGCGAATATATTTGTATCATACGAGAGCGTAGTCTTATCATTGGATTCATTTTTGCTACGTTTTCTAGCGGTCGGAAGAAATTAAGAATGAAAGTGTAAATACTTGGAGGTGTTCCAAAATTGTCAGAATTTGGGCCATGGTTGTTTCTCGTCATCTCGTATTACGCTCGTCAACGTCCGGTAACATTGACTTTCCTATCGTATCTTCATAAGTATAAACAAATTCATGTGCAAATAGATTTGATGAGATTTACATGGACGTTAAATCGATCTTGAACTAACATACGACTGCATACATAGCCGGCTATGTCACGTCTATTCCTGGTCAGTGATGCCAAAATTAAGATCATCACAAAAATTTCAGCACGTCTGCACCAATATTGAATCCTAGTCGTTTGTTTCCTCATAGTTTGTAGCATATAGCTGTCACATTCCAGCAAACCAAGACTCAAACATAGTCATTCATCAAACAAATCTATAGATAGGTACCTAGTGGTAGTTTAGGTACAGCCAATTTTATTCACAGTGCTGGAGACGGTTTGCGAATGAGTATTTTATTGATCGGAAACGTTCAGCTCAACGAACAAAGTGACATTTATCTTTATTGTTCTTATACCACTTGCCCGAGTGTTTGTGCAGCAAAATTGCAGTCCAAAATAACCTATAGCATCCTATAATATAGCCTGGTGTGGTAGCAATCAGTTTAAAATTAATTTTTGGTATACAATTTTTATGCCATTTTTATGTCACTACAATTTTTTGCATAATATGGAACAGACCGGCTTCACCAAGATAAGTACATAAATACCTAGTTTTAATCAGATATTTATGACTATTTATGTAACCTACGGTGAGTAGGAAGGTATATTGACAATCCCAAACAACTAATTCGCACTGTGTGGTGTGTTGGTTATTTCAACAGACCATCTTCATGAGATATCTTCCCAGCTTTGTAACGACATATAGAGGAACAGAGAATTGCTAAAATTTGAATTGACCAAGACAAATCCATTCAGTTATATTATAACCACTATATATTGTAGGCATTAAATGTTCGCAAAATTAATATACTTTCGTTATCTTTAGCGAATCCAAGAGCCATAAATCCATCGAGCTGTTAGCAACAGAGAGCCGCGAAATAACAAAATCACATACATACCTACACCCTAAAAATACTTCTTCGTAGCCTAGTTAAAACTTACCAAAGTGTCAGCATCAAGGAAGACGCATTTCTCGTACTGAGTAAGGCTCCAACAATGGATCTTGGTGAAGGTAATGCCAAGTTCAGGCCGCTGCAGTAGCGCCAGGTGTGCAGAGTCACGGGAGTCCAACACATCCACCACCACTACCTCCGCGAATACCGCATTCAGCCGCTCCCTGAGGATATCACAAACTTAGTGACAAACCATAACTCAGTTGACGAAATTTCAGTTTTGAAAAAGAATACTCAGGTGTTGATTTAGCAAATGTGATCTTTAACCATTCAGAGAGGTCCTTCCCTCCCTTAGACCTTGTTAACTTAAAAAATGTAGGTTATCAAGTTGTAGAAGTGGATGAAGTTCATATACCTCATAGCATTGGTGACGGAGGGTGTGATGAGAACGACGGCCGGGTTGGCTGATCCAACGCGGCGCAGCGAATGCGCCAGCACTAGAGCCCCAAGGCCATACGAATCGTTCGTCGCTAGTGTTACCCATGCTCGGTCTGTGAAAGATAACAATCAGCAAGTTATCCCTATTACCTTGCTACCTTTTGAATAAGACGTTCTTTTTATCGATTATATGAAACGACGACTAATGTGCTGCGGTTTCGTGGGATCTCTATCTCTCCTTTCCAATGTCACGCACGGCGGCAATGTTTTTTTTTAATATGGACTGCATTATTGGTAATGTATCAGAATAAGAAACCACGCGTTTATTACGCTGTGTATCTACCTACTCGCATTATGAAAGATGATTTTTGAAAATTTAATCAAATTAATATTTACTAAGTTAATGTTTAAATGACTGATTAGCACCTCATGCGCTTCTCGCTGGTGGTGCCAAAGACGTAAAATATCTAAAATAACTGGAAATCGCCATGGTATTACGTAGTTCAATATTTTAGAATGCTACGTGATCATACCTACCAGTCTTGTCGTCATAAAAGTTGGGAGGAAATGCGCAGTTTGCTCCTCTTGAGAAAACATTGCAGAAATATTATTACCTATGTTATTGGCACGTGCACAGAAGTTGGCGCCGCGTTTAGCCCTACATTGCGCATTATTTCCCTTCTGTCAATAACAGACACGTGCTAAGTCTAAGGACCGGAAACTCATTACGGACATTAGCAACCTGTGATGATTTTTGACTTGGAAGAAGAGGTAGAACCTACACTGTATTTAAGCGTCGATGACACACGGCTTTTTTACACGCTACAAGTCAGCGAGTTCGCTTGTAGCTTGTAAAATCGCCTAGTGTCATCGGCTATTTTACAATCTGCTTGTTGACAATCATTCCCGAAAGCTAATTCGCTCACACTCTAGCTCTTTAACTCGTCAAAATTTAGCAAGTAAAAAAGCAGTGTGTCAGCGACGCTTTAGAAAAACAAGATTGCTTTTCCTGAAGCATTGTTATTACTTAAGAGGATTTTCACGAATTAAAGAAACCCAAAAATATTCACATGAATAACAGCTCGTCGTCCAGGCCAAGCATCCAGCAGGCGTGGGCCACATAGAACGCTATGTAATAGACAAGTGCCGCATGTTCCGAAATAGCGCGACACAAATAAAATTCGAAATAAAACCACTGTATAGCGTCAGATATTCTGCGAGCCAGTCCACGCCTGCCTATTCCACAATTAAACTGGTAATCACTCTTTCTAGCAGACATTTTGCTTCACATGTCTCTTGGCACTAGCCGTTGACATATCGACGTATTGATCAATCTGTTCGTGCCTAGAAAAGTATAATCAAACGGTCAAATTCTTAAACGAAATGCTTACACGCTAAAATTATTATCTGAAAACATCCTAACTTCAAATCTAAAAATGTTCCAGGAAATGCCGTCAATCGCCGACGTCATTCGAGTTTTGCGGATAGGCACCATAAACCACTAGATGTTAGTAATATCACATCCAATATCATAAATCACATTCGGATACGATATAGAATGATACATCAGTGTAACAGACGACCAGATTTAGATAAATGAAAATATATTCGTTCAGCTAAAGGCTCAAAAAGGTACTTGACTTCCTTCAGAGATGCCAGGATCAGGCGGGAGCAATGTCCCTGTGGTTTCTATTTAGGTGCGGCCGGTCCGCCGACATGGAACCACGTAGGCAGTCGACCGTTTAGTTAGAATAAGGAATGCAACGAAGATAAATGTTTGACAAACGTAAGGATAAAAATCATAATTATAAAATCAACGCATTCGGATATCTGGACATCAGCTGATCGTAACAGTGATTGAACTGTATGAGGTGAGGATATGAATCACTCGCCGTCTCTCAAGCAAGAAATCAGTGCACTTTCTAAGTTTGCGTTTGGAGCTGAACGCTAGAATGCATTTCTCTGTGCCAATATTTTGATTTCAGTAGGCACTGCTATGGCGGGAAAGTATAGGACCATTTTTTTGAGTACATTCAGTATTCATTCATTTATTGCCATGGGTTTGTACCAACATGTTCATAAATATGTAGTGGGTTTCCTATTCTGACAAGCCCGAGAGCATATAAATAAAAAAATCAATTCAATGCCCGAGGGCTAAACTAAATCTATTCATCGTTGACAACATTCAATTAAAATGTACTTGGGCTTGGTTTGTCCCTAACTTGCTAGCTAGACAATAAGGAAAGGCATATGCCGGGTTTTATTCTCGTCTGTATTGTATGTTAATGTAGGCCTATCACTAGTATGCATGCACCTATGTCCTGTTACATTTTTCCCGTTTTTACAATATCAATGAGGTAAATCATTACTCACAACTTTTCACATGTAGGTACCTATATGTAGTTATGGCACCTAACATTATTGTTTCGCCGATCAATATTGAAAGGCAATCTACAAGTTCTGTACATATAGATAATGTTCAGAACTCGGTGGCGCCCGCCAGTTAATCCGCAATCAGTCCAGAGAAACCTTCGTGGTTAGTATCGAGTATCAGATACCAAGCCACAAGATCTAGACATAGGTAGGTATAATTAAACTGTCTGTACACGTACTTACATTTGTACCCGCTTTAAAACACTTGTTATCTAACGCAATTCGGTAATATTATAGCAAATTCGTACAGAAGAGTCACGGTCAAGATTATTGCACTCTAGAATGGCATAAGTTAGTAGATTACTAGCCCTGATAACGCATTGTGTTGATAGGTGCTATGTTTATGAATGTATTTACAGATAACATGGTGCTTACGATCTCGTATTGATAAGTCGTCAACTGAGCAGTAGCAACTGTGGCAAGCACATTCGAATGTTTTTGTTTAACATTCGTGTCGGACAGAACTTAATATGGATAACTTAATAACTACTGGGTTAATAAATTTAAATAAAATAAATATGAGGGTCAGTGAGTCTGAGGAGATAAGTAAAGCAGTTACCTACCTATAAACGTTGCAACTTCCAAAAATAAATCTACTGTACGGGACTTCTTATAACTAATCAAGTAACATCATGTAGGTAATGCTCATCATAGCTAAGTTGGTTGGTACTTATATCAGCACAACGCAAATAGGTAGGTATAGTTCAAAGCTAGGTAAATTACGTTTTCTAAAATATGTTAAAATATTCAAATTACTTTATAATGAGACTGGCAAAAAATAGGATTAATTAAGTGGCGGAATTAGAAATTATGCACGACTTGAAACTACCCCCATTATATTGATGTTAACGCGTGTCCCTAACGACATTGCTAATAATTTCTGGATCATGTAAATTTATTATGCTTGTATAGCTTAGGATGAGCATTGCTGATTGTAGTTGAGTAAAATTAAGACAATCACGAATACATAACTTACTTGACATTATGTAGCCGGGTGTAGTCTCGTGTGACAGTGTCAGTCACCTCCAGTGATCACGAACTACACGCGCTCTCCGCGCAACACTAGCAAATGCACGCAGCGTGCGCGGCAACCGGCATTCAACCCCCTCGCCGCGCGCCCGCACTCACACATCAACGTAACGTCAACGTTAATACATATAGCACACCGATAAGCATGGCGCATGCGTTTAGATTTAAATATCTAGTAACAAAAATGTGTGTTCTAATTATGCGTTATAAAAGCATTATGTAAAGCGTTTTATGTAGTTTATTACGCCTGAAAATATAAACATAATATAAAAGCCGGGTTAAATTACCTTTCTAAGTTTTTTTTCAGACTGGTAACTCGAGTAAACAGCTGTTTGAAGCGATCGATAGATGTCGGTGGCAGTCGCTTTATTTTCGTTGCCGTAGAACAGTAGCGGTATCCGTAGTAAAAATCACTTCGATATTGAACAGCCGTATTTCGGGCGGTCCGCGGTCTTCTCTGATACGATTTGCACGTGAAAATTCGGGTCGATGAGCGAATCCAGAGAAAGAATGTGGCTTAAATTATGCGCTATAGGAATCATTATAGATGAGATTTTAAACTGAACAGCGATAAAAGTAATAAAAGCATGGAATGGATTATATGCGATGATAGTGAGTAGGTAGTGTTTGTTTTCGGTGTTTCGGTGGTAACGATGGCCAATTCTCCTACAAGCATAGAGACACAGATAGACAGTTTCCTAGAGCAGTTCAAGAGGAGTGCCTCCCGAGCCATGGAGGAGCGCATGGAGTGGCCTGATGGCCCGTCTCCGTCGGCGGTTGTGAAATCCCGCAGTAGCTGCTTCACCATAGATTCGACAGCAGGTAAGTGGGTTGCGTAGATAAGGAAAACAAAGAAAATGATGTGTGGTCGTTTTCGAATTTTTCTCACAACATTTTATGAGTGATGCGATGAGTCAGGAAATAAAATGCTGGAGCAGGGATGCAGTGAAAAAAGTAATACTGGTGAAGTGGTGAGGTGAAGTGACGTAAGGAAGGGTACCTAACCTAGGTTACCTGCATCACCAACTTCGATTAGTTGTAGGTAGGTAGGTACTAACTCCAGAAAAGCGATAGATGGAACTTAATTTTTTTGATTACACACACTCATCAACAATAAACAATCAGAATTTTAGATTTTATGTCATTTAGCAGCTATTTGCTGCTAGATGTTCATTTGTTTGTTTCTAACTGCGCGCGAACTTTTCGCGGAATTTTTTGACACTATATTTACGTTTTGACAATAAAATATTTTGTCAAGTTTCAAAGTGGTAATTTTTTATACAGCCTGCTGTTTTTTTTTTATAGGAAACTAAATGTATGTGTAATTTTGGGTTATAGATTGTAAAGATATGATAATGTCCGGCCGGCAGCGTTATTATAGCCGGAAGGAAACTTATATAAATTAATTTACCATATCAATAAGTGTAATAAATAATAAAGTGCACGAAAGGAACCTTTTCGAGGCGCACTTGAAATCCATTCACCACACGCTGGTTCAAAAAAACTAGTGACACGATAAGAGACCATATCAATAAATAAATTGGTTTTATGTAGGTATTTGATGTTTGATATTATATAAACCTTAGGATAGTTATTAAATCAATCAGAAACATGGCTTTAAGTATGTACTTACTCACTAACAATAACACCTGCAGCTATAATGTCATGTTAACATTGATATGATATGCATATCCAACTGAATTTAACTCGAAATATACCTAACAAATTGATTCCTCACCCTCCCGGAAGTAAATAAACGCAACGACGAGCGACAGGAATGCGTGCGTGCTGTACTAAAATCCGTTCCTAAACATAGGTGACCACAAAAAGTTACCAACGTACGTCGAACGAAAGTAGGTCTCAAAGTTCACTTGGGAAAGTTGGGAATAAATTAGCGAGCTTTCGGGGAATTAGTGAGCACAAACAACGTTGATTTTATAATGCATGACATGAATGAAGAATCTTCGGCCATAGAATTTGAGATCTTTTAGATTGTTATACATATAGGTTTACTCGACGCCAAAGCTATCGAATAAATATAGGGCTGCTTGATTATAATTATTTGTTTTCAAAGTATTCAATTAATTGTATTTGTCTGAGATGATCTTCAAACGAAACGAAACATTCAGTCTTTATGAAAATTATAGATAAGGAAATCTAGAATATAATACAGCATAGAAATAGTACCTATACCTATGCGTTTCGAAGAGCTAATGTCCCAAATTGATGCGTTTGTTACTGTGTGACTTAAATAAAAAACTCCTTTTTGCGTTTGATAAAGGGAAATAGGCCCCTCTAAAATCATCTCTAATTCCCGATCGATACCACGCAGACAATATACCTATAAGGGTACTTAGCTAATAGATTTATGTGTTTGTAGGTATAGTTATTATATTAGGATTATTTTAGATTGCATTTATAGCTACCTATGTGCTGCGTTTGTTCAACGGATGCTTTTGTTCCACCTCGGTGCGGACCCTTTATAATGACCATAACCTGATGAACAAGTTATAGTGTAACGCCACGAGTCGTGTAATAGGTTGGTTGGTAAAATACTTAAGTGCTTTAGATTTTTCGTTTGCTTTTGTGCTGCTTTCTACGAGTTTTAATTATAATGAAAAAAAAAACAATCATTTGTGAAGTCAATTCATTAAAAAATCAAACAAGCTAGACTCTTACCAACTCTTACAGACTGTACGGTGGTTATCATATAAATAGTGGAGACAAAAATCCAAGAAAAAAAGACTTTACACTCAGTTTTGCGGTGACGGATATCCCGGTGATAAAACACTCTCCTGACCCAGTCTATAAACACGGAAATGTCATACTAACCTACACCTTAATAATTATCCTATGATAATATATTTTTTTTAATATTAGTAGGTGGTTACTATGACAAATAATTCATAAGCTCTTGCAATTTCATAATAATGTGGTACTTAAAGTATATTTTGTTTATTAGTTTGGTTGAAAGCTTATACTTATTTTAATTATTTTTTTGTAAGTAAATCGGTCGGAGATTCCTGCGATATAGCAATATGGTGATTCCTACAATTTTCCTACCCCACCCAACTATTGGGTTAGTTAGGTTTATTTGGAGGTCTCTAAGTATTAAGTAAGGCTAAGGTACTCAAACTAGTATAGGAACGTTACGTACAATACAAATAGTGACTAGATAAAAAAAAAAACTCTAGTTTTAAGTATTTAAAATATTTTAATTATTGTCGTATGTTGATTCGGAAGCCTACCAAAAAGCATGTTCCAATTCCAATCCAACACGTACTCAGCCGTTTTGCTGAAATTAAATATTTCTAGCTGGACTGATTGAAGAAGTGCTACAAAAACCTGGAACAGCCTGTAGTTTGTTCTAAACTTGTAAGGCGGAAATGCATGATGTGTATTAAATAACTTTTTTACTTACAATTTAATAAAAATGGCATAACTCTTCTACATTGACTGATTTAAAGTTGATTTTTATGTTTAAACAGCAACCACTGTGATATACACTCAAAAACATCCAAACAGACTTTATTTTCATATTTCCCGCTCGGTAATCAAGTGGCGTCGATACGGAAATGCGCACGCATTGAGCGCTCTCTGGTGGCGGCGCACTGTACTAATTACGTGTTCTGCGGCGTCCTCTGATTTTGTTCACGGAAAGAGATCGCCAT
Source organism: Lobophora halterata (assembly GCA_932526365.1). Taxonomy (NCBI): domain Eukaryota; kingdom Metazoa; phylum Arthropoda; class Insecta; order Lepidoptera; family Geometridae; genus Lobophora; species Lobophora halterata. The sequence continues at coordinate 9,366,269 of OW052002.1, forward strand.
ATTGCTTCCGTGAATTCAGTGAAATAATTGTGAATTTCTCTTCAATTATGACTGCAATATCGATATGAAGTGAACAAAAGTAAACCATCACTGCCCGTGGAAAGCTGGGATACATTTTCACGCATCTCAGTCCGGGATTTAACGCAAAAAAGGTAAGTTTCAATCTTTCGTAGCCGTGACTATATGGCCCAATATTCCACAGGAGTTCGATCCGCTATGCGATAATGAAACTTAAAAAATGCGATTAAGGTTAATAATTGCGCGGTTTTTGTTATGTTTATTTACATGAATTTGAAAAGTTAAACGCGGTTTTCACTAGGAAAGTGTATTCATTGGGGGCAGGTGCTTCGTAGCGGTCGGGGCGGGTTCGCTTCGTACATACGTGTATTGTATGTAGAGATACATGTAATTTGTTTGACATGAGCGATCGTTTGTAGCGGGCGCGATGTCTTACGAGAAGATGGAAGTGGTGAATCCCGCGGAGAAGGAGGCTAGTGAGGTGCTTCACTCTTTGCTGTCGGTGGAGCGGCGCAGCGTGGATAGCAAAGAGGCTATCATTGTCTCCATCCCCGCAGACCAGAATGGAGGTGGCGAGTATGGGGAAGCTGCTCAGTGGCACACGCCTATGGGACAGCATTCCGTATTTGAAATGAGTGCACAAGGAATGCAGCAGCACACCTTTAATGGACATCAAGAGCAGGTATTGAGTATTATAACAAATTACTATCATTACCAAGCAATAGCGATACAGTATGCACAATGAATGAGTGTTTATGTAGTTAGCTGTTAAGGCCTCTCTGCACACAACAGGGCCGGCAGGTGCCATACCGTACATTATCAGTGAAAATTAATATTGTTTCATACATTTCAAAAGACACCTTTCAAACTGGTCAGTGTCAGTGACGTTCCGGCACGTGCCGGCACTGGCGTAGGTAGATACGCCTTTAGTAGTGTGCCCTAGCCAATCTCAATTTAAAACCGCTGTCTACTATGCATCTACTTTAGATTTAGAAACACTTGTATGATGCACGCTCATACTGTACTTTTTTTTTCTAGGGCTACCACTAAGTACTGAGTACTAAGTGGCCACCTCCTCGACTATCTAATCCAATTTATTCTAATAATGTGTTGTAATATTCCAGGTTCTATGGCAAGGGCACACCATCCAAGTAGAGAATGGTGCAAATCTCCAAGCTCTCCCGGGTACATATACAATGGAGTTTGGACCTCACATTGATGGTGAGACGGGAGACTTGGATGTTGATACAAAACCTAAAATGGAAAAGAAAGGAAAGAAAAAGAAATTGGCCGGTTCCGATAGTGATGAAGAAGTTCTTGACAATAAATTGGAGGATAATCCTGCCCAGGTACATTGTTATGTTATCTTCTTATTGTGTCACTAGTTCTTTCGAACCAGCATGCTGAAAGGATTGCAAGTGCGCCTTGAAGAGGCTCCTTTTGTGCACTTGGCACATGTTTTCGTAATTTTTAGGTTCTATGAAATGCCGGTTTCCTCACGATGTTTTCGTTCACCGTTAAGCATGTGTTTTAATGTACACATAGATTTTTAGAACAGTAAAATTTTTTTGTGTACGACCAGGTTCAAACCCTTGACCTTTGGATCGAAAGTCGAGGCACCTCTCACTCGGCCAACACATTTTTCATGCTTCAATACAACTGCTGTTTTGCCTATGTGGTATCAGGATATTAAACCGGCTTTGTTCTATCCAGGTTTTGAAATATGCTCAAACCAAATTTCAATATAACTGGTTCAGAAATTTTTGTGTTAGCAACAAATATTCATCCATACAATCTTTCGCCTTTATTAGTGAGACAATGCAATGCAACTTATGCCTATATTCTTCAGGCAGAGTGTGCATATCTCAGTGTAAAAACACTTTTTATGTTTCACTAGGTTTAATTCAAGTCGAATATTACCCGTAACGTTGTCATTGTTGAATGAATTTCAAGTACAGTTGCAGGAACAATGTGTTTTCGCTCAACCGGTTTTTTGTGGATGATTTTTACCTGAATCATTCACTGTTTTTGAGGATACATATAACTTTAACAAGGGCTATTATTCAGCTATTATTAATTGCCGAATAGATTGAATTTAAATTGACTAACGTAAAAGTCTATAACTGTAAAGCTGTTATTTATAATTTAATATTAGATGAGAGATTCACAAGTTACTGGATAAAGCAAAACTAGAACCTAATTATGAACCATTGTGTGACTGAATCAAGATTTCTATTTATTCTTTTCAGGTCAAGGAGAGATTGAGAAGAGGTTGTGATTGCAAAGACAACTGTTATAGAGGGCTCAACCCAGAGGCAGTGTACCGCCACCGACTGAACATCGCAGAACTGACCAAGAGCGAACACGACATGTATCTAATGGGAATCACAATGGCTAGCTTGGCTAACCCCGCCGAGACCTCTAGGCATAAAGTCAGGAGGAGACTGCGCGCTTGCTACGTCTACCAGGGAAGGAAGGTTTGTTTAGAAGCTTTTCTCTATCTCGAAAATGTCACCCATTACCAGTTGAAGCGCATCAGACAGCATGTGATGACGCACGGCGTCACGCCGCGGATACACGGCAATGTCGGCAAGAAGCCATACAACACGTTCACTCTCGACATCTACAAACACGCTACCAACTTCCTGAAGGAACACCTCAAACAACATTCGAGTTCGCCCAAAGACGCTATGCCGGCCGGAGACGGCAAGAAAGGCAGCAAGACTGTCATCATTCAAGGGGACTCGAGAAAGCACTTGTTTGAAGCCTACAAGGAGTACGGAGAAATTCTAGAACCGGGAGTCAAATTAATGGGCTATTCGACGTTCAGAGCGTTCATGAAAGACCAATTCCCCCACGTCAAGTTCGCGACCAAGAAACAGGAGATACCCAAAGACATGGTGCCGTTCCGCAGCGGTAAATGTATGTCGTACGACAAGAATAAAGATCCCATCAGGATACAACAGGAGAAAGAGAAGGCGGACGCGAAGAAGGCAGCTATGGACGCTAAGAAGAAAGAAGAGGAGAGGGAGCAACACGTGCAACAACAGCAGCAACAGCAACAACAACAACAGCAGCAGCAACAACAACAGCAACAGCAGCAACAAGTTCAACAGGTGCAAGTGCAACACCAACAAATGCAGAACCCACCGCACGTCGTCATCCACCAACAACAACAGCAGTCGCAGCAGCAGATGCAACAACAAATGCAACTGGTGCCGCAAGTGAGCCAGCACCAACAAGTGCTCCAACAAAACGTGCAACAAGTATCCCAACAGCACCTACAATCGCTTGGCGTGTCCGAAGACAACGGCCAACCGGTTGAAATGACCCAACAAGTGATTCCGCTTGCAGTTGTACAACAACCACAGCAGGCGTACATCGTCACCCCAGTGTCTCACTTCCAGACGCGAGTCCAGGGCACCTGGTACAGGCATTGACCCGCAACCGACGCGTCCAGGACTATTGTCCGTCGCGTAGTGCCGGTTACACGCTACGTATTGAGATCTCTCGGCGAATGAACTGTTGTATGCAACTCTGCAACTTTGGCAATAAGTTTAGGGAACCACCTATTCAGTATTGGTTGAAAACTGTTTTAGTAATTGACTATCCTAAGTATACTATACGACACCATATTATTTAGCGATTAGCTATGTAGTTTATTTTATATATTTGTGTAACTACTTATTTTAAGTGTGTATGAGGTGTTTATTAGAGATGGGGCAGATATCTGGCAACTTTGGCAGGATGCCGGTTAAGAAGGTTTCTTAAAATTGACTTATACTCAATCCTTACTAAGGACAACAGGAACCACAAAATTAAATTTTGGATGCTGTTATAGACAATGTTAATTTTTCTACAAATTTAATTTTAACAAACTAAAACTACTCTAGAGTTGTTAACCTTAAAAATTAATGATAAATCAAAAACTGCAAATAATAATAAAATATAATAAAAAGTTTATTTCGGAATTCACACATTTCCATAGATCGAGAATACAAATTAAATTAAAATAAATCGAAATAAATTAAATTGTAACTAAAAGCAAAACCTGGACACGTATTTCTTAGCTTTGAATCTAGAAGATTTGTCATTGCAATTTATGTCATACAAAAATGTCACTATGGCTTGAACGGCCAGATTTCCGGCTATCCAGCCTTTGGTTTAACTGGCTATCTGTCACATCACTAGTATTTATAATTGTGAAATGTATTTGTACTGTGAAGACGCTTGTGTGAGAGGATGGTCGACTCTATACCGTCATGTAAAAGACATTTATATAACTGCTATCAGTTTATTGCATTTCGTGTAATGTGGCATGAAAATGGATCGTTTTGAATGCACTTGCTTCACCGAGATGCTTATTAGCTGCCGAGGGTTTATTGTCGGAAAAATGTCGTGCACGACATGTCAAAATCTCGATTGAAAGGAGATCTGACGTCTTGTGAACGCTATTTATCCTGAAATGCGTACTTGCTATTCTTATTTTGGTTCAATTCCCACTGAGATGGCAGCGACCGGCAAAGCACTTTAATGCCCACTTGCACCAAACGGTCAAAGCTCCTAAGAAATTACTTTTCTTGCTTGCCAGTTTTTAACGGTCCAAATTCAGACAGTTAAGAACTGTCAAGCGAGTTAAGTACTTGCTTAGGAACTTTGATGTTTTGGTGAAAGTCGGCATTAGTGTCAAACCACTTAGAAATCGCACTTAAGCCAATTGAGAATTTAAGTTCATAATGGTACAAAAACATTGTTTTAAATACATGTACCTTGATGTTTGAAATATAGTTTCTTGGTGTGGCAAGTGGTTATTTTTTTGCTGCCCTTGAATTGTGTCTGCTTATATTTATTATTGTCATGTCATTACAAAATAATTAGATGTACTTTTCACAAAAAGCAGTGCCTTCAATGATATTTTTTTCAGTCAAATCTTCTGATCGATTCTTATTCTAATGTAGAGTTAAAATTTAAACGGATTTTTTTACAATATTTCTCACGTAAAATTAAAAAGTGTGAACTTATTTTTTATAAGTGTTGTATATCTTTTTAAACAGTAATACAAAGTGTAGGTATAAGCTATAATCATGCAATAAAATTTCACCTTGTACATTTTCGCTACATGCCATCAAAAGATCCTAATTGTGTTAGTAAAATAATATTTTGGTACATAATTTATGTAATACCAAAGTACATATCAATATTGAGCGTAATGAACAGGAACAGTGTTCAATTGTAAATAATTTAAATGATTTGGTGTTCACTGAACTCAGATGAAAAAATAAAAAGTGAGACACTCAAAAAATTCAAAGTGAGGCACTCAAAATTATTGAATGATACAGAAAACTAATATTTTAATGAGAATTTTTATTTAATGTAATTAATAACATTATGTTTTAAAGCATCTTAAATTTGGTATATTTAGAAGAGCCCTATCACGTATTTTGTTGTAGGTAAGTAGATAATTTTAATTTACACTTAGTCAACCCTATTCCAACCAATATTTTATAAACTAATGGAACATGGTTTTACAGTCGTTTAAATTTATGATTGTAACGTTTGGTTTAACATTTTGATCAGTAAATTGTATTTAGTTATTAAACCATCAATAAGTCTGATCCGATACGGGACCTACAGGTGATATCAGACGGTTCACTCAAATGAATGTTCACTCCAGTGAATGGTTCATTTTTCATTCCATGTTCACAAGGCTGAGCTAGAATGACATGAAAAATAACGTTCATATGTTATTTTCTTTCAACATGTTGTCGAATGAAGTCGTGCGTACCTATAGGAATAAGTTAATTGGCCGAATTCGAGTGAACGTTCACTTTTGTGTTCAGACCGTTCATATTTCGTTTATTCGTAGTGGAAGTGAACGATGCGAATGCCAATATCCAACACCGTTGTATTGGTTCACTAATGAGTTATTCGGCACTAATGTTTCATTTTGTGTTTAGATGCGTCGCTTGGAGTGAAAGATGCAAAATGAACAAAAAATGACCCGTCTGATATCACCTTAGGACTACCTATCTCGTTACAGAAGAACTTTCTGCGTCTTTCGGTTTTGGCTTAAAACTAACCATCATCACATAGGATAAGAACTATTAGGAACAGGCAATAGATTTAAAGTTTAGATTCTTTAGTAAAGGTTAAAGAAATCGACTGATGCAGAACACAGTAGGTACCTTTACATATAACATTAGTTACTGTAAACCGAAGAGGGTGACGATTGTGAAAATCTCATTTTTGAGCTAAGATAGTGTACGTACCTAATTGATAGAAGTGTGTAATCATAATCAATTTTACTTATAGGACAGTACAGACTTGTGCCTAGACATTATGCTTATCCATGTATTTTTATAGTGCAATAAATTGTAAGATTCGGAGCAGATTAATACTTGAAATTGTCAACATAATACTTTAATTATCCCACTGATACAGTCACAGTCGGCCATTATTAAAAAGCAATAATTTGAAATATTTTATGGGCTGATTTGCTTCGAATCGTAGTGATTTGCCCTTAGCCTGGTGTTCGGCATCTATGTTCCAAATTAACCGTAGGAAGACCATGATGTGATAGAAAATAAAACTTTTTTACGCTAATCTGTTTTTAATTCAATATTGGTCCAAATCAGTAGTAAACGGTGTTCGATGCCCACGCCTTCCGCGGAACAAGTGGCTGGTGCGTTGGAACCGGAGATTGCTGTAGTCGGGGGTGTTCGTTCGTCGCCCTCGTTCTGCCTCAGCTCATTGGTCTCCTGCTAGCGGCCACCCCACTCGGCGAATTAATAAAGTCTCCGCGTCGCTGTTCAATTTGTAAACAAAAGTCATTGTTTCGGCCTCAATCGGGCAGTTAGACGATGGCTAGTTGCCTTAGCGGGCGCGCGCGGTGCCATCTCAATTTGCTGACCTAGAGGATCGTCGCGGCTCGTTATGAAGTTCTGGAAGTGTAGCACCAAGGCACAACGGCGTATCGCTGCCCTTGGTGAGTCCCTTAACCCTTGCAATTATTATCCTAAGGCTAATAAGGTTTTAAGGAAGTGCAAGTCAAGATGATATCGTTATTGAAGTAGGGTTACCCACAGCCACAGCCCACTTGTTCTAGCACCGCCTAATGATTCGCAGTTTCAATTAATTTAAAAAATTCGCAGTCTATAATTACCTACAAGAAGAACGAAAGCCACGGAAACGTGACTGCTCCTCTTTTTTTTTGCTTTAAACTGGTATTTAGTTGACATACTATATAATTATGTATTTTATCCTTAGATCTGTGATTTTATCATGATGTGTGTATTCATTGCTCTTTTAAATTACACCGTGTGTTTCTTTCTAAGTAGGTATAAGAAAGTCAAATAATTTATCCACAATAGCATTCCAATGCTAGCACTCCTAAAACAAACGAGCCTAGTATTTTAAAAATAAAATCGTTGCTAAACACTCATGCTAAACAGCATGTTGACAAGTTCTGATTTGCGTGGGCCCCTCCTTTAAAAAAAGATAGACTTATTCCCGCAACTTCGTTTACGTGATCTTCGCAATAATCGTCACCAAAATTCTGACTCCCCAAAATATTTCAAAATCCTGAAATTTTAATTTACAAGTCTCTACCTACAGCGGTGTAAATAAGCCAGTACCTAAAGGCTCACATAAATTGCTAAAATCTATCGGTAGCGACACACAACTCAGAATAACATCAGCTTTACCTATTGGATGTCGCCTGTCGAAATGGACGGATCTCGTCATCCAATCTTTATTAGTTTGTGTAGGTACGACCAGTCTCTTTTCTGCGTTTTATTTTGTCTGATGAGATGAGGGGTGAAGGACAAGCAACTCAAGAGAATCACTTGTGTTCGTCATAAATCTATCAACCGATTTGAAAAATTCTTATTTGCTTTAAAATCTACTACCTATCAACAAATTATATAAATATATTTAGTAATAAATCCGCTTAATTTCAAAGTTTAAAGATACGACACGTGTTTCGCCTCTACACGAGGCATCATCAGGAGGTGTGGACTCGCCGAAGTCCGAAACGAGAGACTTCGGCGAATTAAGCGGATTTATTACTAAATATATTTATATAATTTGTTGATATTTATGGATTTCCGCAAAGTAACGCCTGAATCAATCAATTATCTACTACCTAGGTACTTACTAAGTAGTAGTAGTAGGTAGGTTAGGTACTTAGCTACCACTATAAGGTGACACTACTTTCAGATTGGTCCAAAAGAAATTTCATCAAAATCGGTTATGGTAGTTAGGTTTTTAAATCTATCTAAGTACCTTAACAGGTACCTTAATATGTACCTAACTGAAAAAAATATGTCGTCCTCCTAAACGAAAATGCGTAATTTGCTTTCCTGTGATTTTTTCAGTGGTGTTAACAGTCGCTAGAACATTCTCAATTCTGATCAAAAAGTGATACGTTTTTGTTAAAAACTTTCATTAGGTAGGTTTTTGATTAGTACCTACCTACTAGGTAAGTATAATTTAACCAGAAACATATCACTCTTACCTTCAATCTTTGCCGGAAGTGACAACTATACTGCATATAATTATTAATCTATGTAAAATACCCAAAAATAAATGCATAAAAAAACCTGCTAGAGCTGTGGATTAACGTTCAGATTCAGCCTAAATCATAGCTTACTCTACAAGCAAGTTATACCTACTACTTAAGTAGTAATATAATATCATCTTATCTTACATCCTTATCTAAATAAGGTAGTAAAGTAAGTAGTCAATATACATGCTGAAAAAGCAAGCATACGAATAGAGTCCGAATTGTCCGCAATCCCTATCACCCGTTCGCAGCCAGAAGCGAGCTTGATTGCTATGCGCGCCGCGATCTGTCCATCGTCGGCCTTTGTTTGCGTTTCGCATTGTCCTTCCTTTCTGATCCAACTTTTACTGTCTCATTGTTAGGATTCCTATACATTTTAATGGGATGACTACCTATGAAAATACTTGCGTACGGATTTGTTTGATCCTTAAGGCTTCACCGCCAGCACTAAGAAATGGAATATTTACCTACTACGTTACTAGTAGCATTACATTACAACTACTTGTGGTACATTGGTGTATGCTAGTAGATAGGTACATAACCTAACGTCCTTTGCATATTTTTTATCACAATACAAGAAGTGGGTAAGTCCTATAAAAATTTTACCATGTAGGTACCTACCTAAATAACAAACTCATTTTAAAATCTCTCATTAATCTCTCTTTCAAAAACTCTGCCTAGCTAGGTGGTAGAGTTTATTTCAAAATCAGGATGTACCTAGTGAAACAAGGGCCTCGATAAAGATAATTTTCCCTCGTCAGGTCTGACAATGTCTATCAGGTCTATCAAAATATTCTCCGTATCAAAAAAAATCACCATCGAAAATGCTTCGTTAGTTGCGACAAAGTAAATGTAGCGTTCGTTACGCTAAGAAATATCAAAGAAAAGCAACGAAAAGGAAAATTAGGGAGAATTCACGGCTTACAATTTTGATCCTTTCGCTGAAATTCGACGCTTCCATTATTAGTTTTAACCCTATGGTGCCGTTGGAATTGCTCAGTCATGTGGACTCTCGTCCATCCAATCAACTTAACCTGCTGCAGCTGGTTATTGATTTTGGCCTTTGGGCCTCGACATGCATCGGTATCCAGTTTTAATGAAAACCTCGTCACTTCTTTCAAGCGACTTGAAAAGAGGAGGAAATTATCAATCATAATTCGGTTGAATGTTGTTTTTTATGTTTCTTATCTCAGAAATTTGTTGTTTATAAACTGATTTGAAAAATTCTTTTGTTTGAGAGGATTTACTTTCAGATTGGTCCCATAGAAATTACATTAAAATCGGTTCTGTAGTTTAGTTTTTATATCAAAGTAACTGAAAAAAATATGTCGTCAAAGTAAACGAAATTGCGTATTTACCTTCAATGAGACTCTTCAGTGGTATTAACGTTCACTAAAACAGTCCAATTACATTTCGTTGTCTTTGTTTTTTGTAAAACCTTGATTATTTGTGTATTTAATTTATCTGTGGTAGGTGTGATACCCGAACCCAAAATTTGTGGTAGCTTTTGCAGGGACGATTCCACGCTACGCAATGTAGAGTTCTTATTTCAAGACTTCGCAAGACGCACGCAACTTCGTTTGCGTTGCGAATTAATTAAATTCCTTTCTTAGTACTCTTCATGTTCAGCTCTTGACGCCATCCTTCAATTTTCAAGTCTCTACGTTCCGTAGTTTGGCCTGTTCGTTGCCTGTCAGTAATTCAGGCCAAAGCCTTTTGAATAGGTAGGTATATTGATTGATATGTCAGTATGTATCTTAGTTTGATGGTGAGTGCATTATTACACCTACCTACACCTAGAGTGTTAGACATATTTTCCAAAATATATAAGTAGTTTTATGGTTAGGTATTGCTAAAACACCTTCATTGTTTTCAGTTAATTATAGGTATTAGTAGAAGGTACGAGTAGATATTGAACTATAATATTTTGGTTCACACTTAATTCTTCGTTCTAAAATATTTTGACAATCGTCCGTTGATGATGTGATGTGAGTTTCACGCGTGAATGAAGTCGCACGCTCGTAATAATAACAACAGGTAGTAGTCAGTAGTAGATATACCAGAGGAATCTCAATTACAGTGAACTTATTAAGATAATATACAATCATACATAATAATAAAAAAATAAAATACAGTTTTTACCTATACTCTACAGGAGTTTTACGAGGCTAAAATTTGATCGAACTTTGTAATAATAGAAGTAGATATAACTAATTCTAGGTAAACAGGTAAAATCGTATGCAATTATTAATAAATAGTTAGACTAGGTATAAAGAGTAAAAATAAATAAGCCACTTAGCATAAGTATTTTTTGTAAGTCTCATTTTGTTGTACCCTTACAGGGTGTATGTTTGATACGTACCTTATACCTATAATGCAAATATACATTATTTTGAATTTGTATACTTACTACTTAATGCTAAACCAAACTATGATAATTCAACAGTAATTTCTAATAAATCGATTATTATTCACCCTACAAACATAAGATCTGCTATAAGGAATATTAATGTACCTATACGTAGAGTGAGAACTAAGGTAGGTATATGGCTGGCTACGTAATTCATTGAATTTAGACTCTCCCTAGACGAACGACACACACTGCTTGCACTGCACCTATTAATAGCACCGACGAACGATGCAGGCCAAACATTACTTTTGTAATTATCAACATTCGGGAAAAGTCTGTCGAAATAAGAGCGTACCTTCTTGAAAACACTCTGCTTGTTTGATCATTTCACAGTTCGAAAGGCCTTCAATTCCACAAGATGAACTGTACGTCGAAGGACCATACAATGACTGGTATCTTGCTTGCCCAAATTTGGAAACTGACTAGCCTGGTTACTACTATGTCAGGAATCTCGGCAATCACAGGAATGTTTTGTCAGAACTTCGGAACCAGTGTGACTACAAATCCAGTCTCCAGACTGAAAGGCTTTTAAACAGCTATAAATATATTGACGTAATTCTTTGACTATGTTGTTAAAATAGATATCTAAGAGACGAAGAGAAGAAGGCTTTATATTTATGTTTGATAAAAAAATTGGTTGTCTGTAAAGTTGGTTTACGGACGATAGTTTAACGTGACTACCAGCAGTACCGGACAATGACAGCGTTACCAACGACGTCAACGTTTTCGTGCATGCAGCCGGCGTTCAACGATTTATTAGACGTAATCACGCCAAAACCAAAATGATCAGTTAATAGAATTAGATGAACAATTTATTGTTTACAACTGAATGAATAACATGAAGATCTTAAATTTTAGTCAGAAACAACAGTGATATTCCTGATAGGATATACCTACAATAGGTACATAGGTACCTTTGCCTTATGGCAATATTTTGTTAGAGTTACTAACCTAAGATAAGATTACAACAATGTCGCAATCATCAAAACAAACCATTATTCGTCCACTTTTTTTGTTTATGAGCAATTCAGCAGCTTTATAGTCAAAACAGCCGCCTATAAAATGTCCATCCAACAGCTGCTGTGACGTGTTATCAAAAGATCGAATCTGTGTGTCGTCAATGCAAATTACATCACATCTCACGCGTTGCATGATGTGTGGACAGTATGTAGATGTAGGGCGGCGAGGCGGGAGCCAGTGCTAGCTATCCCATTTCGGAAAGACTGGCGGCAAGTCACGGCGGCAGTTCGCGCAGTGTTGTCGCCCAAGGCACTCTACGGTTCATCGCGCCGTTTTTATACCCCGCGAGTTCCCGATACGATAGTATTCCGACTTCAAAATACCGTGTTTTCTTCCTGTGTAATTGTGGCGAAGCGAGTGATGCGAATACGGTTCGAGGTGCCGAATAAGTTGGAGATATTGTTCGGGAGAGGTAGTTTGTTTTAATTTTATTCAGGTCTGCTGAAAATGAAGTCATGGATGGCAGGTGAAAATGTCGTTTTCATAGAGTTTCTATTTCGTTGATTTGTTTTAGACTTATTTCAGTTGAAAACATTCTGCTCGGTATTTTCTTGATTTGTTTATATTTTTGCATTACGTATACAAACTAAATATTATATTAGTAAGTTGGTAGGCACAATTTAATGATGCGGATGCGGTTAATAGGTACTGTTATCCTTAAATTCCATACGAAAAGATTTTACCTATCAAAAGTTTTCTTACTAGATTTATCTGCGCTATCTCTGCCTTTATATTCAAAACTCGTATGGTCACGGTTAGCTATAAATAAGTGCATCACGTTTCTGAATACATTACCTGAATGCAAGGGTTTGCTCAAAATCAGTATCTACCATGTACTAAGGTTATCGTAAAATAGACTAGTCCTATTACCTATGTACATTAACTAAGGGCGTTACAAGTTACATATCATTGCGTAGGTAAAGGGTTTATTGAAATCTACTTACCTTGTGTACCTCCATGTTAGTCTGTGTGGTTTTCCTTACAACTTTTATAATTACGTGTCAACACCAAAAATAGATTTTATTTATAAAATACCTACATTATCGGCGTATGTAATATATTTTATAATTTTAACATGTCTTCTTCTTCCATTCGTCTCTATTAGCCGTCATCTCTGTGCTACCTGCTTCGTTCATATCATCTTTCACATAGTTCATTCATCTTTTCTTTGGCCTTCCTTTACTCAACTCGTATATCCATCTACTTTCGTATAAGTATACCTAACACTCTTCTAGTGACCTCATACCCATTAATTAATTAACATTAATCTCATTATATTTGCCTGCCTACTTTGCCATACATAATTTTATTGAAGATCTAATTATTTTTTACCTTTTAATATCCGGTTTCATTTCCCTCGTATGAATATATTGAACATCATGAACACGACTATTCTATTGGTCATCTATTGTGTTGTCAACCAATAGCTATGGAAGTCCTATTGTATTTTAATCCATTCAAAGAATCTCGACACACGACAGTGTGTCAAGCCACGGTCAGGCCTAGCGAACTGGCGAGTAGCACTGTGTGTAAGTATACACGAACCATTTGGAGCCACTTTTGACCTTGTCATAGCTAAAAAACTAATCATAATCAATATAAACACACCCAATGGTTTATGTATTGAAGGCCTGGAGTTAATGAAGTACCTCAAATTTCATAAACACAGCTTATACGGTTATTTAGATATAAACGTTCAAAAATCGTCATTTTTATCACTGATTGACTTAGACATAAAACCTAACCCACTTCCAGATGACCTAGAAAGTTCAAATTTGGCACCCAGCTAGGTAATTGTGTGTATACAAAGGAAAAAATCAGAAAACAGTAACTTAATAAGATTTGTTTTTTTTTTTCAAATTATTCGATTTTATGAGGTAAATTTAGCGCCTTGCAAATTATGAGAGCAATTGCCTTGCAAACTTTTGCAGGATATTTCCATTTCCATGATAAAAGGTTGTTTTTATCGTTTTATGTACTTACTTTAACATCAATAATTTAAAAATTATTTACAAGAGCCCAGATGAACGCAAGCTAGTGGAAATGCAAATTGTTGGAAAACACTTTAATCTCCCGGCACATAGGTACTACCTACAAAGGCAGGTACCCACACCTTATCTACGCTATTTATATATATATTTTTATGTAAATATTTTATTGTTCCTTCTTTTATAAGTAAAATATATTTTTTTTATGTTTGTTTTAATATAATATTTTTGTTAAGCTCTTAATTGCTAAGGAAGGCGTCACTGCTGCCCGGGCCCGGGCTGAAAACCAGCGTTGTCCTACCTTCTCTAGGTATCTAGATTGCTGGGTACCTAGGCATTTCAGGACGACAATATGCTAAGACCGGACCTATTGGTCTACATGACTTAAGGCATACCTAGTTATTTATGTTATAATGTTTTATGTACCTGCTTACATGAGTAGCTATACCTTTTTAGAGGAGCCAATAAACAAATTTCTTTTTTCTTTTTTATTTAGGTAGGTTAGGTACTTAACTTATTGTATTTCTATCTCTAGGTCTACGTTATAAATAAAGTAATACGTTTTTATAAATAAATTTACGAATGTATATAGTAGACCTTGGCAAGTCATATATGTAGATCTCAAGTCTTTTTTCGGGTAAAACGACATCATAATCCGGGCCATCTGGACCGTGGCTCCTCCATTTTCACATATTATATGTGGTTTTGTTCAGATATTCAATACCTGCCGCCTGTGTTCGTATGAATAGTTGTATTCCATACAAATCTAAATTGAATTAGGTTCTAACGTAGACATGAGCTATTCGAATACCTACAGCACAAACGCACATTTTTTTACCTTTAAATTAATTATTTCGGAGGTTATATTTTCTGTTCCAAATGTTCAGTTCCCTCGTGAAAGTCCTGGACTCAGGACAGCAATATCCGGAGCTTTAATGTCAGGGAAAATGACATTATTTGAAGGTCAAGATCATGAACCAGCTGATAATGCTCTCTACCCTTGTTGAGTATCCTTTAAGAGGCAAGACGCTTCCATAATGAGAGGTGATTTTAACATATTTGATTTTACTAAGCTAAATTCATAAAAATGCATGTAATTATGTAAATAAATATTTCTATCTTCAGTTAACTCTTGCATATTTTACGTCCTTTACCTTTAAATTAAGGTTTGAAAGCGTCTGAACGCTGTGGGATTAGCTTTAAAAGTTTCGTTTTGGTTCCACCTCATGAAAAATCATTTGTAGGTATAGTTAAAATATATTTACAAATTATAAAAAACTAGCTGATACCTGCAAATGAAGTTCGGTTGCGAATTAACTAAATTCCTTTCTTAGTACGCGCCCATACCGTCTTTTCAAGTCACTAGGTTCAGTGGATTGGCCTGAGCGTTGTCTGACAGTCATTCAGTCAGTCAGAACCAGTTTTTTATGTATATTTGATAAATATTTTGCAGAAGCTAAAGCTCTTTCTTTCTAACAATATCAAGGCTTCGACTCAATGGAGAGAAGTTATCTTGAACATATCCGACGTGAGGCGAACACCTCACTCTACACTACACAATGCTATTTATTTTACCTACTGATAGATATAGCTCGTTATTATCTCTCTATTGTGTGTCGTTCGTGACTTAGATAACTGTAGTAAATGTAGCCAACATGACTATATGTGACTTAGCTTCCTTATGAACATCAGTTTGAGCACTTAGATGTTTTATCTAGTTAGAATTACTGTCTGATCGGTGTGAAATTCTTCGAATAACATTATTGTAGTGTAACTACATAATGTGTTTAATTACTATTGAATAAGCTGTTACTCAATACGTCATTATACTCTAATACTAACTATAAGTCAATCTGTACAGCTCTTGTAAAGCATACATTCTTATTATTGTAAAGCATTCAGTCTCGGATTAAACGCGGTACGGTTAATACATTCAGTACAACATATTCGGTTTTTAATTTATCGAACCTAATTACCTATTTAATCAATTCAATTTAGGGTTTGATCACTACGAAATAAACATAAATCCTAAAGTAGTGACTACGCGAATCCTAAAGTGGTGACCCCGACAACTCTCTTTTTATAACTTTCCGCGACCTTTTGTGAAAAAGTGACTTTAGTGGTGGTTATTTAAAAAACATTACGTGCTGTGACCATATATTCCATTCACTACGATGGAGCCCGAGACTCACACCACCGCCAGCGCGCATCAACCTCAAACACCAGCGCCCATCCCTGCAACCACCGAATCTGCAGCCAACGCGATAACGGTGAACTCCAGGATCTCCGAGTTCTGGACCACCAAGCCGCGCCTGTGGTTTCATCACTTCGAGGCCATCGTCACACCACAAAAACCAGGTGACCTCCACACATATCAACTAGTTATAGCTAAACTAGGTAGGGATGAGCTAGGGCAGGTTAGCGACATCCTCGAGAATCCGCCCGCGACAAACAAATACGAAGCGATCAAAAATAGACTCATATCTGCATATGAAGAGTCAGATACCAAACAGCTTCATAAATTACTAAATGACATAGAACTTGGTGACCAGAAACCCTCCCAGCTACTGAGAAAAATGAAGGAGTTAGGGAGAAACAAGATACCTGAAGATACTCTAAAGATTCTATGGATAACCCGGCTTCCGCAAGCCGTACGCGCCGTGATTACTGCGAGCGACATAAAATTAGAAGATACAGCTACTATTGCTGATAAAATTATGGAATCCGTGCGCCCAACTACTGAAATCTATAGCGCAACAAAACCATCAACTAGCTCATTTAATACCGGCATTGAAAATCAGCTACAAAAAATTACGCAAGACATCGCCGCACTCAACAAAAAGTTCAATGAACTCGAAACCACCCGTCGTAACCCAGACCGACAGCCCGCACACTTGAGATCCCGGTCGAGCTCACGCAGCGCTAATCAAGAGCGCTACCGCCGCCAAACAGCTCAGCCCGGTGACGCTAACTTCAAGTGCTACTATCATTATATTTACGGCGAAAATGCATCAAAATGCGGCAATGACAAATGTACGATGTCGGAAAACTAAAATTGGCACCCACGATGGCGAGCGCAGGTGCCAACGCCAACCAAACACATCGCCTTTGTGTCACCGATCTGCAAAGTGGCACACGTTTTTTAATCGATACGGGGGCTGACGTATCGGTTCTCGCATTCAAGGGTCGAAATAAAAAAACATCAGACTATACCCTTTACGCAGCCAACGGGACTACAATTTCAACGTATGGCGTACAAACTATCACACTTGATTTAGGGCTGCGACGCCCATTGAAATGGACTTTCATTTTAGCGGATGTACAAAGATCAATTATCGGTGCTGACTTCTTGGCCAAGAACCAACTAATGGTTGATTTACACGGTAGGAAGTTGGTAGACAAGATCACAAGTTTAGCGAGGATTACACAAATAACCTCGGATGATCAACACACGCCGATCATTCAAACAATCAACAATACAGATCCGTACCACAGAATATTAGCACGTTATCCGGATATTACCAAACCGGAATCATTTAAGTCCATTCCGAAGCACAACGTCGTACATCATATTTGCACAAACGGACCACCTGTTTATGAAAAGGCAAGGCCACTCAATCCCGCCAAATATAAAGCGGCCAAACAAGAATTCGAGCGTATGGTAGAGCTCGGAATATGCAGACCTTCCACGAGTCCCTGGGCAAACGCTTTGCATTTAGTTAATAAAAAAAATGGCGAATTAAGACCGTGCGGCGATTACCGGCGACTAAACGCCATCACTGAGCCCGATCGATACCCCATTCCAAGACTTTTGGACTTTACTTATATACTAAGGGGGAAAACCGTATTTTCTAAAATTGATATTCGTCGAGCTTATCATCATATACCAATCGCACCGGAGGACATTAAGAAAACAACGATCGCCACACCTTTTGGAAGTTTTGAATTTGAAAAAATGATGTTTGGACTACGCAACGGTGCGCAAAGCTTCCAAAGATTTATCAATAAGGTCATGAAAGGCACCGACAACACTTTCAGCTACTTAGATGACATTTTGATAGCTTCCACAGACATAGATTCCCATAAGAAAGATCTGGAATCAGTATTTCAACGTCTAGATCAATACGGAATCACAATCAATACAAACAAATGTGAATTCGGCAAAAACCAACTCAGGTTTCTCGGATACCAAATCACCTGTGACGGCGTCAAACCGGACGAAGAAAAGGTACGAGCCATCACAGAATATCCACAACCAATCACTATCGAGGAACTGCGACGCTTCTTAGGTTTTATAAATTTTTACCGAAGCAGTATACCAAAAGCAGCCGAATCTCAAATTATACTCAACAAATATTTACACAACTCAAAGAAAAAAGACAAGACCAAAATCGAATGGACAGAAGAAGCGATCCAGGCTTATCAAAAGTGCAAAACAGAAATCAGGGAATGCACATTATTAAATCACCCTGATGATAATGCGCCACTAATTATGATGACTGATGCATCTGGTACATGCGTCGGAGCAGCATTGCAACAACTCGTCAGCAATCAACTTGAACCATTGGCTTATTATTCAAAAGGCCTGAGCGAAACTCAAAAACGCTACAGTACGTACGATCGCGAGTTACTAGCTATATACATGGCACTGAAGCATTTTCGGTACATGGTCGAAGGGCGCGAACTCACAGTCGTAACGGATCACAAACCACTTACTTTCGCTCTCACCAAGAAAAATTCAACAGCTGACACACCAAGACGTATCCGACAACTAGATTTTATAGCGCAATTTTGCAACAAAATAGAATACATTCAAGGCGAAGAAAATTCAGTAGCAGACGCATTTTCACGAATTAACGAAATCAAAATGCCGAGTCTATTCGACTATCAACAATTAGCCGCCGCTCAAAGCGAAGACGAAGAACTGAAGGAGTTAAAAAATCAAGAAAATTTGTCCTTCAAGATCATCAACATTCCTGGATCGGATCAACTGATAACGTGTGAAACATCGACACCATGCGCAAGACCCTACTTACCTCGAATCTATCGAAAAACGGCTATCAAGTCTATCCATGACGTCAGCCATCCTGGCGTACTCGCTACTAAACGTTTAATCACTAAACGATATTTTTGGTCGCGCATGAATGCAGATATCACTCAATACGTGAAAAACTGTATACAATGCCAAAAATCAAAGGTAAACAGACACACGATAACCCCGCTTGGAGAATTTGAAAACTCATCAAGATTCGACCACATACATATTGACATCATCGGTCCACTACCACCATCGGAAGACTACAATTACTGCATTACAATTATCGACCGACACACTAGATGGTTAGAAGTCGTTCCAATCAAAGAAATTAGCGCCGAAACGGTAGCGCAAGCTTTTCTAACACAATGGATTTCAAGATACGGCTGTCCATCTACTATAAGTACCGATCAGGGTCGTCAATTCGAATCACGCCTGTTTACCCAAATAACCAATTTACTCGGTATTGAAAAAATCCACACAACAGCTTATAACCCGAAAGCAAATGGAATGGTAGAGCGCAGTCATAGAACACTCAAAAGCGCAATAATGGCCCGATGCAAAGACACAACTCACTGGGCAAGAGAGTTACCTCTCATATTACTAGGACTTAGGTCAACCATCAAAGAAGACCTAGGTTTCAGCCCCGCTCAACTCGTCTACGGGAAATCATTAGCTCTACCTGGAGATTTTTTCATCGCATCCGAAAAGAAAATCAAAGACACCGAGTACACAACGAAGCTCATGGAAACATTATCTACGCTACAGACATCCACACGTAATCAAGCTGATCATCGAAAAATTTTTATGCACAAAGATTTACAGAATTCTGAATACGTTTTCGTTAGGCGTGAAGCTAAGAAATCGTTAACCCCGCCTTATGAGGGGCCATTCAAAGTAATTCTCAGAAATTCCAAACACTACACAGTTCGGGTAGGTACTCGGGATGTCGTTATATCGCTCGATAGGCTCAAACCTGCTTATTTTAATGCTATTACTAACTTATCACCGGACGAGGCACCTAAGGTTTCAAACAATCGAATTGTTTCGTCGGACAAAGGACCTATTGCTCCCGAACCATTGACCATTGTACCCAAACAAACCACACTTCAAGGAACAAAGAACTTAACAACAGCCTCAAATGCAACGACGCCGCCAGTCGTTACGAGATCAGGTCGCACCGTAAAAAAAACAGTGAGATTTGATATATGAGTACCACTTCACACACAATACGTTGCTCATAATACAACGAGTTATTCATCAACAGCAGAAATCAACCAACGCATTTAGTGACTGTTTAGTAAATAGCCGTCAGATAAATGCGTCAATAGTTTTCCTGCGTCAACTATAATGGTACAATTGATTACACACAATCACCTTCAACGACGCCTGCTACAGCAGCAGCGCGCTATCATCGTGCCAGCAACCATGCACATGCCCACGTCCAACAGTGTACTGTGTAAGTGTAAGTGCAGTGAAGTGCAAAATCAATAAAAAATAAAAACTTGAGTGCGGGTTAAACCAGTGAATAAAATGATATCGTACCATCTAAGGGACTATATTCTAAAAATAGAACTCAAAAATACGCAGACGCAACACGCGTCTCCCATCGTATTCCACTTGCGTTAACTCTATCGCTACCCATTCAAGTACCTTACCTACCTTTCCCTGTCAAAGAAAGGTCATAAACATTTATATTATTTTATTATTATCTCTACGAGAACTAGCTTACTTGTATGTTAGCATTTTTCAATGAGTTTTATATTTTTAAAACAATCAATTATGTCAAATTAATGTTTTTATACAATTTGCATTACATTTACATTAATCAAACTAAATTAATTTACTTTAATATGTTATTTGAAACTATTTACTTACTTATTTTAACAAACAAATCATGTATCGTGTTTTTATAATCATTTACTTGTTTAGTTTTTAATTATAATTTACTACTTATACTAATTTACATTTATATTTTTGATTACATTTTGCATCAATGTTTATTATTTTTACGAATCGAGATTTACTTAATTTCAATTTTTTTTTCCAACCCATTCATGTTGGCTACATAATTGTTTTAAAATTTGTATTATTTTACGCTCAACGCCTTTACACTTTCTTTTCAATTGTATTTTTAAAACATTTTATTTTCAATTTTCATGTTGATTTAATTTTTTTTAAGGGCGGTGTATATGTAGTGTAACTACATAATGTGTTTAATTACTATTGAATAAGCTGTTACTCAATACGTCATTATACTCTAATACTAACTATAAGTCAATCTGTACAGCTCTTGTAAAGCATACATTCTTATTATTGTAAAGCATTCAGTCTCGGATTAAACGCGGTACGGTTAATACATTCAGTACAACATATTCGGTTTTTAATTTATCGAACCTAATTACCTATTTAATCAATTCAATTTAGGGTTTGATCACTACGAAATAAACATAAATCCTAAAGTAGTGACTACGCGAATCCTAAATTATCATCGACTCGTTATTTGATTTTATTCTGGAACACGCGTGTAAGAGCGAAGCCACACTGCTCCATTGCGTTGCGTTGCGTCTAAGTTTTGTACTGGCATTTGGGTCTGGATGCGTCCAAATCTAGCGCTGCGACGCAAATTCCAGTACCAACTCGCAACGCAACGGAGTGCCACCCCGCCTCGCTCTTACCTACCTGTCTTTCCTTGTAAATGTCTGATGCTACGGCGAAATGAAATAGATACCTATCATTGACCATTGATACTTGACACTGCTGCTAAGGACACACATTTGTTTATATTTCATTTTTTACAGTGTATTTATGTTGTACAAAACAAATAAGTCACCTGACGACCTATGTTAAGCAAGGATGTTAAAAAATGTACTGCATTTTGTACTTAGCTTGGGATTACGTTAGGGTACTCTTCGATTACCGTTCTTATAACTGTAGGTATCCTGTAACTAACTCATCTAATCCTATCATTAGAAATCAACCAAACCCTCCAATACCAAAAATCACAAGATCTAAAGTTGTCTCATATCTTTGATCATAAAATGTTTACAACTCCATGAAGACACAGCTACAGCATTGAATGAGAATTGCTTTGTTGTTTAGACTTTTTATGCAAACCTTTTAAAATTGAATTGCTATTATTGATTCACTCTCACTTTTGTTACGATTGGTGTGAATGTTCCCATTAGGTACTAATCGGTTGTATAGTCTAGCCAGCTAGAAACACAAACACTATTATAACTTGTGCATATCTAAGTACTCTGTGCAATAACTAGGTATGAATATTAATTCTCACGGCCAATTCTATGTCGTCCTTTTTGTCGTGTCCATAATTATTACTTTGATTTATTTTTTACTTATTATTATTACATACATACCTACGGGCATAGATCTACATTCACATCTGTTGGTATCTAATTCTTTGGTATTTGACATCGTGCTGGTCAACAAGTATACATACATATCAGCGTTCATCGATTCATATATCGTTACAACAACTTTCTTCTACAGTTTCTAGCACTCAACCTTATTAAATTCTGTCCATGGAATATGTAGATTGTCTTTATCTATATGTGACGCAGTGATCCCTTGAGTAGCTTTCGTAGATGAACCTAGTTTTCCTGTGAGAATGGATATCAATATTTATAGGTCATGTCTAGCCGTGGTCTAAGCTGTTGTTTCTCGGCCAACCAAAACTCCGAGCCACTTGGGCACGTGTTTAAAGTTCCGTGATACCGTGTCTCCAAGTTTTGTAAACTAGATCACGTCCGGGAGATGTTTCCATTGTGCAGTTGATCTATTCGGCAGCTCGTTAAGGTATATTAACTGACCAGAAAGTCTAGCTAGACAGATTTACTGGTAAAACATTGGAGTTCCAGTCTGTTTGCGGCATTCCATCGTGGTGACCTAGATTCGTCGTTGGCATCGAATTGTTGGGATGTATACTAGAACAACGGGTTAACACATCTTAATTAATTTCACGTGCGTGGTATTGGGGTAAAAAATCCCTTTAGTAGTCTTGTACAGCTCCTAAACTACCTCTACCTAGCTGTTCTATTTTGTTTGAGACTTATCTGAGTGTACGCTTTACAGCCAAATCCATCCATTGTTTTGACGTGATGGAGTAAGCAACAAACAAACATTACCATTTATAAATTAGTGTGATGTTGTGATTGACATCGCCAGTTCTAAGGTATTTATAGTTACAGTATGTTGCTTCTTTTTTTAAATTTATACCCATTGCCTGAACTACCTACTCGGGAATTCGAACTAACACATTCATAATTAAGTACCTACTAAGCATTTACCTTAGTAGTATGTATAAAAAAAGTAAACCGATTAGTTTCATTCACAGTACGCGCTTAATTGATTGGTAGAGCATAGCTCTATGTGAAAAACCACTGATTTTAAGAACTTGTTTGATAAACTGGTTCAAATATATAGCACACATGATCCGGATTTAGCAGCCTCAGCCTGTCGAAGAGCTCTTGAACGTTACAGATAAACTGTGCTGTTCGTTGAGATCGAGTTTTTATCTCTCTGATTGACGGAGTGTCGATAACGCGGAACGATTCCCAATTACTCTCGACTTCGAGGCATCAACTTCAGTCGCGTTCCAGTGCACGCGTTGTCATATTGTAGTTTTCCTGATAGAGCCTCATACACGGTTGATATTTGTATTTAGTGTATAAAGGTCGCATGTCAGGGGGCGACGTAATGTCTGAACGCGACAGCGCTAGTCTGAGCGTGGTGATCGCGAGCGGCGCTTGCTGCCGCGTGCGCAGAAGAATGCAGTGCTTTGGATTCCGAGGTAATCGTCCACCAACTCTTCCACCACGCGAGTGACGTAACACAGTCTTGGAATGGCAGCTGTGCTGATAATCGGAAGCATGCAGTTCAATTTCGGTCAAAGATTGGTGATCGGCTTTGCGTAAAATCGATTTTCGATTATAATTTGTTTTCGGTGCGTTTATTACGTTTGCGTTACGGTGGGTGAAGACGGCTACAAGAGCTCAGTGTTAAGAAGGCGCACGTTCAGGGCACGCGCATAGTTTGTCGGTTAATGTGTCTCGTAAAGGTGATCTTCGATCAGATGAGATTCGGTGTTTTCTTCATCAGGAGAGGCAATATAGGCAAGTGTTCTGTGATCTTCAACGCGCTCGGAAAACTAATTCTGGGAGAATATATGGCAAATCAAAAACAAGCGACATTCTGAGTAAGATTATCAATGTAAATTGGAATTCTTGAACAATACGTGCTCTTGTATGTTAACATTGGCACCTCGCTGAGGAGATAGATCAAAGGCAGGTCATTGATAAGCATTCCATGCATATCTGATGAGCGCCGAGGCGAGACGTGCAGACTTGGAAACTCTGTATCAACCTACTTGTTTATGATCATTTATTTTGAACAGACTTAATTTAAAATAAAACTTTTTGGCCTACCAAAAGATTAGATCAACTACATCAACTACTACTGAAAAACCTTTCAAAAAATTAATTATTTGCTTGTACCAATATTATTTATTTAAATCTTCTTCTTCTTCTTATCGTGTCACTAGTTCTTTTGAACCAGTGTAGTGAAAGGATTTTAAGTGCGCCTCGAAGAGGCTTCTTTTAGTGCACTTGACACATTATGTTTTTCGAACTTTTTAGGTTCTATGACATGCCGCTTTCGCCGAGCCAATACCTAACTTATTTTTTACAGACATTTTGAGATAGTTTTAGTTTATAAAAACTCGGACTTTTATCAAAATCACATTAACACTAGGTATACAGTACCTATTTAAACGAATTAATGATAAAATTTCTAACTATAATGTTCAAACATAAAATTAACTCTACTTGCACTTATGCGTAAATATAACGAATGTATAAGGATAAATTTACTTAGGTATCTACATCAGCTTTATTTCAATATATTATGACCAATATATTATTTGTAAGTAAAATTTATGTAAGTACTTACAAACAACCGGTCATTGTAATTTAAGTTACGTAAGGATTAGCTGAAGTAGTAAAAAATACACAAAATATTCATTTATTACAACAAAGTCTATATTTCAGTAACGTGGCGCTTTAATTTAAAATCAATCAATATGTACTGGCTTTGTCAATGATGGCTTTGTCTTGACTGACTAAATAATAGACAGACAATGCACAGGCCAAATGTCTGAACGTAGCGACTTCAAATTTAAAGCTAGATGCTCGAACTGGAGTGGAATTGGAATTTCGAGCACTATGATTGGCCAATTCACAGTCTGCTCCTCTCAACTCTGCCAAGCTCCGCGTCTGTGGAAACGCACTTTTACTCGTACTTGTCCTCTGCGTGCGTGACTGGCTTATAGCTTAGCTTCTAACGTCATCATTTATAGAAGTACATTGTAAACTGCTTGTAAACCTTCTTCTATGTGGCCTCTATGCTACTCAAAGTGGAGTGGCAGTGGAATTTCGAGCGCTGTGATTAGCCAATTTATGGTCCGGTCCTCTCCATTCCGCCCAGCTCCGCGTCAGTGCAAACGCACCCTAAAGGTAAGCTATTTCTAACTGTGGATGTTGGATGTCGCCGGTCATCCGTTATAGCGACCGCTTTATAATCTCAAGTGGTTCAATCGCAATGGTTTTTGTCCTCCATGGAGTTTATTTATAAAATGAAGTGGCGATGCTGAATTTTTTGCAACAGCTGGTTTCGATCAACGACATTTTTGTAGTCTGTGAAACTCTACCACGAATGTCATATTGGCTTCTTCTTCTGATCGTGTCACTAGTTCTTTCGAAGTAGGGTGGTAAAAGGATTTCAAGCTTCGATTTGTTAGAAGATGATTTCGAAGTCATGGTAGAGTAGGTACTTTCTGTTCTGACTGAGTTATTTTTATAAGAGTAACTCATGTTGCTGATGATGTTAAATCGATATATATATAAAAGGCTTTGACTGACTGACTGACTGACTAACTATTGCATCAGCTAGTAAGATGTTATAAACTAGCACACCATTTCAGATGACTGGATCCTGGATCCAAAGAACGAACAAAATGGCTCCAATAATATGAAATGTTAGTACCCAGGACTCTCTTAAAAATATAAAGAGTTCTATATAGGTAAAGACTTTCCGTATAGACCTCATAGGCAGTTGTTGGTTCCTAAGTTTTAATTAAGATTTGGCTGTTAGAACGTTCCAATGTGACCTTTGAAAATAAATGTTTGTTGTTTTACTCACTAGACCAAATATATTCAAAAAAGGTATGTTGTTGACATTCAAAGCAAATATCTAAATACTTAAAACTTTTTCGTTATTGAATGGCAATCATTATCAACCATTTTTATTTGTAATACCCAAATCATTATGTACTTTACCTCATCATAAAATAACTCATTGATTCAAATACAAATAATACAAATACAAATTTATTTATTGTGAAACACAGGTAATGGGATGGTAACATGGTTGGTTGTTGAGCTCTATGTTTTACCTTATTGGCGTACAATATTTTGGTCACCTAATTTTAAAATCTTAAAATTCGTTAAGGTAAAGTGCATATTAGTTGTATTAGATATAACGCAGAAGGATAAGGACTTAATGATACGGTAAATTAGAACGCTTTCCTTATTTTTATCTGGTGCCCACAGTACAAGCTCTGTTTAGTTTGGGTCTAGATGGCGTTGTTACTGTCCATAATATGTATTTAATAAATATCTAATTTAAAAAAAATTACAAATAATTATAATATTTTGTATTTTTTCCATTTAAGAATCTTTCTATTAGGTCCATCGATTCGGTTGTGAACAATCAATATGCTCTAATATGCATGTAATGGCGTACGCGTAATAAGTACGACGTACCTATACCTCTTAAAAAATAATTTTGCTTTATAAATGTAATCATGTACTAACTTATCAATAAAGGTGCTTTACTATAACCTTGCGACAGTTTACGTATGTAGATGTTATGTAAGCCACAATTACTGCTCGCTACGCTTCATAATGCAGGTATCCACGTGTAAATGGAATGTATTGAAGACATATACGTTTAACAATCTTGTAACGTGTAATCGTATACGTTAGTGGTAAGAAACGCTACGTAAATGTACGCACGTTTATATGTGAAAGAACTTAACCAATAAGGGCGAGGAGAGATAGGAGTAAGTAGGTATAGTAAGTTACCTTACCTACGCATTTTTTCTCAAGGTTTTTTTGAATTTACCTATCTACTTACTATGTCTGTAAAATGAAAACCTTTTTTGTTAATATTTGGACTCTACATATTTTAGGCAATTACCTACATGAAATCAATAGGTGAGTGATCTACACCTATTTTGAGTCTTTCTTACACTTATTTATTATTGTTCTATTTTATATAGACACACATTTTTACGAACACTATCCAAAGTTATGAATACGAGAATATTATATATATATATATATGTAGTTATATTTTAACCTACACAGCTGACATCCGCGAGACTCTTTGGTTCCAACGGAAGATCAGCGCTGGGATGCCATGCTTCCCAGCAAATGCTGAGTTGGATGCCATTTTGTGTCAACTTAAGATAAGTAGGTAATTAATATATAAGTAGCATAGTAAATTTTGTATAACACAAATAAAAGATTTGTTACTTTACTTTACTTTACTTAAGTAAAATTTTACGCTTTTTTTCGTAATATCATAAAAGGATCAACAATCCCCTTTCTCGTAATCATGTTCCATATATAGAACATCGCATTGTGTACTAAACAAACTATTTGCAACTTGCAAGGAGACCGTAAACCCTTTGTTCCTTCCCAAATGAAAATCCCATTCCTCAAGAAGTTACAATTAACTTGACCTTTACGCATGCGTGCGTCGCGGTCAACGAACTTCAAATAATAGATGAGAAATATCAGAGTAACACTTACAATTATACATTCACCTAAAGCCATCCGTTACTAGGTACATCTACATACATATTAATTTCCGGCAAAACGTGGGCATTCAGTTGTCTGCCGGTAATATTTGCAAAAGTATGCTCAAGGTCGTAATTTCATTGGAGTTTTATGTCTTGTCGGATTTGGTAAACAAAAGAGGAAACGGCTTTTGATTATATGTATATACCTCGTCCTTTTATAATAATTTATCAATTAATATAAATAAGCCTTGCAATACAAAGAGGCAATGCAGTATCCTCGGCACGCTGCCATCGGGTATCGAGTTGGCTACCTATACATCGTTTGCAACGGTCTATGGGTGGCCCAATTGTTTCCTTTTGTAAATTTTGTAATATAGATTGTAGTAGTTAGCTTATGCTGTAATAAATACCTAATATATCTAAAAAAATAATATAAATAAAAGGTTTAATACTGACTGACTGGCTGAGAGACAACGCTCAGGCTAAAACACTGGACGTAGAGACTTGAAATTTCGAGGTATTTGTTCTTTCGCAACGCAATTGCAGTTACGGGTGTCAACTAGTTTCTGAATAATACATGTTAATTACCTAATAAAATTATCCAGTGGTTAAACCAAAGTACCTACATTGTTACTTAGCTTATCATTGTCGATGGCACAAATATGGCTAATGACTAATTGTAATGAGTAATTGGAATATCTACAAAGTTACCTACCTACAATGAGTTTAGAACTATCTTTATTTAAGTAATATGCTAAGGTCGGTAGAGTAGGCACTCAACAACAGCAGAAGCTAGGTAGATACTTGCAGAAAAGCTAAGGTTATGATATGTTGATAATTCAGAATGTAGTTCTAGATTTTATTCAATCGTATACCTAACAAAAATTACGCATAGTAGACGTCCCGAGTCTAAAGGAGGCTTATGTGATTATATCTGAAAAATAAAATGCAGACTTATGCAATGTAACATTTTGGCCAATAAATGATTGAATTGAATTGAATTGAAAATATAATAACGAAAATGTCTATTAGTAGGTAATTTGAATTTGAAAAAAATAATAATAATTTATTAGGGAAGGATTTAAAATCAGTACCTACTAAACTCTACATTCACGTCCAATATAAGAATAATCAGTGTGACATAAAAATATTTAGACAATAAATAATATAAATAAATGTTTTGCACATTTCAACTATCGAACCCTAAACTTTGCCCAAACTAAGCACAGATAGAATACTTAAATAAATAATATATATTTTTTTAAATACATACCTATACCCAGGCTAAGGACAAACACAAGTTCATAACACAAGATAATACCTTTTGTTGTTAAATTTATGATGAACAAAGAATTGCTTTTGGCAACGATAACCGCTGTTTATCGATTTGTCCCGATAATAAGCAAGAAAGAAGACTGCCGCGAAACTACCATAACATTAATTAGTTTGAATCATAGCTCCCTATTCCATGGGATGTAATGAATGGGCAGGTAACACGCGATGTTCTCAGTAGCCTAGTTAGTGAAAAAAAAACGAATTGGTAGTTATTTGGCTTGATTATCTTCGTATGCGTCTAATATTTATTTAATTTTAAACATAACGTCGTTATCTTTTACTTTTACATCAAACCGTGACCTTGTTTGGAGCAACGATATTTTCATTCGTACATTTTTAACTACAAATGAATATTTATATTTTCTTTATTTCGGGATATAAAAGGTCCTTGATGATTAATCTAGTCCGATTGTAAAGATTTTTTTTAAAAAGTACCAAAACCTAGGCGCATTAATTACATACCACCATTTCTACCTTAATAAATAAATACTATGTCAAATTTCCACGGCACTTATCATCTATATTTATATTTATCATCATACATAAAAGGGCTCAGTCCTGCTGACTGACAGACAACCCACAGGCTGAACCACTGAACGTAGAGACATGAAACTCGGAGGGTGTGTTCAAGCGCTAAAAGTGCGTACTAAGAAAGGAAGTTTGTTAATTTGCAACACAAACGAAGTTGTGGATGTCAGCTAGTTTCTAATAAATGACCTAATCCTGACTGACTGACAGACAACGCACAGCCAAAACCACAGGACGTATAGACTTGAAATTTTGAGAATATATTCGTCAAAAAGTGTAAAACGTACTAAGAAAGGAATTTTGTTAATTCCCAATATGTATAAAGAGGTTTTTAGTCATATTTGTCGAGCTGTTTATTTATGAGGTTATTTGTCCCCAGAAGCTGAGTGCGATGGCTGCGGCAGCGAAGGCGAGGAAGGGCGCAATGTTGGGGAGTTACTTCTGCCGCAATACGCGCTGGCCACGGGCGGACTGGCCAAAGACCACAGGCCTCTCATCACCTTCCCGGATAACAACAACTTCCACGCCGTATCTGCAGCGGAGTATAGGCGGTTGTTGCTCTATCTCACCTCTGTGCCATCGTAAGTGCTTTTGCGAATACTTTTATGACCTAGGTTTATAGTTTTGAGCGTGATTTTAACGTAATTGTACTTTCGCAAGCTCTACGCAGCTTCAAACATTTTAAAATTTACAGGAAATTTACATACTGTATTGTCGAATCAAGGGTTCAAAATGTTTTGAATAAAAAATGACATTTTACAAAAGGATTCTCATCTATTTTTATTATTAGCTACGCTCTCATTCTGACATTCATGTATGAAAAAAATATGTTTCTTCTATTTTCAGATTACTAGAAGCAGACATGGGATTCCACATAATAATTGACAGAAGAAAGGATAGGTGGAACTCCGTCAAAACAGCCTTACTGAGAATATCTGTGAGTGAAAAACATCAAACTCATTAATATTTATTTTTACTGTGCAATTATTGCATCCCTGAAAGTTAAAAAGTTACAGCTGAATCTTTGTAATTATGTCCTTAAATCAAGCTGAAATATAAATAATTTTCAAGATGTTGCTATTGTGATTATGAATATCGTTAGTACCAACGAACGCATCAACTAGAATACCAACAAATTATATAAATATATTTAGTAATAAATCCGCTTGATTTCTAAACAAAGGTATTAATTAACTTAACTTTAGTTTAGAACTTAAGTACATATTACTATATTATAAACCAAAGAGTCAACGAACAGAAAACCAAAGTTTAAAGATACGACACGGATGGACTCGCCGAAGTTCGAAACGAGAGATCTTCGGCGAGTCCACACCTCCTGATGATGCCTCGTGTAGAGGCGAAACACGTGTCGTATCTTTAAACTTTGGTAATCTGTTCGTTGACTCTTTGGTTTATAATATAGTAATATGTACTTAAGTTCTAAACTAAAGTTAAGTTAATTAATACCTTTGTTTAGAAATCAAGCGGATTTATTACTAAATATATTTATATAATTTGTTGATATTTATGGATTTCCGCAAAGTAACGCCTGAATCAATCAATTAACTAGATTACCTCTCGAAGATGCCTATTTTCTTTATTCCAGGAATTCTTCCCAGGCATAATCCACACGGTATACGTTCTGCGACCGGCCAGTTTCCTCCAAAAAGCGTTATCGGAAGTGAGCAGTAAACTGTTCAAAGAGGAGTTCCGGTTCAAGGTGCTCGTCTGCTCGTCTGTAGACGAGTTATATGATCACTTCGACCGGTCCCAACTGACGCCGGATTTAGGAGGGGAGCTGCAATATTCACATGCCGAGTGGATTCAACAGCGAATAGTGAGTTGATTTTTTTTAAGTTTTACTGCTCTTAGATACAACGATTAACCATCTATAAGTAAGTAAAAAATAAATAAGTTTAAGTAATATTTCAATTGGTAAACCAATTAAAACAGTGACGAGTTGCCAAAGTGCTCGTCTACTTTGAGACGTTTTGATGGTAAGTATCGAAAGACTAGTAATTTCACATTGTGTCCTTCAACCTGGAACACCGTTATGCATTTAATACAAATAACCTACTGCTTCGCGGCAGAATATCTGGCACTGTGTTGGCACTCATCTAAAAATGAATCATTCAGAATCAATTAGAATCCTACAAGGAATGATTCGTAACGGTAAAATATGCAACCTTCTTTTAGTCAAAGTACCTGGCAATTTCTGGTAGGTAGGTAGGTACATTTCTATCATTCACATGTCTATCTGGAACTGACTTTTTAACTGAAACTTAAATTTTACATCACTTTCAGGCACTGGAGAAGTTTTCAACCTTAATGAAGGAGATATCAAGTAAGCTGGATGAGTTTATGCATACGATAGTGGACTGCGATATGGGGAACGACCCGACACAAACCAAAGAACTATTAGACTGTCAGGAATCTAGGTGAGTGACAATCTCCGTTAGCTCTCTCGTTTTAAAACTAGTTATACCCAAGGGATTAAAGAAACCGCACGTATCTTGACTTAGAAACATAACTGTGAGTTCTGCGAGTAAATTATAAGCTTCTGTCTGAGGATCCGTTCGTTTTGTAAGTAGTTGTATTAATATAAATATATTAATGCAGTGTATGAAGTAAATTCAGCCCATTGTAACTTGCCCAATAACTTGCTTACCTAGAGATGTATTTCTGGCACTCAGGATATTTAGTTTAGGTAAAAACATTAAATTAAACGTAATACACTGTACATGTTCTTTGCTGTCTGTACTTTATCGGTTAAAAATCCAGCAATAAATTAAAAATAAATAAACGTATTTACCCTAAAAATATTAAAATAAATTCAGCAATGACGAGTTTACACCAGTTTTTTTATGATGACCATTTTACCCGATGACAATTTTACTTCTACCCTCAGATTCGTTCCTAAACTTCGACGTGATTACTTAAGCTGGCCAAGATTTGTCATTAATGTTAATAGTGTATTTAAAACTAATAAAAAATAAATAAATTTATTAATATAATGTATTTTTGCAGGTATAAAGCTTTAAAAAGTGAACTAGCGTCAGCAACCACGCAAGGCGAAGAGTTACTGACGCAAGTGAGGACACCAAATCTAACGTACAATATTATTAGTCATGTTGCTGCGGTCGAAAGGTAAATAAAGCTTCTGTTTCAAGTTAGGTTTTTGTATTGCAACGGGAAATCACCTAATGAACTAATAGGCTAGTTAAAATCCGAAAAAGATAGGACATAATTCGTACATTTGTAGAATGTTGCGGGATCGATAGAGGATACCACCAGGAGTCACCACCTAATTTGAGCCGATTCTAGCACCTACGGAACCCTGTTAAATTCTCAGTTGAAACTTTGAAAACGGTATAAAATGTAAACGGGTAAAGTCTATCTCATGAAATTTGTACCACACATTATGACTATGCTAATGTACCTCTACAAAAAATTTCAAAGTTTTAGAAGTAGAATGACCAGGTAAAAATGTTTTTTTGTAGTTATATAAGCAGTTATTAGCTCGGAAAACATTGGCACAGTCGGTGCAAATAAACACAAGGTTTTTACAGCTATGATAAACCTTTCGGTGCATTTGCACCATCCTTCCTCATACGGAACATGGTTTTTTTCACCAACTTATGAATCGCCGAACTGTGCTTCGGAGAAAAGGAATTTATTCGTTTTTTTTTTCTGTGATAACTACAAGTAGTTAGTTACAATCACCACATATAATGAGACATAGGTTTAATTATTGAATTACCTAAATATTAGTTGTAGACTATGCTCAGAGTAACTTTTAGAGAGTGATTTTTATCAAGTTTGAATTGAAAAAGAGACTTTACTGGCTCACGATAATAATAAATTAGTCAAATTACTTATTTACAACAAAGCAGTTTTGTTGATGTTAGATTATTTCATGTTTTCAGGTTGCTGGTGCAATTGGACGAGACTGAGAAACAATTCGACAACTTCTGGCAAAAACATTCCACAAAATTAAATCACTGGCTGAAATTCAGGACATTTTTATTAAATTTTAAGCAGATGCAGGTACGTAATTTACATAATATTATTATTATAGCATATTAATAGGATTAAACAATAACTCATAGCCTATAAGCATTCTGGCATAAAATTCTCATACAAAATTCATATCTATTAGGATCTTATAGGTCTAAACTGAAATGGTAAAGGCTTGTTTTGCTTAGGCTTATTTCGAGAACGAAAATCGAACATTGGTGTCTTCGGCGAGCTTATACGATGTGACTGTTCAGTTTCCTTCATCGGCCTGAAGACGAAAGCTTCCGAAGCCGCTCTTTGACCCACTAACTCTGATATATCCATGCAAGTCTCCTGATTAGGTTTACTTATGCTCTCAAAATCACCCACGCGTATATCTTTTCTCTTATGCGATTCAAGTTGGAACGTTAGCTTTTGTATTTTTCGGGACTTCTCTTCTAACCGCGCCGTCAACTCCTCGGCTTGTTTTCTTTTATTGTTGAATTCCGTCTGCATTGACGTTATTTTGCGTTTGCAAGTCTCTAACTCGGCCTTCAGTTTCTGCAGATTTAACGTGTTGATTTCCTCCATGCATTGAAGCTTTTCTCTTGCATGCTTCGCTACGCTCTCTTGGTACAACGTCTCTTGTTCGACTTGATACGACCAAAACGACATCGCTCTCATTGCTATGTCCATGATAGTGTCTGGTCTCATACCTGCTAGCACTATCGACCTAAAAGTCTCACTAGGCTTCAAGTCAGCTTGAATCACGTCGAATTTGTCTCGTAGCTCTGAACCACAAGCTGGGCAGTTCAGAGAGTTTTCAGCGTTCCGTTTGAATTCGCTTTTGCCGTGTTCTACACAGAATGCATGCGAGCAGGTCGTCACCCATGCTTGGCTTGATAGTGCCCTTCTACATTTACGAAAATTGCATACGATATCCATTTTTGCTAAGATTTAGTAAAATCTCAGTTGATTTTCGTTTTTATCTTACTACAATAGAAAAAGTTTACGCGAAGAGGTTATCTGACAACTGTTTGACACTATGATAGACAACTTCTAGCAATACAAAAAGTTCAACCACCAAGCAGTTCTCATTACAAAATATAATAAAGTTTATACTCAATTGTTTTTTTACAGGCTACTTTAGACAATCATCTAAAGAGAGCTTGCGATATGACCGAAGTGGGAGAGACAGCAAACAGAGTCGATAACCTAATACAAGAGGCAGCCGATTTCGAAAAGCTATGCAACTGTGATCTCGACACCGCTACCTCAGTTATTGAAGATGGTAAGTCAGACAACTTTTAGTAAGTACAAATACTAACAACAATGGAAATTAAGTCATTTTTACCTACTTTCTGAATGTATTTTCCAGGTGATAAACTAATGAAAGACCCGTTAAGCTCCGTAGACCATATAGAATCAAAATGCGAAGAACTACGACGAACGAGTACGCTCCTCATTGACAAAATACAAAAACGAAGCACATTATTGACCAAAGCACGTGAACTAATGGACCGAATTGATAAGGTAAGGTGCCAAGCTAAAAAAAACACCGAAAAATCTTAATCCCAAAATGTGAAAATTCAACAATAAAAAAAACAGATTAAAACTTTTGTGACTCCAAAGAGTTCTACATCAAAATGTAAATACTAACCCTAATCAAAAACAGATAGAAAATAATTAAGTTTGAAAATCGAATAGAATTATTCTGCATTTGTACTTATTACTTAACCTGTACTTAGATATTTATTTGTGAAGAAAAAAAACCAAAATTTAAATTAAAACAAAAATATAAGGCATAAATAGACAAATGAAAACGATTTTCCATCTACTCAACTTTAGTTTATTAGTCTTGTACAATCTTACAAAAAATTGGTTGTCTGTAATGTTGGTTTACAGGCGATAGTTTAACGTGACTACTAGCGTAACGGGACAAACAGCGTTACCGGACAATGGCGTCAACGTTTTCGTGCGTGCAGCCAGCGCGGCGGCGTTCATCTATTTATTAGACGTAGTCACGTCAAAAAGCTTTCGAAAGGTAGAAAAACTATATATATATTTTTTTATGTGATTTTGAATTTTCCCAGGCGAACGAATGGTGCGCCACAGGGGTGGAAATCCTGGCCGGCGAGGGTGGTCTGATCGCCGTAGACAAGCTGTTAGAAGACGCGCAGAGCTTCGGGCTGTCAGCGCCTGAGGAGTTCCGAGACATGCTGATGCAGTCCGCCACGCAGGAAACCAGGGCTCTTGTCACACAGGTACCTACTACTTCTTTTTACTTTATATTATTTTTATTAAAATAAATTTATTATTTTACGTACGTTTAGATAGGTGTCATATTTTTATAGCTACTAAAGTTATTTTAGTTTTTTGTAGATAAAAATTTGAGATAGAAAAAATTTGGTGATGCATCAGACAAGAACAATTATAGGCCCATCTCTTTAGCTACCACTGTGGCCAAGGTACTGGACAGTTTACTTGATCGCATCCTGAGCAGTCATCTGCAGCTGCACGACGCCCAGTTCGGCTTCAGACCAGGGCTGTCGACAGAGACTGCCATACTATGTCTCAAGCAAACTGTCCGCTACTATACCGACAGGAAGACTCCAGTCTATGCTTGCTTCCTAGACCTGTCCAAGGCCTTCGATTTGGTGTCCTATGATGTGCTCTGGAAGAAAATGAAATCCGAAACTAGCGTCCCGGATGTTAATATTAAAATTTTTGATTATTGGTACAACAACCAAACAAATGTCGTGCGGTGGGGAGGAGCGGTCTCCGATGCGTACAGGCTGAAGTGTGGTGTGAGGCAGGGGGGGTTAACATCTCCTCGGCTCTTCAACCTGTACGTAAACGGCCTTATCGAGGACCTCAGTAGCAACGGAGTTGGCTGTTCAATAGATGGTAAATTTATAAACAACATTAGCTACGCCGACGACATGGTGCTGCTGGGGCTTTAGGAAGCTACTCAAGCGGTGTGAGGTGTATGCCGCGACGCATGGGCTCAAGTACAATGTGAAGAAGAGTGAGTTACTCGTATTTCAATCTCGTGGTCACATTGTCACCAGTGTACCGCCAGCCACTCTTGATGGAGTTGAGTTACCAAGAGTGTCACGTTTCAAGTACCTGGGCCACTGGGTCGCGGATGACCTCACTGACACCGAGGACATTGAGAGGGAGCGTAGGGCGTTGGCTGTCCGATGCAATATGTTGGCCCGTAGATTTGCACGATGTACTGACGAAGTAAAAGTAACTCTTTTCAAGGCCTTCTGTCAGTCATTTTACACGTGCACTCTATGGATTAACTATACGCAAAAGACAATCAACGCCCTGCGTGTACAATATAACAACGCGTTTAGGATTGTATTGGGGTTGCCGAGGTACTGCAGTGCTTCAGGCATGTTTACGGACGCTCGAACAGATGGCTTTCACGCCATCCTACGCAAGAGAGCCGCCTCACTGCTGAGCCGTGTCCGCGGCAGCACCAACGCCATCCTTCGCGTCGTGGCAGACCGGGTTGATTGTCCCATACTTGGTCATTTAGTCAGGCTTCATGTTGCATAATGTGTGTTTTATTTTTATATATATATTTTAATTTTCATTTAAATATTATGTTATTTTTTTTATTTATTTTTTGTGTTTATGTGTGTTCTCTGATTGTTTTTTTTTTTGTACCTAATATTTCTAAGTTTTTTATGGACATTGTCTGAAATAAATTATTTGATTTTATTTGATTTGAAAAAAAAGTATTGTTGTACGAGTATGAACCAAAAAACATTTGACGTACCTTTTTTTTTCGGATGGACTTTTAATGCAGTTAGCCGCAGATGGCTGTTACTGCGTCACTGGACTCTATTTAACGTATCTCTTTTTGCCTGCGTTTTCTCTGCGTACACAGTGTTTACGAAAGCGTCTCCTGTAGGATCCCGTCTAGACCGTTACCAAAACTGTGCTATATATTCTACCTTAAAGCAGTAATGTGTACTAAGCGTTACTGTGTTCCGGTTTGAAGGACACTGTAGCTAGTAAAATTACTGGGCTTTTGAGACTGGTCATCGAAATATCTTAAAGTGATGCACCGGCTTAAGTAAATCGAAGTATTGTGTAACACTGTTTTGGTCATGGGCAGGCGTGATCTCTTACTTTCAGGAGAGCGCCTAGCTCGTCTCCTCACTTGGGTATTATCTCACCTGATAAATGACGTTGTGATGCGAATGCAGGGCTTTATTAGATTCAAAATCTTGCGAAGCACTATTTTAGTCATAGGAGACGCGAAACGGCGGACAGATTATCTCATTGAATTGAAAGTCGCCTGTAAGAGATATTTACGAACCCCATTAGATTTGAAATATGCAAATAACCCATCGAAGCTGCAGTGTTAGTCGTAAAGTTCTGGTTAACAGAATTACCAGGAAGGAATCCAATTTATTATAAGTATTTATTACTACTTATTATGCAATGCTACAAATTGCGAAAAACTAAAACTAATTATATCATTCAGAATAGGTAGATTAGATACACAGCTAATTTCCTTCTAGATTTCCTGTGTTGTCCCCAGTAATATTCCAACATTCAATAAAAAAAAATTCAGCCCGACCAACTTTCTTGTATATTTCGAAATCGTCTACATACTATGTTTGCCTGAAAGAGACCGAGTTTTTGTAATGTTTCCTTTTAATATGAGCATACATATACATACTATTTTGGTGTTCATAAATAATATTCATTACTTCATTTATTCATGGACGCTAGATGGATTTCGTTTCTAATTCACGCCAAAATTATTGACTCGATGAGGCTAATATTTCGATAAGACGTATAACCTTTAAAATGAAATTATAGGCTTTTTTCCCGTTACTACGCAGGTGAAGTAGTCTATTAAATATTGTTACTCTACTTATATATGTGATGAATTTCAATAACTGAAAAAAAATCAACAGGTGGCCCAAAGGGTTGAAGACGTCTGGCTGATGGTGTCAGTGAAGCGAGCGACATTACAGCGAGCTATGGCCAAGCCAGCGCGGCCCGTGCAGTCCGTGCCTCCTCAGAGCGCGGTTGTGCTACCGTCTACTAACCAGGTCAGTGCAACGCTAAATAATTCCTTCAAGGTTCAAAGGGTTGAAGACGTCTGGCTGATGGTGTCAGTAAAGCGAGCGACATTACAGTGAGCCATGGCCAAGCCAGCACGTCCTGTGCTGTCCGTACCTCCTCAGAGCGCGGTCGTGCTACCGGCTACTAATTAGGTCAGTGCAACACTAGACGAACTCCTTCAAGGTTCAAAGGGTTGATGACTTCTGGCTGATGGTCTAGTGAAGCGAGTGGCGCTATAGCGGGCCATGGCCGAGCCAGCGCGGCCCGTGCAGTCAGTGCTTCCTCAGAGCGCGGTCGTGCTACCGGCTACTAACCAGATCATTGCAACATTAGGCAACTCCTTCAAGGATCCAAGAGTTAAAGACATCTGGCTGATAGTGTCAGTGAATTAAGTGACGCTTCAGCACGCCATGGCCAAACCAGCGCGGCTCGTGCAGTCAGTGCAACGCTAGGCAAACTCCCTCAAGTTTCAGTTGAAGATGTCTGGCTTATGACGTCAGTAAAGCGAGTGACGCTACAACGGGCCGTTGCCAGTAGCGCTCGTGCAATCCGTACCTTCTCTATTACTACTAACAGTAAATCTACTCTATCTATCCTTAAATTGGCTAACTTATCCTCATTAGATCGTTGTCGCGTCTTGTCATTTATGAGGTCAATTAATTGTGCTTAATATATCTGTTTCCGTAATCAGTTTTACCAAATGAAGACTTATTAATGATAATTAGTTACATAAGTAATTAATTTGTCTATGTTAGGCACAAGCAGGTTGAGTGCTTTCTACTCAATTTTTACCTTTGAACCTTTAGCTCCACCCGTATGGACCTACCTATTTATAAATCTACCTAAAAGTGTTCCTAAATTATATTATTCAGTGTCTTTAAAATGGCTGGCGATTGATTTATTTCTTATCAACATTTAAGACACTTTTCTGTTAAGCTCTCTATGTATCCGACGTAAGAAGGCCTTAAGCCTTTTCTATAACTTACTAATTAACTGTGACGTAATCAAAACAAACAAACAGCTTATGGCTTACGGCGATCCTTCCCCATACCACCTGCACCGCTTTCTTGCGCGCGCGCATCTGTATGCGGAAACCATCATAGGACGGACCTCGCATTTCCAATGAGCTTTGCATTTCTATGCAGGTGGAGAAGGATTTCTTTGGTGTTAAAATTCCGATTTTTTTCGATTAGATTCCCCGTAAATGAGTATTATGAAGATAAATCATAAATAATTTCAATTCAATTGGCATCGCATTAAAATACGAGTTAAAGCCTTAACGATGTGAAATCAATAAGTTCTTGCGATAGCATCATACAACCACAGAATTTCACTGAAAGCTAGAGTCATAATCAACTTCCGTGGCATTAGCGCGAAAGTACAGTCGGCAAAGGAAGCGAATGGATAAGGCTAGCGATTTTCGAAATTATCTACTAGACAAAGGGATATATAACAAGGGGCTTTCTTTTTAGTTCTAAAATAGATAGAGTCTTGCATTGCCACATCTCTCTACCGAATTTTACCAAATATAATATAGTAAGAGATAGAACTTCATTGAATAGTGATTACAAAATCAAAGGGAAATAAATACAATTGAATATCTGAAGATATATTTTTTAACCCTGAAGAAGATGTATGTACCCACGTAGACTCTTTTTTGGAGCAAATAACTAAGTATTTCTTCTGGTTATCTTTTGGTAACCTACGAAGCTCTAAAACTGCAATATTTTTGTATAATAAGATAAACAAGGTATAGTAGTAAAGACTGAATGAAAACTCATTGTCGATAATGATAGCGAACTCCGCCCTGCGCTTGCGATTCAACGAAGGTCACAAAAACTACGCTGTTTGGCGCGTCGCGTCGCGTAGAAAGTAGCATTGGAAATATGTAGGGCTGCCACACTATTTAAGAATCTTTTATTACCAATACCGAGTCCAATAATACTCGTAGTAGTGCAATAGAAGCGTTAAAATAGTACTTGTATCATTTGTATTAATTTATTTTACTTTAATTAAGACGGCAGCAGCCAATTACATTAATTAAAGAGCGAATTACATTAGGTACTAAATAACATTTGATTAAAAAAGATAAATTAAATCTAAGGAAAATAGAATATAAAATAAAATAAAACAGATAACAATAATTTAAGAAAATTAAAAATCTATTAAATAAAACTGAATAAATTAATAATAACATTCATACATCTCGCTCACAAAACCTCAAACATTCCGACAAAATCTTCGTCCGAGTATCCGCAAAGAGGTCATCAATCAATATATAAACAAGGCTAAGTCCTGACTGACTGACTGGTGAACGTACAGGCCAAACCACAGGATGAAGAGAATCGAAACATATATATATATAGGTATGTTTGTCAAGAACGTACAAAAGAAATTTTGTTAACTACCATCGTAAACGAAGTTGCAAATAAGTGGAAGTAAAGAAATTGGGTGTCAACTAGTTTGGATATAAGGCAATAAAACACTTACAAATACACAATCTTCTTCACCTTATTTCCGTTTGCAATTCGTCATATTTCCTTATTGGGAGAGACTATCTTTACAGGCAAAAAAGTGCCTTCCGACATTCAATAAATAAAATCAGTCTCCTGGTTCGATCGAGCGGTTTACACTTTCATGGCTTGTTAGAGCTTTATGAAATTCTCTAAATAAAAAAAAATAGATAACACGTGACAGCCCTCATCAAAGTGGAGGTCATATCGTGATTATTCGTGATGCACGTGTCAAAGTGTGCGCTTTCAAACCATTACTTGTTGTACCATTATGGTTTCTATTACGACAGCGAAACTCTATATTTTTTACTTCTTTTCAACTGAATTCAGAAAGGAGAAGATTATCAATTCGTTTGAACACAAATAGCAACTTTGTTTCTACGAAATAACCAGGCGCTAAAGTATTAAGATCGTAGGTATTTAAATATTACATCTGTTACGTGTTCGTTTTGCATTTTTAATTATTTTTGCTTTGATGTAATAAGGTTTTGATCTTTAGTACAAAAGACTTCAACGCGCTTCTATCTTTAAGGCTTTTTTATGTTGGCTTGATAAGTTAAACTTATATTTACTTGCCACACAAAGTTATTAGCTAACCTGGAATTATTTTGATAAGAATGTTTAATTTACAACCTAGGTATAGGGGCATAGTCGATGTTGGTTTAAGGATATCCGGTTACTAGATTTATTTCAACAATTATAAAAAAACCGACGATTTTTTGCCCTACCACGGAAATGTACTATCTTTATATAGGCTGGTTAATCTGACGGTTATATAAAATCATAATATTTCAGTGAAAAAATGGTAATTATGACAGTGAACTGTTTAACACAACTAATTTGCATACAGACTCTATATTTATGCGAGTTGGGCAGTAGGTAATTAATATTCCAATACATGTTCCTATTTTGTTTTTTTAATTTGTCCTCATAATAAGCTGTAGATAAACCTCTTTTAACCCGACTACCAAGGAACGATTATGTTTTTCGCTCGTATCTTGTAAGTATGCATGTATGTATGTAAACTGGGTTACCTCGTATCTTCCAAACGGCTGGATGGATTTTGATAGTTAAGATATTGTTAGATTTGTCTCAATAACCCAAGTGTTCTTAGATGGGTTTAAAGAAAGAACAAAATGGCGGAGTTTTGGAGCTAAATAGTGTCGTTAATAATTTTTTGTTGACCAAACCTATAGAGTAGGGTATCAAAATGAAGGTATTTAAAAGGAGATTACAAAGATATATATAAGTTATATGTTTACATTTAATTTGGAATAATGAATTGACAATAAATGTATGATATAATTCGCTGTCGGGTTTTCAGTTTTTTAAACTATAAGCTTGTTCTATTTACGATTAATATAATATTTACTTAGGTACACTAGTTGATTGCACACATTCTGAGAAGTCTATGTCCAGCAGTGGACTGCGATAGGCTGATGATGATGTTGATTTTATTCCAAAAACCATTTAAATTATTCCTAATGGAAAAATGCTATTACAATGTAAACGAATTTCTATCATATAAATGTTGACTGTCAATGATAAGTTTTTTGTTTAAGTGTAGGTACCTATATAAAATGAAAATTAATACTATTATTACTTGCATATTTATTTGACATTAAAATTAAAATTGACATTAGAATTAACAATATTTAAAACTTGACATCACTCAAACTAAAATACAAATCACCTAACTAATGCTAATTTATCAATATTTTTGTAATACATAATTAATTTGACTATGAAATAAATATAAGTGAATTAGATGCCTACCGAGCAAAAAATTAACTTAAAGTGGTTGCGCCCTTACAGGGTTCATGTGCATTGTGTACCTATAAGCCACTTACACCTAAGTTATATAACCTGTATGCAAATGAAACAATAAATAAATGAATGAATATGAATATGATTTGATATGGGCACAGAAGTAATACCCAAACATGTTTAGTTAGAAACACATCAAAATTTAACGTAGTAGGTAGGTACTTCCTGTATTATTTAAGTTGATTATCTTTATTTTATTTTTATTTTATTTTATCTTTATTTTCTTAGGTATTTTTTAGTTACTGTTAGCGTGGTAACGATAGTTATATAACGTTATACGTCGTATATATAACGTTAGTTAGGTAGCTCGTTTTTAGTTTATAATTGTTAGACTTTTTTAATATTTATCTTCTTCTTAAAAAAGCCGTGTTGGCCGAGTGGGAGGTGCCTCGACTTTCGATCCGAAGGTCGTGAGTTCCAACCCAATCGTACACCAATGGATTTTTCTGTTCAAAAAAATCTGTTTGCATTTCATAGAACCTAAAAAGTTCGAAAACATGTGTCTAGTGTACGGAAGGAGCCTCTTCGAGG
Organism: Lobophora halterata; assembly: GCA_932526365.1. Taxonomy (NCBI): domain Eukaryota; kingdom Metazoa; phylum Arthropoda; class Insecta; order Lepidoptera; family Geometridae; genus Lobophora; species Lobophora halterata. The sequence continues at coordinate 9,410,008 of OW052002.1, forward strand.
TGCACTAGAAATCCTTTCACCACACTGGTTCTAAAGAACTAGTGACACTGAAAGAAGAAGAAAAATAGGGACTTATCTGAAAGTCTATTAAATGTATTTTCTTTCTGGCAACTAAATATATTTTTCTTTCTTTTTTAGGCTGGACCGTCTAGCTAGATTATACTTTAGTTAAGATATTGTTTCCGTTTCATATATATGCTAATGTTTTGTGCAAGTAAAAGGAAAAATATATCCTGACGTTTTACAATTTGCATTTTAATAAATCAGTGCCGTGCCCCAGAAAGCTAATCTCTGAAAATAATAACAAACTCATTCTATTAGCATTTAATAATGTTACAACAGAACATATCGGAAGCAGCTCAAATTTATAGGAGTTGTTGCAAACAGAAATCTTAAGGGGAATCCTCAAATCCCAATTTCCATACAAAATTTACTATCTACTTTAATTTAGATTTTATACGTGTTTTAAAATGCACCCTACTAACTTAAAAACACGTATAAAAACTAAATTAAGGTATGAAACCTTTCACTTTTTTTGTTGATGAAATCAAAAAACATGGACGAAACGAATAGTGTGAAGAAATTACTATAATACGGCGTACTTTTTGAGTATTTGTACGAAACATTTTGTATGGAATTCGGATTTGAGGATTAGCCTTAAAATCGAATCAACAAACCAACAGGAACACAAAAAACTACACCTACTTACTACTGTACCAGTGATTTTGAATGTGAGTTGCCCGAATAGTAACAACATAGGGTAATGAAATACAAACTCAAATTCACTTAAAAATGGGTTGCCATTTCAACCATAATTCTCGACTTATACAGGGTGTCCCTAAATTCAAAGTATGCCGGTAGCGGTTGGTGGGATTGGTCGTGACTACTCGAGAAAATATAAGAAAAAAAAAACAAAACTTTATATCTATTTTTATTACAGTATAATTTATGAAATCCTTCTAAAATTGACAACCCTTATAACCTTTTTAACTACCATGACCCATTTTTCCTAATAATACCTACTGAATTGTTATCATAAAAGGTGTCAATTTTCGAAGGATTTCATAAATTGTACTGTAAAAATAAAAATATAAAAGTTTTCTTTTTTTTCTTATTTTTTCTCGAGCCAGGATCTGCTACCTGCTTATCGTTAAATTTAGGGACACGCAGCGCTGTATGTATTTATTTATTACTAACATTGTTACGCGGAAGTTTCTAAACACATGTTCATAGGCAAGACCCTCACTTTATTATTTATTATGTGCCCTCACGGTCGCTCACTTTCTGATAACCATAAGTCATGGTATGATATACCCAAGTGAAAGTATAGTATTATAATACACATTGTACCTAACCATGGTGTGCAATATCCGTGACGAATACATGAACGGATTATGTTTTGAATAATATTAGTTATTAAATAATATTATGTAGGTACTAGTTTGAAGTAATTGTACAATGAATATTCAGTCATTGGGCGTGTTAGATACTTGCTTATGACATCGACCGCAATGCGTACTTATTACCATTTAATTTTATCCGTTTTGTTATATCATTTTTTAAATTAGCATTTATTTATTTAATTCTATTGAAAAATATACATATTGTAATTGCCGAACTCTCAACGTTCCGTTCAAGAAACAGCGAATCCAAAAAAGCTTTTTACTTACCAAAGTAAATTAACATTTAAAAAAAACATTATCTTATATAACCCACTTTAAAAATAATAAGAAGGTATAGCTACCTTCATTAACATACACATTTAAGAAATAGCAGAAACATTACAATCATAATGTTACAATAAAATTTAAATGAAATCAAAATACTTAATACTATTTTGCATAAATAATACGAGTTCTATTTCATTTCTCGTTCAAATATTTGTGAAATTGGCGTGGGTTGAGCAATGCCACATTGTGACGGCTGCAACAGCTGTGGCAATCCTCGCTCCATGGCGATTGGCCCCAAGCTGTTTACTTTATAAAAGTTCGTGACCCTACTACCTCTGACCACTCAAAAATCCTCTTACTTTTATCCTTCAAGATGCTCCTACCCTACCACTTTTATAGCCTCATCATCATCATATAGTAATAATAATTCAGCCCAAACTTCAAGTTTAGCTTTTAGTGCTGAGAATACAAATGGGTACCTAAGTCTATCTAGACTAAAACACCTAGTTAAATAATTTAAATCTATTAATATAATCATATAAATTAAATATTTTAAAGGGCTATAATTATTTAACTAAAGAAGACCTCTCGTTTTAAAATCAGTACCTGGCCATGTTTCTCACCTCTGATGAAATTATAATTATTCAAAACCTACGTAATACCTTTCCAATCGTCTTAACTTCCTATTCCAAGGAATGCACCAAGGCAAGTTAGTAAATCCGAGTCAAATTGATCAATGGACTAAAATATGTATTGATTGTAATATAAGTATCCAAGCAGGAAATAATTATTTACATAATGTTACATTATCTAAGCTTTATATTCGGCCTCTCATTTTCCTTTTCCGATTCACATAATCTTCCTTTCAGCATTGGTGATGTAAATTAAGTAGCTCTCGCCTTTATCTGTGTTCATTTTTTTTTATTTGGGTAAATAATTCAAATAGTTTTTTTTGTACTATACCAATTTTAAATGGTCTTGAAGGTTGTTTAACGAGTTTTTCTTAGAGCGAAACCACACTGCTCTGGTGCGTTGCAGTTTTGTACTGGCATTTGCGTCGCAGCGCTAGACTTGCATTTGGACGCATTCCGTCAAATGCCAGTACAAAACTGCGACGGAACGCAACGCAACGAAGCAGTGTGGCTTTGCTCCAGTTTTATTATACTTATAATATGGAGCCTGCACTGTCCCACTTCTGGGCAAAGGCCTCCCTCATTTCCATTCATTTCTGTCCTACGCGAAACTGGTCGTCCTAATAATACAATTTTGGGACCCATTAACAGCGATTCCCGTTCATCCAATTACAGTTACAGTCACTCGGAACTAGAATTTCAGTGTTTATAGACTCACCGTGAACACTAAAAATATACCTACTACGTACTTTACAGCTGGTTTGGAAGGTCGTCAATTTGCATATATCCATGTGGCAAGATCAGAATAGAGTAGGTCGACGACATAATCTCCTGAGCCTACATCGAAATAACTAGAGCGGTTTTGTAATTCGATCGGAATTAAACTGGTAGTTACAAACATTTGGAAATTACTTGTATTTGAAAGGTTGTTATCTTGTTTATTTTCCAGGTTAAGATGATAAATAGCTTATGCTAATAACTAACCTACTGTTTTTTTTAACATGGTAATCTACTTAAGTAAGTTTTTTTGTACAAGGGACGAGACTCTCTATAAAAAAGCACTACAAGTGATCACACCTGTCCCTGACCTGAACAGTAGAACACAGGATCCAGAATCATTAAATTATGTATAGGCCGGTATAACACAGCTATAAGACTTGTCCATAGAGAAATTCATAGTATTCTTACTAAGAATTAAAGGATACATAGAATAAAGAAATACGGAACTCAAATGTACCGATACCCAACTTTACTGTTACTCGCTAGTAACTTATCGTTATGTATCATTTTTTCAACGTAAAGCTGAGAATTTGTTATCATGAGTGTTTTCTTAGTAAGGTCTGAGAATTTTAACTAACGTACGTTGAACAACTTGTAAGGCTTTTTACAGGCGCTCGTAGAACGTATCCCGCCAGGAGCTCTAATTGGATTTGAAGTTCCTTTCACGTTCAGTTCGTTAGCTCCTGGGAACGAAGTAGCCTTTGAACGCAAAGTAATAACATCAAAAGGCAACAACGTTAATATTTAACCTACAGGTTAGCAGAAACAAATATTGGTATGAAAATTGATTTATCAAATTTGCATTTTGCAAAAATGTTAATCAGTAAAAAGTTGATGATTCTGAATATAGTTAATAGTTAGTTTTAAATAACAATATTAAAAAACTATGGTCACCGGGGAACCAGCACAAAAAATATCAATAATTATGCTTCTCGTCTTAAAGTTTTATGGTTGGTCCCACGACCTCATTGAGATGGTAGGTATTAATGCTACCTATCGCTTCATTTTACACTGGCCAGCTAGCAGCATTCCATTCTCAAGGTTAGCAAAACCTTATCTTGTATCTGCGGCCTATAAATGTTATGTCATGCCTAACAATAAAGACTTGGACTTCTTGGTATTTTTTGTCCTGCAATATCAATATCGACAAGTTTAGAATGTCTCACAAATATCGTATGAAGCTGAACCCTCGTGGGAATTCTCATCATAACAGTTGCATCTTGAGAACCGTCAATAGCTCATCGAACTGGTTCATTGTCACGTTGGAGTGCTTCCTTGCTTATTGTCTTGTAAACAATAGAATATCAGACTCTTCATTCAACAGACTTTTGTGATTTCGCTCAGCTTGAACTGACGCGGTAAACATCGAGCCAGCTATCAAAATCACAGGTAAAATTTCAGCTCTATGTTTCTACTACTCACAGGTCTCGTATACGTTCGGAGCTACTAAGTATAAAACGTGTCTCTATTTCCATTGCATTTGATACTTTATACTTTTTATACTTTGCTCAGCTTTCTCAGAGGTTTCCTTAGGAGTTTTTAAGACAGTATGGATCTTATTATCTGCAATAAATAAATTATTTGATTGATTGATATGTAAGTGTTTCTTATGAAGACTAAATTTCAATAGACTTAACTTCAACCATTGTTTTGAGAAAACTAGAAAACTAACTCGTAATTTAATAATTGGTGCATTCAAAATTCACCGTTTATCTAACGTTCAGATATTGTCTTAACTTCTTCTTATCGCGTCACTAGTTCTTTTAACCAGTGTGGTGAAAGGATTTTAAGTGCGCCTCGAAAGGGTTTCGTGCACTATTGTCTTAACTGAAACCGATCCATACGAAATCCTTCGGCTGAATGGTAATTAGTTCTCAACTACGCAACGCATGTATCACACCACCGAAAATTTTACTTTGAAATTCGATGCAGTATCTACTACCAATCGTTTATGTGATTTGTAGCCACACCTGTTTCCTGCTAGTAGTTGGGGCATGACGGTATTGTCTTACTTTTTGTCTCTTTTCCGTTCCTTTGTTTATCGACACGAAGTACAAGCATCTTGTAGCGTTATGAACTTGACTATGACGTGAGAAGTTGAGAACTATTCGTTCCCAAGCTGCGTCTTGTTACCGTACCTAATTGTAGGATCCAGTTTCAGATTGTCTCATTTCATAGAAACTTATTACATTATTGCCATTTTAACAATCTCGTTTTACCATTTTCGTTACGAAACGTTCTAAGTCATCCGCAAAATCTCCAATCACAAGTGGTCTAAATGCCGTTCGCCCACTGCTGACCATTTTCGGTAAGTTATCCGGCCCTGGGTCAGTTGAGACTTTGGCCTTCTCTTGTCAAAAAATAACTTTATGTACGTTAATGGCCACTTCATACTTTAATTCGTCTGGCCTATCTTGCTGCTATATTGCTATTATTCTCCCTGTATACACGAAAATACCATTGCTTTAATAAAAACCATGGAATAAATAATATATCTTTGTATCTTGTTTCACAGCTTTTGTAGTAAAACTTGATTAATCAAGCTAAGTACATACGCAACAATGGAAGCTAGAGTCAGCTTCTCCTTTCCACCTACGTCGATATTTGTTCATAGAATATGAACTTACTACCGGCTTGAAATTTGCATTGTCCAAAAACGCAGCTTCCAAAAGAGGCTATGACTCGCAGACGATAACTTATTTTTCGACTTTCTATATTAGATACATTCGGTCATGATCACATTCATCATGTGTTCAGGTATCTTAATCATGCTACCTATACGTTTATTCCTATAAATTATAAATTATTTTTCATCTGTTCTGCCAACATTATATTTGTTGTACCACAGAGTAGGTCTAGGTACTAAGATATACAGTAGTACCTACAGATATTAAACTCTTAATATAAACATAATATCAGGGACTTCTTAAGGCTTCGCAGGGCTCATACTGTGTGTTGACCAAATAAATAGATTTTAAATTTGAATTCTTATAGTTTAGGCTGTTTCTTACCTAAAGGACAAATTGGTTACTTGCTTCTGGTCATAGAAATAAATTATCAGGCTTTTATTAAGTCTAGCACCAAAAACTCACGAATAATTTAATTTAAAGAAGAAGTTAAAATACTTACAAAACAATTATTTTTAGATCGTCAACTTGTCGATCACTAGTATAGGCGCTGGTCAAAACGAAGTTCAATGCCAAGAGACAACAAACAAATTTGATGACTAGCACTTCTATTGAATTAGGCATTCTTGCATATCATCGTCGGATGAGATTGCTTTTAAGACTTTTATTAAGTAAATCATCTTAATTGAAGTTGTGAAAGTCCAAAGAAATATCAAATGAATACATTGAAAATGAAATGAAGACACAGGGAATCCTAGTGCAGGGGTGTGAGTGTGTGAATGTTTATGTTTTTTTTTTTTTTTTTTTTTTATATAATAATAGTCAAGCGTTTGACCACCACCTCACCTGATGGAAAGTGACGGTGTGGTCGAGGATGGAGCACGCTTGGCTAAAAGAAACTGATTCACTCTAGACTTGAAGACACTAAGATTGTAGCAGTTTGGAAATGTTTATGTTTATTTTAATAATTTTTATATCGCATAAAACACATTGAATGTTTGATACGTTAGCCACCTCAGATTTCAAATGTGGAGACACAAGCCCTATTTGATAAATAAGGGCATAGTCGATATGCAATGCAACATGCTAGCGCAATTCTTGATGTGAAATATGCGTGTCCGCAACCGGCACTTCACAGGCGTTTTCCGACCACATATCTGCTGTACGAGTATGTTTAGGGCCAGGAAATTACCTACATGCTTCGATTGCCGCATTCCGCTGCACTTTTTACGACATTTCATGTTTGTAGAAAGATCAAAGGAAAGTCACTTTCTTTTCAATTGGTACAAAATAAATTGCAATATGGCGATCATGTTTCAGCACAATAGCCAAACCACGTACGTGTGGTGACCCGAAATTTGTTCGAACATGGAATGCGCACGCGTCGATCTCTGAGAATTGACAAATAACTAGAATCACGAAATCAGTCTAGGTTTCTCTGCTTCGTACAGAATTCAAATTACTTAGTTTATTCAGTAGGTAGGTACAGTCAGCATCAAAAGTCGATGACAACATTCAGATTTTCAAAATCGCTTTACCTACACTATTTAATAAACCTAAATTAATAGTATATTAGAGGAAGCCTCGAAGTGACAGATAAGTTGAGGAACAACAGGTTATCGTGGTATGGGCATGGGATGCGGAGGGATGAATGCCATGTCACTAGAAGAGTGTTAGATATGAAAGTTGATGGATTTACGAGAAGAGGAAGACCAAGGAAAAGGTAGACTGTGTGAAAGAGGATATACACAAAGCAGGTGTGAGTACAGAGATGACGGCTGATAGAGACGAATGGAAGAAAAAGACATGTTGTGCCGACCCCACCTAAGTGTGGGATAAGGGCTGGGAGATGATGATTTAATAAACTTATATCGCTCGACGTGACAAGGGCCAGTATTGAATGAACATCATTAAGATCAAAACTATTGTACACCACATTGTCAAATTTATAATATTATGGTGTACCTATAGCGATTTTGAAAATCTGAATGTGGTCATCGACTGTTGATGCTGACTGTACATTCAGTTCTTTGTCTTCAAGCCTAGTAGATGCAGGAAATGGAGACAGAGTGGCTGCCCTCGTTGATATTGCGAAGTTCTTTTTTAATCATATAGTATTATTGTGTCTTGTCCTTTCGATCGGTTCGATACATAACTAAATTAACACTAGCAGAAATCACCATTATTGACAACGATAAGAATAAACAAACATAGCTAAGCAATAAATCAGTGTTACAAGCTTCCAAAAGATAGGTGCCTTTTTTCTAAAAACCTTACTCTCGAAAATCAAATGTAAAGAAGATTTTATAGCTTTGCATATTATTACTTTAAGACCTAAAAAGAGGCACGCTTTAAATGTTTTTTTTAATTGGAGGACAGATGGGAATAAATAGTCCACCTTTTGGTGACAGGGGGACAGAAAGCACTTTTAAAATTAATAAAAGTATCATCTGTCACCCTATTAGCAACAGGGGGACAGATTGAACTTTTTTATCCCATCTGTCACCCTAGGGGGACAGAGCAGGGAGACAGATGGGAATAATTCATCCTTTTGTGGTATCTAACCCTGTTTTACCCTATCAAAATAAGGCTATAGAAAATTGATTTTCGCGCAGTCTCGTAAGTTTTGTGTCATAGTCAGGTCAGCAGTCGTGAGAATTACAAGTGAAGGGAATTAGAGCGTGCATCATTGAAAAGAACAATCCTAGGCTCGCAAGACGACGATCCAATAATCCAACGTGCTTGCCTTGAAAATTCAGATTAGGTACTCTGTTTTCAAATTGCCTTTTTACTCGACTGCCATGGAAGGGTTATGTTTTTCGGGCGTATCTTGTATGTATGTATGTAAATTTCTGTGTTACCTCGTATCTTCCAAACGGCTGGATGGATTTTGACAGTTAAGGTATCGATAGATTCGTCTCGATCACCCAATTGTCCTTAGATGGGGTTAAAAAAAATCAAAATGGCGGATTTTTGGAGTTTTTAGTCAGACGTTAATACTTTTTTGTTTACCAAACCCATCGAGTAAGGTATCAAAATGAAGGTATTTTTGAAGGAGATTACAAAAATATATTATATAAGTTGTATGTTTAAATTTAATTTGGAATAATGAATAGACAATGAATGTATAATTATTTCGCAGTCGGGTTTTTTCAGTTTTTTTAAACTTTAAGCTTGTTAATTTGATTACGAATATTCAAACTACATAGTTTAAGTATTTCAGCGTAATACGTGATACAATTTAACAAAGTTACACAAGCTTTTGCAAATAACTCAAGGCATTTGTTTGTTTAATTTTCGTGGGAAGCTTTTTCCTACTTGTCATTGTGACCTTGGTAAGCTACCTACTTTGTAAGGCATTATGCATAAATAAATTATGTTGATCCACATATTTATATAATTATTAAACCCGCCTTGTGTGCAATGTAATTTTCGTTGTACAATAAAGAATTTTATTTTTTATAACATATGATATTGCTGGAGAGTATTGCCTTAGCAGCTACAACTCGGGCGAATTAACATGACACCTGGCTAATTGACGTTAGTGCAAAGTATAGTGTGGAATCGGATAATCTTGGTAGAGAAGAGGACGTAGGATACTTGGTTATGATAAGGCTTCACAACAGGCAGAAGGGACACGAAGGACATCGAGCGGGGCCGCGGGGGAAGCATCGAGTTCCAAGCCAGGTGTCATGTTAATTCGACTGAGTTAGACTTAAAGGCTTATTCTGGATTTGGTTCTATGATAGTTTTCACACCACCTGCTTGACAATATCCAATTACATATCATGCTATCCTCAAGGTAAAGCAAAGCATTACTTACCAAGGGAGGTAATGTTGTATGAAACTCCCTAGGGTAGTAATGTGATTTGAATTTGGAACGTCAAATTCGCGTGGAAACTCATGGAAAACTCTAAGTAAAATAACGCCCATATGGCATTGTAAAAAGGTTGGTTCTAAAATCGATCTGGCCACTCATAAAAAAAGAAAAAAGGCGCGACTTCAAATATTGTGAAACAAAAGACGGTGTTGGCTGCTGATTTCGGAGCCCTGTATTTTTATTGCCTCGCAGACGGTGTGAAAAGTAGAGTATGCTCCTCTGGGATAAAGCCTGTCTTCGTCTTGGGTAGCTTGAACCCTTCGCGTCACTCAGGACTCTACATAACTCCCTCGCTTCGCTCAGGAGTTAACTGAGTCCCTCGTTAACTCAGGGTTCAATATGACACCCGCGACATAAGACACTGCTTTATCCCCTTAGTGCATAATCTACTATTGTATCACATGCCTGATCCTATGAGTTAGATTTTACAAAGAAACAAAACAATTGAAACAATTGTTAATTTATCACCTTCTGTTGAAAGTGAGTGTGAAGCAGAAACAAGGAATGCGTGTTTGTCTCCAATATTTGTCAACAAATCCAATGTTTCATCGAATAGGAAATTATTCGCAGCGAAGATCGCAATCATTCAGTTTTATGTGTTACGTGATACGGATAGAAAATGCTGGTGTTGTATTGTGGAGGTTTTAGTGCTTCTCAAGAATTAAAATTAATAATACTGGTTTGTGCGTGCGTTTAAATCAAATTGTCGTAGGTATTCGAATTAATCAAATAAACCGAATTAACTTGCGTTTTAAATTTAACTCACCGGGGTCATACGAAACCAGTTGGTTAAAAATGGTCACGTTTTCCTGGTCGTCGAATTAGGTCGAAAGTTCTTCATAATTTAACAAGCAAAGTTTGAAATCGTAATTCCATTATATGCTGATGTAGGTCTGTACGTTTTCATCGTTGCGTCCTGCATCCACCCTGCATGTCTGTCATACAAAAGATCACTGAATCAATTTTGATTGAGGTGATTAATTGAGCCGGAGGTGAACGCAAGCCACTCGCGGTCGTGGTTCGGAACGCGTTCCAGTCTGCGCGATGAGCCGTAGCGCGTCGGTCTTGTAGCTTGAGTTTCGTCCGCGCCACCTCTACTCAACTCATGCGAGCCTAGTACTTTCCATTCGCATCTTAGTACAATTTTGTTCAACCCCTAATTTCTGCATCGTCCTAAGGACTTTTGGCGGATCGTTTTTCTATGTCGAACGAAATTCACTTTCATAGTTAAAGGTGTGTGACATTTCAGTGAAGTGTTATGAATTGGATGCCCACACGTTATGTTGGTTTTGCATGTTTTCTGGTAGTGAGTGATACATTGATAAATTAGTGTGTCGTGTACCAGGAGAGCATCCTGATGAAGCGATCGACGTGGGTGGATGTGGAATCGGGCGGCCGACTTGGCTGCAACGGCGAAATTTTTTGGAGCGAATGTGCTGAGTGTGATTGCTCTTACTGCAATCCCAACTACGTTTGCGTCTGTAGCGACAAGGTACAAAATTAAAAAAAAAATATTAAGACCTATGTACACGATTTAAAACTAACATTTAAAAAATATGCTTGGCGGGCGCGGCGCTAAGCTGTAGAATTTTTCTAACGCGCAAGAAATATTTTTGGAGATGTTACGTAGGAGAAAGTTTTTTTTAGATATAAGTAGATAAGACGACGGCACGACATTGTTGAATGTCCTTATCTCTCGGTTAAAAACAAATATTTGCTTTTTAATACCCTCAAGGCATCGACCTGTGAAGCCGGTAAAGGCTCATTTGAGTGATAAAGTAAGTAGGTACCTCGGTACATACTTACCGTATGCATGTGCGTGAGATTTGCATTTTGTTGTATAGGAACTTCGTTTTATTTACAGAAAACAATAATACCAAATAAAAGATCAAACGGTGAAAAGGATCTAAATTATTTTACTTCCTTTAAATAGATTAGCGAAAGGTTTCCTTCCGACTTAGGGCTTCATCCCAACCTCAAAAAACCTTTAAGCTTTATTTAAACCTAAATCTGCACCTGTTAAGATCTTCATATGAATTGGCTTTACCAGACGAAAAATCACATGATCCACAGGCACGAAAGTCTTACAGTTTTTATGCGCAATCGTTTATTACCATACCGTTTTCAATATGAAAGATAACCCACTTTCATTCGATTTAAGCACGATGTGTCTGTGCGCACTATTAAGGCAAATCACCTTTGATAGGTAAAGCATCGACATGAGTGATGGAAGATTGATGGCCCATGGGCGGTGCAATCTCCAGTAATGACATTTCGTTCTAGTTCAGTGCCACTAGAAGCTTCATTATGATGTTAGGTTCTGTGCTTGATGATCAAATTGACACTGTATCTTTATTACCCCGTCCACCAGGTAAACTATTTTTTTATGACATTGTTATTAACCATAAAGTATTTGTATTTTTATTTAACAGTTGCCTTATTGTGACCTTGAAAATAGAATCGAAAATTGCAACGTTCCATTTCTGCAATCACGAATATTACCTGTCAAAAAGTTGATAGCATAATGAACTAGGGAACTAGGCTAGTTCGGTACTTTTCATCAGTATGGTAAAGATTTTCTAGTCCTTTCAGTATGTAATAAGATGGCCATATAAAAAGAAACATCGTTGTGTAACATTACGAAAACAAGTCCTATAAAATAAGTTGCTTTATTATTTCGGTCCACCTTGGAGAGAATTTAGAAATTAATTTATGTTGAATTTCATTGAATATTTCAAGGACCTCGAACTTATACAAATTTTTCAAGTTAGTATTACAATTTTTTGCTGCAATTCCCAGTCAAATTAACATTTTTACATCTCCAAGACTTTTTTGAATAATTTATTATTTATACATTCATTCGCATGATCATTCAACGTTTTATTATACCACCTCCGTCCTGCCGTGCTACCAAAGCAGAAAAAATAACCTAAAAAGCGATGACTACTTACTACCACAAGATATTAAAATCCCACTACCAAGCTCATATGCCTTCTTGCTTGGTTATAGTTTCTCTTATACCATCCCGTAGGTAGCTTACTACAAATTTCCTAAAATAGTAAAAAAATAAAGTAGCTAAACGAGCAAAAGGCCTAAAACTTATTTTCTAAATACTTGCTTGAATGGAGCATCGAACAAGCAACACTCATTAGGTAGAGTTGTGGGTAGAGCTCACGAAACATGAAGATAGTGAAACAACTGTTGTTGTTACAGAGTACCTCTGTTACACAGGTTTTTACATACCCATAGCCATTGTCTAAAAGCCCATACACTCGATATGTGCCCGTACATATACGCCGTGAGAAAAGCTTTTACAATATTCTTTACGGTAAGAGCGATTCTTGCTGTGGCGAATTTACTCAAAGAAAATTTTAATTTTCTTCTGACAATTTTATTTTGATGTACGTACCTAATTAACCCTCTGCCAAATACGACTTTATTTGTATAATGATAAGAAATTTTGTTCACTGGTTACACAAAGATGCTGCACGCAGACAGGTAAAAATCTAATTATTTTTATAATATTGGTAAATACATAGATGAAACCCGATGTAATATTGAACCACGTAAAATGCTAGTACCTGAAAGTCCTGAAACAAAAATTCTTAAGAATAAAATATGTTAATTCAAGAATTTTAGTAAGTATTTTCTCACGCATGCAGGAAGTCAGCATGTGACCAAAAATGTCCCACTTAAAAATGAAAGATTAGCATATTTATATAACAGTAATATAACTTCTCATTACTGCCTCTTACCATTAATAACAACCTTATAAGTTAGTAAGTAAGTCCAACCAAACAGGGAAAGCCAATAGAAGGTATTTCAAAACTAGCGTACCTATTTGTCTAGGTTGATTATATGTATTATTCCACCGCAATCGTCATTCAGTTATTTCAAGTAATACAGAATGTATTGTAATGTTTTTGTGGTTAATTATTATTTTCCAGGACCATTTTGTGATGTAAATGGCCGGCGGAAAGTACAACCACTCCGCTCAGGCAGAAGAGCCGTCAAAACGTACAGAGTTCTGATTTCTAAAACACTATCGTGGGCTTTCACGCTCAGTCAATGGATAATGCACACGACATATAATACCGTTTTGGTTCTGTGGAATGTCAGTCACTGGCGGGAGGCGGTTTTAGACGTCAAACTCGACAGTGACAGTTCTATACTGTTTAAATGAGCCAATCACAGCGCTCAGAGCACATTCGTTCATAATAATTAAAGCCGCGCCTACAATATAAGGCCCGCGCTACACTTTTTATTGTACTCTAATACTATTACAATCTAGACAAAGTAGGCGAATGAGTAAATAAACTCTAACTTAGTTTTATAAATTAAAATATCAAGAAAGTGTCCAATAGCGCACGCCGTTAATGTGTTCTTTATAAGTAGCACTATCACTGTCACTACACTACACTATTTATTATTGTACCTACACTGCACTACACTAACTCAAAAGGTTTCGTTATTTTAAGTCTTATTTTAAATACTAACTAATTTTAACCAAATTACAGTTTAGTTATTTACAGAATCTACAACTACTCAAGTTTATTTTGATTACTGTTAAGGTTAGGTTTAACTGTATATCTATTTACATATAGGTTTATTAATAAAGTGTGCCAATGAGGATAAGTAGTAAAAAAAATATTTCAATAAATACGTGTCCTGTATGGACCTTCATTTTTTTGTTAGTTTCCTCAACTGAGGCTGCGTTGACAAACCTGTATATATATTTTTATGATTTTAATTAAATAATTAAATATTCAGTGAGACAGTAAGCAAGTGCCGTGTGTTACATACGCTTTACAAAACACAGTTCAAGTTTTGCAGAGACGAGAAGTGAAAATTTTCAGTTTTCAGTGTTTAAAGTATACAGAGACCGTGATATATTTACTTAAATCTATGAAAATACCTGCCAGATGAAAATTCCATAATTCATTCATTCGTATTATATTCATAATATTTTCTTCAGATTCAAAGAGCTTAATGAAAAAAAATATGATTACTATTTGATACTAGCGTGGAACTGAATATGACACCTATTATTGTAACCATGTTTCCAATATTACCTAGATAGGGAAACACGAGAAACATTTAGTAATTTTATCGCTAAGATGACGTCATTTCACGGGTTAAAAAATTCTGCTTGTCCTAAATTAATAGAAATTATTAGGATACTGCAGTCAAATAAGGTGTTTTAGTCAAATATACAATTGAATATATGTACGTTTATATACTTTTTATTCTGATGGATGTATAAAATAGATGGATTTCAAATGAATTTGCACTTCTAGTGATATTGATGTCTCTTAACTATTCCATAGGATTAAAATCTTTACGAATTAGTTGTTTTCAAATTTGACTGTACTAGTTTTTCGTAGACTTTCGCGATTATCACACATAGTTATTTGACTGTACTAATCTAATATGCTGACACCTAAAACTACGTTCTGAACATAAAATTATTATTTGTACTGCTAATAGAACTTAGTTTAGCGAAGACGGAGGCGCTAACTGATGTTTGAGGAACAAACAACGTCATTAGCACGTTCGTCACAAAAAGACGTGTGCTAACGGTAGCTTTTTGTATTGATGATAAATCAAAGTAGGTATACTTATGCCTACTTGCACCAAACTATCAAAGTTCTTAAGCAATTACTTTTCTTGCTTGTCAGTTCTTAACGGTCCAAATTAAAGTCCAAATTAAGCGAGTTAAGTAATTGCTTAGGAACTTTGATAGTTTGGTGCAAATCGGTATTAGAAAAATATTGTGAAAAATACTCACACCCAAAAAGTGTATAGGTAAGTACGACCACAGGGAAGTACCTGAGTACTATGACATATATTAGTTTCAATTATAAGTTATTTCTTTGAGTAAAAACTAAAAAGAAATGAAATACATAATTCTAAATTTTCAAGAGCTTTCCTTGTAACAGTTATACTTTGCAAAAGCCAGGCTTCCTCATCTGATTCTATTCAGAAGTTATCTGACCTGTCGTATCCAGCCATCCGCCTCCATAAAGATTGTGTATGTCGATATTATGTTGTTCGAGGATGTGAATTTGTGTTGCGTCAGAACAACAAAGAATGGATACACTTAGCACACGATTTGCGAAAATATTGACATAATACACAGAGGTTAGTAGTAGGGTACGTAAACAGTTAAATGAAGTTGTGCGTTAAACTTTTATCAAATTACACTTGTGAGTTGGTAGGTACCAACTCACAAGTGTAATTTTAATCCAATTATCAACATCAGAGAATCAGAGGGCTGGCAGCTATCTCGGCCAAAGAATAAGCCTTGCAATACAAAGTCATTAATCATTAATCATCAATCATTAATTTGAACTTATTAGAAGGAAATTTGTTTGACGGGAAACACATGTTTGTTAGGTAAGTATGTCTTAACCGTTCCGAGAGGAATGCTTCATACTTACTCTTAATCAATCGTAGTGGAGGCTAATCTGTAGGACATTTTTGGAATCTCTTCACCTATTTCTGTGAGATGTTTTTGTTTACATTTAACAGGTCGTCGCCCCCGGAAAGTTGTGTCGTCTCCACGTCTCCCACACCACATCTTTTTATGGCGTTATGTCTTGTGGTTACACTAACCGACTTAGTTCCTTGTGGTCGGTGGCCTCAGATTCTCTTAGCTGCCTATATATCTTTAGTATAACTACCACAAAATGTCCGAGTTTTACTACTGTCGTAAATCATAGTCTTTCGTAGACACTTTCTATTACAGTTTCGGCAAAAAACCCTTGTTTAGAATAATCCTTATTATAGTAGCCTCAATACAACAGTTGACTTAATCACAAAATATCTTGTAAATGCTCAAACTTCCCAACGACATTTTAACTGTAAGTATGAAAGCTTTCTTAATTACAACCAAAAGCGTCGCGCATTACTATTTTGCATGAACCTATGTCTTCAAGTTCAATGTTTCATTACGTATTCATACTTGCGAGTAAGACGAACTCATTTTCCGCAATCACACGGTGTAATGATAAACATTATGCGTTTGCTGTATTTAATTGTAGAGTTCAGTTAACGGAATAGGTACGCCCATACAGTATTCTTAATGCTACGGGTGAAAGTAGCTCTCCTAGCACGACACTGTGGGGTTGCACTCGTAATATCGAGATAGGGAAATATGTGCAATACGTTTTACCTATATCATAGCAAGCAAAGAGTTCAACAGGATCCAATTCCATAAGGATGTAGGTACCTACTTACTACACA
Organism: Lobophora halterata; assembly: GCA_932526365.1. NCBI lineage: Eukaryota > Metazoa > Arthropoda > Insecta > Lepidoptera > Geometridae > Lobophora > Lobophora halterata. Next base: position 9,426,842 of record OW052002.1, read on the forward strand.
AGTCAAAATTAAATTTGATTAGATTTATAATATTTGTTGGCTCATGCTCCTGCATAGCGATGAGCTTTGAGATGCGTGAAAGTTGACAAGTACGAGTCATAGCAAATGCTGAAGCTTAATTCGCTAAGCACTCTTGACTGTCGTTATCGAATAGTACGTCAATTTTGGCACAAAATGGGAGACCAAAATGCCAAAATTGGCGGTAAATCAATGACTCTTTAGCGAATAAAGACCCTGATCATATGTGCCTAACGATATTGGATTATAAGATAATAGCTGCATACTTCTAACAGCCTAGCTTTAAAAGCTAGTTTATTTTCATGTTCGCTTCAAAATATTAATAAAATGTTATAAAGTGTTAATATTCAATTCCGTTTTCCCCACCTTTTATTTCTTAGCAAAGCTATTGGTGGAAGTCTTATGATACCTTGATACTTTGTCGCAATCAATGAACCATGAAACTAAACGAGCTAATGCTCGTATCGTGTAACGCGTTGAAAGCCGACAAATGACAAAAGCATGTTTAGGAGTAATCTATTTTGTGCAATTTAGGAGAAAGTGAACGTGAGAGCTTGTTCTAATGGCAAAAGTGTTGCGGAATCGAATAAGTCTATTTAGAAAACTCTATATCATTGTATTTTAGTGGAAACTTATCATGCGGTGTCACTGGTTTTTTTTTGCATAAAGCGTCGATGATACTCAAAGCTTTTTTACAAGCTGTATCTTTGGCATTTTTAAACGAAGGATTGTCAACAAGCAGATTGTAAAAAAGCCTAAAACACTGTGCGACTTTACATGCTACAAACGAAGTCGCTGGCGTGTAGCGTCTAAATAAGCCGTGTGTCGTCGTACAATAAGTAAAAAAGGATTTTATCTTTGCCAAAGAGAAATAAATCTCAAAAGTTTTGGCTCAGTCTAATACCTATCCTATATACATATTTTTAAGCTCTACCGCCTCTAGTTGACTCTACCCTATCCATTCAATTTCATAATATTGTCGCTCAGACGGATGCTAAGGCTATTTCTGAAGTTATATAACCAACAAAGCTAAACTACGAAAGAATATTTTGAAAATTTCCAATTATTTAATGTCTTGCCCTAACTGAACCTTACGCGTTGCGTGATTATTTATGTTAATTGGTAAGATGTTACAACTTTCCATGTAATGACGCCATCGGCATGAGAGTTGTACTCTCTCGTCTTAAGCCTCTTTGAGATCATGAACTGGTGTAACCTGTCTCAAGATTATTCGTCTACTTCACTTTTTAAGAAGATTATAGCTCTTTATTCATATATAACTGCCTACTTTACAAGTAAACAAAACAAGACTTGTAAGTCTTTATACAAGATTTTATTTATCGTTGCTTTACTTAGTTAAGGGATAGGCGCCATTGTGATGTTTTTAAACTTTTCTAATGTTTTAATTTTACTAAAGTAAATTAGTTTTTATCACCACGTAAGTCAGCGTGTGTTGCAAAACATCCGGAATTCATAGAAATCTCTTTACTTAATGAGAACCATTTAATATATCTAGTCGTACGTAAAACTTATAATCGTTCAAAGATCTACAACTTCCTTTTGCGAAGTAAAAGTTTCGAACATAAAACTTTGCTTGCCATATTTTCAAATGCGTGTATATTTGGGACATAATTATATAACAACCTCATAAAAAAGGTTGGTTTTAATGAATTCATAATCAAAGGTAACCCAATAGTAAAACTGTGAAATTCAGTCCATTTAATTATAACATAATTATGCAGTAGGCATTCGTGATTAGGAAGGGTAGGTCATGGTTCAAATCTTACTTGGCATCTTCAAATCCCACTAGAATTGATTTGTGTGTAAAGTTGTTTAGTATTGATAAACGGATTGTAAGTTATTACTTATTTTCAAAAAAGGAGGAGGTTCTCAATTCAGTTGTTTTTTTATGTTTGTTACCGGGTAATAAAAAACTTCAGAACTTGGTCATTTATTAGCCGTTTTTTGGTTTGAAAAGGATATACTTTCAGATTGGTCCCATGGAAATTTGATAAATTGATTTGAGAAGAGAAGAGAAGATTTGAGAACTTAAGTTTTTAAATCAAAATAACTGAAAAAAAAATGTCGTCGAAGTAAAAGGAATTGCGTATTTTGCTTTCCTGTGACTTTTCAGTGTTGTCTACAAAAACTCCCTAGGTCCTCCCTCCCTAGGTCCCTAGGTTGTAGTAGGTATGTTTTTGCATAACTTTAATTATTTTTGAAGTTGGTTGAAAATAGGTAATAGCAACCTAACTCAAAAATGTTTACAAAACTTCCTGTCGGCATGGCAATATGGCCGTGCTACAATAACATTGAAATAATTTAATTGGCGGATACGCGTATTTACGATCATACATACATTCTGTTGTAAATATTATTTCTGTAATCATCTTTAACCTTGAACACTTAGCTATTTTTGGATCTTTAACGGATCTATTGGATCTTATACAAAACCCTTCTCTTAGACCATTTGTGTGTGCTTCATAATTCTAATTGACGAAAACAGTTTTTTAAAAGTAAAATTAAAAAAAAAAAAAAATGTTGAGCCGCATCATCATTGAATGAAATATAGTCGTTACTTTTGGATTTAACTTGCTAATTTCTCTGTCATTTCGGTAACTCTTTGAAGGTCGTATCGGATTGTGCAGTAAAGTTTCGAGTTTCTACCGTGTGGCCCACTTCCTTGTCGTTTCCGCGGCCGGTTGTTTTGATTGGTTCTTGATCTGCAATGCCGTGATCACTGGCTGACCAAAACATCGTCACAGAAACTGTACGGTTAACGCTACCGATCATTGGGGTCAACGGAATCAATCGAAACAATCCCACTCGCTTGTAATGTTTTTGTCACTTCTGATTGTAATTTAATTGCACTTTTTTGTACATATTCTTCATCGGCAGAATTGCCCGCTGAACTTTCGAAAATTAATTCTGAGAAGAATTCGAAGAAAGTATGCTGTAATTTTGGTCATGACAGTTTATCATTCGCGCAAGTTAACCTTCTAACTATTCATTAAAATAACCGATGTCGGAAAAATACTCTTTGACCCTATTAACTAACTGCATTTGCTTATCTATGAAATAACATGATTACTGTTATCATTCCTCTGTATTTATTTACTTGCAGTTGCGACGAATTATTTATGGCAAACATTTAATTAATTTAGTATTTAGTAACGCTTAGCAGTGTAATGGTGCATACAGTGACGGAATTTTAAATGCATAAAAATCAAAATGACGTCTTCGGAACCAATAGAGACAGTAGATGGTGATAGTGTCGTGACGAACAACGAAAAACCGTGTTTACGGTCGGAAAACAATGATAAAAAGGCGGATTTGTGTAAAATGGCACAGCAAAAGCCTAGGAGGGCGAGTTTTCAAGTTGGATGGGCACAAGTCATAGAGGAGCTTTCATGGAAATTGACCACAGTGAGTTATTAGTGTACCTATACGTGAAAATGTGCTAACCTTTTAATTTGTATTTCGTACCCGAGTTATAATAATGTAAGTTACCTATTCTATAAAAAAACCTACTACTACGCAGACAAAGTAAACGATCACGGAGATACACGGAGAAAAAAAAAAGAGATAGCGAGACCAAATAGTACCATACCTATAATATATTTTCTTGTACTCTGTACTAACTTTTGTTAGCTAGAACTATTATATTGTAATCGTTACTAAATTTCGTTAGCAGGTATTATTATTATTGTAATGGTTACTAAATTATTCTCATTGTCACAAATTCAACTATAATTTTAGTAACTAGGTATAACGAGATTTTTTTTCTTCGTGTACAAACTTACCTTACACTTACGGTTACTTAAACTTACGGTTTGTGACCGTTCTGATTAAAATAAATAAATAAATAAATACCCTACTTCTATAAATGATTTTTACTGAACCTTCAAATTCGCCTTGAACTTTCAAATTCACCGCAATTTGTCGTTAAGATTTTTTCGCTGTTACTGTTTTTTCCTCAGACAAATTGTTTTCTCGAGTAAACACGGAACATTGTAGGGTAGATTTATCGGCTCCTAGTAACCGACATGAGTTCCATATTGCTGCGATTACCACTAACGGTCGGCCGTAACGGGAGGCTGTGCCAGTTATTTGATTTCTTAGCAACCTCCTGGTATAGACGTTGTTCCCGCTCATAAAGATGAAAAATAAATATGGTAAATTATAAAAAAGGTCATTAAGGTTACGTTTGTAGTTTCAATTAATTTCTACCCGTGACTCTACCAATCTCGTTACTATTCCTTTGTCAATGCTTCTATTTTACCTTTAGGAGATACCCACCTAAATAAATCAACATGTTACAATAAAAATAGGGTAGGACCGATGATATACAATATTCAATAGTTGATTAGGACTTATGATAAAGTAAGTACTTAAACCAAGGAATACATAATAAATGTTATCATCTTATACTCCCAAAATAAATTAAATACAACGTAAATTTCCACCGGAGTACAATCCGCGTACCACTATTACACTCTTTGGGCTTATTATTGGTGGAAAACGTAAAATGTCGGGGTAAAGAAGAAAGAAAGAAAAAAGAAAAGAACTAAAAGTACCTACCTAGTATCTACTATCTACGTATTTAGTAGGTACTTTTAGCCCTTTTTTGTACGTACGTATGTGCTTACAAGAAAAGATCTCTAACCTTAAATAGGTCTGTGAACCTAACCTTCTAACGGGAGAAATACCTTCACACCTAGAAACTGGTAGATAATGTATTTGTTAAGGCAAGCAGATCGTAAATCAAAGATGTACGAGTAATTAACGATTACTGGCAATTAAGTCGTAACATTTAATTGGCCATCAACAACATCCGACTTCGAAATAAGTTTTATTTATGTTTTCAGGACAAATTGTTTTTATACATAACATACTGTTACATCATAACGATTTAGTAATAGACGTAGTACCTACCTACCTAGTCACGCATGACATACTAAAGGTCTATGATAAGATTATGAATGGCCACCTTTTAGCTAGCTTGCAGAAGAGTCTTTCTTTTATGTTTTGTTTAGAGATAATTTAGAATATAAAACTATGCCAATTTTCATCGGGTTTCTGGTGAAGAGACCTGCTTAAAAGTAATTTAAACCGAGCTATTGGCACAAGGAATGAATCGGGTACTTATCTATACTATCGTATCGTTATACACGGTAAATTTTTAATCACCAGAAAAAAAAATACACATGGTCAGTTGCCGTTACTGAACACATACTATGGCAAAAAAACTTGAAAAAATATAGTCAATTTTTTTTAAATAAAAAATGGTATACTGGTACCGTTAGTCGTTTTCCTATGGATTTGCATCAGGCGGTACCCTTTATTGATGATAATTTAAGTTTTATTCATCGTTTGGCAAACCCGGGTACCTAGCTCGAGCTAGCTCGCAAAATCTCTGCTCGGGCGCCGCACTCGCGCCGCTGTCAATCTCTCATTTTCTAGAAATTCAAAATTCTGACAGCAGAGATGCAACGTAGTACCCCGTCTGCATTGCCCATTTAATATTTTTTGGTAATTAAAAATTGGTGGTGTATATATCGTTCTAAGAAATTGTAAAATCTTAGACTAGCTGACGCTTGTAACTTCGTTTGCGTTGCGAATTAACTAAATTCCTTTCTTAGTAATGCCCAACACTTCTTGACAAAACAACCAGGATTTTAAGTCTCTACGTTCAATGGTTTTAGCTGACGTTGTCTGTCAGCCAGTCAGGACACAGCCTTTATAGATATTGATGATTGATTTAAGGAAATTCCTTCAGAAAATTGTCTTCAAGTCCAGAGTGAATCAGTTTATTTTAGCTAAGCGTGCTCCATCCTCGACCAGACCGTCACTTTCCATCTGGTGAGGTGGTGGTCAATCTCTTGTTATATTTTTTTTTTATAAATTGCTGTATGAATCAAGAATCACGATGCAACAAAGTACAGAGGTCCAATTGATCTTTATGGTCAATCAGTTCAAGAGCGCTGCCGACGAGGGTCATGGATTAAATAAATGGCAGGGTGTGGCAGAGACTGATCTCGACACACGACAGTGTGTCAAGCCACGGTCAGGCCCAGCGAACTGGCGAGTAGCACTGTGTGTAAGTTTACACGAACCATTTGGGGCCACTTTTGACCTTGTCATAGCTAAAAAACTAATCAATATAAACACACCAAATTTGGTGTATGTATTGAAAGCCCGGAGTTAATGAAGTACCTCAAATTTCATAAACACAGCTTAAACGGTTATTTAGATATTAACGTTCAAAAATCGTCATTTTTATCACTGATTGACTGACATATAGACGTAAAACCTAACCCACTTCCAGATGACCTAGAAAGTTCAAATTTGGCATCCAGCTAGGTAATTGTGTGGATACAAAGTATAAAATCAGAAAACAGTAAATTTATAAGATTTTAATTTTTTTTTCAAATTATTCGATTTTATGAGGTAAATTTAGCGCCTTGCAAATTATTAGAGCAATTGCCTTGCACATTTTTGCAGGATATTTTCATTTCCATGATGAAATGTTGTTTTTATCGTTCAATAATTTAAAAATTATTTACAACAGCCCAGATGAATGCAAGCAAATTGTCGCAAAACACTTTAATCTCCCGGCACATGGGTCAAGGTACTTAACCTTATTAGGAAAATAAATAGGTAGGTAACTATTATAATTATAGTAGGTACCTGACCTATATACCTTTGAATAGTAATAAATTTATTCACAAAAAGTAATGATATCTGAACAAAACCACATAAATAGCGAGCCACGATCAGATGGATCGGATTATGATGGAGAAGTCGTTTTCCCATTCATAAATTTACATTTTCATAAATTTTCACATTCGTAAATTTATTTATAACAACGTATTACTTTATTTATAACGTAGACCTTGGCTAGCCATATATGAAGATCTGAAGTCTTTTTTCGGGGAAAACGACTTCTCCATCATAATCCGATCCATCTGATCGTGGCTCGCTATTTTCACATATTATATGTGGTTTTGTTCAGATTATAACCACGATCATGCTTCGATATTGCTACTTGAGAATATTTACAAGAGGAGATAAATAATTAGATCTAGCGTTGCGTCGCCAAATGCCAGTTTAGAATTGAGACGCAACGCAACGTGTGGCTTCGCTCTAAGAAAGGAAATTAATTAATTTGCAACGCAAACTAACTTGTGGGTTTTATTAAATTTAAAGTAGATGAAATCCAGGATAGCTACTTAGATATAATTTTTTTTATAGTCTCTAAAATTTTACGGTTTACTTTGTTAGCTTATTTGCAAGCAACAAGTAACGCTCTAGTCCACCTCAAAAAAATATTCCCACCGAACCCTAGAAGCACGTGCCTGAACCCAGTCCTGTCCGTATCCAAAACAAAGACACACACAGATGTTTCCTCGAAGCGAGCCAGAAAGAGAACAAAAGACGGTACGGTCTCACAAACAGTTCAATATGCTGAGATCCTTTGATGAATAGCTTTTGAATTTCTTGAATTTAGAGTATTGAATAGTTTGTGGCGTTTGGAACAAGGGCTGTGCTGATGATAAAGCTGAATAGCCGTCAAAGTTAAAAAAAAACATAAGAGACGAGGCAAGTAACGAAATATTACGGAAAAAAAATATTTGAGATCGTTAATGTTATTTATTTGTAAACTAGTACAGGATATTAATTCATAATTCAATTTATTTCATTTTATTTCAATTTCAAGCACATAATACCAATACAATATAGATAACATATTTTTTTTTTTACATATTGGTTTGCTTGAGTAGGTAGGTATATGTATGGATTTCAGAACCTACACTTAGCGGTTTTGCTTGTGTGGTAGATGCTGGTACAGTTCAGGAACATTGCGATTTTCAGCCAAAAAATATAGGTAGGTAGGTTACCAATATTAGAGTGCAAATATCAAAATAGAGCGATGGATGGAGAGAGTCGATAAGTTATTAAATATCGATCATCTCGGTTACCTCAAATTGTCTCAACAAAAACATACGCATACATATCACGATTAGAACTTTTCCACAATCCCTGATTAACTTCTTCATTCGGCACACCCCTTAAGGCGACGGTGGATGGAAGGCAGGTGTGTTGCTCTACTAACACTACCAAGCAGAGGTCGAGACGCACTCACACACTGCCACTAATCGTACAACGGTCTCAGTTTCTTCGTACATACTTGTGTGTGTAAAGTAAAGTTGTGTACGATCCCTTACATAACTGCTCGATGCCCTTTATTACCGCCTGTATTGCTTTCATGAAAAGATGCTCTACATTTAGGTAAAAAGTAAAAATATTTAAGATCCCGCAGGATTCAAAGTAGAGGAGTACCAACAGCAGTGCTGCACCTGATTCATGCCAATGACCAAAACAGTGCTACGCAGCGCTTGAAATTGCAAAATCAGGGGCAGCACTGCTTTTGGCACAACTCCACTTAGAATCCTCTGAAATCATAAACTGTACTATGACTTTTTTGTCCCCTAGAAGTAGAGCATATTTTCATTAAAGCAATTTCAAGCGCTGCGTACCACTTTTTAGGTCATGGCATGCGTGTTACTATCAGAAGGGCGTCTTGCTCGTTTCGTCACTTATTTTTACAGAAAAAAACGAATTAGTACAAGAACTACGATGTTATGATTAAAAATTTTTATAGGACCACTTTTGAAAATTACCTAAAATCATTTAGAAAATAAGCGGCTACATAAAAGTCGACTGACCCAAAAACCTTTCTACGCCTTGATCAGTAGGATATGAACCTAGATCATAGATCATAGATAGATCATACAAGTTATCCTACTTTGAGTATACCCGTGCACGTGTCATTACAATTAGGTACTGTTGTTACCTTACATATTTCAGTTCCAGGTTGTTTCGATTTTTATCATTATTTTATTTATTTCTTTTTCTTTACGTTTAAGTTAGTTGTGTAAGTAACTAACTTGTTATTTTATTAGATATCTTCTGTTGCCCTTTTTGTGTTCTTTATTCTTAAAATGGTAATTTTCAGTTTGTAATTCGGTCTCCCGCGATACAGCTCTGACCTATTTGCGGGGTCCACAAGTAACTCGGTTCTATAATTATTTGTTTTTGGTAAATAAAAATATTTGTATTTGTGGATTCTTCGTCTGTCAATAAAATGAAGTAGAGCAGCTTCGCAGTCGTATAAACTGGAGCCTATACAACTTTTTTACGTCCCCACGGACCCCTCCCTTGCATTCCGCAGTTCCTTATTCTTACACTTTCGTGTTACCAACCGACAGACAGACACCATGTGCTATCCTTTCTTATCTTTATAAAAACGCACTGTGATTTTTGAAAATTTAAACGAACGCAGACTAACTAGACACTAGAAGTAGGAGAAAGTAAAATAGAGTGGCGTTTTTAATCAGTGATTATATCGTATTTGTTTATAATAATCTCTAATGTTTTGTTCATTGTGTTGTGAGAATGGATACGTTGAATGTTATGTTGAAAACTGGATACAAAATTGTAAAGGATTTTTCTGAGCCACATAAACATGTAAGTTATGTAGTATCTATGTATTTTAAAATGTTTAAAATAATTGGTTAATGTAACGCGTCCTCATCCAATCTATGTAGATTGGTAATATAGGTATTCTAAGAACGTTTTGTACTTAGTAAAACTTAGATATCATTTCTACTGTGTTTGGGTACTACGAGTATTTTGATTAAACTATAATATATCTACGCAGTTAAAAATAAATAAGAGGAGCAAAGGTATACTCTAAGAAAATGATTATGACTAGCTTAGCTAGGTAGAGGCAGACAGACCTAAAGCAGAATCAAAAAAGAAAGGGAATCCGATGGGTTCCCATCCAGTAACACCCAAACGAGTAACACTGTTACTCGATGGGAATTTTAGTCCCATCCAGTAACACCCCTCGTCAGGGTGTTACTCGTTGGGAATTTTTTTTCCCAACGAGTAACACCCATGTCATGGTGTTACTCGATGGGAAGGATTTTTTTATTTATTTTTAATAAGATTTCTCACCTACTTTATGATAGATAATATAATACCTGTTGACCGATTTAATTTACAAAGTACTGCAAAATAAACAAAGAAATTCCAAAAATTAAAAAGAAACACGTTTTGTGTCGGTGCAAAAAAAAATTGTACATTGACCTCTCTACCTACTGCTGACAGTCATAATCGTTTTTGTATTAATTGTGAGTTTAATAATTAATTAAATTAAAGTTTTGACATAATAATTATTGTACACCTACGTTTCACCAAATCAGTGCACCTGCCGTACTTGTAACCTAACGAAACACACCAACAACTCCAGAAACTATTTTACTGTGTCCGAAAACAGAGCGAACACTAGCGCATCCCAAATTGAAATGTCATTTGTTATTTAGTATTGAATAATATTGTCAAGCAAGGCGTGGATTTTTGCCTTGACTGAAGGCCAACCGAAAAAGTCAGTACAAAAACAGATCTTACTAACACAGGTAAAAGATTTTTAATCCCCTAAGACGGCGGTTATTGAGCATGACCCAAGATATTTAAGAAGGTGCGACAGAGACAGGCAATAAAAAGTCAATGTACGAAATTCTTCCTGCTCCGCGACTGCATTTTAGCATAGAATACTCAGTTTAAAATAAACTTCTTGTAAAATATTACAGATTGATTTATTGTTATCATTACAATAGTTTATCCTGAACAACTGAACTAACTGACAAAAGTCGCACAGGCTAAGCTATTAACGTAGAGACGTCAAATTTCAAGGGCATGTTCTTTAAGAAATATACCACTGATATGTGCTCACTAGGATCGGATTTCTTTAATTTACAACATAAGTTAAGAAGTTCAAAAGTGCGAATTAACAATATGAATTTTATAATTAGTTTTTTAGGTAGTACCTACCAACCTATAAAATAAAATTACTACGCATTCATTGATCAATCTCAACTTTAAAACTAAATTAATTGATAGAAACAAACATTCAATAGCAGCATCATTTTTATCGGGATTCCCTGACTTTGTATATATGACATTTATTTACGTTAAAAACCAGTAGGCAATGCCATCTAGTTTAAGTTTGTAACTTATTCAAATTATTGACAATGACTAATTCAAACATTGATCAGCGCTTAAAATAATATTGCCACTAGTTACCAACCCTTATTTTTATGAGGAAAAAAAATTGAAGCCATTTCTTCTAAAAACGGTTTAAATTAAAGAAAAAAAATCATATTATATTAATATACAGGGCGTCCCACGCCACATGGAGGGAAAGTACCTTGAATATTGTAGATGGAACATTTTACTGAAAGAAGACATTATTTTAATTTAAAAAACAATTAAAACTGCACTCATAGATATTTAAATAATTACATGGTTGAACCGGGAATCAAACCTGTTACACGAGAAAAATATCACCTGTAGCTTTATCATACTGATCGAAATATTTCATCATAAGGATTATTTTAAGCTAAGTAACATAATGCCAAAAATAAAAGTAAGACCATGAATTTTAACATTTTGAATACAAAATTAATCAATTTATGCTCAAAATGAGTCCCTTCCTGTTGAATACAAAGTCGCACTCTTTCGAATTATTCGCTCCCTGTCGATTTTTTGATCTTGTTGTGGTGGATATTTAGAATAACTCTAATTTCTGCTTGTAGCTCGTGGACACTTTCATAATTATGCGTGCTTCTCAAGTGGGTACATTTATTAGTAATAGGTAGGTACTTATGAAAATGCAAGTTGTATGTCCTCACGGCGATGTCAGCTTTTCATTTTTCTGAAGTTGTGTTACACTTATTCAATAAATAATAATGGCATCTGCACTTAACTATATCCAAAGAAAAACGAAACTAGGTAAGTGAGTGCCGCCGCTATAGGGATTACTTAAATTAATACTTTTAGCAGGTCGAACTAAAGACACACCAGTTTACGAGTCAGAAATATTACCTAAATCATCTTTAAAAATAATCAAGTGTTACACTTTGTTCCCATCGAGTAACACCATTTCTATTATTTTATTCCCATCGAGTAACACCATGACATGGGTGTTACTCGTTGGGAAAAAAAAATCCCAACGAGTAACACCCTGACGAGGGGTGTTACTGGATGGGAAAAAAATTCCCATCGAGTAACAGTGTTACTCGTTTGGGTGTTACTCGATGGGAACCCATCGGGAATCCAGGGACGCTGGATCCAGCTACTGAATCAATGTAAATCAGCCTTAATTTTAAACTGCATGAATGCAGCTGACATTTAATATAAAAAACCGCAAATCCAATATTAAAATTACATAACAGGCTTCAGAATAAACAAAATGCCTTTTCATTATTCAAATGTTGCCTACAATATTCACGTAATCATAAACTCGTAAAAATAAACGCCTTATGACGACGACTCTACCAATTACAGCTACCAATACCAACAGCATACCTACCTATTTAAGTCTGTGAAATAATGTTCGTGATGTATACTTTATTACTCCTATAAACCCGACTGCGAGCGAAAAAGGGTTTTACTCAATACTGACATACTTACAACTGAAAAATAACAGGACTCTAACTTTGGTCGCGCTAGCGTTGATAGGTTAGGTAAATAGGTACTATATATAGACTTTGATGTAAATCTAAAGACACTAATTCCTAACTCGGTTAAATTTTTCTGATAATATTATGTACCTACCAAAGTACCAAGTCTGTTTGAATGATCTAGCTAAAGATTTTATAGTACCTATGCTCTGTATGTTAGTAGGTGGGTGAAGTTAATAACGTAAACAACCTTCTGAGAGCACACGTCGTTTATTACTCCTAGACAAAGGGTAGCAAGATCGCCGCGCCATCCACTGCGATAGTTACATACGTACTTATAGGCTATGCATAAACGTAGGCGCATACACATCAACCTACCTTGGTTTAATTTTTCTGATAATATTGTGTACCTAAGTACCTAGTCTGTTCGAATTATTCTCATCTGCTGGGAGGACAGATCTTTACGCCTTTTGGCAACAAGGGGAAGGTACAAGGGGAGGGATGGAAGCGAATCGGCAGCGGAGAACTCCTTGTACTAATTCTTCATCTTTGTGTCTATTTTGCCCAGTATTTGCCATGTCCTTGTTCTGTACTTGATGAAGTATATCGTTGTTCAGATGGAGACATCGGGCAGTTCGGAGAGCTCTGGTGGCGAGGACGCGGAGGCGCGGCGACTGCGGCGTGGCCACGTGCTCAGCGAGCTGATGCAGACCGAGCGCGTCTACGTGCAGGAGTTGGGCTCCATACTCAATGTGAGTACCTAGCTTCGGGGCCAATAGACGGGTGTTATATGCTTGAAACTTTTGTTTGTCTGTAGCCTCGTAGCTTTCAAATGGATGGACAGATAATACAGAGCACTTTGCTCTGTGAACCTGATTTTTTGTATTTTGTGTGCGATGGGTTTACTATGCCTGAAATAAAAACAAATATTTATTGGGTATTATTATTTATTTAGTGCGGGTTTTAATTCGGATGGTTCTTAGTTATCTCTGAAGAAAAATCATCATCAGCTCTATTCCTAGTTGTGTCCGGGGTTTTAAAGCAAGTAAGAAATATGCAGGATGCCGTATTGATGGGTAGTAACAAAGTGCTAGATAGGAATTAAATAAGTAAATAAATAGTAAAATTATTTACTACTCTTTGAGTACATTGTACATTTTAGATTAAGCTCTAATGTAATAAACTTAGTAATTAGTGCCTTACATAATATTATTACAGAAAGAAGAAGAAGACATTCACTTTCAGTTTAAATATTCTGCCTAAAGCAATGGCATTACTGTGTTTCTGTTGGACGGGCACTGTAGCTAGTGAAATTACTGGGCTTTCGAGAATAACCATCAAAATGTCTGAAGGTGGACGAGTGCTATATCAGTGTTGGACCAGCCTACAGGAATCAAAGCCCTGTGTAGCACTATTATGGTTATAGGCAGGCGTGATCCATCCATTCATCTTACGATCAGATAGTCTTCTAGCCTCGCCCCTTGTTTACGTTAAAGAAAAAAAATAAGTACATTACGATATTGTAGGGAGAGACCGTATGCACACACGTTATATTAACGCTACTACTGTTTCTTGCTGTCTATTTTAAAGCATAGTTGGTACAACTCAAAACCAGCTCCAGAGTGATTTCTATTATAATTCAAGTTTTACTGCAATGTTGGTAGGTAACAAATAGGCGGTTTTCGTTACATCATCATAACTCTAACTCAAACGCATCGCGATAATAGTCTAGTTTTGGTAAAAATCACCTTGCTTTAAGATTACGAGCATGTTACAAGGAAACAGCATAGAGCCGTGATAGCAAAAATAAATTCAACATGAAAGTCGGCACCAAACTAGTTTCAAAAAACAACCTAACGCTAGACAGAAGTTCAGTTCAGTTAATATTCTTGATTGTACATTTGTTTTTGTTTTGTGTTGATATGATAATATTTAAGTTCTTGTTTTATATATTTGTTTAGATTTAGTTTGTTGTTAAATTTATAGGACCGACCGATAATTTAAAGAAAAATATATATTACTAGCTGGTGCCCGCGACTTTGTCTGCGCAGGTATCTCTATAAATTGTAGCCTATGTGTTATTCTGATGTATAAGCTATATTATTGTAAAGTTTCATTAAAATCCATTCAGTAGTTTTTACGTGAAAGAGGAACAAACATCCATCCATCCATCCATCCATCCTTACAAACTTTCGCGTTTATAATATTAGTAGGATAGTAGGATAGTAGGATTGCCAGAAGGTTGTACAATATAACCAACAGCTGATTTAAGAAAGAAAACATTCGAAAGACGTTAGCTATATAGGTACATTCCTTATTCTGTTGTAAACAGTGAGAAGTTCCGACAACACACGTGTTAATATTCATCAATTATTTCCATATAAAACGAAACGGTTGAGAAAGTTCGATTCGAGTAAAATGCAAATTCGATACAGGTGTGGCCGAAGTTGCTTGAAGACATGGAAGGTTTGCCTCCTCATATAAAATAGTTTGTGATTGAATACCTTTATGGGCCCTCGGGCAATATTCGCACGGAGTAACGGATAATTATCACTTTAATAGACGTTAGGCAAGACAGCCATGGCATGGGCATGGCACATAGCGTGCCATAAAACATGTTATTAATCGAAAGCAAAGCACGTCTTTGGCATCTAATCGTCTTCGTGAGCGAAAGTCGAGGTTATACACTGATAATCTTATACGGTGTTATTTCAAAATTATAATGCGACGGTTAATCAGTGTAGCCATATGCAGACTTATTAGTGTTGCCGCAAACATTATCGAACACGTGCTTACTCCGCTATCCTTATCGTATGCGTGTTGTATTTATTGCGCCTGGCTTTCTCCCTTACAAATAAGGACTTTTGAAAGTACATTACATTATTCATTGCATGCATATTTGTATTTAATTTACAAATAGCGACTCGTTGTCGACAAGCTGTTTCACCATGGTCATGAGTTTTCAAAAGAAATTATGAAAATAAATCATGCCACTGAACATTCGTTCCAACTTCCAACACAATATGTAAATAGTTCCAATGAAGCGAGATATCGCCATACCATCGCTTCGCTCTAGAAATCAAATGTGTCATAGCCGTGAATGTAGTGCGTGCCCCACATACTGGCAGATGCGGATAAGGCGATTTTGTGCAGTATCGACGTGCATAGATATCTGGTGCATTAGATGCACCGCACGCGACCACCACGGCGGCGGAGGCAGTCCATCGAGCGGAACGCGATGCCCGCCACCCGCGCACGAGCCGCACGCCATCGCCAGTTCCGATTCTCAGGTGCTTGTTGCACCTCGCTACTCACTGCACCATGAAATATGGAAAATACGACCTCCATAAATCAACCGCGAACGTCAGTGTCGGCACATCCTATTCTTGGTACTACAGAAAAAACGAAAACCAATCCACACGAAAAAAGAAACGACTCACTAGAGCGGCATCGGACTCTACGCTTTTCAGCGACTACGTGAACCAGATACCGCTGTTCGAGAAAGTTCGAGAAGAGCTTCTCAACAATAAGTGCATCAAATCAGTGAGTGATGTGGGAAAACATGCTCGTGTCAAATATAATCCGCGGAAAATTAAACCGGTGCACATGGAACCGTTCACCGGTAATTTCTTTTACGGTAAATCGTTACCAGGTTATGAGTATACGCAAAAAACCGAAGAGAAAATCGCGTATTTACCGGATTCTGATGCGGTAACTATATCCGGGGACACAGTAGCGGAGTCGATCACGACTGCGCCAACTATTGTCGACCTTCCCGACGAGTACGTCAGGAATCCCCTATACGGTTGTACTAACCCAGACATGTTCGATTCCTCTTTGGAAAACTTAAGCGGCCTTACCAAAGGTTCTCAATTCAAGTCCTCGAGTTGTTCCGAGCTAAGAGATGCCATGAGCGATAAAGTAGAAACTGAGGCAGTCATATCGACGATCCTCAGGGATTACAAAAGGATAATGAAGGAGTGGAATCACACGATCAAGGATCACTGTTCTTCCGGTACTCGGAGCAGCAAGAAGAGCTCAACTTTGTTTAGAGGAAGCAATACTGACAGTTACGTTCGAAGTTTACATTCCACTCTATCCTACCGAAAGCCGAGCAAATGCGTCAAATCACAGAACAGCTATAATCATTACAGCTATGCGTATGGCTCTCGTAAGCGTAACAAACAATTCGATACTAATGAAAATAATCAACGAAAGACACAAAGCTTACATCGGAACCAAATATTTTCCGCCCCAAAATCAACAACGTTACAGAAAATCAAGAAGAAATCTCAATTCTGGAAACTAAATCGAAGTATGTCTATGCCAGAGTGCAAATGTTTAGAAGAAATTTACAAGGATTATGACAGGCGATTGCAAGAATGGTGCGATACTATTAGCCAGTGCTCATCACTTCTTTCTACGGTAACTTATTATTATGTTGTCTTGCTGTCCGTTCAGCTTTGATATTGATAGTGGTGATAGTAAGTTGTAGTTATTACATTTCTCTGTGATATCCCGGTAACCCTGCTGTAGTTAAACTAGGCTTACCGTTAGTTTACCTAGTGACTAAGACGTGACCTCCGTTGAATGTTAGGTGGAATTGTGGCAATTATGCGTAAACCCGGACCTAACAAAACGCGATTATAATACGAACATTACTGACACGCTTTAGAACTTTGTGTGTAAATACAGAATACAGTTATAAAAGTGATTGAAGGAAAAAACCAGATGAAACGTCTGTCCACACTCCGATTTGTAGGTAGATAAAATTCGAGAGATTAATTTTAATTTTATTAGATAGAACGCGTTTTCCATCAGCGTATTTCAAATCAATTTCGCTTTACCTATAGTCGAAAACACAAGACATTTTTATAAGGGTGACAGGGAGATTTAAATAAGGTTAAGGTCACAACTACATATTATAAACATAGAGCTCTCTTATTAGGGCTAAATCCATCAAAGAGTATGCACGTTTTGTTCATACATTCAAACTTTTTATTGTTTAACATTAGGCGAGTCAATAAGAGGTCTCCATGGAGAACTCTTATTGACTCTAATGTTGCAACTGGGTTACTGTTGAGAGTTTATTAACTATGAAGAGAAAAAAAAAACACTCCATAAACTAGTTCGCATAAATTGCAGGGCTACAAAGAGGAGATAGAGAAGCCAGAGAACCAGCATCTGTTACCCGCGACGTTGCTGGGGCAGGCGGACGTTCTGTTCGGCAACCTGCACGAGCTGTTCACGTTTCACCAGGACATCTTCCTCAAGGACCTCGAGAACTCCATCTCGGCGACTGAGCTCGTCGCGCTTTGCTTTGTTGAAAAGGTATTTTCTACTTCGACGAGCTCTTCACGTTCCACTTTTTTTTCCAGGGCATCTTCCTCAAGAACCTCGAGTACTCTATCTCGGTAACAAAAGATCGTCGCGCTTTGCTTTATAAAAAAGTTTCTTTGTTTGTCTTTATGTGTAAGCGAAGAAGAGCTATATTGTCAATGGCTCAACTGAGTCAAGGCTGAACCCCTAGCCAACGTCAGAAGGTGATGGATGAGCCAAAATCCCCTTTAACCCTATGATTTTCTTAGGAAATAGAGCCCCAAGAATAGTGTCTCAGTTGTAGGAACCAACTGCCTGTAACTAATTAAGTTGGCGTCTTATTTCTAAGTAAGCTTATGAAGGTTTGTTTTGGTCATGGGTAGGATTGGGATCTCTGAATAGTTGAATAGCATTTTGCTCCTCTCGTCACTTGTGTACATACTTTAAAAAATACCTCTGTCGCTAATCTGACAGTTTATATGGGTACTTGAGATTTTATGACTCACAATTATTTTTGCATAATTTCTGCCGAAACTATCTCCACAATAATAAATGCCAAGAATTACAAGAAAGTTGATTACCCAACAGTGTAATTATCTTTGTTTTTATGTGTTGTATCGTCATTACAGAGGGAGACATTCTTCAGACTATACAGCTACTACTGCCAAAACATACCGCGTTCGGAGAGATTACGAGAGACCCTGGTCGACACACATCTGTTCCTACAAGCCTGTCAGCTGAGGCTCGGCCACAAACTGCCCCTCGCCGCGTACTTACTCAAACCAGTGCAGAGGATAACCAAGTACCAGCTCTTACTAAAGGTAAGACATCGTGTACAAGTGGTCTTGCATTAGTTGCATTTTTAACTCTGATCTGCAATCACCGTTTTGCAGGCCATGTTGTAATTTATGGTATCGAGCCAAAGTCTAGTCCATTTGTTTCCATTAATTAGACAATACTTGATAGATAAATAACTGGTGAGACAGACAGACAAAGTGGAGGCCCGGGTGATGTAAACGAGACAACCGGCCAGATGGATGGGCAATATCGCAACGCAGTAGTACAGGGGAAGGCCTAAATGCGGTCAGCCCAAGATCGGCTAGAATGGCATTTGAGGGAGGAGGCCTAATCCTAACAGTGACGATTAAGAGCAACAAATGATATGATGATGTTATAGGTTAATGCATGTCAAGCAGCAAATCAGCAGCAGACACGTTCTTTCGAACCAGTGTGGTGAAAAGATTTCGACGAAAAGGACGAAAAGGAGCCTTTCCGAGGCGCACTTGACACATGTTTTTCGAACTTTTTAGGTAATATGACTATGGACTATGACTGCGATAAGCCTATCGCAGTCATGATGATGATATTTTTTCAACAGAGCAATCCATTGGTGTACGACCGGGTTCGAACCCACGACCTTTAGATCGAAAGTCGATGCACCTCCCACTCGGCCAACACGGCTTAGCAATGTCACTTAATTCACGTTATTTCCAGGATCTTCTCCGATATGGCGAGTGCGGCTCGATGACAACGAAGCTGCAACAAGCGCTCGACTGCATGCTCGTGGTGCTGAAGTGCGTCAACGACTCCATGCACCAGATCGCGATCACAGGGGTACCCGTGAGTAACTGCTTCCTAACAGCGTCCCAGTAACCTCTTTATAACCTATTTAATCCTAGCAAATACCTGAACGAGAAACGCCTGGCATCGAAAGGGCTGGCACAAGAGCTTAAGTATATACCCATAAAGCCGTAGTTCTGGCTAGAGAAGCTGGATCTCCTGTTAATAAGGTGCTAGTGTAGAGTAATATTGAACACGCTGAAGACACAAAAACCTGTATGGATCATGACGATATTTTGGAGGCAACAACTACTTAAATGAAGAAGAAAGACAACGACTTTTGTATAAATTATCAAGTAATAAGAAAGCCTTCAGGCAGCCAGAGAATTTTATATTGAAAGGTAACTGGTTGCTGGTGTTACTTGGAGTAGAGTAGCTAGAGAGAGAAAGAAATGGCAAGACTTGGAGGAGGCTTTTCCCACTAAAGGTTGTTCTTGCACAAAAATAAAGAGTAAAACAAAATATAGAAGAAGCAAGTAGAAAAGATTATGTAAATATATGATAAACTATGTAATACGTTCGTGTAAGAAATAAAAAGCTATTGTTAATATTACTGCCAGTGGCTACACTAGCTACTGGCTTACATTATAAGGAAGTCTAATGATTCACTAATACGTTGCAGGTGGATCTAAGCCAGCAAGGCGAGTTGCTGATGCAGGGTTCCTTCCTCGTGGCGTCGGAGAACAAACGTGACTTGCGGTTGCGGATACGGCCGCGGCGACGGCACATATTCCTCTACGAAAAGGCCATTCTCTTCTGCAAGCCAGCCACCAAGAACAGCCATAATAAAGCCACTTATCATTTTAAACATGATCTACAGGTAAAGTACCTTATCAACTGCTCTGAGATGCTCATTTTGACTGCAGTTTCATATTCATCAAATCAAAACATGATGATGCTGGTAGTGTAGAGTAAGTAAGTATGAGGAGCCAATACACAAAACCTTTAGGAAGTCGACAAAAACATTGTTTTCGGGGGATGCCTATGTCCAACAGTAGACGTCCGATGGCTGACATGATGTTGATGGGCCTTGACGGAAGGTAAAACCATTTCACGAATTATCAAAAATCTGATGATTGTTAAAATGTTTCAGATGTCACAAGTCGGTCTAACAGAGTCAATCTACAAAACGCCCGGAAAAGGAGATCCCGATCTACGCAAGTTCGAAGTATGGCGGCAAGGGCGCAGCGAAGTTCACACCATCACAGCACCCACGCCAGACGTGAAGCGAGCCTGGGTCGAGCGCATCAAGAGGGTACTGCTAGACCAGCTGAAGGAACTCAAGGGCGAACGAGTGAGGCAGTACAGTGCGCAACACAGGTGAGCTTATAATGCATCTACTCGGGCGAATGAACATGACACCTGGCTGACACGTGGCTCGGTTGCTTCCCACGCTGCCGCTGCGCGACGCCCTCCGTGTTTCTTCTTCCTCTAATTGCGAAGCCTTATCATTACTTATTACACCAAGTATTACAGGACCTCTTCTCTATCAAGATTATCTAATTCCACGCTGTACTTTGCACAAACGTCATTCGAGCCAGGTGTCATGTTCATTCGCCCGAGTAGTACACAAGTTTGAAGCAAGGGCCCAGCGAAATCCACACCAACATGACCAAACGCAACTGTCGCCGTAGAACTCAGAATCAAAACAGGTGAGCCAACAATGCGTAATCTAATCTACCTAAGTTTGAAGCAAGGGCCTAGTATAATTCACACCAACACAGCAAATAGAGGGTATGGAAAGTGATGCTGCAGAGTGTTTCATATAAAAAAGCTAACGTCACGTAATCTACGCAAGAGTGTAATGGGGATGCAAGGGTCCAACGTAATCCATACCGATACGACAAAATAGAACTCCTGTCGAAACGAATGGTGGCGGGTTGTACTGGTTACCACAAATTATATCTTATATTTAACCTTATGTATAGTAGCAAGATTAAGTGTAGAGGCAAGCAAGACTAAAGGCTCTTTCAATTTAGACGTTTCGTGTCGGACCGCTGCAGTGCGGTGCGGCAACAGTGTGGTGTCGTTCAATCGTTCGTACCGACGCCGCACTGTTGCCGCACCGCGCGCTTTGTATGAAAATAAATTACCGTCCGTGCGCCTCACGACAAACTCACTGCAGCGGTCCAACACGAAACGTCTCAATTGAAGGATCCTTAAAAATTCAGAAAGTACAAAGAACATTTGAATCATCCTTTATAATTAAGTCATCAACTTAGACATGTTATAAGCTCACCCGCTCCTCAGGACGTTAATCCAAGCGGCGTCATGGGACGTGGCGCCGGTCGCGCCGGCCGCCAAGCTGCAGCCGGTGGGCGCCACGCGCACGGCCTCCTGCGACAATCATGACGAGCCGTGCTGGTCCACCGACCCCTCCGACGATGATGAAGATGAGCCCGAACACGCACCTGTACGTATACATACATACCATACCGCGGACATGTTCATTACTGGGTTATCTGGGTAATATCAACAGAGCTATTAATAAATAGTACAGAGCTGTTCATACAAACGTGTACATTACTAAGTTGGGTATTTTGAGTTAATAGGTTTTGGATTCAAAGGTGTGTGGTTTGGCTGTTGTAAAAATTACCATCTTTTCAAACTTGACGAACCATTTGGGGATATTACTCAAAACTGCGATGTGCGAGCATCGAAGCGAGGTGTTTGAGTTTTTAATTTTCAAATTACAGTTGTTAGAAGTTACATTAGCAAGTAAGATAAAAAGAAACGTCGGGATTAACCAAGGCTTTCATTAAAATTTATCAGATCACAATGGTTAATTTTAGATAATTCACGACTCACTAACAATAAATCCCCATTGCTTGTAGGTATTTCCGGGTAACTTAACTAAAACATGGGTCTCGTAAATAATGCTAACTAATTTTGGGTTTGCAGTGTTGAAACAAGTGACACACACGTTTTACGTAAGTGTATAAATCATGGAATGCGGCATAGCCACGGGTAGCGCATGTCAGCTGGCATCCAAAGCACATGACGTCCCTGGGTCCAGTAACAAAAAAAAAACCTCAAGTGTTCCGTAACGCTTGAATATAAACTTTTCTACATCCGCTAAATAGATTCACTTAGCTATCGCGCAAAAAAACTAGGTTATAACTTCAAAAGTTGCCACGTCCTTCCCTCGTCCGATAGTTTTGTTTCTTTTATCTCGCCGATAGGCATCACACTGCCACAGCCTTATTAATTTAGCCTCCCACTCATCGCTTTTAGTTTGAAAATCAGTGACACGACGCACGACACGTTCAACTATAGTTCTGCACCGACCACCAGGCACCTCACTAATCCAATTTTCGAGAGGTGATTCTATGGAGTGGAAAGTCGCCATCTTGTCGTGCGAAGTTTCAACAAAATGGCCGCCTTGCTCTATGTTGTGTTGTTCTACAGGTGACGGAAGCCGTCGCCGTCGGTCGCAACGGTACCATACACAGAGTGGTACAATTCTTTTCTGTATCGGGCTCCGCACAAGCCACATCTACGTTTTACGTGTCACAATACTGAGCGTTAACGTTTACCGATACAGATTTGTACATAAAAAGACTGATATTATATCCAAAGTTTGTTAACCAAAGACGTGGATATTTATTGTATTCGCTGAACATTAACTATCGTGTAAGTCATGTTTTGTTTATGTCATTCATTGTCCGTGTGCTTATTGATTTACGTTGATATGCGCTTGCTTTGAATGTCGATGGTCATTGCCGCATATTTAACAAAACAAACAATACAAATATTCAAGTTATTTATGTAATTACCTACAATTATATATGACATAAAAAGCCTAACTATGAAATTCGACCTATTAATTACCTATATTGTTATGATGTAAAAGCACAGCGTCTCCGCTTGCATCATCACACGCTGCTTTGGACGTGCTGTTTGCGGATTAGTTCTAGAAGTGTTTTATTCAATGTGTGCATTTCGGTGTTTCTCTGAGTGTATCTCTTCCTATATTTATCAGCACATTGGCAACACCTTTCCGTTTTCAAAGTTTTATTTTTGCACCTGATTGGACTCGGACGTGTGAATCAATTTTTTTTATCAGCTTTTTAAATTGCGTTAAAATCATACAAAATAATACTTATGTACTTATTAAAAAATATAAATATGTATTAATCTCCTTAATTTCGTCAAAAAAATATTTTCCTACCTTTCCCAAAATATTATCGTAATCTATAGAACCCGTTCTATTTAAGTAATTATATAAACTGACTATCAACAAAATAGCTTATTACTCACATGCATGATTAGCCAACTGCCGAAAAATTAAAAACAATGCATGTAATGGATCGCGTACCTTACTTGCCTATTGTAAGTGTTATTTATACTAAATTGTGTATTATTTAAAAGCACACAAAACTAACCACGAATACTAACTGTACTTGTTTATACTTTACATGTGCCTGCAACCATTACAGGGCATACCTTGACCAACGTCCGTTGTCCTAATAGAACGCGATGACGCGACCATCGCAAGTTCGCGCGAACATCGATCGCGCGAACTTGCGATGGTCGCGTCATCGCGTTCTATTAGGACACTGCCTAAGGCGAATAGTACCCTCGCTCGAATAGCGCCCTCTCGCTCGCGCGTACCTACGTCATTATTGTAGATTTAAAAATTATAACTTTTAATTACGAAAAAAAACAAGACCTAGAAAATATCTAGAAAAAAAATCTTTGGGCAAGGTTTTACATTAAAACTTGTTTGGATTGAATTGCATTTTTTCTGCAAGTTTGTGATGTTATTTTCTAGATCCTGGAGGTTTATTTTTTACGAAATTACAAGAAGTAATTTTTAAATTTCAAAAATTTGTGTACGCGCGAGCGAGAGCGCGAATCATGGGTATATATGCCTTAAATTGAGGGTAGGTACTCCCTGTTTGGCAGTTGCTCTAAAAGCGGAATGCATGCAAGTGTATTGATTGTTGTGACTTCTGTACATCTCCACTTCATATTTAAGACTATTAAAAAAAAACCCTCAAGGAAATCACAGATCCTCGAAGCTCTAGGTAGTATTGTGGAGTCATAACGATGCTTCAGTTTCTCAACCAATCTGTGGACATCTTAAGCCTAGCAGCAGAAATTGAAAGCCAGTCCACATTTGTATCATCCAGGACCCTACCCAATTTTGGCTTTTAGCACTTAGTTGCTAAGTTTTGCTACCCATCAAGCCAGTTGCAACCAAAAACCAGTTGTATACACTCGAGATTAATTCCATTTTGATCAGTGATTTGATTTTTCCTCAGACAGTCAACAATAGAATCAGCATCTTGTAATAAAAAATGAGTTATACAACATAGATATAAAGTTTGCTATTAACTTTCCCATTCCTTAGCCAATCAGAGATATAAAGTTTGCTATTAACTTGCCCATTCCTTAGCCAGTCAACATTATTAGCTTTCAGCATCAACACTGCCATGTAAAAAGGAATTGTTCATCTTTGAAAATAAACCCTATTACGAGCACTGATCTGCTCATTTGTTAGCCAGTCAACATTACCATCAACACTGACATTCGAAACTGAACTCTATCCACTTATAATAAAATCCACTTCGAGCACTTACACCCATATTCTAAGTCGAATTTTTTCACTCAAGTGAATACTTACATTTGAAATTTGACAGGTGACAGCCGAACCTTTGGTAAAGTGGCGGCCATTTTATCACACACGTAAGTATTGCCTTGAGTGAAAAAATCGACTTAGAATATGGGTGTTAGTTGCTCATTCCTCAGCCAGTTAACATAAACATCAACACTTGCATTCGAAAACAAACTGTATACCATGGTAATAAGATTCATAATGTGTACAGGCGGTGGGGTGTTCGCTAGTAGCGTTATCTGACTACACGGCCGTGGGGCCGAGCGAGGTGTCTCTCCGGGAGGGGCAGAGCGCAGAACTGTTGAAGGTGGGGTGCGCTGGATGGTGGTACGTCAGACTTGGAGGTTAGTATCTACTCTTTCTAATGAATAGTTCCCGAATCCTTTGTTTTATGGCCTTTTTTTCGGATGAACTTTTATGCAGTTGGCCGCAGATGCCCGTTACTGCGTCACCGGACTTTCGTGTCTAAAAGTTAGCAAAATATTAAGGGCCTTTTTTGAAGCCTTTTTTTTTTTTTTTTTTTTATAATATGCTAATATTTTGCTAACTTTTGCCCGCAGCTTCGCCTCTAGTACCAAGATTAAAAGTAAATTTTAGTCTAATAATTTCAGTAGTTCCGAGGTGATTGAGTAACAAACTAGCGTCCATCATCACGCACTTTTGCATTTTAATTAATACTGTGGTGAAGAGTAAAATAAATACTCTTTGATCATTTTTTTTCTTCTTATCGTGTCACTAGTTCTTTCAAACCAGTGAGATGAAGGGATTTCAAGTGCGCCTCGACAAGGTCCTTTTGTGCACCAATAGTTTGATTTGTATTGTGCATATCCGTGCTGTTGAGATCAAGGCTTACTCTTCAAAGAAATAGATATCTCAAAGGTCTTCGACAGAGCTGAAGACACCCCGGAACCCCAAAATGATCTTCAAAATCTTGAATCACTCACCAACAACGCTCCTTCTTCTGATCAGACTTACTCTTCCTCCCACACACTAACTCCCTTCTCTGCAGCAGGCCAGCGCGAGGGCTGGGCTCCGGCGGCGTACCTCGACCAGCGTAAGACCTCGCGCTCCTCCAGCCGCTCACACGACCGCCTCCACGACCACTGAGCTACTACACCACTTGTAAGGACGCTATAACCAGTCTTGTTCACTGTGCTCTTAGGCTCTTACTATGGGTAAACACCATAATCTTGAAACCTCACGTGGTTTCATGAACTTGTAATGGCGTTTACGAACGAACCCATAATGTATTCGGTACCTCTGAGTCTAAAACCATAGTTTTATAACTTTATGGTATAAGAATATTTAGGTGGCTTAGGCCCTGGAACTTCGCACGGTACCCTTACCACTGATACTATACCACAGTATAAAAAACCTGTGCTACTACCTTGGTTATAACACCATTTAGGTGGCTTAGGTCCTGGAACTTCGCGCGGTATTAGGAACTTGTAATGGCATTAAGGAAGGCATTTATAAGTCCTTGTATTAATTACCCTTACCACTGATACTATACCACAGTTTTAAAAACAAACTGAACTATTACTTTGATATAGATACTACCATTTTGGTGGCTTAGGTATTGGAACTTCGTGCAGTATTAAGAACTTGTAATGGTATAAGGAGGAACGGATCCATAAATCCTTGTATTATCCTTACCCCTAAGACTATAACTTCAGTTGTGCTATTACTGTGGTTATAACACCATTTAGGTGGCTTCGGTCCTGGAACCTCGCGCGGTATTAAGAACTTGTAATAGCGTTTAAGAACAGATCTTTAAGTCCTTGTATTACCCCTGAGACTACGAGTATAACCTCAGTTAATAAAAATTCTGTACTATGATATGATATGGTATGATACAATTTAGGTAGCTTGGTTGGTTTTGGAACCTCGCGCGGTATTAAAACTTGTAATGGGATTTAGGAACGGATCCATATGACCTTGTATTACCCAGAGTTTTTTAACTTCAATGGTCAATCGGATCCTGGGCCGAGAATGACTTAGCGAATAGTTTGACGATTCCTGATTTCGGAACTTTTGATTGGACAGTGCCATCGACACTTAGGTTTACGGCAGTAATGGCTCCAACGTTTACCCCTCTTCGTTCCTTCTCTATTTAAGTCCTATATTCAAAGCACCCCCCGAATCTAAGGGAATCCTCAACTTAATACTTAATCCTTCGCACTTATATCCAGAAATGTATTTTAGTGATTGTAAGGATCTGAAACATGACAATAGTTTTAGCTCACGATGAGTTTTAGTTAATCGATTAATCTTTTGGTCAGTAGTTACGAAGTGCCTGATCGATCTCAACTATAGCGAGATCATAGATAACAGTTTTAGGCACTAGATGGCGCACCCCACTTTAACGTTTAATGTCGAACAAATGTTTTAAACGTATGTAAATGTTGTTCTAAACAAAAGCTTTATTGTAAATTAGTGTTAGCATAGACGTTGTCGTTACGATATCCAAAGCTATGTGTAGCGTAGGACTTGTTGAAATATGTAATTGATTTGCATTCAAAAACTGTACATAAGTGGTCGTTTTAATTTTGTATTATAGTTATTTATTTTGATAATAGAAACTTTCATGTAAACATTACGATTTTTAAGACAGCATGTGGATGGTTCTTTCAAATATCTACCCACCAATTAACCCATTAAATAATCCAATCAAAAACAATCCTAATTTAATAATCCTCGGGATACATAACGCAGAGTCGGAACTCTAAATAATGGTCTTTACACCCAGCTTACGCCAGTGTTCCCCTATGATTAAACCACTCTCACACACACACATGGTGTACATGGCGTAATCACAGAACACCGGCGTAAGCTGGGTGTAAAGACCATTAGAGTTCCGACTCCACATAACATAAGTTTGATCATTCGCAGCAGGGTTTTTAGTGGAGCCTATTTTTACAGTTTTCTAATATAATTAAATGCCTGATAATGGGTTACATTTACTACGAATTATTTAACGCCGAATAATGTGTTTATTGTAAAGTCTCGTAACATTTTGTATTTTTAAAATAATGGTAGACTCGATGTCACAAAAAATTATAATGATCGCGCGTCACGCTTAGATTGTTGTTGCTAGTCGATGTGATAAATTGTATAATTATTTGACGTGAAAGTAAAATTAATTCATAATTCCATTGCATATCATCTTTTGCTTAATTTGTTTACATTTGCCACAGTGACTGTTTTCGGTAATTGTAAGAATGTTGTGTGTAAGCTCTAAGACTTCAATCATGTTCAACATCACAATACATCATAGATCGTTTTAATTGTGTTTTATTAACATACTTATTTAAAAAAAATATATATATATTCTACTACTCATAAGCATAGAGTTCATAAGATAGAAATCCCGACTGCTAAGTTTCAAAATCAAAACATGATCGTCTTTGTAGCATTGAAAATTCATGAGGAAAATACAAAAGGGCAGCTTGCTGTCGCCTCATTGAATTTCTCGGTGTTTTATGTAACCTATGAATTAAATGATCTAGACGTTAAAATGCTTTTAAAAAACGCAATAATAGTCAGCCAAAGATAACAAGACAATGATCGAGTTATATCCCGTGTTTAGCAACCTATACTAAATCCTAGGCATCTAGGTATTTTGGGTATTTGCATGTTACGAACCTAAGTTCAAAATAAACGGCTGTGACTTTACTGGTGTGAATTTTCGAAGAATATTTTATTGTTCACATATTTATTTGTAGACTTTTAAAGATTGAATAAACTTTATAAGACAGCAAATATTGTAGGTACCTATGGATGTATAAGCATAGAGTAAAATCAATCTAAAAGTTTTTTTTATAATTACCTACTTACCTATATGAGAATAGCATTCCCAAAAAAATTATGAAAAGTGAATATGGCGTCCATTAATCATTTTTTATTTGGGATCTTTATCTAAATTCAGCTCGAAACCCACTTTTTCTAAACTTCTCCTTGACCTTCGTTCGAGCTTGTTAAATCAAACTAAACTTTGTTAAATTTTATACATGTTAAATGAGCTGTATGTAACTTAAAAATATAATCCATTTGTATTTAATTTTATTTACCATTGTCAATAACATCTGCCTACTAGCTTACTCGTAAACTCGATCTTCATTCCCATAAATCCTAGTGTGCATCTGAACTGAGGGCCCATATTTTAAATTTTATAAAAATGATAAGCCTAGCGATAGTACTTTCTGAGATTCAGGATATGCCTATTTACGCAAGCGTCTGGATTGAGGACCCAAGTAAATTCATCATAACAGCTTTAATTCAAGTTTAAGAAATTTATGGCTTATTGCTATAAGTTTTTACTATTTTTAACTAATTGCCCTGTAAATATTAAAGTGTTTCTCGTAAATCTAAAATTTGGGCCCTCAGTTCAGATGCACACGAAATCCTACACATATGTATTTTTGTATAAAGGCTTTTGTGACGATGAATTGATAGTCAAATAGATTTTTGTAGCTCAACCACGCCAAAACAACTGAAGAGTTTGGGCTGAAATACGGCTTGAATTAGTTTAGAAGCTGAAATATACCATGGCGCCAGTCTACCTCGATATCACGCAGTGAAGCTACAGGCAGAAGCTAAAGGCATCCGATTAAATCGAAGAGTTATGGATTATTTTTTACAGGTCACGTGTTTGTTTTAGTCTAGTAACGACACAGATAAAATTGGCATTCAAATCATGAAACTCAAGTGGCGCTGGGCAGAACGCTTGGCAAGGCGTGGTGACGGCAGGTGGAGTATGGATGCCTAGAGGGGAAACGCAGCGTCGGGCGACCACCAGCCCGATGGATGGATGACATACGCAATATTGCAGGCAACACCTGGTATATTTATTTCCACACAGCACAGACGAGATAGGCATTTAATGGAAGGCCTATGCCCAGCAGTTGGCTGATACTGGCTGAGGAGGATGATGATGATGAAACAGATAAAAACCTTATCCGCATTCAGAATTAAAACAACTATGTATACTTGATTGCAGTTCACTGTATTTCCAAGAAAAATACCAAAAATATGTACTCACTTAAAGCAAGTAACACTAGCTTACAAACAATATTCCAATATCAAAACATGCCATGAAATAAGTTTGTACGAAAAACACTTTTACTTACATACTATTGAGCTCTTTCTCGGCTGAAGATCCTGCTTTTGAAGATGTTGTCGATTTTACTAAAGACATCTTCGGCTGCCTTTGAAGCGTCAACTCTCCAATGGAGGCCTTTCCTCATGTAATAGTCAACTAGAGGTACAGTCTGGGTGTGGTATGTAGCTAAACGTTTCTTGAGTGCATCTACATTGTCATCGGAACGTCTCACTAAAGGCTCCCCGGTCAGATCGTCAGTCATAGGTTTCCGGGGAGGGTGGAACTCTTCATGGTAGCTGCGACCGCTGGGAGTGTGGATCAGTCTACCAGTGATTCTACGTACCAGCAAGCTATCTTGGATTCCGAACTCAATAACCGCATCTAGAGCAGTCTTGCGCTTTGATAGCAGATCATCCAGCTGAAAATATATTTTTTTTTGATAAGGAATGTTGATAGTGTTATTTTTATAAATAAGTTATCAGGGAGATTTATCGGTTGTTATCAAACAATGACATAGTAAGTATGATTTTATGAAATAAATATAATACTTTTGCCTATATAATATACAAGGTGGACAAAATCAATGGTCCCTGGAGGGAATCCCCTTTAAATGCTTTAGATAGATTATTTTACTTAAAAACTTACTATTTTTAATCAGAAACAAAATTACATTCACAGATATCTTGACAATTTAACCTAAACTGGGAATTGAACCAGCTATAAAATTGCAAAAACTAAAGACTCGCTATTTCATTCTACTAATTGATATCTCTCTTATAAATATTTGGTCTTACACTCGTCTCGTCAAACAACTTGTCCTCTAGCGAACCATGTGACGAAGATGCGCAGTACCAATTTGAAATACGACTTGCGTATGTCAAATTGGTTTGCCACATTTGTGATAGGATAAGTTGTTTGATGCTTAGTAGGTTAGGTATACATAATTATATAGAAGAAAGAATGCTCTATGTAAAAGTGAAACAAACCTTTTCTGCTTGCGGCACAGTTCTAGGGAATCCATCTAGCAGGAATCCATCCTTGCACTCTGGCAGGTCCAGGTTTTTGTCGATCATGTCAACAACCATCTCATCAGAGACCAGTTTCCCATCATCCATGGTCATCTTGAGGCGGCGACCAAGCTCTGAACCAGATGCTACCTAAAATGAAAACAAAAACTTATAAAGACTAGCTGCGGTTTCACCTGTGTGCTGTGTGGTATTAAGGTAAAAAATATCATAAGTCCTTTTTCAGCTAGGCTATATCCATACGAATGTCAATCTAATTGGTTCAGTAGTTGGTATACTTATTTTTTATTTGAAAGAATATACTTTGTCAACAATCTGGAAGAGATTGTTGACAAAGTTGCCTATTTTGTATCCCTGTGACTTTTCAGTGGTGCCAACGGTCACTAAAACAGTCCAATTGAAGTCGGTTGTTGTAGGTTTTTTTAAAACGTTGATTATATTATAAATTTTTCATTTAGGTAAAGTACCTCTGCGCGAAGCATATCTCCAGTGGAAAGGTGGCATACACAGTACTTTTCTTTGAGCAGTGGGGCCTGAAAAACAATAAATAAACATGTAAACGCACCATCTAATAACAATAGCAGATGGAAAGATTAGTTAGAAAAATATTCAGGTAAGTAAGTATTTTTACATGAATAATCCGTTATGCAAGAGATAAGGTATATTATGTAACCAAAATATAGGTAAAACGAAATGCAGCAACAAATTTTTATTTAGATCATTGAAAGGTTCACAAGGTCAAAGTTCAAAATACTTTCTACCAACCTGTGTACCCTTTCCCGAACCAGGAGGGCCCAGCAGGACGGCCCTAATGCCAATAGGGTCATTGTCGGGCCTAGGCCTGACTGATGTAGCCGCGGGTGCCATTTCTCAGAGGAAAATATTAGGTTACACACGGGATGTTAGCTAAAAATTTTGATTTTATGAATAGAGTAAGCGGTAAAGGACGACTTTACGACTGCGTCATGCGCACCACTATTACCAACAGCACAAGATAACGTTATTTAAAAATAAACTAGATATATTTTTTCATGATAATTTTGGAATGCTTGCAGACTTCTCGTGAGTTGGCGTGGTGGTGTTGCCAGTATGATTATTACAAAAGGCTGCCAAAAAACTAACTGCAGTGGGGATTTCGGAAATATTGTTGTCCCGAAGTTCCCACTATTATGTACAAACAATGAACATACATATTCAAATTGTTTATTCTTATTAATATCTACACATCTATATTAGTTATTGAAGGATAATTTCAACCACAGTCATGTCAACAAATGGTGTTCTATTGTATTAGAAAAGGTACGATATGTGATAAAGGGTACGTAAATCTGAATTGATAATACGAACTGGCAACTCTGAAGCTTTGACATTAATAAAGCATGTGAATGTGACATTGAAATTGACATACATAAATTCAACAATGATTAGCGATCTTTCAAAAAATCAAACCAAATGTCAATGTCAGTCAGCATTTTCTAACCTAAAATCGGAAATAGAAGGAAAGGAAAAAAAGCGGTCGTTTGAGTCGAGCGCGAAGATATCTAGCAAAAAAAGCTTTTTAAAAATTATGATTGAATAGAAAAGTTAGATAACGCTTCAGTCAGGCAAACATACAACTAAGGATGGCTAACACAAGCGCTGATTCGAAAGTCAGGTAGGTCTATTACAACCGGTAATACAAAACAAACATTCGTTTGTGTAGGTACGGTTTGTATGTTGTATTGCTGGTGTTATTTCAGC
The DNA here is from genome assembly GCA_932526365.1 of Lobophora halterata. Lineage (NCBI taxonomy): Eukaryota > Metazoa > Arthropoda > Insecta > Lepidoptera > Geometridae > Lobophora > Lobophora halterata. Next base: position 9,459,815 of record OW052002.1, read on the forward strand.
TATTGGAAGCAACTGTGGCGTTGGACCACCTCGGAGAGCTTGGATAAAGAAGACCTTGGTAAGGTGCTTGGGAGCGCCGAAGTTATTGAAGGATTGCGAAAGGGCCTGGCTAGTTACAAACCAAACAAACCTGAGGACTTCTCTAAGCTTCAATCCAAGAATACTGACCAGGCGAAGCTTCTTAACATTGTTCAAACCTTACAAAACTATATTGTAAGTAATTTCATCAGTATTTTTTACTCATAACCTTCTTTCTACTTATAACTTAGTAGCGTACAAAACTGCAGTCCGTTTCTAGCTCATAAACTACACCCATACTTCAATCAATTTTATCCATCCATCCATCCATCCATCCTAGCAAACTTTCTTCTTTAGAATATAGGGTTTTGTGTAAATTTTTTTTCTCAAAAAATATTATTGTTGCAGGATATAGACTGTTTCCAAATATGGGAGATACTCAAGAACTATCTTTGTCACATATCATGCGGAGTTCCAGCGAATGCCTTCAAAAACTCATCTCAATGCGACTCCAGACCCTCAGTCCTCCTCCCCAATCTATGGAGTTTCTACCTCTCAGAGAGACTTTTCATGCTAAAACTACTCCAATACATATTCCAATTCAAAGATGAGACCAGTCATAAATACCATGAACAGTTTGCTAAAATCATAAATGAGATCGGAGTTCCTAGTTTGAAGACATCTCTAATTAATCAATTTGAAAAAGTTCTGAATACTGCACCTCCACCTCGAAAAATCCAGAATGATTTCCAAAGTGAGACTGTAAGGCAGGAATGGGCAGAATCGAACCTCAGAGAACAATTGGCAATTCTGCAAATCCTGCTTCAAATAGCGGATAAGACCTCTTTTGCAGAATGTGAATTCACTAAACTTTTTTCTCTGTTTAAAAAGCATTGCTTTGGAAAGAGCAATGGGTATAATGACCTCCTTGAAGAGAGACATAGGGAGGCTTGTTTGAGAATCATGTACATGGAAATTTGTATTTTCATGGTTGTAGCTGATGCCACTAAAATGTAAGTACTGTTGGTGTAAAGGTGGGATTCTACCAAAATAGTGTGCAGCACATTACACAATGACATTATATAATTCTTGTCAGAAGAATTCTAAAAGAAAAAGATTATAATATAAATGTAAAAGCTTGGGAGTGTATATGTACATGTCTGTGTAGCTAACTGTACATGAAAATATCTAAAATGTTTGCGTACAATATGTTATTGTTAGCTTCAGTGAGTCAACCAGAGTAAACATTTGTGTTGTACACTGTGCGCACAGTTCAGCACACCTGGTGGAATCCTTTAGGTTTTAGCAACATCATAAATGTACTAGCGGCTTTGCCTGCATGGTATCAGGGTTAAAAGTAGTCTAAATCAATTTCTTCCTCCAATTACCCATGCCTAATTTAAGGCCTTTTGATCAGTAGTTTTGGCTTAATTAAACCACAATCATCCATCACCCTTGTTGATTATCCTTCTGCCCCAAGACATAGGTTATTTACTTTTAGCTAATAATATAGATTTTTTTTCAGGAATAATGTATCATCCTGGATAGACAGCACAAAGGAATCAGTAGAGAATGAAGTCACAAAACTGCACATGAATGAAGAACACAGTGCGATGCTTATCACATGGATGATGCTCACATTACAGGTAAGCATTATGTTAGAATAATGTAACAAGGTAAGCATCGTCTTAATGGTACAATCCAAGCCTGCCTATGACCCAAATAGTGCCTTTGAGAACTTATAATAACATTATTATATGAACTTTTCAAATATTTATTAAAAAAAAAGAACAATCAATCCACCTAAAACTAAAACTTACAACAGTAGTCGGGAAATCAGTACAAAATAACCTCACTATGATAAATAGCAAAAATACAAAGTTCCTAGCACATCGCTTTCCTTGCTCGCTCTTTAAACACGGGGACTATCACTAACAATATTTTAAAGTAGCAGGGTCAGTCACCCCTAAAACATGTATCTAAACAAATTATTCATTAAAACTAAGATAACAGGACTACACATAATTCTATTGTTACTAACAAGATTAGTATAAAAAATATTAAGGTGTAAATTTTTGTCAGCCCAGTAATTTCGTTAGTTGCTTGATTAAATTATTTATGATTTTTTCAGAGTCCTCAACACGCCAGGCTATTCGAGAGCCAGTACCAACACTTTGGTGCCACGGCTTTGAGGATGCAAGTGTTCAAGTTCCTACAACTTATGTTGAACAGCTCAGTGTTTTCGGTAAGTGCAACATTATGAACAATAGCTGAGGTTAAACTGAAGGCAAAAGTGGTAGAGAGCTGAAAAATCCAGAAAAGGTTATCCTACAGCAAGAGTCATAAATGCTTTGAAACAACTAAGTTGCAGTACTTTAGCTGCTAAAAAAGAATAAAACAGTGAGAGACTAATTGTTTACGATAAACTTTATTTAACCAGTATTTGTTTCAATATATTAAATTTAAAAACGAGAATAAATATTATAATATAACTCTTTCTCCAACATTTTTTTGACTCTGGACATTCAAATAACAAGGAATTTACGCACCATTACATTCATTATATTTGCTCTACAGGATAAATCAAAATGTGCGCTTATAGCTCGACAGCGCGTGTTCAAACTGCTAAACGATTTATGTAACAAATTCGACGGGGACGGCACTCTGA